>OX387194.1:29612144-32060891 GCA_947561395.2 Buxus sempervirens
AACCCATACCAGACAATTTTAATTGATGGTTGTTATTGATCGGTGGTTATGATTGGATACTTTGATTTATGTAATCCACACTTTTGTTTAGATTTCATATTTTTCTTCCGCACTCTGATTATGAATAAAGTTCAATTTGAATTGTTGTCTGATTCAGCATGTTTTGGGCCACTGTTACTTTAACACTCCAAGTTTGGATACGAGATCCGGATCCAAGGCGTTACATCCTCCGCAGGAGAATGCGCATCTCTAAGACCGTAGGCACCCCCGCAGGAGATAGCATAATTCAACCGCAGAATGTGAACACATAGCACCTATATCTCCCTCGCAGGAGATAGCTTTCTCACCCTCTAGTGGTAACTCACACACTCATCTCCCATGTAGGATGCAATATCATCTCCCCCCCCCCCTTGAGGTATCTCCCTTGTAGGATGCAATCCCATCGGAACTACATCTCTCCCACAGGAGGTAACACGTCTCTTCTGCAGGAGGTAATACACATCTCCCCTGTAGGATGCAATCACATCATGATTACATCTCCTCCATAGAAGGTAACACATCTCTCCCGTAGGAGGTAACACACACATCTCCCCTATGGGATGCAATCACATCATGATTACATCTCCCCCACAGGAGGTAACACATCTTTGCCACCAAGTAGGTAAAAGTCTTTGCCACAAAGCAGGTAATACACATCTTTACCACCAAGCAGGTAATACACATCTCTGCCATCAAGCAAGTAAAAGTTTCTGCCACCAAGCAGGTAATCAATAAATCTGGCCACCAAGCCATTATACAAATAATCCACATTTCCATCCATGGCATATAAATCATTCCATGGTACATAGAAGAGCATAAATCCACAATCCAATTTTTGTATATAAAATAGTTTGTTCATGTTCAATCGATAATCCAAAACCTATTGTCAATACTTATTATATTTCAAAACATATGCTCAACGTACTCAAATCTGTTATAAAAGTATTTTTATCAATTCCAGAACTTGAATCACTTCTAAAACAATGTTTTATAGGTGTAGAAATCAACCAAATCGATTTTAAACAAACTATAGAATCAAAGCGTTCTTTCAATTCAAAACAAGATATATTTCAGTAGAACGTACCCAAGACTTTGTACAATTTTTATAAAATTAATCGACCACTGAAAACAACTCATAAACACCCAAATCTTATTTGTACATGTGTTTGATTTGTCTAAAAATCATTTTATAATAAAAATTTAGGTATATTTCTCAAAATTTGAAAATCTGGGTTGGGCGCTTAACATATCACTCAACCCTTTATGTCTAGCGATCTCATAAATCAATTTTTCTAACGGGCGCTCAACAGATCGCTCAAGCGATCGTGTTGAGTGATCTTTGAAATAAAACAAAACAAAACGGATAAACGGGTGCTCAACAGATCGCTCAAGCGATTGTGTTGAGCGATCAATAACAAAGAAAATGCAGGTGAATCGCTTTACATGGTCGCTCGAGCGACCTGTCAAGCGCTTACCCAATTACAGCAAAACCTGGAAATCCGATTTCTGTAATTTTCCTCTTTTAATCCTATAAATCATGATTCCAACAATTCAAACCACTTCTAACACATCTAATATCATCTATAAATCATATTAAATCATTCTAAACAAACCAGAACACAGGTTTACCACAAATTTCTAAAAAAATCAACACTAGAAAGCATATTTAACAGATTTCATAAACCCCATCTAAGATCATGCAAACCCATGCAATCTACTGTATAAAATACATGGTTTGGTATTTCAAATCATCATATATTAATTCCAGATCAAACCCAAATGTTTAAACCTAAAATCATGCAACGATTAAACAAAACGAGGTGTTACTACTTGCCTTAAAACGAAAAAAATCCTTCTCTTCAAGGTATAGTTAAAATTCTGTTACTATCGCACCCCTATAAAGACCTCAGAACACCATCTCCACCGTTCAGATTGAAGCTCTACCAGTTATGAATAAAACCCCCAAATTTGAGGCCAATCCAATGGTTGAATCTTTTCCAATATAACTTTTATGAATGCTGGTCGGAGGTTTCTTCAACACTTTCTCTTTCTATATTCCCCAAACGTAAGAGTCCTCTTTTCTCCTCTTTTTCCTCTATATGATTTGATTAAAAGAAACCCTAACTCCTCCCTAAAGCCTCGCTTTTATAGGCTCATCCAAAATAGAAGTCCTATTTGGTTTAGGAAACTTTCTAACTAACCCAACTAGGATTCCTAATCTCACTTAGAAGCTTTCCTAATCTTTCACAACTCCTCATTCTAATTCTTCCCTCTTAATACTAAATAAGGGAAACTTCTATTTTTCTTAATTTTCTTGCTAATTATTTCCCCTATTTTTAAATATTACAAAAAGCTCCCCAAAACTCCTATTATCCTCAACTTAAGGCTTCTAATAAACTATAATTACCAATATGCCCCTTTCCCACTTATTAGGCTATAAATATCATTATTAATAATCAATTTAAACCCAACTTAGGTCTAACATAATTTCTCAAGTCTAATAATAATTTGCTTAATCTATTTAATTATTTACCAATAATTAGTAGGAATTGATCAAAATACCCTTCTATTGATAATTTCATATCTACCCGTTGGATTTCTTCTAAAAATTTCCAAATATATTATCTATAGTATTCTTGGCTATAATATACATTTGGATTAATACCTACCGTTCCCAAACTTCATATTTAACTTACTTTCCCAATTATTCTAAATTAATTCTTCACTTTTCCTATTAGCATTAATTAAAATCAAATTTATAATTAATCTTCCAATTAATTTAAATTACTATTCCAATTCCCAATAACTCATAATTACGATCATTTATTTAATTTCTAATATATACATACTTGGAACATATTGCTAATCCTCAAATACTTGGATTAATTCTTTATTCCTTAATATTTTTCATGTTTATCTAACTTATTATCCAATAATTAGATTTATTTATTATATTTCTATATTCAAAAATTTGGGGTTTTACATAGAAATTTTAAGAGATTTTTTAAAAGTTTTTTTTGATGCAACAAGATTCTTATCACGGGTTTATTACCCAACATCCCCGAATATTTTAAATATATTATATCAAATAAGTATTTGCTTTAAACAATATAAAGACATGCCCGTTGCTAAGGATATTTGTCCTGCAATGGAATCTAAAATTTTAAAATATTGGCAAGAAATGCCCTTTTCTATTGTTTAGCTAGTACAATGGACCCTAGGATTAAATTAGGAGTGGAAGATTTAATAGAAGGAATAAATGAAAATATGAGATCTTCTTTTCAAATAGATATAAATAAAATAAGAAACCTATTAGAAAGAATTTTTTCTGAATATGATACCAGTAGTAGCAGACATGGTCAAACTCAGACCCAAGACTTTGGATTAACATAAATAACAAGTATCTTAAACTTTACATAAATTACTTCATAAATAGCAAGTACCATATTACCCCTAAACTTAACATAAATAGCAAGTATCTTATTACCTCTAACTTTTTTTTTTTTTGGGAAAAAACCTTCTAAGGTAGGAATAACCTTAGTGGCACTCCAACGGTGGGAGGAGGGTTGAGGCAGACCCTGACCTGTATATTAAATCCACATGAATAAGTACAACTTCATCGGGGGGGGGGGGGGGGGGGGGGGGGACATAAGACCTTAACCCTATCAAAAGAAACAAAGGCCGAACTAATAACAATTGAAATACAACTATGAAAAATCAAAACCTTACTCCTAACAAAGACAAAATAAAAGATAATAGTGTCTAATGCCATAAAGACCTGTTCTATCATTAAAAAGGCAGCTTGTGACTTGAGGAGATAATTCAGAATAGGCATCGAAGAATTTTTTTGTACTTTGAAAACAACCCTCATTAGCTAGAGAATTTGCCGCTGAATTTGCTTCTCTGTATAAATGGATCATTACCCGGTTGAAGAAGCTCAATCTCTTCTTTATTTCTTTCCACCATAATAAAAATCTCCAAGGGATCAAAGCCAAATCATTAACGATATCCACCAGTATTTTTGAATCTGATTCGATTTGAAGATCTTGAAAACCTTTGCTATGCGCCATTCGGAGACCATAACGTAAAGCACGCAGCTCTGCTATCATATTAGACTTGATGCCATAGTGACCAGAAAAGGCTGTTAAAAATTTACCATTCAAGTCTTTAATGATTCCTCCACCTCCACTTAAGCTTGGGTTCCCTTTTGAAGCTCCATCCACATTCAAGATAAAAGCATGGTTTCTTTGTCTTTTCCAACGAACAAATTTAGCATTTGATGAAGAAACTGATGGGGAAAAAACATTCAGATTTTCTAGAACTAAAGCTCGATCATACCTGTAGATTTTTGAGGGCTTGGTAATGTATGCAATTTCCTGAAGCCAATTCTGAATTTTCCAAACAATATGGCTAGCAGACATTTGATCTCCTTCAAATCTGCTTCTACATCTTGCTGTCCATAATTCCCAGCAAATTAATAAAGGAGTAGCTCTAAATAACATTCCAAGTTGATCATTTGAGTTGGTAAATGAGAACCAAAATGAAAATCTAGTAGCCAAGTCATGAAGGGGATGATGTTGACAGTGAAAATATTCAGCAAAATGAGCCCAAACTGATTGAGCAATTTCTCCAAAAGAGAATAAATGGTTCAAAGACTCTTCTATTTTGTGGAAACAGCAGTTGCATTGAGAACATAAATGGATTCCACATCTTTGGACCTATCGTCTGTTGCCAAAGCACCCTTCATAAGCTTCCATGCAAACACACTAATTTTAGATGGTATGAAATTAGACCAATTATGACATAATTGAATGGAATTGCTGTGACTTAATTTGAATTGTTAAAATTGAATATTATTGAAACATAATTAAAATGTAGAATTGTTCTTAGGAAGACACAAATTGGAATTAATTGGAAACCAGGTGATTGTGATTTATGGCACATTGTCCTTCTAATTGAAATGAATTTACATGATGAACTTTCTTCATTTCGAGCACTAATTTGAGGATGGTTTTATATTGTGATTAATCGCTTATCTTATTGACCGTAATTACTCGCTTATTTTATTGAGCATGAAATCATTGTTATTTTCCATATATATATATACTGATTTTTGTCCATGCATAGTGTTACCTATTGAGATATTTGTATCTCACCCCTGCTTTTAAATGTTTTGTTTTCAAGTCATCATAGTGAGGACGTCACTGGGGCAGCCAAGTAGTGGGCTTGAAGAATTGAGAATCCAGAAGGCATGAGTAGGAAATACATATAGATGTTTTTATTTTCTTGGATTAATAGTAGATGATTTAGTATAATTTAAGAGTTAGTTAAACCCTAGTTGCCTTTTCATTGATGAACTTGATGTAATTGAATTTTGAGGATTCTATTGAAATAAAGAGAAGTTTATTTGCGCACTCTGAGATATTATTAATCCCTTTATGCTTGCGTAATTGATTGCTCTATCATCATACAAGTAATGCCCTGATTCGAGTTAAACAAAATGACCCGGATTTGGGGCGTTACATGTATGTTTAATTTTCCTTCATTTGAGCACATCTCTTGTGTTTTTCTCAAGGTTTTAATTCTTTTCATTCAAGGGTTATGGTGCTTACATCAACTTTTAAACTTGATAGGAGTTGTGTTATTTTGAACTTGTAGCCCTTGAGTCATTGCATGACAAAAATGGGGAGATAAGAGTCACTTAAGTTGTGGAATACATGAGAGGATATGTGTATAGGAGGACATATGTCTTGATGAGGGGGAGTTGATGTTGAGATTTGATTGATTTGTTTTCTTTTAATTGGTTGATCTTGATTTCATATGTTCATATAATGATGTTAATTGTTGTTTTATAGCAAGTTCTTTCATGTAATTATAAAGGAGGAGATTGTTAGTGCAAGTTTATTTGCCAAGTGAGAATTGTATGACAAATACCATTGGTTATGTTCAATTAAGTGAAGAAAACAGGTGTTGAAGACCAAGTGCAAAGCCTTCTAATCAAGAAATCAAGTTTAAGCAAATTTGTGCTTGGTGCAGACTTTGCCGCACCTTCGGAGCCTTTTTCCTTACAAAAATTTAACACTCCACTGAAGCATAAAACAATGAGTTCTAATGGCTTTATAAGGTAACCCTAAGATATACTAGTTATTTAAGAGTTATTTTGAGGCTATCGCATGATACCCTTAGCACATGCATAGTGTACCTATAAGTTCACTAATTACAAGATACCTATGAATAATTTTTAAGGTACACAGGGTACCAATAGGGTGCCTACATGTTAATCTGAAGGTCTTATATGGTACCATAGGTGTAACGCCCCGGATCCAAGTTACGTAGAGAAACCATAACTCATCTCCGGAGGTTAATAAAACACATAGGATCGCAATATCAGAGTGAACGAAAAACATGAATACAACAATAACTATATAACAGAGTGCGCTAAAATAACCCCAAACTGGAATGAAACTCACTTGACCAATAACTACCCGCAAGTATCGTCCTCTCCAAGAGTAGCTGAAAACAAAATAAAAACAAACTGAATAAGATACGAATATCCCAGTGAGCAGCACATGCATGCATAAATACATTTAGTTCAGTTCTAAAAACATGACACGGTGCAACACATATACGATGACGATAACACGTCTAATCCGAGTAATCCAATATAATCCCAATAATCCATGTGATATAAAATGCGGAAATCCATCATGTAAATCAAGCAGTAACGTCGGTATCAAATCGTGCATATAGCCGTAAAGTCACGTATAACCCAAATATAAAACGAATCTAATACCAATCTCATATCAAACTTGATGAGGGAACCACGCCGGGTCTATGTACCTCATCCCAATACCATATCTGATGAGGGAGCCACACGGGGCCTGTGTTACCTCATCCCAACACAACACTTGATGAGGGAGCCACACGGGGCCTATGTTACCTCATCCCAACACAATTCATCACAGGTCAGTCCGGACCAGAACAATACTCATGACATCTCAATAAAATTTTCCAACCTAAATACACTGATAGTAAAACCATTTTACTCACACCAAGATAGTTTTACAATTACGATTCAGCACTTTTAAATCAAGCAACCCAGGTTAAACAATTTCACAATCAGAAAACAAATTTAAAAAACAAAGGAACTAATTTATTAACTCCTAGTGTCAGGAACAGCAAAATAACCTACCAACAGTCCTTTAATTATCACTTTGGGAACTCATAAGACTACCAATAAATTTAACTTAATGTTCTTTGGGTATTTTGAGTAGATAGAATAATTCTAATATCCTAATCTAGTCTTGGGCTAAGAGGTTGAAGCCTCAAAGTATCAAAATTTGGCTTGGATTGGTCAGACGCATCTTTCTGAGAAATTTAGTGGGTGCGTTGACCTCTGGCGCTTAGCGCAAGGTCGGTCCCAACTCGGCGGTAACCCAAAATACTACTAGCGCGGACTAAAACTACTTGGCACCAGGTCGGCGAGAACTCGGGGAATCAAAACAACTTCTCGCGCTGTGCTGCCGTTGAGGTAGATAGGTCGGTGGCAACTCGACGAACCCAACTCACGATTTTTCGACTCTCTGTTAACTCTAGAACTCCATGACTGACCAAGTTTTTGCCCTCTGTAAAAACTTTTCTATGCTTCTACCATCCCCAAAACACGTTTAAACATAGTTTGAAATTAATCTAGAATACTTCATATCCCAACCCTGAATCTCATTGAATAAATCATGTTCGAAAGTTATGTTTTCCAAAACCATGCTTTTCGACTAAAGTTAGAGATCAAAACCAAAATACAGATCAAAACGATGCTACTCACCTCTTGCATGCTCAAATCCTTGCACTACAACTCCTATCACCGAAGGTGCAAAGAACGATCTCCACCCACGCTCTTCTCTGCTCGCCGGATGATCTCTGAACTGAACACTCACCGATCAATAGGAAACCCACGCATTTCTCTTCTCCTCAAAGCCCTAGTAATACAGCCGCCAAAACCTTCGAGTTCAAAGTATGCGAAAACCTACGACCGAAATACCTTAGAGTATTTATACTTCACTTGATGATTCGCTGCCTGCTTGCCTACACATACCCATACATACGCAGTCTCCCAGCCGTTTGATCTAATGAAACTATTCTCTACATAATCACCCACATATAAAATTATTTTCTTTTAAAACCACTGAATTCAACCAAAGAAAACTCAGCTAACCCATTTGTCATTTTTTTTATAATTTCTCCTATATTATTTTTTTCTTTTAAGTATTTTGCTCTAAATAATTCCCTTTTATCTATTTCTAATATTTTCCATTAATTAAACTAATTAACAACAAAATCTAATAATTTTTAATGTTATTAAAAATTCGGGATTTTACAATAGGAGATCCATTTGTTAATTTTAAAATATTAAAATACTTTCCTTCTAAAGCCATGAGTTATTTTGAGGGTACTCACACTCTGGTACCTTACAAGTAACTCATGTGTACCTCTTGATTCAAGTTAGTTTGAAGAGAATATTCAAATTTAAATCTAAATTCTTATTTTGAGGGTAGCTACTCTTTGGTACCATAAAAACTAGTTCAAATTTAACTAGAACCATATTAGAACTAAAATATTTTTTGGTAAGTTTTATTCAATTGAAACCGTAAAAGATTTAGAAACTAAAATCTATACTTGGAATTTTCAAATTGGATCTAACACATTATCTTTATATATTCAATATTATTATCAAATTTCATGGGGTCAAGCCTTGAACTAATTGATTGATCATGAACCATCCATTTAAAATCCTAGACTTTTTTATTGATTAAATAAATAAGATAAAACACATATATTAATTATTATTATTAATATTGTAAGGAATGAAGAATTTGTTCAACCTGGAGAGTTGCAAGGTGACCCGAAGAACTTGGAGAATTAAATATGAGGTTAGTTTATAATTTAATATCGATGTAGAATGTATTTATTATATGTGCTTAAAATAATTAATTATTAGTTAAAATAATAATAATAATAATAATAATAATAATAATAATAAAATACTGTTGAGTTGGTCGAAAATTCCATAAAAAGGAAGTGGGTGACTGAATTAGGTTAGTAGGATTGTGAGGAAATAAAACTCTTGGATTTTAATGAGTGAGTATATAAGAAATAATTAAATTAGGGGAAAAACTTATTTTGCAATTCACGTACAAGAGAGAAAGAAGGAGAAGAACAGGCGCATGCTATTTTCTCTCCCATACGTGAGTTTCCAGAAGTTGTGTAACGCCCCGGATCCGTGTTGTTCATTAAAGATATAACACGTCTCACGGAGTGTTATGTATGGGCCCAAATTGCTCATACCAAACTCATATTCATGAACATGAGTCATGCATCAGAGTGCAGAAATTATAATTTCTATTAAAGCATGGAAACCAAACCAATCCATGAAAGTATATCACTCATTCTTTTGATTTGATCCACACACTTCTTTATTCAAAAGTTCTCAGTCGATGGCTCACCCCACAGATTTGAGATATGAAATTAAAAAAAACCCTATTAGATCTATCCAAATTTGATTAAGTCCTTTAATCCTTTGTTACAATATATGAATTGATAAATTTAACTTAGATCTTACCTAATTCTTCCTATGATAACCAAATTCTCCTCTTTGAGAGCTGATCTCTGCCAATTCTTCAATGATCACCTCTTCCAATGCTACTCTCTACAGTCACTCAATCGACCAACAGAACTCTCTCTCTCCCTTTCTCTTCAGCTCCTTCCAGATGATTCCAGCTTTAACCAACAAAACAATCTAACTAACTTTTCCCCTATTTATACCCAAGGTTTGCCGCCCAACCACCTTATAATTTTCCTTGTGATATGCTACATGCCACTCCACAAACCTATATAGACATGACCAATCAAATTAAATAAAATTGCATGCATATTATATTACTATTTTTAAACCAACTAATCTTACCTTGTTGGCTCAATATTTCACCATTAAATTTCTCTAGAATTCCCAAAATAACCTTACTTTCCCTTTTCTTGAAATTTCCACAATTAAAATAATTAATACCACTAAAATCAAAATTTAATTTATTAATTAAAATTTTGGGATTTTACATTATCCCCTCCTACAAATAAATTTCATCCTCAAAATTTACCTCATCAAGTGATAAATAATTCAGGGTATTTCTTCTTCATCTCATCTTCACTTTCCCAAGTGGCTTCTTTGGTTGTGTGGTTTTGCTATAAGATCTTCACAAGTGAAATCACCTTTGTTTGTAGGACTTGTTCACGATGGTCTAAAATCTGAATCAGTCTCTCCTCTTATGACAAATCCTCACGATAAACAAACACTTATAATCAATCACATGGCTAGGATCAGGAATGTATCGATGTAGCATGGAAATATGGAACACATCATGCACCCTTGACAAATGAGTTGGTAAAGCTAGTCGATATGCCATTGAGCTAATCTCCTTCACAATCTCAGATGGTCTAATCAATCTAAGGGACAACTTTCCTTTCTTTCCAAATCTCATGATGCATTTGGAAGGTGAAATTTTAAAAAATACACGATTTCCAACATCAAATTTCAATCCACACCGTCTAGTATCTGCCTAACTCTTCTATTGGCTCTAAGCAGTCAATAGACGTTGTCTAATCTGATTTACTTTTTCCACATTGTCCTGTATAACCTGAGGTCTAAAGTACTGCTTACATGGATGGGGAAAATAGGATATACACCATGAAACACAATCTTCCAACTGAGTACATGGATAAATGAGGTAATATCCACCGAGTACATGAACTGGGTCCCGCCAAGTACATGGACTGGGTACAACACAACCATATTATCAACACACTCTTTCAATAAAGTACACGGGTTAAGGAAGTATCTTGCTGAGTACACGGATCGAGGATATAATGCATATACCATGAAATAACCGCATAGGCGAGAGCACAATGTATACGCCATATCACATAATTGATTAAAAGAAACCACATATGTGGAGACATATACATATCAGAATCACATCCCATACGAGGAAACACATACATGTCAAGTAATCAGGCATTCCATCTTTTTAAGTCATAAGCTATAATATAATCAAAATACTCAAATATGGTTCAACTTCTATTTATACCTTTTTGGAACTCAAAACATGTCCATTTAGTCCTAATACAAGTGTTATAATCATTGAATATAACCCAGGTTAATAGAAATCCACATATTTTCCCAAATCCCCAATACTTGAGACACTTTAGTAGAACGTACCCAAAATCCTTATAAAAATTCAAATAATTCTTTTGTTAGTGTACTCACTTTCAAAATACCTTAATCCAGTTGATATATGAGTTGGAATCACTCAAACAAATAGTTTACAATTGAAAACTAGGTCAAAATCCAAAATTATGAAAATTTGATAGTGGGTGCTTGAGCAGCCTGTTGGGCGCTTAGCTTAAATCAAGATTATGCAAAGGTTCTCAAGGTGGTGTTTGGGTTCCCTATCGGGTGACGAAGAATCTGGGTTACAGGCATTGGGTGCTCGCTATGGAGTTCGAGTGATAGGTCGGGCGCTTCTTTTCTGGGTTTATCTCATTGGGCGCTTGGAAGACTTGTCGGGCGCTAGTTCAACTTTCTAAAATCACTCTTGGGTTTGAATTTTCAAAATAAAATATAGGTGGAGCGCACGATATACTTCGGGTGTCAGTTACACACTAACTACATGTAAAATCCCAGATTTTATTAATAAATAAAATTAATTATTAAATAGGCTAATTGGGTTAATAATATGCAGAAGATGAGATATTGGTTCAAACCGGAGGAATTCACAGTGAACCGAAGGAAATTGGGGAACCTATCTAAGGTAAGAGCATGATTTTGGACTAGGTATAAATTTTAATTTAATGATTGGTTAATGTTGTAGGATGTAATTGATAAAAAGGAAATATAAAGAATAAAAGAGTTGGTCGAAACCTAAAGGTAGTGGGTTGACCCAGAATTAGTTTGGTCTGGGGTTAAAGGCTTGATTGTAAATAGGTTTAATGAAAGGAGGGTATTAAAGTAAAAGACTCTTAAACTATTAAAATAACCTAATATATGCAAGAGTTAAACACGTCCAACTCGAAGAGAAGAAGCAGCTGCACGTTTCATATTCCTATTCCCTCTATTTTTCTTTCCTCTTCAAAAACTTAAACCCTAGTACTCAAGCACTTGTTGGAGCCGTCTTAGAGAAGGAAGAAGGAGAATTTTCATTCAGTAAAACCCAGGTAAGATCAAGCTATAAAAGAAGTTCTGTTTTTGGGGGTTAAGAATGATCATGAGTTCTTAAAAGGGTGTGTTTTGATCCAGACGAGATCAAGGAGTTGCTGGGCTCATTTGGAATAGTTTGGGGTGATATTGCATTGCTTCTAGAGAAGGTTTAAGTTCCGAAAACAAGTAAGTAGTCCCTTTAAACTTAAACAAAAACAAATTCGTGTTTAATCGATATTCATGGTTATTCGGTGATTTGATGAGATGTTTGCATGATTTATGATGTTTTATTTGTTGGAAATTGTTCTAACATATTTATAAGGTGTTGTAGAATGATTTAAAATGGATTTGATGCATTGGATATTAAGTTGTGGAATTTTTATTGAATTTCATAAAGTTGCTGATTTTTAACGTATCGAGCCGCCTAAGCAGTCGCTCGAGCGCCCTATGTGGTTATTCAAAACCCGAGAGCAATTTTCTCAGATTGAACTATCGCTAGAACAGTTGCTCAAGCGATTAACCCTGAAACAACCTATTGTGTAAGGCCGTTCGAGCGCCCTGTCTGTCAGACTTTTGAAAAGTTACCTTTCAACCTAGTTTTTCGCTACGGAATTGTTTTTATCCATTGTTAACCTATGTTCCATCAAGTTTAGAGTATTTGGAGATTGTTTGCACTGCGCGGATGTTTAAAATTCAATTTTATAAAGATTTTGGGTAGATTTTACATTAGTGGCACTTTTACTTGATACCATTGTTCCAAACAATTCTATTCTTAACCAAACTTGATTTTAAGAGTTCCTACATCTGTACTTGGACTATCTGGACAGGTTTTGAGTGCCGAATGATTTTACATACACCCGGATTATTTTGCCCATCGAAACCGTGATTTTGAGATATATATTTGACTCCACTGGTGTGGGTTTTTGGGTCATAGTTGTGACAAGGCAGGTGCCTGGTTTATTATTTTCGCAGGGCGGATTTGGTTATTTGTTTATCCTAAGTTCGTGTATTCGGTGGGATACTTCCTAATCCGTGTACTCGGTGGGAAGATGGTTATTTTTTTATCCTCAATCCGTGTACTCGGTGGGATACTTCCTAAATCCATGTACTCGGTGGGAAGCTGGTTATTGGTAATTCGGTGAGGTAGCATATTGGCATGGTTACTTTCTTTCTCTGGTTTACTATTTCATGAGTCCCATGAGGTTGAATTGTTTGTGATTTTTTCCTTTTCACTTCATTAATATTGTTCGGTATCTGTTTTGAATAGGCGATTGCCTATTTTATATATTCCGCTATTGCGGTTGTTTCATTGGTTATCCTGAATCTGTGTACTTGGTGGGAAGCTGGTGATATGTGGTTATCCTCAGTCTGTGTAATCGGTGGAATACTTCCTCAATCCATGTACTTGGTAGGAAGCTTGTTGTTGGTATTTACTTCCTAATCCGTGTACTCGGTGGGATGAATGTTATTTGGTGGTTGTTGCCTTTTATCATCAGTCCGTGTGCTCGGCAAGATGTTACATTGTGGTTGTATTTCTATTCCAACATGCTTGGAATTATATTTCATTGTATCTAAAATTATGTGATTAGTCGGATTAAGCGTTGCGTATATTTTAATTTGTTACAAACTATTTGCATGACTACTTACTGAGATGTTGTTTCTCACATTATTGTTTTATCGGTTTTGTTTTCAGATATTCCTGGTGAGGATGTTGCGGGGATAGACACTTCTGGGGATTATACTGAGTATCAGGAAGAAGATTACTTTATTCCTGTGTAGTTTTAGGGATCTATACTATTAAATCTGACTTGGTATTGGAAGAATTGTTTTAGGTTACTTTTATTTAGGTGACATTAGTGATGTACATTTTATTTTAGTTAACCCTCTCCAGACTTAGTTGAGGAATTGGTATTGGACGTTTAATTTTTGTATTCCGCGCTTCTTGAAAGAGAAAAATCTATCTATTATTTCCTCACTCTGATTATATTAGTTGAAATTGTTTAAGTCTGGATTAGTTATTTTGGGCCATTATCTTAACGTTCTAGGGTCGGGTTTATGTTCTTAAATAAACCTGGATCCGGGGCGTTACACTACATATGATTAGATGCCTGATACAGCACTCGAGCCATATCTCGGGCACTCGTGTAAATTCGCTACTTTTTAAATATTATGAAAATTGAAACTAAAACTATAGATCATGCTTTTATCACTTCAAATTAATTTTAGTACATCTAATAACATTTCTAAAACATTCCAAATCAATCCAAAGCAAATAAATTACATCATACAATGATTTGATCATCAAAACCCCAATAAAACATGCATATAAATATGGATCTAGAGAAATACAAAAAATTTGATTCTAATGTAAGTTTGAAGGGACTTCTTGCCTTGATTCTTAGATCAAATCATCTCCAATAAATCCAAATATTACCTTCTTGAAACCCCATGAACACAGCAAGGATTTCTTCTTCTCTTGTATCCAACGAATCTACTTCTTCCTTCTCTCTCTCTAGCCGTATGAAACCACCAAGAATAATGAGAGAAATCTAAGTTTTCTCTAACCTCTTCCATTTATACTTGCCCAACTAGGAGTCCTAATTAAATTTGTAAACTTTCTCATTAATCCAAGTTTCCTATTTTATCTCAACTCTTCTTTTAAATCATTTTTCTTAATTCTCCTATAAAAGAAACTTCTATTTTCAATCTATTTTCATCATATTTTAAATCCTTACTTTTAAATATTAATAAATCACCCCAAAACTTTAATCATTCGTCAAACCAAGGCCCCTAATTAAGTATAATTACTAATAAGTCCTTTTCCATTAATTAATTCATAAATCAAACTATCAAAATCCAAATTCGACCTAACTTAGATCTGATTAATTGTTTTAGATCTAATATTATTTAATTAATCAATTTATTAATTGGCTTTAATAGAAAAAGACTAAAATACACTTTTTCTTTATAACTCCATATCTAACCATTTAATTCTTTTTGAAATTTCCAGATTTAATCTCCTCATTATTTTAAATCAATTATACAGCCTAATTGATGAAAATTACTCCAAACTTTAGACTATAATTATTTTCAAATAAAATCATTAATTCTCCAATTATTCATGTTTAATTCTTTTTTATTTATTTTCTGAAAATTTGGGATCTCACATTCTACCCACCTAACAAATAATTTTCGTCATCGGAAATTTCAATATCTATATCTTCCCACATTCACCATGCTTCCACTGTGTTAACAATACCATTACCGAATACCCAAATCTAATCAAATCATAAAATAATTCATAACCATTAAATAATTTATAAGAGAGTTACATAACTTTTCTACCATGGTTCCTTTCACATAAAGCGTCCGCCTATATGAAGGTTGAGGAGAAAAATCATTAAAGTCCTCTCCTTGTTTAATTTTACCAATATAATACAACACATACATAATTACACTCACATAGTTTCTACAACACCCCGTGTTTGTAATATTATTTCTCCAAAATTCAGGATTTCACATAGGTATTCTAATGGTGCCATATTGTTACCCTTAAAATAACTCATGGATATCCCTTAAGAAGAAAACATTTGAATGTTATACAATGTTACCTTGTGGTGCCTTTAGATTTAAACATAGGTGGGTGCACCCTATTGTTAATTCGAAGGTATACCATGTTACCTTCAGATAAACAACATGGCACAAATGGAATAGCTATCAGGTGCCCATGTGCGAATTTGCAGGTACGATATGATACTAATGTGACATTCAAATATTTTATTTGTAAAGGGTATCCATGAATTTTTTTAAAGTTATATCAAGATTCCAATGGGATGCATCTAGAATATACATGTATTAATTTGAAGGTACCACATGATACAAAAGGGATTTTAAAAAATTATATTCTTAAAGTTTACTAATGAGTTAATTAGAAGAAACTTGCCATATGGTACTTTCAAAATAACTCATGTTATCTTTCCTATATTTCACCAACCTTGTTTATCATCATAGGCTTATGATATCAACCCCTTGTATGAGATTCAACCCACTTGACAAAGTACCCAAAAGCTTTATTTATTCTTTTGCATCTATCCATTCATATTTATGATGAATTTTATGAAATTTAGCTAATAATTTTAAGTTAAATGGCACTAAAAAGAAAATAAGTTTCTACAATGAAAATGGAACAAAAGAGAAGAGATATATTTTCAAAGTAATTTTCGTATTTTCTACATGAGATTGATGTTGATGTGCATTTTGTTTTGGCTTATATTTGTGCCAAGTGTATGCCAATTCTACAAAAGATGATGGAAGAGTTATGGTTCAGAAGCTTATTAGATATGAAAATGAAGCAATTTCATGAAGCAACTATATGTAGTTATTAGATTAATTTAATCTTTATACATGTTGGGTGATCGAAGGAGTATTAGCATATCTCTACCTGATGTTGAGGAGATATTGAGGTTGCTTGCTATTGGTGATACTGTAGAAATAAAAGAAGTAGATACCAAGGTATGTATTCTTTGTCCACGTATTGAAATGGGATTCAAAAACTTGATGTGTTCGCAAAAGTGCTGCTCCCAAGCGTAGGAGTGTCAAGTTGTATTACTTGGGTGAGCCCCAAGGTAGATTTCCACAGGGACACGATGATTAGAAGTAAACCAGAAATGTTAAGTGTTAAAATTGCTAAATTAAACAAAGGAAATGAATAAATCCAAACCTAAATAGTCCAATTAACAAAGTACTAGCTATACTACATGAGTAAGATAAACTGAGGAGAAAACCCAAATAAGATCACCTATATGCATGAAGAAAATTGAAGATACTTAACAAAAATTAAAGGAAATAGAATGTTGAATTCATAAGCAATTTAAAATTGAAGATTAAATTGTTCTAAGGATAAAAATATCAAACACCTAAGCTTCAGGTCTTGCCTTTCCATGGATTGAACCTCTATTCACTCTCAAACGCTCTCCTACGAATGCCAAATCAGCCATGACTTAGGCATTTGGTTGATTCATCCTTGAAAACCCAAATACAATCCACCTAAGCTACCTAATAGGATTCAATCAGATCTAGATTGCATAGCTGATTAGGAAAAACTAAATGATAATCCAAGCTTTCAATGTGCCTACTATCAACAGTGAAGTAGAGATTACTTTAAAGAAATCTAATCATATTAATAAGAAACGATTTAAACTCCAGAAGGTTTAAACCTGCTAACCAACCTGAGTTTGATGAAAAAAAAGATAACAAACCATATTTGGACTCCACCTGAGCTCAGGAACAAATTCACTTAGTCATGAAGAAGGTTCTGATGTGTTCGTTCAAATCCCCCTCCAAAAAAAATGAAAATATAGCAAATAAAAGTCAAGAAGAAAACTGAAAACTCAACCTAAAATGTAACATCCTGTCAGGTAGCTGTGAAGGTGTAGAGCTCACATGAGAGCTATCGGGCATGGATGTGCATATGGTTGGGATCCCACAATGCTCGGGGATGCTATAAGTAGTCTTAAGACCCCCAAATTAGCAAGAGGCCTTTTAAGGAGCAACACGGGACTAAATCCCCTGGGAACCCTAAAGTTAAGCGTGCTCGGGTGGGAGCACTGCTTAGGATGGGTGACCCCCTGGGAAGTTTTCTTGTGATGTCCCTTAAGAACAAATCCGTGAGGGCCCTTTGGGCCCAGAGCGGACAATATCTTGCTGGTTATGGGTCTGGGGTGTTACATAAAACCTATCTAAAAGCTCTCTTTTATTGAACAACCCCTCCCCTTTTTTCTTGTTGCGATTCCTCCATTTCCATTTTCTGGTTTCATTCAGCTCTTCTTCCTCCATTGGTTGCTTCTCAACGAACCCCCAAAACCATTAGCCACATCCGCAACAAAACAGTGCTCCTTCAATGTTTTAACTCCCTATTTTACCCCTGTTAACAAAACAAAAACAATTAATAGTTGAGGGGTAAGAAACCAACTAATGAAACATTAAGCACAAACCAATGCATAATTAAGCCTATTAATCCCAAGATAATTTAAATTTAATGTTTAGGCTCTCTTGTGTATCCCATTGCATAATTAAGCACTTTTAAAAGACTTTTCCCTATTTTTCACTTCATAAGAAGTGCTTAATTATGCATTTCTAGCACTTTTTCAACTTGCACAAACAGAAAATGGATATATGTAGTTATTAGATTAATTTAATCTTTATACATGTTGGGTGATTGAAGGAGTATTAGCATATCTCTACCTGATGTTGAGGAGATATTGAGGTTGCTTGCTAGTGGTGATACTATAGAAGTAAATGAAGTAGATACGAAGGTATGTATTCTATGTCCATGTATTCAAATGGGATTTATTTACAAGACTTGCACAAATAGAAAATGGGATGATTATAGAAAGATTTTTGTGTTACTTGCCTTGGGTTCATTTTATGCGTTTAAGCAAATATGGATGCTAGTCTTAAGTTTTTAAATGCATTAAAAGTTACAAACAAAATCCATAACTATAGTTAGGTAAAATTTATTCTTGATGGGCTTGTTGACATAATATGCTGCTCAAGGAGAGCAACCAACAAAATTTTGATGCCTCTTACTATTTATATAGGTATATATTGTTTTCATAAACAAATTACATTGATTTGGTACCCTAAAATTTTAATATAATTTATCTATTGCATTGCAGGTTTTGTAGTATAAATATTTGTAAAATCCCAGATTTTAGTAATAAATAAATCAATAGACTAATTGGTTAATAAAATGCAGGAGATGAGATTTTGGTTCAACTCGGAGGAGTTCAAGATGAACTGGAGATGATAGGAGAGCCTATATAAGGTGAGTTCATGATTATGGACTAGGTATTATTTTAATATAATAATTATTGTTGCTATGGTTTATATTATTAAGAATAAAGTGAGAAATAAACAAGGAGAATAAAAAGGGTTGGTTGAACCCAATGAGAGTGGGTTGACCCAAGGGTTTAGTTGGGTTGAGACTTTATGGTTTGTTTGTGTTGGCTTAGTGAAGAGGGTAATATAGTAAAAAGGAATTAAATAATAAACAAACCTAGTAGTGCATGGAGTGATTCACGTTGAGTTTAAAACACAATATAGAAATCAGCAGCCGCACGTTCCATCTCTTTCCCTCTATTCTTCTCGTTGCTTCTTTGTGATCAAACCCTAATATTCAAGCACTTACTGGAGCAGTTTTAGAGAAGGAAGAAGGAGATTTTCGTGCAGTAAAACTAAGGTATGAGCAAGTCGAGAGAAAGCTCTGTTTTTGGAGAGATAGATGTGTTGTTAGATTCTAAAAACATGATTTTTCTTATCTCAGACAAGATAAAGACTTGTGAGATTGTTGGAACATATTTGTGGTGATATTTCATTGCTTTTAAAGAAGATTTAAGTTTCTAAACCAGGTAATTAGTCCTTTGACGCTTGCATAAAATCCAAATTCATGTTTAGATGATATAAATGGTTAATCGGTGATTTGATGCGTTGTTTTTGTTATTTATGATGTTTTAATTGTTGGGAATTGTTCTAGCATGTTTACAAAGTGTTTTAGAATGATTTAGAATCGTTTTGATGCATTGAATATTGAGTTGTGAAATTTTTGTTGAATTTCGCTAAGTTACGGATTTTTCACGTATCTGGTCGCCTGAGCAATCGCTTGAGCGCCCTATGTATATATTCAAAACCCGAGAGCAATTTTACCCAGATTGAACTGTCGCTAGAATAGTCGCTTGAGCGACCTATCGAGCGACCTTCCCTGAAACAACCTAATGTGTAAGGTTGATTGAGCGCCCTTGGCGACCAGTCTGTCAAATTTTTAAAAATTGACTTCTCAACCTAGTTTTTCACAATGAAAGTATTTTTATCCAAATTTGACCTATGTACCATCAATATTGGGGTATTTGGGAATTATTTGCATTGGCGGATGTTTAAAATTCAATTTTATAAAGATTTTGGGTAGATGTTTCTAAAGTGACACTTTTACTTGATTCCATTGTTCCAAAGATTTTACTTTTAACCAAGGTTGGTTTTGTGAGTTCATACACCTGTATTTGGGTGATATGAAGGTATTTTGTGCATCGATGGAGTCGATATACATTCGGGACATATTGGCCCATTGAAACCTGGAGTTTTGGACATATGATTTGGTGCATTCTGTTTTGGTTTTGGGTCACTGGTGTGACAAGGCTGGTGCCTGATTTATTGTTTTCTGCATGGGCGGATTTAGTGATACAGATAAGGTTCTGTATTTGGTGGGTGTTATTAAGAAGTATGTCCATTACCCTGGTTGGTTTTTCTTACTTTTGAGTGGGCTTAGCAGTTATATGGATCCATGAAATAGCTAGTAAGTGAAATGTGTATTAGAGGGGTTTGAATTCTATGTCTGAGGCATTCCATCATTTCGAGGATGGTACTGCTCCTGGATTAGTCGGTCACTACGTTACCCACTCCTGGATTGGTCGGGCCGTACATGCTAATTCATGGTTGGGTTCTTCCATTGGTGTTGAATAGCCAGACTGCAGGGCAGCTAGTCCATCGTAATTCGGTTATGTAGCATATTGGCACATGTCTACTCTCTTTTTTTGGTATACTATTTCATGAGTCCCATGAGGTGGACAAATTGTATTTCATTGTTGTCTTGTATTTTATTGTGATTATTTTGATTAAGCGTTGCATATTTTATTGTGGTCAACTATTTGAATGACTGCTTACGGAGATGTTTCTCACATTATTAATTTATCAGTTTTTGTTTTCAAATATTCTTGGAGAGGATGTTGCTGGGGTAGAGACTCCGGGGGATTACTGTGATTACCAGGAAGAAGAATATTTCATTCCTGTGTAGGTCCAGGAGGACATGGAGAGATATTTAGATTTATTTCTTAGGAATTAACTTTAGTATTTTATTTGAGGATTTTGATGTCATTTGAAGGATTATTAGTATCTTTATTCCACACCCTTGGTGGATGTTATTTATGTTATTTAGTTGAACCCTTTCCAGACTTTATAGATGAAATATTAATGGATTATTTTGGTGGTTTAATTTCGCGTTTCTTGAAAGATGTTTTTATTTCCGCACTCTGATATAATAAATGAAATTGTTTAAGTCTGGAATAGTTGTTTTGGGTCATTTTTCCTAACGAACCAGATTTGGGTTTATGTGTGTAAATAAACTTGGATCTGGGGCGTTACAATATCTACCCATGGAAGGGGCAACTATGCATATAAATAAAAATACATCTCTCATTGTTGTGTATTAGGATTTCGACATCTTTAGGGGGAGATATATAGCTTTAAAGAAGCAAAATTTTTAGAAGGATCAAGTAACAATAGGTTAATTGATACAGTATATTATATAATTAAGTTCTTCATGTTGTTTACTAGTAGGCATACTCACTATTCATCACAAGTTCATGTTCTTATACTAATGCAAATCTTACTTGCTTGATTATCTCAAGTGTATAAATTAAAGTCAGCAATAAATGGCTTAAATAGTAAAGTGTCTATTAGATTAAAGAAACTAAATTAAAGAAATTGAAGCAACTATCGGATGAAGTAGCAGAATAAAAAACATTGAAGATAGAGCCTATTTGTAAAACCCCAATCCAAATTATATCTTAATTATTAAGTTTAATTAATTAAAGTGGGATTATTAGACTAATTAAGCATTTGTGTTATGAAGGTGAGGTGGATGTGGATCTTGCTTAAGGATTTGGGGAAATCAAATTGAACTTTATTGAAGGTTATTAAGGTAAGATTAGTTAATGTTATTCCTTAATTTCAATTGGCTAAGATACCCTCAAATTAGTTCTAGTGAATTGGAAATCAAATTTTGAAAAATTAGAGTTAAGTGTGAAAATTAGCTTTGACGTGCGAACCTTGAATCGTGCGTTGAACTAAATCCTGTAGAAACCCCTTTGATAAAGGCTTAACACTTGAACGTCCAACTTTAACGTTTGCGCGTCCAATACAAAATTTCTAGATTTCTTGTTTTTAGCCCAAAGTCAAATTACAATACTTCTAGATCATTCTTGAACTTTCATTAACACCAATTTGGGCCAAGTACACCTAGAGCACACCCCAAGTAAACCTAATGTACCCCCCTCTCATGTATACTGCAAAGTACCTCCCAAGTACACTTAAATTACCTTCCAAGTGTACCTAAAATGCCCTATAAGAATACATAAAGAACCTCCCAAATATACCCAAGGTACCTCTCAAGTGTACCTAAAGTATCTCCTAAAAATATCTAAAGAACTTCCCAAGTATACCCAAGGTACCCTCCTGAATAACACTAAAATACCCCCTTATATCACCCAAGGTACCCCCATTGTATACCTAAGGCACACTCATGTATTACCCAAAGTATACCCATGTATTACCCAAGGTATCATCCAAGTATACCTAGAGTACACCCAAGTATTATCCAAGCTACCACCATAGTATTACTTAAAGTATCCTCACATTTATAGCTAAGGTACCTCACTTGTATTGCCTAAGGTACCCCACTTGTATACCTAAGGTACTCCACTTGTGTTGCCTAAGGTACCCTTTGTATAATTAAAGTACCCCATTCTATAACTAAGGTATCCCTCCTATGTTAACTAAGGTACTCCCCAAGCATACATAAAGTATACTCCCTTGAGTAACTAAGGAAAACCCCCTTGAAACACCAAGGTACCCCTCAGATAATACTAAGGTACCCCTTAGTATGCCTTAGGTACATCCTAGGGTTTTAGTTGAATAAAAGCTTTGTTTAGGGGCAGATTTAAAAGACTAAAAGTTGGGCATATAAAAGGATGCCCTAGCTAATATTTTAAGTGTTTTGAGAACCCCTTTTCCTTGTATTGAACATATAGAACAAGGAGAAGAGTGTGAGCTTGCTTGAAAGCCTCAAGAAGAAGGAGAAGAAGAGGAGAGATTGAAGATAAGTAAACTTCTCCATTAAACAAGTAAGTAGCAAACCCTTCAAAACAAAATGTATTACAAAAATTCGAATTCTCTCTCTAGGGTTTGATTTATTTGAAAAAATGATCTTACATGTTAGTTTTTGTTTCTAAAATTCGTAGGGTTTTGGTTGTATAACAATTTTGTATAGTTTTCTATTGATTTCCCATGGATTTCCAACTCACATTGATCATATTTCAGATTAGGGTTTGAGTTTGGTATTTTGAATGATGTTTTATGTGTTGGATTTGTGTTCGTGTAGATTTGGGATGATTATATGTTTTGGAAGGTGTTTTTAAGTGTGTTGGAATGATTTATGATCATCCCATTTGATGTTGGAAATGTTAGGAATGATTTGTATAAGTTTTGTGTTGAAAATAGCAAAAAATACTTCAAAATCCCGACCTGGCAATTAATCCTAAAAATGGGCGATTAATCCTGAGTCAAAACCCCCAAAATCAGTTTCTGTTAAGGACAGGATTAGTCTTGGCGATTAATCGTGAGACTAATCGCGAATCTGGACGCTAGAACGTCCAATAGGATTAGATTGAATGCTTGAACGTCATGTGTGTTTTTGACAGTTCTTCACCCTTTTCTTCCCCAACTCTTTCTCAAACAACCCAAGCCTTCTAAACAGCACCCTTATTTCATGAAAGACACTTAAGTAAATGTCATGTGTATTTTATGTTTCCATTTACTTAAGTCTTTACATGTAAATAAGGTTTTACCCCCATTTAGAACCATTAAAAATACTCTCAAGACCCAATTCCCAACCAATAAAAAGTCAACTTTCCAGTTCATGCCTAAATTTCTAGATTTGCCCGATTTTCATCAAAAACAACATTTTGAGTTTGATACCCAAATGAGTGATTTAGAAGCCCATAAAATTCCAGAAAATTTTTATACCCTTCATTATACTACAACCAGAAATTGAGCCTGAATATCCTTGTAGATTTGTCTAGAAAAATCATATACCCCAAAAGTCAACGTTTTTAACCAAACTTAGAATATTTTAAAGGTCAAAAACGTTTTATCTCGGAATCCATTGATTTTTGGTGTGGTGACTTACTTGGGAATCATAAGGCTATCCCACTCGTCAAATACGTATTTTGAGGATTTTATGGTATTTGTTTTGATTTTTGGTTTGGATTTATGAAAACGAGGTTGAAAAACTCTTATGTGATTTGACAAGGCTTTTGGTTTATGGTTTTATTGGCGGTGGATGGGGAATTCCGCTAGGCCGCAGTTGATTTGGTAGTGGATGGGGAATTCTACTTGGCATGTGTTATGATTTGGCGGTGGATGGGGAATTCCACTTACCCTTGGTTTGAGCACTGGTTTTACTCACGGATTTGAATGGTTTGGTTTTGAGTTGTGAGTCGTCTAATTTGACGTTGTTCTTAGTGTGGATCCACAGTGAGTCTAGTCTGTGTGTTGGTGTTGGCTTGTTAGCTTTAATGTCCTTGTCCATCTAGTTTTCCACTGTGGGGAATCAATGAGACCCTCTCGGGGAAAAAGGGTGCTGCGGCAAGCACCCGCCGTGGGGAACCGGTGGGAGTTTTTATGATTCATCGGGCAATGGATGGGGAATTCCACTTGGCCTTGATTATTGCTTTGGTTGTCACTTTCCAGCCCATACGTGGGTGCTCCGCTTGCTGAGATGTCCTTAGTTAGGCTTCTCTCTATAAGTCATGTATGTGGTAAATGGATAGTGGTCATTAATCTAATTTGGAGACAAGCTAACCCACGAGTCCTACCAAGACATGCTTGCAGTATTTGATTGCTTCTATTGAAATTGTTTTCACATGTTATTCAATTGAGATACTCTGACCTGGATTTGGTATTTATTATTTGATAATATTATCATGATGGTATAAAACTGCATAAACTGTTTCTATACATGCATGTTTGCTGCTTATTGGGATTTTAAGCTTCACGTGTGTTTTGTTTTACTAGATTTGTTTTCAGATCCGCTTGGTGAGCCATGTACTGGGGTAGATATTGACGGTGAGCTTGAGTACAGACTCGAGGATTACTACTACCACCCATAGTAGGATTCTCTTTGTGTTATTGTATTTAGTTTTTGGGAAATTGTAAATGAGATGTAAATATCCTTTTTGGACTTATACTTTTGTGAGATATCTTTTGTATATGTCTGTATATTTTGGGAGAGAACTTGTGAGCATTTAGTTGCTTTAGTTGTATTTTGTATATATAGACATCATATCTTTTGGAGTTATTGTGTAGGTGTCTTTTTGTTGGATGGAAAATTTTTATTCCATGCTTCTTTAACTAATATACTCTGATGATTACTTTGTAATTGCCCAAGTTAATTGTGTTTATTAGGTTTTTTTGGGCCTATAAATAGGTCTCGGGAACGGGTTGGTGCCGTGATAGGGCATACCTGATTCTGGGGCGCTACATTATTACATGCGTATGTGGAAAATCAAGTACTTGAGTATCACAATATTTATTTCGGTATGTTTCGACTCCACATATAACGCCCCGGATCCGAGTTATGTAATAAATCCGTAACTCGTTTTTGAAGGGTTAATTTTTCCACAGGATCTATATATCAGAGTGAAGGGAGACATGAAATAAACATTACCATAAAAACCAGAGTCAACTAAAACCCAAACTCAATATATAATACCATATCTCTAATTTGAGCTCACAGAATTCCAAGCATTTACCCTTCAATATCGTCTTCTCCAAGATTTGAAAACAAAACAAAACCGGAATGGGATACGAATATCCCAGCAAGTAGTACATGCATGCTAAAAACATTTTCATTTAGTTCTAAATCATGGATTAAAGATAAAACATAAAACAGTTATGAAACACGGATAATCCAAATAATCCAATAATAATCAAACGGACAATGTGATATAAACCCGTATAATCCAATATGTAAATCGAAACTGTAGTATCGATATCTATGATATCCCGATCCCATATTGGAAATGGATGAATACCCGGTATGGTATAAGAGTCAGGGAGAAGACTTAACCAAGCGAGGCGCCTTTCGAGGACAAAACCGTGCTAGCTGAGGCCCAAAGTGGACAATACCTTGCTGGGTTGGGTCGTTACAATATCAAATCACATGAATAACAATAAAACCAAATACATCCATGTAACAATGTGTCAATGAAACCAATTATCCAAAACAACCCAATATATATAACTCCAATCAAAACATGTGTCATCATAGATAATAGTCACATCGTAGTTGAGTCTATGCTTTATGTGTATATCCGGCCTACTCAGGGTTTCAGATATTGAAATGACAGCTTACTCTAGGTTTCGGCATTGACAACACAGAACAACTCAGAGTCTCAGTGCTGCTCTACATCGGCTATGGAAATGAAGATGCCTACAAAACTAAATACGATAACAATCAAGTACTAATAAATCAGCTGTCAAATCCAAACCATATTGTTGTATCTCATGTCAAAACAAATAGCAACATAGGCTAATGTCATGTAATTCACTTTAATTGAGGTGTAGGAAGTGGTAGCATTAATTGTAGATAAAAGAATAATTATTTGGAACAATGAATGTAATCTAGAACTATAATACGATAATTAGGTTGAATGTGTGGACTTGGCCTAATTATACTTGGAATTTAGGAATTAATCCTTATCCAACATATCATTGTAGACTTAAATTAACCTCTAGGACAAATAAATAATAGTGTTAATAAGTTATGAAGTTTCAAGGTATTATTGAGGAAATTTGGACATTATTAAATAGATTAATAAGATAAGCTTTGACTAAGGTATGGAATTGGAGTAATCCTTATAAAAATGAGTTAATAACTTGTCTAGCAATTAAAGAAGGATGATTTAAGGATGCCTACATTGATTAATCATATTCTGAACCTTTGATTAAGGAATTGGACGTGTTTTCATACTTATCTTGTTTTAAAGACCTGTAACTCTGTTTAAGATTTGATTTTGGTTATTTTATATATCTCATGGATTTAAAATGGGTTTTTGGTAATGACTGTGGCTACATGATTCGACACATAGGTGTCTCCTCATATGGGGGTTTGATCTTGACATGTATATGTTTCTACGTATGTGATTTGGTATATGCCTTTTATTTAGTATTGATTGATTCATTATTAAGTTATTAAATATTTTTTTTGTTAGTTGTGTCTAGCATGTTTAGCTCTTAATGGATCCATAGAGTAGCTAGTAAATGGAATTGTTTTCTGGAGTTATTATTCTGTGTCATAGGCATTCCATCATCTCGAGGATGGTACCACTCCTGGATTGGTCGGTTGCTACGATATCTATTCCTGGATTGGTTGGACCGTACATGCCAACTCACTCCGGTATCGGTTGAGTACTTCCATATTGCGTTGATATATATATATATATATATATATATATATATATATATATATATATATATATATATAGTGTGAGATCCTGAATTTTAGGAAATAATAATATAATTGTAAAATCTAAATATTAGAAGAAATAAAATAAATAAATTTAAAATATCAAGAGATAAATATTTAATCTAAGTATTTGGGATATTGAAACTATAATTCACACTCATATTATGAAGAGAAATAATGAGGAGATTAAATTTGGAGATTTAGAAATAGATCTAATGGTCAAATATAATATAATAATGAAAAAAGGCATTTTAGTCTTTTCCCAATGGCTAATTATTAAATTAATAAAATAAATAATTATTAGAATTGAAATAATTAGTTAGATTTAAGTTGGATTAAGTCTGGATTTAAGTAGCTTAATTTATACTTTAAAAGATGAGAAAAGAACCTAATTGTAATTATACTTAATTAGGGGTCTTAAATTTGAGGATATGAGGAGGGATGTTTGAGTAATATTTTGAAATAGGGGAAATAATTAACATGAAAATTTATTAAATTAGAAGTTTCTTATGAGTTAGATTTAAGAGAAAATAATTAGGAGTGATAAGATAGGAAAATTTTCCAAATAGAATTAGGAATCCTTGTTGGAAAGTTTCCTAAACCAATTAGGACTTGTATTTGGGTGAGCCTATAAAAGGAAGGCGTTAGGAAAGATTTCGGGTTTCCATTAATTCAATCATGTGGAGAAAAGAAGAGAGAAAATTCGTGCATAAGGCTGGAAAAATAGAGAGAGAAATAGAGAAGATAATAAGAGACTTTAGAGAAAAAAGGAGTTGCAGAAAATTTCGACCAGCAATCATCAAATGACAATCTAGAGAGATCCAACTATTGGATCTGCCTCAAATTTGGAGGTTTTGTTCCTGATTGATAATTCTGTAATTTGAACAGTGGAGATTTGATTTGGAGATCCCTAGAGCTGTGCGCAAATTTCAGAAAATCGGCTACACCTTGAGGTTATTGGAAAAAAAGAATTTCGCGTTATTAAGGCAAGTAGTAACTCTTCTAAAAATATTTTGTGTTCTCCGGATTAATCACCAAATCGTATCTTGAGTGGCTTGATTGGGTGAATTTGGATATGCTTGATGGATTAAATATGATTAGATTAGAAATTTATGAGAATTGTTAATCTTGTTTTAAGAAAAGTATGGATTTTTGTTAGGATTTGATTAAGAATACTTGTGAATTCATGTTTTGATGTGTTTAGAATGATCTAGCATGTTTAAGGATGATATTACATGATTTAGAAGTGATTTGGGGAGTTGGTTTGGTGTGATTTGGATTTGGAATGAAAATTCGCAAAATATAAGAAAAACCCAAAATTTTCCAGATTTATATGGACACCTGGCATAGCGCTCGAGCGCCAAGCCAAGCGCCCTGCCTGTGTTTTTTTTAGAAAATTAGAACCTAAAACCTAGAAATTTTTATTAGACCGAGCACCAGGAATTGCGTTAAGTGCCATCTCGAGTGATCAAACCTGGGATTGAATTTTCCTCGAGCGCCTAGCATAGCACCCGTTAGCGCTTGAGCGCCCACTGATAGATTTTTAGGAATTTAGCTTTTTGCTCTAGTTTTTGATTCTAAACTTGTTTTTGGGAAATTCCAACTCATGTACCAATTAGATTATGGTATTTTGAGAGTGTTTACATTGGTCTAAACATTATCGGGATTTTCATAAAGAATTTGGGTACGTTTTGGTGAAAAAGGAGATTTTGGTTCTTAGGTGGATTTGGAGGTTTAAATGGGTATCACCTTTGCTTTAGACATACTAGATAGTTGTATTTTAGTTGGGTTTTGGCCTTTGTATATCTGTTATGAATGTATTTCTTTGTTTGATAAATTTTAGCATGGATTTGGTGTATTTTTCACATCTATTACGTGGTTTGGTGCTTACATGAACATTGATTGATTTCTTTGGATTTTCTATACATATATTGGGTGTTTGAAGATGTTGGACTGCTGCTTTGTTATTTGAGTTAATATTAGCATGAAAACTGGGTTTGAAATTAAATATGCAATTCTTTATGCACTATATGGTGGATATGATTAGATGTGGATTATTGTATCTTGTGGAAGGCTCTTCTTTTATTCTTGCAGGTTTCCTTAGCCAATTATTGGCCTACATGTGTGTTGTTATCGGCCATGTACTTAGCTAAGTAATGGCATACACGTGAGCTGTTATCGACCATGTTCATACTTCATGCCACAACAGCCTTTATGGCCTTGTATTTGAGCCATGTATCTTAGTACGCACCTTGCCATGTATCTTGGCAGTGCTCATCATCTGGCCGCAACAGCCTTTATTACCTTGTATTTGAGCCATGTATCTTGGCACGCACCTAGCCAAGTATTGGCAGTGCTCATCACCTTACAACCATTTAATGGCCTTGAAGTAACGGTAAACGTAAAGTTAAGCCAAGTAATGGGATAGATAAAGTATTTGGTTGAATATTGATATGCATGGTACGTTACTGTTGCTTAGATGTTTTGTATGATAAATCTTCATGTGATTGATGATATTATGAATGAATATCTTGTGCTTGATGCTACCATGATTGGTTAGTTGGTTTTACCAAAGGGTTTTCCGTAATCTTATATGTATGATTCAAAGGAAATTATCATTGGTTTTTCTTAGCATGCTATTATTACTTGTTGAGATTTTAAATCTCATCCTTGTTTTCAAATGTTTTGTTTTAGGTATCATTGGAAAGGACGCTGCGGAATAGAAAGCTAGAGGGCTTGAAGGCTTTACAGATTTAAAGGTTATTAGTAGGAGTTTATTTCTTTTTTATGAGTAGTAGTAGGAGGTTACTAATAGAGTGTTTTGAGAGAAAGTGAGTTATAGTTGTCTTTTATATTTGCAGAACTTGATGTAATTGAAATTTGAGGATTTTAATAAAATAAAGAGAAGTTTCTTAGCGCCATCTGAATTATCTTTTTTTCCTTTATGCTTATGTAATTAATTGTTTTGTTACCGTTCAAGTAATGCCCTGATCCGTTTAAAAAAAAAAACCGGATCTGGGGCATTACATATAGCCTGACCGGTATTGGTTGGCCCGCTTGTAAATCAATTTGGTGGCATATTGGCAAATGTCTGTAGTAACTTTGTTTACGATTCTATTAGTTCTGTGATGTCACAGGTGTGGTTTGTTGAATGTTATGATTGACTTATTATTGACTTGGTTTAATCGAATACCTCATTATTTTATTTATAAAATCATAGATTGTTTTATTGCATGCACATTGCTACTTATTGAGATTTATATCTCACTCCGGTTTTCCCTATTTTTCAGGTACTCTTGGTGAGATCGGCAAGCTTGGGGTATTATAGCGGAAAGGGTAGAATGATAGATATTCCCCAATTATGAAACTAACATGTAGAATTGTAATATGACAAAAGAATGAAGGATATTAGTTATTTTTAATTGTTACTCTTAATTGCGACTCTGATAATTAATATAAAAATTTACTTTGCCATTTATTTTAATTTTTCTTTGACCCACAATTATTAACGCTTCAGGGTTTGGATATGAAATCACATTCTGTCTTATCAACAAATATTGTAGAAATTGCGAAATAATATGAAATTTCACCTAAATCAAGCTTTGGAGGAGAAACAATAGAGATGCAAATTTGAAGAAATTTCAAAGAGTGGGAACGTAGGAATGTGAGAGATAAGGCTCTCTCTCAGAGAAAGCTAAATTTATATTTGATTTTGACAAATTGAAGGAGCGTCATTGTCACGCCCAAAATCCATACATAGCGTATAATGATACACATGTTGGATTGGATACCTTGCTCGTAAGTGAATCCCAAAATACATTTATTCTCCACTAAATGCTTGACAATTTCATTTAATATTTCACCAACTAGAGTTACAGCGGAAATTAAACCAAATATAACAATTCAAAACCAAAATTAAACCAACTTGAACCATGGTTTAACCAAATACAACCGGTTACAATCTAGAACCCAAATGGTTCATAAAATAACATGCCACTCTAAGATTCTTGCCAAACAATAAAGAACTCAAACAAATGTTTCATCATTCAAATAATCACCTTGTCACTTCTTTCCATTACCTCTAGATTTCTGATTTCTTGCAAAAATATAAGGGTGAGTCTCCACAAAACTCAGTAAGTGAGGCTAATACGCCTCATATGATAAAATGCATATTATTCCTTTTTTTAAATAATATATTACACCAAGTAGGTATATAATATTAATACCAATAAGCATGCAAAGTTTCCCTAAGTTTGTTTCGTAACATAATTACATATATACTTTACTATTAACCTTATTCCACATAAAAGGGATCATGCATTCAAAAATAAAACAATACTCATGGAACTTATCATATTATGATTATGAAAAGTAAATAAAACATAATGTATTGAGTTAGAAATACTTACTTGTGAATTTATAAGTCACCTTGTAGAATTATAAATAACAAAATATAAATAACCAAAATGTAAATAAGGAATATCCAAACAATAACATCAATCATCCCAGTAGACACCTAGGTCACGCTGGGTATTGAATTAGCATGGTATTTGCTAACAGTACAATTATCTCAATATCCTCTTCCAGTTGGCGTCCCTCACTGGGTACTGAACTAGTATAGACTAGCAGTAAATTAAAATCCCAATAGAATGTCCTTGATAGATTACTTAACTAGTGTGCGACCTCACAACTAGAAGTAACACCATATAGGTGTCTGATAGTCTTTATATTGGGTATTGGACTAGTGAACCCTTGCCACTAGCAGTACTATCGCATCTCAATCATCCTAGTGGTTAATCTCACATCGGGTACTGAACTTGCAAGGCTAGCAGTAAAATATCAATCAAATCCCAACGGTCCCTTCATACACTGGGTATTGGACTAGAAAAGGCTAGCAGTATAACATCAAGCCTCCTAGACATCTTATAATGCTGGGTACTGAAGTATACATGCATTGGAATGCATTAATGTAACGCCCCAGACCCATACCTAGCATGATATTGTCTGCTTTGGGCCCAATGGGCCTTCACGGATTTGTTCTCAAGGGATAACATGAGAAAAGTTTCCAGTGGTCACCCATCCTAGCACTGCTCTCACCCGAGCACGCTTAACTTGAGGGTTCCAAGGGGATTTAGTCCCATGTTATGCCTTAAAAGGCCTCTCACTAAGTAAGGGATCACAAGACTACTTATAGCATCCCCGAGCGATGTGGGATCCCAATCATATGCACATCCTCGCCTGATAGCTCGCCACTGTGGTAGCTTGCCCAGGTCTCTCACCCGGTCCACATCACAGCCGCCCACTCAGATAGCCAGGATGTCACATAATCCCCTCCATGGGACAACGTGTCCTCGTGTTGGTCGTGTTGGTCCGAACCCCCACACTTTGGGTCGGGCAGGCTTTGATACCATTTGTAATGCCCCAAACCCATACCCAGCAGGATATTGTTCGCTTTGGGCCCTCACAGATTTGTTCTCAAGGGAAAACACAAGAAAACTTTCCCGTGGTCACCCATCCTAGCACTGCTTTCACTGAGCACGCTTAACTTGAGGGTTCCAAGGGGATTTAGTCTCGTGTTATGCCTTAAAAGGCCTCTTGCTAAGTAAGGGATCACAAGACTACTTATAGCATCCCCGAGTGATGTGGGATCCCAACCATATGCACATCCTCGCCTGGTAGCTCGCCCAGGTCTCTCACCCCGCCCACATCACAGCCGCCCACTCAAACAGCAAGGATGTCACAATTAAACTATAAAATAACTTTTCCAAAAATCATTCAAAACTTTACCAATCCCCTGCTTTCACCCTTGGTCAAGTTACAACTCAAAAACCAACCAAAAACAAGGGCACTTGACCCCCATGCTTGAGCCCCCAATTCTAGCGGTGTAAAATAAAGAAATTTGATTCGAAGAGGAGGGCACTTGACCCTCCACACTTGAGTGGCTAAGTTGGGTGACCTCCCAATTAAATTGGTTTCTGGGCTGGTCACTCAACACCCACGCTTGAGAGGTGTGTCGAGTAGTTGAGCCTAGATTCTATTCTACAGACCTTTATTTATCACTGTTTGTTCTATGTTTCAATCCGTATTAAATACAATCATATTAATCAATATACGATTAATCTGTAGAAAAAATCCTATCTATTTATTCCCTCAAAACACATCAACCTTACCATATTCCTATTATGCACGACTAGGTCACAAACGCATATCTAATATGAAAATTCATTAACAGACAACATATATAGAACAATCCCACACACTACTTACACATCTAGGTCTTTTATCATGAACAGATTTGAATAACATATACAAGATATCAATAGAGATAAGGAAATCATGCACATGATCATAAAAAGCATATTAAACCCACTTACATTCATAGGTTTAGGCATGGTGTCTCCACAATCCATAGTTCTTCACCAAAATCTTCTTCTCCATCCTCCAAAACTCACCTCGAATGCCAAAAACAGGATTAGGGTTTTGAACCCTTGATTAATATATATATTAAGCCCAATGACTCTTATGCCCTTCATTAGAAAGATTTAATCTCAGCCGTTGTTTTAAGCTAGATATAAACACTTAAAAAGGTTGATCTGGTGGGTGTGCAAGCATCCATCTCTTGTACATTAACCTATAGGCTTCGTGTAAAACAAGGACTCTTAACTTGGTCAAAGTTGAACCCTATTTATTGTTTGAAATTTTCATTATAGTATGTTATGTTAGACATCTAGTTTCTCAAACTGGGATATGTTCAAATATTAACATCCAATTTGTCAAATCTGATGCACTCAAATTTACTTTATCCAACTTGTCACATCGGATAAAAGCTTACTTTATTAATCCAACGAATGCATCTGTTTTTTTCTTTTCTTTGAACTCAGGGTATTCGGCCCGCTTTTGCTCAGGGCCCATGTAAGACCTCACAACCCACATGGCCTGGGTAAGTCTAAGGCCCATAGACCTTATGCAAGTGGCCCTAGGAGATTGTGCCTAAGAGAGGTCGAACCTAAGACTGCAGAGGGAGCATACTTCTAGAATCAACATTTAAGGTATTTCCTCCATTAAAATTTGGAAAGGAAAAGCACCCTGAATGCTATATTTTTGTATAAGAGCTAATATATGCCTCATAGAGAGAGAGAGAGAGAGAGAGAGAGAGAGAGAGAGAGAGAGAGAGAGAGAGAGAGAGAGAGAGAGAGAGAGAGAGAGAGGGAGGGAGGGAGGGAGCACCAAAGCGGTACTACTGAGATGAAATCTTCTGCTATGTTTAACTGAATTGGCTCACTGTTTTTTCATGTGGGGCCCACTTGAAACATTTACGACCGTGAGATGCTCCACATGGTAGCATCTCATTGCCAAAACAGGAACCAATTCAGTTAAATATTGCAGAAGATTTACTACTAGGTAAAAGGGAAGTAGAAGGGAAAAAGGAGTCTATAAATTACCCTAGAGAAGAAAGGAAAGAATGTGAGGCAAGCATGTACATGTAGTGATAGAGGTGCATTACCAAAATAAAAAATAAAAAAAGATAATAGAGTTGAAGGGTAAATAGTGACCGTGTTTGCCTTCTGTATGCATCATCAAACATTAACATCACTACCCATAATATGAATGGGTTATCTGAGAAAAAAATGCGGTTCTTTGATAATGGAACCAACTTTTTCTCTTAATGAGTGGAAAATGTTAGCTAAAAAGTAATTTAGATTGCTAATATCTTGTATTTTAGCATGATCTAGACGGCTACTTCATGTCCTTTTGGTGTGTAAAGTGCTGGTGATGTTATCAGCATGATTGAGATTTTTTGAATAAAAGCTTTAACTAGTTGGGAAGAGGAAAAATATATAATAAATTTAACATGAACTAGGCACTTGTGGGAGCATATCAAGTTATTAGCTTTTTGGGTCTTTTAAATGGATATGTTTCATTAAAATTGAACATTCCTATATCCCAGCACTTCATAGTGATATAATACACCAAATAAAAGGTTTTAAAGAAGAGAAAATTACAGTAGCATCTCTTCTCGTTTTTGATAGTTGTAAATATATACCTCCGTTAAGATTTCTTAAATGACGCTAACGTCCGTTTTGGTTTTGTTGTCTGCTGCATGTCCCTCTCCTATATACTAACATTATTAAAATTTGAATCTTTTTTGACAAATCTACCCTTCTTCAATTGCAAAATGTTTAAAACTTTGAGATTTTTCATAGTGAAAAACGATTTTTTTTAAGGTTTAAAGAGACTAATAATAAATCTAAAAAAATGGGTAATTTAATCCTTTATTTTTTGTTAAAATTAAATAAAAATTAATTAAAGGCATTATTACTTTTGTTAAATTTATAACTTTGACAAGGGAGGTTGGTGGCATTTCAAAACTTGAGGGGAGGTATTTGCATTTGTCAAAAACTAGAAGGGAGCTAAATGTAATTTTCGGTTTCTTTATATATTTAAAAAAAAAAAAAGGAAGTATCTCATCTTCTTTAACTAATATTTAATGAAAATATAGTTGAAAGTTTTGTAACAAGTACAAAGCATTTCAAGTGACCCAACTGTAGTGTGTCTTCCACTAACAATACATGTGAGGAGAGGCTATACATGTGAGTAGTGTCGTATATAGCCTTTCAAAAGGAGCTATTGTACAAATATTAAGGCCTCATTTGGTATAGCCTTTCAAAAGGAGCTATTGATAGTCAAAAAGTAGGTTTAAAAAGTAATTTTTGAAAACAACTTTTCTACTTTGTAACGAGAAAAGTTGTTTGGTGACAAGTTAGAATATACATATTTCTTATAAAACTTAGAAAGTTGTTTTATGTAAAAAATAGTATAAAATGACTTTTTATCATTAAATAATGAATTTGTGAATTTTAAAAAAAATTCTTTAATTTCATAAATTAGTAGTATGAATTATTATACAATTTTTAGCATCCACATTATATTGTTACACTTACTAATGAATTATATTGTTGCACTAATTTATGAATTATATTGTCGCACCTTATATTAGTAGTATTAATTATTAATGAATTTTACATTTTTGACATTGCTTAAACCTACTAATATTGATTCATTTGATTAAGATTAACTACAAACATTAAAACATAATCATGTAATGCCCCAAATTCGGGTCATTTTTTTTTCATTCCGGATGAAGGCATTACTTGGTGATACAACACAAATCAGCTCAAGTATCAAGAATAATGAACTAAGAGACAATAGAGTGCGCTAAGATAATATTTTATTCATTAAAAACCTCTATTCACTTTACATCAAGTATTCAAATAAATAGGTAACTAAAACTCTCCTAAACAAAAGAATCACAAATTTATATCCTTGATTCAATGCTATGATAACCCTGGTTCTTCAAGCCCACTATAAGTCTAAACCGTGTCGTCCTCTCCAATAATATTTGAAGAATGGGGAAAATTGGAGTGAGATATAAATCTCAACAAATAGCAAGGTGAATGCAAGAAACCAGTTGTAAGCACCTCATTTTTGCGCTCCCAGAAAAGCTGGAAATGCAAACCCTCAGCAGAAAGTCAAACCCTAAGGGGTGAAAAGTTGACTTTTTAATCAAGTGAAAATTGGCTACCTTGCTTTATCTCAAGGGATAGAGAATCCCGACAGGGTTCCAACGAAACTGAGTTTGCAGGAATCGGAGTCCGGATGAAGGATCTATGGGCCGGTCAAACTTGAGGGGGAATCGAAAGTTGACTTTTTGCCAAACCCCAAACCAGGTGCTTAGCCCTATGTCAATGGATAGAGGGCTTCGATATGGTTTTAACGCAACTGAGTTTGCCTAAATCGGAGTCTGGATGAGGAAGATATGGTCTGTTGAAGTTTTCGAGCAGCAAAACCCAGAAAGCTGCACACATGGGAAAAGGCTGCACACATGGCAAGTGGCGCAAGAAAATATCTCAGGGGGCAATCTTTAAATATCCAAACATGTTAAATATCTCAGGGATCAAATAAAAAATTCGCAGGGACCAAATCTGTGAATATCCAAGTGTATCTGATGAATCTGCAAAAATCCAGGGACTAAATTTGTAAATATCCGATTTTTATCCGACATTTGATGTCGGATACACAATCTTCTCTTCATATCCGACATATATTGCTGGATACAAAAGATTTGCTTGGCTGGATTCGCGCGGATTTGCCGACAGATACGCGGCGGCATTAAATTTCGAAATTATTGCTTTTGTATCCGACATAAGATGTCGGATACAAGTGGGCCTTAGTGTATCCAACCATATAGGTCGGATAAACTTAGGAAGTAGTGTATCCGACCTATATGGTCGGATACAAAATTTTTTTATAAATAAGGCCAGCAACTCCCTGGCCGAGGGTTGCTGGCCTTGCACCCTTTTCCACTTCCTTCCCTCCCTTAAATCCCTTTCTCTCCAGCTCCCTTTGCTCCCCACCACCTCCTTAGGCCACCTTGAGTTGCTTCCACCCCTTCCCTTCCTTCTTCCTCTTCACTTGCATCCCAACAAGAAGGAGAGTTTGCTGTTGCTGTGGTTGGTGCTGCCAAGGAGGAGGTTCTAGCTACCTTTTGGCCTCAAGGAGGTGTCTCCACCTTGCTCAAGGGTTCAAGAACCCTCAGGTATTGTTTCTCACTGTCTTCTACCTCACATATATGAAAATGAGAGTCTTTGGAGCATGATAATGGGTTGGGTTTTCTCCTTGCTGTAAGCTCGTTCTAGTGTTGGTATTGCATGCTTTCTTTCATTTTCTTGGTAACATGGAGGTCTCCAGAGGTAAGGGAGACCCCATGCACGATCCCATGGGAGGATGAGAAGTTTTAGTGCTTCATTTGGGGCCATTCAAGCTACTGTTTTGGGTTTTGTTTGAGTTACTTGTGGGGGAGCATGTTCCCCTTGGTATGGAGATCTAATGTACCCCTAAGTAAACCCCCCATTCTCCTTCTAAATATGATTTTCTGTTTAGCTTTTCCCTTGCTTTTTCATCACTTTTTTTGATTTTTTTTCTCTGCAGGCCGTACCCTTCTTTGGCTTGCTGTTTTGAGCGGCAACTACAGTAGGTCTCCTAGTTTCCACACTGTAATATGTTGCCATCTTGCTCAATAACATGCTCCCCATAGCTGGTGCATCCCCATGAATGCTGCTGTTTTTTTATGCTAATATGTCTCCCCCTTCCTCCCTCCTAAAATATGTGGTTTCGAGCACCAGTGGCAATTTTGTTCTCTTCATGGATTTGTGAAGCATGCTTCTTTGTTTAGGTGTTTCATATGCATGATTGATCAGGTTGGATATATGCTAACTACTGTTTCCATGCGCGTGTGTATTTTTGGGTGCTGGAAAAGTATGCCACCAGTCTCATTCATGGCATTTGTCGGAGTCAAGGGAATAACCATAGGTTTCCCCCCAACCCTAAGGTGCCTCTAAGTGTATGGGAGCATGAGTTTTCTTGTTGAACCTTGGATAAGAGGCTTGTTGGTGGATAACACTTGCTGTTTTTCTATCTATGCCAACCTGTTTTTTTATATATATGCATGTACAATGCTCATGCTCCTATGCCAAGGATGTTGTTTTTATATACACTGTGTTCCCCATTCCTTGCTGTTTGTGCACACATGAGCATGATCCATTCCCCATGAACTTGCTGTGTTCTTTTATGTGTTGATGCATGCCCCCCCACCCCTTTACTATTTGCTGTATTTTTATATGCATATGAGCATGTTCCGTTCCCCCCTATGACCTACTGTTTATTGATGTGAATGCATGTTTTTTTACTTGTAATTTGCTGTCTTCTCCATGTGTCAATGCATACTCCCCACTCCCCCTTTGCTGTTATGCTACTGGTTGGATGATTAGCATGCTCCCTCACCCCATACATTCTTAATTTGCTGTTTTGTTTCTTTTGGTAAATCAAAGTGCACCCCTACCAGCTATTGTCGTGCACCCCAACCCACTTTGATGGCTGCCTTGCCAACATGTTCTAGTACCCATGCAGCCTAAGGCAACCCTACGGCCATGCTCCCCTTGCCCCTTGTAACCTGTGGTGACCCACATGAGCTGCTGCTGGAGACAGCAGCAGCACCCCTACCCCCTAGCAGCAGGCTAAACCCCAATAAAACTCAAGATTAATGGTTGCTGCCCCCTTGGTCACAGCAGACCCTTGTTTGGATTTCAGGGGTATGCACCATATCTTTTTCTTTCATTGTTTGTTTGTGTGTGTCAAGTTAGTATGCACGAAGGGTTCCCTTTTAGCTTTTTGTACGTCAAACTAGCAAGCATGTAGGGCATCTTTGGGGCTGCTGCTGGCAGCAGCCGTAGCCCTCCATTGTTCCTTGTTTTAGCCTTTTAAAGTTGCATGCCATGCCTTAGTGTACACACCATGAAGGGAGTATACCATTGCCATGCTCCCCACCCCATTTTCCACTATTTCCAGACCCTGAAAGCATGTCCCCATTTTCTTTAGAGGTTGCTGTTCCCAGCACCTGCAGCAAGGTTTTTTTTTTTTTTTTTTTTTTTTGTGTTTGAGCTTGCCTAGCATGTTAGGCTTTGGAACAAATGGGTGCTGTCCCAAGGGTCTGCAGCCCAATTCTTATTAGGATAAGCCTGTCTGGCATAATGCCTTGCTGTTGGGCGTGATTTTCGCTACGATGGAATGACATGTTCAATTGAACCTTTGAACCAATAGGGTTTCCGGGTCATCCGGAAACCCCACAAGGAACTTGGGCCGCTGATCCAACTTGGAACATTAGTGGGCCTTCCAACGAGGCCCACCAAGCCTGACAAACATGAAGGAATTTAAGTATGTAACCTAAGCAAGCTAAGTGAAATTAACTAATCGAATCGGATGGGCCAAACCCGATGCGGCCCACCCGAACCTTGTTTTGTGGAATTGACGTGATTGAATTGCATGGTTTGGCCGAGACCAAGGGCTAGGGCCTATTGGGCCCGCCAAGCCCATTAACCGAACAGAATAAGGGTGCAAACCCTACATCTCAAGGAACTTAGGCTTTCAAGCCCAAATCTGGACTACTGGCCCCTAGCCCAATGTCCAGCTCACTTTGGCAAAGTTAAATAAGATAATCTAAAACACTTTTGGCAATCATCGTGGGGGCCCACCCAGGGGCATGCAAACCAATGCAGACCCACCTTTTGCATGAAAATCACTAAAACCCCAACTTGAACAGATAATTAAAATCAATTCATTTAACTTAAGCCCAAAGGGCCTCCTAGGACTAGACAGAGGCCCACCAAGGGCACACGGGCTCGAATAAGCCCACCAAGTACACCGTGGGCCTTCCAACGGGGCCCATCCAATCAGACTCAGATCACCTAATTAAGCAAGATAAAAGCAATTAAAGGGACCCACACCACTCAGGTGGTCCCGCCAGACTTAAACCAAATGGCATGCTGGATTAGGAATCGGGTGAGAACCAAAGTGAGTTGACTCAAACCAGGGAACCCACGGGACCCGTCATCCGACGGAGTGGTCTAGGGTGTCTACGGACTTCCCCAGACCGCAACCGAGACCTTTCTCAGAATCTCAAGCCGCATACCAGTACAATAGACAAGATTAGGCACCCAGGTGTCCGCCTGCACCCCATCAGGTGGTGGCGACTCCAAATTTTCCCGTGCGGCGTTTCCGACCCGCGCACACCACTCCAATTTATGAGGTATACGATAAATCAAAGCAATGATAAATAAATCCAAAGCATTCAAGAAACCATACTCACACATGTGACATCACAGGACTCATGAAGAAAGATAAGTCTTTGAAAAGAAACTAATTCACCACTATGCCACCTTACGACTTATTACAATGCCAGTAAATTGCAGTTCCCATCATACCAGCAAAGCTAAATCTCGAAATATGGGGTTTGGCCATCGGCTCATTATGCAAGAAACTCACTGTGTGCACCCGATTTCGGTCGCACGCGAGGTGCATGCAAAGTGATGCGTACCTCGGGACAGTTTTGGAGTCACCACTGCCTGAGAGGTGCAGGCAGACACAAAGGGGCACCTATCCGGGCCTAATCTTTCTGGTTTGTGGCTTTATTAGAGATCTGAGCAAGTTCTTGGTTACGTCTAGGGAAGTTCGAAGACACCCTAGCCCACCCCGTTGGTTGACGGGTCCCATGGGTCTCCTTGGTTTGAGTCAACTTAATTCTCACCCGATGACTAAGCCAGCATGTATACTTATTTGGTCTGGTGGGGACCGTTGATGGTGTGGGTCCCCTTTTTATTTGATTTTATCTTTTTAATATTTACTGATGTGGGTCTACTATGGGCCCCTTTGGAAGACCCAGTGGAATCCATGTTGGGCTTAAGTCAAGCCTAAGGCCCAATTCGGGTTATTGGGTAACCCTTATTGGATTTTGGCTAGTTGGTTTAAAGATTTATTGAATATTTACGAGGTTATTGGGTTAAAACTTTTAGGGCCCAATGGGCTTGAATTTGGCCCAAGAGCAATTAACCAAGTGGCCTTGGGCTCGTTTACTCAAAACGGGCCTTGGTTGGGCGAAACAGGATGTGGGCCCCGTTGGAGGGCCCACGAAGCCTTGGCAAGCCCACTTGGCCCAACAGTCTCAAAATGGGCTTGGGGTGACCCAAAAAGCCCAATGGGTCAAGTGGAGTCAATATGGGTCGGATTGGGTCCAACCAGGTCTTAAAAATCAAAATTTTAACTATTTATAGGCTTGACCGTATTCTAATCACGGTTTGAACTGAACTGTATTTAATATACGGTTCAAGCCAGACCTTCAAATGCGGTTAAGTCTAGACCGCATTTAAAATGCGATTTTGGCCCGATTTCCGAGAAACGCCGCGACGGCCTTGGGATTTGGTTCGCCGGTTCCTTTTCATTGCTTGCCGAGTTCTGCTGGTAGTTTCCAGCATCTCCAAGTGATTCAATGCCCTTTCTCTTGGTTCGAATATCCACTTTTTTGGCGTTTCGTCAAGAGAAAAGGTCTCATCTTTTCATCCTGCGTCTAATCCATTCACAAACCTGTACGTGCAGAAAATCAAGAAGGGAGAGAGGGGGAGAATTATGGGGAACAAGATTTTTAAAGGAGGACAAACCCCTCCCAAAATACGACGATTAGATGAAAAGAAAAAGAGTTAGAGCAGAAATGTTAAAATGAGACTCTTTACTTTACATGAAACTCTCTCCTCCCATCTTTTCACGCATGTGAGCCTCTCTCTCGTCGTGAGAGCTCACATGTTATGCACAGGAAACAAAACAAGTGAGATTATAGCAATAAAAGAGAATATTTAAATCACGAAAAGGGAAAACTTACTTTAAGGAATTGGATTCTTGTATATATCACATATAAAATCAACAAAACGCTTACTGTGATATCTTTACCTTGTTCTGAGATTTGAAGGTTCTCCGGTTGATGTGGACAGCACCTTGGCAGCCTTTTCAATTTCGGAACTTGGGTTCTCAAGGGTTTTTATAGTGAAAACAGGGTCAGAGAGAGATAGAAAAGGGGCTAGGGGTATTTTGGGTATAAAAGAATGTTTGCAAATGGGCAGGGGGTCGACCAGGCAGAGTTGCCTCTCTCTCTCTTTCTCTTTTCTCTCGTTTCCTCTCCCTTTCTCTCTCTTTCCTCCTCTTTTTTCGTTCTCCTTCAAAATGGGGGTGAGGCGGGCTATTTATAGGCAAAAAACCCGTGACCATATTTGAAATGCGGTCATGCCTTGACTGTATTTCAAATACGGTCATGCCTTGACCGTATTTCAAATGCGGTCGAGCCGCCCACGTGCCGAATCTCCACGAATCCGCCAGCTGTCGCCGTACGGGACGCGTGTCCCGTTTCTAGAAGGCCAAAACCGTATTTCAAATATGGTCGTGCCTTGACCGTATTTAAAATACGGCCACCCACGTTTTTTAAATGACGGATTTCAAACCTTTCTTCAATTTGGTTTTGAGCAAAAATCTTTTCCGATTTTCCTTTTTATTTTTGATTTATTTTAATTCTAAAAATAAGATATTTTATTAAATGTTATTATTTTAATCAAAATTTTTATTTTTCTTGTCCTTTTCTGCTTTTGCGCCACATGGGCAGTTTTCTTGAAATTTCAACTGACCATAACTTTTCCATCCGATGTCTGATTTCAGCAAATTTAGTGTTGTTGGAATCGGCTCGGAATCCTCTATCCACTGGGATCAAATTGGGCAGCTGAATTGGGGTTGAGCAAAAAAGTTAACTTTCGCTCCCCCAAAAGTTTGACTGGCTCATAACTTCCTCATCTGGACCCCGATTCCAGCAAACTCGGTTGCGTTGGAACTGTGTCGGAATGCTCCTTTCAATAGGAGGTTTGATGGCCAATTCTCCTTGGATCAAAAATTCAATTTTCATCCCCCTTCAGGGTTTGATTTTTAATTAAAAATTTTATTTTCTACATTTTAGGGGTGCAAAAATCAGGTGTCTACACTCACATACTGTAACGCCCCAGATCTAGGTTTATTTAAAAACATAGACCCAAACCTTGAACTTTAGGATGAAGGCCCAAAATAACTAATCCAGACTTAAACAATTCCTGTAAATATAATCAGAGTGCTACAATAAAAGAATTTTCTTCCTAGAAGCGCGAAATGTAAAAATAGAACATCCAATACCAATAAACTAAGTCTGGATGGGTCAACTAAAATAAAAATAGTTCAACATCTGCCAAGGTCATCTAAATAAAAATAAACCATTACAATCCCTCAAAATACTAAGTCAATCAATATCAATGTTCCTTGAACTTACATAGGAATAAAATAAGCTTCTTCTTGATAGTCAACAAAATCCCCTGGAGTGTCCTCACCAGAAATATCTGAAAACAAAATCGATAAAATGAATATGTGAGAAACAACAGCTCAATAAGTAGTCATGCAAACAACTTATTCATTTAAAATATATGCAACGTTTAATCAGGCTAATCACGATAAATATAGCACAATAATAAACAAATAAAAATGAAGCAACCACAAACATTTCAACCTCATGGGACTCATGAAATAAAAGACCAGAGAAAGAACGTAGAAATGTGCCAATATGCTACCTAACCGATTTACAAATGGACCAGATGAAAACACAGACTGGTTATTCAACACCCAACGGAAGTACCCAACCAAAACTGGAGTGGGTTAGCATGTACGGCCCAACCTTTACAGGAGTGGGTAACGTAGCGACCAACCAATCCAGGAGTGGTACCATCCTCGAGATGATGGAATGCCTGTGACACAAAATTCGAACCCTCTAAAAGACATTTTACTTGCTAGCTACTCTATGGATCCATGTAAGCGCTAAGCCCACTCAACGGTAGAAAACCAAACCAGGTGATGGACATATCTCCTGAAAATACCCACATACGCGGAGACACAAACGTGTCAATAACATACCCGCAATAGCGGAATAAATAAATTAGGCAATAGCCTTATACAATAGTAACCCAGAAACCCACATACGTGGAACCAATACATATGTCCAAAATCCAGGTTTCAACGGGCAACTATGTCCTGGGTTTATACGTATGTTAGTACTGAATAGAACATGAAAAATCGAGTTTTTACACACTCTATGGCCAATTTTGGGAGACCGCCGACCTTTCTGTGCTCGGCGATCCTTAGCGCTAGTATAAAATCTTAGACTGCCCAAGAACGCTAACCGATGAGAGGTTGGCACTGAATTTTGAACTACCGCCGACCTAGACCGCTTGAGCGATCCTAGGCGATCCTGAGCGCTCAGTGTAGAAAAATCCAAATTTTGCAAATTTAAGTCTAGATTCAATTCTAAACTATTTTTAACCAACTTTAATCATTAATTAAGATGTTTTAAGACCAAAATAAATTACCAATTACATGTTTTACAGAAAAACAAAAATTGGGAAATATTTAGGGTATTAGTTGCCGAGTTTTGTAACTAATGAGAAAACCTAAGTTTATGACCAATAGACTTACAAATTTGGAATAAATAACTATGAGACATATAACTTTATATTATCAACCAGATTATTATATAAAGGATTTCTAGATCAGATTTCGAACCCAGTTAACTCGATACTAAGAGAAATTACAGATTTAACCTTTATATACCGCTAGGCACTATTACTTACAGAAATATTAGTCCTTAGGGATTTTTGGTATCTAGTGGGCATAGCTGGTTATGGATCCATAGTTCTGGCTAGATAGCTAAGGGATATTTCATTTGGGTTGAGTTACTCCCTTGTGCGAACGCGCTTCCTCTGCAAGTTGGGTTGCTTTAGAGGGTCCTATGTCTGGAGGGACACTTCGGTGCTTCGCTGGTGATTCCCTGTACATGTGGATAAGTGACCATCTCCATGTATTGATTTCGGTGGTGCATGCTGGTGGTTCATGCCAACTTGGTTGAGTCGTGTGCAATAAGTCAATGACCACGACTCTTATCTAAGGTGATGTTCACAGGTTTAAGTATCATTAGTAGCGTCGCCCTTAAGCCACACGGTGGTATAGCATATGGTTGAGAGTCATCTCAAAGGTGTATCTTTTTTCTTGGTGAGTCCTGCAATGATATTGAAATCATGTACACTTAATATTATTGTTGGGAACATGCTGAAAGCATGTATATGGTACTTATGGTTGGGTGTGACTGTTTAGTACATCCCGGTTTTTATATTGGATTCTGTTGTTGATTTCTGAATCATGATCCTTGATATACATGATACTGTTCACTGATACTTAAACTGTTTTATAAGTTGTTTTGTATTCCATAATCGTTATAAATGTTTATACGAACCTGATTACACGAGACTGCTTGTTCGTGCATGAACATCTATTTTAATACTTATGAACTGTTTATAGCATGCATGTGTTACCTACTGAGATATTCATATCTCACCCTACTTCTTTATTTCATTTTTCAGTTGATATGCGAGAGAGGGATCCTAGTGGGGATTATCAGTGTGAGCTTGCTGATTTTTTGCTAGAGGATTATTATTATCCTGACTTGATCTGAGGTCGAGGAGAGAGGACTTTTGAGACTTTGACAGTTTGATTTTATTATTTATTTGGTTTTGTTGTATTAGAGATATTGAGAGCTTTAGTGACCCTTTGATTATTACCAGACTTGATTACTTGGATTGGATGGTTTATCTATTTCTTTTATGAGGATGTTAGACTACACTTCCGCACATTGATGATTTTGCACTTTGATTATTAATAGTAAATGGATTATTTTAATTCCTCAGTCTGGTTAATTAATTGATGATTATCTGATATGGGCTCAGTAGCATCTTGAATTCGGTTGTTGAGTTGGATTCAGGTTGTTACAGTTGCGAACTGGATTCGGGTCAGCTGCCGGTTTGCATTGACTCGGATTTGGGGCGTTACATGAACAACAGTCCACTACCCCCAACTAAGGTGAACGGCAATCCACTACCCACAGAATCAACATACCATAGGCCACCGGCCTTTCAAAGTTCTTTTTTACCATAATAAAATACTATAAACCGAATTCATATAATTCACAGATGAAATTGATTACAAATCAATCAAAAGAAAGAACATCATTTCCGTAAAATACCAAATCAAATCAATATAAGTAAAAACGTAACCATAAATCCAATTATATTAAATTCTGAGATAATCTACGTAGAAGAAGTCTCTAAACCCCTAAAATGGTTCATACATGGATTAAAATCAATAAAAACACATCCCACACTGAAAATCCACTCAAAATAGCCAAAAATACGTTTTCTGGGTGATGGGCGCTTAGCTTGGGTGTCCCTTTTATTTGTCTCTACAGTGGGCGCTTAGTGGTCGCCTAGTCGACCTGCTGGGCGCCCCCTTTAAATTTTGCACGATTTTTGGTCGCCTAAGAGACCCTCTGAGCGATCGAAAACCAATCGTTTCCGTAATTCGTTTTTTTTCCAAATCCAACTACAAAACTCGCTCTATTCCATCTCAAACACATAAAAAAACATCTTAAAACACTCTAGGATCAAAACCCAACAACAGTTATACCCTATTTCTTCCCCAATCCAAAACGATCGACAAAAACCCCAAATTTTCGCATGTAAATAAACGAGCATGGACTTTTCGTTTAAATTAAGATTTCTATGCAAACAGTAGGTAGAAAGGTGATACTTACTTGGAGACTCGCAAATCCAAGGCCCAAAGATTTCCCTTTCTTCCCTTCTTCCTCTCCTTCATTCCGCTTTTCTCCAGCCTTCGACGAATAATAAGAACTCTCGGGTTCTTTCATCAAGTAATTTATAACCCTATTAAACCAATTAAACCGGTTCACTAAAAATGAACCGACCCAAACCAAACCAAACGAAAATCAACTAACCCGAAACGAACCAAACCACTTGTTTCTTTGAAATTTGATTTAATTAATCTAATTAACTCCTTTACTCTTTATTTATTCTTAATTAAAATTACTTAAAAATTTAGGGTCTTACATCGTATGTGAGCAGAGATACACGGATTGTCACATAGTGGAGCACTCATCTAGATATAAGACAAGGTTGGCAAGTACAATCATAAGAATGAACTTTCCACTGATATACACATCTAGAAAGTGGATTGTTGCAGCTACCATATACAGGATATATGTAAAACCCCGAATTTTCACATAATAAATAAATAAATAATAAATAAAAGAAAATATGAGTTCAAGTCCTAGTTACAAATAAAAAGTGAAGATTTAGAGGATATGTAATTCGAATAAGCAATAAGTTGTAAATAAAGAAAGAATTTTGAGGAAATTAGCCTAAAAGGGTATTTTGGTAATTTTCAGAAAAGGGTAATTAATAAATAGATCATTAAATAATTACTAGGATTAGAAAGTAGAAGAAAATAATTTATTTAGACAAGTTAGAAATTAAAAGGAAGTAATAAAAGCCTAAATGAGGAAAAAGGGTAATTAGGAGATTTCGGGTCTTAATTGGGAGAAAAGTAACTTAATTTGAGTTTTAGGTGATATTTAGGATTTAAGAGTGTTAGGCATGAAATTAGGCTGTAAGGAGTGTTTAGATAATGAGAGATTTGATTAGTATAGTTTTAGTAGAAAAATAGAAGGTGGAGAAAAAGTAGGAATTAATTAGAAGGTGTTAGACTTTAACTAGACTATCATAGGGTTGGATTAGCATAATTAAAGGAACCTATTAGGGTTGGTTTAGAACTCTTATAGCCTAGTATAAATAGAAAAGAAAGAGGAGAAAAGAAAGAATTTTCGTGGGTAAAATAATGAGGGAAAAGAGGAGGAAGAAGAGAAGAAGAAGGTTGCTGGAGCTGTTCGACCAGTCTCCATCAAATCATGATCGGGAAAAATCCGTATAGTGGATCGACTTCAAATTTGGAGGCTTTGATCTTTACGGATGGAACTACAATGTGAACAGTGGAGATTGGAATTGGAGAACTCTAGGTTGGTGCGTTTTGGAGCAGAAGTTGGGTCCAGAATTAGAAACTTCAAAGGAAGATGGATTTTTAGTGTATAAGGCAAGTAGTAACCCTTGAAAACTGGATGAACTGCATGGTTTCGTTTTCTATGATTTACTATGGTTTGAATGGATTAGTCGGAACTGGATTTACATGGAATCAAATGTTTTATATTATAGGATTTTGTATTCTTGAAGGATTTGTTAAAGTAATGAAGAAAACTTAGTTTGATCATACAAATAATCGTAGGATGGTATTTAATTGAAACAAATTAATCTAGAGGGCTTTAGGTATGATTTAGAATGTTAGTAGATTAATTTAGACCAATGAAACACAAAGTAAGAGCATAAAAATCCGAACTTGGAAAATCTGGAAATTTATTGTTGAAATTTGCATGAGCGCTTAGGACCGCCCAGCTTACCAAGGTAGGCACTCCATGCAGAAATTGCAGATTTTGAGGGTTTTTGTGATACGAATAAATATCTAATAATTTTTTCTGATAAGTTAAGCATACTAGCATCTTTATAAAGACCTAATTAAAGTATAAAAATTTATAAAATTATATTTTGTAAATAACCAAGTAATTAGAGGTTCTAAGGATAGGATAAAATATGAAAGGGACTAAATTGAAGGTAACAACAATTGGAATAATACCAGCTTGTATTTATGGATTAAAATTACTTTCTAAACTATATTTTAGGTTTGTAGAGTATGCTAGAAATTATAAATACAGAAAATTGAAATAAATACTAGCTTAGGTATTAATATGAGAACTTGGATATAATAAAGGGATTAATAAGGAAAACTCTAAGAAAAACTTGAATTACTTTTGCTTGGGGCTCTAAATGTGAATACTAATTTTCTTGAATTGCATAAACTGTGTTTTTTATCGAATTTATGATACATGAGTTTTATTTTGAATATAATGGGGAAATTGCATATGTTATTCTGAAAAAAGGCTTTATTTGAATTTTTAAGGATTGAATCATGGTTTTCTCTTGGAATTGAATATTTGGGTATGGATTGGTATATTATATGATGTTATTCGCTTTTCTTTTACGGTTGGGTGATACGGCTTTGGTGGTTGAGTTGATACTAGCTTTTACGGCAGAGATGAGTATTCCTTTGTGTAGAGATGTGTAATCCTTTACTGGTAAAAGTGTGTATGCCTCCCACAGTAGCGTGTCCTCCCGTATGTTGTTTTATCGTGGTTTGTGTTGGTGGACTTAGCTGTATATGGATCCATAGTTTGGCTGGTTAGCTAAGTGGTATTTCATTTTGGGTTGAGTTACTCCTATGTGCGAGCGCGCTTTCTTTGCAAGTTAGTTTGCTCTGGAAGGTCCTATGTCTGGAGGGACACCCTGGTGCTCCGCTGGTGATTCCCTGTACATGTGGATAAGTGACCATCTCCATGTATTGATTTCGGTGCTGCATGTTGGTGGTACATGCCAACTCGGTTGAGTTCGTGCGCAATAAGTCGATGACTACGGCTCCTATCTAAGGTGAGCTTCACGGGTTTGAGTGTCTTAGTAGCATCGCCCTTAAGCCGCACAGTGGTATAGCATTTAGTCGAGTGTCATCTCAAATACTTATCATCTTTGTGAGTCCTGCAATGACATGTGTTTTATCGCTTTTATTGGTTTTACCTCGATAACATCTAATTGCTGGTTTTTACGTATGATTACATGTCTTATCGCTTTATTTGGATTGCCGTCGATAATTTGAACTCATCGCCTTATCGTTGATTAATCGTATACCTCATGACTATTTGCTTACATTAGACTGTTTCTGATTGCATGCACCTGCTACTTGCTGAGATGTAAATCTCACTCCGTTTTCTCCTATTTTTTAGGTTTGATTGGAGAGATCGCGAAGATGGGGTTTAATTTGATGGGTAGAATTGTAATTGGTATTAATGTCACATGTTGATTAGACAAATGTTATTGTAAATTGAATTGATTAAATGGAATAAAGAATTGTTTTATTTTCTAATTAGTTTTAAAATTATTGTGAATCTTAGTTTGTATTTGACCCTAGCTTCGTGGTACACCTCGGGTTTGGTTGTTGAACTGGACTTGGGTTGTTACAGTAGTGAACCGGGTTCGGGTTGGGTGCCGGTTTGCACTGACCCGGGTTCGGGGCGTTACAATATAGCCTTATCGAGATACATGGGATAAATGCATAAATGGACACGTGGTTAACCAAATAAAGAATGAGCCATTTCATTAACTAGCTAAACTATGGATCCATAATGAACTAAGCTCGCTAGACACAATACAACCAAAAACCAATTTTTAGAATATTTTCAAAACCATTTAACAGTGCCGTGACAACATGGAAATCACCCCAAGATACATGGAGAAAGCCAAAAGTCCATCCCAAGATATATGTGAGAGCCAAATCCTCAATCCAAGATACATGGAGTGGAACCAAATTTTATCCCGAGATACACGAGAAAGAAAATAGCCCATAAGAAACAAGTTGAAGCCAAAACCATTTGTTTTCAATTAATAAACCAAAACCAAAAACTTGTGAATTCTCCAAAACCTTTTGAAAAACCTAAATAACTATTTTTACCAAAATGTGCCCAAAAACTTTTCGTATAATTTATAATTTATTTTTTCTAGTGAAAACCTCTTCAAAAAACCTTTAAAAACTTTCAGAATCTATTTGGGTATTCAAATAAAATAAATTATTATGAAATTTTAATCATGTATAGATCAAATTTGCCACATATGAACAAGTAAAGTTCCAAATCTCATACCTCGGTTGTTTCTTAACCAAATTTCCTGAAATTTCACTCATTAGATTTCTAACTTATAATAATAAAACAAACTATAGCAGTTTTTAAAAATTCTGTTTGGTTAGAGAGTTTTTGCTATTCGAAGTCAAAGAAAAATCTTTGTAGTCTCGTGCACAGTAAAAATTAATTTAAAAATACAGAACGGCTGAATATAATTTAAATAATATTTTTAGGTAAAAGTAGACATAAAACCCTACAACTTTCATGCAGATCACGTGTCCTAAATCTATCTTTAACTAGGTGTAAAAATTCCATCTACTTGAAAAATAGGTGCAGAAATCTGGTTTTCGGTTAATCTAAGGTTTTCAATGCCTAAAGGAGATTACCTTGCACGAAAATGAGGTTTAAAATTCTTCCTAAATCATCCAACAATTATCACTAAATCATTTAAAACCCATCAACATGACCAAAACACCAAGTATAACTGGATCCAATCGATTAAATCCATGTTCAAATAATATTTTCCTCCATCGAACACATATATGTTAAACCAACATAAACAACTTTTTGGATCATTGAAAACCAACATGAATCCATCGAATTAAATGAAATTAATCCACAAATAAATTGTTTATAGGCTAAATAACAAAACCATGCAATTTCCAGATTTTTGAATGTTTACTGCTTACCTCTAGATTGCAATAATCCCTTTTTGTATGAAACAAAATTATTGTCATGTTTTCCTCAAAATTGGACTATGCTAGAGGCCTCCAAACATCATCTCACCGTTTCGATTGAAGAACCATATGTTATGAACATCTCTTCCAAATTTCAACTCGATCAGAGGGTAGATCGTTGACGGATCATGTTTTGATGAAAGCTGGTTAAGATGAACTGCAACCATTTTTCTCCTTCATGTTCTCCTCGCCCAAGCACTCTCTTCTAGGGTTTCATGACAGTTCCAAACATCCACTAATATAACTAAAAAGTCTTTAAAGGTTTCCCTAATTTAAGTAGGTTTAGGGTTTCTTAATTCAAGTAAGATTTCCAATTACCTAAAAAGGGATTACAAAATCATTTTATTCTATGGCACCTAATTTCATTAATTTTCGTCCTTATTCCCTTTTAGATATTACATAATCACCCCATAACCTCACTTATTTCCCAATTTAAGGCCCCTAATTAAGTTTTATTACTGAAGTGTCATTTTTCCAATCTATTAGTTTATAAATCGTGCTTTTCAAATCCAAATTGAACCAAACTTAAGTCCAATTAAAATTTTCAGATTTATTAAATGTTTAATTAACGAATTTTAAATTAAGCTCATAGTAAATAACTAAACTACCCTTATGTGAATTTGTAGGTTATCACAACTAGAATTCAAACTATACTTCAACTTGAGCTCCATTTATATTTCTGTGCATTATAGGCCACCTTGAGTTAACTAAACTACTAACAAAGAGTATTTAGGGCAAGATATTCCAAAAAAACCTTAGCAAGAGTCACATCAAGGGCTTCCAATTTTGATGCAATATTAATCATCTTCATAACATACTCTCTAACTCTACCCTAACTATCATACTTAAACTTCATAAGCTTATCTATCAGATCCCTAGTTTTAGCTTTATTTGACTCTAAGTATCTCTGTTCAATTGAATTTATGAAAATTTTAGTATTATCATTATCAGGTATAGCCTCGAAATAGGATAAAAAATAGACCACTTAATGATCTTCAGAATCAACTTATTTGACTTTTCCCATTGCTAAAAATCTGATTTCTGTTTGTCAGTACTGATATCAATGGGTTTAGCAAGTGTTCCTTTAGGGCTATTTCAAGTCCCAATAAACCAAGGGCAATCTCTAAATCATATTCCTATCTTTTGAAATTGTTCCCAGTCAGAGTTTCAATAACAGACATTTGACGAGAGAATGTAGAAGCATTCACAACTGTGGAAAAAATATATAATTATATCCATTAATATTCAAAACACAATGCATGCAACTGGTGATTGGCGACTGGCGATGTAACGCCCCAGACCCATACCTAGCAAGATATTGTTTGCTCTGGGCCCACGGGCCTTCACGGATTTGTTTTCAAGGACAATACGAGAAAACTTCCCAGGGGTCACCCATCCTAACAGTGCTCCCACCCGAGCACGCTTAACTTTAGGGTTCCCAGGGGATTTACTCCCGTGTTGCTCCTTAAAAAGATAACACGAGAAAACTTCCCAGGGGTCACCCATCCTAGCAGTGCTCCCACCCGAGCACGCTTAACTTTAGGGTTCCTAGGGGATTTAGTCCCGTGTTGCTCCTTAAAAGGCCTTTTGCTAATTTGGGGGTCTCAAGACTACTTATAGCATCCCCGCATCCCCGAGCGTTGTGGGATCCCAACCATATGCACATCCTCGCCTGGTAGCTCGGCACTGTGGTAGCTCGTCCAGGTCTCTCACCCCGCCCACATCACAGCCGCCCACTCAGATAGCCAGGATGTCACAGGCGAACAGAGGGATTTTCGACTAGTGCCTGTCGATCGGAGGGTGTGACAGGCGATTGGCGACCGAAGGGCTTTTTCTGGAGGGTGCGGCTGGCGATTTGCGAACAGAGGGCTTTTCGACCAGAGGGTGCGACTGTCGATTGGTATTTGGGTCAACTGGCGACTGGAGATTGGAGAGTGCGTTTGGTGCCAGGTGACCTGAGGGTGTGTCTGGTGACTTGTGACCGAAGTGTTCCCGGCGTTCGCAGGCGACGCTCGTCGAGTTTGTTCGGGTGGCGTTCTGTGTATGTCCGAACTTTTTTTCGGGGTGTATGTTTATCGGAGATTGAGAGACAGAGGCTGCTGTGCAGAGCTTAGATTGGGCGTGTCCTTCGATCAGAGGTGAGCATCTGCTGGGTCTTTGAGCAAGGTATTTTAGCAGGCGTCCTTTGGCGCCCTCGAACGAGTGGTTAGGCTCAGGTGTGTTGGATATTCATTAGTATGCCTGATGCTCCGTCTGGTACGCCCCATGTTCCGGCTGTTGGTATGGAGATAGGCTCAGGAGAGTTGGCTGATTCCTCCAATGGAGCCATTGCTGTGAATTTGTTGCCACCAGTTGGTGAGATTTCAAAATTGAAAATTTTGGGGGTTACAAGGGAATTGGGACAGCTCCCTCCGACCCAGGATCCGAGAAATGTGGATAGTTTTGAACCATCAACAGATCCTACGGCCCTTGTTCAGGCTAAGGCTTGGAGTGATCTGTTTAAAAGTGGAACATCGGCTAGAAACAAAGCTATCTTTCTATGCGCTTGCATCTGTGGATGGAGCGACAGTGATCAACCCTCCTATGGAGGTGGCCCAAGAGGGATGTGCAGCATGGAAGAACTACATCGTAGGGCACTTCATTGATAAAAAACTCCCATTCAGTATAGTGAAGGCAAGTGTTGAGAAACTGTGGAAGAGTGCAGGAGAACTTCAAGTTTCTGCAACAGACACTGGATTCTTCTTTTTCAAGTTCAGTAATGAACAATCGAAGGACAGAATTCTTGATGCAAGTCCATGGCACTTTGGAGGGAAGTTAATGATTCTACGAGATTGGGAGCTCAAAATGAGTCTCAAACGACAAGAGTTTGAAAAAGTACCTATTTGGATAAATCTGTTCAACATTCCTATTGAGTTCTGGACAGTAAAGGGGATGAGCTACATTGCAAGTGGAGTGGGGCGACCTCTATTTATGGATGAAGCTACTGAGAAACGAGCTAGACTATCATTTGCAAGGGTGTGTGTTGAAATTGATACAAATTGTAAGTTTATGGAATCTTTGCAATTAAACTTGGGGGACAGATTAGAGGAAATCAGAATTGAATATCCATGGAAGCCATTCTTGTGCCCAAATTGTTCAGTCTTTGGTCACAATCAGAGGAATTGCCCCAAAAGGGTTGCCACTGAGTGGAAACCAACCGGGAGGATAATTGACCTTGATGCTGATCCGATTCAGGAGAGGAATGAAGAGGATGAATGGCAATTGGTGCAAAAGAGAAGGAATGCTAACAAGGGTAAGCAGCCTATGGAAGAATGGGAGTGTAGTGAGAAATATGATCAGATCCCAAAAGAGAAAACCACTGAGATCTGTCCTGAAAATACTATTGGGTCTTTAATGGAGGAAAGAGGAGTTAACCATCGGACAGTGGGTAATGAAGAAGCAGGTAGATGCCAAGGGTCTAAAGTGGGCGATGCAAGTGCACAAGTAGGGGTACATTGACATACTAGAGGAAGTCCAATCTCCAAATTCTTTTCAATTGCTCAACCTTGAAGGTGCCGACAACTCAGACATGAAGATCAGTGGGTCTGGTAAATCCAACAAAAAGAAGCAAAGAAAGAAGTTCTTGAAACAATTGCTAGTGGATGAGATCGAAATGAAGGCTGCCAATGCTAAAGCAAAAAGCAGGAAAGGTGGGGAACCACAGGGGGAACTCAAACCCTCATCTTCATGATTAGTTTAGCATTCTGGCATATTAGGGGTCTGAATGACCCCTCAAAGCAGAGAGCAGTACAGCAACTAATCTCTGACCATAAGTTAAGTTTGATATGCCTTCTTGAAACTAAGATCAGACAGGTGAATAAAAGGAATATAGTCAATAGATTGTGTCCAACTTGGAGCTGTTTGGACAATTATTCTAATGCAATCAAAGGAAGAATTTTGATATGCTGGAATCCACATGAAGTCACTGTTTCTCCCATCAACAGTTCAGATTAGATAATCAACTATCAAGTGGAATGGACTAGGATTCAAAAGCAATGCTATATATCCTTTGTCTATGCTCAGAATGACCATATACTTAGAAGACAATTATGGGCTGATCTTCAATGTTTCCAACCAAGTGAGGCTTGGTTAGTTCTTGGGGACTTTAATTGTGTGCGTCATCTGAAGGAAAAGGTGGGAGGAAGGAGGCCGAAATCAGGGTACTTAAGGGATATGAATAATTTAATTGAAGCAGCTGAACTCCTGGACTTGAAGTTTAAAGGCTTCAATTATACTTGGAGCAACAAGAGCTCCGGTATTTTCAGGATTTCTTGTAAACTTGACAGAGCTTTAGTTAACCAATCATGGATACAGAACTTTAATGAATCTAAGATTGAGTATATGGCTCCAGGTATTTCTGACCATTGTCCAGGGATACTATCTATTTCAACATTAAGCAAGAGGGCAAGGCCATTTAAGTTCTTTAACAATTGGGTGAGGGAGCCTGAATGTATGGACTTAGTTAAGGAAGCTTGGCTTGAGGACATACAAGGAACACCAATGTTTTGACTGGTCAAGAAGTTGAAAATATTGAAGCAAAAACTCAGGAGTTGGAGTAAAGAGAAGTTCCAAAACCTACATGGGAAATTGAAGGATTTGAAAGAGGACTTACAGCAATGCCAAAAGTTACTTGACAAAAATCCATGTAATCTAAGGGCAGCTGACAAGGAGAAGGAGCTATCGAATGAGGTTAATAGAGCATCAAGAATCGAGGAGGAACAGCTAAGACAAAAATCTAGGATTAGATGGCTCAAGTTTGGAGATAGAAACTCAAAGTTTTTTCACCAGACCATCAACACAAGAAGAGCTGCAAATAAAATTCTCAGCATTTATAATGATGATGGCCAAAAGATTTCGAATGAAGACTAGGTAAGAGAGTGCTTTGTGAAATCATTTCAGATGTTGTTGGGTAGAAAGAACCAAGTGAGTAATACAGATGTTGAAGTTTCCCAAGACCTAATTACAAAACATTTGACAGTGGATCAGATTGCCGAGATTGGTAAAAATGTGGATAGGAAAGAGATTCATGATACTATGTTTAGCCTTAATGAGAAAAAGGCCCCAGGACCGGATGGATATACATCTTGCTTCTTCAAGAAAGCTTGGCACATTGTTGGGGAGGATGTAATCAAGGCAATGTCTAATTTTTTCGATTCAGGTAGGATGCTCAAGCAAGCAAACCACTCATTCATATCACTGATACCTAAGGTTAGGAATCCAAATACTGTTGGGGATTACAGACCTATCTCTTGTGTCAATACCATATACAAATGCATTGCGAAGATTCTACATCACCATATATTTTTGTGGTGGATAGTCTAGTGGGAAGATACCAATCAGCATTCATACCAGGAAGAAGTATTTCAGACAATATTTTGCTTGTTCATGAGATTGTGAACAATTATCATCTGAATAAGGGAAAGCCAAGGGTAGCATTGAAGATAGATCTGAAAAAGGCTTATGACTCAATTAGATGGGAGATAATACCAAAGGTACTCAAGCTCATGAGATTCCCCATTAATTTCATTACATGGATCATGGAATGTGTCACCTCTACGTCATTTTCTATCATGATTAATGGAAGCCTAGCCGGCTTCTTTTCTAGTACAAATGGTTTGCGACAAGGAGATCCTACATCACCATATATTTTTGTGTTGCTTATGGAGCTGGTAGTGGGAGTAATCAGGAAAAAGCTGGAAAACCAATTCAATCACCATGTAAAATGTAAAGAATTAGACCTCACAGTAGTTTGCTTCGCTGATGATATGTTCATGTTCTTACAAGGAGATGAAATGTTCATTGCAAGTATAAAAGCAGCTGTAGACACCCCAAATTGCACTAAAAATGAGAAAATAATTGAAAATATTAATTGGGATTTGAAACAGGTCAAAAAAGTATAAAATCTGGCCAAACTGGTCATGACCGTATTTTGTTTACGGACTGGTCATACATGCAGTTGATATACGGTCACGGCGTGCCCGTATTAATAATACGGGAAGGGCGCAACCGTAATATATATACGGGCACGGGGGTCTTTGTGCGAATTTTACATTTTTTATTTTTGAGCCTTATCTGCCCCCAAATATCTCTCTTGGATAAGCGAATTCTCTTATTTATCTGTTCGAATTATCTCATTAATCTTTGTGGATAAAGGATGGGCATGATTTTGTGTTTAACTCAAACTGAAACTCTATCTTGCCAAACCTTGGACCAACCATACCCCTGTGTTTGCCTATAAATAGAGGGCCTTTCCTCAAGCAAAAGGCCACGAAATTTTGAAGAATCAAAAGCTCCAAGAGAAGGAAAGGAATCCCTGCTGCTCTACCTGCTCAATCCAGGTACGTCCCCTATCCTTTTTTATTTTTTGTCTTCAATTCTAGAAGTAATAGGATCATCTCTATTGCTGTAGAATAAGGCCATATCTGTTTTTGTATTCCTAAACCTGCCTCTAAGTACCTTAAGGGTCTCTCTAGCCGTAAAACGTGAAGAGAGAACTAGGGGAAAGGGGAACAGGTGGATCCCTAGAATAGAACCCCATATCTGTTTTTTTCTTTTTTTCATAGAATAAGGCCTGTGATTGTGTTTGTGTAACCAAACCTATCTCTAAGTACCTCAAGAGTCTCTCTAACCGTAAAACGTGAAGAGAGAACTAGGGGAAAGGGGAACAGGTGGATCCATAAGGTAGACCCCCATGTGCTCTAATCTGTGAGATGTGGCTATTTTAAATATCTTGATCATGTTTTAATGTTTTAATGATATATCTGAATGAATAACATGAATCTATGATGTTTATAGCATGAGATCCCCACTTTTTGATGAAATTTGGATTTTTGCCACTTTTGCACCTACAGCACTGTTTTCGTGATTTTTGTGATTTTAGGCTAAGATCTTGGATTTATCATGATCAATATGGTAGATCTGAATCTAGAAGCCTGAAAATAAATTCTAGGGTTTCATGATATGGTTTTTAAATTGTTTTTCATTATTGAGAGAAGACCCTACGGTCTCAGTTCTCCCCTTTTGGTGTTTTTCATCAATAAGGGTATTTTTGGTTTTTATTTTCTGATTTAATGTGAAATTTGGACTTTATCTATATCCTGGACTATTCAAGTTCAATTTTGAAATATTTTATAAAATCATATTTTTCTAGATTTCTAGAATTTTAGCTTGAAGCCAGATTTTTGGATTTTTCACTTTAAATTGATTTTATTTGATTTCATCTCAATTTTATTTTGATCATGAAACCCTAGGAATGGTATGATCATGTTTGATAGTTCTGGATCAATCAGACTATTCATATGAAAAAACCATACAATTTTTGTTTTTTTGTGATTTTTGTGATTTTTATAGCAAGCTTTTTCCTTAATTTTAACATGAACCAATACCTGGCAACCACCTTGTGTGGATGAATAGGGGTGCCTAACACCTTCCCCTGTTCATAACTTAATCCCCTTAGCCATCTCTGGTTTGTTTTTTTAGGAGGGATATTTTGCCCTAAAATTGCCTTTTGTGCTTATTTAATATTTTGGTGTCCATTCACACCTAAATTGAATGGTGGCGACTCTTTGTTTTATATAATCCCGTGTGATGATTGAGGAAATCATTAGATTTGATTTTTTTCCCATGTCTCACAGCAGCCCTCCAACAAGTTAGCGACATAACAGGTTTATACTGTAATGAAGGCAAAAGTTCGATGTTCTTCTGTGGAGTGCCAGAACAGATGAAAGGAAAGCTCATGGAAATCTCAGGTTTCAAGGGAGGCACACTACCGGTAACATATCTAGGAGTTCCATTGATATCCAGGAAACTATCTAAAGGGGATTGCGAAAAATTGTTGGATAAAATCAGATCAAAGGTACAAACTTGGCAAGGATGCGTACTATCTTATGCGGGCAGATTGCAACTGATTAATTCCATCATCTTTTCCACACAGTTGAATTGGCTTTCAACTTTCATCATCCCTAAAAGTGTTCTCCGTTCCATAAACCAACTTTGCTGTAGATTTTTATGGGCAGGTAGTGGAATGCAAAGAAAGATAGTTCATGTAAGTTGGCAAGATATATGCTACCCAAAGGAAGAGGGGGGCTTGGGAGTGCATGATATTGAACAGTGGAATAAGGCTGCTATAATGAAGCAGATATGGCAAATTTCAACAAGTAAAAGCTCTCTATGGATAGCATGGTTACATCAGAACTGAATTAAAGGGAGAAATTTCTGGGACATAAACATCCCAAGTGGTTGTACCTAGGCATGGAGGAAAATACTGAAAGGTAGGGTTGATGCACACCAATTCCTCAAGCACAAGGTGAGAAATGTGAAAGAGACATGGTTATGGTTTGACAACTGGTTACCATTAGGACCTATTTCCAATAGATTTTCCCAAAGAGTGAGATATAATTCAGGAATACAAATTGATGCTCGTGTGGAATCAATTATCTACAATAATGAATGGGAACCCCCTTAGCAAACCCTCCAGATCTGAACATAATTTGGAGTGAACTTCTATTGTTACAAAGACCAAGGGCGGACCTTCCAGATGTTATTTGTTGGACACTTGCAAAATCTGGAGTTTTTAACATCAAGGACACATATCATGGCATTCGACCGAGGAAACCTCTTGTTAATTGGAGCTGCTTAGTATGGTTTAAGCTCAACATTCCTCGTCATGCCTTCATCCTTTGGATGTGCATTAGGGAGAGGCTCCTTACACAAGCAAGACTAATCCATATGGGAATCATCCACTCATCAAGGTGTGTATTCTGCCAAGCAAACACTGAAACAATTGAACATCTTTTCTTTGAATGTGGATATTGCGAGCATATCCAACAGCAAGTATTGAAGATGAATGGAATTACCAGAGGTGTTAAGGTATGGAGAGAGGAGATCCAATGGGCTGTGGATAAACATAAAGGGAAGAACATCAAGATGGTGATAAGGAAAGCATCCTTAGCCACAACAACGTACCAGATTTGGATGGAGAGAAATAGGAGGCTGTTCAAGAATGAATTTAAACCAAGAGAAGAGCTGATAAAGAATATAAAGTGGGAGGTGCACCATCGTTTTGCAGACGAGGACTTGAAGTTAAAGGATATGGCATACAACCGAACATTTATGGACAATTGGGGCTTAACAGCCCAATTTTTTGTTAGATGAAGCGTAAGTAGGAAGCTATTTTCTTTTGTGTTGGCTTCTATAGGTCTTTGGGTGTTGTGATACGCTTGGTCAGAGTGATTGAACATACTGTACATTCTTCATATTAATATAAACGTTGGCTTATTTTCCAAAAAAAAAACAAATGGGAAGGTTACAATATTATTTAATCAACATGGGCTGTTAATTAAATAGGCTGTAAATAAGCTCAAAAAAAACTTTATGAGCCTCACTACAATGAAAGCTTTGGTGCATCATTACAACTCCCCTTTGGGTAGAGAATGCAACACGCTTTAAGGTACTTTAAAAAAACAATATCATGAAGTTGATTAATGAAGATACATAGCCTTTCGAAAATCTATCACATTTGAGTAAGAATAAATTTCCTAGACCCATATGCATCCCATTAATTACATCATGCCTTCTTTTCAAAATTATCACATACAATAACCCCCTTTGGGCAAGAAATTGTGGGTAGTAATTCTAAAAGAAGCAATGATACCCTTTGTTTTAAGTCTTTTATAAAGAGGAAAATAAACAAATATCCATAGTCACCACCCATTTCAATTCCAAAAGTATTCTCATTTAAATCGGAAGAATATATAGGGTCGTCTTTAAATGCCAATAATTTGATCACAAAACTGTATCTACGTGCTCAGGAAAAATTCAACATATGATTAAAATAATCATAATCCACATATTTAACATCTTTTAGTGTGAAAAAATTAAATAATAATATGAACACTTTAACAAAGAAAGTGAATACTAGAAACATGTCCATTAAATCATCAAATATCTCTAGAAAATTTTCGGGCAATAATTCCCATGACATAATCAAGCAATAATATCCATAATTAAATTAAAAGATGAGAGGAATAAAACCCCCCAAAGATCTCAGGCCGGTTGATGGCCGAAACCCAGTTGATTAGTACTTTAAATTTCGACCACTGTTGTAATTTGTGAAAAAATAGTTTTTTTTTTCTCTTTTTTTTAATCTTGAAAAATTCTAGATCCAAACATGCGATACATCCTCTGATACCAATTGTTAGATTCAAATTATTATTACATGTATGAATCTAGAATATAACAACATGAGATTTCCAAACTTGCCTGCAGAAGACATTGCTGATTTTTTTCTCAAATTCTTTGCAAAAACAACTTTTACTTATGGCTAGCTCTTCCTCTTTTCTCCGCTTAATCAGAACCAGATGTCAATGGGATACGTTTTCAGATGATAATATGTTTGTGTATTGGGAGAGGAGAGGGGACCTACCCTATCTATATTAATGTAGTTCTCCCATTAAGGACTTTAATCTTGAAAAGGATTTTATGGAGACTCCTGACTTAATATGATCTCCTGGCCTACATAAAACTTATATCACATATCAAATATACAAAAAATATTTCTTTATAACTAAAGTGCATACACAAAACCCAATTAATGTGATCACCAAAATATTCGGTCACCTGTAATATCATCATAGTCTATATATTCAACCTGTTTTTATAACCAAAATATAATCAATGTAAGCCTACATATGAAAATACTTACTTCCATTTGAAGTCATATTGTCCTTGAGAAGGTAAGTATGATGAGTGTCTACGTGTATAGAAGATGCTATGTACAGGGTATTGCCTGTCAAGAATATTGTAACAAAAAAAAAGAAAAAAAAAGACGAGGGAGAGAGAGAGAGAGAGAGCATTTATTATCATGCAGGTTTGGCATATTTGTCCATTCAATACAATTTGATTTTTCTTAGAAAAACAACAAAATCTTCCTTGAATCCAGATCACATGTAATAAGTTGAATACGATAATATTGGGATCTTATTTAACTTTTATCCCTGCAATCTATCCGAGTTATTGCTCTGAAGTTAACCACCAAATGTTTGATTTCATGCAAATGTTGTAAAAAATTTTTGAAATATTTTCCCATGGATCCGTTTGACAAGTTAAACGGGTTTTCTGATTTTACACCCCATAACTTAGGCTTCAAGTGGGTCAAAAAACGAATGCTCATTTTCTGGTAAATAAGAAATAAATTAATAAAAAGATCTCATACGTTTAAACCGTTTGAGCCCAAACTCTATGTAAACACACAAAATTCTTGAGTATTACTCTTCTCAGCTGGAAAGGCTATCTTTTAGGTTTTTTAAATTAAAAGAAAGAGGAGATATACATTTCCTGGCATCTCAGTTATACAAAACTTCTCACTTATACCTAAAACTTTAGAAGGTCACTAAAGAAAGAGGATATTACTTTTTAATAGTATTGCAAGTTCTGTTGAACTCTATATTTAAACCTGTAACTTTATAAAGCTTTGAGTGGAAGTATCACTAAAATAGTAAGATCCCTTCACCTTTTGATACCACTCATCTCAAGGAGCTAAGTTGTGTATAGAGAGTGTTTGTCTTTACTAAGGAATCAGACCAAGAAAGGTTGCCCATATGTATATACCCCTTTAGAAGAAGGCAAAGGGCAAGAAAAAGGAAGAATTAAAAAAAAGAAAAAAAAGAAAAAGAAGAAAAAGAAACAAAACCCATTGAAACCAAGCACAAACGTATTCTTCTCCCTCAATCATGAATACTATATAAAACAAACAGAACCCAAACCCAATAATTCTCCACAACACTTAGCACCCAATCCCATCTCAAAATCTAACACAACTAAACCCCTTCATCCCTCAACACAAGTGCAAAAAAGGAAAAAATGATCCCCTTGATCTCTCTACTCATGTTGGTGGTGGTGCACCTTCTAGGTGGTGCTTGCACCACCAATACCTCGGCAGCATCCACCAGTCCCACCACTGATTTTGAACACTTCAACGTTCGAGAAACGATCGCCGGCATAAAAACCAAGTCTCTTGAAGTGCAGAAGTATAAAGAGTTGTCTGAACATAACGAAGATGCTAAAGGAGAGGGGAAGTGGAGGATGGAGTTAGTCCATAGGGATGTAATCTCTTCAGCCAATTTTTCTACTACTCATCGTCATGCCTTCAACGAACGTATGAAGAGAGACATCAGAAGGGTAGCTAGTCTTACCCGCAGAATTTCTGGTGGTGATTTTAGTTATAAGGTGGAAGAGTTTGGCTCAGATGTGGTTTCAGGAACGGATCAAGGAAGTGGAGAATACTTTGTACGTATTGGGGTGGGAAGTCCCCCAAGGGATCAGTATATGGTGATTGATACAGGGAGTGATATGATATGGGTGCAATGTCAGCCTTGCAAACAGTGTTACTGGCAGTCCGACCCCATATTCGACCCGGCTTACTCGGCATCGTTTGCTGGGGTTTCTTGCAGCTCCGCGATCTGCCGCAGACTGGAGAATGCCGGCTGCCGGCGAGGACGGTGTCATTACCAGGTCTCCTACAGTGATGGTTCATACACTAAGGGGACCCTTGCACTAGAGACACTCACATTCGGACAAACTGTGGTTCAAAATGTGGCCATAGGTTGTGGTCATAGGAACCATGGCATGTTTGTTGGAGCTGCAGGTCTCCTGGGTCTCGGAGGTGGATCAGTGTCGTTTTTAGGTCAACTTGGAGATCAGAATGGTGGTGCCTTCAGTTACTGTCTAGCAAGCAGTGGAACTGGTGCAACTGGGTCTCTGATATTTGGACATGATTCTATACCGGTTGGGGCCACACGGGTCCCACTACTTTTCAGCCCACAGGCCCCAAGTTTCTACTATGTTGGTTTATTGGGCCTTGGGGTTGGAGGCATACGTGTACCTGTACCGGAGGAAATTTTCCGGCTATTGGAAGTTGGTAATGGAGGTGTTGTCATGGATACTGGGACTGCGGTAACAAGGCTCCCTAAGGTAGCCTACGAGATATTTCGCGACTCGTTCATTGCGGGCATTGCAGGACTTCCGCGGAGCGCCAGTGTGTCGATTTTTGATACATGTTATGATCTTTTTGGGTTCGATATGGTGAGGGTTCCGACTGTGTCATTCTACTTCTCCGGCGGGCCGATTTTGACACTTCCGGCAAGGAACTTTCTGATTCCGGTGGATGAAATGGGAACATTCTGCTTTGCCTTTGCCCCTTCTTCAGGGGTGTCTATAATAGGAAACATTCAACAAGAGGGAATTCAAGTATCTTTTGATGTGGCCAATGGATTTGTGGGCTTTGGGCCAAATGCTTGTTAACTGCAAAAAGATGAGTCTTAATGCTGTTTGTTGTATGGCAGCCACTAAATGTGAAAGTACTATTAGTTATGTTCTGGTAATTAATGGTTATGTATTGTAGTAATCATTTTAATACATTTAATTAATCTCTGAATAGCGGGACTAATGAAAAATTAATAATAATAATTAGATTCAACAAAAGATGAATAGGAGTCAAATATTCTTAAAGAGAAAGCTCCGGACAGTCAAAACTTGTAAAAGTTGATAAAATCTTTAACATGGGAAGTAGAGCAGATTTGAGTCTGTAGCATGAGGGAATCCAAGAGAAAACTTTACACTCCAGGAGAAAACTTTAGCTCTATATACAGAAATAATTGAACTCCAGTGGGTTAATATGACTGTTAAGGAATATATTAAATATATAAAGTTCACCCCCAACTATCAGCTTGAGCTAGTTGTAGGAATGGTGTTCTATATGGTATCAGAGCCTTAGGCAAACGCCCAGATCCTGGGTTCAAACATCAACTCTACTCGCTGAGAAAAAAATATTCCACGTGTTAGGGCCTTCCTAAAAAATGGGTTCCCTAAAAAAAAATGGGTTTGAGTCCGACCCACACGTGAAGGGGAGTGTTAAGGAATATATTAAATATATAAAGTTCACCTCCAACTATCATAGTGTTCTATAATGACCATGCCACATCTCTCTCTCACTGTGTGCTTTGGTGGGAGTGTGAAGCCCTGGCATAAAGTTTTGGTTATATAATCTTGTGCCATAAAAAAAATTAAACGATGACTTTTACAAGGGCATTTGCTTTTGGCTCTTTTGAGGGCAACAGATGCACGAGAAAGACTAGCAGTAGATATTTTTTGGACGGAGGGAACTGTTGAGCACAACCAACTCACCAGTGTTAATGGAAAAAGCTTCAATACCCCCAAAAAGTTAAATGAAACTTGGAAAAAACTAAAGGGGATCAATGACCCAAACGAAAGTAGTTTTTGCTTGGGAATGAGGATCATTTGGGGGAATAAGCTTGTATGAGGTTTCAGCACCACTTGAACACCCAGATCAACTCATTATGAGGGTAGGGACAATGTGAGAGAACCTAATGAAAATTTTACTACTTCATGCCTCTTTAACTGACCAAAAATGCTCATTTTGTTCCTCAAATTAACAAGTCGTAAAACAGTTTATATGCAAAATAAAGGGAGAAAGCTACGTGCACTACGGGTTTTACTGAAGAACTTTTTCGACTGCGGCAAACGAAAGGGAATTCATTCATAATAGTCTGTCCACTGCAAGGACATCTATGACAAGACCCACATCCAAGCCTTTCAGGGGTCCCAATGCCACTTGCTTTAGCATGTCAGTGTTTGCTTGGCTTCGCACAAAGTTGAGCTAAACTGGGGTGCAATGTTGACCGGATGTAGGGTCCATAACGGACACGAATTCATTTCAAATGGTTTGTGGTAGGTATTAATCTGAATTTCAATAATTTGAATTTGAAATATCCCAACAAAATCCTAGTTCAACATGCATGTACATTCTTACATAATTTTAAATAATTGTTCAATCTAATTTATAAAACCTAGACTCTGAATCAAACGCATTAGGAGGTTGATCTGGTTCAAATTGGTTTGACTTGTCGTTACCAAAGCAGTTGGTGTCTAGAGAAAGAAATATATTTAATTTAGAAAATAAGTGCAATATCTAGAAAGGGATATTTAATTAAGGGCTCATTTAAACTATGTTTTTTCCTTAGGTTATAAAATAAAAAGCGTGTGCATTTCCCCTAATATTAGGACGAAGGAACAAGTTCATGTTCCCAACCCCAATTAATTAGGGTAAGACATTTGAGATTGATTGATTGGTTGAACTGATTGATTAACATAATGAATGCATAAAAACCTAAAATCGATACAACTTGAACCCACCTGGTTTGATGCATTGCCATCTTTAGTTCAAAGCAAGTTTAATTAGACCAATGAAAATATGCAAAAAACTTAGGAATTAAAATCACAATTGAATTTTTTTTTTATCAAATTAATTCAAAGACATAAACAATTATACTAGATTTTAATTAATGAACAAATTAAATGTTTTTTTTGTCAATACTGCTATCAATATATTGTGCTTTAAATGACTACTATTTTTATAAAATATCTAGGATTTTTCTTCAATAAAACATGTAAGGGTTTTGGTTATTCACACCTTGATATTTTCACACAAACCTAAAATATTGTAACTCTGATGTTCCCCCTCTAAACTCTTTTTTGTATTAATGTATCAGAGAAACGTACAAGTTGCAGATGAGGTAACAAGAATGGAATAAAGAGAAGGATCGACTATTTATTTAAGAAAGAAAAGAAAAGATGGTTTTATATTTATTGTTCTGATATATAAGTAAAAAATTGTAATATCAAATTAATATCTACAATAGTGCATGTCCACCCGGTTAAATCAGATTTTTAGCGTATTAATAACTGAAATAATTGTAAGACCCCAAAAATTTTCAGAATTATTAATTAATTAAAATCTGATTGTTATTGGTGATTTTTCTAAATCCATGATTTGATTTATATAAGTGAAAACCTCGAAGAAGAAGATCTGGAGTTTGATGCAAATCCAATGGTGAAATCTTGAGTTACAAGGTAAGCAAGTTTCAATAGATCTCTTTAATTTGATTGTTTGGGTGCATGATGATTTATATGGTAGCATGTAGGGAATATTAGCCTCTTTAAGTGATGGTCTTACTTCTTATTGGATGGTTGTGTGGGAAAGAATGAGATGAGGAGCACGGAATCAAAATAATTAAATAGGGTTTTAGAAAAGCATGTGTGCGTTAATGTTTGGAGAAAATTTTTTTTTTCTAAAGCACTTCTTGTGCTTTGGGTGGCTTGAAGGAAGGGGAGAGAAAACTCCATTCGTGCACACCTGTTAGAGCAATCTTGGATGCTTGAATCTACTGCTGAAGAGGAAGGTTTAGATCGTGAGCTTCGTTAGAGAAGAAGATAGAAACCGTGCTTGACAAAAGGAAGGTAGGTAGCATTCTTCAAAACCATATATGCATAGTTTTGGTTAGCCGCACGATTGAATCTCGTATATGATTTGAGAGTTGTTTCCTATTAATTTCATTTTGTTTTGATGCATTGTTATGGAAGAATATTGCATAGAAACTTTATTGTTCTTGGTATATCAAATTTCATGAATTTTTTTCGGAGTTTTGTTAAAGATCTATTGAGATGATGTAAAACCTCAATTTCTTTTGATTGGAATGAGTTAGAATGTTAGGAGAATGATTTTGAATATATTTGGGTTTATTTAGAGGATTAAATTTAGGATTTATAGTGTTTAACTTTAAAATGCTGGAAAATACGGAAAAATTCGCGAACAGCGAATTTGGCCTAGTGCCCAATAGATGGCTCAGGCGCCCATTCAGGTGCTCTGTTTAGTGTATGATCGCTCTGCTTGGCTCGAGCGTCAACTTGAGCGTCGTGCCTGTGTTTTTTTTTTTTAAAATTCAGAACCTGAGAGCGAAAATGTGTAGACAGTTGATCGCCTAAGTGCTATATCGAGCATCCAATGAATTAAACCCAGATTAGTTTGAGTTTGAGCACTGTATTGAGCGCCTAATCGAGTGTTAGCTTGAATCATTAAAATCATAGAACGCCCGATTGAATGCTCAAGCGTTCTATCGAGCGCCTACACCCAGAATTCAGAAATCTTTGTACTTTCATTTATAAAATGATTTTCAGCAAAATCCAACCTATGTACCAATAGAATTTAAGTGTTTTTGAGATGTTTTCATTGGTCAATTATTTAAATACAAATTAACCAAGATTTTGGACACGTTCTAATAAAATACTTCTTGTTTTGGTTCTAAAGAGAGTTTTGGATCTCAAACTTGTTTCAAGCTTAATTGATCGTTTCTTACATCTGTATAAGCCTGTTTTATATGGGTTTTAAGCACTGGAATTGGTTAGGAAGGTTTTGTATCAAATTTGGATATATTAAGCAATTGTTTGTTATTGAATAAGCTTTTAGAACCCTATATGCCACTAGGCACTATTATTGAAATACTTTGATATTGAGATATATATTTTGAGTGTGTCTAGTGGGCATAGCTACATATGGATCCATAGGGTTAAGCTCAAGAGTGAAGAGGTATTTCCTTTAATTGATTACTCCTAATTTGCGTTCGCGCTTCCTTTGCGAGTTAATTCGCATTGGGAGGTCTTCACGTACAATAGGGTCTCATTTTAGATACCAGTTACTAGTGAGGTGCTATGTATGTGTTGATTAGCGGCCATACCCATGTTTAGATTCATGTGGCTACATGCTTGGGTGGTACACGCCAAATCCATACTTCATATTTTAGTTGCTGGTATATGAGTTATTGCACAATAAATCGATGTCTAGGCCTCATATTTCAAATCCCAGTTGCTGGTATGAGGGTTGTGTTTACTAGCTTCGCTCATAAGTTGCAAGGTGGTGTAGTGAATGGAGAGTATCATTTCAAAGACTTTCTTTCTTCATGAGTCCTACAATATTTATTATGGTTGAATCATGACATTATGTATGAGACAGAGATCACTTACACAGTTTGAGATATTGTTGACTTTTTACATATAGTGATTTATGTGGTCTATATGTTGAGATTTTTTATTTATTACTGGGATAGTTGTTGTGATATTGATGGCCGGCAATATCCTCAGATCAGAGATGTTATTTCTTGTTGAACTGTTCTATTTGAGTATTGATTTATGGTTGAGATTGTATTGTGGTTATTCATTTATTTTATCGATCATGAAGGCATGCTATTTTCTCATATATATATATATATGGAACTGTTTATCCATTCATAGTAATACCTACTAGGATATTTGTATCTCATCCGTGTTTTGTTTTGTTTTGTTTTATTTTCAGCTGATCCATGTGAGGACGACCTTGAGGTTGATACACAGAGGGAGCTTGTTGATTATCATTCAAAAGACTATTATTACCCATATTAGATTCTTGAAGTTGTTCTAGATTGTTATTCTTTATTGTTACTTTATTAGTTTATTTGATGAGAGAGAAAGAGAGAGTGATAGTAACCCATTTTTACCAGACTTATGATTTCATCTTGATGAGATAGTTTGAAGTTTCATATATCCACGCTTACTTGATGATTTAGATGCTTTATCTTCTGCACTCTGATATTAATTGAAATTGTTGGAATTTTAAATGTCTGGTATTTAGTTGCTTAGGGCCCAGTAGCACTTCGGGTAGGGGATGGTGCATGGTTTGCATAGACCCGTATCTAGGGCATTACAATAATTGTCAATATTTAACATGTATCTAATTTTTTGAGATTAGGTCATGGAATGTAAGAATAATTTCAAATAAATAATTTCAAATAATTAGAGGAATTTAGAATTATAATTATTTAAAAAATATCAATGGATTCTAATTTAAGTTACAAACGATACTTTTAGTGTTTCCTAACTTTTTTAGATTTTTAAATCATATTCTAGTACTTTAAGAACTCCATAAATGTAAACAATAACTATTTAAGCATATGAATTTAGAAAGTCATGGATTTATATTTACATTTTATCATATAAAAAAGTTATGACATAACCATGAGCGCTCAGTGGACCTATTTTTCCCTTTAAATTTTCTTTTAATAAAATGGGATTTTTTATCATGAATTTTTACTACAGAAATTACAAAAAACTATTCCAAATTTAAGGAATTGTCATTTTATGGGGTGCTAGATGATACCATCCTCACACACACATGCACGCACACACTTGTGCACACACGTGTACACATGCGGGCCTGGTTTGGCCCAAAAAGGGGGTTTTTTTGTGTGGGTAAGACACATCTTATTAAGGCCCTCACATTAGCTCAAGCCTCTTTCTGGAAGATCGGATAGAGCCATCCATCGATCTTTGCCACGTGTGCTACTCATTCATCACATCAATTTATTATGGTGTATAATATTATATCCATGATAACATGGGTCATACCCGATGATTTGTATCTTGTGATGAACTAGCTTGTACTCATGTTGAGATGGTTGTACCTAATGATGAGTTAAGTTGTATATATGATGAGTTGGATTGTATCATATGATAACTAGGTTGTATCCCATGATAATTTGGGTTGTACCCAATGATGAATTGGGTTCTACCCATTGATGAGATGAGTTGGATTATAACCAATGACATGATGAATGAGGGTACACGTGGCAAAGATCGATGAACACTCGAGCTGATCTTCTAGTGTCAAGCTCCAGAAGATTAAATGATGTGGACCAAAGTATTAAATGACCTCTGTAATGCCCTGGATCCTGTAGTTTTTTTTTAATAGATCAAGGCATTACTTGAATGATAATAAAGAAATTAATAATAAAAGCATAATAGGATAAAGGTAATCAGAGTACACAAGAATACTCATTTTATTCATTAAAATTCTATTTTGCTATTACATCAAGTACTCAACATTAAGGGTCAACTATAACTCAATAACTCTCAAATTGCTACTAAATCATCCATTATTATTCTAAGAAAATAAAATCCTATGTTAATATCCATGTTTCACAATCTTTAAAACTCCCAAGTATTCAAAATTACTAAGAATTCCAATGAATCCTGAAAACAAAACATTAAAACACGGAATGAGATATAAAATCCCAGCAAGTAGTAACATGCATGAAATAAAACAGTCTATATAGTTTGAAATCATTTTTCATGAGGTTCCAGCGATAAATCAAAATATCCAAGAATGATATATCATAAATCTAAAACCACACATCTTCAAGTAAAACCAACAACGAATACTTAAATAATACAATCAGGACACCACACAATTGTGACATCATAGGACTAGTGAAATTTGACCACTTTGAGAGGTTAAATCTAGTTCCAATCGCCCCCTCACGCTCTTACGTGTGATAAACCGGCTTGCTCTAGGTTTTGGTCACCACGAAGCTGGTTTACTTTGGGTTTCGGACTTCGCTTTACACAACGAATCACATAAACCTGATACATGTATTAAGTTGGCAAGTACAATCCAGTCAAAGAACAATGCTGCAACATATCCAACAAAAGACTTCACCATCTTGGTGGAAACGGATTGCTGCAGCTCATTCTCTCTTGGAATAGCCTAGCCTCTCCTTTTTAGAGGAAACGCATAAATGGAACTAAACTTAATCCAAACAAAGATAGACAGACCTCATTATTTATGTAAACTATAAATCCATAATGAGCTAAGCCCGCGAGACACAAGCCAACCAAAAACAATTATATAGTTTGAAAATACATGTCAATAATTGCCATCATAGCTTAAATCATTCCTTCATAAATTTAAATCAACAACCGCTGCCCTCTTGACATAAATACTCCCTCATGGAGATAACAAATAACACTATTTACATTGAGAAGCCCACCATATTTCATAAGTCCACATGATTAAATAAACCATAAATATCCAATCAAATATCCAAAAAATATTGTATGTGAATTTGAATAATTATAGAGATCAAAACATGTTTAAAACCATCTTATAAAACTGTAAGAATAAAAAAGAAGTAATAAAAACCACTTTGAATTCCCTAAGTCCACTGCTTTAGTCTTAAACCACCTATTCCACCAAAACGTACCCAAAATGTTCAATAAAATGGATAAAATTACTTGGCCAGTGCAAACACACTCAAAATACCCTGCCTGTGTTTTTTTAGAAAATTCAGAACTTGAAACCCAGGAATTGTGATTAAACCGAGCACCCGGGATGTGGCTCAAGCGCCACTCCTAATGACCAAGGACCTGAATCTATTTTCTTCGAGTGCCTGACATAGCACCCCGTTAGCGCTTGAGTGTCCATGACAGCTTTTTGGTGTATTTTGGATTTTTACTTAGTTTTTGATTTAAAATTGATTTTTATGGAATTCCAACTCATATACCAACTAGATTAGGATATTTTGAGATTGTTTACACTGGCCAAGTAATTTTATCCAATTTATTGAAGATTTTGGGTATGTTTTGGTGGAATAGGTGGTTTAAGACTAGAGTAGTGGACTTAGGGAATTAAAATTGGTTTTTATTACTTCTTTTTGATTCTTACAGTTTTTAAGATGGTTTTAAACATGTTTTGATCTCTGGAATTATTCAAATTAACATACAATAGATTTTGGGTATTTAATTGGATATTTATGGTTTATTGAATATTGTGGACTTATGAAATATGGTGGGCTTCTCAATGTAAATAGTGTTATTTGTTATCTTCATGAGGGAGTATTTATGTCAAGAGGGCAGTGGTTGTTGATTTAAATTTATGAAGAAATGATTTAAGTTATGATGGCAATTATTGACATGTATTTTCAAACTATATAATTGTTTTTGGTTGGCTTATGTCTAGCGGGCTTAGCTCATTATGGATCCATAGTTTAGCTAGATAATGAGGTTTGTTTATCTTTGTTTGGATTAAGTTTAGTTCCATTTAAGCGTTTCCTCCAAAAAGGAGAGGCTATTCCAAGAGGGAATGAGCTGCAGTAATCCGTTTCCACCAAGATGGTGAAGTCTTTTGTTGGATATGTTGCAGCGTTGTTCTTTGACTGGATTGTATTTGCCAACTTAATACCTGTATCAAGTTTAAGTGATCCATGGTGTAAAGCGAAGTTTGAAATCCATAGTAGGCCGGCTTCGTGGTGACCGAAACCTAGAGCAGGTCGGTTCATTACACGTAAGAGTGTGACGGGGCGATCAGAACTAGGGTTAACCTTTCAAAGTGGTCATATTTCATGAGTCCTACGATGTCACAATTGTGTAGCTTGTTTTGTGAATATTATGTTGGTTTTGGATTATAACTAGTTGGTTTTTATATTGTATTTTTTGGTTATGAACTTTTAGTTTAATCATTGTACCTCATGAAAATGGTTTACAAATTATATGGACTATTTTATAACATGCATGTTGCTACTTGTCGAGATTTTATATCTCACCATTGTTTTAATATTTGTTTTCAGATACTCTTATAAAGGGTGTGTAAGTCGGGGTAGATAATACAAAGAGTACAGCAGAAGACCTTGGATGAGCACTTTATAGCTTATTAGGTTGCCTTATATATTTGTAGGAGATTTCTTTAGGAGTTATTTCTTTTATGATGGTTTCAAGAAGTGTTTAGAATAGTTAGTTTACCCTTTTGAGTTCAGATTTCATGTATTGAGTTAAGAAGTTTATTTTGAGGATTACTAATACTTTTATCTTGAATTAATGGAAGAGTTGTTTAAAATTTCGCATACTCTGATTTACCTTTATCATATTATGCTTCTGTTATTAATTGCTTTATTATCATTCATGTAACGCCTTGATCCGTTGAAAAAAAAAACCCTCCGGATCTGGGGAGTTACAAAGACCCCTTGGATGGTGGTGACTCCTAATTTTTTATCTAATTTTTTTATTCCTGTGTAAGACGCATGGATTTGAGTGATCCTCCATGGTTTTATAGTATGAAGATGAATGGTCATCCACCCATTATAAAGTATTCATAACACTCCCCCTTTGATGACCATACACAAAGAATATGCCTCGTTAAAACCTTGCCAAGGAAAAATACAATGGGAAAAAACCAATGGCAAAGGAAAAAGATTATAGTATTGTTGTGTATCTTCATATACTTTCAGGATTGCCTATCATCATAAATAACTTCAATGGCATATCTCCCATAGCTTGCTGCTTATCCAAGAACTACTCAAAAAGTTTTGACGGTGGATTGTCTATTTCTCATTTTCGTTGCTCAAAATAGAATCCATCATGTGCTCTGTTATTGTCACCATTGTTATTCTTGCTTGACGGATTTTCTTAGATAATCCATGAAAGAGAGGCTCGTTGTTTTTTAAGTATTGATGCTTGAAAGCTATGGTATTGTCAACGAGATATCCCTCATTTGATAGATAGACTTCTAGAGTTCTATGGCGCTTAAGGGCTTAGGTTGTAGACAGAGATAAAATTTAATGATGTGTGTGATAGAACAAATGGGCAAGAGAAACAACATATGCTCTAGGGCTTACGTTGCAAATGGAGATAAAATATAACACCGCATGAGACAGAATAGATGGGCTGAGAGAAATATCATATGCTCCAGGGCTTAGGTTGCAGAAGGAGACAAAATAGAATATGAGACAGAATAGATGGGCTGAGAGAAACAACATTCAGTAGTTTAGGTTACAGATTTCGCTCGTCGAAGCAAAAATAGCATATGGACACCATGGGCCTTACTTTATAGCATATGAAGGCAATTCTTAAATAAGAAATAAAACTTGCTTTGTTATCTTCTGTTTGCCTTCAATATGGTATCCATATCATACCTTGGCCTTGAAACCATGCAAATCGGCCTTCCTTCAATTACAAACCCAATTCCTTATCATAATTGGTTTACTTTGGTCAAAAACGCGTTTCTCCACCTTCAAGCATAAGAAGGTTTTGGGTTTTGGCTTAATGGCAACTTAGACCTCAAGCCTAGTGTATGACCAGAATCAAAAGATCCACAATTTCATCACATCATTAGCTCAAAGATCTAAGGTGAATGTTTTTACTTTTGTTTTTCGAAGTAACAACCTCGGTGTGCCAAGCTACACACATTCAGGTTCAACTTCCTATAGGTGATAGGTAGGCTGTGTAAAAAAATATAAAAATGTGCACATGTGCATTTGAAAAGTCGGTCACATTCATCATAACGTCCCACCTTTGCCACTCTTTTTCGCAGCCAAGCACATTCACCAAAGCATGATATAGAGATCACATTTGAGGCAAATAGACACAAGTAAAACAAGACAATTAAATTCAGCTAAGTATGCTCATGATCATCATATATTCATGGAAAAAATCATATAAGCATATAAACATGTTATCATGGTTCATTAAAGAACAATCAATCATGGAGAGCATGCTTGAAATATTCAAAACAACAATTAAGCATTTAGATCTCATGCTCAACATACTCATGATCAACACATGACCTTAAAACTCAAACCAAAACATGTTATCATGATAACAAGGCTACCAAGCATGGTTTGACAATATAAACCTTATACACATGGTTCTAAACCTATCCATGCATATACATCTTATTCAATCATATTCTCATGACTTACATGCCATTCGACACCAAACAAAAGGACATGCCATCATGATGGAGGAAAACAGTAAACAAACAAAACTTAAAAAAAAACACAAACATGAATCAAACGAGCAAGTCATGGCTTAAACTCACTAGGCATTTCCCCAGTGGAGTCGCCAGTTGTGAGACATGGAAAATCACCTACGTGATCTCCTGATTATCACACGGGGTTTATAAAATGTTGGAATTGCCACCATTCAGGTTAAGGTGTGAATGGACACCAAAGTGTACATAAAAAGAGCAAAATAGAGCTAAAATAGCTCTACTATATGGTCTTGTCCAGAGATTGGGTAAGAAGGTTAGGTTATGAGTAGGGGAAGGTGTTAGGCACCTCTACTTATCCATACAAGATGGTTGTCATATGCTATTCATGCTTAACAATTGCTTGCAAACAAAAATCAATTAAAAGTACTTTAAAAAAGACAAACATATGTGTGATTTCTCTATATGAGTAGTCCAATAAATCCTGAACTCTTTCTATGGATGCATTACCTCTAGAACTTCATGATCAAGTAAAAATCAAAGTAAAACTTGAAGAAAAGCAAACTTAAAACAAATCTGGAAAAATCAACTCAAGATTAAACCATTTAAGCTTGGAAAACTTAACCAATCATAAGTCATTCAAATCAAACTCAAATTGAGTGAAACCAAAGCCATTTGAGAACTTATATGAAGTATAAGACTCAGTGAAAATTTCAATTAAATCCGATTGAAATCAAGGAAAATACACTTGTTCAAAGTTGTTGTTGTAAAACAATAAAAGCGGTGAGTAGCCAACTTTGAAAGCTTATTCGTGGAGATTGGCTTTATATAAATCCTTGAAAATTAGTGTGAATGAAGTATGAGGTGTCATATTTCGAATGGAATAGGCCTCACTGAAAACTTCATCTATTTGTGGCTTGTGTGCTCTCTCAAATATGCAGGATCATAGATTGACTCTATATCTGCTACTGAGCAGTACAGGGTCAATAAAGCACACAGAGCTCAAATTAAAATAAAAACTCTTGAAACTAATTGGATTTGAAAGTAAACTCATAAAAGAAGACTCAGAAAGTAAAATCACTCAAAGTGGAGTTAAAATGAGTCTTTGGTTATCAATCGAAGTAACAAGTTCAACAATCTGATCTAATTTGACTTATCAACTTTGATCAAATGGTTTGAAAAATTGGCTCTATATAAATTGCTCAAATTTTATAAGATTAAACAAGACATCTTCACCTATCACATGCCTCTAAAATCACTCAAAAATTCATCTATATGAGGAAGTTATGAATGATCTAAGACAAGGTACAGGTTCTGTCCAGATCTGTAAAATTTAAGTAAAACCAAGCCAAAACAGTGTGTGTGTGTGTGTGTTTGATCCACATGATTTGATTTAAAATCACTTGAAATAAGTTGAAAAACACTCAAAAAGATTTAGGGCAGGGATTTGGTTCACATCTCTCATTAATTGGAGAGGAAGAGCCAAATCTACCCAAATTAAGGAAAATTGCTCAAAATATGAGAGATTAGACCATGAGGTCTTCTTTTGAACATCAAAACTAGTTATATTCAACTCACAAAGTCCTAAGAAGTTGATCTAAGGCCTCTGATCTCAGATCTACTATATTGAGCATGGTAGATCTAAGATCTATGCCTATTTTGACAAAAATCAAGTGATGCGTGTATGATTATGTGGGAAATCAGATTTTTAGGATAGAATTGAGATCTAATGCTATATAGAGCATATATCTATGTAATTCCTCCAGATTTAAAACAAAATCATATGCAAATAGCAAGCACACATGAATTCAACACAAATCATACAAGTATTTCATCACAAATAGTTCTAAACCTAAGGATCCATTCCAATACTTGTTTCCCCTAGCTCTCTCTTCATATTTTACGGCTAGAGAGGATGCTTAAGGTACTTTGAGTGTGGTTTGGGGTTTCAAACACAGAGAAAGCCTTATCTACAGAAAGGTAGAAGGAGAGAGTGTTTGAATTGAAGTAAAAATAGAGAGATGAGTGTAGTAGCTTACCTTGGTAGCTTGAGAGAGTTGAGTGGAGAATTGGACAGAGGTTCCCTTATTCTTTAAGAGCTCTTCAAACTTCAGATTATTAGTCATTTGCAAGAGGAGAGGCCCTCTATTTATAGGCAAGGGTGAGGGTAGAAAAGATCCAAGGGTATGCCAAAATAGCCTTCTCGATTATTCCAATTCAAGCCTAAGGCATGAATTGAAGTAAATCTACAAGTTTTGGAGGGCAAATAGGGTAGATCAAATTTCCTAGAGAGAGGTACGAAGGGTAAATAAGGCTCAGATCTCGGGCATTTGCGAAATTGATCAAAATAGCTATATCCGTATATATCATACGGTTTTGACCAAACCATATGATACATACAGACATGACAAATATAATTGAAATCCGCATAATAGCTATGGATGAGATTCAATTATGCACCCACGTGTGTTGCCAACTGGCGTAATGGCCGAAGCTTCCGTTCAACACGTGGCAACCATTTGCATGCATGAATCTGCCCGTATGCTATATACGGGCATGTCCGTATACTATATACGGACAGAACAAAAGTGATATAATCCGTATGATAAATACGGGCATCACATGTTTTGCTAATTTTGAGGTTTTAACACATGTCAAAATTCAATTAAGATATTTTAAACATATTTTTATTATTTTTTCATATTTTAGTGCAATTTAGGGTGTCTACACCGTCCAGATAAGCTTTGCTGGAAACTTGTTGCTAATGGCAATTTTTCTGCTAAATCGGCTTGAAAAAGTCATTTTAGGAACAAATACTTAGATGTTTGGTGGCATAAATTTGTGTGGAATGGTTTTATCCCCCCCCCCCCCCCCCCAAAACGAGTCTATTTCTTTAGAGATTGCTTAACAATGCAGTTCCAATTGATGTTTTTATTCAATCACTTGGGGTTTCTTTGGTCTCTAAATGCTTTTGTTGTGCACAGTCTAGCATTGAATCAATAAATCACTTGTTTGTGAAAAGCAAGCTTGCAAATTTTATCTGGAATTCTCTGGGTAGGATTTTTTTATTCATAATTTTCAGGTTCAAGATCTTCAATTATCTTATGCTAGCTTGGTTTTGGAATTCTTCTGCATCCTCTTCTGTTGGTCAAACTTAAATGCCTATCTCTTGCCGTAGCTTTGTGGTTCATTTGGACTTCAGGAAATGCTTGCGAATATGATGGTTCTTTATTTTCTCCTCAATCATCTCCTCATAAGATCTTGGAAGCTATAAGGCCGTTCGAGTGCCCCTTGGCCGCTTGAGCGTCCTGTTTGTCAGATTTTTCAAAATTAGCCAATCAGCCTAGTTTTTCACTACGGAATTGTTTTTATCCATTTTAACCTATGTACCATCAAGTTTAGGGTATTTAGAGATAGTTTGCATTGGCGGATGTTTAAAATTTATTTTTATAAAGATTTTGGGTAGATTTTACTAAAGATGCACTTTTACTTAATACCATTGTTCCAAATGATTGTATTTTTAACCAAAGTTGATTTTATGAGTTTCTACACCTGTATTTGGGTGACATAAAGGTATTTTGTGCATCGATGGAGCCGATACACATTCGGGACCAATTTGCCCGTTGAAACCTAGAGTTTGGACATATGACTTGGTACATCTTGTTTTGGTTTTGGGTCACAATTGTGACATGGCAGGTGCCTAGTTTATTATTTCTGCAAGGCGGATTTGGTTATTGTTTATACAGATGAGGTTCTGTATTTTTGGGTGTTATTGAGAAGTATGTTCATTCCTTGGTTTGTTTTTCCGCTGTTGAGTGGGCTTAGTGGTTATATGGATCCATAGAATAGCTAGTAAGTGAAATATTTATTAGAGGGGTTTGAATTCTGTGTCATAGGCATTCCATCATCTCGAGGGTGGTATTGTTCCTAGATAAGTCAATTGCTACGTTACCCACTCCTGGATAGGTTGGGCCGTACATGCTAACCCATGGTTGGGTTCTTCCATTGGTGTTGAATAGCGAGACTGCAGGGCGGCTGGTCCATATGTAATTCGGTAAGGTAGCATATTGGCACATGTCTACTCTCTTTCTCTGGTTTATTGTTTCATACGTCCCATGAGGTAAACAACTGTGTTTGATTTATTTTCATTAAATTGTTGCTGATCTGTATTTATTGTAGTTATCCTGATTAAGCGTTGCATATTTTACTGTGGTTAACTATTTGCATGAATACTTACTGAGATGTTGTTTCTTACATTATTTTTTATCGGTTTTGTTTTTAGATATTATTAGAGAAGACGTTGCTGGGGTAGAGATTCCGAGGGATTACTGTGACTACCAGGAAGAGGATTATTTCATTCCTGTGTAGGTTCAGGAGAACATAGAGATCGGATTTAACTTTTTGTTGAGGGATTGACATTAGTTTATTTTATTTTGAGGATTTTGATGTTATTAATTAGAAGGATTGTTGGATATTTAATTATACAACTTTAGTGGATGATGCTTATTTTATTTAGTTGACTCTTTCCAAACTTTATGGATGAATTAATAATGAATTAGTTTTGGTGGTTTAATTTCGCGCTTCTTGAAGAAATGTCTTTTAATTGCGCACTCTGATATAATTAATGAAATTGTATAAATCTGGATTAGTGTTGTCTGGGGCCTTATCCTAACGAACCGGGTTTGGGTTTATGTTTCTATATAAACCTGGATCTGTGGCATTACAGAGATGGTATCAGAGCAAAATAGGATCCTACCCTAGGTAGCCGACCTTTAGGCAAGGAATTGGGGATGTGTGATAAGCTAGATAGTACTTTAATTTATATTCTAGGATGAGAGATCCTTTTTGCCTAATTAAATGTTTGTCTTTTGCAGCTGATTTATCGATATGAATACTAAAGCGAGAGCCAGAGGCAGACCTACATCCGTTCCTAGGATGAGGCTAGCTGGGGAGCCAGAGCCAGTTGTGGCCCCATAGGCAGAGCAGTATGTGGACCCTCCAGCTGTAGAGCAGCCTATTCCACCTCCACCACCTGCTGTTGCCCCCGCCCCATGTGAGGATATTTGGAGAGCTATTGGGGCTGTTGCTGATTTGATTGGCAGATCAGAGAGGAACCGAGGGGATGAGAGGGCCCCAAGGAGAGATTGTGTTGACAACTACGATGCACGGAGCTAGAGAGGTTCCGTAAGATGGGACCCCTGTCTTTTGGAGGTTAGGCAGACCCTATGGAGGCTAAGCGATGGATGCTTAGGATGGAGTAGATACTTGACGGTATGGAGTGCTCCGAGGACCGTCGGGTTAGACTGGCTACTTTCATGTTCGAGGGACAGGCCGTCCATTGGTGGTGTTCTATGAAGAGGAGGGCTGTGCCTGATGAACAAATTTCATGGGGAGATTCAAGGAGCTTTTCTTTGAGTGCTACTTCACTGTTGAGTTCCGTCGTCAGAAGGCGAGGGAGTTCATGTATATCTCTTAGGGAGGATAGACGGTATTACAATATGAGGCCCGTTTTGACGAATTGGCCCGATTTGCCTTGGAGATGGTTACTTGTGAAACAGATAGGCGGGAGCACTTTAAGAGGGGACTGAGGGTAGAGATTAAAGACCGAGTATCAGTGGTTGAGTGCCCCAGTTATTCGGAGTTAGTCCGCCGAGCTGAGAGAGCAGAGCGCCTGATTGATGAGAAGCGGCCAGATCAGGGTAGACTTAGGTTTCCGCAGAAGCAGTTGGCTCAAGCAATCAAGAAACCTAAGACTGAGGGTCAGAGCAACAGACCCAGTGGTGAGCAGACTTACAGACCTGGACCTCTTAGATGCCAGCAGTGTGAAAGGTTCCATGTCCCAGGACCATGCGTCGCGCCATATGGAGCGTGCTTTAGATGTGGGAAGTTTGGGCATCGTGTCTCGGATTGTTCTTACCCTTCTACTTATCAGAATTTACAGATGAGCTGTTCTCCTATGGGAAGACAGCCGTTGGGTGCACCGACTCAGACGTAGACTTTACAGGCACCCAAGGCAATCGTAGGACAGGACCCCAGGGTCGAGGTGCTGTACCCAAGTCAAACTAGAGGTAGACAGCCAGAGTAAATGCAGTTGAGGCTTATGAGGAGGAGCTTGGAGCACCAGAGCTTGTTGGAGGTATAATATTTATTTGTGGTAGATCTGTTGTATATTTATTTGATTCTGGAGCATCTAGATCGTTTATCACACCTGCATGTGCACATCGTATTGGATTGTTGCCTATTGCTTTGGATTCTTCTTTATCTGTGCACACACTTTTGGGAGAGACCACTAGGGTCCAGATTGTTTATAAAGACTGTATGATCAGGATGGGTTGAGTAGAGTTACTCGGGGATTTGATTGAACTGGAGTTCAGCGGATTTGATGTGATATTGGGTATAGACTGGTTGTTCTGACAGTATGTCACCATTGACTGTCATAAGGGGACAGTTATAGTTAGTAAGCCTGAGCAGCCGACTTATTGCTTTATCTGCGAGGGATTGGATAGTTGGGTTGGGTTAGTTGCTTCGGTTGTAGTAGAGGAGACCAGGAGTGGCACAGTAGATATTTCTGAAGTGCCAATGGTATCTGAGTACGCAGATGACTTTCCCGACTTTCCTGATGATTTGCTAGGATTACCACCTGCTAGAGCCATTGATTTCAGAATCCAGCTTCAGCCTGGGACGGCTCCTGTGTCTAAGCCATCTTACAGGCTAGCAAAACCTGAGCAAGATGAGTTAAAGAAGCAAATAGATGAGCTTCTGGAGAAGGGATTTATCAGACCCAGTGTGTCACCTTGGGTTGCACCAGTACTTTTTGTGCCGAAGAAGGATGGTAGTATGCGAATGTGCATTGATTACAGGCAGCTTAACCAAGTTACGGTTAAGAACAAGTACCTTTTGCCTAGGATCGATGACTTGTTTGATCAGTTGAGAGACGCATCTTGGTTTTCCAAGATTGATTTGAGATCAGGTTACCATCAGTTGAGAGTTGCTGAAGAAGATATAGAGAAGACAGCATTTCGGACTTGGTATGGGCACTATGAGTTTCTAGTCATGCTGTTTGGGTTGACTAATGCCCCAGTAGTATTCATGGACCTTATGAACCGAATTTTCCACTAGAATTTGGATAGTTTTGTGCTGGTGTTCATTGATGATATATTGGTCTATTCCAGGACCCAGGAGGAGCATGTTGGTCGTTTGAGAGTAATACTCCAGACTTTGAGGCACCATCAGTTATATGCCAAGTTCAGTAAATGCCAGTTTTGGCTGAGTCAGATCTCTTTCTTTGGTCACATCATCTCAGGTGAGGGTATTTCAGTGGACCTCACCAAAGTCCAGGTAGTTGTAGATTGGCCTAGACCTACCACAGTGATAGAGATCCGCAGTTTCCTTGGCTTGGCTGGATATTACGGCCGATTTATTGAGGGTTTTTTTTCTTCCAAGATAGCATCACCGTTGTTCAATTTAACTAAGAAAGCAGTTCCATTTAAGTGGGATGACAAGTGTGAGCAGAGTTTTCAGCTGTTGAAGCAGAGACTTACCACGACCCCCAGTATTGATTGTACCATCCATGGATGAGCCTTTCGCTGTCTATTATGATAAATCCAGGATTGGTTTGGGTTGTGTGTTGATGCAGCAAGGTCGAGTTGTAGCATATGCTTCCTGCTTATTAAGATCTTATGAGAAGAATTACCCCACCCACGATTTGGAGTTGGCAGCCATAGTCTTCGCATTGAAGATATGGAGGCATTACTTATACGGGGTTGAGTTTGAGATCTTCTTAGATCATAAGAGTTTGAGATACATATTTTCCCAAAGGGATTTCAACATGAGGCAGAGGAGATGGATGGATCTATTGAAGGATTTCAGATTTACACTAAAGTACCATCCAAGCAAGGCGAATGTAGTCGTAGATGCCTTGAGCCGTAAAGGCGCCATTGATGAGACTTCCATTGCCATTGTCGCTACTTTTATGGCTAATCAGTGTCGCCTTGTAGATGCTGTTCGTGATTGGCAGGGGGAGTTCCATTTACCTCAAGATGGAGTTATCCAAGTAGCCAGAGTTCAGGTAAATCCTGATTTGATCTAGAGGATCAGGGAGAGACAGTTGACAGATCCAGAGTTGACTGCTACCAGGAAATTGTTGAGTGAGGGTTCTGAGACTGTCAGAGACTTTACTGATAGGGATGGATTATTGAGATTCCAGGGTCGCATTTGTGTACCAATTGATAAGGATATTAAGGCAGTGATTATGGCAGAAGCTCACAGATCAAAGTATGCAGTGCACCCTGGTAGCACAAAAATGTATAGGAATTTGAGGGTAGTATATTTGTGGTCAAGAATGAAGAAGGATATAGCAGAATATGTGGCTAAGTGCTCGGTGTATCAGCAGGTCAAGGCAAAGCACATGAGACTAGCAGGGTTACTTCAGCCCCTACCCATTCCAGAGTGGAAATGAGAACACATCACCATGGATTTTGTGAGTGGATTACCTCTTTCTCCAAAGGGGCACGATACTATATGGGTGATTGTAGACCGTTTGACTAAGTCAGCTCACTTTTTGCCTATCAAGATGAACCAACCACTTAATGCACTGGTAGAGCTGTATGTGCGGGAGATAGTGAGATTGCATGGGGTGCCAGTATCCATTGTCTCTGATCGTGATCCTAGATTCACATCTCAGTTCTGGGAGTCTTTCCAGAAGGCAATGGGTACAGAGTTGAAGTTTAGCACAAGTTACCACCTTCAGACCGATGGACAGTCAGAGAGGACCATTCAGACACTTGAGGATATGTTGCGATGTTGTGTCCTTGATTGGGGAGGTAATTGGAGTAAGCACTTACCTTTGGTGGAGTTCGCCTACAATAATAGCTATCAGGCAAGCATTCAGATGGCACCGTACGAGGCATTGTATGGTAGAGCATGTAAATCACCAGTCTGTTGGGAAGAAGTTGGTGAGAGACAGCTATTGGGACCTCAGTATGTGCAAGACAGTGTTGATTTGGTGAAATTGATCAAGTAGAGATTATTGTATCTTAGAGTCGCCAGAAGAGTTATGCGGACACTAGGCGGTGTGATCTGAAATTTGAGGTTGGTGATAAGGTATTCATTAAGGTATCTCCTTTCCGTGGAATTAGGAGGTTCAGCAAGAAAGGAAAGCTTTCCCCTAGATTTGTAGGACCTTTTGAGATTATTGGTACAATGGGACTAGTGGTGTATCTTCTAGCATTGCCATCATCATTTAGAGCAGTTCACGATGTGTTCCATGTCTCGATGCTAAGGCGATATGTGCATGACCCTAACCATATCATTGATTACGAGCCTTTGGTCATACGTGAGGATTTGACATTTGAGGAGCATCTGGTGCAGATATTAGACAGACGTGAGCAGATCCTCAGTATAAAGGTGATTCCACTTGTTAAGGTGTTGTGGCAGAGTCATACAGTGGAAGAAGGCACATGGGAGCTGGAATTTGAAATGAAGAAGTACCTATATTTATTTGAAGAATCACAAGGTATATTTCAAGGACGAAATTTGTTTGTAGGAGGGGAGAATGTAAAATCCAAGATTTTATTAATAAAATAATAATAAGTATTATATAGACTAATTGGGTTAATAAAATGTAGGAAATGAGATATTGGTTCAACCCGGAGAAGTCTAAGGTGAACCGAAGGAAATTGGGGAAACTGTAAAATCCTGGATTTTAGTATTAAATAAATAAATAGATTAAATGGTTAATAATATGCAGGAGATGAGATTTTGGTTCAACCCGGAGGAGTTCAAAATGAACCGGAGATGATAGAAGAGCCTATATAAGGTGAGTTCATGATTATGGATTAAGTATTATTTTAATATAAAACGTACCCAAATTCTTTATAAAAATTCAAATTAATCGTTGGTCAGCGCAAACATTCTCAAAATACCCTAATATTATTGGTACAAGAGTTGGAATTACATAAAAACAATTTTATAATAAAAAACTAGGTAGATTTCAAAAAATACCAAAAATATGTCATGGGGGCTCAAGCATTGTTGGGCGTGGTGTTAGGCGCTCGAGAAAACTTGAATTCCCAGTTTTGACCGTTTGGGATGGTGCTCGAGCCTTTTCTTGGGTACTCGATTTATCAAAAATTACAGCTCTCGGGTTTGAACTTTGTAAAAAAAAACACAGGCGAGGCACCTTTGATGGCACTCGAGCGGCGACAAGCATCGGACTTGCCAATATGGTGCCTGGCCTAGCGCTCGAGCGTCATTGTGGGCATTCGTTGATTTTCTAAAAATTCTGGGTTTCACGTATTTTCCAATTTCAAATAGATTTTTGTTAGCTTTAACATTCCAAATCACTTCAAAGTTTTGGGTTTTTATCTTCTAGGCATTCTAAGTTATTCCAAATCATCAAATACAATGATCCACAAGTTTTCTAGGCATACTAAGTTATTCCAAATCATCAAATACAATGATCCACAAGTTTTTCATAACAAATCAATGTCCAAATCACATTTTCAACCATATTTTAACAGTTTTGTCTTCAAACTCTAAAATAGAACATAACCATTAAACTCACGAAAATTCTACAAAAACCTCATACTTTAACTTCTAAAACATCTCATATTACTTTCCAAATCATCCTTAACAATATAAACATAAACCATGCAACGATTCAACGAAAACAAGGGTATTACTTGCCTCTTTTTGCAAATAATCCTAACTTTGAGAACAAGCAAAACTCAGCAACCTCTTTTCCTTATTTCTGGGCGTGGGATGGCTTCTCTTTTCCTTTTGAATCACACAACTAGCAATGAATTTTCCCCAAGTCCCAAACGTCCAAAACAAAACAAACCAAATCTTCTATTCTCTTAAAAATACACATATTTATAATCAATGAAACCTATTTAGGATTTGTCGTATGCACAACTCTTGCTATAATCAAACCCACACGCCCATTGATGTCCTTTTTAGTAATTTATCTATTTTAATTAAAATATAATACCCTACATTGCACCTCTATCATATATCATAGACCTTTACCAATAGAAATTCAATTAAAGCCTCAAAATTATACTGGATTAATTAATTCAAATCTTCGAATCCTTAGAAAATTCAGATTTGATCCTCCTCTTCTTCTCTTGTCCATATCAATACAATCTAATTAATCACTCATTCCAATAATTCTTCAATTAAATTTAGTTAATTAATTAATTAAAGGAAAAATTATGGGGATAACATTGTAGAGGTTGAGTCTAGTGCTAGAAATATAGCGGGAGCGAATATGTCCTTATTGAAATAGCCTTATAGGTCTTGGCTTTTTGCCCAAGAAAGGACTTGTTCACACCAGAGTGGATAATTCTCTAATTTGAGTTTGAGTGTGACAAAGTTACCTATACTTAAGGATGTGGAAGCCATGGTTTGGGTGATAAAAATCACTCATTAAAGTGAACTTGCTCTGATACCATGAAGAAATATGAAAACCGATGGAATGAGAAATCTTCCCCACTCTCATCATGTGAGAGGCTTTGTATATATATTTATAGAACTCTGTTAACTAACTTACATAATGACTCAGTCAAATGAACTTTGAATTTAAACTTTAAATCTTATTTCATAACATTGAGATCCCATTTACAATCACCACAACATCCATTCCACAGTTAAGTATGTGGGTTACATCCTCTCTATTAATCACCCTTACTACATATGAGAGAAATCTGATGTTTTCACCTTATTTGTGCTTGCTATCAGACCTTTCAAGAACTGATGAAAGGAATGTATCTTAAAGAGTATAGAAAAGCTACTTTAGCATTGACTTTTCTTAGGATGGTTTTGGTTCTGCAAGGCTTCAAAGAATGAATACAAAATTTCAAATCAAATGTAAGTTATAGAGAGCAGAGAGTTTTTTTTTTTTCTCTTTTTCCCCCTTAAACATCATTAAGCTAAACCAGAACATAGAAGAGACCAAAATTCTTGGATCAAACAGACATGGAAGCTTGCGCCTTGTGCCACCTCATAGAAGAAGATTGAATGATCTTTCAACATCAAGCAGTAACCCAATATATCTTAAATCATCCAAAAGGTTGAAACCCCATCTTATCTTAATTAAGTAGTCTAAGAATTCCCCCAGTGGCAATTACAGGTAATTTATAACTGCTAATATGGGCGCAGGAGATAAGACCCCAATTTTACTTGCACCCTGGGATTATCCTATGCAATCGACGGAGCTAAAATATTCTCCGACTCAGTCGCCTCTAACAACTTAAAAAGACTAGTGAAATATGTTTATTGATCTAGAACCGAGACAGAGTGACCCAATTTGTTTGCCAATGAATATGTTTCTCTGAAATTCGTGAGAGGAGAACAAGCAAATCAAGTGGAAATTGAAGGACCAAAAGAAATGAATATTAAAATAAGAAATTCATGAGGCAATCTTCGCTCGCATCTGATTGGGAGTACAACATATCAATGTAATCTGTACAGAAACGGCAAAAGAGGTTGGAGGTTGAAGATAAGGGCAGATTAGTAATTTTCTAAAATAAAGGGTGTTTTGGTGCAAGCAATGAGGTTAGCTAAGACTTGATGGGTAACTGGTGTAGTAGGCATAAATTGCACAAACGTTAAGGGAGGTAAGTGATTGTCATGAGGGGATCTGAATGTATTTGTTAGAAACCTCAAGAGGTGTATTTGCAAATTTCACTATTAAATGTCTTACCAAATTTTATTTCTCACTTGTTACAATCCTCCCTCTCAAGTTCTAGCATGATTTATGTTATGATCCCAAATGCCACTACGAAAAAAAGGATTTTTACCACCATCGGTAAAAAAAAAAACCCGTAGGTAACTATGTTTTCGGCGTTTTCGAAAGTGCCAATGAATCGAGCGTCGCAGATGGTATCGTGGTGCTTTTTGAGCACGGGTAATAATTTTCATTTTATTACGCCCAAATGCTCGTGTCAATGGTGGACTGGGTTCCAATTATTACCGGCGGTTTTTTACACCAGGTAATGTATGCAGAATCTCAGGCGGTTCTAACAATCTGCGTCTTGGTTCGAAGCTAAATGGTTGATTCTTTTCAGTGGTTTGATTATATTAAAAGTAAAAATATTCTTTTCTTAAATGGATTTGAATTCTCCTCTCCCTATGACTATAAGCGGGCCAAGTCTAGCTTAACGCACTTTTGTTAGATATATGAATGGCCTCCTTGTTTCTGCAATTAGCTATTTGGGGCTTCTTAAGAAGTTTATTGACATGGGATAAATCTTACAGATGGCTAGATGAGGAGACACAGTCAAAGTGACATTTGGGTCTACCTTAGAGCACTAGGCCCCAAATTTAAAAAAATTTGACCCAAGGTGATTTGGTCCAATAAGACTAGACTAGGAGACGTTAATTCCCTTATCTAAGACCAAGCCATAACCGTTGGCACATGGCTTGGCACATGGCTAAGCACACTGGTTATCATTAAAGCTTATTACAGGACTAACGACAACCCTTATTTTTTGCTTATTATCTACCTTGTTTGACATAGAAAGAAGTACCTAGTGGGACTGAGTTGTACCTGCGTCAACCTATGAGTCACTGGAATTAAACCTCAAATTAGCCATCTAAAGCACAGAGTTTATTTGCTGTGGTTTATTGTTTTAATGTGTTTACACCCTATATAACCGACGAATAAGAGAAGGACACGTGGAGCCTAGGTGGCTTAGTTAGGCCACGACATCAAGGCCCGTAGACTTTGAATGGTTGAGCAGGCCACGTCAGCACACATACAGAAGAATGCGGTTCGAGCCACGCAAGCCAATACGACAAAACCATAAATATCAGAAGATCGTGCCATCGGCCGTTCAAGAATAAAACTATTTTTAGATCATGGCCGGACGGTTACCATTTTGAAACAGAGAACTGAAGATGACCAACCGCCATGAAGATCGTGCAAGAGTAGGACGTTGAGCAACCGTCAAGGAGCGGCTATAAAAGGCACCAATTCGAAGAGCTCAAGGACACAATCCACACAACCGCAACCGGTTATTATATTATTTTGATCATCCGTGATCCTTTATCCCCTCTAATATAGACGGATAAACTAGGACTTCTCTCACTGCTTCCAGTCGCAGTGACATCTTCGACCCCTCTTTACTCCGACTAACACCAGAATCCTGCCACCGGAGAGTAAGTTAAGGCCGCCCCTGACTCGCAGTTCTGTCCTTACAGAATCCCAAGCAGCCGGTCCCGAGACTCGCTCTGTTCACGCCAGGTGACTCGTGTATTTTCGGGTAAGCAGCAATCCAAGTAGCAGCCGCCCCCTTCCTCCTGCGCTTATACCCGATTACGGCTATAAGACCAGGACAGGCTGGTCCTGCGAGCCCTGTCAGTTTTCTTTTTTACTTTTGTTTCCCTTTTGAGGATTATCTGTTGTCGTTTTCGGCTATTCGGCCGATTTATTAATAAAGGATTTGTGTGCCGTTAGTTGCTTTCGCTTTCAAACACTTACAAGAACCCAAAACGAAGACCGAACCCCTAGTCTTCATACCATCGCCTGGCCGATTTTATTACAGGTGACTTGCAGTACGACTGAACCGATCCCGGTTCAGATTCGGAACAGGTGCCCGGGGTCAGGAATCGACTCGAAAATCATTGTATCAAACGATACTGGCACGCCCGCGTAGAGACACATCACCACCTTCGACACGTGTCCACACCGGCCCATTTTTGGAGCAACATCCCTTTTTGGCACGCCCGGTGGGATCATTAGTCTTTGAAAGAGCACTAATGGCGGCAAGAAGAAGTACTCGGCATGCTGAAAATGCAGCGCCAGAGGAACCTGCCGAATCTCAGGTAAATCCTCTTTATGCTTCAGAAGTCCCGGAAGAAGGACCTTCGAGTTCTCAGCCGGACCTTAATGAGCGATTTATTCAGGCCATACAAGGTCTCAGCCAACAAATGGCAGGCTTTGGCCAGGGTATTAACAAAATTTCTTCTGATAATGGTAGAATCCTAGCGGTTTTACAAGAAGGTTTCTCTACAATGGCAAGACCGGTCATGATGGCAGAACGAGCCGAAACATCGGCTGCCGGATCAAATGCTCACGAAAGGATAAATATCCCGGAGCAGCCACCGATCATGAACCTAGGTGTAAACGGCCGAAACGAACAGGCCAACACCGCCGCTTTTAGGGGAGAAATACCTCCTGGTGTCCCAGTTCATCCTAATGTGCCTCCGATCGAGGTGCGGCCCATGGGACAAAGGGAAGCGCAGGAGAACCATAGAGAAGATATTGGGGTAAAAAATATGGCCGTAAACCGTAATTACATCCAAAATGTAATTCAAGACATGATCGGAGATCAATATCACCGACGAATGACTAGGCCAGTTTATAGAAAACCTTACCCGGGTTGGATTGACCAACAATTTGAATTTCCTAGGGGATACAAGATTCCCGAATTCACTTTGTTTTCAGGAGAAGGTCAACAGTCTACCATTGAACACATTGGCCGATTTACGGTTCAATGTGGGGAGGCGTCCGGTAATGATTTCCTTAGACTTAGACTATTTGGAAACTCATTGACCGGACAGGCCTTTACATGGTATATTACCTTACCGGCCAATTCAGTTACAAATTGGGGAATGATGGAAGAGAAATTCCACTCCCAATTTTATCGCACGGACCCCGAAGTGACCATGGTTGATCTTGCTCGGTTAAGACAACAACCGGGGGAATCGACCGATAAATATATTGCTCGCTTTAAATATATGAAAAACAAATGCTGAATTCTTTTACCAGAATCGGAATTTGCAAATTTGGCTTTAAACGGACTACACTTTGAACTTCGGAAGAAATTCGAAGGTGAACAGTTCGAAGACTTATTTGAGTTGTCGGCCAGAGCCACCAAATATGAATGACTTTTGCAGGAAGACAACGAAAAGAAAGTCTCGTCTTACGGGTCTTATTACAAGGACCTGAACTTTGAATACGGAGTTGTAGAGGTTGTGGGAAAACAATCAATTACCTGTCCGATTCTTATCCGAAAGACCAAGGATACAGAAGCAACAAAGGAGACAAGTACTTTTAGCCGAAATTATTCCTTTGACATAAATAAGACGGCTGAAGTATTTGAATACCTTCTAAAACAAGGATTCTTCAGACTAACCAAAGACCATCCTTTTATCCCAGCCAATGTGGCGGCCAAGGGTAAAACTTGTAAATGGCACGGGGTGAAAACCCACGAAACTAATGAATGTACTGTGCTTCGCAATGTGATATAGGAGAATATTGATAAAGGACTCCTGAAGTTTGCAGAAATCGACAAAGAGAAGATGCAGGTTGACACACAACCATTCCCTAAAGAGGTGTCGACGAATATGGTTACCATTGGTTTGCCAAAACGCACTCCAGCAGTTAAAATCGACCTGGATGGATCCTCATCAGGGAAATGGGGGAAAACAGCACAACCAGTACAAAACCAGGTGAATTTACGGCCAAGAAACCATTGGAGGTATCCACCTACACAAGGACGGTCATGGCGTCAAGAAAGGAGAGGTGAAATCTGGGGTGAGTGGTGGCATAAGTCCAGACGCGAACCCAGGATAGAAGAAGACAGGAAGCAAGACCTCAACGAGAAAACAACAAAGAAATTGGCTTCGGTTCCTTCTGAATTGTCTTCCAATCAAGCTGCAACCAAAAAGCGACCGGAAACGGTTGCTAAATCCTCAGAGGATTCTTCCGTTAATAAAGATACATCATGCAAGATTCCGGAGAAAATAGAAATGTCACCAGGCCTCCTTTGCCAAGACTGCAAGCAAAAAGTGATAGCAGAATACCGGTATTCACAGTACAAAGGGAAATCCGTCAAGTATGAAGATGCACGCCACACTCAGGGGGCAAGAGACCCTTGTACTTAACTTCTGGAAGACAAGTAGGCTCGCCGACAAGGACGGCAGCCACCTATAGCTCCGCTAGGGATAGCGGCTATATGACTCACGAACAATATAGGATGGTAAACAGGGTCAAACCCAGAATGGTAAAACCACCTATTATACAGGATGGTCACTGGAAAAGATTGACTCATCCTAAATTTCCTTTCCATGCGCAGGCAAGTATCGCAGAATTGACCAGAACGCAGAAGCGACGCTGGCAGCGACAGCAAGCTAAGAGACGATACCAGGAACAGAGTACTGGATCATCCGAGCCATATTGGTCGTCTAGGTTTGTTGCCAAAAGGCGCATTCCGAAACCACAAAGGCTCAAAAAGAGCCCGCCTGATTCACCAATCCCTCCAGATACTACGCCCGAACACAATTCCAATGCAGTGACCGAAAGGTTGGTTGCGGACGAGGAATTGACGGACAATTTCGCCGGAGGAGAAGGAGAACAATTGTTAGTTGAACAATTGTTAACAGAATATAGCAGGATCTCAACTCCTTCTACGGTAGAAATAACGGAGGAATTGACGCTTGAAACTCCGAAAGACGAGATCAGTGAGTCACTGAGTCAGCCTCCTTTGAGTGCAGATGCATTAATCGCCGAAATTTGTTTCGGTCGGATGCCCCCGATACCACTCGACTGTCATATGGTCCTCACATTACCCATGACTTTCGGGGCAAACATGGAGTTACAACGGTTAGAGGAGATCCAGGAGGAGGAAGACCCGGTGGCTTTGTATGTGATTGATCCGGAACATCTCAAAGAAGAGAAAAAAGACCAGAAATCGGCCGATGGTGACAAAATCGGTCTGGTGGGAGAGGTATGTTTCGTTGAACCATCCTTAACCATGACTCAACATCTGAAACCTTTATTTATAAAGGCGCACATGAACGGGATCCCTATCAATAGAATTCTAATTGATAATGGGGCAGCAATAAATTTCATCCCAATCTCCACATTGAAGAAATTAGGTAAGTCTTATTCGGATTTAATTTCTTCCGAGATCACCGTCACTAACTTTGCAGGAGGTATTACAGGGACTAGAGAAATCCTCCCAATCGAACTAACGGTTGGGACACGGCAATCTCTTACGGCATTCTTCGTAATTGAATCATCCGCCGGATACAACGCATTGCTGGGAAGAGATTGGATCCATTCGAACAAATGCGTACCATCTTCTTTGCACCAATCGTTGCTGTTTTGGAAGGATGGCAAGACCGAAGAAGTAAAAGCCGACCAGTGGCCATTTGCCGTAGATTCCAACGCCGCACATGCATCCCTTTATAACGAAGGGGTAAAACCAATTTCATTTAGTGGATATGACAAGAATGGGCAGCCGATCACTTCAAGTTCGGCTATACTACAAACGGCGCAACTACAGATTACAGAGGTAGCCGCAGTCGCCGAACTCAAAGAACTACCAAATGATGGTTAAACCATCAGAAGTCGCAGAAGCCGTCTTAAGAAAGATGACGGCTTACATGCAGGAAGAAAAGATAGGGAAATTGCAACAGGAACAGGAATGGCTGGAAAACGGCGAGATAATGATAAACTCGGCCGAATTCATCAATGAACAAGAAGATGAAAGGGTACAAGACCGGGATGAGATTACTCTCGCCGACCTATAAGCAGCACCAGCCAAATTAGAAGACCTGAAGGTAGATACCCAAGATCCATTAGAAGAAATCAACCTGGGGACAGAGGCGGAACAAAAGCCTGTTTTCATAAGTAAGTTACAACCACCCTCGGTTAGACAAGAAATGAGACAATTATTGGCCGAATATTCAGACTGTTTCGCCTGGACTTACCAAGAAATGCCAGGATTGGACCGAAAAATGGTAGAACACAGGCTCCGTATCAAGCCAGAATTTAAACCATTCAGACAACCTTCAAGGAGGATGGGTGACGACGTGGTATGTAAAGTAAAGGTTGAAATAGAACGGCTTTTATCAGCCGGGTTCATTAGGCCAATACAATACGCCGAGTGGCTTTCAAACGTTGTACCTGTAATAAAAAAGAATGGTCAAATTAGGGTATGTATTGATTTCCGCAATCTGAATTCTGCAACGCCCAAGGACGAGTATCCAATGCCGATCGCAGATCTCTTAGTTGATAATGCATCACGGCATAAGTTTTTGTCATTTATGGACGGCCACTCCGGATATAATCAAATCTTTATTGCCGAAGATGATGTAGCTAAAACAGCGTTTCGGTGCCCTGGAGCATTAGGAACTTGTTGTTGGGTAGTTATGCCCTTCGGATTGAAAAATGCTGGCGCAACCTATCAAAGGGCAATGAATCTTATCTTCCATGATATGATCGGTCAAATACTTGAGGTGTATATTGACGATGTGGTGATAAAATCTCAGACCGAAACAGACCACTTGCAGCATTTAAAGTGGGTTTTTGAGCGACTTCGTGAGTACAGCTTGAAAATGAATCCGTTAAAGTGTGCTTTTGGTGTATCGGCCGGAAATTTCCTAGGCTTTCTCGTGCATCAAAGAGGAATTGAGGTCGACAAAAATAAGGCAAAGTCGGTCATAGAAGCCAAGCCACCAGCCAATAAGAAACAGCTACAAAGGTTGCTCGGCCAGGTGAGTTTCTTGAGAAGATTCATTTCAAACCTGGCCGGGAAGATCAGGGTCCTATCCCCATTATTGAAGATCAAGAATACTGAAGAGTTTATTTGGAATGAGGACTATCAAGCCGCTTTTGAAGGCATTAAATAGTATTTGGCAACACCACCGGTCTTGGTGCCACCTTCAAAGGAACGGCCGCTAAAGCTTTATATAGCAGCGGCGAGCGATTCAGTTGGAGTCTTGTTGGCCCAAGAGAACGATCAAGGATATGAGCAGGCTATTTATTACCTCAGCAGATTCCTGACTCCAGTGGAAGAAAGGTACACTAATCTAGAGAAGTTGTGTCTCACACTCTATTATGCAGCTACCAAATTACGACATTATCTCCTGTCGGCCAAAGAAATTTTTGTCATAGCAGCCACTGACGTGGTCAAGTACATGCTCACTCGGCCCACGGTGAGTGGTAGACTCGGGAAATGGACCCTGACTCTGATGGAGTTCGACTTCAAATATGTAGCGCAGAAAGCGGTAAAAGGGCAAGCATTGGCTGATTTTTTGGCCGATCATCCATCTAGTGTACAAGAAAAAGAATTGGATATCCCAGTATTTCATGCCAGTTTTTGCTATGCCGAATTCCAACCATGGACACTGGAATTCGATGGCTCAAAAACAGAGTTTGCTTCTGGGATCGGAGTAGTAATAACCTCACCAACCGGCGACAAGCACGAACATGCATTTCAACTTGAAGAATTATCCACAAATAATCAAGCAGAGTTTGAAGCTACAATTATAGGGTTGGAAATTCTATGGGAAATGGGTGCTCGAGCGGTTAATATTGTTGGGGATTCCCAACTCGTCTTGAAGCAAATGGAGGGCATATATAACTGCAATAGCGAGTCATTAGTACTGTTGCTGCGAAGGGCGAGATTCTTGGCCCAGCAGTTCAATAGAATTGAATTCGAACATCGGCCAAGGAAGGAAAACTATCAAGCTAATGAACTGGCCCAGTTGGCATCCGGACTCAGACTGCGCGATTCAGTCAGAACGGTGACCATACAATCTCTCCCCAACTCCGAGAAAAGACCATTTCTGGTGGATTCACTGGCATGTTGTAACCAGACAATACGACAGGATTGGAGAGGTGAGATCTGGGGATATCTCAAAGATCCTACTATAAAGACTAGCAGATCGACCAAAAGGAAAGCTGCCAACTATTTCATTCTGGGCGATGAGTTATATAAAAAGAGTATTGAGGACATCCCACTTAGATGTGTCAACCCAACAGAAGCCATGTTAATAATGGCCGAAGTGCACGAAGGGATCTGTGGCGCACACCAGGCAGGAATCAAGATGCGATGGTTATTACGTCGGCATGGTTATTACTGGCCGTCAATCTTGAAAGATTGTCAGATGTTCGCTGCAGGATGTCAGGAATGTCAGAAACATGGACCAGTTCAGAGGGTACCGGCATTCGAATTGCAAACCATAGTCAAGCCATGGCCCTTCAGAGGTTGGGCAATGGATTTAATTGGAAAAGTGTATCCTCCTTCGACTGGTCTACACAACTTCATCATAGTAGCCACCGATTACTTCACCAAATGGGTGGAAGCCAAACCTTTGAAAAAAGTGGAGCAATCGGATGTGATTGAGTTTATCAGGGAACAGATAATTCACAGATACGGTATCCCCGAAACCATCACGACCGATTCAGGCACCGTTTTTGTAGGACAAGAAGTGACTGAATTTGCCAAAACATATGGCATCAGAATGATTCAATCTACACCTTATTACGCACAGGCAAATGGACAAGCTGAAGCAACGAATAAGGTGTTGAAAAATATCCTGATAAAGATGATTGAAGATAAGCCAAGAAGTTGGCATAAACTCCTATCTGAAGCATTGTGGGCGTATCGAATGTCTTACAAGACGTCTATTGGAACTACCCCTTTTGCCTTAACCTTCGGTCATGAGGCAGTTATTCCGGCCGAGATCACGGTCAAATCGTTGAGGGTGGCTATTCAGAATAATGTCACTCCCAAGGATTACACGGAAGCAATGTTAGTTGAATTAGAAGACTTGGGAGAGATGAGGAGGCTAGCCCTGGATCGGCAGAAAGCCCTCAAGCAAAGGATTGCAAGATCCTATAATCGCCGAGTAAAACACAAATCATTCGCTCAAGGAGATTTAGTGTGGAAAACCTTTCTGCCAATAGGGAAAAAAGATTCCTTATATGGAAAATGGTCCCCCACATGGGAAGGACCATTACAAGTCAACAAGGTATTGCCTGAGGGGGCATACCATATACAATCATTAGATGGCCAAGAAAAGAAGATTATCAACGGCCAGTTTTTGAAACGGTATTTTCCCACTCTATGGGAAAGCCGCGAAATCAATAACCAACCTGAGGAAAATCAGGAATAAAATAAAATATCTACTGCTCGGTACCTGCAACGCCAAATAAATGGCATTGTCAAATCAAAGCGCCGACATACGGTGCGGATTAGACTAAAATAGGAAATCTCTTCGAGATCCGCTCAAACCCTTTGATCTTCCTTCTAACGATCGGTCTATAAATACTAAGGCAATGCTCGCCATTCTTTCAAGAAAGGGAAGCAGAGAAGAAATGGCGAAAGATCAAGAGCCGACGACGGAGACGATCGGAGAAGAAGAAGTCAACAAAGCCGATGACTTCATGAGAATGGGCGAGATCGGAAAAGACGACTCTACTCTCGCTGACCCCACCACGGTTGGTCTTCGACCATCGAGTTCTGGGTAGAAACGAGAGTTCTCTCCTCCGACCAACATTTACGCCGGTCGGAGTAGTTGCCATCCCCCCTCTTTCTTCTTGCCCCTTTGGTTAAATTGGCCCTCGCTAACACCATTCATGATTGGCGTGCGGAGCAATTTCAGGGGCATACCAGCCCCGGCTGAAACATTTGGCCTTGATTGTATGAAAGAGCCAGAAGAGCTCGGCTTTGGTTGTATGAAAGATCAATGTTGAAATAAAAACATTCTTATTCCTTTTCTAAGTTCTAGTCTTTCCATGACGAGCAGTAGATATGAAATAAAAACGAGTATATTACGCATCCAAAAAGCATGCAAAAAACTACCGTTTAAATAAAAAGCCGAGAAGTCGACTGAATGAAGTTTAAAATGCCAGCCATATGGCATTATCATCAAAAAGTGAATACCGAACAAACGGTATAATTGTTTAAAAAAGATCTTACCCCTCAAAACCAAGTTTTAAATCGGGCATGATCATACTTTGCCCGCTCCAATAACAACTGCATCTCAGCTCGACGTACCTCCACCTCCCTTTCATCTCTCATGTGCTCTTCCAAACGGTGACGGCTCGATTCGATCAGCAGCATCTGAGTCCGGATAGATTCTTTAAGACTGTGTTCCTCAGATTGTAGCCGAGATAATTCGGCCGGAGCAGTCTCCGATGGGTCACCAGCAATAGAGCCCTGGCCAAGAGAATTGTTACGAAAAGACCGCCTCAAAGTTTCCAATTGGCGATTCTGACCATATACAGCACGAATTTCTTGACGAAAATCGGAACATCTCACGTTGACAGAACGAAGAAAGTCCATGGCTTCCCTTAGCTGCGGCACGGCACTGTAAAACCCAAGCATGGACATCAGCCGATCTCCGGTCGAAGGATCCCCGCGAGAATTCGTCACTACGGCTCTACATATTAACAATCGAACTTCTGACAGTTCCTCATCAGAAAGTTCTTCAGGCCGACGAAGAACAAAGGAGCGGAGTTCGTCCCAACTGTCAAATCCCGAAAGAAATGCTGGACGAAGGTCATGAAGTTCTGGAGATGAAAGACAACGGTCTACTTCCATGAAACAAAATCTGACGAATCCGAAGCAAGTACCAGGGAGAGGTCTAAAGTTTTCTTCTTTGGCCACAGGAATTTTCGGCTCAGAAGGTAATTCACCAGAAGAAGAACCCGAAGAAGCAGCACCAGGAAAAGTGGACGAACCGGCTTCATCAACCCCGGGACAAGGAAAGAAAGGAACCTGCCTAGATGCACTAGGCGACGGATCAGCCAGAGGAGTGACAAATCGAGTTGAGGAACGGGATGGAGGACTAACATAATGAAATGCAGGGGGAGGGGTCGGCATGGGAGACGACCGACCACTACTTGCAGAACCAACAGGGGGCCCATGCTGAGGGCGAGATAAATTGATATCCTCTTCATCGCCAGAAGAATCATCAGCCACGACGACATGTTCATTTGGATGCCGAACCCGAAGTCACAAGCTAGAGCGAGTAACATAAGCACGACTACCCGAGATCTCGCCAATCTTCCGCTTCTTCAACGGCGATGTCTTAGAAGAAGGGTCACTCCGCCTAGCAGTAGTCTTCGAAGGTCGCCTCCAGCTGACCGTGACCATCGGCGCCATCTCGGCTCTCTTTGGCTTGCCTTTGCCAGCAGACGACCGACGATAGTCTAACGATGATGAAAAGGTCAGATTTAAATAAATATGAAAAAGTCAATTCGCAAAATGGTAAAAAAGAATTACCTGGGTAGCGAGCCTCATAATACCCACGGAGTTTGCCTATACTCGCTATATTGGCCGCATTCGGCCGAAAAAGCACAGTATATGACTCTGTATCAAGCCGGACAAAGTTAGAGTAAAGCCGAGCCCACCATCTACGAAAGGAAGGTTCGGCTGAGGATTCTCGGGGAAGAGGATAGTTGCGGAAACGATCAGAAAGATCGCGAAACCGGCAAGTTGCTAATGATAGGTATCTAGGGCTCAAGATTGACCGAGAGCCACCATTGGTAGATGAAAACACCACAAGAGGAATGCCTTGGCCATGACCAAGCTGCCGACTGACGAAATGCGGCAGATATATTTCTACTCCTTCCCTTCTAGAAGTGGCAGGAGCATCTCGGTTATGCAAGCCAAAAGGAAGCTCCCGGGCAATAAGAAAACTAGCCATAGCACGTCGGCGAGCCTCTGGAGAAGAATTGATGGCGGCATAAAGAGGAGACCCACGAAATTGTTCTAAGGAAAAGCGATCGAATAAAGGAGGATTATCTTCCTGTATACCCACCAGGAAGAAATCAAGAACAGTCCTAAAAGACAATTGCATAGGCGTCGCGGTAAGCCAGCGACGGCCGGCATAATAATAATCAGGGAAAGGGTTATCTACGGCTGCACAGAAAAAGCCGGGGAAGTATTCGTAAAACCAGAATTGTAAGAACCAAAGAGGGCCACTGGCAACCCCTAATCGGCCGGAGGATAGACTATGTAAACCACGATAGACCTGGCTGAGAAAGAAAGGGGTTAAAGCCAAACGGTGACCATGGGCAAGGGCTACCGCAATACCGGCAAACTCCTTTACCATCTGAGCAGATGGGCCACAACAGAAAAAATGGCAAAGGAGGAACAGCAAGAAAGAACAATGTTCTTGAAAGGAGGGAGGACTATCAGTATTTGAAACTCGCTCAGCACGAACAAAGGTGCCGAAAGCAGAAGAAGCATGAACAGTGCTGAAAACAGAAGACGGGAAAAGAGATAAACTGGAATCTATCTCTTCCTCGAGAACGGAAAGGCCAGTGATACAGCAAACGTCTAAGAGTGTGGGAGTCATGGGACCATGACAGAAAGAGAAGGTATTGGAACCCCGACACCAGAAAAACGAGGCCACCCCAAGTAAAATAGGGTTGAAGGGAATATAGAAGGTGGAATAGAAGATTATCTTCGCCAACCCGAGCCTAACCCAGGTCTCCATATGAAAAGGCCGTAACCGTTCAACCCATTTGTTCCACTCAGGGGAGCATTTAGGCCAGGAACGAGGAAGAGTAATCAGATTACCCCACCTCACAAGATCAGAGGCGCTGATCAAGTGGAAAGAAGAGTGCAGGACCTTTGGGGCCTCTTCCGTATCTTCATCGGTGCATGGACCAAGAACAGGACCATCTTCACCGTCGAGGAACAGATTCAAGTCATTAGGGTTATCATCCGCCATGATCAATATCGGAAACCAGACAAGGAAAGCTCGCAAAGAGAAGAAGACGAAACAAAGCAAGGAAACATGTGCAGGAAGAAAAGCTCGTAATGATTCAAAATATCGAGAAGGGCGTTGATAAGACTGCTGTCTTCCCGAAAAAGGTGCTGATAGGACGATCGCCTTCCCGAAGAAATCGAAACGGCGGCTGAATATCTTCTCGAATAAAGCGTTTTTAAGGGTAAAGATCATACGGACGAATCAAATTGAAAAGATGAAATTTGTCGAAAAAGGAGCCGATTCTGACGGCCAGGACAGTTGGCAAAATGGATTCCAAAAAGAATTTAATTCATTAAATGCTTTACAAAGAAGTATTTAAAATTGCAGAATATATACGATCAAAAGACTCTTGAGCAGACCGTTTTTCTTCAACCAAAGTGGACCGAAGCAGAGAAGAACCTCGAGCCAACTCTATCTCCAATTTTAGCTCGTGGGAGATCTCGATGCACTGACGGGCCTTCTCCTTCAAGGTATCATCAACAGCGTTATTCGTACGAAGAAGTTCCTCCCATTGATTTACAAGATCAGATCTCTTAGACTGTAACTCAGCAATCTGACGGTCGACCGCCGAAATATCATCATCAATGATGTTTATACGGTGGACCGTTTCAATATACTGATGGTGACAAATCTCGCGCTCATTCCTTAACTGTTGCAAAAGTTGATATCGGCCATCAACAGAATCGGCCGTATTACTCATTTCATGTAGTTTGGCCGAAAGATGGTCAAAGACAACTTTATAGGAGTAAAGGAAAGTAAGTTGAGAGAACACCGATTTTACGTCAGGAGATACAGAAAAGAGATCCCGAAGCTGCGCAGCCAACGCCATCACACGGGTAAGAATCTCTTCGGAAATACCAACTATGCCTGGAGAGAGCAGGCGGATAATCTCCGATCGGATACTTGTTGGAGATAAGGGCTCAGATGAACCATCCGACGAGAGATTAGAACAGACATCATTCAATATAGTGTCCAATCGGCCATGGCCATCACCAGAGAGTGATCCCGCAGCAGGAGAAGGAACAAGCGATGAACTGGAACTCCCCAATTCAACAAGCTTTTGCTTCGGCCGATCAGTATCACCATCCGTTGCTGTAACAGGAGAATCTGGAGGAATATCGGCCAAGGCAGAAGGGCCGGAAGGCCCAATGGAAGTGGTAGACGTTGCAATCTCAACTACCGGAAGGGCAGCACTCTGCTCATATCCAGGAGGTAAGTCGGGAGACGGACTTCTTTCTGAAGAATCCTCTCGAATGGATAAATGCTCCTGACCTTCAGGATGTGCTAAAGGAGCTGCTGCAATGACACTACCAGGAGAATCCAATGTTTCGGCAGGACCAACGAAATTGACCGGATCAAAAACAGACATGGGATCAATAACTGGATCCGAAGAAGATTCCATGACATTGGAGGAAAAAGCAGTTGGACCCGAGGAACTCGAAGCCTAGAAGAATGAGGTGTCAGAAGGAAGAATAAAAAGAATGGTAAATGAAGATTCAGTACCTTCCGAGGACGCCGTCGTAATGGGACATCATCGGGATCCTCATCATCTTCATACGGGACGATCGAAAGAGGACATTCTGGTGACAAAGCATCATCCTCGGCCAATTCCCCGGAAGGGGAAGCATGAGCCTCCAAGGCGAGAAACGGCATTTCGACGGGTGACCGACTAGCTGAATTGATATCTTCTTGGATCGGTTCAGGCAAGAGTTCAAGTGGACCAGCCTCTAGAGCTAGAGGCGGTACTTCACCTAATGACAGAACAACTGAGTGAACATCAAGTGGAACAGAAACAAGAAAGATAAGAATATACCTTCTTGGATAGGTGAAGCCAAAGGCTCAAACAGACCCAGTCTTTCAAGATAATAATCGGCCGAATGGCAGAAAATGTTGTTCCACAAGGATTTCCACCAAACATGGAAATCACAACGACATTTGTGACGACGAGGAAGAAAGGGAAGTTGAAATTCAACGGCAGCAACTCTATAAGCATCTTCCATTTGGGCAGCTTCAGCTACAGTGACAGACGGCCGATCAACAGATTTGGCATTAATTGTGAACAAACCATCCACATCAAATAAGGGGATCCTCTGTTCACATTGAAATTGCCGGCCGACACAATTTGGCAGGTATACCTCAAACCCCGGTTTCTTGTTAATCGACTTCACAGCATAATTTAAATTTCGAGCCATCAGAAAACTGGCCCAGATAAGATGCTGCTCGTCAGTTATGTCATCAACCATTGAAAAAAAACTGGGAGAATTTGCGGAGACTTCAAAAGGAGGAGTAAGAAAATGATGAAGATTAAAAAAGAAACGGAAACATTCAGAAAAAGATAGAACAGCTGGAGTGGCAGCCAAACAGGCGTAGCCACCAAAATCAGAAGGCATGTTGGGAGTGATCAGTACTTGAGCATAAAACTGGGATGGAAAATAGTGATAAGCCCAAAATTGGAGGAACCACAATGGCCCCCCAGGATTCTGAAGGGTGCTATGAACAAACTCTTGAAGTGAACGGTACAAAACCGATAAAAAGTAAGGAGCAAGGGCAACTTCATACTCACCCAGAATTAACTTAACCAATGAGTAATACTCTTTGGTAACTGCTTGAGCCTTGGAACAGAATACAAAGTTGCAGAAAAAATAAAGGAGAAATTAGAAGTGTTCCACCTCATCTTCATGAGCTAGAGGCCGGAATTTGGCACAGTCCTTGATATAGGACCGATAAGAAGAATGAATTGAAGTCGGTGGAGATTCGCTCTCTGACGGTGGAGGTTCGTTCTCGGACAAAACAATACCTTTTTGCCGAGAAGATCGCACCTTCTTGGAAGCCCTGTTATTCTTCGTTGGAGGTTGCTTTCTTTTCTTTTCTACCTCTTTCCCTTTGTCACCCACTTCCATCAGAGGTAAATGCTGGTAATCCTTAAGATCCGCCATACCAACCCGAATCTCATGACCAGTCGCGAAGAAACCAGTAATAAAGCAGACATCCATGACAGTAGGAGTCATCATTCCGCAAGGGAAATTGAAGGTATTGGTCTGAGCATTCCAGAATGAACTCATGGCACAGAGAAGATCGCGATTGCAGGGAATAGAGTGACAGGAAAATATAATCATGTCATAAATACCTGTCTTACGCCAAATAACGGCAAAACGATCCTTCATGCGGTCAACCCAAGCTTTCCATTCAGGGTAAGCAGTCGGCCAATTTTGAAAGCGAAGAGGTAGATTGAGATTCCTTTCGTCAGTAAAGAGTAAAGGGCCCCTCACTTTCTCAGTCGGGGCCTCCAAAGGAGCATTACTGGCACAAATGAAGGGGCCTACAGATATCGAGCCGTCGAAAACTTCGACTGTAGAAGGATAGTATATGAGAGTGCCCGCCATTGAAGACAAAGAAGAAGAAAAGACAAACAGCCAAAAGGAAAGAGTAAAATAAAATCTCGGCTGTGGTACTTTATAAGCGAGATAGAAGATGAAATCCGAAAAGTTTCATCATTACAATTGTGGGGAAACGGCACGATCTTTTCACATCAAACGACGGACAAATTTTGAAAAACCCGAAATACTTACTCATCACACCGGCCGATGACGGCGTCACAAATAAGTAGGGGGGCAATGTTTACACCCTATATAACCGACGAATAAGAGAAGAACACATGGAGCCTAGGTGGCTTAGTTAGGCCACGACATCAAGGCCCGTAGACTTTGAATGGTTGAGCAGGCCACGTCAGCACACATACAGAAGAATGCGGTTCGAGCCACGCAAGCCAATACGACAAAACCATAAATATCAGAAGATCGTGCCATCGGCCGTTCAAGAATAAAACTATTTTTAGATCATGGCCGGGCGGTTACCATTTTGAAACAAAGAACTGAAGATGACCAACCGCCATGAAGATCGTGCAAGAGTAGGACGTTGAGCAACCGTCAAGGAGCGGCTATAAAAGGCACCAATTCGAAGAGCTCAAGGACACAATCCACACAACCGCAACCGGTTATTATATTATTTTGATCATCCGTGATCCTTTATCCCCTCTAATACAGACGGATAAACTAGGACTTCTCTCACTGCTTCCAGTCGCAGTGACATCTTCGACCCCTCTTTACTCCGACTAACACCAGAATCCTGCCACCGGAGAGTAAGTTGAGGCCGCCCCTGACTCGCAGTTCTGTCCTTACAGAATCCCAAGCAGCCGGTCCCGAGACTCGCTCTGTTCACGCCAGGTGACTCGTGTATTTTCGGGTAAGCAGCAATCCAAGGTGAACCCCCTGAATTGGCTTTGCTAGCAGCCGCCCCCTTCCTCCTGCGCTTATACCCGATTACGGCTATAAGACCAGGACAGGCCGGTCCTGCGAGCCCTGTCAGTTTTCTTTTTTACTTTTGTTTCCCTTTTGAGGATTATCTGTTGTCGTTTTCGGCTATTCGGCCGATTTATTAATAAAGGATTTGTGTGCCGTTAGTTGCTTTCGCTTTCAAACACTTACAAGAACCCAAAACGAAGACCGAACCCCTAGTCTTCATACCATCGCCTGACCGATTTTATTACAGGTGACTTGCAGTACGACTGAACCGATCCCGGTTCAGATTCGGAACAGGTGCCTGGGGTCAGGAATCGACTCGAAAATCATTGTATCAAATGATACTGGCACGCCCGCGTAGAGACACATCACCACCTTCGACAGGTGTCCACACCGGCCCATTTTTGGAGCAACACAATGATAAGCCGAGGCATTCGGGAAGGGAACCAAGGCCTAATCCACATTTCAGGCCATCATGATGAACTCTATTTTTCGTCCTTATCTTCGAAAGTTCATTTTGGTTTTATATGATGATATTTTGGTTTATAGTTCTAAATGGGAGGAGCATTTGATGCATGTGAAGCAGACCCTGAAAGTTTTAAGACAACACCATTTCTTTGTAAAGTTAAGCAAGTGTGAATTCGGTCAACAAGAATTGGAATACTTGGGGCACATTATATCAAGGCATGGGGTGAGGGTCGACAACAAAAAAATTGAAGCCATGATGGTATGGCCCCGACCTACTAACATTTCTGCCTTACGTGGTTTTTTAGGCTTAACAGGGTATTATAGGAAGTTTGTCCAAAGCTACGGAATTATTGCATGACCTCTTACCAACCTTCTTAAAAAAAAGGCAATTTGGATGGAATGACGAAACTGAAGCAGCTTTTCTAGCTCACAAGTAGGCAATGACAAGCACACCAACCTTGGCCATGCCCAACTTTAGAGATTCCTTCACCATTGAAACCGATGCTTCTGGCGAAGGAATTGGTGCGGTGTTATCTCAACAAGGCAAGCCTATTGCTTTTATGAGTTGGGCCCTTGGTGTCATGAAAAAATCCTATTCTACCTATGCCAAAAAAATGCTAGTAATTGTAGAAGCAATCCGATTGTGGGGGCCCTGCCTACTTGGGAGGAAATTCTTCATCCAAACTGACCAACACAGCCTAAAATATTTTTAGAGCAACGAGTGGCTACTCCGGAGTAACAAAAATGTGTGGCTAAGCTATTGAGCAACGATTACGAGATCGTATATCGTTCGGGCCGTGAAAATTCTGCAGCTAAGGCCTTATCACGTAGTACTCAACCAGCAGGATCATATACATGGTGCAATGGGCTGCTCTTGTTCAAGGGCAGGGTGGTAATTCCTTCAAACTCCACTATATTAAGGCCAAATTATTACATGAGGTGCACAATACAAATATAGGAGGCCATTCGGGTATATTGCGTACTTTTAAAAAGTTGGCCCAACAATTCTATTGGCCCAAGATGTTTAAGATAGTCTAAGAGTATGTTCAAGCTTGTGCAATATGCCAAAAGATTAAATCTGAGACATTGGAACCAGCTCTTTTACAACCCTTGCCTATTCCACACCAAGTCCGGGACGACATTACACTAGATTTTATTAAAGGGTTGCCAACCTCCAACGGCAAGGATACTATTCTCGTGGTTGTTGACAAGTTAAGCAAATCTGCTCTTTTTCTTACCTTAACCCGCCATTTTACAACAAAAACGGTACGTAGCCGACAAGTTCGTGGAGGGAGTCATTAAACTACATGGATTACCACGGTCAATCATTAGCGACCGAGATCCCATTTTTATTAGCAACTTGTGGCAGGAGTTTTTCAAGATGTCAGGTACCAAGCTACATCTCATCTCTGCCTACCATCCACAAACTGATGGCCAATCGGAGGTACTTAACCATTGTGTGGAGCAATATCTAAGGAATTTCGTCCATCAATGGCCATGAAAATGGAGTTCCTACCTTCCCTGGGCTGAACTTTGGTACAATACTACGTGCCATGCATCTACTGGTATGACGCAATTTCAAGCACTATATGGGCGTCTTCCGCCATCCATTCTAGCATACCAAGATGGGTTATCACTAGTACATGAAGTGGACCGGAGCATGATCGATAGAGATGAACTCCTCAAACAGCTTAAGATCAACCTGGAGGTATCCATAAATCGTATGAAGCAGGCCGCTGATCTCAAACGAAGGGAAGTCAAGTACAATATAGGTGATATGGTGTTTCTCAAGCTTCACCCGTATTATCAACAGACTGTTTTTAAACGTGCCCATCAAAAACTTGCAGCACGATTCTATGGACCATAGCCTATTCTACAGAAGATTGGGGCCGTGGCTTACAAGCTCCAGTTACCTGAAGGGACTGGTATCGATCCCGTTTTTCATGTTTCATTATTAAAAAGGGTTGTGGGCAATCTTGCAGCACCTTCCACGGAGCTGCCACCAGTCTCGGACGAAGGGGCTATCATCTTGGAACCCCAACAGATCCTGGATACTCATTGGGTCAAACAAGGTGATAAATTTGAAGAAGAGCTAGAGTTTGGTTCAATGGAAACACTTGCCACCAGAGGAAGGTAAATGAGAAAAAAATCAATTACTAATGGAACAATTTTCACACATGGACTTTGAGGTCAAGAGTCCACCTGGAGGGGGGAGTGTTGATAAGCCAAGGCGTTCGGGAAGGGAACCAAGGCCCAATTAATCCAAAGTATTTGGATTGAGGTTTAGATACGAGAGACGTTGCAGGGAAGACGGTTGCGAGAATAAAGGAGCATCAAATGAAGATCGAGTCAACTAGCCACTTAAGCATTACTTTTCTATGTTGTTACTTCTGTTAATTAGTTAGTAGTGGTCGTTGAGTTCAGCAGCTTATACGATAAACTCGTTAAGCTTCTGTTTATTTAAATAGATTTTGAGCATGAATAAAGATAGAAAGAAAATTATCCAAACTGTGGTACATTCTCGCCCAAAGAGAATATCAAATTTCTATCTAGCTTTGACTTGGACCAATCATTCAACAATCTCACAATACTTCAAACAATTTTCTCTTGTTTCTACTTAACATTCTCAAACCCTCTGTGTCCATCATCAATCACAGTGGAACAAATCTAACCTAAAACAAGAGAAAAAAACTAAAAAGGAAAAAAATGGGGGAGAGAGAGTAGAAAGCACAACGTATTTTTAGTTTTTCCAAGTGAAAAGAAAGAATTGCTTCTTCTTCTGCTTCTCTAATTAGAGGACGTTTGATGGACCGCCTTGAGGAGTACTTGCAGGTACTTGAGTTTTCAGAGCTTCTGGTTTTCTTGTCTTGGAGACCTTTATGTAGAAGGAAAGTTTACCAGTTCTATAATGGTGGAAGGCCCACAATGTGAGAGTGTCTTCATAGGGTTTCAACCCCGATTCCATGCTGAATCTGTCCCATACTCCTCCAGTAAGAACATAGAACTTGAACGGTATAACGTATTGCGCGATCATAGGATACTTCGTCAATTGTTCGTCATAAACATCTACGTCGACTCTATCATGTAATAATTTTAATTTGAGTTTCTCTTCGCTATTCAACACAGCATCAAAATCTTCTCTAGGTAATTCCAGTCCGCCGTCAAAGTCCTCCTTCTGCAGTTTCTTCACTATTGGCTTCTGGGTTTTCAGTGTTTGCTTTATCTGCTCTCTGAGATTCATCGTTAGTGATGAAGTTTCAGCAGCTGGTGGTGATGAAGTTTCAAAAGCTGGTAGTGCGCTTCTCATTTCACTCAAGGAAATATCAGTATCTTCAACATCAACCGAAGCCATTGAAGTCACTTCATTGTCTTCCTCAATTAACTTCATATCTTCCCCTTCAGTCTGCTGAAATTAAAATCATTAAAAATGTGAAGTTACTGAATTTTCAGTTGTTCCAATCCATGTTTCTGGTGCAATGGTTTAAATTTCCAGTCAGCAATTATCTGAGATGTTTGTAGTACTTGTTCACCTTATCAATGAATGTTATCTTGTAGAAAGAGTTAGAAGGAAGCTAAATTGAAAGAGACTGAGGTTAGGAGTTTATACCTGTTGTGGGGGCTGCTGGGCGTGCTTTGAGCTGCCCGCTCCATCACTAGCATTCTTGTTGGACATGGTTTTTCCGAGAAAACCCAGAATCAGTTCTTGCTCACTTCTTCAACAGGTTCTTGCTGTGTTGGAGACTCTTCTTGCAAATTGCTATTAGGGATCCCTAATGACGCAGTTCACTACATAAAAAAACAAATAGCAGCCAGAGATTTTTTCAAGATTTTTCTAATTAGGAATGAGGAACAGAGACAGAGACAAATAGAACCATAGAAAGAAAGCCAAAGAATGGTCAAGTTTTACATTAAATTATCTCTAATACGTGTATGTGTAGAAACCCATGTATCAAAAACGCAAAATCAATATTTGTAGTTCTTCCAATTGCCAAGAATGAAACACATGTGGAAATCTTAAGAAACTGAACCAGAAAGTAAGAAAGCAATGAGAAATTCCATGGAAAAAAACGAGAAAGTAAACCAATATTTTGTGAGATTTCTGTTAGAGTTCTTCCAAGAAACACAACCAGAACGCAAAGCAGTAACAAGAACTCACAATAATCTGAGAAGGCATCACAAAGACAGAAAAGAAACCAAAAGCAAGAAAGGAAACCAATCTTTTGTGAGATTTCTTTGAAGAAAAAGAGCTAGAATGGAAACCAACGTGACAATAATCCGTCTAAAATAAAGAGAAATGTTCAACTATACCACATTGAATCAGCAAAAGAAATATAAATTCAGGAGGGGGGAGAGAGAGAGAGAGAGAGAGAGAGAGAGAGAGAGAGAGAGAGAGAGAGAGAGAGAGAGAGAGGGAGAGGTTACCGAACTCAAAAGTGCTGTGGCTTTCTTGGAGATCTTGAAAGAGAAAACAAATTGGGTTTGCAGAGCTTCTTGATCGATTTCTGAAAGTATAGCTGATAATTTTCTGAAAGGGACATTGGCGGGAGGCTTTTATAACGTTGGGGAAGTCTTAACCGTCTTGATTTGGCCGTTAAAGATCTAATAACATGTGCCGGCGCTTCGTGATGATTCTAGACTCTCAGGTACAGACAGTTTATCTAACAAAGGCCCCATTAACGGTCCACATGGGCACTTGGGTGAAACTAGGGTTGAACCATGGAGCGACTGGGTGCCATTACTTATAAAAATAGAAAACTTATCCTAACTAGCTTCAACCCTGAAGCGATTGGGTGCCATTACTTATAAAAATAGAGAACTTATCCTACTAACTAGCTTTATGGCTTCCTCAGTGTTTGTTTTCACTTTTTCACTTGCACGATTTTTATGTACTAAACCATTAACTCAGGCACCAGTTTCTAGGCCAGGGCCCTTTTTTAGGTTGGTCTCATATGACTGTAAGTCTCTAGCCGTAAACAACGGGAGCGTTAATTGGGTAACCCACTCTGATCCGCTCCTCATGGTTCGAGTTTGGTACCCTTAAATCGGGTTAGGGTTTAGCTCAACACACCGCTAGCCCATGCTGAACCCGACATGAATACCTTAAAGTATTAATACATAGAAATAAGTAGTAGCTTGCAAATATTACAAAGTTACTCCGAAAGTTTATCCAACATAGGTTGAAATTTTGGAAATATATTAAGACTGATGGAAAAATAAAAAGTTATAACTAAAAGATTAAAAAATTAGTGATATCTAAGACTTTGTTTGTTTCAGTAGATATTTTCAAATGAAAAATATTTTAGGGGTGAAAAATTTATCCTTTCTTTTCTACCTTTTATATGTATGATAGAAAACTTTTTAGATTTATTTTCTTAGCTTAGAATGAATATGTAAGTATCAAAACAAGTTTTCTAGTTTTCTACCCTTTTTTAACCTCCATAACAAGGAGTTGGTGGTGGTCATAGTGGTATTGCTGATGGTAGTGATGTGATGGTAGTTGTGGTAGTGGTGGTTATGTTAGTAGTTGGAATGATGTAGGTGGTAGTGGTGGTGATGTGACAGTGTTTGTTGTGGTAGTGGTGATTGTAGTGGTACTAAGTGGGGATAGTGGTGGTGGAAATTGTGAAGATGGTAGTGGTGATGGTTGTGGTAGTCGAGGTGTAGTGGCAATGGTGGTGTCAATAGTAGAGTAGTAGTGGTGGTGGTAGTTCTAATGGCAGCAAGGTAGCAGGACAGTGGTAGTGGCGATGGTAGCGGTGTCGTGGACGTAGTTTTCCTTTCTTTAGAAAATAACTTCTGTAAAGAAAAATAGCGGAAGTTATTTCCTCCACTTTCTTATGCCTATTATAACACCCTAGAAATTAAAAGGGGTAAAATAGTAATTTAATAAATAAACATAGAATAATTAATATGTCTTGCTCTGGATCCAAGTTTACCCTCATTAGTAGACTCAAGCCCAAGGAATGAATCTTTATGGGCCTAAAAGCCATAATTAAACCAATTGAGACAATATCGGAGTACTAAAATTTAAAACCTTTCTATTAATAATATACGGAAGCAAATAACCAAAATATCCCCTTTAAACTTCCAAAATAAAATTTAGTCTCAATTACAAATCTTAAAACAAAAGAGTAAACTAGAACTTACACTCTTACTACTCATTAATAATAAAAGTCATGTAATCAACTATCAAATAACTTACTAAAAGCATCCAAATAGCCTATCCTATGCAATGCAAATATGATCCTCCTCAATGATCTCACAATCCCCAACTAGTTCCAGCCCTTCTTGGTCATCCTCATTTTGAAATCTAAAAACAAAACCATTGAAAACAACGGTATTAGATATAAAATCCCAGTAAGCAACATGTATTCCAAATAAATCCAAACCTTTTTCTTTTTAAAATATCATGATAACCAATAAAACAAATATCTCAAAGTAAAATAAATCAATAGAATAAATAGTGAAAATCCAATCCAAAACAGCACCGTGTCAAATAGGACTCATGAAAATGAAAGCCTCTTTGTGCGGGGGGTCGCATGGCGGGGCACATGGATTTCACATGTGTGCCTCCGGGAGGGTAAAACGGGAATGTTGGAGTCGCCACCGCCTGATGGGGTGCAGGTGGACACTTGGGTGCCTAAGTTTGTCTATCGGGCTGGTCTGCGGCTTTGAGATTCTAAGTAGGGTCTCAGTTGCGGTCCGGGGAAGTCCGTAGACACCCCGGTCCACCTCGTCGGTTGACGGGTCCCTAGGTTTATCCTGGTTTTGAGTCAACTCACTGATTTTCTCACCTGATTCCTATTCCAGCATGCAACTCGGTTAAGTCTGGCAGGACCGCCTAAATGGTGTGGATCCCTTTAATTGATTTTATCTTGTTTAATTAAGTGGTCTGAGTCTGATTGGGTGGGCCCCGTTGGAAGGTCCACGGATACCTTGACAGGCTTGTTTAAGCCCACATGCCCCTAGTGGGCCTCCATCTAAGCCTGGGAGGCCCTTTGGGCTTTTGGTTCAATGAATTGATTTTTACTTTGAAATTCAAGTTAAGAATTAAGTGAGAATAGCATGATTTGTAGATTTTATTATGAAATTCGGAAAATCTGTGAAAATTTATGAATTTGAACTAACACCCAATGCGACACTCAAACATTGTGTCGAGTGCCTGAATTTCAGTGTATTTGGCTTAGGACGCTTAATGCATCGCTCAAACGCTTTAGCGAGCACCCCGTTTGAGTTTTTTTTTATTTTTTTTTCAGAATTCGAAAGTTGAAATTTTCGTATTAAACGAGCGCCCAATATGTTGCCTTAGCAAGCATTCTAGTTTAAAACCCACAATTAATGATGCCCGAGCCTTGTTTTAATCAATTAGAGAGAAAATGTAACTTAATTGAGCACCCGAGATAACGCTTGAGTGCTGTAGCGAGCGTCCATGTCAGATTTTTGCATTTCGAGGTTTTGAACTAGTTTTTTTTATCCTAAACCTATTTTTGAGTAATTCCAACTCATGTATCAATTAGTTTAGGGTATTTTGAGAGTGTCTACAATAGTCAAAAATTTAATTTAATTTTTATAGTGATTTTGGGTACGTTCTACTAAATGACTCTTATTTGAAGTCTATGGTTCCAAACTCTTTTCTTTTTATGAAACTTGATTTTAAAGATTCCTACACTTGTGTTTGGACTATTTAAACATGTTTTGAGCATTGAATGATTTAATTTACACTTGGACCATATTTGACTATTGATACCATGATTTTGATATCTATATGTTTCCTCGTATGAGGGTTTTCATTGACAAGTATTTGTCTCTACGTATGTGGGTTTATTTTCATGTATGTGAATTGGCATATGCTTTGATTATTGATTGCGTGTATGCGGATTTTGTGACATATGTCTCCTACCTAGTTTTGGTTTACCACTGTCAAGTGGGCTTAGCTCTTAAATGGATCCATAGATTAGCTAGTAGGTGAAATGGTTTTTAGAGCTTGGATTCTGTGTCATAGGCACTCCATCATGTTTACGATGTTACCACTCCAGTATCGGTTGATTGCTACGTTATCCACTTCAGTATCGGTTGGATTGTACATGCTAACTCACTTTATCGGTTGGACTGTACATGCTAACTCACTTCAGTATCGGTTGAGTACTTCTGTTGGGTGTCAAATAGCCTGACCAGTATCGACTGGCTCGCCTGTAATTTGGTTAGGTAGCATATTGACATAGTCTATTGATTCCCTTTATTCACTATTTCATGAGTCCTACGAGACTTATCGTGAATGCTTGTTTTATTATTTAATTGATTGGATTTATCTGATTATTCGTTTGAATATTTAGAACTGTACAAATATTTCTTTTCTGCATTGTTACTTGTTGAGATTTCATTATCTCACATTGTTTTATCGGGTTTGTATTCAGATTATGTTGGAAAGGATGTTGCGGATCCTAATTCGCAAGAGGACTATTTTACTATAGAGAGGAGGATTATTTTACTGTGTAGGCTTAGGATTTATGCTTTCATTTCAGTAGAGACTTTTTAGTATTTGATGATGGGTCGTTTTTAGGTTATTATAGCTGAATCCATAACAGACTTTTATTTTTAAAGAGTTCGTGTTGAACAATGGAACAATATTTGATTTAGTTGGATATTTTATATCACGTTTTGAAGACTTTTATTCTTTGATTCCGCACTTTGATTATAAATGGAAAGAAATTTGATTGTTGTTTGGTTTAGTTATGCTCTTGGGCCACTGTTATTTTTAACACTTCGGGTTTGGATATAAGATCTGGATCTGGGGCGTTACAGTTTTCCTTTTCAAATCTTCATTTTATTTTAAATCTTGAGGGCTTTTTGTTTTAATCGGTTTCTTTTACTTCTAAACACTCAACTTGATTGATTTCCACCCATATGAGCTACTGATTTCATGTTTTGAACCATTTTGCATAAAAATCCCCAACTTTTAAACCTGTCAGACACTGGGTGCTAGACACACACTGTAATGCCCCGGATCCAGGTTTATTTAACCACATAAACCCAAATCTGGTTTGTTAAGGAAAATGGCCCAAACAACTATTCCAGACTTAAATAAATTCATTATTTATAATATAATCAGAGTGCGGAAACAACAGATATAATTTTTTTTCTTCTTCCAAGAAGCGCAGAATACAAAGGAAAACATCCAATACCAATTCCTCAATTAAGTCTAGAAAGGGTTAACTAGAATAAATTTAACATCACCCCCGTCATCTAAATAAAAGTAATCTGAAACAATTCCTCCAATTCCAAGTCAAATGTATTAATGTAAATCCCTAAACCTATACAGGAAGAAAGAAATCTTCATCCTGGTACTCAGTAAAATCCCCAGAAGTGTCTATCCCTGCAATGTCCTCACTAGGAATATCTGAAAACAAAACTGATAAAACGATAATTTGAGAAACAACATCTCAGTAAGTAGTCACGCAAATAGTTAACAATAATAAAACATATGCAGCGATTAATCAGACTAAACACGATAAGCTCAAACAATGTGAAATATAACCACAACCATAATGAAGTATCCCACCGAGTACACGAACTGAGGATAAAAGGCATCAGCCATCAAATAACCATCTTCACACCAAGTACACAGATTGAGGAAGTATCCCGCCGAGTACATGGACTGAGGATAACCAAAAGTAACCGCTTCCCACCGAGTACACGGACTGAGGATAACCAAAAGTAACCGCTTCCCACCGAGTACACGGACTGAGGATAACCAAAAGTAACCGCTTCCCACCGAGTACATGGATTGAGGAAATATCCCGCCGAGTACACGGACTAAGGATAAATAAATACCAATAACAAAATCCGCCCATGTGGAACCAATAATCCAGGCACCTGCCTTGTCACAACTGTGACCCAAAAACCCACACAAGTGGAGTCCAACATAGATCTCAAAATCACGGTTTCAATGGGCAAAATAATCCCGGTGTATGTAAAATCATACGGCATTCAAAACATGTCCAGATAGACCAAATACAAGTGTAGGAACTCTTAAAATCAAGTTTGGTTAAGAATAGAATAGTTTGGAACAATGGTATTAAGTAAAAGTACCTCTTTAGAACCATCTACCCAAAATCTTTAAAAAATTGAATTTTAAACATCCACCCGTGCAAACACTTCCCAAATACCCCAATCTTGATGGTTTATAGGTTAAATTTGAATAAAAACACTTCCATAGTGAAAAACTAGGTTGAAAGACAAATTTTCCAAAAATCTGACGGACTGGTTGCTCGAGCGGTAGTCGGGCGCTCGAACGGCCTAACAGTTTGGTCTTTTCAAGGTTGGTCGCTCGATAGATCACTCGAGCGATTGTTCAGGCAACAGTTTAATATGAAAAAAATAGCTCTCGGGTTCCAAAAACAAACAAAGGGTGCTCGAGCGACTACTTAGGCGGCCCGATATAAAGAAAATCCGAAAATTTACAAAATTCAATAAAAATTCTAGAACTAAATATCCAATTCATCAAATCCATTCTAAATCATTCCAAAATACTTTATAAACACGTTAGAACAATTTCCAACAATAAAAACATCATAAATCCCGAATACAGCTCATCAAATCACCGAATAATCATGGATACTGAATAAACACGAATTTCTTTTGTGCAAGATTTAAAGGGACTACTTACCTATTTCTAGGGACTTAAACTTCTCCTAAAAGTAACAAAATATCACCACAAATCTGCTCCAACAATCTCACAACCCTTGATCTCGACTGAGTTTCTATGCACGAAAATAACCCTTCCTCCTTCTCTAAGACAGCTCCAATAAGTATTGAATACTTCGGTTTTAATTTAGGAAGAAGAGAGAAGAATAAGAGAGGAACAATCAAAGTGGACGGCTGCTTCTATTTTGTGATGGATGTGGGTTGCTTCATGCATATTTAGGTTATTTAAATACTTTGTTTTCTTTTACCAATTTACCCATACTAACTCTACCACCCTAATACGCATTCTTTTTACAAACTTACCCTCCTTCTTTAAACCAACTTATATCAACACCAAACCATCCCAAATTAAAACTCACCCAACCAGATCTGGGTCAACCATCTCTTTATGGGTTCGACCACTCCCTTTCACTCTTTATATTTATATTTTTATCAATTACACCCTACAGTATTAACCAATTATTAAATTAAGATTTATTCTTAAACCAAAATCATGCTCTTACCTTAGATAGGTTCCCCAATTTCCTCCGGTTCACTTTGAACTCCTCCGGTTTGAACCAATATCTCAACTCCTACTTATTGTTATCCCAATTAGCCTATTTATTAATTAATTTTATTTATTACTAAAATCTAGGATTTTACACAAACGCTCGAGCGTTCGTGTTGAGCGCCCAATCTGAGCTTTTATTTTCTGTTTTATTTCTTGCAATTTCAAATGGGCTTTTAATTTCTATCCTCTTTAAGGATTTTTCTAACCTAGAATTATATAATTTCAATTTGTTTTAGGTCTCTTTTGATTCTGGCTTTTGTCATGAATTATAAGCATGATGTATTCCTAACTTTTCTTATGTTCTTCTTTTGTGCTTCTTCTTCTCTTTGACTTTTCCTTCTTTCCTTCTTTAATCTTAGATGGCTAGAACCTCTATTGGTAATTCCTCTAAGAGGGCTAGGGTTGAGAGAGATGTCAGATTCAAATCTGACACTCATAAAGAGCTTTACGAGAAGCATTTACATAGTAGGACCATCCTTTTAGAGAGGAGAGTTTCCTTTGATGACTTTGATCTTGCTATTAAGAGGATCTTTGAGGATAGGGGTTGGATGTCCCTTTTTGATGACCTTACAGTCCCTGGGGAGGAGTTGGTGAGAGAGTTTTACAATAATATCCATGGCATCGCTCCTGACCATTCAGCCTTTGTTGGGTATATTAGGGGCACCCACTTCCCTGTTACCCTAGATTCTATTGCTTTCCGACTCGGCCTACCTAGGGCGAAGGACCCTATCTATCCTTACCCTGAGGATGCCACTCCTGACTACTCCACTGTGGCCACATTCCTTATGGGAAGCAGTGTGAGTACAGTGGTGTGGGTCCTTTTCATACTTCTTGCTTTCCCCTTTATACTAGCATTCTACAAAGGATCGTCTTTATGAACCTTTGGCCCGTCTCCCATTTTTCTTCTCTCCCTAGTTCCAAACTTCTTTTCCTTTATGCCCTCATGAAGGGCGATACCATTGATCTTCCTTTTGTTATTATTTCCATCATTCTTGGGGTTCTTGAGGACCCTAAGAAATCAATTGCCTTACCCTACTGATGTTTGATAGGCCGTTACATTTTTGCATCACATGCTCAGTATCCTTCCTACACCCCTATGACCTTGGGATAGCCTATTAGTAAGACCACTATGAAGCTCAATTCATCATATGCTAGGAGGTCTATTGGTAGGATTCCAAGTGCTTTTGGGGTTCCTGGACCTAGTTCAGCCCCTTCTTCTATCTGTTCCACTTCTGCAGTTCCTTCCTTTTCTGCAATTCCTTTTTCTTCTACAAGTGACTTGGCTACTCTCCAGGAGCAAGTTGTCGGATGGCTAGCAGCCATATCCGGATGGAGCAGATGATTATTCTGATGCAGGAGCAGCAGAGCTCCATGCACAGTTTGCACGTTCGACTGTATGAGGTGAGGTGTTCTAGGCATACATGAGAGCTCCGAGTTCATCTTCTCCTGATGTTAGGACTTATATTGGAGTTGCAGAGGAGGATGAGGATCCAGACACCAGAGCTGCTGATATCAGAGAGGCTAAGACAGTGGCTGGGGAGGATGATGCGGACGAGGAGACTGAGAGTGAGGGAGTAAGAGTTGAGGATGATGGAGAGGGTAGGGATGCTAGAGATGGTGCTGGGCCATCTAGTTGATATTATATCTTGTTGCTAGTTTGTATTTTTTTGTCTTTTTCTTTATTTGGACGGATGTATACACTTTTACTTCATTTTTGTTGTATTTAGTCTTAGGTCTGTTATGGTTTCAGATGTATATGAAACTTGTATTTGTTCATTTTATATCAGGTTTCCTAGGTTTTGTTCACTTCCTAATTTTCCATTTACTATTCTTGGGAAAAAAGAAATTTAACTATTTAATTTAATATGAATTTATCCTTTAAGCTTTTATTTAAATCAAACTAATCTTTACAATTTTATAAATTGACAATTCAGCAATTTAATATTTAATAATAATATTATTCAATTCAATATGCAATAACAATGTAGCGCCACAGAATCGGGTCTGCCCATACGGGGCACCAACCTGTCTTTGAGCCCTAGTTATGGGCCCAAAAGAACTTAGTTGATACAATCAAGGGCAATTACAATGTAATCATCATATCATAAATCAAAAAAGCATAAAAATCATGGAATAAAAATTTTCATCTAACAAAAAGTCTTGTATATAATAATCTCAAAGATGTGATACCTGTGTATAACTAAAATGGTAACTAAATGCTCACAATCTATCTCTCATATGTATAACCACATACACAAATCATAATCCAAAAGTAACTCTCGAGTGTATAAGTCCAAAAGATTATTTACATACCCCATTTACACCTCCTAAAAACTAAAACAAGCATCATATGGAGAACCCTACTATGGGTGATAGTAGTCCTCAAGCCTATACTCAGGCTCTTCCTCTGGCTTTGCCCCAATATCGTGCTCACACAGAGGATTTGAAAACAAATCTAGTAAAACAAAATATACATGAGACTAAAGCCCAAGTAAGCAGCAAACATGCATGAATAGAAGCAGTTTATGCAATTTTATAACATCATGATAAAATTCTCAGATATGAAGTATAAAAGAATATGAGCAGTTTATGCAATTTTATGACATTCTCAGATATAAAGTATAAAAGAATAGGAGCAGTTTATGCAATTTTATAACATTATGATAACATTCTCAAATATAAAGTATAGAACTCAAGTCAAAGCATCTCAATCGGATAATACTTAGAATAAGTTGTGTAAAACCCTAGTTTTGAGTAGAAAAAAATAATAATAAAAAAATACTAAACAATATAAAATAGTATGTAAAATAAAATATATGCAAAAGTATGAACACATGGATTTACGGACAGGCTTAATCAAAATTTATTTATTGCTGGAGATTTGTGGTCATTAGTTGTCAAAGAGAATAAGCTTAAGTGGATGCGGGAAAATGTAGGGTTTTCAGTGGGCGAGCATGCACAGGATCAAGGCTTTTAAAAGGTTGTCGTGCAGCAATACGTATGGGAGCGTGTGGAGGGAAATATACCAAAAGGGGAAAGTAGGGTTTGGGTTTAAACGAATACTCGTATCATACTTATGGAAATACTTTCGTTAGTCTCGTTATCTGGAGAACTGGGCGACTTGGCGATTGCGGCTGGTAATGGCGATTAGGTTTATGCCTGTGAAGAACAAGGATCGCGAGAACTACTAGGAGGTTATTGGAGTCGGAGTTCTGCGGGTTATTTCTCTCGCGAGCAGAGGATCCGTTCGGCTATAGTTGCATCCTCGCGTGCAGCCGGAAGTCATGCTCGGCCGGTTGAGGAATAATCTTTTGTTCTGGGATTAAGCGTATACTTGTGAGTAGCACTGATTTACAACTGGGTTTTGTATTTGATGTTTTCGCGAGCTTATTCTGATACATGGTTTGTATATTAAGTGATGTATGAGTTTTATGGTTTTTCTGGTTTTCTGGAAATGACATGAACAGAGTCTTCGGACTGAATTTTATCATTAAAATAAAAGTGTTTAGATTAAATCCAAATATGGTTGGGAAGTCTTCTGGGAGTATTAGGAGTGTAGTAGAACAATTGCAGAGGTAAACAAACCGGCCAGTCTTGTAGATCTTGGAATAACAGAGAAACAAAAATCACAGGGGGTATCCGCCCACCTCGCGCTCGCCGGCGCTCACCTAAGAGGTAGGCGCCCCGTTAAACACGACCCACCGCCGAGCTCACGCCCGGCTGGGGCTCAGTTCGCGCTCAGCAGAAAACCTTGCGCTCATCTCGTGCGAATCTCGCCCACCTCACGCCCGTCTCGCGCTCAGCTCACGCTCACCTAGCGTCGAGTGAGCGGTAGGTCGATTTTACCCCTTTTCTTCACCGCCGACCGGCGCTCACCTCGCGCCCACCTCAGTAAGTGAGCGGCAGACCCTATTTTGCTTACTCAATTGGAGATTTGATTTAACTAAGGGTATTTGGGTTACTTGAGGATTAAACCACTTCACTATTCACTTGTTTGGGAACCCTGGGAATCTATTTTGCCTAGGAAACTATTAGAGGAAAATTTAGTGAACTTATTAAAAGCTTTCAAGTTGAGTTTAGGTTATTCATGAATGTTATGCCGGATACCAAACCACTAAGAGTTACTAGTTACATTTCCTCTGTTTTATACACTGTTTTGATTGAGGAGTTATTCTATTCTGGTTTCACTGGTTTGGAAACTTTAAATGTATTGTAAAGATTTCCTTGGTATGAATGAATTGAGTTTTACTTTCATATGACTTGTGTTACGGAAATGAGAAAATACTGAAAGTACTTGAGGTACTGCTTGGTCCAGAGGGACAGGTGATGACTTGTGATGGGTTTTACATGATGTGGAATGAATGGTTTTATTTTGATATTGGAATTGAGATTATACGATGTTTTACTGTTTTGGTCTAGCTTGTCCTGGATCCAGAGTCTAAGCTTAGTAATGTAATGCTATTTGTTGGTTGTTGGAATTGCATGGCCTTGTGTGTTGCCACGACCGGTGTAGAGCAGCCAGAAACCCTGAGTAGGCCTGGTTGTCAATGCAGAAACCCTGAGTAGGCCTGCATTGGATGACGAAACCCTGAGTAGGCCGTCATTTCAGAGTTTCCGAAACCCTGAGTAGGCCGGAACTGTGTACATGGAGGTGTGGAGTGTCTACTTGGCATGTTTAATTTATCAACTAAACAATAGTCATGACATTGACCAATGTTGGTATTTGATTTTGTTTGACGTGATATGTTTTATTCGCTGGTTTGTTGGTATTTATGGTTCATGGAATATTGTTTACCGATTATTGAGTATTGTACCTTCCGCCGGTGTAGAGCAGCCAGAAACCCTGAGTAGGCCTGGTTGTCAATGCAGAAACCCGGGGAGTAGGCCTGCATTGGATGACGCAGTCATTTCAATATCCGAAACCCTGAGTAGGCCGGATATACATTTGGAGGCGTGGGCATGGTTATGAGAAGACTTGGTGTTATGTGACATTGGTATATCTGGAATTATATCTTGAGATACAAAATTATGCTTATTTGCTATGTTGTTGCCAATTAATCATTATTTTATCGATATCTTCGGGATTGGAAACGGATTGTTATTGCTTGATTTACCTGATGGTTTTCCGCACTGATATGAATTGGATTATTGAAGTTTAGTCGGATTATTCGGAATATGCGTATTATCATCATTGTACATGGTTATAATCGTGGCATATTTTAGAACTGAAATAAATGTATTTGTGCATGCATGTGCTGCTCACTGGGATATTCGTATCTCATTCCGTATTGTTTTGTTCTGTTTTCAGCTGCTCCTGGAGAGGACGATACTTGCGGGTAGTTACTTGGTCATGTGAGTTTATTTTCGTTTGGGATTATTTTAGCGCACTCTGTTATATAGTTATTGTTGTATTCATGTTTTTCCTTCACTCTGATATTGCGATCCTGTGTTTTATAATAACCTCTGGAGACGAGTTACGGGTTTTTCATATGACTCGGATCCGGGGCGTTACAGATGGTATCAGAGAATATCAGAGTTATAAAAGGAAACATGACGTAGGAATAGGAAAACTCTAAGATGGACTTGGGGGTTGTGTGCTCGTTAGATAGCATTCCTTAAATAGGAAATATAGGCTGAGAGTGCTATTTCTTTAGATCTAGCAGTAAATCAATATGGTTAATGGTAAGATACTGGATCTTCTATGTTTTATATATAGGGTGTGTTATGATTTGTTATTTGTGATATAATGCATTACTATTATTATTATTATTATTAACATTATAAATTATGCATGATTAAGGAAAAGTTATTGAATTTTCATTCAGAAGGAATTGAGGATTCTGAGAAGTAGTTAGTTTTGAGATAAACATTAAAATGAATACGTGGAAGTTATGAGATGATTTTAATTGCTGAATTCATATATTTGAAGCTTGAAATTGGTGATGGTTGATTAAGCGTGCGAGCTATTGTATGCTTAATTGGATGATGAGCCAGATGTATATAGCCATACTTTAGTAGTGTGAGGCATCGGCCAATGCTGAACATTTACTTGGGTATCAAGCTTTATACAAATGGGGTATGTATTGTACTATTTATATGTATAAGAAATCTGTTGTGTGATATATTGTTTAATTTAAACTAGAAGGGAATTTGCATGATTTCTTTCCTATTCTTCATATAGGTGCACATATATGAAAGGGCGGGTGACAGCAAGTTATGTTGTTTTCTTCTGAGCTATTTTATTTTACTAGTAGGTATGAATATGGGGAATAAGAAATTTTAAGTGGTTATATTCATAAGGATTATTGAAATTTCATGGGTAAGTTTGGAAAATTATTAAATGCGTAGCGGAAGCGTGGTGAATTTAGAAGGCAAGGATGAGATCACATTAGAAGAAAAAAATAAAATATTTCTCCACCAGGATAGAATGTAAGTAAGCATGAGGGTGCACTTGGTGGTATGACCTTATTGGGTTGAAGTTTAAGAGATTTTCAGATTACAATAGTTGGGGAGGATATCTTATTTTCCGCAGTATCTGGTTATAATATAAGAGGATGAATAGATCTATGGAGAGATTATATTTTTACATTTATTATTATCCAGCTTGAAACATCCTAGTCATTTTATATGTATCATTATTAGGTTATAAAAGTGCCATGGGATAAGATCACTACAGTTATGGTTGGTTAGTGGAATATTGTGGGTACTAGTAGAAATTAGCTTGTGAATTTACCAGACATGGGGATGGTGGGATTTTAGCTTTAATGCCTATGAAGTCAGAATTAACCTAGCGTAGTTGGGAAAGATTGTTACCGAATTCAGCTTGAGGCACACCAGAGAATTAGGGAAAGGAGATAAGCCTACTAGCGGCTTGATTTTCAAGAATGGTTTATTAAGACTTGGAGGCAGGGTATGTGTGCCAGGTGAAAGAGAAAATAAAAAAATAAATAAATAATATGGAGTGAATGAGTGCTATTTATTTCAGAAATTTTATGGATGTGCTTTAATATAAAAGCAAGTAAATAGATTCTGAAATAAGATTTTAAATGACATGGTTAAACCTAAAGAGAGTTTTAGAATATATTAGAGGAGGTATAATTATTTCTTAGTGCATTGGTATTGCAAGGGTATAAGTTGTAGGAATTTCTTTTTATGTGAAAAATTATGTCTGGGGTTAATTGGAAATGTATTGAGGAATAAATGTAGAAATCTAAGTTAAATAAGAGAGGTGGAATTTAGGGTCTCCATTTAAGTGAATGGAAAGTTTTTGAAGGAAGAAATATGTTTTATTTTAGAAGTAAGGACATAAGGTAAGTTTAAAAATAAAAAAAAAAGAAATCTGTTGGTTGATCTTAAAATGAGCTAAACCATTCTGAATAGGGTTAAATTCTGAATTGTTAAGGATCCTGACGAAATTTTGCAGGAAGGATATCTCCATTAGCTAATCTCATTGGCCCGTAAGTGAGTTCTGTTAAAATTGTTGAATACTGGATTGAAGAATGAAACACGCATAGTGGTGGATTGAGTTTAGCACGGGTTGTGTGAAGTTGTTTTGGTTTAGTATCCATGGGAGAGATAAATATCAGATTCAAATTGATGCACATCAGAGAATTAGTAAAGAAAGGGGGAGAGATTGCTGGAGATTTTGGTTTCAAGAATAGTCTATTGAGGTTAGAGGCAAGGCGGCCTAAGTGCGGGATAATGCGAAGATTAGTAAATTAATATTTGGAGATCAGTTAGTTTAGATATTGAGTTTGTCATGAGTAAGTGTTACAAATCATAGTGAGGTGTGAGTCAATGTTTTGTGGTAGAATAATGCAAGGGAGTGATATAAACAAGTGCAATCAGCAAAGGAGTGAAGGAGATGCCTAAGATATGCTCAGTTTTGGTTATCATTTCATGATTTGAAATTTCGAGGACGAAATTTTTTGAAGGAGGGAAGAATGTAAAACCCTAGTTTTGAGTAGAAAAAAAAAATAATAAAAAAATAATAAACAATATAAAATAGTAGGTAAAATAAAATATATGCAAAAGTATGAACACGTGGATTTACGGACAGGCTTAATCAAAATTTATTTATTGCTGGAGATTTGTGGTCATTAGTTGTCAAAGAGAATAAGCTTAAGTGGATGCGGGAAAATGTAGGGTTTTCAGTGGGCGAGCATGCGCAGGATCAAGGCTTTTAAAAGGTTGTCGTGCGGCAATACGTATGGGAGCGTGTGGAGGGAAATATACCAAAAGGGGAAAGTAGGGTTTGGGTTTAAACGAATACTCGTATCATACTTATGGAAATACTTTCGTTAGTCTCGTTATCTGGAGAACTGGGCGACTTGGCGATTGCGGCTGGTAATGGCGATTAGGGTTATGCCTGTGAAGAACAAGGATCGCGAGAACTACTAGGAGGTTATTGGAGTCGGAGTTCTGCGGGTTATTTCTCTCGCGAGTAGAGGATCCGTTCGGCTATAGTTGCATCCTCGCGTGCAGCCGGAAGTCATGCTCGGCCGGTTGAGGAATAATCTTCTGTTCTGGGATTAAGCGTATACTTGTGAGTAGCACTGATTTACAACTGGGTTTTGTATTTGATGTTTTCGCGAGCTTATTCTGATGCATGGTTTGTATATTAAGTGATGTATGAGTTTTCTGGTTTTTCTGGTTTTCTGGAAATGACATGAACAGATTCTCCGGACTGAATTTTATCTTTAAAATAAAAGTGTTTAGATTAAATTCAAATATGGTTGGGAAGTCTTCTGGGAGTATTAGGAGTGTAGTAGAACAATTGCAGAGGTAAACAAACCGGCCAGTCTTGTAGATCTTGGAATAACAGAGAAACAAAAATCACAGGGGGTATCCGCCCACCTCGCGCTCGCCGGCGCTCACCTAAGAGGTAGGCGCCCCGTTAAACACGACCCACCGCCGAGCTCACGCCCGGCTGGGGCTCAGCTCGCGCTCAGCAGAAAACCTTGCGCTCATCTCGTGCGAATCTCGCCCACCTCACGCCCGTCTCGCGCTCAGCTCACGCTCACCTAGCGTCGAGTGAGCGGTAGGTCGATTTTACCCCTTTTCTTCACCGCCGACCGGCGCTCACCTCGCGCCCACCTCAGTAAGTGAGCGGCAGACCCTATTTTGCTTACTTAATTGGAGATTTGATTTAACTAAGGGTATTTGGGTTACTTGAGGATTAAACCACTTCACTATTCACTTGTTTGGGAACCCTGGGAATCTATTTTGCCTAGGAAACTATTAGAGGAAAATTTAGTGAACTTATTAAAAGCTTTCAAGTTGAGTTTAGGTTATTCATGAATGTTATGCCGGATACCAAACCACTAAGAGTTACTAGTTACATTTCCTCTGTTTTATACACTGTTTTGATTGAGGAGTTATTCTATTCTGGTTTCACTGGTTTGGAAACTTTAAATGTATTGTAAAGATTTCCTTGGTATGAATGAATTGAGTTTTACTTTCATATGACTTGTGTTACGGAAATGAGAAAATACTGAAAGTACTTGAGGTACTGCTTGGTCCAGAGGGACAGGTGATGACTTGTGATGGGTTTTACATGATGTGGAATGAATGGTTTTATTTTGATATTGGAATTGAGATTATACGATGTTTTACTGTTTTGGTCTAGCTTGTCCTGGATCCAGAGTCTAAGCTTAGTAATGTAATGCTATTTGTTGGTTGTTGGAATTGCATGGCCTTGTGTGTTGCCACGACCGGTGTAGAGCAGCCAGAAACCCTGAGTAGGCCTGGTTGTCAATGCAGAAACCCTGAGTAGGCCTGCATTGGATGACGAAACCCTGAGTAGGCCGTCATTTCAGAGTTTCCGAAACCCTGAGTAGGCCGGAACTGTGTACATGGAGGTGTGGAGTGTCTACTTGGCATGTTTAATTTATCAACTAAACAATAGTCATGACATTGACCAATGTTGGTATTTGATTTTGTTTGACGTGATATGTTTTATTCGCTGGTTTGTTGGTATTTATGGTTCATGGAATATTGTTTACCGATTATTGAGTATTGTACCTTCCGCCGGTGTAGAGCAGCCAGAAACCCTGAGTAGGCCTGGTTGTCAATGCAGAAACCCGGGGAGTAGGCCTGCATTGGATGACGCAGTCATTTCAATATCCGAAACCCTGAGTAGGCCGGATATACATTTGGAGGCGTGGGCATGGTTATGAGAAGACTTGGTGTTATGTGACATTGGTATATCTGGAATTATATCTTGAGATACAAAATTATGCTTATTTGCTATGTTGTTGCCAATTAATCATTATTTTATCGATATCTTCGGGATTGGAAACGGATTGTTATTGCTTGATTTACCTGATGGTTTTCCGCACTGATATGAATTGGATTATTGAAGTTTAGTCGGATTATTCGGAATATGCGTATTATCATCATTGTACATGGTTATAATCGTGGCATATTTTAGAACTGAAATAAATGTATTTGTGCATGCATGTGCTGCTCACTGGGATATTCGTATCTCATTCCGTATTGTTTTGTTCTGTTTTCAGCTGCTCCTGGAGAGGACGATACTTGCGGGTAGTTACTTGGTCATGTGAGTTTATTTTCGTTTGGGATTATTTTAGCGCACTCTGTTATATAGTTATTGTTGTATTCATGTTTTTCCTTCACTCTGATATTGCGATCCTGTGTTTTATAATAACCTCTGGAGACGAGTTACGGGTTTTTCATGTGACTCGGATCCGGGGCGTTAGAAGTGGCCACCGATGTTGCTTGGTGCCAGAATAATACACATCCATTGCTAATTACCTATAGCAAATGGGCATCTAGCCTCACCAATTACATATGGTGGTTAGGCACCTAAGCCGATTACCCATGACGTAGGCATCTAGTACGTCGATTTTACATGACGTATAAGTATCCATCCCGCTTACTTGTGGTGAATGGGCATTGCCCACTGATGTTGCTGGTGCCAGGATGATACAAGAATATAAAACCAAACGACAATAACTTAGCCATGACATATATATATATACACAGACAATCCTAGTTAAGTCGATGGATCCATAACTTACAGGTGCATTATGTTGATGTGTCCATTCAGCAAATCACAACAAATATATCATGTGAATCATGCACTCAGGCATGCCAGATCTCAAGGGTAGCCTAGGGCCTTACCCGAGTCATTATTGGGCCAAGCCCTCTTTTCAATATATATATCAATGTCATGGGGCTACTGCCTTTCCATTCATTGAGTCATTATCCATGGGCCACAGCCCTTCCATCTCATATTACAAGTAGCGGGCCAATGCCCTTGAGGATATACAAATCAATACGGCCCAATGCCCTTCATATCTTGTGCCAAATACCAGGCCGAAGCCCTTCATATCATATGTGGTGTACTCACAATGAAGCTCACTCATAAAAGTCTAACTTTCCCGAAAATTCTACATTTCCTGACTCATTTGGGCAACCTATGCCTTGATTCTTTTGATACTTGTGCAACTTGGTTTTGGCTCTTGTTTTCTACTTTTAAGGGTTATTTGGAAGGTGATCTAAGTGGTAGAATCGAATTATCCCACTTCTATAGAAATCTGGGACATAAACTCTTTGTAAAACCTTCTTTGGTAAACGTACCCAAAATCCTTGTTATTTGGAATTTTGAGATACTTCCAGTTGGAACACTTCCTAGACATATGTCTCTCACTTATACATAGGTTGGATTTGAATTAAACAATTGGTGGTTCGATTTGGGCTAAAATCACATTTTTGGAAATTTTCTACATTCCATGACTCATTTTAGCAACCTATGCTTCAATTCTTTTGAAAACTTATGCAACTTGGGTTTGGTCCTTGTATTCTACTTCCATAGGTTATTTGGAAGGTATCTAAAGTGGTCGAGTCAATTTATCCCACTTCTACAAAAATCTGGGACATAAACTCTTTATGAGACCTATTCTAGCAAAATGTACCTAAAATCTTTACTATTTGAAATTTGGTGCTAACTCCAGTTGGAACACTCCCTAGACTCCTAAATCTCACTTATACATAGGTTGGATTCACACAAAATCAATCCTTAGTTCAATCTGGGCTAGAATTGAGAAAATTGGGAAAACAGGGCAGGGCGCTCGAGCCTGCTTCAGGCGGTTGAAAATTTGTTCTTGGGGTCTCTCTGTTCAGGTAGGTCGCTAGAGCAGTTGCTCGAGCGGCCATGCCTTGGGGCACTCAAGCCTGCTTCAGGCGGTTGAAAATTTGTTCTCGGGGTCTCTTTGTTCAGGCAAGTCGCTCGAGCGGCCATGCCTTGGGTCTTTTCCTAAAATGGTCGCCCGATACCGTGCTCGAGTGGCTATTCATGCGACTGGGTTTCTTTGACAGTTTGTGAAATCCCAACTTTTGGGATTTGGGGTTTTTCTCAAATCTCACTCGTTTTTGGTGTTTTTGGGCTTTAAATTGCTCCTAGCATGTGGGGAAGTCTATTTCCTACAAAACTCTTAAGAAAAGTCCCTCCTATTGGCAAAAATAAACAAATTTGTATTCCAACCCTAATATTCACATTTCATGCACGAAAATGGCCGAAATTTTGAAATATGAGAGAGGTGGTGTTGCTTACCTCTTGCAATCACTCAAGCAAGTCTTCTTGCTTTCTTTTCAACCCATGAACAGCACCTTGCTTCCTTGGATGTTTGTTCCACCATTCTCCAAGCTCAAAACACAAACGAAAATGGCAATCCTTGGGTTCTTTTATTCTTGCAATGAACTCTCTCTCTAAATGAGTTTAATAGTGAAAGGGAATAAAATGGGGGATAAGGAAATGAGGAGAAGATGAAGAAGAAATGAAAGTAGGAGAGGAGGAAATGAGGAAAGGGTTTACTCACAAAGGCATACGAATGGGGCTTCTTCCTTGAGTTTCCTTCACTTAAGCAAAATTTCTCTAGAAGACACCAAGTTATTACCAATTTGCCACTCCACCTCCTATTTGCACACAGCACCAACACTTAGCTATTTCTCACTTAATATCCAACCTTATTCAACAAACTAGAGATTGCTCACCTTCATAGCCTATTGACACGCCAGGACTTAGCCACTTTGACTGGCTTCAAGCTTGGGCTTCTCCAACTTCACCTACACAACACACTCACTTGTTAGCGTGTGCTAGTGGTATAGGAATCCGGGGTTTCACACTGAGACACCCCTAAACTAATTCCATCATCTTTCTATTTATCTAAGATTTATTTCTAGATTAAACCACCCATGAGCAACACTTTTCTTGGTTTTTAAAGAGAGTTTTAAATCACCAAATCAAAACTTTATAATCATCAAACTTTTCCAATGAAATCCAACCCGAATAACACCATGAATAAACATCTAAATTACAAGAAAACATGCATTATCTCCAGTTTCAAGGGTTTGCTACTTGCCTCAATTACATAAACTCAGCCTGTCAAGAAATTTGCTTGCCCACCCATTTTCTGTTCTTGATCGCACTATCTTAGACTCCCCCAAATCCAATCTCCATCGTTCAGATTGAAGTTCCTCGAGTGAAGATCATAACCTCAAAATTTCAAGTCAATCCAACGGCTGGATCTCCGTGGATCGTTGTTCAAAGTTGGCTGGTTGGACCTCTGCAGCAGCTCATTTTCTTCCCTCTCTTTTCTCTCATTCTCTTCTACACGAAAATCCCCTCTTTTTACCCCTTTCTCTTCTATTTATACTAAGCTGGAAAGGTCCTAAATCAACCCTAATAACCCCTTTTAAACACTCTAATCCTCATGAGGTCCAATTAGAATTAAACACTTTCTAATTAATTCCTACTTTCTTCACCTTCTAATTCTCTACTAGTACTGTACCAATTAAATCCCTCACAATCTAAACTCTTCTTTCTAGCTAATTTTCGTGCATAACGAGTACAGAATTTCTAAATATTACTTAAACCCTTTATTAAGTTATTTTTCTCCTAATTAAGGACACTAATTGAGCATAATTACCTAATTGCCCCTTTTTCTATCTTTTATCTTTTAATTATTACTATTTAATTTCAAACTCAACTCAATAAAATATTTTCTTCTATTTTCTAATTCTAATTATTATTTAATGGTTTAATTCATAATTTGCCCTTTTTGAAAATTACCAACATACCCTTCTTACCCTTCTGGGTTGTTTTCCTTGGAAATTATTCTTTATTAACTAATTATTATTTATTTGAATTTCTAATCCTCTAAATTCCCACTTTTTATTTCCACTATATTTTAAACTTATATTTCTTCTATTTATTTATGCTCTAATTATTACGTGAAAATTCGGGGTCTTACATTATCCAAACATACTAGGTTCGGGTTTATATTTTTAAATAAACCTGGATTTGAGGCGTTACAAAATCAATCTGAAATATGGAGTCTGGCCATCGGTTTATACGCAAGAAACTCACATACCAGCACGCCAAATCTCGAAATACGGAGTTGGCATGTACTACCATGGATGCAGCAAGCTAAATCACATCATGGGGGTAGCCGCTTATCACCATATACAAGAAGGATAACCTCACTATGTGAGCCTCACCAGCAAGCTAAATCTAAAATGAGTCCCTATTGTACATGAGGACCCTCCGATGTAAACTAACTTGTAGAAGGCGCATATTGTGGAATCAAAGTAACCAACCAAAGTAAATACCTCTTCACTATCGAGTTTAGCCTATGGATCCATATACAGTTATGCCCGTTAGACACATATCACACTTTATCCTGTTTACAATTAAATTGCCGATCCATATACATAATTCCATAATCCATGATTTCATAAGTGATAATTCAAAATAATAATTATAACGCACCCTCAGGTGATGAACATGTCTCAATTACAATAATACAGACACATTAATGTAATTGCATCTCTAGCATGGGAGAATACACACTTCTAGTGCAGGAGAAATACACACCTTTATTGTAAAGGATTACACATCTCTACCGTAGAAGATTACACATCTCTACCACAGAGGATTACATGTCTCTGCTGTAAAAGTTAGTATCAACTTAACCATAGGAAGCAGTATCACTCAACTGTCAGAGAAGAAACAAGAAATTCATTATTAACCTAAAATTATACCCTTTAAAGAAAACACACCTAAAACCACGATTAAATCTCCAAATCAAATTTCATAAATATTATCATACTTATTTAAGTTTTAGACAAGTTGGTAGTTCACTTTCATAAGCAATAAATAAGTTCCTAGGTCTTAACTAAAACTTTCCTAATTAAACTACCCAATAATGTCAAAATTTCCTCATTTAAAACCTAAGGTGCCAAATTTTGCAATCTCTGTTATTTATGACTTCTAGCAATTCACACAGATCCATATTGAAGTTTAGGAGTTGGTTCTATAATCCTAATTTATATTTAAATAGATTTTGTACACCAATTCCACCATATTGATCTTTTAAACACCTCTTTACATTCATCGTTCAAAATCAATATTCTTTTATCCAAATTTAATTCCGCCACTTTCTACATCTCAAATTACCCTAATTACAGGTGTTGCAACTTTAGAATTTTCAAAAAAATCATTAAAAATTGATATGGGCTCAAAATCCAAATTTTAAAAAATTAAGACAGTGGTCGCTCAGCATCGCTATCGAGCAGCATATCGGGCGTCCACTTCTAGGTTGAATTTCTTCTTAGCCGCTTGAGATAGCACTTGAGCCATATCCCGGGTGTTGGAAATTCAGGTTTTGTTTTAATTCTATTAAAAACACACAGGCGGAGCGCCTGGAATTGCGCTCGAGCGGCGACGGGCGCTTAGGCAATTTCCAGTAGATTTCTGGGTTTTCTGAATTTTCAAATTATAAAATATTTTATATAGTTTTACTTGATTCTAATCATCATAATTTCATTCTAAATCACTTCTAAAACAATCCTAATCTATTCCCATCAACTATATATTGATATAAAATTTCCTACTTAATTAAATCCCTTATGATCATCACTTTTCTTGAGTTCTCAAAGTATATGGAAACAAAACCATCTTAAAAAAATTCTCAATAGTTAAACCAAGATCTGACTTTAAACAAACCATGATAAAACATCTAAATCGTATGGAAAACTTGCAAGTCCTCCATTTTTCAAAGTGTTTGCTACTTGCCTCATTATGCAAAATCCATCTTCACAATAAATTCGAAGTGCAACCAAGTTTCTGCCATTATCGCACCACCCTAGAGACCTCCAATCACCATCTCCACCGTTCAGAGTGAAGCTCCACCACTTGTGAACAAAACATACAAATTTGAAACTGATCCAACGGTTGAATCTTTCTAGATCGCATTTTGATGAATGTTAGTCAGGAATTTCTGCAGCTACTTCTCTCTCTCTAAAAGTCTTTTATTTTCTCCCCCTCTCTCTCTCTATTTCCCTCGAACATACATTTAATTTGAATTAGAAGAAACCCTAAATCCTCTTTAATGTCTCCCTTTTATAGACTCACCCAAATAGAAGTCCTAATTGGATTAGTAAACTTTCTAATCTTACTAGGATTCCTAATCTCACTTAGAAGCTTTCCTAATATATCACAACTCCTAATTCTTTCATCTTAATTCTAAATAAAAGAAACTTCTATATTTTTCCTAATTTTCGTACTAATTATTTCCCCTATTTTTAAATATTATAAAAGCTCCCCAAAAATCTTATTTTTCCTCAACTTAAGGCTCCTAATTAACTCTAATTACTAATATGCCCTTTTCTCATTTATTAAGCTATAAATTATACTTTTTATACTTAAATCAATCCAACTTAAGTCTAACTTAATTTTTTAAACTTAATAATTATTTAATTATTTAGCTAACTTGGAATTGACCAAAATACCCTTTTCTTGATAATTCCATATTTAACCGTTGGATTTCTTTTAGAATTTCCAAATTCATTCTCCTCGTTATCTTTAATCAATTATATATCCCGGATGGATGAAAAGTACACAAATCATATGCTATATATTAAATCTCCAATTTACTTCCAATAAATTAATTAACTTCTCAAATATTCATATTTAATCCTCTTTATTTATTTATTAAAAATTTGGGGTTTTACAGCTAGACACTTACAGTTATATGAGACCAACCTAAAAAAGGCCTTGGACTAAACATTGGTGCATGAGTTTATGGTTTAGTACATAAAAATCGTCAAAGACATTGAGGAAGCCATAGAGCTAATTAGGATAAGTTTTCTATTTTTTCAAGAGAGGGACTGAACGTAAACTTTACAGTTCAAGTAATGGCACCCAACCGCTCCATGGTTGAACATTTCTCTTTATTTTACTCGGATTCTTCTCATTGGTTTCATTCTAACTCTGTTTCTTCAAAGAAATCTCACAAAATTAAATATTGGTTTCCTTATTTTTGGTTTCTTAATTTTCTGTCTTTTGATTGTTGTGAGTTCTTGTTACTGCTTTTCTTTCCCTAGTGGACCTTTAATGGGGCCCTTTTTAGGTAAACTATCTGTATTTGAGAGTCTACAAATCATCACGAAGCCCTGGCACATGTTATTAGATCTTTAACGGCCAATTAAAAAATACCGTTAATACTTCCCAGCATTAATTATAAAAGCCTGCCGCCAATGTTTCTTTCAGAAAATTCTCAGCTATAGTTCCAGAAATAGATCAAAAAGCTCTGTAAACCCAATTTGTTTTCTCTTTCAAGATCTCCAAGAAAGCCACAGCACTTTTGAATCTGGTAACCTCTCTCTCTCTCTCTCTCTCTCTCTCTCTCTCTCTCTCTCTCTCTCTCTCTATTCAGCCTGAATTTATATTTCTTTAGCTGATTCAATGTAGTGTGGTTGAACAATTCTCTTTATTTTAGTCGGATTCTTCTCATTGGTTTCATTCTATCTTCAAAGAAATCTCACAAAAATAAATATTGGTTTCCTTATTTTTGGTTTCTTAATTTTCTGTCTTTCGATTGTTGTGAGTTCTTGTTACTGCTTTTCTTTCTGGTTGTGTTCCTTGGAAGAACTTTCACAGATCTTTTCGATTGTTGTGATTTCTTGTTACATTTACAACAAATTGCTTTCTGGCTGTGTTTCTTGGAAGAACTCTCACAGATTTTCTTGTTACTGCTTTGCTGCTTAATTTGTGAGAATAGTATATTTTTTTCCATCGAATTTCTCATTGATTTCTTACTTTCTGGTTCTTTTCTTAGATTTCCACGTGCTTCATTCTTGTCTCTTGGGAGAACCACAAATATTTATTTCACATCTGTGATTAAGGATTTCTACAGATGCACGTATTAGAGATCATTTGTTGTAAAACTTGACCATTCTTTGGCTTTCTTTAATTCTACTGTTCTATTTAAGGTTTTTACCTTCTGGCTCTTCCTCCTTCCATCTTTATCTCTGTTAACCTCATTCCATAAAACATTCTTGAATAAATCTGTGGTTGCTCTTTGCTTCTTATGCAGTCAACTGCGTCATTAGGGATCCCTAATAGCAATTTGCAACAAGAGTCTTGAACACATGCAGCAAGAACCTGTGTTGAAGAAGTTAGCAAGAACTGGTTTTGGGTTTCCTCAGAAAAACCATGTCCAACAAGAATGCTAGTAATGGAGCGGGCTGCACAAAGCACGCCCAGCAGCCCCCACAACAGGTTTGAACTCCTAACCTCCGTCTCTTTTAATTTAGCTTAATTAATTCCTTTTTAGCTATTTCTTTCTATAAGATAATATTCATTGATAAGTTGAACAAGTACAAACATCTCTGATAATATTCAGCTATATAGCCAAGTGAATTGGTGACTGGAAATCCAAAACATTGCACCAGAAACATGGATTGGAACAACTGAAGTTCACTTATTTTCACAAAGATGAATACTATCTAATAATTCAGTAACTTCACATTTTTAATGAATTTCAGAAGACTGAAGGGAAAGGTATGGAGTTAATTGAAGACGACAATGAAGTGACTTCATTGCCTTTGGATGATGTTGAAGATCCTGAAATTTCCGTGATTGATGTGCCAAGCGCACTACCAGCTGTTGAAACTTCATCACTTAGAAAGCAGATAAAGCAAACAATGAAAACCCAGAAACCACTAGTGCTGAAACCGGAAACATGGGACAATGTAGGCCTGCTGGAATTATCTAAAGAAGAATTTGATGATGTTATCTCTCCGGTATTGAATAAAGAAGAGAGACGCAAATTATCAGAATCTGAAAATGTGGTGGTAGATGTTTATGACGAACAATTGACGACGAAGTATCTTATGTTCGTGCGTTACGTTATACCTCCCGATTTGTATGCTCTTAGCGGAGGATGGCCCACATTCAGAAAGAAATTGGGGTTGAAAGCCAAAGAAGACACTCTCACAGTGTGGGCTTTCCGCCATTATAGAACTCGTGGACTTTCCTTTTTCATAAAGGTCTCCAGGGCGACAGAAGCAGAAACTTTGAAAACTGAAGGTCCATCAGACGTCCTATAATTAGAGAAGCATAAGAAGAAACAATTCATCTATGGATCGATTTGTTGTGATTTCTACTCTCTCTCTCTCGGTCCCCATTTTTGTTTTTTTGTTTTTGTCTCTTGTTCTAGGTTAGATTCGTTCCACAGTATTTGATGATAAACACAGAGGGTTTGAGAATGTTTGATGATGAACACAGAGGGTTTAAGTTGCAACCACCACCAGTAATAACTCCTTGGTACTATAGAAACCCATGAAAAGAGGATTGTGGGTTTTTGGTTGATTTTAGCATCTGCTTTTAAAATCAAACTTTCAAAAACCCTACCAAACAACTTAATGGACCTTGGTTTTTGGATTCTAATAAAATCCAAAAACCAAAAACCACACCAAACGACACCTTAGAATTTAGGGTATCACAGACAAATCTTAATTGACCCCTATAAAACTTTGAACATCAATTCTTTAAATAGAATGTAAATATGCATTTTTATATAATATTATTTGAAAATATATATTTTAGGGTTTGATGTCGGGTTCAACATGGGTCAACATTGGGTTGAGCTAAACCTTAACCCGATTTAAGGCTACCAAACCCGAACCATTAGGATCAGATCATAGTGGGTTACCCAATTAACCCAGCCGTTGTCTATGACTCTATGGCTAGAGACCAACCTAAAAAAAGGTCTTGGGGTAATGGATAAAGGGCTAGAAAGTGGAAACTGGTGCATGAGGTTATGGGTTTGTACATAAAAGTCGGGCAAGGTTATGGTTTAGTACATTAAAGTCGTGCAAATGAAAAAGACAAAAGACTGAGGAAGTCATAAAGCTAATTGGGATAAGTTTTCTATTTTTTCAGGACTGAAGCTAAATTTACAGCAAGTAATGGCACCCAACCCCCCCCCATGCTTCAGCCCTAGTTTCAACCAAGTGCCCTTTGGACCGTTAATGGGCCCTTGTTAGGTGAACTTTCTGTATTTGAGAGTCTAGGAATCATCACGAGGCCCGGCACATGTTATTAAATTTTTAACGGCCAAATAAGGACGGTTAAGACTTCCCAACATTATAAAAGCCTGCCGCCAATGTTCCTTTCAGAAAATTCTCAGCTATACTTTCAGAGATCAAGAAGCCCTGTAATCCCAATTTGTTTTCCCATGTAAAAAACACAGTTTAGACTCTATAACACCTAGAGGGGGGTGAATAGGTGAAAACAATTGCGGAATAAAATTTCTACTAATAAAAACAAGTTATTAATTAATAGGCATGCACAAGTCTTGAGCAATTAACAATCCATCACACAAAATTGCAAATAAGGTAAAGAGACAACACAAGCAATTTTGGTGACAAAGGGAAAACTCTAAGAGAACTCTCAAAGAGAAAAACCCTCCGGGCAATAAAGCTCCACCTCTGAAAATTCACTATAAGAAGATGACTTACAAGACAGTGGTTCAGATGACCCAATACATACTCTGACTCACAATGTAAGTATCTGAAGAACTCTTCAGATTTGCAACCTTGCAACAATCCAGAACTCTGAATATCTTCTTAGTGAAGCGTCAAATGAACTCGCTCAGCAACCGTAGGAACTCCCACGAGCAAACTCTCCAACCCGGAACTCCAAGGTAGAGAAGAAGGATGAAAGAAAGGTTTTGATGGCTCAAAGAAGGAGAAGGAAGAGAAGAAAGATCTCTTGCTCTCACACACGATTTTAGGGTTCTAAAAACCTCTTGGGTTACCCCAAAAAATCATCTAAACAATCCTTATATAGGTTAGGAGAAAGTGGAAAAGGAAAAGGAAATAAATCAGAAAAGATCAGAATTTTAAAACTGAATTTTCTTAATGAATGTTCGAACGCTCAGCGAACGCGGCTCGAACGTTCAATACAAAAACTCACTTTTCCTCTTCTCGTTCGAACGGCCAGAGAACACTAGACGAACGCTACTCTCGGGTTTCTCTGTGGAGCATGAACGTTCGAACGACCAGCGAACGTTGGTCGAACGCTAGTCTCGGGTTTCTCTGTGGAACACGAACGGTCGAACGGCCATCAAACGTGAGTTGAACGTTGCTTTCGGGTTTCTCTGCAGAATCTGAACGTTCGAACGGCCAGAGAACGCTCATCGAACGTTGGTCGTAACTTCATCAATTTGACTCCAACTTTAACCCCGTTTGAATTGGATTTGCCCAGAAATCGGTCTAGGGTTGCAAACCATCTAAATTTTCTAAATCATCAAGTTCAAGGTTGGGCACTCAACAGGATCGCTCGAGCGGCCTCATTGAGTGCTCCTCTATTTGATTGAATTCCGGCTAATTTTATTTTATAATAGGACGCTTAAGTGATCACTCAAGCGATCATTGGTGTTCTTCACAAGAAATTGAAACTAACAAGGGCATCTGACCCTTGCGCTTGAGCGTGGGGTCTAGCAGTCCTTGGGAAAATTTCAACAGCGGCTATTTACATTCTGTAACTTTGATTAATCCAACTCTAACCTAAAAACAATTGTTCTAAACACTTAAAATACTTGCTAGAACATGTTAATAACACAAATCCATGGTCTACTGTTTAATTAAATAAAATCCACACATGAAATCAGAAATTTTCTACATACGAACAATAAAATCACTTCTCTTCAGCTAATCACTAATCAATTCGTAACCAAAACAAATCATGTAATCTCTTGAAATCGAAAGAGTGCTACTCACCTTAGATTAGCTTGATCCAACTCATGTTAACTCAGAATTACAAATTTGATTTGCTACTCAGCAACCTTCTTCAATTCACTGTTAAAATTCCAAAAATATTAAACTCATTTAGATTAGTCCGATCTGTTAAATTCCCCCTTTGATTTCTCACTAATGGCTCTAAAATGTATAATCATAATGTCTCTTATCTGAATTCCACTGGAACCACACGAATCCTCCACTTAAAACACAAATTCTTACAAATTCCAGCTCTTAGATCCAAGTTCTTCCTTAGCTCCTTACCAGGTTCAATCGGCCAAACCTAGAAACTCTTCTCTTCTATCTAGATCCTTCTAGGTTGCTGTTCTCAATTCCTCCAGAGAATTCCAGATCTAAAACTAAAAACCAATCCCAACTAATTAGTGCTATTTATACTAGGACTCATTGCCGCCCAAATTACCTCTTTAACTTTTTGTGATCAGCTACTATGCCACTCCACGGTACCTATATACACACTCAATGTGAATTTATTAATTAAATCCTATTATTTCTTGTTATCCCATCGATGCTCTTGTTATAAATTTAAATAACAACCACTTACCTTAATTGATAATTCCTCCTCAATTAATCTCTGAAAATTCCCAAAATACTCTTATTCTTCTTTTCCCTACAATTTCCACCAATTAATCAGATTTTACAATGCTGGTCCCACTGAGTGGCACCAGATGGAACGGTCTCGTTAGCGTTGGGTTGAGCTAAACCCTAACCCGATTTAAGGCTACCAAACCCGAATCATTCGGAGCGGATCAGAGTGGGTTACCCAATTAACCACCCGTTGGCTATGGCTAGAGACTTACAGTTATATGAGACCAACCTAAAAATGGCCTTGGGCCAATGGATGAAGGGCTAGACATTGGTGCATGAGTTTATGGTTTAGTACATAAGAATCGTCGAGACACTGAGGAAGTCATAGAGCTAATTAGGATAAGTTTTCTATTTTTTCAAGAGACGGACTGAATCTAAACATTACAGTTCAAGTAATGGCACCCAACCGCTCCATGGTTCAACCGTCGTGGACCTTTAATGGGGCCCTTGTTAGGCAAACTGTCTGTATTTGAGAGTACAAATAATCACGAAGCCCCGGCACTCGTTATTAGATCTTTAACGGCCAAATCAAAAATACGGTTAAGACTTCCCAACATTATAAAAGCCTGCCGCTAATGTTTCTTTCAGAAAATTCTCAGCTATAGTTCCAGAAATCGATCAAAAAGCTCTGTAAACCCAATTTGTTTTCTCTTTCAAGATCTTCAAGAAAGCCACAGAACTTTTGAATCTGGTAACCTCTCTCTCTCTCTCTATTCAGCCTGAATTTATATTTCTTTAGCTGATTCAATGTAGTATGGTTGAACATTTCTCTTTATTTTAGTCGGATTCTTCTCATTGGTTTCATTCTAGCTCTGTTTCTTCAAAGAAATCTCACAAAATTAAATATTGGTTTCCTTATTTTTTGTTTCTTAATTTTCTGTCTTTTCGATTGTTGTGAGTTCTTGTTACTGCTTTTATTTCTGGTTGTGTTTCTTGGAAGAACTCTCACAGATCTTTTCGATTGTTGTGAGTTCTTGTTACATATACAACAAATTGCTTTCTGGGCTGTGTTTCTTTGAAGAACTCTCACAGATTTTCTTGTTACTGCTTTGCTGCTTAATTTGTGAGAATAGTATTTTTTTTTTTTTTTTTTGTTCATCGAATTCCTCATTGATTTCTTACTTTCTGGTTCTGTTTCTTGGATTTCCACGTGTTTCATTCTTGTCTCTTGGGAGAACCACAAATGTTTATTTCACATCTGTGATTAAGGATTTTTACAGATGTACGTATTAGAGATAATTTGATGTAAAACTTGACCATTCTTTGGCTTTCTTTCTATGGTTCTGTTTGTCTCTGTCTCTCTTCCTCATTCCTGATTAGAAAAATCTTGAACAAATCTGTGGTTTGCTATTTGTTTTTTCTATGTAGTCAACTGCGTCATTAGGGATCCCTAATAGCAATTTGCAACAAGAGTCTCGAGCACAGCAAGAGCCCGTTGAAGAAGTTAGCAAGAACTGGTGTTGGGTTTTCTCAGAGAAACCATGTCCGACAATCAAGGTAACAAGAATGCTAGTGCTGGAGTGGGCAGCTCAAAGCACCCCCAGCAACCCCCACAGGGCCACAACAAGTATAAACTCCTAACCTCAGTCTCTTTGAATTTGGCTCCTCTTAACTCTTTCTACAAGATATTCATTGGTAGCATGCTTGTTAACGTGAATAAAAATAAAAATATTCTGGAAGGTATAAGTCCACACCATGAGGACTTCCATAACTGCCCAGGTTAATTACTGATAATTAAACATGCCATTTGAACTGTTTGAGCTGTTCAGAATTCATTGACTGAGGTTTAATTGGTGAATTGTTGTTAAGATTTTTACATCTCTGATTGAATTGGTGACTGGAAATCCAAACCATTGCATCCTCATGCGGTAGACGATTTCAATCCTGCTAAGCATGGAAAGCCCTTTTTTTTAATAAAATATTATTACATAATTTATAATAGTTTTTAATAAAATATTATTAAATAATTTATAATAGTTTCTATTGCTGTAAGTCTTACCCTATTCTTGTTCTAATATCTTTATATTAAAGCCATGTTTCCTTCTTTTTTCTTATCTCCTTTTCATATGTTTCTTAATATAATATTAAAATGCATTTACTAATATATGCTATTTCTTAATATAATATTAAAATGCATTTAATAATATATGTCTATTTGTTATACATATTATTTTATATGTTTAATGGGAATATTTTTTTCCTATGTTTTGTATATTAAATATATATTTTGTTCCTATACATCTTTATCTTGTTGTTTAATCTTGTTTCCTAGGGTGTCTTTTTCTTATATTTTCTAATAACATATTTTTCTAAATAACATACAACTTTATCTAGTAAAAACTATGTTTCCTATTGGATAACAACCCCTACCCGCCGTGTTACCATCCCAATAGAGGCACGTTAGGGTTTGGTATTGACTAAAACCTTATAGGGGAGGTTCGGGTTCACCAAAACCCTGTTACCATCCTTAGGGTGGGATGTTTCTTTTCTATTCTTTAATAACATGTTTCTCTATATTTTATTTGGTGATGTTGTACCCACAAGGAAAATTTAAGAAAATAGAAAGTAACCATGTAGAGGAAAAGAAATTGGTGTTTAAGGCTAGTAAGATTGAAGAAAAAGAAACTAGCCACGTAGAAGAGAGAAAAACGGGTATTTGAGGCTCTTGTTCTAACACAGAGTTTAAGCTCAAGTGAGTCAAAATCAAAAGCAGAGTTTGAGTTAAAGTCAATATTAAAAATAAACGATGCAACTTGGAGGAAAGAGAGTGGCATAGGTAGAATTTGAGTTCAAATAGGATATTAAAATTAAAATGCTATTACAATATTTCACAAATAACATTATTTTCTAATATAAAAAATAAAAATAACACATATTATTGTATTGAAAAAAGATTAAAAAAATATCCCCAATTGATTAAATTTTGTATTGTTATTAAATATATTATAATTTTTCTATTATACTTAGATTTCAGAAGAACATTTCCACCATTAATAATACAACTTATAATAATGAATAGGTTTATACATAGTACTATAATGTGACATTATACTTAATACTTAAAACTTCCAGCATCCTACTACAATATAAGGAAATAAAGTTGCGCTCTATGTAATGCCCCGAATCCGGTAGTTTTTTTTTCCAACGGATCAAGGCATTACTTGAATGATAATAAAGCAATTAAGAACAAAAACATAATAGGATAAAGGTAAATCAGAGTACGCCAAAATTTAAACAACTCCTTCATTAATCCAAAATAAAAGTGTTAATAATCCTCAAAATAATCTTCTTAACTCAATACATCAAATCTGAACTCAAAAGGGTAAATTAACTATTCTAAACACTTCTCGAAACCTATTATAAAAGAAATAACTCCTAAACAAATCTCCTTCAAATATATGAGACAAACTAATAAGTTATAAAGTGCTTATTCAAGGTCCCCTGTTGTACCCTCTATATTATCTACCCTGACTTGTAAGTCCTCTCCAAGAGTATCTGAAAAAAAAAATATTGAAAACAAGGATGAGACATAAAATCTCAGCAAGTAGTAACATACATGAAGAAAACTATCTATATAGTTTGAAATCATTTTTCATGAGGTTCCAACGATAAATCCAAATGCCAAATATCCAAAAATAATATGTCATGAATCCAAAACTAAATAATTTCAAAGTAAAACCAATAATATAATCAGCACACCACACAATTTGTGACATCACAGGACTCGTGAAATGAGACATCTTTGAGAAGTTAAATACCCGATTCCAAATGCCACCTCCCCACATATGTTGGCCGAGATACACAAACTACAACATAGGGGAGTACCCACCCAGATACAAGGATAAAGGTTGGCATGTGCAACCACAACTTCCCACCAGGATACACGAATAAAAGAATATGATTGCTACAAGTTCCAACTTCCCACCGAGATACGCAGATAAAGGAAGAGGATTGCCGAGATAGACAAACTAAAATGCATAAATGGACCATAGGGCTAACTAAACAAAGAAGACCCACTTCACTATCTAGCTAAACTATGGATCCATAACAAGCTATGCCCACGAGACACAAGGCAATCAAATACTGAAACATGTTATTTTAGATACCAAAAACATCATCAATAATTCACAAATCACTCCAAGATACTGTGAGACATGGAAAAATCACCGGGATGATTCCCCCCCGTCAACACACGAGCTCAACGAAAATGGGAGAGTCGCCACCATTCAATTTTTGGGGTGTGAATGGGCACCAAAAGATTCAAAAATAGTAAAAAAAAAGCTAAAAGGCAAATACTAGAGTAAAAATAACTCTACTTGAAAATCAAATCCAGAGATGGGTAAGGGGATTAGATTATGAATGGGGGAAGGTGTTAGGCACCCCCATTCACCCACACAAGGTGGTTGCCAAGTGTTGTTCATGCTAAAAAAATGAGAAAGCTTGCTAAAAACAAATATGTGATATTTCCACATGAGAAATCCAAATGAATTCCAGATCCTCTTTTATATCAATATCACTTCTGGAATATTACCAATAGATGGAAATCAAAGCAAAAATTGCATAAAACCAAGTTGAGTCAAATCCGGAAAATTCGGTAAAAGATGGAGCCATTGTCTTAAAATCATTCAAATCTACTTTAAATTAAATCAAACCAAATCCATTTGAAAGATTATGTCAAATAGAAGACTCGTGCAAATTTTCAATCAATTCCGGTTAAAATCCTAGGAGTTATTCTCCTTTGAAATCTGCTGCTGGAGATAATTAAAAGTGACAAGTGGGCAAGTTTGGAAAATCATTTAGAAAAATCGGCTCCATATAAATCCATGAAATTTGGTGTGAATGAAGTCTATATAGCCATCTTTCAAATAAAACTAGCCTCATATGAAAATTCATTCGGATGTGCCTTGGGCGGTCTCCCGAACAGGCCGCGAGGATCACAGATTTACCCAGAAAAGTGCTATTGAGCAGTTCTGAGTAAATCTGTTACCAACGACATAAATGGAGTCAAACAATTATGAAACTAACTGGGTTTGAAACTAGACTTCCAAAGGAAAACACCAAAACAAGAATCACTCAAATCGGACTTAAAACGAACACATGGTGCTCAGTTGAAGTGACAGGTTCTACAATCAGACCTGAACTGACCTATCAACTTCGACAGAGAGGTGTCAAAAATCCGCTTGATACAAATTAATGAAATTTTTCAGGCATAAACTAGACAGCCTCACCTTTCCCATGGCTTTAGACTCACTCCAAAATTCATCCGGACGATGAGGTTACGAGTGTCCGAAGTTGGGGTACAGCTGCTGCCCAATTTCAGCCTTTTTAAAGAAAATCAATTCGAAACAATGCTTGGGTGTGTGGAATCCGTGCAAGATAAATCAAAATCATTTGAAAAAGATATTGAGGAACCTCCAGGAAGAAATGGGGCACGAGTTTGGCTCACGATTCTCTCCGATTGGAAAGAATATGCCAAAAACCCCAAAATTAAACAAAAGTGTCCAAAACCGAGAGGTTAGACCTAGAGGTCATCAATACTTGCTTGAAATCATGTTGAAAACCAATAAGAAATATCCCAGAATTGTTTGGGGCTATTTATTCCAGATCTATCACAATGAATGCAATAAATCCGAAATATAAGCCGAATCCGACAAAACAAGTGCTATGTGTGTGTGTGTAAAAATCCATTCTTCAATAATATAACAACATATAGCATGCATTCATATCAATCAAATGGGGTTCTAAAACAACCTAGGGTCCCGTTCCATTATCGTTTCCCTTAGTTCTCTCTCCCCGTTTAACGGTTCTTCGAGATAATCTTGGGGTACTTTGAATATGAAACGGTTTTCATAGAATCAGAAGGCTTATTCCAACAAGGTTCTAACAATAGGATCAATCCTCAGTCTCGTTTCCCCTAGATCCCGCCTTCACGTTTTACGGCTAGGGGGAGTCTCGAGGTACTTTGAGTAGAGGAAGGGTTTTCATACACACATATTAGGCCTTATTCTACAGAAAGGTAGAAGAAGAGAGCTAGACCTAGAATGTAAGAACAGAAAAATAAAGAGAGGTTTGAGGCTTACCTGGGCTTCTGGAAGCAATACGGCAGCGGTTCCCTTCTTCAGTCGGAGCTCTTCTGTAAAACCCCGACCCGGATTATACTTTAATTATTAAGTTTAATTACTTAAAGTGTGATTATTAGGCTAATTAAGTACTTGTGTTATGAAGGTGAGGTGGATGTGGATCAAGCTTAAGGAATTAGGGGAAATCAAATTGATCTCTATTGAAGGTTATTAAGGTTAGCTTAGATAATGTAACTCTTAAGAATGCCCAAGTGTACCCAAATTATCCCCTAAGAGTACCTAAAGTAACTCTTAAGAATGCCCAAGGTACCTCTCAAGTGTACCTTAAGTGTCTCCCAAATAACCTCTTAAGTATACCCAAGATACCTCATTTCTATACTTAAGGTACCCCCAAGTATTACCCAAAGTACCCCAAAGTATTACCCAAAGTACACCCAAGTATTACCCAAGGTACCCCATTGTTTCACCTAAGGTATCCTACTTTAATTGCCTAAGGTACCCCTATGTTTGCCTAAGGTATCCCCTTGTGTTTACCTAAGGTACCCCTGTGTTCATCTAAGGTATCCCCTTGTGTTTGCCTATAGGTACTCCTGTGTTTACCTAAGGTATCCCCTTGCATTGCCTAAGGTACCTCACATGTATACCTAAAGTACCCCTTTATATTACCTAAGGCACCTCACTCATATTGGCTAAGGTACCCCACTGTTTTGCCTAAGGTACCCCATTCGAATACCTAAAGTACCTCTTAATTATACCTAAGGTACCTCACTTGTATTGCCTAAGGCATCCCTTTATTTTAACTAAAGTACCCCACTATTTTACTTAAAGTACCCCCCCTTGTTTACCTAAGGTACATTCCCTTATATAGCTAGGGTACCCCTTTTGTATAGCTAGAGTACCCCCTTATATTACTAAGGTACATCCCTTACATTACCTGAGGTATACCCTTGTATTTCCTAGAAGTACTCCTCTCATATAAGTAAGGTACCCCCACTGTTTTTCCTAGGGTACACCCCCAATATAGCCAAAGTACCCCCTTTTGTCTAACTAAAGTAACCCCTATATAAGTAAGGTAACCCCACCCCAACTGTTTTGCCTAAGGTATAACCCCTTCTACAGCTAAGGTACCCTCTCAATAACACTAAGGTACTCCCACTTCACACCAGGATATCCCATCTTGTATAACTAAAGTACCCCAAGCACCCTTAGAGTATGCCTTTTGAAATGGCTAAGGAAAAACCCCTTAAAACACCGGGTACCCCTGCAAATAACACTAAGGTACCCTCTACTTATCACAAGGTACACCCATACTTAACACTAAGGTACCCCTAGGGTTTTAATTGACTAAAAGCTTTGTTTAGGGGTAGATTTGAAGGACCAAAAGCTTGGGCATATAAAAGGATGCCCTAATTTATATTTTAAGTATTTTGAGAACACTCCTTCTTGTCTTGGTCGTATAGAACAAGAGGGGAAGTGTGGGAGCTTGCTTAAAAGCTTCAAGAGAAAGAAGAAGAAGGAGAGAAGAGCTTGAAGAGAAGTTTTGCTTCTCCATTAGCAGGTAAGTAGCAAACCCTTCCAAACAAAATGAATTACCAAAATTCGTATTCTCTCTCTAGGGTTTGATTTATTTGAAGAAATAATCTTGCATGTTAGTTTTTATTGCTAAAATTCATAGGGTTTTGGTTGTATGATAATCTTGTTTAGTTTTCTATTGATTTGCCATGGATTTCCAGCTTTATTGATTACATTTCAGATTAAGGTTTAAGATTTGTGTTCATGTGGATTTGGGATGAATCTTTGTTTTGGAAAGTGTTTTAAAGTATGTTGGGATGTTTTATGATCACCCATTTTAATGTTGGAAAGGTTATAAAGGATTTACATGAGTTTTGTGTTGAAAATAGTCAAAATATTTCAAAATCCCGACCCTGCGATTAATCCTGAAAGTTGGCGATTAATCCTGAGCCAAACCCCTAAAAACTAGCCTCTGTTATCTTAAATCGCGAATCAGGATTAACCTGGGCGATTAATCTAGAGCCTTAGCGCGCGAACGTTCAACTTCAGCGCGTGCGCGTCAACCTCATTATAAACCTGAGCGCGCGCACCTTAAGCCTCAACGCTCGAACCTTGAAGCCCAACGCGCGAACGTTGCCTAGCCTGTTACCTCAACGCGCGCGCGTCCAACCTTAATGTCCGCGCGTTGAAGCCTGTTTTTGAGAACTCTTCACCCTTTTTCTCTTCAACCCTCTTCCAAACAACCCAAGCCTTCGGCAGAGCACCCTTATTTCCATGAAAGACATTTAAATAAATGTCCTGTGTATTTATTGCTCCATTTACTTAAGTCTTTACATGTAAATAAGGTTTTACCCCCCATTTGGAACCAATAAAAATACTCCTAAGGCCCAATTCCCAACCAATAAAAAGTCAACTTTTCAGTTCATGCCTAAATTTCAGATTTTCCCGATGTGCGCACCTGATTTCGGTCGCACGACGAGGCGCACGCAAAACGATGCGTGGCTCGGGTTTTGGTTGGAGTCGCCACTGCCTGATGGGGTGCAGGCAGACACCTGGGTGCCTAAGTTCTTCTTCTAAGGCTTTTGGTCTGCGGCTTTGAGATTCTAAGTAGGGGCTTGGTTGCGGTCTGGGGAAGTCCGTAGACACCCCAGTCCACCCCGTCAAGTGACGGGTCCCACAGGTTTCCCTGGTTTGAGTCAACTTTGGTCTCTCACTCACCCGATTCCTATTCCAGCATGCTATTTTGATTAAGTCTGGCGGGACCACCAAAGTGGTGTGGGTCCCTTCACTTGATTTTATCTTTTTAATTAAGATGATCTGGGCCTGGTGGGGTGGGCCCCGTTGGAAGGCCCACGATATCCCTTGGTGGGCCAAGTGTGGCCCGTATGTTCCTTGGTGGGCCAAGTGTGGCCCTTTGGATTTTGGCTCACTTTGAATTGATTTTATTTTAGAGTTCAAGTTGGATTAGTTAAGTGGATTTCATGCCAAAAGTGGGCCGGGATTGCTTTGTGGGCCCTTGAGTGGGCCCCACAATTGGTTGCCAAGTGATTTTGATTTTATCTTTCTTATCTGTGCCAAAATGGGCCAAGCATTGGGCTTGGGGCCCTTTACCTGGGCTTGGGCTTGAAAGCCCAAGGCTTCCTGAATTAGGGTTTGGAAACCCTAAGTTGGTCGGGTTCATGGGCTTAGTGGGCCCGATAGGCCCTACCCGTGGTCTCGGCCAAACCACATCCTACTTTAATCATGCATGGCCCAATTAGGGCTTGGGTGGGCCTCAAGTGGTCTGGCCCACTCAAATCTTTTATTATCTTAGTTAAGCAAAATGAATTGGTTGGGCTTGGTGGGCCCCGTTGGAAGGCCCACTGGAAACCAAGTTGGACCGAGAGTCCAAGTCCCATGTCGGGTTTCCGGGTGACCCAGAAACCCTTTTGGTTTATCCGGTTTGGTTCGGAAATGTCATTCACATTCAGCAATAATCACATAAGAAAATACACAAGATTGACACTCTATCAAGAAAAAATTGGCTCATTGTGCTGGGTCCAAGGGTATTTTTGGAATTTTCAAAAAAAAAATAACAATTCGGCCTGTTTTGGACCTGGCGCTCACCTCCTGAAGTGAGCGCCAAGTGGGCGCCAGAACCAGGCGAAATTTTGACCTGGCGCTCACCCGATACCAGGTGAGCGCGAGCTGGGCGGGAGGTGAGCGCGAGATGGGCGCGAGAAGGGCGCCAGAATTTCACCTGGTTTTTGGTGGGCGCGAGCTGAGCGCCAGGTGGGCGCCAGCTCGGCGGGAAGTGAGATGAAAGGGGCGCCCACCTCCTAGGTGAGCGCCAGGTGGGCGCCAGATGGGCGGCAGCTCACTGCAATTTTCAACTCTCTGTTTTTTTGAGATCTCCCTCTCTGGCCGGTTTTTTTCGGTCTGTAACTGTTCCACTAGCCTCCTAACATGCTCAGAACACCTCCCAACTAATCTTGGATTTAATCTAACTACATTTTATTTCAAGTTTTGAAAACCCAGAAAACTTACAATACAAACATGCATTCAAAATACTTCACGAATAATATGCCCAGGACACCTCCCCGGGCTTCGACCACTCCCCAGAAGGCACTTAGACTTGCATTGAAATTAACCTAAGCTAACATATCGCAAACCGAACCACAAAATCACACATCAACAAATTAACAGTGAAGGGACAAGGGGGTTTATAATGGGGTACACGAGATGAAATGCCCACGGGGAACATGCTCCCCTTCGAATCACACAAGCAGTATTAGTAAACAAAATTGTAGAATGTAAAACATCATGACATGATATGCTCGAAATGAGCTTATATTCAAAAAAACAGCATGGTCGGGAACATTACCTGGGTGTCAGAACACCCTTCTGAAGTGAGCAGGTAGGCTCCCCCTTTTGAAGCTCAAGCAGCGGCTGGACTCTCCTCCTTTAGGCTCACTCGGCAAGCTCCTCCTTTTCCTTTGGGTATCAAGAGAGGAGGACAAGGATGGGAAGAAAGGTCCGAGAAAGGTGGGGGAAGAAGTGTCTGGTTTGTTCTTTGGGGAAGATGGTGGTCAAGACCACCTATGCCCGACGAAGAAGGAGCTCGAAACCTCCAACAAAAAAAAGCTCCCAACCCGAAAACAGCCTCCCAAAAAATCCCCCCAACCCGAGAACCAAAATCCCAACCCCTGCGCTGAACTTCGCGCGGCCTTATATAGGCCAGAAAAAGGGGGTGCCGCTCACCTTGGCGCCCAGCTCAAGGTGAGCGCAAGCCCGTTTGCCACGTCCGCGCGAGCGGCACAATGATGAGAAATCATTTAATGCCGCCGCTCGCCGGTCGAAAAATCTAAAAAAAATCAGATTTAGTCCCTGACAATTTTTGGTAAAATCCGATATTCTCGGATTTTTACAGATTTAGTCCCTGGGATATTTCGAATGTTCGGATATTTACGGATTTGATCCCCGAGATATTTTCCTGCGCAACTCGCCGCGTGTGCAGCTTTTTGCCACGTGCGCAGATTGTCGGTTTTGCTGCTCGGAAACTTCATCAGCTCATATTTCCTTCATCCGGACTCCGATCTGGGCAAACTTAGTTTCATTAGAATCATATCGGAGCCCTCTATCCCATGACCTAGGGGTAGGCCTCCGGATCGGATTTTACCAGAAAGTCAACTTTTGGCTCTGCCCAGGTTTGACCGCCCGCAGAACCTTCCCCCGGACTCCGATTCCTGCAAACTCAGTTGCGCTGGAATCGTGTCGAGATTCTCTATCCAATGATATAAAGCAAGGCCTCTAAATTTCACTTAATCAAAAATTCAACTTTTTGTCCCCTTGGGGTTTGACTTTCTGCTAGGGTTTTCATTTTCAGCAATTTCAGGGGTGCAAAAATAAGGTGCTTACACCCGATTTTCAAAAAGGGCCACTTTTTGAGTTTGATATCCAAATGAGTGATTCAGAAGCCCAGAAAATTCTAGATGATTTATATACCCTCCAATAGACTACAACCAGAATTTGAACCCCAAACTCCTTGTAGATTTGTCTAGAAAAATTCGACACCGAAAAGTCAACGTTTTCAACCAGACTTGGAATATTTTTTAGGTCCCAAACTTTTTGTCTCGGAATCCATTGAATTTTGGTATGGTGACTTATTTGCGATTTGAAAGATCAACCCACTCATCGAAAATGTGTTTTGAGGATTTTATGACCTTCGTTTTGCTTGGCTTGGATTTATGAAAACGACGTAGAAAAACCCTTATATGACTTGACAAGGCTTTTGGCTTATTGTTTTATTGGCGGTGGATGGGGATTCCACTTGGAATCGATTGATGTGATAGTGGATGGGGAATTCCACTTGGCTTATGTTGTGATTTGGCAGTGGATGGGGTATTCCACTAAGCCTCGGTTGATTTGATAGTGGATGGGTAATTCCACTTGGTTTTGGTTTAAGCACTGGTTTTACTCACGGAATTGAACGGTTTGTTTTGATTTATGAGTCTTCTAATTGGAAATTATTCTTAGTGTAGATCCACAGTGAGTCTAGTAGTGTGCTGGTGTTGGCTTGTTAGAGTTAATTTTCCTTGTCCATGTAGCTTTCCACTGTAGGGAATCAGTGAGGCCCTCTCGGGGAACAGAGGTGCTGCGGCAATCACCCGTCGCGGGGAACCGGCGGGAGTTCTTATGATTCATATGATTTGGTTCGGCAGTGGATGGGGCATTCCACTTGGCCTTGATTATTACTTTGGTTGTCACTTGCCAACCCATACGTGGGTGCTCCGCTTGCTGAGATGTCCCTAGCTAGGCTTCTCTCTGTAAGTCGTGTAGGTGGCAAATGGACAGTGGACATTAACCTAATTTAGAGACACGCCAACTCACGAGTCCTAACAAGACATACTTGCAGTATTTGATTGTAATTGCAGAATTGATTTCATATATTATTCGATTGAGATGCTTTGACTTGAGATTTACATTTTATATTTGTGAATGTGATCATGATGTTATAAAACTGCATAAACTGTTTCTATCCATGCATGTTTGCTGCTTACTGGGACTTTAAGTCTCACGCATGTTTTGTTTTACCGGAATTGTTTTCAGATCCTCCTGATGAGCCATGCATAGAAGGAGATCTAGACTATAGACCCGAGGACTATTACTACTACCCACAGTAGGACTCTCTTTATGATATTGCATTTTGTTAGTGAGTTGGAAATGGGATGTAAATAATACTTTTGGACTTATACGTTGGGAGATATCTTTTGTATATGTCTGTATATTTGAGAAAGAGCTTGTGAGCAATGAGATACCTTAGATGTATTTTGTATACGGATTAGATATCATGTTTTGGAGATCGTAATACAAGAAATCTTTTGTTGGATGGAAAATTTTTACTTCCTTGCTTCTTTAGCTTATGCACTCTGATAATTACATTGTAATTGCCCAGGAAATTGTGTTTATCAGGTTCTATTGGGCCCATAAGTAGGTCTCGGGGACGGGTCGGTGCCGTGATAGGGCAGACCCGGATCTGGGGCGCTACATCTTCGATCTCCAACTTATTGGCAAAAGTTCTTTGCAAGAGTTCTTGGCCATTTGCTTAAGGAGGAGCCTCCTATTTATAGGCAAAGGCTAGGGTTAGGGTTGGTATGATGGAAGACACAAAATAATGTCTAGAGCCCCCCAACCTTAACCCTAAGGCCATTTCCGAGATTTCTACTCCTTTAATGAAGGATATGATGGTAAAAGTGAAAACTCTCAGAAAACCCTAATTTTGAGCAAAAAGCTTATATCTGACATCTCAGGTTGGATAAAAAGCACCTATATGTATCCGACATATGTCGTCGGATACATTAAGAACTGCTTATATCCGACAACTTATGTCGGATATAAAGAGGTGTGCTTGTATCCGACCTGAGTTGTCGGATACAAGAAGAAATGCATATTTCTCAAATTCTGTGCTGGTCTTAAAGGAAAAAATGATTTTTGCCAATTATTCATCATTTTTTATTGTGCAATTTGGGGGTGTCTACAGATACATGGAGGAAATCCAAGTCTCAAACCCAAGCTACATGAGTGAGAATAACCACTCCGAGGTACACGGAGGAAATAATAACAATTCTACCATAACAATCATGAAAGCATCTTTAGGTAGGTCAAATACAAGTGTAGGAACCACTAATATCAAATTAAGTTGAAAAGAAAACAATTTGGAATGATAAACCCAAATAAAAGTCATTTTAGTAGGACTTATCCAAATTCTTTATAAAAATCCAAATAAATCATCTGACAATGCAAACACTCTCAAAACACCCTAATCTTATTGGTACATGAGTTAAAATTCAATAAAAATAAGTTTAGAATCAAAAACTAGGTCAAAAAACAAAATTCCTAAAATCTATCAGTGGGCACTCGAGCGCTAACGGGCACTATGTCAAGTGCTTGAAGAAAATTGATTCAGGTCCTTGGTCGCTTGGAGTGGCGCTCTAGCCATATCCCAAGCGCTCAGTTTAATCATATTTTATGGGTTTTGGGTTCTAAATTTTCTATAAAAAAGGGGGAGCACCTTTGATGGCGCTCAAGCGGTGACCAGCGTTGGCATTACCAATATTGCGCCTGGCCTAGCACTCGAGCGTCATTGCGGGTGTCCGTTGATTTCTTAAAAATTTTGGGTTTTTCCTCTATTTCGTGAATTTTATTTCAAATCCAAATAATACCAAACTAACTTCTCAAATCACTTTGAAATCATGAAATATCATCCTTAAACCCATCTTAGAAAACTGTAGAAACCAAAATAAGCGATACAATCTCTTTTAAAATCACCAAGTCCACCCTTCTAGTCTAAAACCATCTATTTAACCAAAACTTATCCAAAATATTTTGTATAATTATTTTTTCCAGTGAAAACGTCTTCAAAATACCTTCAAAACTTTTAGAATCTATTTGGGCATTCAAAAATATCATATGCAAATACAAAAAAAACTTTAATGAATTATTATAAAATTTAATCATGTAAAGGTCAAATCTATCACCTATGAACAAGTAATGTTCTAAATATCATAACTCGATCGTTGCTTAACCAAATTACCTAAAATTTGACTCATTGGATTCCTAACTCATAGTACTAAAATAGCCTATAGCAGATTTTCAAAATTCAAATTCTATGAGGTTAATTAATTATATCTTTTTAAAGTCATCTTTTAATAAAAAACTGTACATGCTAGTAAGTAATAAAAATTAATTAAAAATACTAAACAGCGGGATATTATTTAACTTATATTTTTTCGTGAAACTAGACACAAAACCCTACAACTTTTATGAAGATCATGTAACCCAAATCTCTCTCTAACTAAGTGTAAAAATTCCATCTAATTAAAAAATAGCTGTAGAAATCTGGTTTTCTAGGTTTTCAATTAAAGTTTTCTGCAACATCTGATTTCTTCTTTTGTTAATTATAAAACCACGTTTAAGATTCTTCTAAAACCATCTAACACATGCATTAAAACCTTCTTATCATCCAAAAACATATTTATCTAATCACAATTAAAATCAATGCATGAGTCATCAAATATAATCATAAAAATCTCCATTAAACCTCTTCAAAAGATAAACCAATTCCTGAGAAATTTCCCAAATCAGCAAAACCCATCTCAATACTATTGAGCAAAACAATTCTAATCCATAAACCAGATATTTAACGACTATTCCACAAAACCATGCAATTTTCTAGAATTTAAAAGTTACTACTTGCCTAAATAAAGTGAAATCCTTCTTTTTCCAATAAACCTCAAGGTAAGCCAACTTTCTAAAATTTTCGCACAACTCTAGGGATTTTTAAACATGATCTCCACCATTCAGATTGAAGAACCACCAATGAAGAATAAAACTGCCAAATTTGAGGCCAATCCAACGGTTGAATCTCTCTAGATCATCGTTTGATAGTTGCTGGTCGGAATTTTCTACAACTTCTCTTTTTCTCTAAAGTCTCTTATTATCTCTCTATATTTTTCCAGCCGTATGCACGAATTTTCTCTCTCCTTTTCTCTACACAATTGAATTAATGGAAACCCCAAATCTTCCCTAACGTCTTCCTTCTATAAACTCACCCAAATACAAGTCCTAATTCGTTTAGGAAACTGCCTAACTAGGATTTCTAATTTTATTTGGAAAACTCTTCTATCTCTCCTTTCTAATTCTTCTTTTAAGAATCTCATACAAAAGAAACTCCTAATTTAATTAATTTTCGTGCTAAGTAGTTCCCCTCTTTTATAAATTACTAAAACACCCCAAAACTCATCTTATCCTCAAATTTAAGGCCCCTTATTAAGTATAATTACAATTAGGCCCTTTTCTCATCTTTTAAATTATAAATTAAGCTACTTAAATCCAAATTTAATCCAACTTAAATTTAATTGATTATTTCAATTCTAATAATTATTTATTTTATTAATTTAATTTTTAGCCATTAGGAAAAGACTAAAATACCATTTTTCATTATTATACTATATTTAACCATTACATTTATTTCTAAATTTCTAAATTTAATATCCTCATTATTTCTCTTCATAATATGAGTATGAATTACAATTTCAATCTCCTAAATACTTAGATTAAATATTTATCCTCCAATGTTTTAAACTTATTTATTTTATTTCTTCTAATATTTAGATTTACAATTATATTATTATTTCCTAAAATTCGGGATTTTACACTCTAACCAACAACTTTTTTTTTTGGAATAAATATTATATTAAATAAAGTTTCAACTAGGGCCCAACCGGGGAATGGTCCCCCCCCCCCCCCCCCCCCCCCCCCCCCCCCCCAATAAAGTCATCAACAACAGTAGATGAAATACCAACTGGAACAGATTTTAACTACAGACAAGAGAAATGATCTAATGCAAAATTAGCCAATTGATCTGCCACAAGGTTTGCTTCCCAAAAGATCTTCGAAAAATGAACGGAGATGAACAGCCCACGAAGATGCCTAGCCTCTTCCACGAGATGTTCAATTCACCAAGGTGGACTTGTCTTGCTAAGCAAACAATCCACAACAGTGCTAGAGTCACTTTCGATCACAATCTGGTTACAGTTTAAAGATAGAGCTAACTTGATCCCTTCGACAACAGCACTAGCTTCGGTAAAAATTGAATTTGCAATACCAATCTGATGGGCAATGGCCCCCAATACCTTGCCATCTGAGTTCCTAACCACAGCTCTAAGGGCAACAACACCTAGGCTTCCTCTAGCAACACCATCAACATTGAGCTTCATCCATCCGTCTACAGGCTTGGACCAACTAACATAGCTACTTTTTTCCTTACACAAGCACCAACACTAGGACTCCTATTTGTGATATTTCTTGAGTCTTCCTCTTCCTGTAAAGCACAAAACTAAGATGTAATCAGTGGCATGTTTGGAGAATTGTTTTCAAAAATAAATTTATTTCTTGTCTTCACACAATCCAGCAAAGGTTAGCCTAGGATGCCACCACCAGTTGGTCTTTTGATAAATCTTCAATAGGTTCCATTTTCATCATACTAAGGGGCTGCACGCGCTGCACGGGTAGAAAACGTGGGCCCGCTTAGATAAGCAGCCCGAGATAGTTTAAAATAGTGGGGAATTGTTTTGTTTAGGGAAGGCAAGTTTTGGAAAAAGAAAGGAGCATCAGAATCTAGAGGGAATATTCCCCCCTCTTCTCTTTATTAATAGTATAGATAATTACACACCCAATCCTTGCACGAATGGATCTTTGGAGATTTAGGAAGTCTTCCACCCATGCGACCAAACCATATAACATATCCTAATTAAGTTACTTGATCCTAAGATATCCCAATTAATGAAGAGTAATTACTTGAATGTATATATTTTTGTTTAAATAAGAAAGAAACGCTCGGTTAACGCCAGAGCGTCTGAGCGGAAAGTTAGCGAGCCGAGCCTGGGGACTGTCTGTGTGTACCACGTAACCAGATAACGTGTTAAATTGACAGGCTAGAAGCAAGGCACGTGTGTCTGGGAATCAACGCCGCAAAAAGCACATCCCATTTCGTTTCGTTGTTTACCGTAACGACATCATTCTCGTCTTTCATTAATTGTCTGTAATTTAAACTACTTGGTTTCATCACAAGATTTGTCCGAAGAAGAATGGTCCTGCAAGAATCCAGGATCCATCTTCAACATCTAAGCTGAAAATTGCAGAGGACGACGCTGGACAGGGAAAGCTTACTCACTGGACTACGCCATTGAAGTGAAAGCCGACCAAAAGAAGAAGAAATCAATGGCAGTGAGAGGTGTGGCTGCGGATATAAGAAGGAACTTGGGGACGATAAAGGAGAAGGTGATGGAGAAGCTTGGGGCTGCTTCTGTTCCGGCCGAGGCCTTGGAGAATGCTCGCCAGTTCTTGGAGACGATCGTAAGAGATGTCACCGTCGCAGCTCACGGACTCACAAAGGACGCCTTGCTCCGCATCAAGACCCATCTCGTCGACATCCTTCCTTCTCTTTCCCCACAACACACTAGAAAGGTCTTCTTCTTCTCTTGATCCCCTTTAATTTCTTTCTTTCTGCTTAAGAATTCGTGATATTGATGATTTTCGAGATGGTTTTTTCTTTTTTTAATTCAAGATTCAAGATAATTATTTTTCTGAATCTAAATTAGATGAATTAAAGGGAGGTTTTTAAGATGTATGATGATGGTGTGGTGCTGTGTCTATGGCAGATGGTGGATGATGCAGAGAAGGAAGCGAGGGGAGCAGAGGAAGGAGAAGAATATGAAGATGACGAAGAAGATGACAAGAAGGAGGAGGCGCAGAGAGGAAATAAGGGTCTGAACATGTCACCGGCGTCGTCTTCTATTGGGACCTTCTCGAGGCTCTAAGTGATGAGACCAGCATGGACACCACCTCGAGCTTTCCTTCTTGTCGTTTCATTCTCCCACGTTTGAAGGCAAACTTTGACTCATGGACTTGTGTTGTGTATTCTTTTTTAATTCTATAATCTATATTGATGGATTCAAGGCCTTGGAATATTGATTTGGGTTGTTCTCTATGGGCCCGCTTTTACTTGGGTTGGATTTAGTGGGTGTGAAGATATCAATACTATCTTTCCATCTACATCTATGTCTATATCTATATTATATATATAACGACAATTGGCCCCTTGGATAGCATGCCAAAATTATGCACAATTTCTCCAAAAAGTCCTTATCCTTTGTTGTAAAGGCTTCATTAGTATAGGATTAGGATTAAAATAGTCAAGACTCTTATTCGTTTAAAATCTGGACAGTTTCAAAATCATTCCCTCTCTCTACATGCAATATTGCACGTGTTTTGTTAGTCTATACTAACAAGAATAGGCCTCTTGGGAAACGTGCCAACAACTATGCACGACATCCCCCAAAAAGCCTTTATCTTTGTTGTTAAGGTATTACTAATATAGGGTTAAAATAGTCAAAATTATACAGTTACAAAATTGTTTCCTCCCTCAAATGCAATATTATATGTGCACCCTGCTAGTCTCTATCTCTATCTATATTAACGTGAGGCCCCCTTTGGGGAGCATGCCAAACTAACTAAATTTTTTTAACTTAAAATAACCTTGTAATGATATTTTGCCTTATATATTTATATGGGTAACTTTGTCTTTCTCATTTTTCCAATTTCCAAGAGAAACCTTCAACAATTCCTTCTGCCTTCATGTCCTAAAATTTGTATACATATTTGCAATATTTAGCGTGCACCATTGGGAAGCGTGCAAAAACCATATCTTTTTGTGTTCATAATATCCTTATAAATTATTATTAAAGTTCATTAATATGGGGTATAACTGCTTTTTTCTCTCTGAAATTTCTTAAATTTGAACAGTTTCAAAACGGTTCCTACTTCTCTAACCAATTGTCTAAAAATAAAAAAGAGCATTACTACTTGTTGCTAGTGATCTCTAACTCTGGAGAGAGAGTTCACTAATAGACCAAGGGATAAGTAATTTAACTCATTCACATATAAATCATGAATGTTTAGAATCCATATTATACAAGGAGACATTGCTTTTGCTAATTCAAATTGAAGGGTGATATCAAAGCGGTCTATTTTCGGCATCATACACATAGTTAGAACAATCGTCATAGTTAGCAGCTAACTTGAGAAGATAAGATTGTCAAATATCCAAAATAGGACTGAATACGTCTACGCTTAAACTTTGCCGCATGTTTGTGTCATTCAGAGGAGACGTAAGACCTGTATTTGATGAACGTAAATTCCATAAGAAAGATAGTGGATGAATATGGGAGAACCTAGTTTCCTTTCAAAAGATTGCCGAGGAAAAGTTGCTTTCTTTTTTAAAAGAAAATTAGGGATCGAAGTGACCCTTTCATTTTATGCTAAAGAGAGAGACCCTTGGCCTAAAAGGTTTCTTTCTGGTCTCAGACCACCAAAAAGAGAACACTCAAATAATCTTATGTCCTTACTGGTATAAGAACATATCTCCAAAATCATGCCATCTAATTAACAATATTTGTTAGAGAAAATTGGCAAAAGTGATATATTTATCAGGTGGGAATGGGAACAGAAGCAGGATTATTACTGGTTAAAAATTTGTTTCAAAATGCATCATAACAGGCAGCAAAAAAGGATCAGAAAGGCCTGTGTGACTCACCAGTCCATAGGTGGTGGAAAAAAAATCAGGTGATACCTCCTTTTCTTGTTATATCAACCCAAACTAGATCTGGTCACTTCATATGCCAGGAAACAAGCCGCATTTGCTGGGACGCTTCGTGCCATCGCGGGTCCAAACCCTTTGTAAAGGCCTTTCACCCCCTCTGATGCCAGAATCTTTCTGAAAGCATCAAGTGAGCCAGAATACTTGGGATTTCTGTAATCATCTATCTGAATTACACTCTTTATAACATCGGTTGGGTATACCAAACCCCAGAAAGCAGCTCCACCCAAACCTCCTGCAACAATCAGAGAGCCTCTTCCCAGACCCGAAGTGTCTTCCCCTCCTGCAAGGTACTGTTTCACAGCTTCATAGATGCCGAACATTGCAGCATTTCCCGGGACTTCACGTGCTAAAGTGGGCATTAGACCTTTGAAGAGGCCCCTTGCACCACCTTCTGATCTGAGAGCTTGTCTTGCCACATCCATCGGGCCCCCATACTTGACTGTTGCACCAGAAGACCCAGAAACTGCCAAAGCGCTCTGGGCTTGCAACCTGCTCTTTTTTTCCCCCCATCATGAAACCAAGCATGGAAAAAGACGAAAATTGAAAGCTTTAGTGGTTTTTTTTCAATCCAAAGAGGAAGAAAGACACAAAAATACTAGCCTGCACTTGATCAACTCTGTGGGGCATGCTAGAAAGCCAACAGCAACACCAGCCCCAGCTCCACACACAAACTGTTGACTAACTGAAAGTGGAGCACCTGGTTGGGACTTCAACATGGTCTCCAATTGTCCCCTCACCGTGAAGAGCACGGCATTAAAAGCAGCAACAGTGGCAAGGGGAGCCCCCATACCTTTGTACAACCCCCTTGGACCTTCTGCTGCAATTGTTTGTTTAACGGCATCTATTGCACCTGAATACTTTGGGGGTTGGCCTGGAGCTGGAACCGGCTGGCTTTGGAGCTTAACCTTAACAGTGTCAAATGGGTGCCCAACGATCAACTGTGCTGCCCCTCCAACAGTCCCAGCAGTTAGGTCCTTGGCCACATCCCCCATCTGCAAAGTTCACAAAATAAGAAAGACTGGTTCACTGCTAAAATATATCCATACTAAAACAATATTTCTTCATGATTTGGTCAAGGAGAGAACTAATTTCTTCTTCATATTCTTCTTTTCTTTTTCATGTGTGCAAGAATTGAAACATAAAAACTCCATGCTGAAACAGAGCACATTCAATTTGGACTTGAGGCTCAAACAAATTAGCTCAAAATAATTTGCAAGTTTCACTATTAAAGAATTAGAATGCTAAGCACTAACAATTTTCTTTAAGTTATATGTATGTTGCCATCATCAAATTAGAATTTAGTCAAATTTGTCCAAATGGAAAATCTTTCAAAAGTAAACATTAGAAGCATAGAAAGAGAGACCATGCCAGAAAATCACTGGATAAGCGGGTTGATGATAAATCACAATGAAGAATCAATAATCCTCAATCCGAAAGGAGCATTAATGAATACTGAAAGATAAACTAAAAGAGGCACTACAGAATGAAGTTAGCTCCACAATTGTCTCTAGAAATAACTAAAATGTGTAATATCCAACTTAAGCAATGTCTCCTCTTTAAGACTTTACTCAAGAACAAAAACCTTCGTTCTACCAAAAAGTGTAAACTTGAGGAATAAGAACCACCATAATTGGATTCTTACACTATATGAGCATAATGTTGAAGCATCATATTCATAGTTGACATTTTACTTGCAATAGTTCCTTTTCAATTTATTTTCTCCAATGACAAGAACATATATGCAAGAATCATGTGCAGAATTTTAAATAAATAGGTTTAAAACATAATTCACAAATCTCCTTTGTAGCTATGAGATAATTTTACTTTTGATTTATCGGTACAAGATAGAATAAAAAATCTCTTTTGTGCAGGAAGTTTTAAATTACCAATTACCAATTTACCAGTAAAAAGGAAAAGTTCTTTTTCCGGATGAATGGCCAAATTTTATAAAATATAAATCAGAGAGGAAAAGCAGAGAGGACTATATAAAAATTCATTTCTCGAAGGGAGTTTACCACTAAAGAAGAATAAAAAGTAATATTTTCCCCATTATTTATACTACCAGGAAAGAACTAAATAGCACATAATCAAATACTTGTCAGCTATAGCCACTTAGAAATAAAAATATCTTCGCTTTTACACACTCCTTTCCTTTAAGTAAAAAGTCCAAAATTCTCTGAAAGTTAGAACTGGAAAAGGTTTCCCTAGAAATCAGCATAAAAAAAGGTTACGTTTCCTCCCTCAACTTCCCTTTCAGAATGTTTTCCACATATCTTCCCTTTGTATCCAAAAACTTTTCTATGGATAAACATGGGAAAATATTTCCACAAGAATCAACATTGCAAAAGATTTCCTACCCATGTGTCTTCCTTTTTGCAGAACTGTAGAGATGTCTTCCGTTCAATTCAATTCAAAAGTTTTTTCAGAGTTAGCACAGGAAAAAGTTCCCACAAGAATCAATTTAAGGGTCAAAGTAGTAAAAGGGCCCCCCCCCCCCCCCCAACAAAACAGGCCAATTTTCCCTTGCACACAAGCCCCCTTACAACCACTCCCTCAGCCATAGTCAATAGTTAAATATTGCCATTCATCATCTTCAAAGCTATTTCTGAGAGCAACATGCGAAAAGGTTTCACTAATGATAGGAAATCATCATTTCAGCTAATGTAGGTATGTGTATTAAAAAGCACATGATGCCCATTTTCTAACTAAAGCAAACTCAACTGGTCAAATAGTTTCCTTACTAATTAGTTTAATCTTAGAGGCTGTTTGGTAACATTTTTTTTCTTTTTTTAAAAAAATAGTTTGAAAACTAAAAATATTTCCAACTGTTTCTGGGTTTTTGAAAACAAGTGACAAGAAACCCACTTGGTATCAATTTCTGTTTTTGGGTTTTTGAAAACAGGTGACGAGAAACCCATTCGGTAGTACTTGATAAAAAAAACGATTAAAGTTTTCAAAATCAACAAATATGCATTGCTATACAAACTGCAAGGCCATTAAACTATAACAATTTGCAATGAAAAAAATGAGCAAATCAAAATTCCATACCACAAATCAAAATATACTAATTCCAATATATAGGATTTTCTAAAGGGTAAAGGCTTCCGCAAAACAATATGTAAGTGCACCTAACTCCATTTACTGTATAAATATCAAAGGAGAGAATTAAGAAAAAAAATCCAAAAGTTTGAAGACGTAAAAAATAAAAAAACAAACATTGAAGACAATCAACAATGATTTTCCCAACTAGATGGGCTCAATAACATAAAAATCCTGGTTAGACCATTCTGTTGTTTCACAGGTATCCCACAAAAGATTACAGACAGCTTCAACAGCCTTGATAAGCTTTCAAGTGAGGAACAAAAGTACTCAGAAACTGTGTTCCCCGTAGATAAAACAGGAAAGAAGCCAGACGAACAAAAGTTACCCAATAAACATACAATTTGGGAATATATGATCTGGATTGAGTTTATTGAGCAACAATTTGGTGGATCTGAGTAGCTATAAGACATAAGAAAACCCCCTTCAGAGCTTTAAAATCCTAAATTCCATAAATGATCAAATTAAAGCTAAGAGGGAAGCTTCAATTCAAATTGAAATGCCCAGAATGGCTTGAATGGCAAGTAAAAGAGAAATTTTAGTGTTGCTCAGTTCGGAGCAGCAATCCCAAAGCAGGAAATCAAAAAAGATGTAAACAGAGAGTCACCTGATGATCTGGTACAAACAGAAAGCATCCAAGTGAGGAAATCTTATGCCAACCCAGAATCTGATTGAGAAAAATGAAGGATCAGGAGAACTTGGCCATGAAACTGAGGGAGCAAAACTTCAAAAATTCAATAACTCATAAACCCAAAGAAGGAAAAGCTCAAATCCAACATGTAATTAAACCCCCAGAAGGAAAAGGACCCAAAAATAATGTAGAGAGAGAGAGAGAGTAATGATGATTAAAAGGGTTTACCTTTTCAAGGAGGAAAAAAGGGGAAAACTGGAGATCACATTTACAAGCACGCATACAGATTGGTGATGGATAAAGTTTAGAAAAGGAGGTTGTTGAAATTTCAGAACTTTTTAGACGGATTTGGGAAAGAAATAATAATTGAAATGCAAACCCTAGCAAAACATTAGAATGGCAGAGCAGTTCATGCAGAAGAGAACATGGGATGTAAATATAAAAAAATGAAACCAAATCTACAGGGATTCAACATCTGGAAGCCATAACGGAACAGATCCCTGAGACCCACGAGGGTCCAGCTCCCAAAAAACCTCCATTATCTCTCAGTTTTTTACAGCTTCCGTAAATAGGAGTAATTGATTGGTGAGAAATTTTGATCTGGATTGGGGTTTACAGCCTAACCTAGCCATAGAAGAAACTCAATCAAACCACACTTAGCAAAGAACAGCCAAAATTCGAAAGAATTCATGATTTCAGGAACTGGGTATTTTACTGTTTGACCAGAATCTCAATTTGGAAATTCTTGCCAAGATAAATTGGAGAAAATAAGTGAAAATTGAATCCCTAGATTGCAAAGAACTCACTTTTTCTTCATGAGGGATTTGATCTTTGGTGTTCTGCCTCCGTTTGAAGAGTCGTTGAGATGTCACAATTAGCACAGATAAGGTAAGGGCACTGTGAAAGGTTACTTAATAGTGCAGGAACGTGGCAAGTTTGATGGAAACGAAACAACATAAATTTTCAATGAAATAGTAACAACAAATTGATAGAGAGATGAGAACTTTGAGAGGGTCTTCCATTGAGAGAAACAATGCCCTTGATTTCTTCTTCTCTTTCACCTGGATGTCTCGTCGTACTTGTGAGGAAGAGGAGTGTTGTGTGAAGAAGAGAGATGAGAGGTAGAGGTATCGAAGAAAAAATAAATAAGATATTACAAAAATGCCATCAAATGAAAAAAAAAACTATTCATCGTTTTCGGAAACCGAAAATTTCGGTTTCTAGAAATGGGGTTGTTTTTCAACTGTTTTTCTAAATAACGATTTGAAAACTCTCTCTACCAAACAAGTTTTTGGTTTCCTACTTAAAAAAAAATGAAAAAACTGTGACAAAAATGTTTCCAAACAGCCTCTTACTTGTTCTTGGCATTATCAAAAAGTTGAAACCTAAAGGGAGAAAAGAGCAAGTAATGTTTATGACATCTAATATAGCAGATGTGATTGTAAATCACAAGCACCACAAAGAGATAATCAAGCTTTTTTATCAGATCAAGAGCTTACATTACAATTTGACATAGAGTATTACTTCTAAATTCACATTTGAAATTTGCACTTCCAGCAGTGACAATACCAAGAAAGGTTCAAAACCCACAAGATATCTGTCCCCAAATAATTCTTTCATTGTTCACTGGTTCTGCAGTGCTGATACAACTTTGTTTTTGATGTTAATGTTACTTCAGCTTAATAGATCATAAGTTCATTAAGAGAATGTGTTTTCTCATACTCTTACCAACATGATAAGAAATTACCTACTAGTTGTATCTACCCACTCACTATTTAAAATTGATGATGATGACTACAAAACACAAATAATACAGATTGATGGCCTACTAATTCAAGTTATAGATTGTTTGCCTTCTTTCTTTCTTTTTTTTCCTTCTATTTCCTTGTTTAGGGAAATATTGGAATAAAATTAAACTCCAAGACAAATATCAAAGCAAACAATACTTACAACAAAAACTGAAGAAGATTAACTTTTGCAAAATATTCCACATAGAGACTGGTGAAACACAAATTATGTAAAATAAGGGGGCAAAATAAACAACAGTTACCCAAGATTTTACAAAATGATTATAAAGGCAAATAGAACCCAATGCTCCAAAAGAAAACACATAACCAGTCCCATTAAAACCCGAAAGACAGAAGCCAAATAATAATAATAATAATCATCATCATCATAATAATAATAATAAATGAAAAGACATACGATTATCGCAAATACTAAACAATTGAGAAATTTTGCTTGGTTGCAGGGACCCTTAAAACCATGGTTATGGGCAGATAACTTTATCAACTACCGATGATCTACCACTAGAATTATATCCATAGTAGCATTCCAGAGCGAGAGAGAGAGAGAGGTAACATAAAGGGTAATAGGGTCTTCCAGAAAACGTTGGAAGGGTAAAACTAATTGTGCCTAGATTATGACCTATAAGAAAGAAAAGAGAGTTTCATTATCGTTCAAAACTAACCAACTTCTGTCTGGCATAGACCCTAATAAAACAGTAGTATACTGCTCAAGATAATTGCAAGGGAAAAAATGTCCCAACCAGAAAGAACTCATCACACAGATATGGGAACATTCAGGGACACTCAAAACATGGCTGTGGGAGGATTACTTCCTCGAGTAAAAGATGATTTACCATTAGAATTATATCCATAGAAGCAAGGAGAGAGAAAGCAAATCAAACAGGCAGGTTACACATCTCCTGATCAAATTTTATCAGAAAAATCCTTCGTCTTTTACTCATTTTGGCAAAAGATACACAACAACATCAACCCAAAATTTGCACCCAAAGGAAACCTCAAATAGGAAACGGGACGACTGCCAATCTTAAAGATCAATCATCAAATATTCAAGGTCAATACTCAGTAACATGCCCATTATATAATAACCCTTTAATCATCATTAGATTGACCCTTGGAACAAATAAGTTCTCAATGTACCAAAAATTCATCCATAAACCCAAAAAAGACAAAGACAGAATCAAAAGCAAACTGAAGATTGATCACCATTAGAAGCTTACAAGGACTATATTTCAATTCCACTTCTTGGTCCGCCCATCGGATACCACTATAAAGTTAGTGAAAAGAAACTGGGGAGGAGTACAACCCTGTCTAATACCCAGGAAATTATCTAAGAAGCCATTAAAACTTAATCCGTCAAATCTACCATAACAACTCAAAATTTTTATGGTCTATGAAATAGTGGAATGGCCATGGAATTGAAGAAACCCAAATGTATTTCATTTACCTATCTATAAAACAAATCAAATGGGCGTAAACAACAAATGCGAACTAATTTAAAAATGTGTATATATCATAAGTAGAAACATGTAGTTTGAGATGTTTTGAAGGATAAGCTACAAAAAATGATAAGATCCCTTATGCACAAAAACAGATTAAGCCCTAAATCCAAAAGACAACAAATAATATAAGGAGAGAAAATACATATACTAAGAATTAAAGCGATGCAGAAAATTCATTAAAAGCTATCTCAGGAAGACGACACAAACCCTATCATCAAAAGTAGAAGAGATGAGACAAGAAAGATCCCTTAAGATTCAGATTTCAAAATAAACTCTGAATATGAAAAGATCCCATCTAAATCAAATGAATTGTTCCACCTACCAGAGCGCAATCAGAGAAGGTAACTTTTTCCTTTGTTTGGTATATAATATATTTGTAACGTTATGTTTTACCCTTGCCCTTTCTTACACACACACATGAATGAATTGATGCGTAAAGACAACAGCATCCACTAAAAACTATGTGGACTCACTATCCCACATCTTATCTAGAGCAATGCAATTCAGCACCTCTCACACTCACATTCACATTCTCTTGACTATGTTGTGTGCAGGAAGATCAAAGACTGGCACGTGTTTGACATGTTGTGAGCCAAGAGCACAAAATAAAAAATTTCTGCACGTGGGTAAAAAATAAAGCACAAAATTTAAATTTAAGCATTTTCTTGAGAGTATAAGACCTTTGCCTAATTGTGTTTTTAATTATTTTCAAAATCTTGTTTCCAAATATCTCAATTGGTAAAATTTGAAGCAATTGCATTCTTTTGATGAATGCTCAAAAGAGCCACTTCAAGTTAGAGTAATGAATATTATTCGGATTTCGATGGAGTTTTCCGAAAAACCTGCTAGTGGAGGAAGACCTCCTGGGGATAAAAGACATAGGGCTAAAGAGTGTGAGTCCACATAGTTTTTAGTGGATGCCGTTGTCTTTACGCATCAATTCATTCATGTGTGTGTGTAAGAAAGGGTAAGGGTAAAACATAACGTTACAAATATATTATATACCAAACAAAGGAAAAAGTTACCTTCTCTGACTGCGCTCTGGTAGGTGGAACAATTCATTAGATTTATATGGGATCTTTTCATATTCAGAATTTATTCTGAAATCTGAATCTTAAGGGATCTTTCCTGTCTCGTCTCTTCTGCTTTTGATGATAGGGTTTATGTCGTCTTCCTGAGAAGGTTGAGTTCTATTTGTCTCAGGAGCAAACCAAATCCGTTCCTGCGGTCAGTAGCTTTTAATGAATTTTCAGCATTGCTTTAATTCTTAGTATATGTATTTTCAGCAAACCAAATCCGTTCCTATTGTCTTTTGGATTTAGGGCTTAATCTGTTTTTGTGGAAAAGGGATCTTGTCATTTTCTGTGGCTTATCCTTCAAAACATCTCAAACTACATGTTTCTACTTATGATATATACACATTTTTAAATTAGTTCACACTTGTTGTTTACGCCCATTTGATTTGTTTTTATAGATAGGTAAATGAAATACATTTGGGTTCCTTCAATTCCATGGCCATTCCACTATTTCATAGACCATAAAGATTTTGAGTTGTTATGGTAGATTTGACGGATTAAGTTTTAATGGCTTCTTAGATAATTTCTGGGTATTAGACAAGGTTTTACTCCTCCCCAGTTGCTTTTCACCAACTTTATAGTGGTATCCGATAGGCGGACCAAGAAGTGGAATTGAAATATAGTCCTTGTAAGCTTCTAATGGTGACCAATCTTCAGTTTGCTTTTGATTCTATCTTTGTCTTTTTTGGGTTTATGGATGCATTTTTGGTACATTGAGAACTTACTGGTTCCAAAGGTCAATCTAGTGATGATTAAAGGGTTATTATATAATGGGCATGTTACTGAGTATTGACCTTGCACATTTGATGATTGATCTTTAAGATTGGCAGTCGTCCCGTTTCCTATTTGAGGTTTCCTTTGGGTGCAAATTTTGGGTTGATGTTGTTGTGTATCTTTTGCCAAAATGAGTAAAAAACAAAGGATTTTTTTGATAAAATTTGATCAAGAGAAGTGTAACCTGCCTGTTTGATTTGCTTTCTCTCTCATTGCTTCTATGGATATAATTCTAATGGTAAATCATCTTTTACTCGAGGAAGTAATCCTCCCACAGCCATGTTTTGAGTGTCCCTGAATGTTCCCATATCTGTGTGATGAGTCCTTTCTGGTTGGGACATTTTTTTCCCTTGCAGTTATCTTGAGCAGTATACTACTGCTTTATTAGGGTCTATGCCAGACAGAAGTTGGTCAGTTTTGAACGATAGAGAAACTTTCTCTTTTCTTTCTTATGGTCATAATCTAGGCACAACTAGTTTTACCCTTCAAACGTTTTCTGGAAGACCCTATTACCTCTCTCTCTCTCTCTCTCTCTCTCTCTCTCTCTCTCTCTCTCTCTCTCTCTCTCTCTCTCTCTCTCTCTCTCTCTCTCTGAAATGCTACTATGGATACAATTCTAGTGGTAGATCATCTGTAGTTGATGAAGTTATCTGCCCATAACCATGGTTTTAAGGGTCCCTGAAACCAAGCAAAATTTCTCAATTGTTTAGTATCTGTGATAATTGTATGTCTTTCATTTATTATGATGATGATGATTGTAATTATTATTATTTGGCTTCTATCTTTCGGGTTTTAATGGGACTAGTTATGTGTTTTCTTTTGGAGCATTGGGTTCTATTTGCCTTTATAATCATTTTGTAAAATCCTGGGTAGCTGTTGTTTATTTTGCGCCCCTATTTACATAATTTTTGTTTCACCAGTCTCTATGTGGAATATTTTGCAAAAGTTGATCTTCTTCAGTTTTTGTTGTAAGTATTGTTTGCTTTGATATTCGTCTTGGAGTTCAATTTTATTCCAATATTTCCCTAAACAAGGAAAGAGAAGGAAAAAAAGAAAGAAGGCAAAAAATCTATAACTTGAATTAGTAGGCCATCAATCTGCATTATTTGTGTTTTGTAGTCATCATCATCAATTTTAAATAGTGAGTGGGTAGATACAACTAGTAGGTATTTTCTTATCATGTTGGTAAGAGTATGAGAAAGCACATCCTCTTAGTGAACTTATGATCTATTAAGCTGAAGTAACATTAACATCAAAAACAAAGTTGTATCAGCAGAACCAGTGAACAATGAAAGAATTATTTGGGGACAGATATCTTTATAGGTGACAATCTAATCTCAAAAAGGCATGATTCAGCTATGTCTTGTGAGTAGCAAGAAGAAAAAAATTATATATTTAAACAAATAGAGGCTTCATGAAGATTTTACATGAGCAATGATAAAACCATTGTAACTTATAAACCTAGCAAAATTTACAAAGCACGAAGATAGAACCTGGAAAATGTCTCTTAATTTAATTAAAAGGGAAAAAGAATTTTAAACATAACATCAATCATAAAGTCAAATAGTTAACATGAGATTGTTCTCCAATTTACAAATACACAGCAAAGCTTTTATAATCTACATTGAGAGGAAAAAACAGTTAGGCAACTCCTTATTCATTGACCACAGGTCAAACCCAGCCACAATCCAATAGTTGGATTAGCAATCTGCATTTGAAGATACCCATTAAATCATGATAATTGAATGATGTTGAGATAGAGTTTTTTACTAGAAAATCAACACAGAAGGAAGGATCATTGGCTGATCGACAATTATGTAACAGTAAACGGAACTAAGAAATCACAATTATCACAGTTTCTGGGACTGTCCCTTTTTTTTTAGTCACAATTATCACAGTTTTTGGAACCACAATCACTGTTTTCAAAGCGATACTTGAGATCAAGATGTAGTAGAAGTAAAGAAATCTGAGTATAAGTAAAATTGTCCTGAATTGGAAGGAGGGGGTCAAGCTCACATTGAAAGTAGTTGGGACCCAACAGAAATGCAGTTAGCCAGTCGGGCTAGTTAGTACACGAATAAATTGCATTTACCCGTGGCTGAAGCTACTAGCCACTAAAGTTAGGGGTATAACTTGGTTCAATTAAAAGCAAGAACCAACTGACCCGACCAACCCAAACCTACTTTGGGTCTGTTTGGGTTGGCTTCAAATCCTATGATTTGTTTTTGGTTCTACAATTTGTAAACCAAATTAGTTTTGATTTGGTTTTGGATTTTGGCTAAACCAAACTAAATGAACTTAAAAAATACACTTTACTAACCTGAATCAAACTGAACTAGACCAAATGTGTATAAACATATACAAATCCGTATGCATTTTATTTTTTAGCTTTTTCCTACTTTTTTTTAGTCTCACATCAGAGTACATAATTAAAGGGTGTAAGTTGAAGTTGAATGGTATACTCATAATCAAAGTTACACATAAATCCTTTCATTTAAAGCATATATATATATATACATACACAATTGATGGATATCGATTCTTATGCTCTCTTGAAACATTTGGTATTGATGTCCAACTGGGTTTCATAAATAGCTGACATCCTCATCAATTCAATATCAAGTTGACTGAATAGAATGATGAACATGATCGCCAATCTTCAAGTCCCCAAAGAAAAAGGAAAATTTGATCCCTCATGTTAAGTTCTTCCCTAGGAATAACAATTATGTGCAGCATTCCTTTTCCATCTCATGGATTGTTTCAACTGTAACTTAAACCTTCTAACACATCTCCTCAGGATAGATGATAAATGAAAACAGCTCTGCCTACACATCTCCTTTTTGTTTTGTGTCAACCTGACATGGCTCTACCCACCCCATACGCAAACATCAAAAAGAAATAGCAGTCACGAATCCAAACAACATATTTGAAAATCAAAGCTGAACAACTTAGATATGTACACCATCAAAATGGGCTCAGTTCCATTGATAGAGATGGATAAACACAACCCTTCAACAAGAGGAAGTAGAGAGAGAGGCAGAAAAATAAACTGAAGAAAAGCCATAAAAAAAATTGCACTCATAAAAAAGTTAAAATGCGAAAAGGCTATCTTCATTTCTTCCAATAACAATCCAATTCACAAAGCTAAAACACGCATTCAAATCAATTTGTCTAACTACTGCACTGCACAGGGAAATGAAGGGAAATCCCCTAAACAAATACACAGAAAAATTGTCAAATATAAAACATTTAGGGAAAAAATAACACGAATTCTTCCTCCAATACCCCAGCAGACAGAGTTACAACATATACATAATCCAATCTGCCCAGAATAGTATTCCAAATGAAATATTGGAACCCTCAACAAATTCTCAGAAAAGACATATAAAGCTAGAAATATTCGAATCATAAAATTATTCGTAATGAAACTCGATCAAACAGAGTAGAGACATACGAAAGAAACTCGATCAAACCCCACTCAACAACGTACAGTCAAAGCTCGAAAGAATTCATCATTTCAGAAACGAAATAGCATGAATGTGCAGTGAAATCGTAACAACAAATTGGCAGTGAGATGACAGATTTGAGAGGGTCTTACATTGAGAGAAACAATGCCCTTGATTTCTGCTTCTTCTCTTTCACTTCGATGCGCTAGTCGTGCCTGTGGCTGTGAGGAATAGGAGTTCTCTGTGAAGAAGAGAGACCAGAGGTTCTCTATCGAAACAAGAAGAAATTAATTATTACAAAAATGCCATTACAAAAAAACAAACGATTCGTCGTTTTCAGAAACGGAAAAATTCGGTTTCTCAAAACTGGATTGTTTTTCAGACGTTTCTCTGAAAAACGATTTGAAAACTGTTTTGAAAAACCAAAAATCTGTATGCAGACACGTTACCAAACACCCTCTCCTTTTTCTTTCTTCTATTGTTTTTGTGTTTCCATCACGTAGGGCTTCTCTTTACCAAAAAAAAAATCACGCAGGGCTTCTATGGGTCATGTCTCTTTCCATATAATGTAATAAAAATTTTCAGACCTTGCAAGAAAAGCCCTTTTTTAATTTATTCGCAATAATTATAGAAATATTTTACAATGAAAATTTTCAAGAAATATAAATATTAAAAAATAAATTCTTTATTTCTTTTCAGCTTTTTTCCTTCTTTTAATCTACCATTTAATAACTTACCTATCTTCTAACTATATATAATGGGAAGAGGTCCACCGGAGAACGTGCTACAAATAGAACCAGTTCTCCAAAAAATAACCTTGCAAAATTTATGTACAAATCTTTTTATAAGAATAACTTAAACGCTGTTTGGTAACATTTTCTTTTAAACAATTTGAAAATGAAAAACTTTTCAAATTGTTTTTTTTTATGAAAATAGTTTAAGAGAAGCCCGTTTGATAACGTTTTAGTCAAATTCAATTACAATTTAAAAAATCTATAAAAACGCTATTGGTAAGCAATTGAAAATTTGTTTTCGTTTACATTTTTTGTAAATTTTTACAATTTGTTTGCCTTGTGCATGCATTAAAGTTTGTCACATGGCAAAATCAAGTCAAAATTCATAAAAGACAAAAAGTGAAAAAGTAGATAAGACAAATATTATTAAAAAAACTTAAAACATGAAAATAAAAAATTTTAAAAAAAAAAGGAAAGATCAAATCAAATCAAATAAAATATATATAAAAAAATTAAAGTTAAAAAATTCTTTCTAAAGAAGAGAGAGGAGACAGGGTATCTCTCACTCTCTTCCTTCAAAATAAAGGGGAAGGACACACGTCACTCCCCCATGAAATATTGTAAAAGAGAGTCCCTCAAGGACTATCTTGTGGCCAATGCTTCTTCTTGCCGAATCCCCTCTTTCTCTTTTGGCTTTGGAACCCTAAATTTTTGCTATTTGGTCTCTCATGTTCCTACTTCTTGACTCCTCCCCCGTTCTCTGGCCCCCAAAATATGAAATAGAAATCGTGACTCTCTTTCTCATGAAATCCCTGATCTAATATCTAAATAGAAAACAGTGGTGTTGGTTAAGCAGCGTTACGATGCATGAGAGAGGAAATGTATCACGCCCCGAAAATTATACGTATATTATGCCTATAATTATAATAATTAATTAATAAATATTAAGAATAATGAGGTAATAGGGATACTAGGACATAACTGCAGTTTCCACACACCCCAATGTGAAAACTAAAGTAGAACCCCAACTCCCATGTGCTCAATGTACAATACATCCGTACAGTAAAATTCCAAAGGAAATAGAATTGAAATACCAAAATCTTGCACATTTAAGACAATTAAATCCAATTTGCATTAATCAATGAAATAGTAGAATACGTTTTAAAATAAACATTTCACTAATCATATCTTCAATAATAAAGGAAATACAAATAAACCCTATTCTACTAGTTCAACCACGCCGAATCATGTCCACATCCTAAGCATCTTCCTGCTCCTCATAAGCTGCATCGTATACACCTGAAAAATATGATAGAGAATGAGCAAATAGCCTAGCAGGTATCACCTCTACAAATCAAGTCCCGTGTAGAACTCCAACTATAAAAACATACCCTCAAAATATAATCAATATGAACAAGAAAATAAATATATCATGTTGAATCAGTAATTAAATTAAAATAACAATAGCAAAATGCAATTTGTATGAAAGACCCTTAATATCACTATATGTGGTCAAATATATGATTTCCTAAAAACTCTATATGAAAGAAACACTCCAAAAAAACTCATAATCAAGCTCAATCATTCCTGTACGCAATGATTACGATGGAAGTGTGTAAATAACCTCTAGAGATTTTAATTTTTGCATCATGAAATACATTCAGAGTTACATATTATAAGAGTCATCCTTGTTAGCACCCTAATTTTGCGCCCCCTGAAATGGCCAAAAACCCACAATTCCCAAACCCTAAACCTGAGCCAAAGAGCCCCAAAAGATAAAAGCATTTTTAAAAGTCTCATTTCATGTAAATTTTAAGTCCAAAAGATAGAGCTCGAAAAATGCAAACCAACGATATAAAATTCATCAAAAATCAGACTTAAAATGATAAAGTTATAGGCTTTTAAAGATGGGCCAACCAAAAGAGTGATACGTGGCACAATCCAGGCAAGTGAGAGGAAGATCATTGATATGCATATGGCAAAACCTTATAATGACACATGGTAGCATATGAGTGTGCCACATGGTAGCCACTGGAGTGCCACGTTTCAGGCAACGTAGCAACTAAGGTTGGTCTCGACCAATCAATTGGTGACACGTGGCACCTATGTGGCAGACATGTGGCATGCCACATGTCATACAAACATTGATCCACCTCAACTGGGACACTCCAAACATAAGCCATGCCATGTGTCATCATCTAATTGAAGATTGGCATGGGCCTGGCACACACCCGCCTGTGTCAATATCATAAAGCGCCAACATTCTCTAATAGAATGGCTACGTGGCATGCCATGATTGGCCCCGTACTCTGCAAACCATTAGAAGGCAAAGCGGCTGATCATACGAGAAAAAGCTAGTTGAACTGCTGAGCCAAAGCAGTTTGAAAATAAAATTGAGACGAACCGCTCAAGTAGAGCGGTCCATGCAAAATCAAGCCATTCCGCTAAAGTAAAGCGGTTCAAACCCTAATAGAATGGTCACGTGGCATTCCCTGATTGGCTCTTTACCTTACAAGCTATTAGAGCGTAGAACGGCCGATCGTGTGAGAGAAAAGCAAGCTAAACCGCTCAAGCAAAGTGGTTTGAACAAAATTAACTCAAACCGCTCAGGCATAGTGGTTCGTGTAAATTTAAGCCTAACAGCTCTACTTGAGCGGTTCCAAAATGAAAGTCTATAAAAACCCATTTTCTGGTCTCTTTTGGGATCTTTGGCCATTTTCCAACGAACCTCTAGCTTTAGAACCCCATTCCAGCCTCCAAAAAACCCTAAAAACTTGCTCAAAACCTCCTTAAATCCTCTCTTTTACCCTCTTTCTTCTTCCCTTTCCATTACCACTTCATCATACAAAGGAGGAAAGGAGTTGAGCCGTTGGGGAGCTCCACCATCAAGCCAAAGCCCTATTTCTCTAATCTCTTAAAGGTATGTAGCTTCCTTTGATTCATTTTAATACATATTGATGTTGTAAATTCTTCTTCCATATCCTTTGTTGCTCTTTCTTCTCTCACATTACTCTCATGAAATTGGATGCGGATGTGATACGGTAAACAAAGAGGTGATGGGAAATTGGATGCGGATGTGATACGGTAAGCAAAGAGGTGATGGGAGGTCCATGAGGAGGTTCACATAGTTAGTTCATCTCTTATGTCTTTACATATTTGATCCCCTCACACCCACCCCCCACCCCCCCAGTGCAATCCATTATAAATAATTGGCACAAGAATTTACATTGTTTTTTTTTGGTATACATTGGAGAAGGAGAAGACCATCAACTCATATGCACAAATAGACAGGTACCATCCTCCTTCTCCATCACTTGAAAGACCACCCAAGTAGCTTGGAAGCCATTGTTGGAACCTGATTGTGTGCGACCGCTCAACCATAGCAATCGTAAAAAACCCGTAGCAAGCTGCTTTACTAGAGCAGTTGCGGATCAGAGGAATAGATGTCGGCCGCCCTAGCCCACCATCCCATTTTAGAACAACCCAGATAGACCCACTCAAGTCTGCCTAGTACTAGGAGGGCGGGACCGTATCTTGGGCCCTTGGGCATGCCCCAAAAGCCCAGAATATTGTAAAAAGAAAAAAAGAAACCTTGCAGCTGAGCCCCCCCCCCCCCCCCCCCCCAGTGGCTAGAATAAAATAATAACCAACAGCGCAAGCTCAATGGCTGGGCCTAATAAAATCAATAAACAGGGCCCAAAGGCCCATTCCCTTTTGACCCACCTTGCATGCTCAAACCACAGGCTCACAGTAATGACCCGAGCCCATTTGGATCTAGGAATGGACTTGGGGGCCCAAAACCACATTTGTGGACCCCACATTAGATTAAACCCAAAAGCCCATTCTCACATGCCTAATAACTGTCCAAATAATCAAAGGGAACCCACTTTATTTGGGGTATTTTAGGTTGTTTACGGACTTCTCTAGACTACAATCGAGACACTTAACTAGATTCTATGTAGACCATTGTTTTGGGTGACTAGGTACACCCCATAAACTCGATAGGTAGTGGCGGCTCCATCTTAACGTCACTACAATCCCCACTGGCCCCCTTATAATTGCTATGTTTGTGAAATTGTCTAGATATCTCTGACCCAACACACATTTCAAGTATAGACACCTCATTCTTAGCAATCTGAGTATTCTACGTGTACATCATAGTTCTACAAGCTTTCAACCAATCAAAGCACCATGCCGAGCCACTATTTGTGGAAAAGAGACCAAATCTCAAGATGCTCACATCTTTGTGAAGTTTGGCTCTAAACAATAACACAGTCTCAACCTATTAATGTCTCTCAGAGATTTACCCTTCAAGGTCTTACATCACTTGGTAGCTACATCTTACAAGCTAAGTATTGGACTCCATGGATAGTCCTTACTATGATATGTAAGGATATAAACATATGAATAGAGACTATTGGTAGACCCTCACACCTCAACCATTCCAAATACGGTGTTATAATCATACTGGACTCATGTATAAGATATAAACAATCCCTATCTAATGTATAATGTAGTTTACACATTGTTTTCATCAACAACTATAGCAAATATTTTCAATAAACATGTCAATTTCTCATTTTGCATGTATTAGTGATTAAGAATTAGTCTAGAACCTCATAATCATGTATTTGGATATGCATCAAAGCATGGATATCATTAAAATAGCACAAATCATCCAAAAATACCAATTTTACAAAAATTTGGGTTGGTCCACTCGAGCTCCATTCAAGCGCACCTCAAGCGTCTAAATCAGTTCATAAAACAAGCCTTACGGCTAGCCTTAATGCTCGACTGTAGATCGTGCGTCCATCGACATTTAACAGAGATTTAACCTAGAAATCCAATGCTTGACCAGCACTGGAGCCGGATATCGAGCGTCCAACAGAAGATATTCCAACACTCTTGCATTAGATAAAGCATTCAGCTTGTAAAAACCACATTTTTGCACCTCCCGGAAGTGCTGGAAATGAAAACCCTAAAAGACAAGTCAAAACCCTGGGAGCAGAAATTGACTTTCTGATTAAGCTTGAATTGATTGCCATACTTCATCCCAATGGATGGGAAATTCCGACACAATTCCAACGCAACTGAGTTTGCCAGAACTGGAATCCAGGCGAAGAAGTTATGAGCCGGTTAAACCCTAGGAAGCAAAAATTGATTTTCTGCCCAAACCCAGATTAACTGCCATACCCTATCCCAATGGATAGGAATTTTCGACACGTTTCCAACACAACCGAATTTGCCAGAATCAGTGTCTAGATAAAGGTGTTATGGGCAGAATCAAATTCTACGGAACAGTTTTGACTTTCTGCTCGAAAGCTGAATTGGTTGCCGTACCCTATCTCAATGAATAGAAAATCCCGATACAGTTCTGACACAACTGAGTTTGTTAGAATCGGGGTCCGAATGAAGAGGTTATAAGCAGATCAAGCCCTAGGGCAAAAATGTAGATAAGCTGCCCACGTGGCAAACTGCGCCACGTGGTCGTCACCCACCACATCTCTCTTTCTTAACACCTAAGTAAACAAAAATAATAATAAAATAATGGGAGAGAGAGAGAGAGAGAGCACCACCACCATATCTCTCTATCTTAACAACTAAGTAAACAAAAATAATAATAAAATAATGGGACAGAGAGAGAGAGAGAGCACCACCATCACCACATCTTTCTTCCTTAACAACTAAGTAATCTTCTCTCTATAAAAGGAAGAGAGGGGTGGTCTTGGCTCCTAATTAGAATCCTTCTCCCTACCTCTCCAACTCTCCAACCCTTCTCCTCAATAACCCTCTTCTCCCTAACCTCTAACCCTTCTCTCCCATAAGCCCCTCTCCTCTACCCCATACGAAACCCTCTACCCTACCCTCTCAACCACCTCCTAACCCCCAAAAACCCCACTCTAACATACCCAAACCCCTTTCTACCTCACCTTTCTTCCCTTTAAATCTTGAAGGAAGCTTGGAGGAGCTTGGTGGTGTGAAGAAAAGGAGCTCAAGGTGCTGTCCAAGCTTCAAGGGGACTTCAACACTACTCTAAAAGGCCTCCAAACCCCCAAGGTAAGCTTCCTTGGTCACTTTATTTAACATATATGAAAATAAAAGGAATGTGAGCATGTTGTGATATTTTGTTCTTGGTATGATATTTTCTTTTATTTCTAGCATGTTTGATCCCTATTTTCCTCTCTTCTCCTAGTTCTCTACAAGTAGTTGATCTCTCATGGTACAGAAGGAGAGGTGAATAGGCCTCACGGGAAGAGATGAGAGTCTACTTGTTGGCTAGGTCATATCTAAGTCCTCGTTTCATGCACTTACGCACTTTATAAAATGTAAGGAGAGCATGTTCTCCTCCCCCTCTTTCAATCTTTTGTACCCTTTAAACCCCCTTCCCCTTATATCCCTTCTTTAATGTTTTTTTTCTAGGTTAGTACCATGCTTATATATCTTGTTCCCTTTGTGCGCTTTGCATGAATTAGTTATTATTATGCTTTTTATTTCCATGAAGCATGCTTGTGCAATAGGGTAGGACTTCATGTACTTAAGTAGCATGCTCCCTCCATCCCCATTGCCATGATCTCCCCACTTTTAGCTACTGTTTTGGAAAGTCTTGCATACCCCCTCCTCTCTTCCCACACACCCTACACATGCACATGTATGCCATACTTAGAGAGCATATTAGGTTCTCCCCCGTAGTTTTATTCCACTTGCACACTTGCTATAAGAGAACACATACACACACTTTAAGTCTTTGTTTTACAACATGCTTTGTGTTGTTTAAACTTGTCTTGCATGTACTAGTGGATTGCTTGAGTATGATCATGGTTTGGCCGTGAGACTAGTGCAAAGGCCTACCGGACCATCTCTTTGGTTCTCTCCATGGAGAGCCAAGAGAGCACTTTTAGCACAAGAACAAGGACACCTAAGGTCCCTGTTCTAAGCTTTTGAGCTCCAGCTCAAGAGGGGAGACAAGGCCCCTAGCCTTAGTCCCCCTCTCCTTGGTTCCAAAAAAAGTCACAAAAGAGGCCAAATGAGGCCATCCCCTCATTTTTTTAACCTATTTTCAATTAAACCAATCAATCCAACAAGGTTTCTGGGTCAACCCAAGACCCAACATGGGCCTTGGCCCAATGGGCCCAACTTGTGCACATGTGGGCCTTCCAATGGGGCCCACTCAGTCCAACTAAGTATACTTTTAGTAAATAACAAACAAATAACTTAATTAAAAGGGCCATACCCCATGGAGGCCCAATAGAAAGCCCAATTAATAGCATTCTGGCTAGATTAGGTGTGGTTTGGCCGTGACATGGGCTTGGGCCTATCGGGCCCTGCTTCCTTCTTTAAGGAGGACCCACTTACCAAGGAGGGGAAGGGATCCAAATCCCAATACCCACATTGACTTGGGCCTTCAAGCCTAAGCCTAGGACATGGGCCCCAAGCCCATTCCTAGCCCAATTGGAAACAGATTTAACCGAAGATAAACAAATCAAAATAGAACACTTGTGAAGCCCACCCCATGGGCCCACTAGAATAAGTCTTAAATTAATTATTTGATAAACCCAAAATAAAATCCATCCAAGTTAACCAAACCCTAAAGGGCCTTCTAGGATTAGATCAAGGCCCATGAAAGGGACATGTGGGCTAAGCTCAGCCCACCAAAGAATTCGCGAGCTTTCCAATGGGGCCTACCCAATCAAACAAAGATCACTTAAATAAAGAAGATAAAGTCAAATAAAGGGGACTCACACCATTCAGGTGGTCCCCACACAGACTTAAAGAAAAGAATGCGTATCTGAATAGGAATTGGGTGAGATAGACAAGTTGACTCCAACCAGGAAAACCCATATGATCCGTCACCCGACGAGGCGGACCAGGGTGTCTACGGACTTCCCCGGGCCGTAACCGAGACCTTACCCTAATCTCAAGCTGCAGAACGCCTAATAGACAAACCCTAGGCACCCAGGTGTCTGCCTGCATCCCATCAGGCAGTGGGGACTCCAAACCCCGGCATTCTCCATTCAAAGAGAGGCACCGCACCCGCGTGTGCCTCGAGTCAAATGTGCGACCCCGCGGTTATGACACGTGCGCACAGCTTAACCATCCATATACATCAAATTCACCCAGATTACAATTTTACCATTTCACCCTTGAAATCCTAAAGTTTTTAGTTTATGTTTCATATCCAAATTTCAAGATTCCAATAAAACAATCAAGCACTCATACAAATCAACCTAGTAGTATGTTTCTAGACATGTTTGAAGCAAAACCCATGAATAAAAACAATGATTAAACAACGAAATTGAAATTTCACTATATCATGCAAATTTTCTAGGAATTTCACACAACCATGCTATCAATCAATAAATCACAATGTAAATTATGAATTCTACACATATTCATCATAAAATCACTACTTTATATCATCTCATGCTTCCAGAAATTTCAAAAATAGGCTTCGGCATAATTTCCTTAGCTAGGGTTCTACAAACAACTTGAAATCTATAGATCAACCTACCTCAATGCTTTGCATTCCTTTGTTACTGAATTCTCTTGAGTTTGATCACCAAAAGCTCCTCTTTTCTCCCTCTAGAAGCACACGTTCTACCCTCTAGGGTTTCCTCCAAAAATCACCACACATCCAAAGCAATCAAGAGAATAGCAAAAAGATCCTAATTCAATTTTAAAATTTATATTTATCCTAGGGTTGTATTTTGTCTAATTACCATCCTACCCCAAATATGTAGAGAATTTTGATTAGCTGCACCTCTTTTATTTTAATTAAGAGGCTAACCCACTTTTAATTATTTTAATTTTAATTAAAAATTTATTGTTTTACCTTTTTTAAAATTTCAAGGTCTAACAAAATATAAGACTCCAAAAATTCCAGAATTATTAATTAATTGAAAATTTAAATATTATCGGTGATGTTTCTAAGTCTATGATTTAATTTATATAAGTGAACACATGGAAGGAGATTCGGAGTTTGAGGCAAATTCGATGGTTGGATCTTGAGATATATGGTGAGCAATATTTAAAGTGTTCTTTTTAATTTAATTGGTTAAGTGTATTGTGCGCACGTGGGGCGCACGATGCCGGTGCCCTGCTTTCCGTGGGTTTTTTGTTGTTTTTGAGGAGTCGCCACTGTTCATTGTTGAGGGTGTGAACAGTCACCCAAATTTTTATTTAAATTTGGTCTACCCAGAGACTTTGGATAAGCGGTTTAGTTATAACCCAGGGAAGTCCGTAGACACCTTGAGTTATCCTGCTAGATAGCGGGTTCCCATGAGTCAGAATTTAGGCGAGTTGACCTAATTAGCTTGTATGCATGTTTCCTTAAGATTGGGCTGGCTTAAGTGCTTACTTGATGATTGGGCTTATTGGAAAGCCCCCATTAATTTCTAATTTGATTCAAGCCCATCAAAAGACCTGTGCGCACCTTGAGCGCATGGAGAAGCGGGTTACATGTTTTATGGAGTTGCCCACCGAAATGGGTTCCCTTAAATTAGTTGTATACTTAATGAGCTATTTTATTATTATTTAATTTTTTTTCTTTCTTTTCTTTTCTAATTTTTTATTTTATGTGTACAGAAAATATTAATCTCTATATACAAGGTCTACATAAATAAACTGAATGACACCTTTCATCCTTATTTGCACGATCAATCACATCTATCTTTTGAACTCGATCTCCCTTCTGAACTCGTGCTCGGTTTCAATGGCTTACCAACATTGTGAATAGTTCACAAAAGGATAAAGAACAAGAACAACCCATGCAATTCATAGAATGAATAAATATATATATAACATAGCTCACATGCATGGGTACACATAACGAAATCAAGGTGTGGGTGACAAAGTGAACAAAACCATTTTTATAGTACGTGCTCTGAAAAGAGAAATAAGGATATGGTACATAAAATAAAAAATAAATAAATAACTAACAGTCCCTATTCTAGAAAAAAACTTATAATGAAAGAACTCTCAACCAAACAAGCCATTGAAGTAAAAATGAAATTAAAAAAATTTATGTTCAAGCAAACACCTAAATCTAAACAAGCACTTGAAACAAACAATATAAAAAATTTATAATTCTCCCTCAAAGTCAATGACCGACCCCACACATGCAAGGAAAGGAATCACTATAATTGAAATAAATGCACAAATATTTAAATTTGAGTGACTAACAAGATTCCGATTGTTACTTTTCTTTCTTTCTTTTTTTTCAATTGTATTCTTTATTTTTTATTTTTTATTTTTTACTGTTCATCATCTCCAAACGATGAACAGTACCTTTTTTTTTTGTCGATGTTTTTGGGTTTGGCTATTGCAGCCGAACCTGAATTCATTGCATATATTTCCTTTTTTTTTATTCCTAGTTCTTTCAAAGATCTAAATGCTCCCATTCACTATGATCCTTCTCCTTGGGTTGATTTGCTAGACTTCTAAGAGCCCGAGCAATAAATCGACAGTTGAAAAATGGGGACGAACAAGGTTAATCAAATGCCTTGTTCTCCTCATATCCGGGGCTATTTGATTTCATCTTTGTCTTGTTTATCCCACAGAAAATCGACCTTTATTCTCTAAAAAAAACTAGGCAGAAGGCAGGCAAAGTCCAAAGAATTTAAAGACACAGTGGTCAAGCAAACTGCTGTCCACGAATTGAATAGTGGAGCATAATCTGAGAATTTTGTTTCATTTCATAGTATGCTTTAACTCAATGAAAACAAAACCTGATTAATTTCTTATGCTGTTTTCTCTCCCTTTTTCCTTTGTTAATGATTCTAACTTTTTCTTCTACTTTTTCTTTCAGATACAGGTGGGTGGGAATGCCTCCATCAAGTTGAGATGAGTGCTGTAACTAAAAAACTGATAGAAAATAGAGCAAATGTTGCTCTGTTTTGGTTTTTATTTTTCTTCTTTGTTCGATCAACATTCTAAGCACAAACCATGTTTTATTTCTTAGATTTCAAATACTAATAATCACATGTAGATAGGTGCTATAACAAAAGTATACGAATTTGAAGATAATTAGTGAACGATAGAACTGAAGAAAAGAAAAGGAAAGACACATTTTTCACAATTGAACAATGAGCCTGTATTCATTCATGCACATCTTCTACAATTCAATTCTGCTATGAATTCCCAAAATACTTACTGCATTCCGATTATCAGATGGAAATCATGAAAAAAAAACGATTTAAAGTTAGAGCTTGAACCTTGTGTGAAGAGACTCTTGCTGGACTTCAGAAACTCACTTCAGCAGCACCTAGGTTCTTTCTCTAACTCTACAACTCTCCATCAATTCCATGGGTTCCCACTCACTTTCCGGATTTCTTCCTCTCTCTTTTTTTTATCTCTCTGTTCGCCCTGTTTTTTTTATTTTTATCTCCGTTCTCCTTGTTTTTTGTCCCCCCTGTAAATTGTGTCCTCCCTTCTCTTTTAACAGAGAAGGGAGAAGGAGATGGGGGAGGGGAGGCAGGCCCACGTGGGCCCACGTGGGTCACCTCCCTTCCCTCCAATCCCCATTAGATAAGGAGGGGCAAACCGCCCCTCCTATATCTAAATTTTTATTATATATATTTTTTATTTTATTTTATTTTTTTTATTTTATTTAAAAATTTTTATTTTTCTTCTTATTTTATTTTATTTTCTTTTCTATTATATTTATTATTTTTCTTTTTATTTCATTTTTTATACCTTTTATTCTTTTTTTGATTTTCTTTTTTTTTTCATTTTTATTTTTACACATTGCTGCCCAATGACAAACTTGAGACATACAGGTTTGCCACATGGCAAACCAAATCTTATAAATTTATGAAAATGCCCTTCAAACTGTTTTGGCCATAACTTCATTGTTCGAACTCCGATTCACGCAAATTTAGTTGCGTTGGAATTATATCGAAGCGTAATTTTCAATGGTGCAAGGGTTAATGGTCAAATCAGCTTCTAACAAAATGACAAATTTTTAGTTCTTTTTTCAGCTTGCTTAGGGTTTTGCTGTGTTTAGCACTTTTTGGTTCAAACAAAACTTGTGTGCTTACATGTATATTGAATGGTAAAGATGAGAAACATGAGAACACATCTAATAAAATAGGGTTTTAAACCCCATATTGCATATGAATGAAATCATATTCTCTCTTGTCTTGGGTTTGATGGCTGAAGGTGGAAGGAGAGAACCTGTACGAGAGCACTTTGCTGGTTTTGGAGAACTTCAGATCATTAAGAGGGTTTCAGATCAGTTGCAAAAAAAGTATTTGATCATGAGTTTGAGAGGAAATAGAAAAAGAAGTAAACAGGAGATTTTTAGCAATCATGAGATAGATAACACACCGTTTAGTCGTTAATCCCTTGATTTGTTGAGTTTAAATTATTTAGCATGATTTGTTATGAATTCTAGATTACATTGGTTGAATTGGAAGTGATTTTGAATATTGAAATTGTGCTTAAAGAAAGAGGAAACAAATCAGAATTTCTGAAAATTTGTCGCTGTTTGCCGAAAGCTCGACAAGATCGCTCAAGCGATCCTATTAAGCGACTTTCCTGCACATCACCTTTGAACAACCGCTTGACCTCAACGCTTGAGTGATAGGGTTGAGTGTCCGTTACATTTATATAATTATGTGATCGCTAAACGTGACCACTTGAGCATCCTTTGTCGAGCGCCAGTTTTAATTTCTGTTAAAATTTCAGTTCGGAGACCACCCAACCACACCACTCGAGAGTCGAGCGCGAGGGTCGAGCGGTCAATACAAAACTTTGATTTCTGAACTTTTGAGTAAATTTCCACTATAAAATGATTTTTAATAGAATTCAACCCGTGTACCAATAAGAATTAGGTGTTTACAAGTTGTTTTCACTAGCCGTTTGTATAAAAATAATTTAATAAAGATTTTGGGTACGTTCTACTAATATAGGTCATTTTTCAGGTTTGAAGGGAGTTGTGGTTCTCAATTTTGTCTTAAGTTTAATTGATTGATTTCAACATCTGCATAAGTATGTTTGGAATGTGTTTTAACCACCGGAATTGATTAGAAAGGTTTTGCAGTGGATTTGGTTATGTTGAGCCATTGGTTTGATATTGAAAAAGCTTTACACCCTATATGCCACTAGGCACTATTACTAAATGTTTTGATATTAAGTGAGATATTTTGAGTGTGTCTGGTTGGCATAGCTGCTTATAGATCAATAGGGTTAGCTTATGAGTGAAGAGGTCTTTCCTTTAGTTGATTACTCCTAATTTGCGTTCGCGCTTCCTTTGCGAGTTAGTTCGCATTGGGAGGTCTTCAAGTACAATAGGGTCTTATTTGAAATACTAGTTGCAGGTGAGGTACCCTATATGTGTTGATTAGGGGCCATCCCCATGTTCAGATTTATGTGGTTGCATGCTTGGGTGGTACACACCAACTCCATACTTCAAATTCCAGTTGCTCGTATGTGAGTTTTTGCGCAATAAATCGATGTCTAGGCCCCATATTTCAGATCCTAGTGGCTGGTATGAGGGTTGTGTTTACTAGCTTCGCTCATAAGTTGGAAGGTGGTATAGTGAATGGAGAGTATCGTTTTAAAGACTTTCTTTCTTTATGAGTCCTACAATATTTGCTATAGTCTAAGTTATGAGATTATGTATGAGACAGAGATTGGTTACACAATTTGAGATACTATTGACACTTTACATACAGTGATTTATGTGGCTTGTATGTTGAGTATGCATTATTATGATAGTTGCCTTGATATTGATGACCGGCAATATCCTCAAATCAGAAATGATATTTATATGTTGAACTGTTTTATTAGAGCATTGACTTATTTTTGAAATTATATCGTGGTTATTCATTTATTTTGTCAATCATGAAAGCATGCTAATTTCTTTATATATATATATATGAACATGTTTATTCATACATAGTGTTGCCTACTGGGATATTCGTATCTCGTCCGTATTTTCTTTTCAACTGATCCACGTGAAGACGACCTTGGGGTTGATACACAACGGGAGTTTGCTAAATATCGAGCAGAGGACTATTATTACCCTGACTAGATTTTGTTTAGAGGTTGTTATGGATGTTTACTTTTATTGTCTCTTTATGATTTACTTGACTACCAGAGAGAGTGGTAGCAACCCATTTTACTAGACTTATGATTTTATCTTGATGAAATCGTTTGATGTTTCATATAACCACGCTTATTTGGTGGATTAGACACTATATCTTCCACACTCTGATATTAATTGAAAATGTTTGAATTTAATTGTTTGGTATTCAGTTACTTGAGGCCCAGTAGCACTTTGGGTATAGGTTTGGTGCATGTTTTGCATAAACCTGGATTCAGGGCTTTACACAAAACAAGCAAGAGAGATAGAGAGAGAAGCGTGAAAGAGGAGAGAGGGCAAGAATAGAGAGAACATAGAGGCATAGATAGTTATGGAAACCCTCAATGGAATTTGGTGGGTTCCTATCTCTAGACCCACCAAAACTAGTGAAATTTCGATGATTAACATGTAAGATTTTGCTTAGTTGGTGATGTAGTTTCTTTCACGGCGAGCGGAAATGCTAAAGCTATTCGACAATAGAGAATTGCTAAGCTGGTATCACTGGATTTCTCCTTCATTTACTCTCCTTTTGTTTATTGCGCCAGGGAGGAAAAGAGATGATAAGGTTGCAAGAAAAGAGACGAGCTACATATCAAGGAGAAAAACTAAAAATAATTACAAAAAGACCATTAAAAACAATTAGTCATTTTTAAAAACTGTTATTTTATGTTTTTAAAATTGACCCTGTTTTTCAATCATTTTTCTCAAAAAAATATGCTTACCGAACATGATTTTGTGTTTTTGGTTTTCAAAAATAGTGAAATTAGATTTGAAGACATTACCAAACACCCTCTTAGTCTTTCTATTTTTTTTTCTTTTAACTTTCCTAGCCTTAGCATTTAAGGATGAATGCGCCAAAAACACAGGCATATTTGACGCAAGGATTCAGGCTGAGATTTGGGGCGTGGATTTGGAATTGAATCTGTAAATTACAATTTGGAAAGATTTTTCAAATTGTTCTTGTATTTTAAAAGCAACTGAGCAAAAACCGTTTGGCAACAATTATCCCAAACTCAATTACAATTTCAAAAATCTATAGAAACACGTTTGGTAATTAATCGAAAAATGATTTTACCTATATATTAACATAAAAATTGTGGTGCTGGTCAAATCTTATCTTCTTGGTTCAATTTGGTATGTTCATTGTTTCTAACCCAAAACTAAAACCGCTATAATTGAAGATTAACCCAAAATTATAATAAATTGGACTTGGAAATGACATGGGTAAGCCGAAATCAATTTAATTTGGTATTGTAGACACCCCAAATTGCACAAACAATCATCAAAAATCATTATCTCCTGGAAAGCCAGCACAGAAATTGAAGAAAATAAACTTTTACCTGTATCCGGATACTCAGGCCGGATACAAGTACTCCTTCCTGTATCCGGATACTCATACCGGATACATGTGAGCCTTAGTGTATCCGGTATCATGTACCGGATACCTTAAGGCCCTTTTTTATCCGGTCTGACATACCGGATACCTTAAGTTTGCTCAAAATTAGGGTTTTCCGAGAGCTTTTCACTTTTACCATCATGTCCCTCATTAAATGAGGGGAAATCGCGGAAATAACCTTAGGGTTAAGGTTGGGGGGGTTCTAGACATTAAGTTGTGTCTACCAATGACCCTAGCCTTTGCCTATAAATAGGAGGCTCCTCCTCAAGCAAATGGCAACCAACTCTTGTTTTGAATTCTCGCAAAGAAGAACTCCAAGAGAAGAAGAAAACCGCTGCGGAATTTGCCTCCAGAACTCAGGTAAGCCTCAACTTTTCTTTTTATTTTCTGTCTTTACATTCCTAGATCTAGATCTCTTCTTCTACCTTTCTGTAGTGTAAAGCCTTGTTTGTATGTGTGGAAATCCTTCCCCGGCTCAAAGTATCTCAAGACTCCCCTAGCCGTAAAACGTGAAGGCGGATCTAGGAGAAACGAGACTGGGGATTGACCCTAGTGCTAGAACCCATGTAGCATAAGGCCTTTTTGATTGATTGTAAACCGTTCCATATTCAAAGTACCCTTGATTATCTTGAAGAACCGTGTTTAACGGGGAGAGAGAACAGAGGGAAACGATAATGGAACGGAACCCTAGGCGATCTTAGAACCATATTTGGATGAATATGTATGCATACTATTGATCTTGTTTGGTTTTTTTACACTTGCACATTGTGCGCACCTAAAACCTGGCCTAGATCGCACACGGGGCGCACCTTCAGTGCGTGCCTCGGGACATTCGGAGTCGCCACTGCCTGAGAGTGCAGGCAGACACGGTTTTGCCCTAATCGGGTCTAAGTCTGGTCTGCGGCTTTTCAGAGTTCTAGCTAAGTCCTCGATTATGATCCAGGGAAGTCCTAAAGACACCCCGGTCCGCCCCGTCGGTTTGACGGGTCCCTCGGGTCTCCCTGGTTTTTGAGTCAATTTCACCCTTTTCCTAGGCCAGCATGCTGCCTTGTTAGGTCTGGCGGGGCCCTCTGAAGGTATGGGTCCCTTTTTATTTGATTTTATCTTTTTATTTATTTAAGTGAAGTGGGTCGGACCCGGGTCCCGTTGGAAGACCCGTGGGCTGTCATGGTTGGGCCTTGGGCCCAGTAGGGTTATTGGGTAACCCTTTTTTGGTTATTTAAATTTTATTTATTTACACTTTTATTTGGGCTTGATGGGCTTGGATTTGGCCCATTAGCCAAAGGTCAAGGGGCCCGGGCCTGTTTATTGAAAACAGGCCTGGTATGGGCCAGTCAAAAGTGGGCCCCACAAATGGGCCTATGGTAATCTTAGTGGGCCCATCTAGGCCCACAGTCTTTATTGGGCTCACAATAGCCCAAATTGTCTAAAAGGCCGGTTCGGGCCAGTTCGGGTCGGATTAAGTCCAACCGAGCCAGAAAATTGTGTTTTTTAAGTTACTTTACATTTTGCCCGTATTTTCTCTACGGTCCACCCTTGCCCGTGTACGAAATCCGGTTAGGCTTGCCCGTGAAGCAAATACGGGCATGCCCAAACCGCTCTGAGTTTACGGGCGCCACTAATTTTGCATTTTGGCCGCCGATTCCGCCTGGGATCCATTCCGTGCTTTCCTTGGAACATCCTGCAACATCTAGGATGGTTCCAGCTCCTTCAACATATTGCATTTTCTTCTTTTAGCCCAAAGGACCATCTTTTTCTTCTTTTTTTGGTTCTTTGAGCAAGCAAGATCCTTTCTTGGTCATTCACTATCAACTTTTAGGAATGGGAAAGGGGTAATTTACAGGGAATGTTAGATGTTGAAAAAGGACTTCAATTTTCATTCCGTAGTAGTGATCAAACGAGGTCAAGTTCCTCTTTTTGAGACATTTTTGATAACCTTTTGTTATCACCTCCTTTCTGGCGTAGGGATGACTACTTTTGGATGCAATTCCTCATTATTCAACACTCAAAACAATGTTAGAAAAATCATAAAAGCAAAAAGGGGAAGTGAGGAAGAGAAAAATACAATAAGAATTCACTTTAATTTAGAAAGAGAACATACTTACAATGTAATTATTTGCTTGATTGGTGTTATGGTCTTCCGAAAATTTGAGCAGCGCTTCCGCGTCCTATGGGATTTCTTGGAATGGTTTGGGCAGAGTTTTGATGGGTTATTTATGCTTGCAGGGTGAAGTGGGAAGGTTTGGCAGCATTTCAGGGGTAAAATTGGTATTTGGTGTTTGGGATTTGGGGTGGCAGGACTCGGGCAGGGATTGGACGTGTAAAACGTCAAGGAGGGAAGGGTGGAAGGCCTTCAGTCATGGCTTGTTGAAATGAGGGGGGTGGCCTCTCTATTTATAGGCAAAATTTTCGTGCCCGTATTTGAAGTACGGGCATGCCTGGCCCGTACTTTAACTACGGGCGTGCCTTGCCCGTACTTCAAGTACGGGCGAAAAACGAATATTTGCAATTATCGCAGATTCTTCCGTACGGGACGCGTGTCCCGCCACGCGTCCTCTTCTAGAAGCGTGCCCGTAGTTGAAGTACGGGCATGCCTCGCCCGTACTTCAAATACGGTCCAGCACGTTTTTAAAATGTTTGGATTTCAAACCTTTATTCAATTTGGTTTATTAAAAGATTTTTATCTGATTTTTTGATTATTTTATTATAAAACGAGATTCTCTTATTAAAATATTATTAAAAAACAAAGATATTTTTATTAAATGATTATTTTATTTATTTAATTCATTTATTCTGCTTTTTGCTGCTGTTTTGCCACATGGGCAGCTTTCTTTGAAACTTCAACTGCCCATAACTTTTCCGTCCGATGTCTGATTTCAGCAAATTTGGTGTCGTTGGAATCAGCTCGGAACACACTATCCATTGGGATTAAGTTTGGCAGCTGAATTGGGGTCGAGCAAAAAGTCAACTTTCGCTTCCCCAAAAGTTTGACCAGCTCACAACTTCCTCATCCGGACCCCGATTCTGGCAAACTCAGTTGCGTTAGAACCGTGTCGAAATGCTCTTTTCAATGAAAGGAAGTTTGATGGCCAATTTTCTTTGGATCAAAAAGTCAAATTTCGGTCCCCTCAGGGTTTGACTTTTTAATTAAAATTTCATTTTTTGCATTTTTTTGGGGTGCAAAAATCAGGTGCTAACAGTGTCGAAATGCTCTTTTCAATGAGATGAAGTTTGATGGCCAAATTCACTTGAATCAAAAAGTCAATTTTTGACCCCCTCAGGGTTTGACTTTTAGTTTGACTTTTCATTTTTCTTTATTTTGGGGGTGCAAGAATCAGGTGCTAACACACATACATATCACTATTTTGGCGGGATAGGCTCATATTTGGGGTTTATTGCATTTATTGTGATAAATCTCAAATAAATGGCCTCAATCAAATTCTGGAGTGTTTTTAAATGTTTTTCGAAGGTTTTGGATTCATCTCACATGAATCTCACACACTTTATAAATTTTCAGATTTGATTTTCTTCAAGAGTGGCTTAGCTTGACAGCACCTGTACCCTTCCTTCGGACGCCCATAACTTCATGATACGGATGAATTTTGGGGCGATTCTAGAACCATGGGAAAGGTGAGGCTGTCTAGTTTATGTCCACCAAATTTCATAAGTTTCCTCCGAACGGATTTTTGACACCTCTCTGTCGAAGTTAGGTGGACAGTTCAGGTTCAAATACAGAACTTGTCACTTCGACGGACCGCCATGTGTTCATTTTAAGTCCGATTCGAGTGATTTTTATTTTTGAGTATTTCTTTATGAGTCTATTTTCAAATCCAGTTGGTTTCATAATTTTTGGATTCCATTTGAATTATTGGTAGCCGATTTACTCAGAACTGTTCATTTGTACTTTTCTGGGTAAATCTGTGATCTTCGGGGCCTGTTCGGGAGACCACCCAAGGCACATCCGAAGGGATTTTTGTATGAGGCTAGTTTCTATGGAAAGATGGCCATACAGACTTCAATCACACCAAATTTCGTGGACTTTTATACAATGGATTTTTCTAGACAATTTTCCAAAGTTGCCCACTTACCACTTTTAAAAATCCCCAGCAGCAACTTCAAAGGAGCATAACTCCTAGATTTTTCATCGGAATGAAGTGAAATTTTGCATGAGACTCTTATTTACCCTAATCTTTCAAATGGATTTGTTTTGGTTCAATTTAGAATTGGATTTGAATGATTTCAAGGCAAATGGCATACTTTTTACCGAGTTTTCCGGATTTGATTTAACTTGGTTTTGAGCAACTTGTGCTTTGATTTCCATCTTTTGAGATATTCCAGAAATGATATTGATAGAAGAGAGGATCTAAAATCCATTTAGATCTTCATGTGAAAATATCATACATTAGTCCTTTTTCAAGGTTTTCTATGATTTTAGCAAGCTTTCTATTTTTTTTTTTGCATGAACATACACTTGGCAACCACTTCGTGTGGATGAATGGGGGTGCCTAACACCTTCCCCCGTTCATAATCTAATCCCCTTACCCATCTCTGGATTTGATTTTCAAGTAGGGTTATTTTTATCCTAGAATTTGTCTTTTGGCTATTTTTGCTTATTTTTGAACTCTTTGGTGTCCATTCTCACCCCAAAATCATGAATGGTGGCGACTCTCCCGTTTTTGCGTTGAGCCCGTGTGTTGACGGAGGGATGATCATTCCGGTGATTTTTTCCCATGTCTCACAACTGGCGACTCTGCTGGGGACTTGTGGATTTAAGCCATTTTGTGTATATTCATGCTTTTACTCATTTTTGAATGCTTGCTATTTTTGCTTTGGTTTTATTGTGCATATTGTTGTATTCTAAATCTGATTGGGATGCTTTTAAATTTTACATTGATAAAGGCATGTGTATATGGTTGGATTATGCTTAAGATCATGTTTATGGTCTTACCTTGTTGTGCATGCCTACTTGTTTTTGGGTGCCTTGTTTTAGGAGGTTTTTTTAGTGCCATGTTTTGAGCATGAAAATAAAGTGCAAAAATCAAGCAACTCAATGTATATTTTTGGGATTCCCAAGCATGTTTTCCCCCAATTCAAACCTTTCTTGTGCCATATGTTAGGTATTAAATTTTTAGGCTTTGATTTGGGTATGAATGAAGCATGTTGAGTACCAAAGATGAAGAATACAAAATCTGGAAATTTAGTAGGTATTTTGGGTTTTTTCAAGCATGTTTTCCTCAATAAAACACCTCTTGTACAATACATTTAGGTGCTGTATTTTTAGGCTTGGATTTGGGCATAAAACAATGTCATTTGAGCACAAAAAAATGAAGAACAAAAAATCTGGAAATTTCAGTGTATATTTGGGGGTTTTTAAGCATGTTTGACCTCATTGAAACACTTTTGAACCATGCCAAGTAGTGCTAAAATTTTAGGCTTCAATTTGGGTAGAAATGGTACACTTTGAGCATGAAAAAGAGCATGAAATCTGGAATTTTAGGAATGCTTTTGGGTTTCAAGCATGCTTACATGATTTAATTGTTGTTTGTACAAATAACATGTTTTGTATACCACTTTTTGGGCATGTAATATTTTTGTGCATATTTAGTTGTTTTGGTGCTTGCTTGCTTGTATTTAGCTTCATTATTTTGTCATATGTACCTTGGCTTGAAATTGAATGCATGGCTACGAAAAAGAGTGGCAAGGGGCTGAGACGTTATGAATTTTACCACAATTTTAAAATTGCACTTGAGCACTTGAAACAATTTGCACAGCCTACCCTTTACCTATTAGGAAGTTGAACCATGAATGTGTGTAGCTTGGCGCACCGAGGTCGTGACTTCGGAAAGCGAAAGTGAAAACATTTACCTTAGAATTTGAGTCAATGATGTGATGACAATGGGATCTGTGATTCGATTCCGGGCATCACTAGACTTGAGTTCTAAGTTGCCAATTAAGCCAAAACCCAAAAACCATACGCTTGAAGGTGGAGAAACACGTTTTCGGCTAAAAGCACACAATTGCGTTTGGGGAATTGGGTGTAAATGTGGGAAGGCCGTTTGCATGTTTTACAGGCCAAGGTATAATGTGAATACCATATTGAATGAAGGTAATACAAGGTGGCAAGGTACAGCCATGTTCTTTTCCTAAATTTAGGGAATTTTGCAAGTATGATGTCCAAGCCCAATTTGGGGCAAGTTTTGAAGGTCAAATTAAGGTGAACATCAATTGGGAATAAAAAAAAACTAATCGGGTGAAAAAATGAGTCAAAAAGGGCCATTTCGGCAATAATCGGCAACTCAGGCCGGTTAATAACAACTCTAATCATATCCGGTATGTATTTCCGGATACAAAGGCATATGCGTGTATCCGGTTAGGGTTACCGGATACAATAAGACATATTTTTATCCGGTATATTATACCGGATACATTCAAAAAATGCACAAATTGGCTTTTCAGCCCAAATTTTTAAAATAAAATGCCTAAAACACTGTGGATAATCCTTAGGCACCCCAAAAAGAACATAAAAATGTTCCAAAAATACAAAATCAAAAACAAAAAAAAATAATAAATAAAATAAATAAAATATTCTTTCAAGATTTAACCTAATTTCGAAACTCAAAGAAGGAACGAGGGTGTCATATTTTTTGATACCAACTCAACTCAAACATGTGTCAGTCAAACTTTTGAACTTGAAAACTGAGAAAATTCAGCAAATTTGAAGAAAAAAATAAAAAAAAAAAGAAACCTTTGGTTGGTTATTTTTATCAATCAAATCAAAACATTTGTGGGACACTTGGAAGCCCTAGAATATTCCAAGAAACCTTTGGTTGGTTATTTTTATCAATCAAATCAAAACATTTGTGGGACACTTGGAAGCCCTAGAATATTTCATGAAAACCTTGGTTGGTTATTTTTATCAATCAAATCAAAAAAAAATTTGTGGGACACTTGGAAGCCCTAGAATATTCCAAGAAACCTTTGGTTGGTTATTTTTATCAATCAAATCAAAACATTTGTGGGACACTTGGAAGCCCTAGAATATTCCAAGAAACCTTTGGTTGGTTATTTTTATCAATCAAATCAAAACATTTGTGGGACACTTGGAAGCCCTAGAATATTCCAAGAAACCTTTGGTTGGCTATTTTTATCAATCAAATCAAAACATTTGTGGGACACTTGGAAGCCCTAGAATATTCCAAGAAACCTTTGGTTGGTTATTTTTATCAATCAAATCAAAACATTTGTGGGACACTTGGAAGCCCTAGAATATTCCAAGAAACCTTTGGTTGGTTATTTTTATCAATCAAATCAAAACATTTGTGGGACACTTGGAAGCCCTAGAATATTCCAAGAAGCCTTTGGTTGGTTATTTTTATCAATCAAATCAAAACATTTGTGGGACACTTGGAAGCCCTAGAATATTCCAAGAAACCTTTGGTTGGTTATTTTTATCAATCAAATCAAAACATGTGTGGGACACTTGGAAGCCCTAGAATATTCCATGAAAACCTTGGTTGGTTATTTTTATCAATCAAATCAAAAAAAAATTTTTTGGGACCCTTGGAAACCCTAGAATATTCCATGAAAACCTTGGTTGGTTATTTTTATCAATCAAATCAAAAAAAAATTTTCGGGACCCTTGGAAGCCCTAGAATATTCCAACACAAAATTAAAACAAAAAAAAAAACAAGAAAAAATCTGGATTGGTGTTCACCTAACCTACTGGTTTACATGTATAGGGGTGTGACTCAAGTTAAATGGAAGCTAACATGTTCTATTCATTTTTTCGTCAGGTACATTTACTTTCAACCCAGGTGCACTTATTTGCAGTCATTGCTCCCGTGACCAGATCCAAAGCAAGAGCCATGAATACTGAAGAGAACCAAGCCCAAGCTACTGTCCCCGCTCAGGACTTTACTCAGCTGCAGGAACAAGTGGCTGGTCTGGCCAAAATGCTGGGAGACTTACTGGCGGCTCAGGCCCAGCAGGCCCAAGCCCAAAATCAGGCATCGACTTCTCATCCGGCACCGCCACCTCAGGCCTATATTCCGCCTCCGGCTCAGCCCATGCCTGAGCCCATTTCTGAACCAGTCCCTGAGCCCATTCTGATCAGGGAAAATATAGTAGAGTCTAAGAAAGAGCTGGAAAAAGAAAAGGCGAGGGATGAGATGGAAAAGAAAATGCTGCTGAGGATAGAAAGAATCCAGGCAGAGCTGAAAGAGGTGAAGGGGGGAAGTAGCCATGGAGGCACCACCTTCGAAGACCTGTGCATGTACCCAGACGTCTGTCTACCGGCTAAGTTCAGGTGCCCAGACTTTGACAAGTTTGATGGCACGGGCTGCCCATTGAGCCATCTGAAATTATACTGTGGGGCCCTATGCCAATTTGGCCGGGATGATGGCATACTGATCCAGCTCTTCCAGAGGAGTCTGACCGGGTCAGCCCTTTGGTGGTTCGCTACAGTGGACCATGGAAGAATCAGGAGGTGGAAGGACCTAGCCGACGCTTTCCTGGACCAATACAAGTTCAACTCTGAGATTGTGCCAGACCGGTACGACATGATGAGGATGACCAAGGGCAAAGATGAGCCAGTACGGCAATACGCCAAGAGGTGGAGAGAGGCCGCCTCCCAGGTCAGGCCACCTATGCAAGAGCCGGAGATGATCTCCACATTTATGGGCACACTGGGGCAGCCTTTTTACAACCATCTGGTGGGCCAGATCACCACCAACTTTGCTGCCTTGGTACAAGTGGTGGACCGGATCGAGGAAGGGGTCAGGTCAGGAAGGCTGATAAACTACTCTACTCTGGCTGGGCAGTCTGATTCCTCGGCCTCCATGGCCCAGAAGAAAGGGGCCGGATTTAAAAAGACGGGGGCCCGAAAAGAAGGGGAGGTGAACCTAGTCCAGGCTCCTCCAGCCAAGAAGCCACTTCACGTCAACATCTCGGCACCCCAACAGGCCCAGCAGGCCCAGCAGTCGTACCAGACCCCGCTGAATGTCAACTTCTCTCCCTCTGTGCCAGCTAACACAAGGAGGACCTTTACTAAGGAGGAGCGAGATGCCTGGTTCGCAGCAAGGAAGAACCGAGTCTTCACTCCTCTCCCAATATCGCTGTCCCAACTACTGCCAACCCTGCTGAAAGGGGAATACTTGACTCTGAAGGAGCCTAACCCAAATGCCCCGAAAGGGAGGAATTATGATCCGGCAGCCACCTTTGACTTCCACATGGGTGCACCAGGGCACTCTACAGATAACTGCTGGGTACTGAAGCATGCGGTCCAGGACCTGTTGGACCAGAAGGCTTTGGTCTTTAACACTGCTGCACCCGCCCCGTCGGGAAATGATATTGGGCAGAACCCTCTGCCGTACCACAATGGGGCAGGACCATCCAACTCCATCACTGCCATATCCACCACGAGAAGGGCCTTTGACCCATCTCAGCTTATAGCCCCTGTGGGGACTACAGTCCAGGTCCGATTTTTCCCAGAGGAGGACGAAGGGGAGATCAACATGGTCTCCCAAAAAAATAATCTTGTTGCTGAGGACATAAGCTCCTCCTTAAACCGGGTCTCTTCTCTGATGACCCAGATAAATACTGCAAGGCCCCCATTGGTCTTCAATTGCAGTCCACCCATCTATTCACCATCCAAGCCGTCCAAGGCTCCACTGGTCATCAACCTTGACCCCACCACTGCTTCCATCACTTCTTCTGTCCCCACACAATCCAAACTTCAACCCTTGGTTGTAAATGTGCAGCCAGCCCAGACTATCCCTAAACCGGCCCATACATCCCGGTCCAAACTCCAGCCGTTGGTGGTCAACATCCCTAAATTAGCCTATTCAGAGGCCGATGTACCATGGAACTACAGCGAGGGAATCACGGCTACGGTTCCAATGGTCAAGGACCAGAACCAGGAGGAGGTGAACCTCATGACGAGGTCAGGGAGATGTGCAGGGGGTGAAGAGAAGGAGAAGGAGACAGAAGCAGAAAAAGAAAAAATAGAAAAAGAAAATGAGAAAAGAAAACAAAAAGGAAAAAATAAAGTGGGAGAAGACACCCCCCAGGATGCAGAAAATGAGGCAGCCGACCTCATAAAAATAATAAAAAAGAGTGAATTTAATCTTGTGGATCAGCTGAACAAGGTCCCGGCCCAGATTTCAATACTGGGCCTCTTGCTGAATTCTGAAAAGCATAGGGATGCATTGTTGAGGGTGCTACAGAGTGCATACGTATCCCAGACAATTGATCCAGACCAGCTTGGCAAAATGGTTGGTCAAATCTTGTCACACAACGTGATAAGTTTCTCAGAGGGAGAGATCAGCCCAGGTGGGTGTTATCATGTGGACCCTTTGCACATCACAGTGCTTTGTAAGGGCTACATGATCGCACGGGTTTTAATTGACAACGGGTCGGCATTAAACGTTTGCCCGTTAATCACTTTTACCAAGCTGGGTCTGGACCAGTCAAGGATCAAAAGAAATGGGCGGATAGTAAGGGCTTTTGATAGCTCCAAGACCCACTCCCTAGGGGAGATTGAACTGCCGGTCACAATTGGGCCGAATATCTTTAACATCACATTTGAAGTGATGGATATACCTGCAGCTTTCAATCTGCTCCTAGGAAGGCCATGGATACATTCGGCTAGGGCAATACCATCCACGCTCCACCAAAGAGTGAAGTACATAAGAGGGCAAAGGGTGATAACAGTCCTAGCCGAAAACTTGGTGCCGCCCATCGTGTCACCTGATGTACCCTTGATCAATGTGGACCTAACTGTCGACAAGATTGCATTCCACTCATTCCAATTTGAGGCTGTCAATTACATACCTGGGGGGTGTGAGAAAAAGAAGGAAAAGGGGACCACTGCAGAAAAAATAGTCAAGAAAGTGATGGAGAAATACCACTTTCACCCAGGGAAAGGCTTGGGGATCAATCTGCAAGGGATGGCGGAGCCAATCACGGCTAAGAAACTGATCCCCAAGGTAGGGTTGGGCTTCAAGCCCAGAGGCTGGAAAAGAATGAAACATGAAGAAGGGGAGAGCAGAAGCAAAGGAAAACTCCCGCATCTGAGGGTGAACTTTCCAAAACCCTCCTATATAATCCAAATTTCTCCTCCCACAGACCAGTCCAAGCCTCCCTACCACAACCTCAACCCATTTCAAAAAGCCTTCGGTTTCGGCCTTACAACCCTACAACCCCTCTCCAATACTGGGAGCATAAGATGGGCCTGGGCCACAGCCCGAGCAGCAGTTGGACTATTCTGAGGATGTTGGGGCCTTCTTCGCCATTACTGAAGGCGAAAAGACAGGGGCAGACATGGAACTGCCATTTATTGACTGGGCCGCAGTAAAGATTCCGGAAGAGGTCATTTCTGGATTGGGCCCCGTAGCAGAAAAGGGCAGTACCCACCCGGTGATGATGGCATCGGATGCTGGGCTTGAGGAGCAGGCTTTCCCTATTTCCCTTGCTCCCCAAAATTTTGTAATGAACAATTGGGAGGAAACTCCCCTTACCTTTGAAGCAGCGTTAGTTCGGCAAACTGACGCGGCTTCCAAAAAAAAACTCCAATAGTGGAATGCCATTTCCCTGAAGGTTCTAATGGGCCTTCGTCTTCAGGGGAATTATGTTTAGAAGGCCCGCAAAAAACCCCAAAAGATTTTTCTATTTTTTCTAGGAAATTTAATTTTTTCAAAAAGGTCCAAACCACTTATGAACCATATAATCAGACCGAATTGGACCAGGTTGAATATGACTTCGACCTTGAGCTCGACTTTGATCTCATGGGGGTCGAAGAAGAGACCGAGGTCGAAGAAGAAGACGTTCCAAAAGAAATTGAATACCAATTGGAACGTCATGAAAAGGGGGTCCAACCTAATATTGAGGAGACCATATCCATAAACCTTGGGACTGAAGATGACCCAAAAATTGTGAAAATCGGGTCATGCTTGTCTGAGGTGCAGAAAAATGAAATGTCACAGTTCTTGGCAGATTACAAGGATGTGTTTGCTTGGTCGTATCGGGACATGCCGGGGTTGGACACTGACATGGTGGTGCACAAGTTGCCAATTTTGCCAGGGGTTAAGCCGATTAAGCAGAAGCTGAGAAGATTGAAACCTGAGTGGACTCTGAAGGTCAAGGATGAAGTGGTCAAACAGTTCCAAGCTGGATTTTTGGCAGTCTCTACGTACCCGGAGTGGCTCACAAACATAGTGCCGGTACCAAAGAAGGACGGGAAGGTCCGAATGTGCATGGACTATAGAGACTTGAATAGGGCAAGCCCAAAGGACGATTTTCCGCTTCCACACATCGACATTCTGGTCGATAATACTGCGGTACATAGCCTGTTTTCCTTCATGGATGGTTTCTCAGGATATAATCAGATCAAGATGGCTAAGGAGGATCAAGAGAAAACAGCATTTATCACACCTTAGGGCACATTCCACTATACAGTCATGCCGTTTGGGCTTAAGAACGCTGGGGCAACATACCAGCGGGCCATGACTGCACTATTTCATGACATGATCCATGAGGAGATGGAGGTCTACGTGGACGATATGATTGCCAAATCATGCAAAGAGGAGGACCACTTGATCAATCTGAAGAAAGTGTTTGATCGGCTCAGGAAGTACAGTCTACGGCTTAACCCAGCAAAATGCGTCTTTGGGACTACATCAGGGAAGTTACTGGGGTTTATAGTGAGCCGAAGAGGAATTGAAATTGACCCGGCTAAAGCCAAGGCCATAATTGAAATGCCAGCACCCAGAACCGAGAAGGAGGTCAGGGGCTTTCTTGGAAGGATTCAATACATAAGCCGGTTCATAGCACAGCTCACTGCTATCTGTGAACCAATTTTCAAACTTTTGAGGAAAGATAACCCTACGGTCTGGAATGAGGACTGTCAGCAGGCATTTGACACAATAAAGATGTATTTGCTGAACCCACCTGTGCTAGTGCCACCAACTCCAGGAAGACCGCTGATCCTGTACTTGTCAGTGTTGGAAACGTCGATGGGATGTGTCTTGGGGCAGCATGATAAGACTGGTAGAAAAGAAAGGGCAATTTACTATCTGAGTAAAAAATTCACGGAATATGAAGCCAAGTATTCATCATTGGAGAAGACTTGTTGTGCTCTAGTGTGGGCCACTCAGAGGCTAAGGCATTATTTCCTTAGTCACTCCACACTATTGATATCCCGGATGGACCCGCTGAAATATTTATTTGAGAAACCGGCACTGACTGGCAGGACGGCAAAGTGGCAACTGCTGCTGTCCGAATTTGACCTCACATACATCACCCAGAAGGCGATAAAGGGTCAAGCCATAGCTGATCACCTGGCTGCACATCCTTTGCCAGAATACCAACCCTTGAAGACCAACTTTCCAGATGAGGCAATTCTGTACACTGAAGAGGAGGAAAGTGAGAGTTCTTGGCAGATGTTCTTTGATGGGGCAGCCAACATGAATGGTAATGGAATAGGGGCAGTCTTGGTTAAACCAGATGGTTCACACATCCCGATTGCAGTAAAGCTGAGATTCCAGTGCACCAATAACATAGCAGAATATGAGGCATGCATAATTGGATTGCAAGCAGCCATGGATCATGGAGTAGAGGAACTTGACGTATACAGGGATTCGAGTCTTATCATCTTCCAAACAACTGGTGAGTGGAAAACCAAGGATCACAAATTGATCCCCTATCACCAGTATTTGGAAGAAATAAGCACAAATTTCACTCGAATTTCCTTCAACTATATGCCAAGGGCCAAGAATCAGTTTGCGGATGCTCTAGCAACCTTGGCTTCAATGGTCAGCATACCAGAAGGAGTAGACATCAGACCGCTGGAAATTGAGGTTAGAGATGAACCGGCTTACTGTCTCGTTCTAGAGGGAGCACAAGAAGAAGAAGCACCATGGTTTCAGGATATCAAGAACTTCTTGAATAATCGAAGTTTGCCAGAAAATGCCACTGCTACTGAGAAGAGGACAATACAGAGATTGGCTGGTCAATTTCTGCTAAGTGGTGGACATGTGTACAAGAGGTCACATAACGACATTCTGCTAAGATGTGTTGCCAAGGCTGAATCGGAAAGGCTGATTGAGACTGTACATGGAGGAGTCTGTGGGCCCCATATGAGTGGACACATGCTGGCTAAGAAGATCCTGAGGCTGGGATACTACTGGACAACCATGGAGCATGATTGCTGTACACATGTCAGGAGGTGCCATCAATGCCAAATATATGCAGATAACAAGCATGCACCCCCAGGCGAGCTGCACAACATGACATCACCCTGGCCCTTCTCTATGTGGGGCATAGATGTCATCGGCATGATCTCCCCTAAGGCATCAAACGGGCACAGATTCATCTTGGTGGCAATTGATTATTTCACTAAGTGGGTGGAAGCAGTATCATATGCAAATATCACAAGCAACCATGTTATTAGATTTTTAAAGCACAATATCATTTGTCGCTATGGACTGCCAAGTGCCATAGTATCAGACAATGCTTCAAATATTAAGAACAAGGACATGAAGAAAATGTGTGAGCAGTTTCAGATCACCCACCACAAGTCAGCTCCGTATAGGCCAAAGATGAATGGGGCAGTAGAAGCAGCCAACAAGAATATAAAGAAAATCATTCAGAAGATGGTAGTGAGTTACAAAGATTGGCATGAAATGCTACCACTTGCTCTACATGCCTACAGAACCTCGATCCGGACTTCAACTGGGGCAACCCCATACTCCCTAGTCTATGGGATGGAAGCAGTCTTGCCCGTGGAAGTAGAGATCCCCTCACTCCGAGTGCTCATGGAAGCAGAACTAGAAGAAGCCGAATGGGTCCAGTCAAGACATGATCAACTTAACCTGATAGAAGAAAAACGATTGAAAGCGCTTTGCCATGGACAATTGTACCAGAAGAGAATGGCCCGGGCCTACAATAAGAAAGTGAGGCCCAGAACTTTCCAAGAAGGAAACTTAGTGCTAAAGAAAATCTTACCATTTTTGGAAGATCCTCGCGGTAAGTTCAAGCCCAATTGGGAAGGCCCATATGTCGTCAAGAAAGTCCTGTCAGGGGGTGCACTCATCTTAGCAGAAATGGATGGGTCAGATTTTCCTGAGCCCATTAACTCTGATGCGGTAAAAAGGTATTTTCCTTGAGTGAATATTTCTAGGAAATGATCCGAGGCCATTTTTCTTTATTTCCTTCAAAAATTTTAATCCCTAGTCTAGCCAAGTTGAGCCGGTTCGTTTCTTTGATAAACCCAAACCGGATTTACAGTCTTAAATTGGGGCAAAACAAATTGGGGCAAAGTAAGGAAAGAAAAAGAAAAAGAGAGGAAAAGCAATGGAATTGGCAAATGAAAGCCAAGTGTGAAAAAGATGCAAAAAATGCAATTTGGGGAAAAAGGGTTAAATTCATCATGACTGTAAGTCCGGTTGACCTATTTCCACACTTGAAAATTTTTGGCCCTTTAATACCCTTTCTTTCATAAACTGAGCCTAGCCTTTATTTCGTCCTATTTTTAAGCCCTCGGTGATCTTAGCTTGTTCATTCAAATATCAGAGTAAGATGGGTGATGACGGAATTCAGAAGCCGGCCCTAGTGAAAACCGTAACTGGCGCTAGGGGCAATATTGGCAAAAGGGCAAAAAGAAAAAAAATAAGAAAAATGAAAGAAAATCAGAGGTTGAGTTGATCATGGGGATCTGAGCCTTAAGCAAAGTTGGCATGAGCATAAATGGGCAGTTGGGGATGACTCTAAAGGTCCTAAGATGGACGGTTATGATCCCTCATGATTTTTTTTGGACTACCCTTTTCATTATTTAACCTGGTTTTAATTCCTTTAATTATAGGTGATTAAGTGCATGGACCAAATTTCAAAAAAGTACAAAAAAAAATATAAAAAGGAAAAATTATACTTTGGCCAGTGATGATAAATCAAATACTTTTCATAAAACCTTTGTTTTTACAAGCATCTGAGCATTCTGAGGCCAATAATATAAAAACTTTATTTTGAATTAAATCCTTTGTATTTCCACTATTGGAGTTCAATTTTGTATAAAGGTATGAAAAATGTGCAGGAAATAAAGCTAGTCTCCTAGCCGCTCCTCAAGCTCCCGAATCCGAGCTACCTGAGCTGCAATGACTCCTGAAGCCCCCTCTGCAGCGGGATCACTCAAGAAGGAAATGACCTCATCTGAAAGGGCCTGCCTGATCCGCATACTCCTAAGGCTGGCCAAAGTATCCTGGTACTTCTGCCGGATCATACGGACCTCAAAGCAACGAGCCTGCCTCTGCTCCTCCAGCTTCTCTTCCACGGCAATATGGCGCGAGATCTGCTCCTCAAGCTGCCTCTCCAGATAAGCGCCCTGTATCCTGAGCTCCTGGGCCTCCCGTACCCATATCTGCTGAAGCCGCTTATGAGAAGCCCGCTCAGACTCTAGAATGTCCTCATAGGTGGGAGCCAAGACTACAGGAGGATCTTCGGGTACCGGGGCCTGAGTCTGTATCTGTTCCTTGATCCAGAAGAGATAATCCTTCACATGGGCTTCTGAGAAGACTGGACCATGCATGAAGCGGACATAGGACCACTCCTTCATCAACCAGGCATTCAGCTTCATAGAAAGGGGCCCAAGACGATCCTCATATCCACATGGGATGATAATCCCCTGGGTCGCACGGAACTGACGAAGGACCCGCAGAGGAAGATACAGTACTGCATGCTTCAGGCCCGCTAGGATCAGAAAGTTGCGGTCACGGAAACTAATCACCGTCGCTGCATTGGGCTGATAAGTGCCAGGCCATCTCACCTGGTCCTCCTGAAGTGAGCTTAAGAAAGTGAACCAGCCCTGTTTACGCCCTGGAATATCGGGGCACCCCCTGTTGCTCATCAAGAGGGGGACTTTTAGACTCGGGAAGAAGTGTCGATTGATCTCTTCAATCTGGCTCAAATGATCAAGTAGCCAAAGCTGCAAAGGAAGAGAGATATGTCAGCACATTGTTAAAAAAAAAAAAAAAGCAGAGAAGGCAAAAAGAAAGCCAAAAAGCAAAAAAAAATAAAAAGAAATAAAAAAATAAAAAGAAAGAAAATTTTTTTTGTTACCTGCAGGATCTGGGCACATGCTAGGAAGCGTTTTGACTTTCTATTGTAGCAGTCGGTCAAGGCCTGATACATCTCAGCTAAAATCATAGGGGCCAACCTCTCCCTCTCCATAACCTGGCATATCACTGAAATCAAGGCCAAGTCCACCTCATCATCATCCCTTGGGAAAAGCAACTGGTTGACCACTATCAGGGTCAACGCATTGAATCGGGCCTCCTTGTTCTCCCCTCTCAAAAGCTTCTCAGTCAAAAAAGCCTTAGGTAGGGTCAAAAGGGTGTCAGAATCCCCCAAGTCCTTCTTCCCCATGCCCAAAAAAGTAGAAGCTTCCTTCTTGTAACTGGGCCTTAGAGGTGGATTCACCACCTTCTCATCAAACCTCAAGCCCAAGATGGTTCCCACCTCCTCAATGGTTGGGGTCATCTCATGGGTCCCAAAACGGAACAAGTTGAGATCAGGAACCCAATGACCAATCATGGCCTCTATAATCTCCCACCTAAAGGGAACATTGGGAATGAGCAGGATGTGGCCTAGATTAGTAGAACCCCATCTCCTCTCCTCATCTAGGGTCATAGAGTTAACCCATCTTGTGTAAAAGGAATCCACAGGGTTGTACCTAGTGAGATTTGGGGGTTTCGATCTAAAAGGTTATTTTGCAGGGGATGCAGTGTGGACAGACAATAATGGGGCAGAAGATGATCCGGATTCCATTGGAGTTGACGGGAGCAAGCTAGAACTCAAGAGGAGGAGGAAAAAGGCGAAAAAGGGGGTTTCTAAACTCAAAAACTCGTAAAAAATGCTCAAATCCCGAGGCTGGTTGCATTTATAGCATCTTTTAACGTATCCAGTAACTCAGACCAGATACAAAGGCTTTATTAATATCCGGATATGTATACCGGATACAAAGGATGGCATGAGTATCCGGTATGACATACCGGATACAAAGACCAATCAATGTATCCGGTATGTCAGACCGGATACAAAGAAAAACAGCAAAAAAATGAGCTAAGGATGAAAAATCCGAATTTTTTACCTGTTTTACCTGTGTACAAGTCATAATGGCATAAAATTGAGAGCAAAAGATGTGCAAGACCAGATAGAATGAATAAAAAGTTTTCTTTCATATATATGCAAGTTTTTTGTACAAGGAATGATGAGATCAATACATGAAAAGAAGAAATCCTAATCTACTGCTAATGTGCAGGATCATCCACGCGTCCTCGGCCACGTCCACCTCTACGGCCTCTCCCTCGAAGCGCTCTACCCCTAGAATAGGCAAGAATACGCTCGGCTGCATGGCGAGGATGCCGACCCACCACCTGCTGGAGCTGATACTCCAGGCAATACTCCTCGATGTCTGGGGGCAGAGCAGGAGTGGAATCTGGGGAGGAAGCCTCTGGCTCAACAGCAACCGGCCCAACTGGACCCTCAGCCATAGCAGGCTCTGCTCCCGCAGCTCCAGAAGACCCGGCAGCAGAAGAATGGCCAGGAGCAGAAACATCTGGATCAACAGGAAAAAAATCAGAAATGAAAGCATCAGAATAAACCAAAGAGGAAAAATTAAAGAAAGCATACCAGGGATATCTACAGCAGGCACTGGAAGATCCGGATCCACTGGGTCAGCAGCAGGGACCTCCTCCGGCTCATGAACCATCACTGGAACAGCCGGGGCATCCGCAGGAGCAACTGGGGCATCAGTAGGTGGAGCATCACCGGGATCAGCAGCTGGGACGTCCACAGGATCAGAGGCCCGAGCAGGAGATGGGTCAGGAATGAGGAAATCATGCTCAAAAAAGGCACCCTGATCATAGACCGGGCCCTGCACAAGTCAAACAAGCATATCAGAATAGCAGAAACAGGAAAATGAAAGAAAGGAAAATATGAAAAGGCCAGATACCTGTCTAGCCTGGAGCTCAGCAACCAAGGCCTCCAGCTCCCTGATCCGGGCATCCCGCTGGGCCACGACCGCATCGTGCTCCGCGATCATATCATCGATCGCAGCCCGCTGGCTCTCGAACCGGTCCCGAATGGTATTCAGCTCGTGTACCTGCCAACAAGAACAGAAGAAGGATCAGAAATGCATAAGGGGAGAAAGATGAAAATATAAAGAGTACAAGACTTACTGTGTCCTCATGGATCCGGATACGGATCCCGCCGATCTCAGTCACCCCGGCACGAGTGGGTCGATCCATCAAGCATCCAATAGACACCCTCTGGAACCACTCGTCATAATCTCCAGCTACTGTAAGCCCCTCCGCATCCAGGAAGTGATCGAACTGATCAACATCAAAGCCAGGGAGGAGTGTGTCGGGACCCACAGCAGGAGGAGGGACGGGGATGCGAAGTGCGCCAGTGTGCTGGAAGTACAGGCGCTCTCCCAAGTACATCACCCTACCAAGCCTCCCAAGGAAGCACTGGTAGGGCTGACGTCGTCGATCTCTATCGAAGGCGTCCTGTACCGCCATCTCACGGGCCATTCCGACGTCCACGTCATCAAATCGGGACAGGAGAAGCTGCAAAAAAGAAAAATAATCAGGTACAGTCAAGATACAGGAAAAGAAATAAAAAGGAAAAAGGATAAAGGGTTTACATCAGGTCGGCGGGCACGGTCCAAGTGCACCCGAGCGGTGCGGGGCTGACTCCTATCAGCATCTCGGACCTGGGCCGACCACCGCAGAGCCACAGGAAAATCCGCGACCTCAGGTACCGGGGATGGGCGGAAGAAGGTCATATAGGTGTACATGAACACCTAGCAAAAGAAAAATCACTCAGAAAAAATGAAGCATAAAGGATTAACCCAGACAGATGAATTCAATACCTGTAGAATCTGCCAGAAAAACCGGCTGCTGACTCCATCACCTCTCGGAGAAGCTAAGCCTCGAACTGCTCCGCACAGCCCGGCCAGGATGGTCCCATAGATGAGTCGGCCCCATGCTAGCTGACGGGTCTGACGAAGATCTCTCAAGGCGTCCAAGAAAAGTGGGCTGACACCGGTGGTATCCTCCGGGAAAAAGCAGCTCCCAAGCATCAGCAAGAATACGTGCCGGAAGATAGGCACAAAGGCTGCATCCTCCACGGAGATAGTCTCGTGCCTCCTCTCAAAATGACGAGCCAGACTCTCCCGCAGCCAACTAATGGAGAGCCGGCCACTCCGCCCATCCCAGGCAGCAGGTGGCAGGGCCTGATATCCCAAAAGGAGGCTGATATCCTCCGCAGAAGGCCGCTCCAAGACAATGGTCCGCCCCGTCAGAGGAATGCCAGTAATCATCACAAAATCGGAGGGGCGGATCCCCAGCTCCACGTCCGGCAGATGGAACGACTGAGTCTCTAGGAAATACCTCTCCATCATGGCAAATATAAGTGGACGATCAGCTCTGAAGGAAGGAATGCTGAGGAAATGATCTAAATGGCACCTCCCAAACTCCCGCCTGAGTGCCGGAGACAATGACTGAGCTAACTCGCTAAATCTCCCCCAACTACCCCGCAGATGGGAAGAATGATATGGAAGCGGCACATCTGCCCTGATGCACATAGAGGGGTGGCTATCCAAGCCACGGAGGAGCTCTGTATCATGCACAGAGGCCCTCAACTCCTCAGAAACTCCTGCCAAAGCTACAGCAACCCCCTCCTGAGCCGTATCTCTGGCTCTGCCTCGGCCTCTGCAACGGCCTCTCTCGCCCTCAAGGGCCTGATCCTGAACTCTGCCTCTGCCTTGGCCTCGACCTCGAGCAGGTGCAACCACGGGCTAAATTTCAAGGAAAAAGTATGAAGGTTGTGTGGGAAAGGAGAATAGGAGAAAGGAGAGAGAGAAAGAATTTGAAAGCCTACCTCAGCAGAGCTCTCTCGGGAGACATCTAGCGGCTCCGACAGGGTGGCACTGGAACTCGCCTCTGTCCGAGCCCGCGAACTGGAGGGCTGATCAGCAGGGTCAGCCTCCTCTCTAACACGGGAACGACTCCTAGCCATCTACACAGGGAAGTGTTTTATGAATTTCAGTTTAAATTTATGAAATTTTTCTTTGCTTATGGTTCCCGTTCAGTTTTACATGATTTTTCCAGATCATCGTGAATCGTGCCCCGAGGGTATTTTATCTGTTTCAGGCCAAAGTATTAGAAAATGTTTGGTATTTCTGTCCAATTAACAAGATATTCTACTTCTAAGATATTTCTGTAAAGCTCAATATTTTCTTAATTTGCTTTCAGGGTTACCAGACGTAATCAGAAAAACAATGTGCAGAGCAAGGTCCATTCAAGAACAAATCATGGATGCATCATATCTATTGGAAAAATGTTAAAGTGAAAAGTCCAAGCGGGTTGCAAAAAGAAAGAAAATCCAGCATGCAATTGACGGTTCCATAAGTACCATCAGCAGGCAGTCCTAAGGATTGCACAAGCCACAATTATATAAGCAGCTCCAAGAAGTGGCAAGATAAAATTGAAAGTCAAAGAAAATTTCAGAAAAACAGAAAAATCATGGCATTAAGTCTGAGAATTCTATCATAGGAAATCATGCCAGGAGCAATACAGTTGTGAATCAGCACTAACAAGGAATCCAAACCAGTTGCAGGGATTATCAGAAATACAAAGTTATAGTTCTTGGTATACAGTGGGAAGTCAAACACAGCAAAGAGGAAATTTCCCAATTACCAATAAGGTTTGCTCGGAGAGATGAACTGCTGGTTAACCAAGGACAAATCCAATCAACAATAATCCAACATGATCAGAGCAAAAACATGCTTGAATTCAATGGAATTATGCAAAGGAAAAAAAAAAAAAAAGCATGCTTGACTGGGTCGGATTGCACTTACTGGTTGAGCAGCAAAGAGGGGAATCTGGTTGATAAAGAATCAGTCACAGGCAATCACCGGAGATCAACACCCCACACTGAGTTGATAAAGTCGCCGGAAATCAAAAATTTTTTGAAGAAAGCCGAGCTAGGGCTCAGTCGTGGCAATGAGCAAAGGTCGCCGGAATTGCAGAATGTCGCCGGCAGCAATAGGAGACACCGGAGCTATTGGGAATCGCCGGAGAAGAAGGGAGCAACCGTCGGGTGAAGGAGAAGAGGAAGATAGCCGGTCTGAGTTAGCGGAGAATGAAGAAAAGAAATGAAAAGTCGCGGTCGCGCGCGACTTAAGTAAATCTGGGGGATTCGGATACTCAGGCCGGATACAAAAGAGGCCAAGTGTATCCGGATACACCTACCGGATACCAAAGAAAAAAAGAAAAAAAATAGAAAAAAACAGGAAAAAACAGAAAAAATAGAGAAAAAAAAGGGAAAAATAGAAAAAAAAAGAAGAAAAGAAAAAGAAGAAAAAGAAAAAATAGAAAAAAAAAAGAGAAAAGAAAAGAAAAAAAAGAAGAAGAAGAAAAGAAAAAAAAGAAAAAAAGCAAACTTGTGCTATAATTCTTACTATTTTCTCAAAATCCTATTTTTGTCTTGAAATCCACCTCACAGCCACGAGAGCTCTGTGGAATTTGGGACAACCTTGGGAAATGTGCCTGGTCAAAAGGATGATATCCATTCAATTTTCAACTTGGTTTGATAAAAAATCAGTTTTTCAAAAAATCCTATTTTTGGGCTTAAAATCCACTTCATAGCCACGATAGCTCAGTGGAATTTAAGAATTATTGGAGAAATGCCCCCTTAAAGTTAGGGCTTTTTGGCAAATCTCCACTCAAAAATTGTTTTCTACAGAAATTGAATTGAACCGAGCAAATCATGCTCAAGGGAATGCAATTTGGGCTTGTCTACTCTTTGCAGCTCCCGCAAAGAGGGGCAGTTGTAGACACCCCAAATTGCACAAACAATCATCAAAAATCATTATCTCCTGGAAAGCCAGCACAGAAATTGAAGAAAATAAACTTTTACCTGTATCCGGATACTCAAGCCGGATACAAGTACTCCTTCCTGTATCCGGATACTCATACCGGATACATGTGAGCCTTAGTGTATCCGGTACCATGTACCGGATACCTTAAGGCCATTTTTTATCCGGTCTGACATACCGGATACCTTAAGTTTGCTCAAAATTAGGGTTTTCCGAGAGCTTTTCACTTTTACCATCATGTCCCTCATTAAATGAGGGGAAATCGCGGAAATAACCTTAGGGTTAAGGTTGGGGGGGTTCTAGACATTAAGTTGTGTCTACCAATGACCCTAGCCTTTGCCTATAAATATGAGGCTCCTCCTCAAGCAAATGGCAACCAACTCTTGTTTTGAATTCTCGCAAAGAAGAACTCCAAGAGAAGAAGAAAACCGCTGCGGAATCACCTCCATAACTCAGGTAAGCCTCAACTTTTCTTTATATTTTCAGTCTTTACATTCCTAGATCTAGATCTCTTCTTCTACCTTTCTGTAGTGTAAAGCCTTGTTTGTATGTGTGGAAATCCTTCCCCGGCTCAAAGTATCTCAAGACTCCCCTAGCCGTAAAACGTGAAGGCGGATCTAGGAGAAACGAGACTGGGGATTGACCCTAGTGCTAGAACCCATGTAGCATAAGGCCTTTTTGATTGATTGTAAACCGTTCCATATTCAAAGTACCCTTGATTATCTTGAAGAACCGTGTTTAACGGGGAGAGAGAACAGAGGGAAACGATAATGGAACGGAACCCTAGGCGATATTAGAACCATATTTGGATGAATATGTATGCATACTATTGATCTTGTTTGGTTTTTTTACACTTGCACATACATATCACTATTTTGGCGGGATAGGCTCATATTTGGGGTTTATTGCATTTATTGTGATAAATCTCAAATAAATGGCCTCAATCAAATTCTGGAGTGTTTTTAAATGTTTTTCGAAGGTTTTGGATTCATCTCACACGAATCTCACACACTTTATAAATTTTCAGATTTGATTTTCTTCAAAAGTGGCTTAGCTTGACAGCACCTGTACCCTTACTTCGGACGCCCATAACTTCATGATCCGGATGAATTTTGGGGCGATTCTAGAACCATGGGAAAGGTGAGGCTGTCTAGTTTATGTCCACCAAATTTCATAAGTTTCCTCCGAACGGATTTTTGACACCTCTCTGTCGAAGTTAGGTGGACAGTTCAGGTTCAAATACAGAACTTGTCACTTCGACGGACCGCCATCTGTTCATTTTAAGTCCGATTCGAGTGATTTTTATTTTTGAGTATTCCTTTATGAGTCTATTTTCAAATCCAGTTGGTTTCATAATTTTTGGATTCCATTTGAATTATTGGTAGCCGATTTACTCAGAACTGTTCATTTGTACTTTTCTGGGTAAATCTGTGATCTTCGGGGCCTGTTCGGGAGACCACCCAAGGCACATCCGAAGGGATTTTTGTATGAGGCTAGTTTCTATGGAAAGATGGTCATACAGACTTCAATCACACCAAATTTCGTGGACTTTTATGCAGTGGATTTTTCTAGACAATTTTCCAAAATTGCCCACTTACCACTTTTAAAAATCCCCAGCAGCAACTTCAAAGGAGCATAACTCCTAGATTTTTTATCGGAATGAAGTGAAATTTTGCATGAGACTCTTATTTACCCTAATCTTTCAAATGGATTTGTTTTGGTTCAATTTAGAATTGGATTTGAATGATTTCAAGGCAAATGGCATACTTTTTACCGAATTTTCCGGATTTGATTTAACTTGGTTTTGAGCAACTTGTGCTTTGATTTCCATCTTTTGAGATATTCCAGAAATGATATTGACAGAAGAGAGGATCTAAAATCCATTTAGATCTTCATGTGAAAATATCATACATTAGTCCTTTTTCAAGGTTTTCTATGATTTTAGCAAGCTTTCTATTTTTTTTTCCATGAACATACACTTGGCAACCACTTCGTGTGGATGAATGGGGGTGCCTAACACCTTCCCCCGTTCATAATCTAATCCCCTTACCCATCTCTGGATTTGATTTTCAAGTAGGGTTATTTTTATCCTAGAATTTGTCTTTTGGCTATTTTTGCTTATTTTTGAACTCTTTGGTGTCCATTCTCACCCCAAAATCATGAATGGTGGCGACTCTCCCGTTTTTGCGTTGAGCCCGTGTGTTGACGGAGGGATGATCATTCCGGTGATTTTTTCCCATGTCTCACAGGTATGCATTATCTATACTATTATTAAAGAGAACAGGGGGGAATATTCTTTAATTCTGGCTCCCATTTTTTTCCCAAACATTGCCTTCCACAACAAAAAGAATCCTAGACTAAATCCAGCGAGTAAATACTCTTCCCACCTTCAAATTCAAAACCCCTTCTTCTACGCTACAGTTACCATCAAACCAAACAAAAACTGTTTATAGCCCTATTTCTTTTGGCATATTTCTGCTAGGTGTCTCTCCACTATCAATTAGAAGGAGATTTGCTTGATGCTATCTATTCAACTTGGAAAGCATTCTGAACTAATATCTGCAACAAAGATTGCTGCAGTTTCTCTGTTAATGCATGTTGAATTGTAACAGAAATGTTAAGGAAAGTTCTGAATCTGTTTCTGTAACGAAGTGTGTCATAAAGCCAAAACTGGTGAGCATCGTTTCTCTCTTCCACAACCTAACACCCTATTTGGTTTTATCACGATTTCAAAGTCCATCCTTGTATACACAAATTTCTTGTTGAAATCAAACAGGCCAAATGTGAAGATACAAAACAAAATTAAATTTTTATAAAACATATGCAGTACAGATTTCTGTGATTTCTCTTATTCATTTCTTCAAAAATTTCGATTTGAGAGCTGAAATAGCTTGTTCTCAAATCGGTCTTCGGTCTTCGGTCTTCCTTGACGAACTTGATATAAGATGAAGGAAATAGCATATCTAATGGATTTCACGTACAGATCTGTGTTGGATTTTGTCAGAAGTCTTCGGATTGATCTTCAGATTTTGTGCTTGTTGAAGATCTTGGAAAATTTTGGTATTTGTTGTAAAATCTTCGGGCTTTAGAGCGTGTCAGAGATGGGGTGCTTGAATCTTCTGGTCTTGAATGCAATATCAAGTCTTCAATTCTTTAAGGCTTGTTGGATCTTCAGAACAGCAGCACTTCAATTCTTCAAAGCTTAAGGTCTTTAGAATAACAGAGCTTCAGTTCTTCAAGGCTCAAGTCTTTAGAGTAGTAAAACTTTGCTTCTTTTCTGTAGACTTAATGTGTTTAGAATGAAGAGAGGGCTACCCTATTTACGGATATTGGAATGATAGAGTTCTCTAGATCTAAAACTCTCGAGAGAATTATCACAATTTGTAAATAATTCTTTATTTTTTTGAAGAATTATTAGTATTTAAAGATAATTCATTTTTTTTAGAATTATCAAAATAATAATTTTTCAATGGGCCCACAAGCAATTTATTGGCTATTTTAGGGAGAGCATTATATTTATTTAAATAATTTTATCTCTAAATGGGGTCCACACTTTTGTGACATTTTGCCATGTGGCATTTTATAATCTCAAAATTTTCCCTTCCTACAAATGCCCCGTCGAGGCTTGTTTGCTTGCACAACTTGTTGTGCTTTGAGTAAACAACGCTCGACCTTGTACATGTGAGGCTTGAATTTGTAGCACTTTGCCAATATTTGTTTTGCAATATTTGATAACTTTTTTTTTTCAATGGCTATGATATTTAAGATTTTTATTCAAAAAAGAGCCTCATAAATATTTCATGGGACCATGAAATTGTATATGTGATTTGGATTGAAATGAAACCCTACAATGCCGTCTAACCATACGTATGCTTTGAACTCAAAACAAACTTTCTTAATCTAAGGTACACCCTTTGTTTTACCTAGGGTACACCCTCCTTATATTACCTAAAGGTACCCCCTCATATAACTAAGGTACACCCCTTCTATAACTAAGGTACCCCCTCCCCCTCTTGTATAACCAAGGTACCCCCAAGCATCCCTAAAGTATACCCCTTGAAATAGCTAAGGAAAACCCCTTGAAACACCAAGGTTCCCCCTCAAATAACACTAAGGTACCCCCCAGTTAACACTAAGGTAGCCCCCTTAGGATGCCTTAGGTACACCCTAGGGTTTTAGTGGAATAGGAGCTTTGTTTAGGGGCAGATTCGAAAGACCAAAAGTTGGGCATATAAATGGATGTTCTAACTCAAGTTTTAAGAGTTTTGAACCCACTTTCTCTTGTATTGGACGTATAGAACAAGAGAGGGAGATTATGAGCTTACTTGAAAGCTTCAAGAAGAAGGAGAAGGAGAAGAGAGCTTGAAGAGAGGTTGTGCTTCTCTATTAAACAAGTAAGTAGCAAACCCTTCAAAACAAAATGTATTACAAAAATTCGTATTCTCTCTATAGGGTTTGGTTTATTTAAAGAAATGATCTTGCATGTTGGTTTTTGCTTTTAAAATTCGTAGGGTTTTGGTTGTATAACAATCTTGCTTAGTTTTCTATTGATTTGGCATGGATTTGCAACCTCTATTGATTATATTTCAATTTAAGGTTTGAGTTTGGTATCTTGAATGTTGTTTTATATGTTGGATTTGTGTTCATGTGGATTTGGGATGATTATCTATTCTGGAAAGTGTTTCTAAGTAAGTTGGGATGTTTTATGATCATCCCATTTAATGTTTGGAAAGGTTGGAAATGATTTATATGAGTTTTGTGTTGAAAATAGCCAAAATATTTCAAAAACTCGTGTAAGCACCTCATTTTTGCACCCCCAGAAGTGCTGAAAATGAAAACCCTAACTAAAAAGTCAAACCCTGAGGGGACAAAAGTTGACTTTTTGATCAGGTGCAAATCCACCACCTTACTTTTTCCCAATAACTAGGAAATCCCGACACGATTCTAATGCAATTGAGTTTGCTCAGATCGGGGTCCGGAAGAAGAAGTTATGAGTCGGTCAAACTTGAGGAGAGCATAAATTGACTTTCTGCTAAACCCCAAATCAGCTGCTTAACCCTGTCCCAATGGATAGAGGAGCTCGACCCAGTTCCATTGCAACTGAGTTTGCCAGAATCGGAGTCCAAATAAACAAGTTATGAGCAGTTTAAGATCCCAGGCCGAATTGTTGAAAACTGTCCACGTGGCAAAAATGCAAAAATCTGCCACGTGGCAAAAAGAGAGCAGATAAAAATATCTGGGGGCAAATATGTAAATATCAAAAGATTCAAAAATATTTGGAGGCATATCTGTAATTATCTGGAGATGAATCTGTGAATATCAAAAGGATGTGAAATAGCTCAGGGGCCAATCTGCAAATATCAAGATTTACCCCATGTGCTCTTTCTCTCTCTCCTCCATAACTCATGTTCCCTATGCATCCCCCCCATGCATCATGCACACACCCATGCATCATCCCTCCTCTCTCTCTCTCTCCCCCCATGAGCATCCATTATGCATCACATCATGCATACATCTCTCTATCTATCTCCCCATGAGCACCCATGCATGCAACACCCCATGCATCTCTCTCTCTCTCTCTCTCTCTCTCTCTCTCTCTCTCTCTCCCCCAATGCAATGCATGCATTTCCGATGCATTACCCCATTTTAAAACCCCCATGAACCCATACGTATAGGGGAGAGACAACATTTTTTGCTCATTCTCCCATTCATTCCAATCTCTCTCCCAAGCTCTCTTCATCTCCCCAAGGACCCTTCTTCTCCATCTCTCCAAAAACCCTCCTCTCTTAGCCCTTCTTTACCTCCTACACCACCCAAAAACCCCCTTGGAAACCATCCTACTCCTCTTCTCTCTTTTCCTTCTTCATCTTCACTCAAGGAGGAAACATTGAGACTTGCTATTGGTGTTTGGAAGTGCTGCTCCAGCAACTGTTTTAGCTTCAAGGAGGTACAAGCACACCACCCAAGGGTCTCTAAGCCCCAGGGTAATGTTCCCTATGCCATTTTGTTTAATATATGTTGAAATGAGCTTGTTTGGAGCCCCTTTTGGGTTGATTAGTGTCTAGGAGCTGTTCGGAGCATAGCTTAATCTTTTCTGGCTCTCTTTCTTCTTTATTTATGATCTCATGAGGTGGGTTGGCCCCCATGGTAATGGGGGAACCATTCGTATGGTTCTAAGAGGGGAGGAGAGGGCATTTTCACCCACTTTTAAAAGGTTCTAAGGTTCAGTTTTAGTATTATTTCTATCCCACTTAAGTGAGGGAGCATGTTCCCTTTGATTCTCCTCTAATGTACCCTTGTAAACCCCCATTATCCTTTCTCGTGTTTTCCTTTTTCTCACATCTTATTTTTCTTTCCTTTTTTGAGTGCTCCCATGATATGTACTTTCCTCTCTTCATATGCTTTAAAGTGTATGGCAAATGCATGCATGTGTGTATGTAAACCCCACCACCATGCTTCCCCCGTTCCCCCTTTTGTTCGGCTGCTGTGGTATCCTCTAATATGCTATCTGTTTGGATGTATTAACATGTCCCTTGTCCCCCTTAGCCCCCTTGTAGTTTGTTGTATTGTGTGTTAATATTGCTCCCCATCTGGCCATTGTTATGCCCTCCATAGCATGCCATTTTGGGGCCATTAAAGTGCTCTTTCACCCCACCAAAAACCCCCAGGTTCAGCATGTTAGTATCCCGAATTAGGGATGGCTCTCCCCCTCCCTAATCCCTATGGGTTCCAGCCCCAAGCATGACCAATCCCCTTGCATTGGTTGCTGTGTTTTGCTCATTTACAGCAGGTTCTTTTAGAGTTGTGAAGCATGTTCCTTGCCTTAGTGCCCTTTGAATATATACATGCGCACACACCCCACAACTAGAAGCATACTAGGCTACCCTTGTTCATTTTTTCTTCACTAAGTCCCACACATGGGAGCACACAAGTAGCCTTAGCTTGTATGAGGTAATGCAGTGATTAGCATGTGTTAAAAGTGTGGATTAGGGCTTGGTTGTTGGATGGATTTTTATTGACCTTTGACCTTTGTGCTTGCTGCTTTGTGGGGATTGAGAGACCAAAACAAGGACTTCGTGGTCCCTGTTTAGCTGTTGCATGTGGCTCAAGTGGGAGAAGGCAACCTCCCATGCCTTCTCCCCCTTCTCTTTGTTGTAAAAACCTTCCAAAAGACCCAGTATTGGGGATTCCCCATCTCCAGAACCATTGTGGGCCCACACAACTTTATTACCTTCCTAGGAAGCCCAAGAACATGGCACATTCAAAAAATCCCGAAAAAGAGCAATTTCAAGCTGATCTGACAACTCAGGTCGGATTAGCAGGGGTTTATTTGTAGCCAACCACCCTGGTCGGATACATGTGTTTGTATGTGTAGCCGACCTCTTAAGTCGGTACAAGTGTATTTGTGTGTAGCCGACCAGTCAGGTCGGCTACACTGTTGTGAACTCAATTTTGTGCCCTTTTATAATTTTGTATCCCTTTTCATATTCTTTTAATTAAACCAAGCAAGCCAATAGGGTTTCCAGGTCACTCGAAAACCCAAGATGGGACTTGGACTATCCGGTCCAATTGGACTATCCAAGCCCAACAGGCACGATTAGACGTCAGCAAGCAAATTAACCTAACCAAGCGGGTTGTACCATTCGAGGCCCATCAAAAGCCCAATCTAAAGTATGCTGGATTAGCTTAAGTTTGGTTTGGCCGAGACGACGGGCTAGGGCCTATCAGGCCTGTCAAGCCCATTAACCAAATAAGGAGGGGGTTCACTACCCTAATCCTAATGCCTTGGGCTTTCAAAGCCCAAACCTAGGTAACGGGCCCCAAGCCCATGCCTAGCCCACTTTGGCATAATTAAATCAAGATAAATCAAAACACTTGGCAACCATAATGTGGCCCACGAACCATCAAGCCCACCAAAGAAATAAACTTTAACCAAATTTCCATTTAAATCATAAATAAAACCAATCAAATTAGCCAAACATTTTAAGGGCTTTCTAGGGATAGACTTAAGCCCAAACAAGGAACATGTGGGCCATGCTTGGCCCATCGAGGGATCCGTGGGCCTTCCAACGAGGCTCACCCAGCCAGACCGAGATCACTTAAGTTAACAAAGATAAAAACAAGTAAAGGGACCCACACCACTCAGGTGGTCCCACCAGACTTAACCAAATTGTGTATGCTGGATTAGGAATCAGGTGAGTATTTAGAACCGAGTTAATTCAAACATAGGAAACCCATGGCACCCATTAACCGACAAGGCGGACCCGGGTGTCTACGGACTTCTCCGGACCGTAACCAAGATCCTACTTAGAATCTCAAAGCCACAAACCGGCCTAGTAAACAAACTTAGGCACCCAGGTGTCCACCTGCACCCAATCAGGCGGTGGCGACTCCAACATTTCCGTTTTACCATCCAGAGGCACACACACAATACGTGCGCCCGCCACGTGTGATTTCACCGTGCACAACCCGACCTGGCAATTAATCCTGAAAAACTGGCGATTAATCCGGAGGCAAAACCCCCAAAAGTCAGTCTCTATTATCCTAATCGCGAATCAGGATTAGCCTGGGCGATTAATCGAGAGCCTGGACGCGCGAACGTCCATGAGGAATGGGTTTAACGTGCGCACGTCGGCCTTGTTTTAAACCTGGGCGCGCGAACGTTAGGTTGAATGCCCAAACATCAAGGGTAATTGCCCCTGGGCGATTAATCCAAAAGCTAATCATGGACCCTTCCCAAAAAACCTAAGCCTCCTAGATAGCACCCTTATTACATGAATGTTTTTGACAATTCTTCATCCTTTTCCTTCCCAACCCTTTCCCAAACAACCTAAACCTCTTACACAGCACCCTTATTACATAATGTCCTGTGTATTTATTGCTCAATTTACTTAAGTCTTTACATGTAAATAAGGTTTTACCCTCCATTTGGAACCATTAAAAATACTCCCAAGGCCCAATTCCCAACCAATAAAAGTCAACTTTCCAGTTCATGCCTAAATTTCCAGTTTTCCCGATTTTCATTAAAGACCACTTTTTGAGTTTAATACCCAAGTGAGTGATTCAGAAGCCCATAAAATTCCAGAAACGTTGTTTACCTTTCATTAGACTACAACCAAAAATTGAGCCTGAAACTCCTCATGGATTTGTCTAGAAAAATTATATACTAAAAAGTCAACATTTTTAACCAGACTTAGAATATTTTTGAGGTCCAAAACTTTTTGTCTCAGAATTCATTGATTTTTGGAATGGTGACTTATTTGGGATTCCTAAGATCATCCCACTTACCAAAAATGTGTTTTAAGGATTTTATAGCATTTGTCTTGGTTGATTTGGATTTATGAAAGCAAGATTGAAAAACTATTATCTGATTTGACAAGGCTCATGGCCTATGGTTTTATTGGCTGTGGATGAGGAATTCCACTTGATGTGTTATGAACAGGCAGTGTAGAGGTTACTCCGCTTGACCTTGACTCATCAGGCAGTGTAGAGACACTTCGCTTGGCCTTGATTCATCGGGCAGTGTAGAGACACTCCGCTTGACTTTGACTCATCGGGCAGTGTAGAGACACTCCGCTTGGCCTTGATTCATCGGGCAGTGCAGAGACACTCTGCTTGACCTTGGTTTGAACATTAGTTTTACTCACTAATTTGATTGGTTTGGTTTGATTTGTGAGTTGTCTAATTGGATGTTGTTCTTAGTGTGGATCCACAGTGAGTCTTAATGTCCTTGTCCATCTATTTTGATTCATCGGGCAGTGTAGAGACGCTCCACTTGGCCTTGATTCATCGGGCAATGTAAAGATGTTCCGCTTGGCCTTGATTCATCGGGCAGTGTAGAGGTACTCCACTTGGCCTTAATTGTAAAACCATGAATTTTCCCAAATATTAAAATAAAATAATAATTAATATTCTTGAGGATTATTATGGATGGAAATAATTTATTATTGTAGGTGATGATATAATTAGTGGAGATCCAGAGTTGGACGCAGATCCGACCGTCCGATCATGAGATATCGAGGTATGTGTTCTGATTGGGCAGTGTGTATAGGAAAGTTTACATGTGAGATACATGGGATCAAGGAGTATATATATTAGTTTATTAATCTAAACACATATGAATTGTATTTCACTCGTATACTTCAGCCGCAAGCGACAAACTTGAACGACCGAGCAACTGAGGAAGAAGAAGGAGGAGGAGGAAAGGACTGGTTTTGTGTTCTTCATCGTCCAGGGATTATCTCACGTCTGTGAGTATAGTTGGTTGGAGAAGAGAAAGAGAAACCACGCACAAAAGAGGTAGGTGACATTGTTTTCGTTCATTTTTGGTATTTACGTTCGTTTAATCGCAAAAGAATGTTTTTATATGATCTATTGATGTATTTAGTTTAATATCAATGTTATATGTATGCTAGAATGATATTGGACGAGAAAAATCACATTTTTAAAGTGTTTCTGTTCGTTTTTGGGGGACCACTGACCTCGACTATGCTCGGCGATCCTCGACGCTAGTTATAAATCTTAGACTGCTGGAAGACTTATCGTCGACAACCTGTTTTGAACTACCGCCGACCACAGACCGTCGAAGTGATCCTGAGCGATCCTAGACGCTTTATGCAGAATTTGCTGATTTTCGTAATTTCGAACCTGATTCAATTCCAAACTATTTTTAGACAATTTTAATGATTAATTAAGATGTTTTAAGACCAAAATAAATTATCAAATACCCTTTTTGGGCAGAGAAATAAATAGGGAATTATTTTAGGTAATTAGTTGCCTAACTTGATCTTAAATAAAAAAATTCTAAGTCTAATGCAGAGAAATCTTTATAAATTAGATTAATTAACTAAGAGACATAGATTTATATATCAATAACCAAATTTCTACAAATAGAGACTTTAAATCCGAAACTACCTTATAGACATTGGAGAAAGGACCCTATATACCTTTAGGTCTCATTAGTTAATTGAATTGGTTTACATTCAGTTTCTCTACCAAAATAACACCTACCTTATTATATTTTGTCACACCCCTAAATATTACCGAACTACTTTATTAAATAGCAAGAACCATAAACTTACGTAAATCGCAAGTATCTTGTTATCCCTAAACTTTATTCTCTAAGTTACCTTATAACTTTACATAACCTTTAATTACCATATAACTAGACTGAGCATTGTGATTACAAGCTAATGAACTGAATTTGAAATAAGACTTTGGATTTATGATTGAAACATGAGTCAACAACGATATAAACAACAACGAAATACAGATTTTTGATCTAATGGCTTGGTGGCTAGTTTTATTAATAACCTGCTTGGTGGCAAAGATGTATTGTATATTACCTGCTTGGTGGCAGAGATTATTACCTGCTTGGTGGCAAAGATTATAACCCATTTGGTAACGGAGACCCAACCTGCTTGGTGGCAGAAATAACCCGTTTGGTGACGGAGACCCAACCTGCTTAGTGGCAGAGATACCCGCATGGTGGCGGAGACATTACCCGCTTGGTGGTGGAGACATTACCTCCTGCGGGAGAGATTTATTACCTCTTGTTGGGTAGATTTATTTCTGATGGATTGCATCCTACAGGAAAGGTACCTCATGTGGAAGAGATGTGATTATGCGTGATTGCATCCCACATGGAGGATGGGTGTGTGAGTTACCACTGGAAGGTGAGGAAGCTATCTCCTGCGGTAGAGGTAGATGCTATGTGTTCACATCCTGCGGTAGAGTTATGCTGTCTCCTGCAGGGGGTACCTGTAGTCTTAGAGATGTGCATTTTCCTGCGGAGCTTGTGTGGATACTATGTGTTTACGTCCTGTGGTAGAGATAGGCTACTACTTGAAGGTTGGCTTTTATTACTGATATAATGATTGATTCTCAGGTTGAAGGATTGTTTATTTAAAAAGGAAATATTGAAATGTCATAATTGAACAGAACTGCTATGATTTAATGTGAACTTGTAAAATGGGATATTATGGAATCATGAATAAAATGTGGAACTACTCTTAAGAAGACACTAAAGAAAATAAACCAGAAACCATGGTGTGCGCACCTAAATTTGACCTAGATCGCACACGGGGCGCACGTGGAGGTTTCGTGCGTGCCTCAAGACTTTCGGAGTCGCCACTGCCTAAGAAGTGCAGGCAGACACGGTGTTTGCCCTATACGGGTCTAAGTCTGGTCTGCGGCTTTTCAGAGTTCTAGCTAAGTCCTCGGTTACATCCGGGGAAGCCCTAAGACACCTCGGCCCGCCCCGTCGGTTTGACGGGTCCCTCGGGTCTCCCTGGTTTTTTGAGTCAGTCTCACCCTTCCTAGACCAGCATGCTGTTTATTGGGTCTGGCGGGGCCCTCTGAAGGTGTGGGTCCCTTTTACTTTGATTTTATCTTTTTATTTGGTGGAGTGGGTCGGATCCGGGTCCCGTTGGAAAACCCGTGGGTTGCCATGATTGGGCTTGGGGCCCAGTTGGGGTATTGGGTAACCCATTTGGTTATTTATTAAATTAAACTATTTACACATGCAACGGGCTTAGTGGGCTTGGAATTGGCCCATGAGCCAAGGGTTAAAGGGCCTGGGCTTGTTTATGGAAAACTTGCTTGGTATAGGCCGGTCAAAATGTGGGCCACTCAGGTGGGCCCAAAGGGGGTCTTGGTGGGCCCAGTAGGGTCCAAGGTTCACAAGTGGGCTCAAAACTGCCCAAAATGTCTTAAGGGTTGATTCAGACCGGTTCGGGCTGGATTTGGGTCCACCCGGGTCGAAAAAATGGCTTTTTAAGTTACTTTTATCGAGTGACCGTATTTAATTCACGGTCTAGTCAGAACCGTAAATGTAATACGGTTCAGGCCAGACCGTAGATCAACTACGGGCACGCCTTGACCGCTTTGAGTATATGGGTTTTGCCCAATTTCGCCGTTTTGCTCCAACTTCGATTGGGATCACTCCAATTGCCTCCTTGGGGTGTTCGAATGTTCCCCAGAAATTTCCAGCTTCATTACAGAAGTTTACAAGCCATGCTTTTGGCTTCAAATGCACTTTTTCACTTCTTTCATTGTCCTATGATGGAAGGAGCTCCCATGTCCTTGATATCAATCTTGAGTTGGTCCTTGGCATGCATGTTGGTGGGATTTCTTGAGAAAGGAAAGAGAGGGATGAGTTAAGGGTACATTTAGATTGTATGAAAGGGACAAACCCCCCTTTTATTTGTAAATGAAATCAACTAGTTGACACCATGTTAGTTTATGCATTCATGTTTGGTTTAATAAAGCTACTCTCTCTTCTTTTCCTCCATAGAGATACCCATTTTCATGGGGTTCTCATGACATGCAACAAATAGATCCAACAAGTTAGTGGCAATATAAGAAAACAAGAAGAATTAGAATGTAGTTAAAAAAATTCACATATATGATAAAAGAGAATTTATTAAAAGAGTTACCCCACTACTACCTCCTTAATTTGGTGAAGTTGTGATTCTCCGAGAATTCCGGCAGCGCTTCCGCATCTCCTTTGGTTTTCTAAATTGGTTTTGAAAGGGTTTTCCTAGGTTTCTTACATTCAAAGGGAGGAAAGGTAGAGTTTGGGCAAGGTTTGGGCTTACCAGGGGTATTTTGGGTATTCTGGTGTTTGGGTATTAAGAGAGACAGGGTTTGGGTAGAGTTTCGGCATGGAAATGCTGAAGAAGGAGAGGGAGAGGGCCTAAGAGGTTGGCTTGTTCGAATGGGGGGGCTGACCTCTCTATTTATAGGCAAAAATGTCGTGCCCGTATTTGAAGTACGGGCAAGGCTCGTGCCCGTATTTGAAGTACGGGCAAGGCTCGTGCCCGTATTTGAAGTACGGGCATGCCTTGCCTGTACTTCAAGTTCGGGCGTGCCTTGCCCGTAATTCAAATACGGGCGAAAAACGCACATTTCCAAATCTCGCAAAATCAGCCGTACGGGACGCGTGTCCCACCATACAGCGACACGCGTCCCCTTCTAGAAGCTTGCCCGTATTTGAAATACGGGCATGCCTCGCCCGTACTCCAAATACAGGCACGCACGTTTTTAAAATGTTGGATTTCAAATGCTTTATTAAATTTGATTTATTTAAAGATTTTTATCCGATTTTTTGATTATTATATTATAAAAATGAGATTCTTTTATTAAAATATTATTAAAAAATAAAGATATTTCTATTAAATGATTATTTTATTTATTTAATTCATTTATTCTGCTTTTTGCTGCTGTCTTGCCATATGGGCAGCTTTCTTGAAACTTTAACTGTCCATAACTTTTCTATCTGATGTCCAATTTTAGCAAATTTGGTGTTGTTGGAATCGGCTCGGAATCACCTATCTACTGGGATCAAGTTTGGCAGCTGAATTGGGGTCGAGCAAAAAGTCAACTTTTCGCTCCCCAAAAGTTTGACCAACTCATAACTTTCTCATCCGGACTCTGATTCCAGCAAACTCAGTTGCGTTGGAACCTTGTCAAAAGGCTCTTTTTAATGAGATGAAGTTTGATGGTCAAATTCACTTGAATCAAAAGTCAATTTTTTGGCCCCCTCAGGGTTTGACTTTTTAATTGAAATTTTCATTTTCTTCATTTTTTTGGGGTGCAAAAATCAGGTGCTAACACATGGGAATGTAAAATATAATACATTGTCCTTTAAATTGAAATGAAATGCACATGATTAACTTCCTTTAATTCGGGCATTGATTCAATGTTTGTTTGTATCGTGATTATTCGTTTACCTTACCGACTGTGATTACTCGATTATTTTTCCGAGCATGAAACCACTGTAATTTTCCATATATATATAAAATTGATTTTCCTCATGCATGTGTTACCTACTGAGATATTCGTATCTTACCCCTACTTTATATTCTATTTTTCAGGTCATCTTGGAGAGGACGCCACGGGTTAGACAGATAGTGGGTTGAAGTCTAGAAGTTCCATATGAAAAGAGTAGGATAATTTTATATAGTTGTATTTATTTTATTGGAATCATAATAGATGATTTGGTAGGATATTAAGAGTTAGCTAATTTGTAGTTGCCTTTCATTTGATAAATTGATGTAATAGGAAGATACAGTTCCAATGAATAATTTAAGCTTCCTAGCACTCTGATAAATCTTAGTTCTTTATTTCCTTATATTTGAACTGATTGTAATGTACCACAAGTTAATGCCTTGATCCGAGTCAAAAAATGAGAAAAAAAAGTTGACCCGAATTCGTGGCGTTACATTAATCCTTGGTTTGGTTGTTCTTGAACAGTGGTCATTAATCTAATTTAGAGACATGCTAACCCACGGGTCCTACCAAGACATGCTTGCATTATTTGATTGCCTTTATTGAACTTATTTCCTGTGTTACCCGACTGTGATATTTGACTTGGAATTACATTTGTATTCGATTGAATTGTTCTGGTTTACATTTGGTACTTTATCTTTGAGTATGTTATCATGATGTTATAAAATTACATAAATTGTTTCTATATATACATGCTTGATGCTTACTGGGACTTTAAGTCTCACGCATGTTTTGTTTTATCGGATTTGTTTTCAGATCCGCTTAGTGAGCCACGTACCGGGGCAGATATTGAGGGTGAGCTTGAGTACAAACCAGAGGATTACTATCCATAGTAGGGTTCTCTTTGTGTGCTATTGTATTTAGTTTTTGTTGTAAATGGGATGTAAATATCCTTTTTGGACTTATACTTTTGGGGGATATCTTTTGTATACATCTGTATATTTGGAAAAGAATTTGTGAGTATTTAGTTGCCTTAGTTGTATTTGTGTACACAGACATCATATCTTTTGAAGTTATTACACAGGTGATCTTTTTGTTATATGTAAATTTTTATTCCATGCTTCTTTTGCTTGCACTCTGATGATTACTTTGTCATTGCCCAGCTTAATTGTTTCAATTAGGTTCTTTTGGACCCATAAGTAAGTCTCGGGGACGGGTCGGTGCCGTGATAGGGCAAACCCGGATCTAGGCCGCTACACCAGGCACGGCACGGCTAAGGCTGGGCTATGCTGTGGCACGCACGCTAGCAGGCCGCCCTCGGGCCAAGGTGTTTCTTCGAATTTGTTGCAAAAAACTTAGGAAAAATAGAAAAAATTAATAAAAAAACACAGAAAATTCTAAAAAAAAAATTATTATTCACACAAATTTCTTACACATATTGTGATACAATTTTCTCAAAAAAATTAAATAAAGTATTTCTATTACTAAAAATTTTAATTTTGAATTTCCACAAGTACAACTTTGCAAATGCAACAATACTTATACAGTTACACAAATAATACTGCATCATTATAGTATAAGCACATCTCAACGAGGTTGGCACCCACTCATCTATCTTCCATTTGTAGTTTCAGGGAAAAAAAAAGAGAAAGAAAATTTCTAAACTGAAACTTTTACATGGACTACAAAAAATATAACAAAAATTAGACCAATCTGCAAGATTCAGTTCTTCATATTCAAATCATTGAAGTCTCCAACAAGTTGATCATTAGTAAACTCCTGATCTCTCAATTACACCTTTAGCCAATCCGTTAGGCAGACACATACTTGCACCATCTTCGGCACTAATTTGCTCTGTACTCATCCACTGTTCATTCACTTGCACTAAAAGCTGATTCTGATGCAACTGTAGACACCAGAACCATTAGTATATCACGTGCCATGGAGGAAAGCATGGGATAATTAGCCTGATTTTGCTTCCACCATGCCAAAATATTAAAAGAACTATACTCCCCTAAAGTATTAAACCCTAGAGAGGGGGGGGGGGGGGGGCTTTCTAAAGATATCCTTAACTCAGACAATCAACCACTGCTAGATGATGGTTGTTTCCCCCTTCTTCTACCACTTAAGAAATTTCAGGGGGAATTGTCTGGTAGTGTTGGTTGGGTTAGAGTTAGACCCTATCTACTAGTATCATATTCAGAAAAAGGTTTTTCTATAAGATTTTTTATTTTATTTGTATCTTTTTGAAAAGAAGATTTCATTTTTTCATTTATTACTTCTATTAAATCTCCTACTCCTATTAATTTAATCCTAGGGTCCATTATAGTAGCTAAACAATATAAAGAGGGCAAGGCTTGCTAATATTTTAAAATTTTATATTCCATTGCTAGGCAAATAGCACTAGCAACGGGCATCTCTTTACGTTTTTCAAAGCAACAATTTATTTGAAATAGTATATTTAAAATATTTGGGGATGTTGGGTAATAAACACCTGATGAGAATGTTGTTGCATAAAAAAAACTCTTAAAATTTCTGCTATTTGCCAGTCAATTTCTTCTAGTTGACTTTCAGGCACTTTTGTTTTATAAAATCTTGTAAGTTCATGTGTACATTCTAGTGCAGCATCTAACATTAAATATATTGAATTCCATTTATGGTCAACACCCATAGTAATTTTTTTATGTTGTTTTCCTAAACCTGCACAATAATTTTTCAAATTCTCTAACAGTTGTGCTAGATTGTCTTAAATATCTTATGGCTTCTCTAATATTCATTAAATGATGTTACACAATATTTAATCCATCTTGCACAACTGAATATATGATGTGACATGCACATCAAACATGAAATAAACATCTGTCTAAATTTAAGTTTAAATATTGTCTTAGTATGTCTATTGCAACATTATTAGCACTTACATTATCAAGTTCTACATCCATTATTTTATTTTGTAGTTTATACTCTCTTATATTACTTGCTATAAAAGTTGCTATAGTTGTTCCAGAATGTCTAGAATCTAGTGACATAAAAGTTATTATTTTTTTCCATGCTCCAATTATTATCTATATAATGTACAGTTATAGCTAAATAACTTATGTTTTGTCTACTTGTCCAAATATCTGATGTTAAAGTCCCTTTAAAACTACAATTTGAAAAAGTTTCTATTAATCATTTTTTCATTTTTTTATATAATTTATAGGTATAATTTCTTAGAGTGTGACGTGAGAATGGTTTAAATTGTGGTGCTAGATATTTGGTTGTCAAACGAATAGATCTTTTACTTTCTATTAGTCTAAAGGGTAATTCATCTTGTATTACCCACTTGACAATTTCTTTCTTAGTCTCTTCTTGGTAAACATATAAGTCGACAAATTGGAGCTACTAATGGAGATTTGGGTTTGCCTAAGTTCTACTTGGCCATATTTTGGAAGGCATTTATGCAAATGTTGCTGCAAGTGGCCAGTAGCACCTGCACTTTTGCTGCTAAATTTTTTTGTAGTGGTTACAAACTACTCTCTCTTCCCCCTTTATAATTTGAATTGAAAAATTTTGCCAGACATTAGAGGTTCTAGTCCTTTGGTTGCTGGAAGATGATCCCATTTTTTGTGGGATCTTGGGGAGGAGGGCACTTAGGGAAGAGACTAGGGTCAGGGGTAGGGTCATTATCTTGGGGTTGGGTCTCATCAAAATCATCATAAAAACTTCGGTAAGAAAGTGGTTTAAGAAAGTTCCTTTCCTCGGTTTTAAAGTAATGAGGGTGCCCAGGGTCCATTTTCAAATTTGTAAAAAAAAAAATTGCTTAATAAATAATTTAATAATAAATTTTTTGGTTATACACTGCCGCATAGTAAAGTGGAGAATAATGTACGTAAAAATGCACCAGGAAAATTCCCAGGTAACTAGAGGGGTAAAAAACGGTCCCGCTTAAAACCCAGTTTCCTTAGGATAATATTATCTTGTCCTTTGTGACAGAACTTTCCTACAGAAGTACTTAGCTACACAATATATCACCTACTATACTAGGCTTACAAATAATAAGAAAAGTAGGAGGAGATACTTATATATATATATATATATGATATTTATAATGAAATTAAAATCATAAAATTAAATAGAAGAATACCTCTTGAGACTTGAAGCCCGAATAAAGCTTGAACCTTGTAGTTGAAGCCTTCAACCTCCTGACTCTACTTCCTACCTTTGATGCTTGAGCAATTTAAATAAAAAAAAATTTACTTGAAAGCTAAAGAAATGAAGAGAGCTTGATTGCTGATAAGAGAGCTTGTAGAAGAAAATAAGAGAGATTGGTATGGTTTGGAGTGGGAAGGGTTAGGCCTATTTATAAAAAATCAAAAGTGGCTTTTCACCACCTCTACCCTCAAATATGACCATTATTTGGCTATTTGAAGGATAAAAATAGCCATTTACAGTCAATTACAAGTAACCCTAATATGTCTATTATATAGTTGTTGGGGGATAAAATGGTAAAAAAAAACCCCAAAAAAACCACTTTTTGTTGTGCCTACGCATGCCGGTATGACGGGCTATGCTCGCATGCTTCGCGAGCACGAGCACCCTTTTAAGTGTACTGGGTCATGCCGGCCGATTAGTAACTCATATATTTCAATATGCATCATCGACAGCATAACCTTTACAGCGACACTAACAGCATCGTTGTAAAGCCACCACGTGTCCAAGCTATTCGGCACTAACCGAATGGACAGGCTCCATCCAGTTAGTGCCCATAAGATTTAAAAATAAATATATTTTTTTCACATCCATTGCATCTCTTCTCCACCGTTGTTTATTATCTTCTTCACCCCTTCACTTCCAGTGACCACTTAAGCTCCCTCTCTCTCCTTTCGGTTGCATCTCTCCCCACATTCAAAGCTGTAGCACACACATGCTCTCTCCCTCCCCGTTCGCAACTGCTAGGTCGGCATAGTTTTCTCCATCTTCGCAGGCTCTCTATCTTTCATTGGCCACTTTGCTCCTCCAACTATGTTTGAGCTTTGAAGAATGTGAGGCATGAACTGGGTTTTTGAAGGTCCAGTTTGGTGTTCCAGTACAAAGTACCATGACAGAGCATGTGGGCTAATGGATCTGTTTTGCATCTTTCTTGTACATCAGAACCATGTAATTTAGGAGCCTAAGATTTCTAATTTTTAGTAACTGTTTAATTTGCAAAGCTTAAACCTTCAGCTAAAAGATCCCTGTTTCTTAATTATAGGAAGAAATAACAGTACATCAGAACCTTATCAATCAAGAATCGAGAGTTTGTTTATCTTCTTTGTGTTGGGCTTCTTTAGTGATCCCTCAACCAAGAGGAGAGGAGAGGAGAAATTTGCTAATTTGTTTTTATTTTTGGTAAGAAGGAATCAATTAATTAACCTAATGGAACATATGCATACATCGATAACAAAAAAGGGACCCAGGAACACAAGGGGTGGAGAGATCCAAGTATATGAAATGGAGTCAATAGCAAAATTTGCAAGGAAATCTTGCAGTAGAATCTTCAGTTATGATATGATTCCTCTGATACCTCATAGGTTGATGGGAGGTGTGCTAGGAATCAGCTTCTAATTGGACATAAGATCCACCAACTTTCCTTGCTAATCAATCCAACTCCATCTAAGGTAGCAAAGGCATCTACTTTAATGGCTGGTTTATGCCCTAATCCCAAACAGATCTGCCAAGAAATTTGAGAGATGCATTGTCATAATTATTTTTAACACAAGTAATTTGAGGGAACATCCGCTTGATTTTTCCACAGCAATCTTCAACTCCACCCTTTGGGTTTTGTTCTTGATAATTAGTGTATCCTTTTGTAGGTGGAAGCAACTGAAAAGTGACCAAATGGACTCCAAAACCGCTTATTATCACCAGAACTAGGAAAGGGGGAGATGAGAGTGTTGAGAATATGTTAGACGAATTTTGCATCCCATATTCTAGTGAAAAGATTAAAATTCCAACTAGCCGAACTTGGTTTAACGAGGCCACTAATTGATTTAAGGTTCATGGCTGGAAGATGGAGGGGTATAACGACGGCGATACAGAAGAGATGTCGTTGGGCGGGGAACTCAAAATACTCCAAATTTATTTCCCTTCACTTGTACCTGTTGAAGTAAAAAAAGAAAAAAAAAAAAGGCTCATTTTTAAATCTTTTAGGCACTAAGAGCACTAGCAGCAGCTTCCGTATTTACCTCCTTTTCCTTAAAATAGAGAAATAAAATAGGGTTTTTGACAAAACATTACTCGCACCAGCTTCCCTATCCTTATTTTATTCTCCTAAAATTTTAGAATGTGCTACAGTGCTTCCTCAGAGTTAAGGAAGCACTGTAGCTCCCTAAACACGAAAAATCTGTTGCTCGACACCCATTCCCTCTTCTCTCTCAAAATAAAAAAGAGTCGACAGCCATAGCAGACGATTTTTGGCCTCTCCAACAGAAGCCACCAACGACCTTCTCTCCGACGCCCATTCTCTCTCTCTCTCTCTCTCTCTCTCTCTCTCTCTCTCTCTCTCTCTCTCTCTCTCTCTCTCTCTATTTGGGAAGGTTCTGAACCTTCAGGCTACTTCTCTCCTTCACTACCTTCCGATTTGGGAGCAAGGTCGTCATTAACCTTGAGAGGAGGAGCTTCAGGGGCTGGACATTTTCATGTACAAGTAAGTTTCCTTCTTGGATTAAGCCTCAAATCTTGCATTTGATTGAAACAAACATTGTATTAACTAATGTTCTCATCAGAAAATTAGTTTGATGAATGCTCATATAATATCCCTCGTCTATTAAAAAATTTGGAAACGTATTAATACCTTTGTTAACTTCTCTTGAAATTTGTAAAAAAATTGCTAGATTTACATTTTGATTTTTCTTTTTACGATAGTTTCAACCTCTTGGATTAAGTCTCAAATCATGCATTGATTTCATTTTTCTTATTGGGGTTTAAACTTGCAAATTCTTTCTTCGTTTCTATTTTGATAATGTGATGTCATCCTCTAATGATTTCATTTTTCTTATTGGGGTTTAAAGTTGCAGATTCTTTCATTTTTCTTATTGGGGTTTAAATCTCATCCTATAAATTTAGAGTACCTTGAGTAATTTTTCCTACTTATTGTGTAGTCAAATAGGTTTATCTTTTCCTTTCTCTGGATTCTGGAATTAAAAGAGATGGAAGAAACATCCTGATCCATGCTTTAGAATTGGTGCATAGATACTATTATTTTGAGCATATCAGTTCATATTTTTTTATGCTACTTTCTCATCTTTTATTTTTCTCCTTTCATATTTAGTTCTGCCTTATCTACAAAAATTAAACCTTGTTGTGTGACCCTTTTGACAACGGCATTCCCTTTTCATCTGTCTATTTTCTCTTTTTCTGTTTCTGATCCTAAAGACAACTGGGCTGGAGTACAAAGCTTCCTTGACCCTTCCTGGAGGAAATATTACTTTGAATTGATGTTGACAAATTTATATGGATGATGTCTTGGTTTCAGAAATGTAAAAAACTTAATTGTGCTAGGAAGAACCTAAGTCTCCTCATAACCATTTTAACTGCATGATTCCCCCTTCATCCTTCTATCTTCTATTTCCTTTTTCTCTTTCTGATCCTAAGCAACAACCGGGCTGAACTAGAAAGCTCCCTCTTTGGTTGACCCTTTCTGGAGGAAATAATACTTTGAATTGAGGTTCACAAATTTACATGGGTGATGTCTTGGATTCAGAAATGTGGAAAAATTCAAGTGCCAGGGAGAAGTAAAATAATTCCTTGGCCTACTAGGGGATTTTTGTTAGATAATGTCTAGTCATCTCTGTTTAATCCCTCAGTTATCCTTCTTAACAGTAATGCATCCAGTAAACATGCCAACAAAACAAGAAACTGAAACTCATAGAAGTTGTTGGTTCCTCATTGGTGTTTGTATCATAAATTATAAGATTCCTCATTACCTATTAGACTCATCTGTTCTTTTTGTTACTCCAAAAAGTTCCATTTTTTTCACTAACAATTTATAATAGTGAGTTCAAAGGATGCTATGGGAAGCACATTATAAAAATTACAAATGTGAACTGTGAGTTCACTAACAATTATCTGAAGCTTTTTGGGATCCTTTTTGGGTTCATGTGAACTGTTTTTCGCATAGATCTGAATACTAAATGATTTTGTTTGTAGCAAAGCCCACATATCTTATAAATTTCATTTGAAGGTTTTTTTACATATTCTTTTTGAACTGAATTTTTTTAATTGTTGTGGAGGTTCTGTTTATACAGGCACATTCTATTGGATAGGAAATTCTATTATTGCACTATCTCATTACTTTGTGGGCATTTTCTTTAATTAAGGTTGTTGTAACTATGTTGAAAGACATATAGGGGGTGGGGCATGTATTTGACAGTTCAAATCCATGTCCAAGTTTCAGATGGCTTCTTTTAAAAGTTGGGTGCACCCCATTCTGGGCACAGAACTAATGTTTTGGGACCATTTAAAGTGGTTAAAGTTAGTATCCTCTTGTATAATTTTACTAATTTACCACATTTATCCTTTTCATTACCATTTTTCAGGTTTATAATTGTTATGATTTAATAGTTGAATGTTTCTTTCTCATTTGAAGGCATGCATGTAGCTTACTTCTTTATGTGGGTATTTATTATTTGAATGAAAAATATATCCATTTGTGTTTGCCAACTCCTCATATTTTATAATATTGAGGTTAGATGGATCAACACCTAGACAGATAACCTTGCTTGACACCTAGTAATAAAAAAAGTAGTGATCAATCCCTCGATAGGTTGGGAAAAAGCAGTGGTCAATGAACAGTAATAGGTCTCCTTTTTGAGCCATTTTGATCAAGAAATAAAAATAAAAATACATGCAACAGAGAGAAAAAGGTGCTTCACTTGCCAATGAATGCTTGATGTTTGTTGTTTTGCAATTATATTTGAATGTATATTTTTTGATGACCCTCTTATTGATCAAATAGCTAATTGTTTCTTCTCTAGGAATAAACATACAAACACAAGAAGGTTCTACAATGAGCTCCCCTTTGCAAGATGGCACCCAATTATTTAATGAGGATTTTACACAAGTTGAACAAACTTCACCCGAAGTTCATGAAGTAGGGTCATCCAATAAAAAACGTGGTCAAAACTTCAGTCCGGATGAAGACAAACTATTAGTTTCTTGTTGGCTCAATACTAGTTTGGATCCTATAACTGGAACTAATGCAAAATGGGATACTTTTTGGAAAAGAATTGAAAGCAGCTATAATCAAGAGAAAAAGACGGGTTGGCCTGCACGCTCAGTCGCCTCGTTAAGCCATCGATGGTCGAATATCCAACAAGCCGTCAATAAGTTTTGCGGTTTCTTAAGTCAAGTTGAAGCACAACATAGAAGCGGGGTTAGTGAGGAAGACAATGTAAGTAGAATTATTATCACTTCGTTAACTATTCATTTACAAATTTAAAATTTCTAATTCGTTTTGTTAAATATTCATAGGTTCAAGAAGCTCGAAGGATGTTCCATGCTTTGACCAAACAACATTTTCAGTATGATCATTGTTGGGTTCTTTTGAAGGACCAACCTAAATGGAACCAACGGTCTAAGCCTAATAAGCAAGCATGTTCTAAAAAAAGATCTGTTACACCATCTTCTCCTTCAACTCCAGAATCCGCAGATTTAGGCGAAGACCAATCCGAACCAAGTAGTTTTGTGGAATTGGAGAGACCTATGGGAAGAAAGCCTGCGAAGGAAAGGAAAAAACAAGGAAAGAGCTTGCTAGGTGATGGTACTCAACTTTCAGGTGTTCTAGTTGAGTTGAGAGATGAAAAGAAAAAAGCTCATGAAGAGAAAATGGAAAAACTTAATTCAAATGCCGAACAACGAGAAAAGCTTCTTCAAATTCAACAAGCGCAACTATTGGAAGCACAAGAAGCTAACCGTATAAAAAATGAGAAACTTCAACTGGAGCGATCGCGTCAAGAGACCGAAAGAGCACGTCAAGAGACCGAAAGAGCGCGCCATGAGACTGAGATCATGATGAAAGATACAAGCACGATGGACCCTGAAACTAGAGAATATTTTCAATCACTTCGTAGGGACATTTTGGAAAAGCAAAGACAAAATACTCGAAGTTAATCTATTTGTGTTAGTTATTTAAAGTTGTTTTTTGTAATTATGTGAACCTTAACTTTAATTGGGTCTCATAAAGATATTGATTTGTCACACTACAACGAGCATAGCTTGATTTTAATTTTGAAGTTAGAAATCACATAGCTTCAAATGCAATACTCTTTGCTGATGGGATATTTTTGTTCATTTACACAGAAATATTGAGACGAGTTATGCTGGAATAAAATGACATGCTTGAATTGAATAAATTAAAAACACACAATATGGGTAGTAGTAGTTCTTATACTCTACTTCTTTTCCTAAGATTCACTATAAATTTTCCATAAATGCTCGATGAGGTTTTCTTGGAGTCTAGTATGAACCTCTCTATCTCTAATTTCCAAGTGGCGCATAATGAAATTTCGAACTTCATTTGTCTTTGTAGTCGAAATCGCTACTTGGGGTGGACCCTCATTGCCTTGATCATACTCATAGTTTGAGAAGGCTGTTCCATTTTGATACAAATGTCTCTCATCTTCAACAATCATGTTATGCATAATTATGCACGCCATCATGATTTCTTTTAGATCATCCTGATTAAAATAACGTGCAGGTCCACGAACAATTGCAAATCTTGATTGTAACACTCCAAATGCAAGTTCAACTTCCTTCCTCAAAGCTTCATGAGTTGCAGCAAAATTTTTCTTCTTCACCCCTACCGGTATTGGAATTGTTTTTACAAAAGTTGCCCAAGTGGGATATATACCATCTGCTAGATAGTATCCCATATTATAATTATGACCATTAATTGAATAGTTAACCTGAGGAGCCCACCCTTGAGCAAGATCATTAAACAAAGAAGATCGTTCCAGCACATTGATGTCATTATGAGACCCTGGTAAACCAAAAAATGCATGCCATATCCAAGTATCATATGAAGCAACAGCTTCCAAAATAAGTGTTGGCTTACCACCACGACCAGTATACATACCTGACCATTGAATGAGACAATTCTTCCATTCCCAGTGCATGCAATCAATACTCCCCAACATTCCCGGGGTTCCTCGTCGTGAGCCTTCAGCTAGCAATCTAGCTGTGTCATTGTTGTTCGGTTTTCTCAAGTACTCATCTGAAAAAATTGCAACCACTGCTTTCACAAATTTCTTCATACTTTCTCTTGCGGTGGTTTCTCCAATCCTAACATACTCATCTGTCAAGTCAGCTGTTACTCCATAAGCAAGCATTCTAAATGCAGCAGTTATCTTTTGCAAAGAGGATAACCCAAGCTTCCCAGCGGCATTCATTTTTTGCAAAAAATATGGGTCATACGCTTCTACTGCATATTTAATACGAAGGAATAACTCACGGCGCATATGAAATCTTCTTCGAAACATATTTTCAGGATAAACTGATGGCTCAGCAAAATAATCTTGAATTAGACGTTGGTGGCCAGCCATCGAATTGCGATTGATGAACATACGCCTTTGAATAGAACCATGATCAGATGTTGAGCCTCTTTTTGTCTTCAAATGTTCTTGTTCAATAGTAGTTGTTATTGCGACCTCCTCTTCATCATCAGAAAAAGATTCATAGAGAATGTCATCATCAGAAAAGAAATCCATCAAGACAATGTAAGTATAATTATTATCACAATTTGAGATGGATAGTGATTTGCAAAGAAATCATTCAATTTTATAGGGGAAAATATATAGCCGTTGGAAATATGTCTGTTGGAAATATGACCGTTTGAGAATATAGCTGTTGGAAATGTCTTTTCGAGAATATGACTGTTGGAGAATATAGCTATTGGAAATATGACTGTTGAAGAATATAGCCATTAGAAATATGACTGTTGGAGAATATAATCGTTCAAATTATACCCGTTGGAGAATATAGCCGCTGAAAATGATTTTTAGAGTTTTTTTAAAAAAAATATAATATAGTTGGAGAATATAACTGTTAAAAACATTATTTGAGTTTTAAAAAATATTTTTTAAAAAAAAAAAATTTTTAAAAAAAAAAATAAAAAAAATTAAATATAATATCGTTGGAGAATATAACCGTTAGAAATATTTTTTATAATAAAAAATATTTTTTTTAAAAAATTAATATTTTAATGATTTAGGGAAAAAAATAAGGAATCTAATGTAGTGACTTGCTGAGAAGACAATTCCTGTAATAGAAAAATGACCCAAATTCCTCAAAATAAGGAATTTGAATGAGTAAGCTGCTGCTAGTGCTCTAACCGGATGGAGCATGTCTGTCCCGTTAGCGACGATTATACCGGACGCGTGTCGCTAAAATAGTAGTTTCCCATTTTTTACCAGGACCCGTCTTTATAAATCTTGACCGGAGAGTTGGGGCAAAACCCGCGAACTGAAGCCCGACTCTCTAAGGCTTCTTCTCCGTCGCGCGTCTTCGACTCTTCTAGGCGTCTTCTTCACTGAACCTTCAGCTCTTCTCCATTGCATCTTCGAAACCCCACGTCTTCTCCACTGCATCTTCACTCTCCACGGTATCTTCTCCATTAAGTTTTCAACTCTCGACGACATCTTCTAGCGGGAAGCCTTCGAGCACGAACTATTCAACTTCTCAACGATCTTTCAGAAAAGTATTGGCAAGGCTTCAGGTATGTTTTTGTCACGGTTATCCCCTTGTTCTTGGAGTTAGGTTTTCTTTTTTTCTTTTTTCTTTGGAATCGATGTTCTTGTGTTCTGGTGGGTGTTTATTTGGCGTTTTTTACGTGTTCTGTTCAGAGTCTCTAGTAATTATTAGGTTTTATGGTTAGGTTTTTAATCCCATTGTTATACAATTGTTGTGTTTACTTGGAGCTCAATCACGAATCTCTTCTATTTTTTTTTTGTTTTTATTCTAATCGATGTGTCCTACCGTTTTGTGGCTTATGTGTTTGCAATGATGAACAATTGTAATGATGTGTGAGATTCTTGTTTTGTTATTTGAAAACCCCTCTCAAAACTGCGTTCACTGTGTTATGATTTATGAACCCAGTTGCTTTTACGCTTCCTTTTTCCATTTTAGATGAAGAAAACCCGAATTCTTAGTGGCAGGTTTTTGTATATGAGCTTTAATTTGTCTTTTAAAGGTTTTAAGCCATGTTAACTCATCTAGTATCGTGGTATAGCTACACATTCTCAACTTGATTGTAAATAATTTGGGATATCTAGCTACCACACAGCTTACTCTATCTTGAATTTTATATTGAAAAAGTATCATGGCAAATAGAGGAGGTTTCTAGAGATCACATTTCCATGCCTATTAAATATACAGTAGCACTTTATGTTTTTCTCTGTTCTCATTTCCTATTCTGCTTCTCATTTTTAGCATTTTAGATGGATGACTTTATCTTGTGCATCTCATGAGTTTGCTTTGCTTTAATGAGTGTTCAGATTTGCTACAACTAGATATTATTTTTATCAGTTAGGAATATGAAGTTGATCTGACCTTGCGTGAAACGTGGCTGGCTTTCATGAGTTATTTGCCTTTGATCTTTTGTCTTCTAAAATGTTTCCAGCTTTTTTTCCTTCCCTTTTCTTTCTCCCAAATTGGTGAGCCTACAAGTTATTAAAATTATTGCTATGCCTCAATTCTTTCTTGTCAATGCATTTGTAAATTGAACCCAACTATAGATAAATGACACATGTTTATGTGGAAGCCCATTATAGTAGTAGTAACTCAAGAACTGACTTTTTCAGTTCTCATTCTTACTCAACCAAGTCAGCAGAAAGCTTTTTATTGTTGGAAAAGTATGCTAAAATGGTAGTTGAACTAATTACGTGTTGGTGTCTTTCTTGACCTAAATTGATAGATGAACTAATTATAAAATTTTATTGGGAGTGTCTAGAGGCCTATTGTTCCTCATCATTGGTTTTGATGCCGAACATGTGATTTTATATGAAACTGGTTTTGATGCCGAACATGTGAAACGTGGCTGGCTTTCATGAGTTAAAATTATTTTTCTCTAAAAATACCCTCATAAAATGTCTGGTGAGGTATCTTTCATTGTTAAATACTACTTGTAAAGGTTAGATTAAAAAAATATATGCTATGATTGAGTTAGTGTTTGTCTAGAACTATCTTGCAAACTTGAGAAATAAGTTGTTTAAAAAGTAAAGGTTAGGTAGAATTCTGCTGAGTAAAGCTCATTAAAATTAAGATTGATATTTGACATGCTAATATGGATGCCAGAACATATAATAATGTTTTACATAGTGAAATGACATTGATCTGTGGATTCCGATGATTACTATTTTGTTAAGATTTAAAAAAACCTCAAATTTCTCCTTCACTTTTTTAACATTTCCTTACATAATATTAGTAGGTATGGAGATTGAGGAAGTGTAGTAAGGGGGGTTTGCGAGTTCAGGTGCTATGGAGATTGACACCAGCAGCTATTCTTTGGTCAATTTGGAAGGAAAGGAATAAGAGAATCTTTGATAATAGGGAGAGGTCTCCTAGTGCCGTATTTAAGTATGCTCTATGTTTTCTTCTCTATTGGGCATCGAGTTCAGAGTCTTGTGAAGGTCTAAACCTTCAGGATGTATTACTTTGTGAAAATTTCAGGGAATTGTAGTGACCTTGGTGAATTCAGCTGTACGCTCTTGGTGTACAGCTTTGTAATCCATGCTATTTGATCTTCTAATTTAATAGAATCCTTATTACCGATCAAAAAGATATTAGTAGGTATGGATGGTGGAATGATAGGTGGTCTAAAAAGTGAAGATGAAGAGATTGTTAGAAGAGCAAAAAAGAGTAAGATAGTTGTTGGTGTTGTTGTTGCTATCATTTCAGCAATATTAGCATGTCACTATCAAACCTATATGGTCAAAGAACCTATGCAAGAGTGGTATACATATAGGTATATGTTAAAACGCTTATATGGAGAAAGGAGAAAACAAACCTTGAACAATTACGCCTTACAAAGCAATAATTTTTTAAAGTATGTTGCATTTTACGAGATAGAGGAGGATTGCTTGATGGAAAAGATGTAACTATTAAAGAAGTAGTAGCAATGTTTTTGCACATTATTGGTCATAACTTGAAAAATCGAGTGGTTCAATTAGACTACATTCGTTCCGGGGAGATAATGTATAGATGCTTCCATGAGGTCCTAAGAGCAGTACTTAGGCTAACCAAAGATTTTATGACGTTATCTGAAAATGCTAATGCAAATCAATATGAAAAGAAATGGAAGTGGTTTAAGGTATGACCAAACCCATTATTATTTATTTATATTATTAAAAACCCAGTGAAATGGGAAAAATATAACTTTCCTTATATGCAATTTGTTTATTAGGATTGTCTTGGGGCTCTTGATGGCACATTTGTTCCCTTAACTGTGCCTCTTGTAGACCAAGGACGATATTGAAATAGAAAACAAGATATTGCCACAAATGTCTTAGGAGTTTGCGATCATAATATGCGATTTGTTTATATGTTACCTGGATGGGAGGGTTTTGCTTTAGATTGGAGGCTGTTACAATACATGATCTACACTTTGATTGTCCCTACATGTACAACTTTTATTGTTTAGTTAATAAATATGTTAAAGCGCTAGTAATGGTAATCGACAAGATAAATTTGTATTATAGGTAAGTACTATCTTGTGGATGCAGAATATACAAATGGTCCTGGATTTCTTACCCCATATCGAGGTGTACGATATCATCTCAAGGAATGGCCAACAAGCAACAACAGTCCAAGCAATTATAAAAGTTATATAATCTTTGCCATTCTTTGGCAAGAAATGTCATTGACAGGACATTTGGGTTATTGAAGAAGCATTGGGCTATATTATGGACTGCATCATTTTTCAGTTTGAAAACGCAAGTTAGGATTGTGAATGCTTGTTGTGTTTTACACAATTTTTTAAGGGAAGAGCAACCTGATGATCCTCTGTTACCTAAAGTAATTGAAGAATTGGAAGCTGAAGAACCTGAACAAATCCACAAGCTAGAAGAGTTTAATATAATTAGAAGTGTTCAAGTTACTAATGAATGGGCACAATTTTGTGATAATTTAGCTATAGATATGCATGTAGAGTATGAAGCAAGGTAAAATTAAACAAGAGAAACCATAATACTTCTTGCTTATCAATTTTCTTAACTTATGAACATATGAAGGACACTTCATTTTAGATGCGTTTGTCATTTTGCATTTTTTTTATGAATAAAGATGTAGAATGTATTAGCTTTGAGATTGAATTGTTACTTTTCAATGTCTTTATAAAGTTGTTTTAGTTGAATTAGTAATTTTTTTGCAAATAAAATTATTTTTGAATCATTCAACGTCGTAATCATTATACAAATACTAAACAAGTTATAAATGGAAGGCTGCAAAACTCAATCCCAAGAAGGAGATGACACAGACAAAGAAAAGATACCTTGTATGTATAACACGAACGGGTTTCATCCTTACTAGTACTCTCCTTGATCAACACAATCTTGGTCATAGAGGTGGTGGTAAATAGTTGGAAGCTAGTTGCATTTACAGCAGTTGTAGACGCTGTGAGAACAAGGCCCGTGGGTCGGTTTGGGTCAATGGAGTTGCCACCATCCATGGTTCAATTTTGGGTGTGGTAGACACCAAGAAAATTAATTAATTAAATGAAAATTAATATTCTTATAAATCCTTATTACCTATCAAAAATAAAAATGAAAATTTTAAATTGGTCCAACCAGATTTCTGGGTTAGGGGGTTCACTTAAGTGGTTGGGAAGGTGTTAAGCACCCAACCACCCCTAGTTCAATTAACTAGCTACCTTATCTGAATTTCACCTTGAAAATTTTATTTATTTACAATTTCCTAAAATTCTAATGAAAACTTTTAAATATTTACAAATCATAAAAAGGGGAAGTTTCTAAGTTTGCTAAATTTTATACAAGTGAAATATTTCTAAAATCCTAATCTTTACAGATTTCTAAAAATTTAAAAAAAGAAAGTTTCTATGTTTACTAAAAAAGGGAAAGTTTCTAATCTAAATTTCTAAGTGTTTCTAAATTTGCTAATATATACAAATCCTAAAAAGGGAAAAATTTCTAAGTTTGCTAAATTTTATACAACGGGAATATTTCGAAAATCCCAATCTTTACAAATTTCTAAAAATTTAAAGATGCAAACAAAACAGGAAAAATTTACAGTTCTTAAAGCATTTAGAATTTTCTCTTTTTTTTTTTCTATTCTTTTCTTTTTCATTTAATAAAATTATTTATTAACAATTTCCTAAAATTAAAAAAAATTCATAATATTTACAAGTCATAAAAAAAGGGAAAGTTTCTAATTTTACTATAATTTGTATTTGTACAAGCAGAATATTTCTAAAATCTTAAAATGGCAAGAATTCTAAAAAATTTGAAATTACACATTTACAAAATTACTATTCTTAAAATTTCTAAAAGAAAATCCAAACTTAGGAAATTTACAAAATTTAAAATATAATAATTAAAACTTAAATATTTACATACACAAGAAAAAAAATAAAAATGTTGGATTTTTGGGTTATCAAATAAAATGATATTCAATATGACATAGATCCAATCCCTAAACAAAAGAAATAAATATTATTTTCTATTTTATTTTTTATATATTTATATTTTATATATTTATTTTTTTTCTATCTAAAACAAAACTTAAATATTTACAAATCCTAAAAAAAGGAAAGTTTCTATTTATGCAAGTAGACCATTTCTAGAATCCTAATCTTTACAAATTTTTAAAAGATGTAAGCAAAACAGAAAATTTTATTATTCCTAAGCATCTACAACTTTCAAATTTTTTCTTTTTCTTTTTCTTTTTTTATAATTTAATAGAATCAATTTTCTAAAATTAAATAAAAAAATCATTATATTTATAAGTCCCTAAAAAGGAAAAATTTTAAATTTCTAAAATATGTACAACCTAGTATTTTAAATCTTACAATGTTCAAAATGACAAGTTTTTAAAAGAGCCCCAAAATTCCATACGTGCAAAATCCCTAAAAGTTATGAATTTCTAAATTTTCTAGAAACACCAAGGTCCTAATATTGCAGATTTTATAAATTTTGTACTTTTAAGATTCCTACAAAGTCTGAACATTAACATCATGGAAGTAAAGTTGTGATGGATTAACAAATCATCTATAAAATAATGGAACTGATAGTCTACAAATGCTAATTCACAAATCTGGAAATAATGATCATGAAATAATGCACATATATGTATGACTGAAACCCATTGAAAATATACATTAACCCAAGTGATGAAACTGCTGCAAATGCCAGAATTGTTACAAAAACAGATGACCAAATTATCAGGCACATCCTAACAATTGAACACAGATCCTACCACTTCCATGAAATAGAGAGATTCTGAAAGAGTAGTCCATAATGGTATTATTGAATTGAAATAGCCCTTATTACAACTAAAGCATACAGCAGAATAATTAAACTATAACAACTCTTGTACAAAGCCCATTGTATAAATTTTGACTAAGCCAATCTAAAATTTAAGAAAGAACCAATCACCCAAGGCATCACAGAAAGAATAATGATAAGAGGATTACCTGGTTCAGACGAGTAAGAATGCTTATGGAATTAATCTTAGCAGCTCCGATTCCAAAAAATGATAGCAAGCCTTTGATTGATTAGGAAGATAGCTTTCGTAACAGAAACAGAAACTCACTTTGAGTTTCTCTCATTTAGAAGATAGGACAGACGGTGAGAGAGATGGACTGTTGCAAGTGGGAGCTGCTGCTATAGGTTAATGCAGCAAAAGAGCAATCTTGCTGCGACAAAGAGAGAAGAGGTTGTCTGTGACAGAGCAGACACAGCGGCTGAGAGAGAGGATTGGCGAGAGAAACCCCTATGTTTTTGTGATTGAGAGAGATGAGAGAGAGAGAGAGGGTATTGCAACAGAGAGAGGGAGAGACTGTTGCGACGGGCTGAAAGAAATGGTATGAGGGAGAGAGAGAGAGAGAGAGCAGCAAGTGGGATGGCGTGTGAGCAGTGAAACAGAGAGGTTAAGAGTGAGAGAGAGTGGTCTGGCTTGTGGGAGTGCTTGTGTTCTCCGGAAGAAGTATGCGACTGAGAAGAGAGCTTCGTGGATCAGAGAAGCTGTTCATTGAAGATGGTGAAGTTGTTGCTTTAAAGGAATCGGAAGAGAGGGAAGACAACTTTAATGATGGAAAGAAATATCTCACAACTTCACTGGAAGATTCCAGATCAAGAGAGAAATAAAGAGAGATTCGTAAGATTTGCTACTAGACGGAGAGAGCGTCTGGTTCGATTGAGAGTTTCCAAATAGAAAAAATTGCCAAAAAAAAAAGTTAACTCTCTAATTTCTCTCTCAATCCTATTCTAAAATCAAGGGATTCATTTTAGAATGATTTTCCATGATTTTGGTTGCCAGAATTGGTTGCCATTCTGGCAACCCACGAACAAACAAGGGAAAATTCTGTTCGTTGAGAACCAGGGGTTGTTTTTTGTAAATTCAAGAAAGTTAATTTCATTTCTAATATTTTAAAAAGTTTAGGGTAAAAAATTAATGTCAAAATTTTCATTTTTTCCCTATTTTTCAACTTTTATTTCAAAAACACCCTTTTCTTGTTTTTGCAATTTAACTACCCAAAATTGGGGTTCTGACAAATGCTATAAATACATAATGTGGGATGCCAATCAATAGGGGCAATATGAAAGTAGGACTTAAAACTTTAGAAAAACATTATAAGACTATCAACGGGATCCTTCAACAAAGCGGGTTTGGATGGGATGTGGCAAAACAAAAAATAAAGGTGGATGATGAAAATGTTTGGAACGCTTATTGTCAGGTATTTATATTAAAATTAGAACTCCAAATATTGTAATATATTATAATGATTTATATATTCAATAAATTTTGATTACATGTTTGTTGCAATCACATAAGGATGCAAAAATTTTTTCGTAACAAAGTAATTGAGAATTGGGATGAGTTACTAACTATTTTGGGCAAGATAGAGCTAACGAAGAAGGTGCTGAACATGGTGCGAAAGCTGAGGCTCACATGGGTATTGATGTTGAATGACAATATTAATCTTGCTGAAACAGTAATGATATTCCTCTTCCAACTATTCAAGAAGAATATGTCACAGGACAATGTCAAAAGAGCAAAAAAGTTGATTCCTCTTCAAATCCACAACAACCAAAGAAAAGAGCTCATGCTAATGATAATATCTCTACAGCTTCATCACATGTGGCATCTGTTCTTTAGAAATATATGGCTTCAGACAATAAGAAGGACGAAAATGCACAAATAGTTTTTAATGAAGTGGAAAAAGTTGAAGATCTTTCTAGTACATAGCATCTCAAAGCATATGATTTATTGATGGCTGATCGAAGAAAGTTTGAACTATTTGCAAGGCTTCCAGTTGAGATAAAGAAAATATTGGATTTTCATGTATCTTAGTGCCTCAATGAATTAGTTTTAGTATGATATGGATGTCTTTTTTATATGGATCAACAATTAGACAATTTTATTTGGCATTATTATCTTCCTTTTTTTTTTGTTATAGTGACATTGGATTTGATATTACTTCTCCTATTATGATTGAGTATGCTGGATGGTTGGATTTGGTATTATAATTTCTGGTATAATATTTATTTGATGTTGGTGGTTCTCATGTCATTGATTCTAGTTGTTAGAATTATGAGTCATTGATAATTTAGCAGGTTTCATAGATTTAGCGGAAGGACATGCATTAAATAATGTAACAAATTGCATGGCAATAGATATGAGTAGAAATAGCAATGGTTCAGTTTTAAGAAAAACCCAAACCATTTATATATACTAAAAACCATAGCGCAACCGAAACCAACTCAGTTTTTAATTTTAAAACAAAAGCTGATTGATACAAACCAAAAACCGTGTTAATAGGTTTGGTTTATCCGTTTTAATCAACAAACTGAACCATCCATGGTTGGTGGTGAGACTTAAATTTGCATATATATGTAATCGGTTCGATTTGACCTTGAAACTGAAATCGAAACAAGACCGAACCGATTTTATATAGGTTTGGTTTGGTTCGGTTTATTGGTTTTAACCGAATTGTTGCCATAATAGATATGAGTGGTATTGGAATTCACTCGGTCAATCAAACATAAGAATTGCAATTCATAGTGAAAATAGAATTTCACATATAAATTCTCTATTGCAATCAAACAAGAGAATTCAAATTATGTAACTACTAAAACTCTTTCCTTATTTTAACTATAAAAAAGAAAGTCCATTTAGTTTAGTTACCTTCTAACTTCTAAATCTATGCTAAAATCCTTTAGTAATTAAAATTTTCTCCTTAATAAAAAATTGACATTATTACAATCTGCTTAAATTTTAATAAGCTAAAATTCAATATAGATCACATAGAATAAAATATTTTAAATACTAAAACTCTCCCTTTTATAAAAATATACATTCTCATTAAATAATTAGCAACTAAAATAGATAGGATTCTTTACCTATTAAAACTCTCTCACTATTAATTATAGAAATACTCCTTTTAAATTTCCTTGTAACTTCTAAATCTATACTAAATTCCTTTAATTGTTGTGTATCCCTCATTTAAGAGATGCAAAGTGGCACAATGCCATGTGGACACTTAGTGTTTAGGTTTTCTAAATAACTAGGTGGTGGGTCAATGGGCTTATCCTAATTATCATGTACTCCTATGGTGGTGGAATAGATAATTAGGAGTTCTAGTTGTGATTATGGGAATTCATGGGCCAGCGCCTGCCCCACCTGAGATGACCAACCTATTCTTGTACAAGTGTGGCCACACATTGGATGTCCATAGGGATGATCAGGGGAGGATTTTAAAAGCTAGAAAGAATTCTTGGGGAGGCTTGGTTATGTATGGAAATTTTCAAGTTGATCCGACCTAGTCGATGTACAAATTACATATTATAAATAATATTGTAAATATAATGTTTTATTTATAACATTTTACTAATAAGCTTGTGTTTTTATTATTCTTATGTATATTTACTCTTCTTTGTATAGTTGTTATCTCTTGTTTATATATTTTTCATATTTTAAAACACTATACTTCATTATTGGCAAAAAAAATTTTAGAACTTTTCTTTCAGTGGACAGGCTAGGCTGGCATGAGCTTTAATAGCCTTTTAATAGGCAGGCATGGTCAAAGCTCTACAAGCTCGACCTTCGGGTTGGGCGAGCTTAGATGATGATCATATCTCTTATATATAGAGAGAACATTGAACATGGAGAACGTGGGAGGCTTCTACAAATGTTTTCTACAATATTTCTTAATCCTAATCACTAGAGGTGTGGAGCTTATTTTATATCAATATTAATTGATATTATTTCTTACACTTGGTATTAGAGTCATGCTTTTTGGCCATATGATTATTGTTTGCTTATAGAAAATAATGAAAATGTTTTTAAAGTTTTTTTTAGGGAATTTGTAAACTCCACCATGAACTTCTCCTGGGGTTGAGGCTTCAATTGGGACGAGTAAACCAGATCAAATTTTGGGAGGCTCGTGGTGTGGCGAGGCTACCCTAAAGGACGAGTTTCCAGATTTGTTTACAATCTCCACATCTTCACAAGTACGTATTGCTGATTTGTGTTCCCAAGGAGAAGGAGGGGGCTCTTGGAACATGCATTTTAGAAGAGCCTTATTTGATTGGGAGCTTGAGTCTCTCGGCTGCCTATTGGAGAGGATTAATGGGAAAACATCTGGAAATGACCTGGATTGTATGGAGTGGAGATGGGGAAAAGCTGGAGAATTTTCAGTCAAGAGTCTCTACTTAAATTTATGCGGGCAAGGTCGGAGTTTTAACTTACCAAATATGATATGGCAGCCTCTCATACCATCAAAAATAGGTTTTTTCATGTGGACAGCAGCAGTGGAGAAGATCCTAACTGTGGATAACCTTAAGAAAGAGGATGGAAACTTCTTAATAGATGTGCCTTATGTAGATCTCAAGTGGAAACAGTGAACCACCTGTTGTTGCATTGTAAGGTAGTGCAGGAGACTTGGAATGCCTTCCTATCAAGATTTGGAGTAAGTTGGGCTCAACCTCAAGATGTAAAGCAAGTTCTCAGTTCGTGGAATAGTGATAAAGGATCATCTAGATTGCAAGTGATGAGGAGTATGACTCCAGCAGCAATATTGTGGATACTATGGAAAGAGAGGAACAGGAGAATCTTTGACAACAAAACAAGATCTATCCAAGGCATATTTGAGTTTGCTCTAAGATGTATTTTGTTTTGGTTATCTTCCAAGGAATCTTGCCAAGATCTGAATTTTCAAGAAGTAGTGTCGTGGAAGGATTTTATGATGCTGTAGAAGCTTTGTATTTTCTTTTTTTTCTATACACTTTTGGTGTACATCACTCCACCATCCAAGATTCCCTATCAGCTGGAATACCACATTTCGATTCTCAAAATACTTCTTTTCTAAGTCTTGTAATGCACTTGGCTATTTCATTCCACATGCTAGTCCATAAGGTCCCAACTGGCCTCTTTCATTAACTTATTTTTTAAATATTACTAAATTCTCTCTTTCTAACTTCCACCATCTTATTTTTGGCTTTATTTGGGACTGTTTGATAGCAAGAATTGGAATTAGGCTTCATAATTACAAATCTGCAGATTTGTAAATCTCTAAATTCAATTCTTTGAATTGAAATTTTTTTCTTTGGCTATAATAAATAATTGAAATTCTAACATTTTGAAGTCTTGAAATTCTAATTCCATGTTTGGTTGCCACAAATAAATTAATATAAAAATTCTTGAAATTATAATAGAGAGTTGTAATTCGAACATTAATATCTAATAGCCAATAGTGTTCTTGTGTATTTAATCTCTTTTGTCTAGGGTTTCTCTTATTTACAAATTTACTTTCTTAGTCTAACTAATACAGTATGATTTATTCTTGGCAAAAATATTATTGCAAGTTTTCATTCAAGAAAAATAATTTTGGGCTTACTAACACTTTTACAAGTCTCTAATGGACAAGTTTGATTATGATCCTATAATCCAGATCTTTAAGGTAGACTTGAAAAATGACCATAGCTCTTCTAGTGATCACATCCTAATTGACACCCTAACCCCTTGCCACTGGAACCTTCTCCATGGTTCACTTTTTTGGTATACATAAGTTTGGAGTCATTCTCAATAATTATACAATTTGAGGGCAATGGCTTAGGGCATCTTTTCTTATACATCTATAAAAAAATAATGGCTTTAACATTGGCAATAGTTATTTAGTCTTGCCAAGAATAAAAAATGATATTGTGTTCTTGCCATTTCGGAATAAAAAATTAGATAAATCATGACAGATATCCAATGGATCAAAACCAACTCCAGACGGTCTCCACCTAAGAGTTTCAATCACAAAAATTGGTATGATTTGATAAATTTCAATGTTTCAAGGTTTCTATGAACTTTAAGGCTCTGTTTGGAACCTTGGATTTAGGGATAAAAGAAAAGAAAATGCGAAAATTTTCTTTTCTCTCGTTTGCTTTGAACGAAGGAAAATTAGATTTTCTTTCCATATTTTCTCTCCAATGTAAATAATTCTCTCCAAAAAGGTTGAGATTTTGAAAGAAAAGAAAAGTTCACCATCACTTATTACTACTCACACCACCCACCTAGGGCTGGCAATGGGTCGAATACGGTATAGATCTACCATGATTCGAATTCGATCCAAATTTGATCCGAATTCGCAAAGGCTAGGGCAAATCGATTTCTCAAACACAGAAACCGTTTGGTTTTTTGTTTTAATGAAATTGGTTCAACCATGGTTTATACAAAGTTTATTGATTTTAGTTCGGATCCTATTCGGATCGGATATGGGCATATTCGAATTTGAATCTGAATTCGGTCGGATCAGAAATTCTATATTCGTATTCGAACCACAGATATATATCTCATATTCGAATTCGACATTTTCGGATTGGATTCGGATAAATATCCAAACTATTGCCAGCCCTACACCCACCCACCCACCCCACTACTACCACCATCCACTACCACAACCCACCACCCACCACCCACCACCACCACCTGCCAGTACCCACCACTACCCACCACCGCCCACCACCACCATGACTGCCCCCACTGCCCACCACCACTGTCCGCCCACACCACTACTGCCACCCCACCAACATCCACCTACTCCCATTCACCCACCACCCCAACCTATCATCTTATCAAACTATTTTTTTTCTTCCCATTTCTCATCTCATCCAAACATTGGAAAAGAAAATAAAATCAGTAATTTTCTTCTCTATTCTCCTCTTCTTTTCTTTTCTCCCAATCCAAGGCACCAAACACAGCCTAAGCAATAGGCATTAAATTTTCTAACACCACTTGAAATAATGCCTTGTTACCGATTACAAAATAGTCAAACAGAGGACTTAAATATGGCATGAGTAGATTGAGGGAAGAGGGTTAATTAGACAACATTTCCTTGAAGTATGCGTGCTTACAAAAGAAACCAATACTTGATGTTTTTATCCACAAAGTATTATCGTTGGAAAATCCATACAAGACTCAATTCGGCTCTACACTTCTCACCTTTTCTTATTGCTTCTATTCCTCTTGTTTTATAAATGATATCAAATTGCCTGAAGTAATAGAGCAAGTGTTCCAAGACCAAAAAAACCCACTAAAAAGGATTCAAGCAAACTGTGCAATAGATTATTCAAGAAAAATAAAAGATTGAAAGACTGCAATTACCAATTATCCATGTACTTGGATTAGAACCCCAATAGAATGTAAATGACGCACAACTCAAGGAGCGTTTGCTTTGGAATAATATCTTTATCTTTCTGTCCAAAAGAAAAGACTGCATACATGTGAAAGCAGAGGTTTGGAATAATATCTTCTGATGTTACTGTTAAATCTGGATTTTGCAAAATCCATACTTACATAAATCTCTTCAAATGTTAAAAAAAAAAAAAAAAAAACTGCCAATGAAATCATGCCCAACAAAAACAAAATCCAAAATTACATCCTTAGCATAATAAAGATTTGTATGTTCTAATCCGTTGAGTTGATAAATTTTATCAAGCTTCAATCCTTTCTCAACCATACTAGAACGTATAATATCAAATCCAATGTAACTATCACAAAAAAATAAAGGAATAATAATGCCAAATAAAGGTTTGTCTGTCTATAATAATCCAAGAAAGACATCCATGATATACTAAACGATCGGGCCGCTAATATGCATGTAAATCCAAGATTTTCTTACCCTAACTAGAAGGCTTGAGAATAGTTCAAACTTTTTTTGGTCAGCCATCAATAAATCATACTTTTTGAGACACTTTACATCAGAAAGATCAACTTTTGCCACTTCATCAAAAACTATATGCGCACTTGCTTCCTTCTTATCATCTGAAGCCATATATTTTTCAAAAACAGAAGCCACCTTTGACAAAGTTGTAGAAATATTATCATGAACACGAGCTCATTTCTTTTGTTGTGGTGGATTTGAAGAGGAGCCAACATTTTTGCTCTTTTGACGTTGTCCTATGATATTTTCTTTTTTGAATAGTTGGAAAAGGTATATCATCACCAAGATTCATACCGTCATTCAACCATTCAATATCAGTCCCCATATGAGCCTCAACTTCTACATCATGTTCAGAGCCTTCTCCGTTAGCTCGATCTTGCTTAAAAATATTAACCAACTCATCACAATTTTCAATTACTTTGTTATGAAAAATTTTTGCATCCTTATGTGACTTCAACAAACATGACATCAAATATTATTGAATATATAAATCATTATGTAATTTTACAATATTTGAAGTTTCAAATGCTAATATAAATACCTGACTATAAGCGTTCCAAACATCTTCATCATCCACGTTTATTGTTTGTTTTGTTGAATCTCATCAAAACCCGCTTTGCTGAAGGATCTCATTGGTAGCCTTGTAATGTTTTTCCAAAGTTTTGAGCCTTGCTTTGATATTGTCTCTACTGATTGACATCCCACATTATGCATTTGTAGCATTTATAACAGCTATAAATGCAATTGGCTTCCAACTAGTACTATTACCACTATAACCAAGGTTGTTTTGATCAAGGAGGGTACTAATAAGTATGGAACCCGTTCGTGTTGTCAACACATTGTATGTATTTTATTTGTTTGTGTCATCTCATTTTTGGGATTGAGTGTTGCAGCCTTCCATCCATAACCTGTTTTAGGTATTTGTGTAATGATAAAGGCATTGAATGATTCAAAAATATTTTCATTTACAAACAAATAATTAATTCAATTATAACAATTCTTTAAAGACATTAAAATGTAACAACTCAATCTCAAAGCTCATATGTTCTACATATATATTCATAAAAAGAGACAAAATGACAAATGTATACAAAATGAAGTGTCCATATGTTCATGAGTAAACAAAATTGATAAGCAAAAAGTATTGTGATTTATTTTGTTTAGTTTTGCCTTGTTTCATACTCTGCATACATATCTGTAGTTAAATTATCACGAAATTGTGTCCATTCATTAGTAATTTGAACACTCATAATTATGGCTCGGGGATTGTTTTAGGTTCTTTAGCTTCTAGTTCTTCAATTACTTCAGGCAACAAAGGATCATTGAGCTGTTTTTCTCTTAAAAAATTGTATAAGACACAACAAGCATTCACAATCCTAACTTGTGTTTTCAAATTGAAAAATGATACAGCTCATAATATAGCTTAATGCTTCTTCAATAACCCAAATGTCCTTTCAATGGCATTTCTTGCTGAAGAATGACGCAGATTATATAACTCCTTATAATTGTTTGGATTGTTATTGCTTGTTGACCATTCCTTGAAATGATATCATACACCTTGATATGGGGCAAGAAATTCAGGACCATTTGTGTATCCTGCGTCTACAATGTAGTACTTACCTATTATAAAAGCTTATTCTATCAATTAGCACTGCTAATGTGTTATATTCATTAACTAAGCAATAAAAGTTATATTTGTCAATTAGCATTTCTAATGTTTTAAAATATTCATTAACTAAGCAATAAAAGTTATACTTGTAGCGACAATCAAAGGTGTTGATCTTTTTAGTGCTGATCGTAACACCCTTGAATCTGAAACAGATTCTTCCCATCCAGGTAATACATAAATAAATTGCATATTATAATCACAAAATCCCAAGACATTTGTGGCAATCTCTTGTTTTCTATTTCTATATCGTCCTTGGTCTATGAGAGGCATGGTTAAGGGAACAAATGTACCATCAAGAGCCCCAAGACAATCCTAATTAAAAAAATTACATATAAAAAGAGTGAGATTTTTCCTATTTCACATTGTTTTTAATAAAAAAATAGGAACAGGAAAGTTTGTACCTTAAACCACTTCCATTTCTCATCATATGGATTTGCATCAGCACTTTCGGCTAATTTTATAAAATCTTTGGTTAGCCTAAGTGCCGCTCTTAGGACTCCATGGAAGCATATACTCGCTGTCTCCCCGAAACAAATGTAGTATAATTGGACTACTCGATTTTTCAAGTTATGACCAATAATGTGCAAAAACATCGCCACTGCTTCAACAGTTACATCTTTTCCATCAATCAGTCCTCCTTTATCTCGTAAAATACAACATAATTTAAAAAATTATTGGTTTGTAAGGCATAATTGTTCAAGGCTTGCTCTTTCCTTTTCCCTATATAAGTGTTTTAACATCCTACTATATGTATACCACTCTTACATAAGTTCTTTAACCATAAAAGTTTGATAGTGCCATGCTGCTATTGCTGTAATAATAGCAGCAACAACACCAGCAATTACCTTTCCTTTTTTTTTTTGCTCTTCTAACAATTTCTTCATCTTCACTTTGTAGTGCACCTACTATGCCACTGTCCATACCTATTAATATTATATAAGGAAAGGCTCAATATTAAAGAAAAGTGAAGGAGAATTCTAAGGAATAAAAGCGGAGGTGTGATCTCCTTTCTTTTTTGTGGTACAGTGGGCATAGGGGACTCCACTTGGGCGGAGCTTTTGGCTATTATTTTTGGCATTTCGGAGGCTGAAAGTTGGGAGTCAGGGTTTTGGATATAGAGGGAGATTCGTCTATCGTGCAGAGATGGATGCGTAGTGATGGTATTGGGTTGTAGAGGCTATCTCATGTTGTTAGGAGAGCTTGAGCCTTGGCTCGTGAGTTGAACGTCTCATTCAGCCACGTGCCTAGGGAGGCTAATGTAGTTGCAGATCGACTCGCAAAGTTAGGTGCGGCGAGATTAGACATACATGCAGGGCCGATGGTTGAGGAGTTCATGGACATATGCACGGGTTGAGGTTTTTGGGATGGGCTAGGGATCTTGTATTTATTTACAGGTTTAGTTTGTTTGGGATTGACTTATGTATGGGTTGACGGGGTCTTTTGTATATGATGTAGATAAGTCCATAGCGTTATGGGAAGAGTGTGGGGTTTTTTGTTTTCACTTGTGAGGTTTTTGAGGGCTACAGATTTAGGCATTATCATACTTGTAATTATTACGTTTTATACTCTTTTTAATCTATAATATCATTATTCATCAAAAAAAGAAAAAGAAAATCTAAGGAATAAAAGCACTATCAGTTTAGAAAAAATATAACACATACAAATGGATTAGGTGAAACGTTTCTTAAAATGGCAACATTATTTTTTCAACTACTAAGCCTCTCTTTTCTACTTCAACCTGAAATGTTATAGCTTTTCCTCAAACACTGTATCATATCATATAACAAAAAAGTAAAACAAAATAATTATTATATATACATGCACACACACACACACACACACACACTCTCTCTCTCTCTTCAGTTTAGTTACAAGTTGCCTAATAAGGTAAATTTCTCATGGAAATCTATTTGGACAACTCCACTTTTCTACATGTACTATAAACCTATTTGGCCAGCTCTACTTTATATTTACTACAAACTAATCTTAGGTTACATAACAAATTTAGACCAAAAAAGCTTCTTAAGCATTTTTCCTTCTACAAAATCAAAAAAAGGAAAAAAGAAAAATCCAAATAATAGATGATCATCAGACACATACCGAAATTCTGACTGAACACAATAAATACAGGTATCTGTAAAGAACACAATAGAAAAAAAACATTCCAATTTATTGATCCCTGAGTGGTAATTACCATCAATAGGAGTTCAATTCAGAATTATATACATATAAATTCCTAAATGCATGGGAGACACATAAGAAGTACATTTTGAGAAATTTTATTTCCAATAAACAAGACAAGAGTCAAATTGCCTAAACAGGCTGGACCACTTAATCTAACGCCTACAATGACAATCTGAGAGAGTGATTAGCTCCTAAAATTATTAGCTTCAGTCATTTTAGATTTTAAACTTGAAAGCTAATTAAGAGATAAAAAGATAACTGACAGGAGATGAAGTGCAAAAGACCAAATAATTGAGGATATTGGTATAAACTATGTTTCACTAATCTCCCATTAGAAATATAGAAATATAAATGCATGGCAAACACATTAGATGCACATTCTGAGAAATTTTATTTCCAATCAATAAGAGACTAGAATCAAATAGCCCAAATACGGTGGCTCAGGGAATCAAGATGCATGGCAGACACATAAGTGCATTCTGAAAAAGTTTATTAAAAATTAACAAGATATGAATCAAATTGCTTAAACAGGCTGGACCAGTGAATCCATTGTCTAAAAGGACAATCTGGGAGAGTAACTAGTGCTAAGGAAGTATTAGCTTTTGTCACTTTCGACTTTAAACTGGAGAGCCTATTAAGATAGAAAATAAGAAATTCTACGAGATGAAGTGCACAATGCCACAGAATTGAGAATAGCATCAGAAATAATGTCTAATAACTTTCCAATCAAGCAGTGGAAGAAAATCATCCATAATTTACGCCTTCCATACACAATGGAAAATTTAGGTGCATTATTTACTGATTAGCTTTGCCCTAGTAGACTACAGCTAGACAAGAGAAACAATAAATACAAGAAAACATTGGACCTCACTCATCCAAAAAACAAGGATAAATGGCTTACAGATCCAAAAACTGATTTCATCTCCACATCTTCCTTAAACTTCCATTATCTCAAGGTAACTGCAATATCCCTAGGAGATTGAGACGCAAATCTTGTTTTCTTCAAAAATATAACCAATCCCATCTCTCAAAAAGGTCCAACATATGGAATAAGGGCTTGCAGATTCTAAATCTTTTTTGCTGCAATATCCTTGCATAAGTGTTCCCAAGAGCCATGCATTATTGGCAATCCCCATCAATTTTACTGCAAATAATCCTGTGCACACAAGTGTTCCCCAGTTGGACAAGTAGACTCACTGCAAACTTAATTTGGAAAAGATAAAATTAAAACATCACAGATAAAGAGTACAAAACCACATCTACCATGCAATGGACAAGGAGGATCAAGTAATAAGGTACTCTAGTTCTCATGGATTATAGATCAACCCAGGGCAAGGGGGACAAGAAGCTAGGGTAAGACATCGAAGAGAAGCTTCAGAGCCGAAGAGACACTATGAGGGTGAGAGATAGGGAGGGAATAAGAAAGTTCGAAGCAGATAAAAGAGAATCTCAACACCTTCAATGTGAATAGACTTCCGAGACATGGAGCTGCCCACAATGAATGCAAATATACCATAATTTAGGGATACAGATGTAAAAAAACCCTTAGTTTTATTTGAATGGCAATTTTAGTAGTTTTTATTTTCATTATCATTGTTTATTTATTTATTTATTTTTATCATCATCATCATCATCATTATTATTATTTTTGCGAAAAGCCCAAAATTATGTTGCTTAAAAATTGTATGTTCACTTCATTAGCACATTCAACATCCTCTTGTGAGAGAGAAGACAAAGCAAGAGAGCCTGCTTCTGGTCCGACACACCACCCGTCCCAAATGAGAGAAGGAAAGAACGAGGCCTCGTAGTCATAAGTCATAGGAGACAGAGATGCATCGAAAGAAAGAACTCTGTCGAAACTATCAGCGGGGAAGGTAAAAACGTTCTTTTCTTTAGTCAGTGTTGATGGTTTGTTATGCTTTCTTGGGTTTTTTCTTTCTGCTTTTAAATGATTCAAATTGTTTCTTTAGAATAGAACCAAAGCGATCTCTCCATCAAACTAGATTTGTAACAGGTTCCATTGGTTAATTCTGTTTTTTGTTCTTTTACTGTGTGTCAGAGCCAAAATTACCATTCCCATGTTGCGGATACTGTGAAGTGTTGCTTAAAATCTTTGTATCATATGCTTTTGTTCATGATTGCTGACTGATGGAATGTGAAACTCTTAAGAATCTATCTGGTGGTGACCCTCCTATTCTTTTAGGAAATAGATTGACTGTGGAGGTTGAACTTGAATTAAGCAAGGCCCCTGCAATTCTAATGAGTAACTTAGGTCGTTGTTTGTTTAGATTTATTATATGCGAGACATTCATTTACAAAGTCAAAGGGCAATAAAATTCTTAACACTCAAGGGAGAGGGTTAAACTCAAACAAGGCATAACATAATAGGAGATTAGTTGGGTTTTCACTGCACATAGGCTTTCTCATGTATGCATTGCAATATGAAGTTTCCAACATGCTTTACCCATCAACTGTCATAGTTACAACGCCATTGCCTTCGGTTAGACTGAGTAATCCATTACCTCAAGCAGGATTTCAAGGATTATCTTACAACTTTTTTAAATGCCCAATTAATCTGTCATCCTAGCCGAACCTTCGTGTGGCTAACTGGGTATGACTGTCTCTCAATGTTGGAATTATTTGCAGTACATCATGCTCACACAAAATGAGATTTTTGAAAAATAATTACAGATTATTATACGTACTATACTATTAAATAACCAGACAAAATATGAATATGTGTGTCTGCATTCCAAATATTATCATGTTAAGTTATTTGAACATGTGTCTGCATTCCATAAATTATCATATTAATTTCATTTTTCGGCCTGTGTGTATGCAATTTAGTCATGTTTCTCTTTGTTTAGGTGTCTCTATGTGTTTATGTGTAGCTTCAGTTGATTAATCTTTTGGCAAATGTTTATTAGTATTTGTTCATGAATGTGCATTTTGTGCTCACAATTCATTCTAGATGTCAAAAGATTTTCTTATTGTATTGGGTTTCTATTAGGCTTTTAGCTAGCACAAATGTTTGATATCCACATAATATGGTTAGAAAATTTTTTCTTAATACTTGGCTTTCCTTTATCAGTTGTCAATATGGTGAAACGTGCAAGTTTCTGCATGCAAGTCAACAACAACAGCCAAAACCTAATCCTTTTGGATTCAGTTCACAATTTCAGCAGTCAAATCAGCAGCAGAAGCCCAACCCTTTTGGATTTGGTTTGCAAAACAACTCACAGACTGGCTCACAGTTTCAGCATATAAATCGGCAACAGCAGGAGCCCAATCCTTTTGGATTTGGTGTGAGAAACAGTTTGCAACCAAAGGGAGCCTCTGATTTTGGTTCCAGGCAACAGCATCAATTCAAGGTACCTCACGATCAGGGTTCCTTTAAACAACCATTTTGAATAAGTGGTGCTAGTGTCTGATGGTTGGTGTGTCATGATGTTACAAAACAATGGTAAAAAGAAAACGAAAGCTTTCTGTGTTATAGTTTCCTAAATGAGTAAATTATAAAAGGTTGAAGCTATCTCATTTTTCCATTAATTGGAATAATTCATCACATATTGTGCTAACTTATTGTAATTGTGTGTCCAAGATCAGCCATTTGAAAATAAGTGGAACCGCTTCTCACCTACTGCTTCTGCAAACTCCAATCTCTCTCGACCTGCTGATAATCAGCTCCAGGCACCTAATCATATGTCAGTGCTCAATGATCTTGAAGCTCCTATCATATCACTTTATCTTTGTTTTTTTTTTGTTTTCTTTGTTACTTAATTACTACTTCCTGAATGGAAGGTAAATTTGATGCTTCTGTAGATGCACAGATTCTGAGACTTGCAAACGTGAAATTGCTGAAGATTTTGAACATGAGAGACCACTTTGGAAGCTTACCTGCTATGGTCACTCTAAACAGTATGTTTTTGTCACCAAAAAACTCATGAAAGAAAATTTCCATTAGATTTTTTATAAACCTCCTTTTTCACACATGAAAAAAAAAAAAAAAAACCCAAATATTTGATTAAGCTTGATATATTCTTCTCCTTTTTGCCTCCATGAAAGGAGGCTGATTTTTATACTGCATTGGTCTTACAATGAGACATAAGTTCTTTTATTTTGCAGTCGCCCATGTGACATTGTTGGTGATATTAGCCCTGAAGAACTGAGGGCAGCTGCATATGATGATGCCAAGCGTGGGTTGAACTTGCAGTCAATTGTAAGAACTTTTGGCACACAAATCATTTTTTGTTGTTATAAATGGTTGTGTTTAAGTGACAGTTCACCTAATGTGCTAACATCTTTTCTTGTTATACATTTATAAGTGTCTTCTTTTGTACGTTAAAGCTTTTTAAGTAACTATAGGGTTATATTATTTTAATTATGCATGTTGGAATGTGGGGTATTTTTTTTTATTACTGGAGCTTATGTTAATACAGGCCAAAAGATGAGACCATACAAATGGGTAAACTATACAACCTCAAAACTCAGATAATGAAAATCAATAGTAAGAAGACCGAGATTCGGAAAACTGACCATATGACATTGATGAAATTGAGGTGCAGTGAAAAGTAGAATATCGAAATGCACTGCTTCACTTTCTCTATACTATTCACATTGTCATTGAAATTTCTGGTATTCGTGCAAAAGGACAAATGCTCCTGACAATTTCATGACCTTGCATCTTAATCTTAGCCTCTGATCTCAAAATATTCTTGTAACCTTTTTGGAGCACCCAGATTAGTCCAGATCTCCTTAGAATTTTTCCCTACAAATCTGAAAAAAAAAGGAAAAAAACAAATAATGGGTGATGGACTGCTTTATGTTTGGTATTTGCCAATTTGTCTTAACTAAGTGGTTCATTATAAAAAATTTGTCTAAGAATTCTCTCCAAAAAATGAAATTCGCCTTTGTAGGAGCTTTTACATCCGAAAGCAATCTTGATGAAATTTGCAGATTGTTGTACATTTATATTTAAATGTGTTATTAATGACTGGATACATGATTTTTGAGATATATCACACTGGAAATTTTTTATAGAAAATAATGAGCCAACCAACCATTAAACTAAGAGTAGATTGTAATTCTCTAATCATATATGTGTTGCAATAATATGAATTCTTACCAGAAGTCTTTCTTGCGGATGAATTAGTGGCAGAATTTTCAAGGGCCTTTCCTTGGTCTAGATAACTGTAATTCTGGCTATTGTGTAGATTGCCATTGTGAATGATATTGATAGGCCCCTATTCAGATGCCCACATTTCAGGAAGAATAAGAGAAACTCAGGGGTATAATGGGGTTTTTTTTAGTAGCCTAATTAGTGAGGAATAAAAAGGGAGGGGGGGAATTGGGTACGATATTCTGGCAGTAGTTCTGTCGAGAATCCTCTGGGCAGGAGAGAAGGAGACTCTCAAAATTCTCCTCAATGTACACTCTGATTTCTTTCATTCTTTCTATTTCAATACAGATCTACGGCACTGTTCCATTGACAGTGCTCACCATTCTTCATAATTTTTGCCTGATTTCTTATAGTTCTTGTTCTATTTTCGGAATCCTATCATTTTTGGTATCGGAGCATCTTGATCAGCTGGGAATGGCAACGAGAATGGAATCAAGGATGGAACAACTCAAATCGACAGTTGCTGGAGTGTTGTCGAGATTACCTGTAATGGATTCAGCAATTTTGGAGTTGAACCAAATGAAGGATGTTGTTGAGAAGATGTAAGAAAGTAACAACGGTATTGCGCATCTTCATCAGAAATTTGAGGAGGTTTGTCGTGCAATGATGCGATCTCAATGAGATAAGCAACCTTCCATTGGCGAGATCAGTGAGATTCGATCAACAATAGGGAGCGCAGGGAATCTTCACACTTCTAACACGGCTGGAACAGTGTTGACTGAGAAAATGGAAACCATTGTTGTGAATAACAGTCATCGGAAGCTAGATCTACCTGTATTTAATGGAATAGATCCTGATTCTTGGGTTTTCCATGCTGAACGATACTTCTCCATGAACCAGTTGACCGCTACTGAGTGAGTGGTGGCTGCCAACGTTTGCATGGAAGGTGTGGCCTTGTTGTGGTTCTAGTGGGAGGATTGCCGCAAGCTGATATGTAGTTGGGATGGGTTGATGGCGTTGCTTCGTCAACGTTCGGAAATTCTCATGGCGGTTCCCTACATTCTCGATTTTTGGCTGTCAAACATGAAGGATTTATCGATGAGTATCGAGAACAATTTGAGGTGTTGTTGGCTCCCTTGAAGAACCTGGATGCAGAGACATTGGAAGGGGTCTTCCTTAACGGTCTCAACAAAGAAATTCAAGCTGAGGTTCTCATGATTCACCCGAAGGGATGAATAAAAATCATGGAAGCTGCTAAACGTGTGGAGAACCGGAATTTGCTCTTGAAGAAGATTTGTGACAGAGACAAACCATGCCCGCAGCGAACTTTGCCTTCCTATCTGGCACGGCAAGATCAGCGAACTGTATCTTGGACTTCCAATCGACCAGTCCCTGTTATAGAAAAAAACAACGGGTCTAGCTCTTTCAAGAGGTTGTTGCCTTGTCGGAGGCCAAATTACAAGCCAAGCGAGAGAAAGAATTATACTTCCGATGCGATAAGAAGTATAGCATTGGACATCGTTGTAAAAAGAAAGAGTTACAGGTCCTTGTTGTGCGTGAGGATGAAGAACAGGAAGAAGCAGTTGAGGAATTAAGGGAGGAAAAGGAAATTATTGGTGAGGAACACGCAGTCACAGGGGCGGAGTTGTCCTTGAATTCAGTTGTGGGACTTACATCTCCTAAAACAATGAAGGTTAAGGGAAATATTTTGGGGCAAGAGGTGGTAGTCTTAATTGATTGTGGAGCCACCCACAATTTCATTGCCATTGATTTGGTGGATCGATTGAGGCTTTTGATTATAGAGACAGCAGGATACGGTTTTCTCATTGGTACTGGAGTGGCTGAAAAGGGCAGGGGAATTTGTAAGTGAGGGGTGATGCAGTTGCAATCTCTTACAATTGTGGAGGATTATTTGCCATTACAGCTGGGCGGCTCAGATGTAATTCTAGGAATGCAGTGGCTGGCTTCTCTGGGCACCATGCAAATCAATTGGAAGAAGCTAACGACAGCACAGATGGGGGGACAATGTTATCACATTACAAGGTGATTCCAACCTTAGTAAGTCCTTAGTATCACTGAAATCAATGGTCAAGACTATCCACCAAGAGGGCCAAGGCATTCTTATCGAGCTGACTAGCTTGGAAGGGGAGTTAACAAGACTTGTCCAGCAACCTGCAGCTGACGTCCAAGCCCTGTTAGAATAGTTTGACCACATATTTCGGGCTCCTAAGGGCTAACTCCATCACAAGAGAAGGATCACTCAATATTACTCATGAGTGGCACTGAACTGATTAATGTGATACGACCGTATCGCCACCCTCATAGTTTAAAAAACGAGATCGAAAAGTTGATTACTGAGATGCTTGCAGCAGGAATTATTCAACCAAGTACCAGCCCTTTTTCTAATCCCATTCTCTTGGTCAAGAAGAAAGACGGAGGGTGGATGTTTTGCATAGACTATCGAGCTATTAACAAGGCTACTGTTCCGGATCGGTTCCCTATACCCACTATTGATGAGTTGCTAGATGAACTCAATAGAGCCACTATTTTCTCCAATTTGGATTTGAAATTAGGATATCACCAGATGAGAATGAAAGTTGAGGATGTTCCCAAGACGGCCTTTCGAACTCATGAAGGTCATTATGAGTTCCTTGTGATGCCGTTTGGCCTTATAAACACCATAGTGACATTCCAATCCCTAATGAATACGATCTTCAAGGGACTCTTACGGAAGTACGTGCTTGAATTCTTCGATGATATTCTGGTATATAGCAGATCATTGGTTGAAAATTTGACACATCTCAAATTGGTGTTAAGCATTTTAGAGGAGAACCATTTCTATGCTAATAAAAAGAAGTGTTGTTTTGCTCAAACAACATTGGAATATTTGGGACATCTGATTTCAAGCAATGGAGTGGCAGCCGACCCTTCAAAGATTGAGGCTATGTGTAATTGGCCAGCACCCACCACCATTAAAGCTCTTCAGGGCTTCCTTGGGTTGACCGGATACTATCGCCATTTTGTTGCCAATTATAGGAAAATCGCTGAACCTCTCACACAGCTACTAAGGAAAAACAACTTTCTTTGGAGTGCAGATGCTCACATAGCTCTCATCCTGCTTAAAGAAGCCATGACCAAAGTGCCAGTGTTAGCCCTTCCCGACTTCTCTAAGCCTTTCATCATAGAAACTGATGCTTAAGGGGTGGGATTGGGGGCTGTGTTGTCTCAGGACCAGCGGCCAATTGCTTTTTTCAGTCAATCTTTATCGGCTCGGGCATGAATGAAATCAGTTTATGAGAGGGAACTTATGGCCATTGTGTTAGCTATTCAGAAATGGCGACATTATTTATTGGGCCAGCACTTCATTGTAAGAACAGACCAAAAGAGTTTGAAGTTTTTGTTGGAACAGTGCCTAGTCAGTTCCGAACATCAAAAGTGGCTAACCAAAGTGCTTGGGTTCGACTTCGAGATTCAATACAGGTGAGGTCTAGAAAACAAAGCAGCCAATGCCTTGTTGAGAGTACACAATTCTGGGGAGATGGCTGTGTTAATGGTACCTCATGTCTTGGACTTAGCAGAACTGGAAAATCAGGTTCAGCTCAATGATAAGCTCAAAGTCATTAGATCAGCATTGATGGGTGATGCACAGACCAAACTAGGTTGGACTTTGCTTAACAGACAACTCCTATACAAAGGTTGGTTAGTCATTCCATCAAAGTCCAATCTGCTTCCCTTTATTTTGCATGAATTTCATTGCTGTGGTATTGGTTGCCATTCGAGATTCCTCAAGACATATAAAAGGATCGCAGGGGAATTATATTGGGAGGGCATGAAGCATGACATTAAGAAGTAAGTTGAGAGTTGTCATATTTGCTAGCAAAATAAGTATCTCACCCTTTCTCTAGCCGGACTATTACAACCTTTACCGATTCCTATAGCTATATGGGACAATATAACCATGGATTTCATCGAAGGCCTTCCGAAGTCCCAAGGGGTTGACACTATCTTCGTCATTGTTGATCGGCTTAGCAAATATGGGTATTTCATAGCCCTTAAGCATCCCTTCACATCCGCGCGAATAGCTGACTTATTTGTTCAGCATGTCATGAAGCTTCACGGTTTTCCCCATTCTATTATTTCGGATTGGGATAAGGTGTTCTTAAGCCACTTCTGTATAGAGTTATTTTGCCTACAAGGCACGGCATTACGAAGGAGTACCGCATATCATCCACAAACCGATGGATAGTCGGAAGTGGTGAACAGAAGCATTGAGACTTATCTTCATTGTTTTGCAAATGATCAGCGTATGTCGTGGGCAAGATGGCTTCCATGGACCGACTACTGGTATAATACTTGTTAGGAAATAGACAAACGAGATGGAAGCAAAAAATGATAGAAACACAAAACATAGAACAAAACACAAGATGTACGTGGTTCAACTTTTAGCCTACGTCCATGGCTGGAGAAGATGAGAACGATTCCACTATCTCAAAATAAGAATTACAAAAAATGGAACTACTTTGTGCGGTTCTCTCAAACCCTAACAAAACATAGAACGAATCTTAATAGTACCCCCAAAAAATTCGGGTCGGGGGGCTCTACCCCCAATATGCCATTCATGGCCCCCCACCAACAGACCTCCTAGATCCCAATGGATACTGGGTACTGGTGAAATATAAGAAATTTACATTACAAATCTCCACCTTGGCTTATATTTTGCCAGAACAATAAAACATGTCAAAGAAAAGAATAACCAATTGCAGATATCCTAAAAGGAACCAAAACATCATCTCCTCCAAACCAGCCCTTCAAAGGGCTACTGCCTCCAAAAGCTACAAACACCAATCAAGTCTAGGCAATGCCTAAACTTTGCAACTGGAATGCTCTCGGTCATCATGTCAGCTAGATTCTCTGCTGTAGCAATCTTCTCAACAACAATGTCCCCTTTAGAGACAATGTCACGAACAAAGTGATATCTAACATCGATATGTTTAATCCTCGCATGATACATCTGGTTCTCAGTGAAGTGTAATGCACTCTGACTATCACAAAATACAGAAAAATCAACTTCTGCTCCACTCCTAGATCAGAGACTAAACTCTTCAACCAAATAGCTTCCTTTACTGCTTCTGTAATTGCCATAGACTCTACCTCTGTATTAGACAAAGCAATTGTAGTCTGTAAAGTTTCTTTCCAACTAATGGCACTACCAGATAGCACAAAAGTATAGCCTGTCAGAGATCTCTTATCCGGATCACCTGCATAATTAGAATCTACAAAACCCACTACAGTACCATCCACACAAGCACTCCTGTCATACGCCAACCCCACATTAGTTGTACCCCGAAAATATCTTAATATCCATTTCATTGCTTCCCAATGGCTTTTGCTAGGATTGTCAATATACCTGCTCTCCACACTAACTGCATATGAAATGTCTGGATGAGTACAAACCATAGCATACATGAGACTCCCAATTGCATTGGCATAGGGAACACGAGACATGTATGTTTTCTCTTTCTCATTTTGTGGGCTCAAAGTAGCTGAAATTTTAGAATGAGAAGCAAGTGGGATACTCACAGATTTGGATTCCTCCATCCCAAAACGTTCAAGTACCTTCTTTATGTATCTTCTCTGTGATACAAATAGCTTGCCTGCTTGCCTATCTCTGTGAATCTACATCCTAAAGATCTTCTTTGCTACACCCAAATCCTTCATCTCAAACTCCTTACTGAGTTGAGCCTCCAACCGTTGGATTTCTACCATATGCTTAGAGGCAATAAGCATATCATTAACATACAGCAGCAAATAGATAAAAGAACCATTAGGAAGTATCTTGTGATAGATACAACTGTCATATGCACTTTTGTTGTAGCTGTGCTTTGCCATAAAGGTGTCAAATCTCTTGTACCACTGCTTTGGTGACTGCTTCAACCCATATAGTGACTTCTTCAGAAGGCAAACATGATCTTCTTTTCCATGTTGTACAAAACCCTTTGGCTGAAGCATATAAATCTGCTCTTCTAACTCTCCATGTAGAAAAACAGTCTTCACGTCAAGTTGCTTCAACTCCAAATTGAATTGAGCAACTAGGGCCACCCTGATAGAGCGATGCTTCACAACAAGAGAAAAAACTTCATTAAAGTCAACACCCTCCTTTTGACTATAGCCTTTAGCCAATAACCCTGCCTTGTACCTTGCATCTTCACCATCTGAGGTGCCTTCTTTCTTCTTGAACACCCACTTATAACCAACAACTCTTTGACCCTTAGGTAATTTTACCAATTCCCAAGTTTGGTTCTTATGAAGAGACTCCACCTCTTCACTCATTATTAAGTGAGGAAAAGGGTATTTTAGTAATAATATATTTTAGGGAGTCCTAATTTAGTAACTAAATTAAGTAAAAGTGAAATTAGCTATTATTTAATTATTAAAAAAAATAATTACGAAAATTGGATTTTAAATAGCCACTTGGAATTTTAATAGAATTAGGATAGTTTGACAAGTCCTAATTCAATTAGGAAACCTAACACCCTATTATAAATATCAATTTAGGATTTTTTATTAGAACTTTATCAAAATTGGAAGAGGCTTAGGCATGAGAAACCCTAAAAGAAGCTTGGGCGTTGGAAGAAATTGAAGGAATCTTGCTGATCTAAATAGAACCCGAGGTTTTAACGAAAAGGTAGGTGGATCACAACCTTATTTCTTTGATTTTAGACTACGGAATAATCTGTAAACTATAATAATAAAATTTTAATGTTATTGATCTAACTTTCATGGAGTTTGAATATCTCGTGTGATGAAATCATATAACCCAAACTATTTCAATTATGTACAGAAAATAATAAAAGCATGTTATATCATGCTCTAGTCTCTTTGTACGACGGCATACAGTTTTATATTTTGAATTGAAACGATTAAATATGATGGGAGGAAGTATCTCTGTTTTTCTAAGGAACAATAAAAATCATGTTATGAGATGATTAATCTACTATGAAAATCTGGAGATATGTAAATATTTGTTGGGATCTTCCTTGAATTAGAGATTTAGAAGGAAAAAGAACACAAAACAGGGGCTGGGTTCTCTGTTCCTATCGACAGAGAGAATCAGAAATAATAAAAGTAAGAGGAAATTTAAGAATTAGAGAGGATCATTGAGTTGTGGGATTCAGTCACGGTAGAGAGAACAGGAGTTGTGTGATCATGTGAACAGTCACAACAGATAGAGAAACAGAAAGGAAAATTTAGAGAGAACCAAAGGGGGGTATGATGACTTCAGATTTTGGAAGAGAGGGAAAAGAGAGTTTTTTCAGAAAAGGGAGAACTTTCAGATTTCGTTTCAGGAAGAGGGCAAAAACGTGAGACAGAGAAATTGAAACAATATATATATATATATATATATATATATATATATATAGAGAGAGAGAGAGAGAGAGAGAGAGAGAGAGAGAGAGAGAGAGAGAGAGAGAGAGAGAGAGAGAGAGAGAGAGAGAGAGAGAGAGAGTTGTCGTTTTTCTTTACGGAAGAAAGAGAGAATAGTTGATCGCGTTTTGACAGGGGTTGGTTTTGTAAATTCGAAATATTTTTAGGATGATTTGAAAAATTAGAAGTTAAGTTTAAATATTTATACTTTAACCCCTTATCCATAACCTCTTTCGATATTTTGAAATGCTAAAGACCTGAATGCAATATTAAAAGAAAATTCTTATTATTTCCTTCATTTGTCATATGCCATGTTATTTTTTCTACCATTTACTTTATCACTATTACTATTATGATTATCATAAGAATGTTAATATGAAAATTATTTTAGATTAAGGTAATTACTCTTTTATTTAATAAATAAATAAATAATGATAAATATATTTAAATGAGATAATTTTGGGATAGGCTCTGTCATGCTCCGAAATTTATGCATATAATATCCTTATAATATTAATAATTAATAAATAATGACAATGGGGTAATAGGGATCTTAGGACATGATTGCAGTTTCCACACACCCCAATGTGAAAACCCAAGCAGATAACCCAACTCTCAAATGCATTGATGTATAAAACATCACGTAAATAAATTCTAATAAAACAAATAAATAAAAATGCCAAGATCTTGCACATGTAAAACAACTAAAATCCAAATATATTAATTAAGAAATAAATATGAGAGTGCACATAAAACAATAAATCAACCTGATAAGATATAAACCTATCAATACTATAAAATCAAGTAAATAACGTACTCTACTAATAAAACATCGAATAAATAAATAAGCTACTCTACGTAGATCCTGTCGATGCCAGTCACGTCGTATCAAGTCCACTTCCTAGGCATCATCCTGCTCCTCGTATGCTGCATCATAAATACCTGTAAAATAGTAAGGGTGAGCAAATATGCCCAGTAGGTTTCATCTCACAAACTCAATATCAATTGGAAATCCTAGATTAGCAGAATAAACCACAAATTAATTAAATAAATAACCAGTTAATTAATGTAATTATTTTAAGTTATTTTCATGCAATTATTAAAATCCTAGGATGTATGTATATCTGAAATATATTATTCATATGAAATAAACATGCCAAAAATCCACAAATACATACACAACAAATATGGAATGCATGCTGTGAATAGTGTGTGCATCCCACTATAGTGTTCATCCCCCTAGCCATATGAACACGTATAGGGTTGCAATATTATAAAGCCTTTCTCCCCCCTTCTTTACAGCATGCCATGTAAATTTATGTGATATGACCTTTAGCGTACATCAGACAACACACATTCCTATTATAGAGTCCTGAGGCATTAACCTCTTTTTGGTCATCTATAATATTCTACGTGTACATCGCAGTTCTACGAGCTTTCAACCGATCGGATCACAATACCGAACCAATGTTTTTGGAAAGGGGAACATTCCCGTAAATGTCACCAAACATCCCTGTGATAGTTTGACTCCAAATTTCATAATACGGTTTCTAAAATATTATACCAGGTTATTTCCAAGTCATGGTTTATAGGTAATATCCTCATCTTACATGCTGGATTTTGGTGACTATTAAACTCCGACCCGTACACCTCTCCAAGCCATGTAAGGTATCCACAATAATTATGTATTAAGGTTATTTTGTGAACATTGGGCTACAACCCTCACATCACCTTACTCTTTTATAGAATGTATCTATATTTTTCATACATTATTCTCATGCAATATTTAATTAAATCTACCAATTTCAATTTCATAATTAATGCAAGTATCCTTTTTAAAATAATCAACTATATAACTCATTCATAATAAAATATTTCTCATCCAACAGGTATCTCACATGCATCCATAATTATTCACATGGGTGTGAATTGTGCAATGCATATTATTTTATCATTTTTGATAATATTATTCATTTGAATGATTATGGATGCATGTGAGATACCTGTTGGATGAGAAATATTTTATTACGCATGAGTTATATAGTTGACTATTTTAAAAAGGATACTTGCATTAATTATGAAATTAAAATTGGTAGATTTAATTAAATATTGCATGAAAACAATGCATGAAAAAAATAGATACATTATGTAAAAGAGTAAGGTGTGAGGGTTGTAACCCAATATTCACAAAATAACCTTGATACATAATTATTGTAGATATCTTACATGACTTGGAGAGGTGTGCGTGTCAGAGTCCAACAGTCACCAAAATCCAGCATGTAGGATGATGATATTATCTGTGAATCATGACTAGGAAATAGTCTAGTATGATATTTTAGAAACTGTGTTATGAAATTTGGAGTTAGTCTATTACAGAGATGTTTGGTGACATTTACGGGAGTGTTTCCCTTTCCAAAAACATTGGTTTGGCATTGTGATCCGATCGGTTGAAAACCCGTAGAATATTATAGATGACCAGAAAGAGGTTGGTGTCTCAGGACTTTATAATAGGAATGTGTGCTGTCTGATGTCCTCCGAAGGTCATATTACATAAATTACATGGCATGCTATAAAGAAGGGGGGAGAAAGGCTTTACAGTATTGCAAACCTATACATGTTCACATGGCCAGGGGATGAACACTATAATGGGATGCACACACTATTCACTGCATGCATATTATATTTGTTTCCGTATTTATTTGTGGATTTTTGGCATGTTTATTTTATATAGTTATTATATGCATCTTAAGATTATAATAATTGAATGACTGAAATTAAATTAAAATTATTGCAATAATTAATTAAAATATTTAAATAATTAATTATTGGCTTATTATTCTAGTCTAGGATTTCCAATTGATATTGAGTTTGTGAGATGAAATCTACTGGGCATATTTGTTTACTCCTACTATTTTACAGGTATTTATGATGCAGCATACGAGGAGCACGATGATGCCTAGGAAGTGGATTTGATACGGTGTGATTAACGTCGACAGGGTCTACATAGAGTAGCTTATTTGTTTAGGGATTTATTTTGATGTTTTATTAGTAGAGTAGGTTATTTACATGATTTTATATTGATAGGTTTATATCTTATCCATAGTATCAAATATTGTTTCGTATCGCGCGATACGCACGATACACACTCCCGTTTTGTGAAACAGGTCGTATCGACCTTGTATAGACCCGTATCGGCCTATCTAGGCGATAAAAAGGGTAAAAAAGCTAAAAAAACAACTTAGAAGATGGAAGATAACTCTTTACTGAGAAACCCATTCCAAAATCCGTGAAACCCCATTGTTATCTACCTATTTACGACCTAATTAGTACTACAATTTCTGCAAAACAATTTCAAAAAATGAATCAAGCAACAGAAATCAAAATCGTCCACAGTTTTGAAAGGTATTTTAGATTTTTACTTTTTTTAATCTAAATCATTATTTTTTCATATTTAAGCATGGTTTGACAATGTTTTGTATGAATCTATCAATTTCAAGTGAAATCCATAGATTGAAATTGCGTTTTTGAGTAAAAAATCAAATTTTTTTGCAATATGAAAAAAAGTTGCGAAAATCCCTATTTTTTTTTGAAAAAAATTATATAAAACTTAATGGTTTGTCTTCAATTTTTTTTATATAAGATGCACATGGGGCTGATCTATCACCCCCATGATTCTTGCAATTTTTTCGTCAATAAAATTATTTTTAATAGTTGTTTTTTGCAGAATATTAATTAAAAAATAAGGGAAAAATATTTTATTTTTATTAAATTTGATGTTTGGGTTCTACTTCTTTTCCTAAGAGAGGTTGGGATGTTGGGTTTTGCCATTTACATGGTTTGACCATGGGGTAGCTTTGCATGTTTGGATTTTGGAACCAAATATTTGTATACAATCAGTTATAGAGAATGTTATGTTATGACAGTTTTGTATTGTTGATTTTGATGTTTTAAGTGTTATTGACTTAGTGTGTTGCTTATATTATATAAATGAATTTTCTCCCTTCATTTATTGGTTTATCTAGCCTTTTTATAGCTCTTATTATAATTATCATTTGTTTTCACGTATGCCTATATGTTTCTATAATGCATAAATAATCTTTGTGTAGCCCTATAATGATAGAAACATGTTTATTTGACATATTTTTAACTTATCTTTCTATCTAGATAGGTTTGTTCTATGTATCCACCGTATCCACCATTTTAGTGCATATTTGTGCGTATCCTCGATACGTTTCTATTTTTGGATCGTCCGATACGATACTTTGAACCATGATCTTATCAGGTTAATTTATTGTTTTATATGCACTCTGATATTTATTTCTTAATTAATGTATGTGGATTTTAGTTGTCTTACATGGGCAAGATCTTAGTATTTAAATTTATTGTTTTATTTGGAATTTGATTTACGTGATGTTTTATACATCAATGCGCTTGAGAGTTGGGTAATCTGCTTTGGTTTTCACATTGGGATGTATGGAAACTGCAATCATGTCCTAAGATCTCTATTACCCCATTGTCTTTATTTATTAATTATTAATATTATAGGGATATTATTTGTATAAATTTCGGGGCGTGACACCTTAGAATTACTCTCAAGAGGTCAAACTAAAGACTAAGAGCAACCTTACAGGTTTAGAGGGGTTGACGTTCCGGTTGTTACAAAGATTCTGTTCTGTGGAGATGCAATAATGGTCATTTTCCTCATGTTAAGGCTTACAGAGCAATCTTAGAAAATCTTCTGTACCATATGATTTTTGGGTATACATTGAAGATATGGGGACTGTACTCCCACCAAATATGATAAACTTTAGCTGCTATGGAGAGCTTTTTTATCGTGGAAACCAAATCAGAAATTACAAAATGTTGACCTAGACACTTAAATCTCCCAAGATCAGCACATGATCATCCAAGTTGTGCCATGATGTTCGAGTATTTCTTTTCAAATAGCTTGGCTATACGGGTATTGGAAAAAGAGGTGCTCAATGCTCTTGCCTCAAGCTTCGCAAAGTATACATTTGTTCCTTGACATATGATTAACCTGTCTTGGGTGAGGAGTTTGCGATGAACTGCCATCTGAAGTATGAAAGTATGTTATGGAACATTGTTGCTGAAACTGACAAGCTTCGACCAAAAGACCTTTTGTGCATGCTGAGTTAGGTGGGAAAAGGTGTCCTTGAGGGAATAAGAACCTACTTTAGAGATTTGACCACAAGATATTATCATTTTAGGAAGCATTTGGACTTTGGAACCCTCTAAGATCTTGCCATACTTACGGAAGTTCTGGTTAGTTAGCAACAGGTCAATTTCACCTATCATAATCAATAACAGTAGCTACACAATCATGTCTGAGTAGGCCTGATTCATATAAGATTTGGCTTTCTGTGCAGTATTGGCAGGTGTTACTGGAACTGGCTCTCAGATCTGTATGTTTGGGCATTCCAGAAACAGAAAAATGGACCTGCCTATGCTATTAAATAGTTTTTGCTTGTATTTTCCCTGGTATTTTCCATTCTACGAGTGTCAAGATATTATTGCCTTAGACGCATTAGCAAGATTTAATATTTAGTTGGCCACGATATTGTGTATTGATTGTTAAATTGCTGTACATTGCTGGATTTAGCTATTGGAATGTGTTTTGTTTATTTTTATTTTATTTTCAATTCGCTGGTCCTTTCCATAGGTGAGTATTTCCATTGTACAAACTTTAAAACAACGAGCTTGATAATTTTGGCAAGATCTAATTAATGATGTTATTTTTTTTCAAAAAACTTGTCGTATCTTACACCTATTTTGATTACTGTTGGTTACTGACACAGGTTGAAAGAGAGAGGAATTTGCTCGGATCCAAATTAATCGAGTTTGAGAGCTTACTTCGTAATCCGTATGTAATCCCAATAAATTCTTCCGATGGTATCCCAGGCTCATTGCCTGGGGTCCGTCCAAATGCACCCTCAGTGCCTGTTCAGAGCAGTTCTCCACCTATAGTCTCCAGTTTTAGTCAATTGGGTTCTTCACTTAATGTGGGTCCTGACATGAGGTAATATTCCAGTCCAGCATTGAATTTCTAACTGTTTTGTCCTTGTGGATGAGGCATTTTTATCAACTTTATTAAAGTTTCAGCTGAACATCATGTATGATATATACTAATTAATTGGACTTAAGTAGTAATTTTTTAATTATTTTTTTGTCAGACCCCCCTCATCATCAAATAATACCTTTTGGCAATCAAGCACTCAATTTTCTCATCTGCCTTCAGGTGCATTTGGGATGACACCCCCAACATTTGGGAATACAGGTGCATTTTTGAAGGATTTGACTGTTGAAAATTTCCCATCTCATTAGTTGTATAAGAATCTTCTGATTTCAGTTGGAATTCAGGATCAGTTGAGAGCCCACAACGTTTGCAGCCATCTGGAAGAGATTCCAAATCTAACTTTCCAACTTTCAGCAGCTCTGCCATGAGTTCAGGGAGCAACATATTTTCCCTTCCTTCGGCATCAGCCACACAGGTTCCAAGTTCAGCAAATAAGCAATCATCAACCCTTTCTAGCAGGCCCAGCTTCACTGGGAATGCAGTTGCGCAAGCATCTGCTGGTACATTTTCAATGTAGGTTCTATATTATTTACTATTTCGGTAAACAGTATAAAGAGATCTTGTCATTTGAATGTGTATGGTGAAATGGAGACTTTGGATCAACCTGAAGATATTGTGTTGATTCTTTGAGTTCAAGTTGACAGGGTCTTCCTAGTGATGACCAGTCTTTCCTATTTGCAGTAAATTTAGATTGCTTTCTTCTCTTTCCTTTCAGGGATGACAAAAAGGAGAATATTCCACAGGATTTCAGTATTTGGTTGAAAGAAAAATGGCTTCCAGGAGAGGTAAAACCGTAAAGTGCTATATTTTAGTAGATTTGAAGTTACAATTGTTCACACAACATCCTACTGACAACATGCGAACACCACCCCACCCCACCCCCACCAAAGAGAATGATCAAAGCTGTCTTGGGAACTCAAATGGCTAGTAATAATTCTCATTTTCTTGATATGGGCTTAGATCTAAGCGAAACAATGGTGCTACTAAAATAACCGATTTAGAATGGTTTACTTATTACGGCTGTATACCACTGATCTGGGGTCCTATGATTATAGTTTACTAAAATTTTCTACTAAATGATCTGGGCTCCTATGATTATATTTTATTAATTTTTTACTATCTAAAATAAAGTAATATTCATATAACTTTGAAAGAGGGAATGAAATTCAGTACTAATGGTGAGTACACCTAATTTACCTTTTATTGTTTAAACCTTGATTTTGATATTTCTGTGCTAATTCTTTGTCCAGATTCCAGAAGAAGCACCTCCGGATGAGTTTATTTGATTTGTTTGTCATTGGAATGAATGGAATACTGGCTTCAGTTACTTGGTTAGAGCATTATTGGGGTTGTATTATTGGAGAAATCGTTGACCGCAATAGAGGGGACTTCATATGATAGCTCCCTTCACTGCATGTCAGTTTCAGTAAGTTGAAAATGGCAATTTTCTTCTTCAATGATAAATGCAGAAGTTGGTCAATTTGAGCTTGGAATAAGGGGAACGGGATCTCATTATCCATTAGCATTCACGTTGACACTTTTTGTTGACTGTTTTCAGCAAGCTGATGTTGATATTCCCTGGGTGTGGATCTCGTCCAGTTGGTGATGGGTAAATCATTTTAAAACGAATCTCGTGCTGCCAGTAATGTGCATTTGCATTTGTTCTAGGACTCTGACTTGGGATATCATCTCCATTTGCCGATTACTGGCTGCCATCAAAGTTCTAAACTGTGAATGCAGAGTTGTAAAAAGACTTAGTTAATGGGTGCGTGCGTCATGATTATTCATTTACTCTTGGAAAGTAATGACCAGATAATCTTTTCAAGTGCAAGATTTGATTTCTATTCAACAGTGAAAGGTGGTAAGTGACCTTTGTTTTCTGATATTTTCTTGATTATGCTGGTCATTGTATAGAATGCTCTCATCTATCACTTAATTCTTTTTCTTTGTCTGAAACAGATCTTAAGCAGCATAATCAAACCAAAACCACAAAACAAAAATTAAGGGAATCTTTAATGTTCCATGGTGGTTCTTCATAACTCTCGTGAAAATCTATGATTATGAGAAAAGAAAAACAGGGTATCCTTCTTTGGTTTTTTTTTTCTTTCCAAAATGGGAACAGATTGTGGGTTTCAATTGCTGCCTCAACCTTGTTCTTAACATAAAGGTGATAGACAGCTCTCACACCACAAGGAGAGCTACTTCATGCATGCATCTTCACTACTCTACTGTGGTATGCAGAGTGGAAGATAGCAACAACAGCAGCATCCTACAGTTTCAGTTTCTTAAGATGCTTTCCCACTGCTTCAGGATCTCTGAAAGCTTTCACCAGGTTTATGTTATTGCAGTTATATTACTAGGATTTCGACTGGGGATGCAGAAACAACCCATTCCATTAGACCACTAGATGTCCTGCTTCACTGCTTATCTAAACACAATGGCAGAGCAAACGGGTTACCCACTAAGAGTCTAAGACAGACACCTGAATCTAATGTTCACAGCAAGTTTTCTTAGCTTTAAAGGTATTATTGCCACATAATTCAGGGCAACAACTAACACAATGTTTGATCCTGAATCAATGATCAATAATCTAATTTTTTGTGGCATTTTTTAATTTCTTATTTGAATAATCAAATAACTTGGAAGTCTTCATTTACCTCCACTGCCACTAATATCATTAATATCACCATCATTACTATCACATCCCTTGTCAACTGCACGTATGATAACACACTGTTTTTTAATCATGATCATTGGACTTACCAAATGCACTTTTTACTCCTTTTTTTAAATCATAATTGATTTTCTTACTAAAAAAATCATAATTGATTTTAACCCACGGTTATCATATGTTTTTTTTGTTTCACTTGTTTCCAAAATCGTAAAAACAATTCGAAAAATGTTTGATTTTCAATCGTAAAAACAATTCGAAAAATGTTTGATTTTCAAATTGTTGTTTGTTTTTCACTTTTATTTTTAACTATGCAGACGTGATGCTCGTAAAGTTAACAATTACCTTTAGCCATTCTAAAATCTCCATTCCCAACCCTTTTTCCTTTTTTCAGAAGAGAAGGGATTTACGGCTATGCATGTGTAATGGAGTAGGAGTCTTGTGTTGTTTAGTCTGTCATTCTAGGAGTGGTTATAGAGGCCCTGAAATCAGCTGGAGCTCATTGCTGGAATATCCGTTGGATCTTCTACAAATCTTTGCCATATGTCTCACTCATTCATCACCTAGCTATCAAGGGTTACAACATTGTACACATGGATTGTACCTAACGATGAATTGGGTTGGATTTTATGATGAGTTGGGTTATAACTTATAACCCATGCTAAGTTTTTTGTTGCCTAATGATGAGTTGAGTTGTCTTTATGATGAACTAGCTTGTATCCATGATGTTGGGTTGTATCCTATAATAAATTGGATTGTATCCCGTGATGAGTTAGATTGTACCCTTCATGAGTTGTTGGATTATTTCAAATGAGACCATATCAGCTAGTCCCTCATACTGAAAAATGTGCTGCTCCAACGGTGGAGGGTGTGTACCAGTAGGCTTCATGCACCTATGTGGACATGTATTTCACCATTAGACCAACAGATCTTCTAGCCAAGGGCTCCTGTAGATTTCAAATCATTTCCAATAGCATGATGAATGAGTGGGATACATGGCAGATTTCAATTCTCACGCCCGTGTTTCAAGTCATTCTCTTTCTTTCTTCATGTCAGGCTTGCGTAATTAGCCTCTCACGCCCCTCATCCCCTTTTCAACGGGTTGAAATCGTCAGCTTAATTGCGGCAGACACTGCAGCAGCTGTAGGATGCTGCCACGTGTAGCATCTCACGGTTGCTATGTATTTTACACTTTTCAATGTTTATTGTAAAATGTCACTTTAGTTGACATTTTATACTAAAAAATTGTGAAAAAGCAACAGCCGTGAGATGTTGTATGTGGTAGCATCCCACGGCTGCTACAGTGTCTGCTGCAGTTAAGATGCAGCAGACTTCATCCCCTTCTCACTGCATTAAAAAAAATTATTTTTTTCTTTTAAAACGACCCAAATACACTTCCCCTTTTTTTCCTTCTCTTTCCTTATGCGTCATTCTTTTTTTTCAATGCAGAGGCTTCCTGGGCTTGGGATGCGCTATTGGCTCGCACGTTGGGCACGAGCCTGGATCCGTGCATAGGCCCCGTGCCCTGGTAACAGCTTGGGCTTTGCCTCTGCGTCCAAACGCGGCAAGGGCCGAGGGGCCTGGCGCGCACAGCAGGCCTAATGCGCGTGCGCCATGGCCTGTTTGGCTTGCCCAGTAGCCAAAAACACGTTTTTGGCGTGTTTATAGCCCGTCTGACCAGTTTTTTTTTTCTCTCATTCTTTTTTTTTTTTTTAAATATATGATCTCATGTAGCGTTCACATCTCATATGTACACATTTATCTCTCACTTGTACACGTTTTCACACATTTTTTTTTCAAAAAAGAAAAATAATTCGTGCACTCTCTTTTTCATTCTATGATCTGACATGGTTTCTCTCTGTTTTTTTTTTTAAATATAGGTGTGCCAAACCCGTGACCAGGTTTGGCACAACATGCACAGGACATATAATTAAGCAATTGAAGAGGTTCTCTACTTGTGCCAAACCCGCAGGGCCAAACGTGTTTGTGCTTGAATTCGTGCCCGTAGGGCCACAAGCAGATTCTAGCTTAGTCTAACATGACGAATTCGCGCCCGCAGGGCCAAGCGTGTTCGTGACTAAATTCATGTCTGCAGGGTCACAAGCGAATTCAGGCCTGGCTTGTTTAGATGAACTTGCACCCGCTAGAAGCGTGTTCATGTTTGAATCTATGCCCATAGGGCCACAAGCGGGTTCGGACTCAGCCAATTGGGTGTATTGGGCCATATCTGATTTGCTGAATCTGCACCTGCCCAAACTAAAGAATCCGTCAAAGATGATGATACTGTACACCTTATAGTCCACTGATTGAAATTGCCCTGGGCTTGAAGTAGATGGGTGCATCCCCTAGTCTTGACGTATCGCTTCCACCTTTGACATAAAAGTTGGGTTTGAAGAAGCAATGTACATGACCTGGGACAACCTCATGCCAAGTGATCAGATCTACTTAGCTATCATCACACCATCTTCCATCCATGGATCGTCATGATGGGTGCCTCTCTTTGTCTTGCTATAATCCTTATTGCTTCATCAGACAGCTCGGACTTGTTCAAAAGGTTCCTCTCACTTGTAGGAGGAAGTCGAAACTGGCTTGTCCCATCCTTCTTTCAATTGTCAACCACCTTTGACGAGTGTCGAGGATGAAATGAATGATTTGGGACATTTGACTTCTAGTTCGTTCTCCTTGGCAGGTCCCTTAGAAGGGGTGAAGAAGATATATGGATATCTTATCTCTTTACGACATCATGAATGTGGTCGTCCCATTGCATCAATGTTTCCAAGAAGTGCATGCTATCACTTTCTCCTCTTTGCGGTGCCTTCTTCATATAATTTCGCCAAGTTATTTATGAGATGTGCCATACAGAGTGCCCAGCTTTGACAAGACCTCTTCTCACTAGGTGGTCTCAAATCATGATGGAGATTTCAAGCATCTATTTTTTGTCTTTATTTTTGTCTTGCTTTGTTGACGAGTCTCCACCTTATTTGGTGTTTGTCATCGGTTCTCATTGTTATGACGAATCTTGATTTTCTTTAGCATCCATCTTCAAATCTGACATTTGTCATAATGCTTACTGACATGTTCCACGACGACTTCTTATGCGGGCTTGTGCTGAAGTTGGCATGAAGGTAACCTCAAGGCTCTTTCATTAAGCTACTATCCTTGCAACTGGTAGAAGCAAAGGCAGGACAAGAAAGCTCCATGCCAAGATGGATGAAATGAAGAAGGAAGAATTCTTTTCTTCTTGGCTTGATGATTTTGTCACATTCTGTTGAAGAAATAATACAAGCTTTTAGGCATTGTGGTTGCATGCCCTAAAAAGGTATGTTTTCATCCTTTCTTTGACTCCTCATTCTACGCATTGTTTTATTATGTCAGCATCTTTATAACTCTTTGGCACTCCTCCTAGGTCAATATTATCTTTAGCTTTAAGGAATATGGCTTCTATTCACTTATATTTTGTGGCGGGATAAGTATTATAAACAAACCCTTTTCTTCATAAATAATGCCAGTAGGTATAAGGAATGCGGCTCCTATCCACTTATGCCACCTGGCGAGATTAGTGCCATACACAAACCTATAACCTCAGGACTTTGTTTTATTCTCATTTTCTTTTGCCGCCTTTTGTCAAGGAGAATTTGGCTCTTATAGCCCAATGCCAAACACAAACCTTGGCGTAGGTTATTTGTTGCATGCCATGATGCCTTGTTCCATGAAGAATGTGGCCCCTGTTGAGCAGTGTTATATATAATCTTCGGCTTAGGTCACCAAGTCTCACAACTTCTAGATGTGCTCCATGATGGCATTCATCTGACTTTTATATCTCTTGCACTTTCTCATGCTATGTTACATACTTGTCTCGTTGCGTTATTTTTCTTTTGTCTTATTTATTTGTCAGCTCTTCGAGTCAGACAGGATCGATCATGCCTCGAAAGTCAGACATGACCCATCATGCCTTAGAATTGGAGGTATCAAATAAGAAATAGATTTTTGCTGAGATTGTTGATAGAGATGCTTCTCAAGAAAGACTTCTTTAAAATCTCACCAAACAGCTTAATGATACTTAGGCGGTGCCGTAGAGTATGAGAGCCGAGATAGAGGCTTCTATGCACTTGATAAAGTATTTAGTAGTAGCGACAATCCAGATTTGTCCCTCGGCATCTAAGTTGATTAGCCCCCACATATAAGAAATGATATTGCTTCATAGAACTTTTAAGCATTTGGATAGGAATATATAAGATTGCCATGCATTTCATATGGAAAAAATTTCTTGATATAAATAGATGTACCTGCTTTCATCATAGGCCTTTCAATGCTTATTTATTATAGGTTTGGCGGATTAGCTTTCTGTTTTTTTTTTATATGAAAAATCTGATGGCTTTCTTCTTTATCTAGGATTTGATATCATTCCATGCTCTTTGCATAAGGATATATATTTTGCCGCATCAAGTTCCATCTTTTTCCAATGATAGTTGACAGATCGTATCCGATGCTATAATGATATTATATAGGTAAGCCATGTAGAATCCTGGATTTTCCTAATAAAAAAAAATTAGAGGGATTTGGAAGTAAAAATTTATTAAAAAAAGGAGGAAACTAGAAATTAAGAATAGGAATTTAAATTTATACCATAGGTAAGAATTTGGAGAATTAATATTTAGGATTTAAATTTCAAATTATGAAGAGAAATAATAAGAAGAATAGAATTATGGAGAAATTCAATGATTAAGTGTGGAAATTAAAGAAAGGGCATTTTACTCATTTTCTAATTATTCAAATCCATAAAAGAATAAAATAATTAATTATTAGATTTGGAATCTTAATTGGACCAAATTTGAGTTTAGATGGATTTAAATAATAAATTTAAGGGTTAAAAGAAGGAAAAATGACCTAATTGTAATTATGTTTATTTAGGGGCCTTAATTTGAGTAATATTGGAGATACTAAAGTGTTTAGTTAATATTTAAAAATAGGAATGATAAATAGCACGAAAATTAATAAATTAGGAATTTCTAATTGTAGAGGATTTAGGAGATAAGATTAAAAAGGAGAATTAAGGATCAATATGCAAGTGGGAAAGTTAGATATTATCCAAATCCAATTAGGACTTCTAATTAGATGAGTCTATAAAAGAGAGAATTATAAGAGAATTTGGGTTTCTCAATATCCCAAACGTATGGAGAGAGAAGGGGAAAAATAAGAGCTTGCATGATTGGAAAATATAGGGAGAGATAGAGAAGAAGACAAGACACTTTTCGGAGAAAAAGACTTGTTGCAGAATTCCGACCAATAGTCATCAAATTAAGATATGGAGATTTTCAACAATTGGATCGACCTCAAGTTTGGAGGTTATGTTCATGACTCATAGGGCTTCAATCTGAACGTTGGAGATTTAATTTGGAGATCTCTAGAGTAGTGCAAAAAGTTCAGAAAATTGGTGAACAATCATGTTCATTGGAAAGAAGGATTTCATATGTTGAGGCAAGTAACAAACATTTTGAAAATTGGAGGAATTACATATTTTCTGTATGATTTAGATGTTTTATCTTGGTTTGTTTAAATTTTGATCTTGGTTTAAAGTGTTGGGAATTTTCTAAGATGGTTTTGTTTCCATATACTTAAAGAGAAATCAAGAAAAACGATGATCGTAAGAGATTATCTAAGTAGGAAATTCTAGATCAATAAATAATTGATGGGAATAGATAAGGATTGTTTTAGAGTTTAGAACAAAAAGATGTTGGTTAGAATCAATTAAACTATAGGAATCACCTTAGATTTTATAAATTCAGAAAAACCCAAAAAATATTCTAAAGTTTGCTCGAGCGCTCGTCGACGCTCGAGCGCTATTGCAGGTGTCTTGCTTGTGTGTTTTTAAAATAGAAATAATGGAACCTGAATTTCCAATGCCCAGGAAACGGCTTGAGTGCCATCTCAAGCGACTGAGAAGAAAATTAACCCAGAAGTGGACGCCCGATATGCTGCTTGAGCACAATACCAAGCGACCACTGTCTAAATTTTGTAAATTTTGGATTTTGAGCCAAAATCTATTTTTAATGATTTTTCTAGGAATTTTAAAGTTGTAACACTTGTAATTAGGGTAATTTGAGATGGGAAGTGACGGAATTAAATTTGGATAAAAGAATATTAATTTGAAACGATGGATTTTAAATAGGTATTTGAAGGAATAAGTGGACTTGGCCTATTTAGATTTGGTTTTGGTTAACATTACCTATTCCTAAACTTCACCATAGACCTAAATTACCCCCTGGAAGGATTAAATATCAATTTTAATAAGTTTTGACACCTTAAGTTCTTAAATGAGGAAATTTGGACATTATTGAATAAATTATTGAGAATTACAACCAAGGGATGAATTTTTGTAAAACTTATTATTTGGATTTGGCAAGTCATCTAACACTTAAATATAAGTAATTTGAGAGTGTTTACATTAATAAAATACTGTTTAAGTATTTAATCAAGAGATTGGGCATGTTTTGCTATAAATATTATGTTTTCAAGGTTTGGATTGTGTTTTCTATTTATTTTCAAAGTTAAGCAATTCCTTTGCATTCAATATAATAGTCCTGGATATTTGCATATGGTTTCATAGATAATATGACAAAATCATTATTTTTCCTCTATGTATCTCGGAGTGGTATTCTTCTCTCATGTATCTTGAGACTATTGAAGATTTAGAACTTATTACATTGTTGAGCACATCTTACTTTTGAGATAAGTTAGTATTAAATGTTTTTGGCTGTGAGTTGTGTTTAGCTGGCAATGCTTAGTATGGGTCCATAGTATAGCTAAGAAATGAAATTGAATTATCCTTGTTAAATTAAACCCGTCTCCCATTTATGCTCCCGTCGTGTATCCTAATGAGGCCTTCTTGTATCTGGTCGTGCTATAACAATCCTTTTCCGTCGTGTATCTCGACGTGGTTATTAGCCGTGTATCTTGGCACTGGATTATATTGGATTACCTACCATGTATCTTGGTCTGGTATATCTCTCGTTGTGTATCTCAGCGTGGTTTTCTTGGGTTACCACCGTGCGCTTTAATGGAACATTAGCAAACATGTGTTTTATATTGGTCGTGATTGTAGTCCACATATGACTCGCACATGTAAGCTATATTGTAGCTGTGCTTGTAGTTCACTTGTGGCTCGCACATGTGCCAATATTAGCCGTGTATTGTCTAGTGTATATATTTGATCGGATCGGTATTCCCATTTGTTGGATAGTTACAGTTAATTGGATTGTACGCGCCAACCCTCTATGTATCTTGGTTGGGTGATCTGCATTGGTTGTAGGTGGAGGGAATGGTGACCGTGTATCTCAGCTCCATATCATGTAAGCTCGTGAGGTGGCGAACTTGGGAACAAGAAGTAGGTTTTCAAAGTGGTTTTAGTTCATGAGTCATGTGATGTCACACATGTGTGGTTTGGTTTGATGTGTGCTTTGATTATTATTATCGTGATTTGGTTTTATTTTTGTAAACAAATTAGACTGTTTTATTTCATGCATCTTGCTACTTGTTGAGATTTATACCTCACTCCAGTTTTCACTATTTTTTAGGTACTCTTGGTGAGGTCGACAAGCATTGGGTTATTATGTAAAGGGTAGCCAATAGATGTGAACCAGTTATGAGTTCAAAAAGTACTTGTAAATTTTAAGTTGATTGTAATTGAATTTTATTTTATGTTTCTGTATAATAACTCCGATAAAGACATTAATAAAAATATTTAAATTAATTTAGATTTTAGTTGCTTTGGCCCATTTATACTAGCACTTCGAGTTGGACAATTGATCCAGAACCGGGGCACTACAAGCCATATACTTCGTCTCGTATCTCATGAATCTTCTTTTTTACAATTCTCGATTAGACAACTAAACTGTAATAATATGCCATCAAAGTACGTTTTCCAAGCTTCCTTTGTCACCTTGTAGGATCCATATGCCAGTCTTGGGCTAGCCATTAGGAATATGGCTCCTGTCTAGCTTATTAGTCGGATCGGTGCCATGCACAATCCTTTGGCGTTGATAACCTCAGCCATAAGGAATGTGGCTCCCGTCAAACCCATCAGCAAGATGAGTGCCATGCACAAACCCTTGGAGTTGATAACCTGGCCATAAGGAATGTGGCTCCCGGTAGGCTCGTCAGCGAGATCGGTGCCATGCACAAACACTGAAGGCTAATCTACCAGAAGGAATGCAGCTCCCGTCAAGCTTGTTAGCAGGATCGGTGTCATACACAAACCTTTGGCGTTAATAACTCAACCATAAGGAATGTGGCTCCTGTCAAGCTCGTTAGTAGGATTGGTGCCATACATGAACTCTTGGCATTCATAATGCGACCATAAGGAATGTGGCTCCCGTCAAGCTCGTCAGCGATCTTGGTGCCATTACACAAACCCTTGGTACTGACAATGTGACCATAAGGAATGTAGCTCCCGTCAAGCTCGTCAGCGAGATCAGTGCCATACACAAACCCTTGGTATTGATAACGTGACCATAAGGAATGTGGCTCTTGTCAAGCTTGTCAACAAGATTAGTGCCATGCTCAAACCTTTGGCCTACAGGATTGATATCTTTAGGCATAAAGAAAGTGGCTCCTGTCTAACTTGTCAGCCAGATCGGTGCATACACAATTTGTTGCTTTAGATCTCATACATCATCTTATGTAGTTTCTCGTTTAGCATGTCATACTCTATCTCACGCAGCATCTCATTCAACATCTCATACGTAGCATCTCAATTATATTGCTCTGTTTTGCACTAAGATCTTTGCTTGACTTGGTCAGATATATTTGGACTTGCAGTTTGAATTAGGCAATAGTATGATGAAGTTATGTCAAGGCCTTTGAGAAAATGACTTGGACTAAGAGTCAGGTTCATCTTGCCAAGAGGCATCAATTTGACCTCTTTAGATGTACTCTTTGGCATATCCCTTCTCTTTTGCATTTGACATCCATACCGTCAAACTTGACAGGGTCTAGCCCCCCAAATGTGGGATGGCTAGCTATGTTATGACGATCTCCATTATTTGCTTGATAATGAAGTTGTTGTGCCTTTGGCAATCATTAGGATATAGAATCTTATCATGAAGCTTTTCTAATACCATGTGTGTGCACGTCAATCCGTGGCGCACATGGGGATGGTGATGTGATCATGCCAAATGAGATAGAGAGAAGGGCTTGGGGCCTTTCTCACTCGATGAAATCCAAGGGACTTTAAGAGAAGGGCAGGCTCCCTCCTTTGGTTAAACAGCAAGGTTCTGCCCCTTATGAGGAACGGGTTGAATTGAAGGCCCGAGAGGCCATTTGCTTGGGTCCACAGCCAAACCAATGCATATATAAAGCAACAAAGGGGAGAAAAAACATACCAAATCATACACAAAAGCTACTTGATTAGTGGGTGCAAACATGCCTTGTGTTCATGGATTAAACATACTTGAAATGCCTATTAAAACATACATTGATAGTGGAGAAAGTGTGTGATAGTGTACACATGCAAATATCATTCAAGACAATTCATGCAAGCTATGTCAATGAAGAAATTAAAGACTAATGAAGGGATAATGGGGCTTAAAGGGATACATTAGATCTAGAGGGGAGGAAGAAGAACAAAAAGAGAGGAAAATAATGCTTTAAAGCCTTCCATGATCATCCAAGTTGGGCTATTCCATGCACTCCCTTCTTAAGAATCCCTTTAAACATGTGAAGAACCCAAAAGCTCTCAATCCTCACCCTTGTTCATACACATGGCCATGTCCTTAAGACATGGCCCTTGGTTGCCTTTCCCAAACTTAAACCTCCCCCAAAAGAGAGGAGATGGGAGGAGAGGAAGTAGAGGGAGACAGAGAAATGCTCAAAAAAAGAGTTAACATTCTTTTATTCAAGTGGAAATGAGATATGCTAAGTACAAAGTAGTTTAGAACACGTACCTTGTGAAAGAGAAGACTCTTGATGTGCGTGGAGCTCCATGGATGCCTTTGAAAGTAGGTTGAGCCTCTTCTTTGGCTCTTCAAGTGGATGCCTTACCTCCCAATGGTGCAAGGATGGAAAAGGAGAAGATTAGGAACCTTCTTGTACTTTTGTAAGGTTTATAATGGTTTAAGGAGCTTAGAGAGGGATTTCGGATGGTTGCATGAGGGGACAGAGACGAACAAAGGCTAAAAAGATCACCAACCCCTTGTGTAAGCATTTCATTTTTGTGCTCCCGGAAGAGTCGGAAATACAAAACCCAGCTAAAAAGTCAAACCCTGAGGGGTCAAAAATTGACTTTTTGATCAGGTGAAAATTGGCCACCTTGCTTTATCTCAATGGATAAAGAATCCCGACACGAGTCCAACGCAATTGAGTTTGCTGGAATCGGAGTCCGAATGAAGGTTCTGTGGGCCGGTCAAACTTGAGGGTGAGCCGAAAGTTGACTTTTTGCCGAACCCCGGGTTAGGTGCTTAGCCCTATGTCATAGGATAGAGGGCTCCGATACGGTTTTATCGCAATTGAGTTTGCCCAAATCGGAGTTCGGATGACGAAGATATGAGCTGTCGAAGTTTCCGAGCAGCAAAACCGGAAACTGCACACGTGGCACAGAAACTGCGCAAGTGGCGACAAACGCAGCAAAATATCTCAAGGACTAAATCTCAAATATCCAAACTTTGTAAAAGATCTCAGGAACTAAACCAAATTCGCAGGGGACAATCCGCAGATATCCGAAAGTGTCTAATTGGTCGAATCGGTCAAGTCGAGGGGCAAATCCGTAAATTTTTTGATTTGTATCTGACCAAATATGTTAGATACACATACCTTTGTGTATATCTGACACTATTCATCGGATACAAGAAGATCAGTCAGCGAGATTCGTGCCGATTCATCGACAAATTCGCGGTGGCATTAAATTTTGCAAATTATGTACATGGGGGTTAGTGTAGCCGACCTTGGAGGTCGGATACACATGGTCTCTAGTGTATCCGGCCTCCAAGGCCAGATACATTAAGCTTGGCTATAAAAGCCCAGCAGCCACCCCTTGCTTGGGGTTGGCTCTTTTTGCTGGTTCGATGCTTTCTTCCCCCACCTGTGTTGGTGCGAACCTCCCTCCTCTTAGCTCCCTTTGCCTCCCATTGCCCTCCCACTCTCTTCCACGACCATCCCATCCTTGTTTCTTTCTTCTTCTTCACTTCTTTAACCCAGCTAAAGGAGCCCAGTTGCTGTTGGGGAAAAGTGTGTGCACCAAGAGAGTCTCCAGCTGCTGTACCACCTCAAGGAAGCATCACCACCCCACCTAGGAGTGCAAGAACCACTAGGTAAGGCTTCTTATCACCTTGTATTATACATATGTTAAAATTAGAATTTTCTGAAAATTTTCCTACACTTGTTTCCTTCTTGGCATGGGCTAGTTTCCATGTATTGTATGCATGCATTTGGTTTTCTTTTTATGGCATGAAGCCACTACCAGTAAGAAGTCCACGTAGGCTCTTCTTGGGAGTCATGAGAGCTCAATTTTTACATGCTTTTGGTGCTCATACATAGTTGCTTTAGTCTACTGCTAGGCATCTTTAAAAAGGGAGCATGTTCCCTCTCTTATTTGCATCCAATGTACCCCAATAAATCCCCCTCCTTCACCCTTCTCTTTGGTGTTTTCTTTTCTTGCTACGTGAACTACTGTTTTAAGCTAGGCTAGTAAGGTTAAAATGCATATGTTTGCATGTTTGTTAATTTGAAGCATGCCCCTTTCTTCTTCTTATATTAGATCAGTAGGTCAGTGAGACACTTTTGGGGTTGCTGTTGACGGTAGCGGTAGCACCCCATCTCTTCTTTTAGTAATTTGGTTTGGTGTGCCTTTATGTATAGAATTTCTGAAGCATGCTTCCTTGCTTGGGAGTTTTATAAGCATGATTTGTTGGTGGTCAATGCTTGCTTTTGTTCTTTACATATGTGTGACAACCTGCTGCCCATCTAACCACTGCCATGCTCCCTTTTTTTTGGTTGGTGTATTGCTGTTTTGATCCCCAAGCATGATTCCTTTCCCCTTTAAATCCGCTGATTTTTTAGCATGCATGTAACCTTCAGGACAGCAGCTGTCCCAATGGAAGTGACCTCCCATTTGCATGCTTAATCTAGTTTCTTGTCTCCCCCATGAATGCAAGCCTCCCCTATCCATCCCCATGTACATGGTGACCCAGGTTTGTTGCTGGAGACAGCAGCAAACACTTGTTATGGATTGCTGCACCGATCCTCTTGTAGGCCTCTAAGGGTGCAGGAGCACCTCCCTCAACCCAATATACCACCCAAGGGTGCATGGTCCCCTCACCTTGGAATGCATGTGGCTTGTTTGTATGCCTGAACACCTTGCCCCAACACCTCTAGGACAGTCCCCCGAGCCTCTCTTTCTAGCTCAGCATGTTTCATTGTCATAATATTAGTTGCTGTCCCCACTTCATTGTTGCTATCTTATCAGTGTTAAAGCATGTGTGCGTGTGTTAGAGTATTTAGGCACGAAGTGCTGATGCTGTTTTGCTTCCGGGCATATGGTTAATGACTTGAAAATACCCAGATAGGGGTGCTAAGACCCCTATCTCATTGCTACCCGTTGCTGGAGAGAAGTGGAGGGCAGCAACCCCATGCCCTCTCCACTCTCCTATTGCCTTTGCTGGAAACCAAAAGGAAACCACATGGGGTGTACCCCAAACCTGAACCCATGTGGGCCTTCTCAGGGGCCCACATGATTCGTAGGAAGTCCCCAGGAAGCCCACGAGAGCCACCCCAAGACCAAAACCAAAAAAAAATGCATATTTAGGGTGATCCGACAACTCAAGTCGGATCACCCTCCATTTGTTTGTAGCCGACCACCATGGCCGGCTACATTAAAAATTGTGTGTAGCCAACCACCATGGCCGGCTACATTAAAAATTGTGTGTAGCCGACCACCAGGGTCGGCTACATGCCAGAAACCCTTTTTTTTTTGTTGCATTTGCTTGATTTGATTGCATTTCCTTGAGTGTTTACACTAAAACCATTGAACCAACAGGGTTTCCGGGTCACCCGGAAACCCAACTTGGGACATGGACCACCGGTCCAACTCAATACATCTGTGGGCCTTCCAACGGGCCCCACCAAGCCCAACAAACCCTTGTGCATGCAATTAAGCAACGTAAGCAAAATTAACTAGTCGAACCGGGCGGGCCAAACCCAATGTGGCACACCCGGCCTTGCTTTGTGGAATTGATGTGTTTAAATGCGTGGTTTGGCCGAGACCCAGGGCTAGGGCCTGCCAAAGCCCACTAATCAACCAAGTGAGGGTTCAAAACCCCAAACTCCAAGAACATGGGCTTTCAAGCCTAAATTTGGACTATGGGCCCCAAGCCCAATGTCCAAATCACTTTGGCGAATTAAACAAGATAATCTAAAAACATTTTGGCAACCGCCATGGGGGCCCACCCAGGGGCCCGAAAACCAATGCCGACCCATTTTTTGCATGAAAATCACTTAAACCCCAACTTGAACAGATAATTAAATCAATTCATTTAACTTAAGCCCAAATGGCCTCATAGGACTAGACAAAGGCCCACCAAGGGTACATGGGCTTGACTAAGCCCACCAAGGACACCATGGACCTTCCAATGGGGCCCACCCAATCAGGCTCAAAGTACTAAATTAAGCAAGATAAAATCAATTAAAGGGACCCACACCACTCAGGTGGTCCCACCGGACTTAACCAAATGGCATGCCGGATTAGGAATCGGGTGAGACCAAAGCAAGCTGACTCAAACCAGGGAACCCACAGGACCCGTCATCCGATGGGGTGGTCAGGGGTGTCTATGGACTTCCCCAGACCGCAATCGAGACCTACTTAGAATCTCAAGCCGCAGATTAGACCAATAGACAAGAATAGGCACCCAGGTGTCCGCCTGCACCCCATTAGGAGGTGGCGACTTCGAACTTTCCCGTGCTATGTTTTCGACGCGCGCACACCTTGCATAGGGCCGAACATGCCCTATTTATACAAAAAGTCAATACCGTATATTGTATACGGTTTTGACCAAACCGTATATAATATACAGTTTTGTCCACGTGGCATATCTGTGTAGAGGATAAGATTTTGATCAAAATTTTCAAAACCATACATTAAATATGGCTGTGTTGTTACCGTAGTTCAAGCACGGTTGCAAAAATCATTTTTGATATGATTCAATCTTCTGACAGATCTCTGACACGATTTGCGTATCTTGGTGTGTGCACGTTGCACCAGTGCGCGGCGAGGTGCATGGAAAAGGGTGCGTGCCTCCTAAAAGGGTAAATCGGGAAAATGGAGTCGCTACTGCCTGATGGGGTGCAGGCAGACACCTGGATGCCCTAAGGATACCTATTTTGGTCTACGGCTTGAGATTCTGAGAAAGGGCTCAGTTATGGTCCGGGGAAGTTCGTAGACACCCCGGTCCGCCCCGTCAAGTGACGGGTCCCATTGGTTTCCCTGGTTAGAGTCAACTCAATTCTCACTCACCCAATTCCTAATCCAGCATTCAATTTGGTTAAGTTTGGACCACTTGAGCGGTGTGGGTCCCTTTACTTGATTTTATCTTCTTAGCTTAGAATGAGATGAGTCTGATTGGGTGGGCCCCATTGGAGGGCCCACAAAGACAGGGTGGGCCCATCCAGGCCCACAGTCTCAAAATGGATTTGGGTTGACCCTAAAAACCCCCATAGGTTGGGTCATGTGCATTCGGGTCGGATTGAGTTCAACCGGATCCCAAAAATGGATTTTAAGGGATTTTGGGAACTGATCGCACATCCTGTGCGGTCAAGGCACAACCGCAGATCAAGTGCGGTTTCGCCCGAACCGCTCTGAGTATGCGGTTCGGGTCCAAAAATCCAGGAAAGGCCAAAATGGCCTCGGAATTCCGCTCGGCTTCTCTCCAAGGTGTTCCAGTAGTCGTGTAGGCCCCTGTGTGGGCCCACGGTGGTTCAGAGAGGGGAATACCCCTCCTTGGGTCTCTTTTTTGGGGAATTTTGCCTTCTCCCTTGGGACTTCAAATAGCCATCAAACAGGGACCATGAAGTCCCTGTTTCAGTCCCTTAATTCATGCAAAATAGCAGGCTCAAAATTAATACAAATCAATCAAACATATGCATGGAACATACCTTGTGCTACGACATATATAGGTATGCTTTTATGCACATTGCACATGGAAATTGAGATACTTCAAGCTCAAATTCATGCAACATAGAGAAGATAGCATGTATCATGGGGACCTAACATGCAACTAAGCTGGGGGTGTTTTTGCACATGGTGTGTGTGCAAACAAGAAGGCGATAAACATAATCATGAATAAAGAAAAAAAAACCTACTATTTGAGGGCAGAGACAACAACTATTTGGAAGGGGGTTAGCATGATAAATAGGGCTGGAGGGAACATATTGACGCCCAAATCAGTAGGCTACAAAAGAGGGGGGAAAATGAATAGGCTCATATGCACAAACATGCATATTTCTCCTAAAGAAACATGCCAAAAAAGGGAGCCAACATCATAAAGAAACCCACATAACAAAAAGGAATGATCATCACAAGGAAAAAAGATAGGAGAAGGGATAGTGGGGCTTCTGTAAGGGGTACATGAGATTAGCTAGCATGAGGAAACATGTTTCCTCTTAAATTAAAGAAAAATAGGAACTTAGAAAGCATCAAGACATGAAAATGAAGCCATCTCCGTTTCCTTATAACCAAACGTACACCCCCCCTTTTTACCATGGGTGGCCTTTCACATGGTGGCAATGAGATGAAATGAAGAATAAAGTATGCCGAAAAACATTTCTTAACATTGGAAAACACAGCTCTCCATACTTTCTCAAAATGTCCCCATTCTCACATATATGCAATAAAAAGTGATAGGAAATATTACCTTGGGGTTTAAACCCTTGTGTGGGGTGTGAGGACCCCTTTTGAGCTCAAACAGTGACTGGAGCAGCTTCTTCTGTAACGCCTTGGAACCGGGTTACGTAATGAAACCGTAACTCGTCCCCGAGGAGTTAGCTTTTCTATACAGGATCGCTATATCAGAGTAAGAAAAACATGAAATGGCAATTATATAATCAGAGTCAACTAAAATTTTTCCCCAACTCACCTGAACCAAGCATATACCCACCTGTATCGTCCTTTCCGAGATTTGAAAACAAAACAAAACAGTGAGATATGACTATCTTAGCAAGTAGCAATGCATGCATAAAATACAATTATAACAGTACTAAAACATGCATGATTAAAACATACAAGACGATTAATCACGGGTAATCCGTCTAATCTCGGAAATACATCGTCAATCACAATCCTTGTCCAATTCAGATTCGGAAAACATTATATATATTGGGACTCATGAAATTTGTCTATTTTGTGTGGCTAAGCACTAGAGTTCTAGACAATCCAGTCTAATAGCTGCAACAGCTTGCACCTTCCAATGCATCGCCCTCATGGCGGAAAAATACTCAAGTGACCTCACCCTCATGGTGGAAACATTGTTGTTGCAGCGCTTTCCTCATGGAAGGCCTCTCCATCATGGAGGAAACGCATGAAGGAACTCCAGACTTAAATCCAAACAAAACATACAAATTCCACCTACAACTAGATTGTGGATCCACACTAAGTCTCGCCCTAGTATGTCGGGAAAATTTCTTATATATAGTGCAATTTATCATAAACCATACTTGTAGTAAAAGAAAACATTTTATAGTGAACAATATCAAATTCAGTTTCATTTACTCACTAAAAACCCTCCAACAGAAAATACAGCATTTGATACATAACTTAGGAATATTCACCATGTCATCAAAACATAAACAAATAAACACACGATTAATCCATAATAAAAAACAGATCAGATTTATAATTACATGTTCAGCAAAACCAATGAAAGATTAATTCAGTTCCCATAATCCCAATGACTACACCTCTTAGATTAGAACTCACATTTTTGCTAACACTCAAGAAATTTAAATCTAAGATCACTTACACCTTGGTCCTTACTATCCATGATAAACTCTATAGGTTACTATATGCTGATCATACTAAAATTCAGAATAAAAGACAACATGGTTTTGGACTTCAAATAAACTCATAACATTCTCACCAATATACTGTAAAGAATATATATACATATATATATAAACATGAACTTGCTTCCATCAGACCTATAGCAGTTTTCAGAAAGTTCAGAAGCCACAACAACGATCAAGGGTTTTACATAACAATCAGAAACCTCTCACGATTTCATAAACAGTATCTCCCGAACCCTTTACTTGCATTCAATATCATTATACACAAGACTTCCAAAAATCTGATTTCTTCTCTATAGAAAGTTCTAATTTCCTCCCACTAATTTATTCTATGATAACAGAGTATTAAACAACTTTAATCCAATCATTTAGACTTGTTACCAGTGTTAAAAATCAATTCCCACCAGAAATTCACAACGGCCGCATTCTGTTATAATTTTGATCTGGCGCTAACCTAGTAAGGTTGGCGCCAGGTAATTTCCCCTTAGCGCTAGTTTATTTTGGGAGTCTGGCGTGCCCAACAATTTTTGGTTGGTGCCAGGTACTTCCCAACTCGAATGAATTCCCAAACTTGCGATAAAGTATAATCCACCATTTTGAATAAAAAACAAACCTCAAGAAATCTTCTAATATAACACATGGATTCTTAATAACTCATTAAACCTCCTACGAAATTAAGTAACTAGATCATACTCTATCAAAAATCAGACGCTAAGCATGTAGACAGAACTTGAAACTTTACTTCTAACATAGTTCTAACTTCTAACCTTTTACATGATCTGAGAATATACAGAAAACATACGATTATCAAAAGACTACTTGCCTCTCATTTGCTGGAGTCCAGCTTCTGATTGAAGTCTGTGTTTTGGATGACTTCCACTCTAACATATATAGACACCACCTCTGACGAACAAAACTTCTCTTATTTTCTTCTAAAATGACGCAACTTACCTTTGATGATCCAAAACTCCTTCTCAAACTCCCAGATCCATCATTTTGTTTTCTCCGGATACTGAATAGTTGTAACTGTTCTAAACGCTCGATGAAACAAAACTGCCTTATGTTTACAAAACCTTTTTTATTTCCCTCATGATCAGCTGTGATGCTCTACCACCGAAACTTCTACACCAACAGCCTATCAATCCTTGATCAAAATGATATTCACCCACACAAGATCGACCCCATTTTATTTTATTTCTAATAAAAATTTCTAAGTAATATTTATTTACGGTAAACTATAATATAATCTTACTTACCCTTAATTTACATAAATCCGAATTTATGAAATTCCCAAATTGCCCTTGCGACACAACTACTTGAATTATTGGTTCATTATTAATTTTTTTAATAATATTAGAAAATTCCTTATATTAGGCTAATCCAAAAATCCAGGGTCTTACATCTTCCCAAGCACCAAGTTCCTCTTTCAAGTTCTTCTTTGATGGAAGTGAAGAAGAAGAGGGAAGGAAGGGGTAGAATAGTCCTAGAAGGTTGTTTGGGTGGCTTGGGAGGCAAGGAAGGCAAAAGGGAAGGATTTCAGATCAAGGACAGTGAGGGAGAAGCAGTGGAGATCAGCCAGCAATCACCAATCCTTGTCCACTATTCGGATTTGCTATTTATAGAACACTGGGACAAAACCGCATACTCAGTGCAGTTTGGCCAAAAATGAACAGTAACCGCACATACTGTGCGGTTTGGTCAAAATCGCAAGGTATGTGTGGTTTTGGCCCTATCTTTTCAGCAATGATTAGGGGACAAACTGGTCAGGCGCAATCTGGCGCGTCATGCAACCGCACTGTAAGTGCGGTTACTTTTCACACACCGCTTTGACTGATTGGCTGGCGCGAGCGGTGGCGAAAAATCAACCGCACACCATATGCGGTTGTGAATCCCTCTTTTTTTGGTTGAGTTGACTGCTGAGGCAACTCAGCCGCCCACTCGAACGAATTAGACTTCCTTAATTTTTATTATTTCCCATTTATCTTAATTAGTTTAATTAAGATATTTTAACTTTGCCCCTGGGACTGTTTTGCTCATATCTTCTCCATTCGGGCTCCAATTCCAACAAACTCAATTGCATTGGAACCATGTCGGGATTCTCTATCCAATGGGATGAAGCAAGGTGGTCAATTATCACTTGATTAAAAGTCAACTTTTGCCCCCTCAGGGTTTGACCTTTCAGCTAGGGTTTTCATTTTCAGCAATTCTGGGAGTGCAAAAATGAGGTGCTGACACTTGGGACCCTATATGGTATACGGTTGTGGTACAACCGTATTTAATGTACGGTTTTGTTAGATCTTTTGACAGATGCGCAATCATTAGGGAATCAATCCTAACCATATACTATATACGGTTTGGGCATAACCGTATATAGTATACGGTTTTTTCGGGTCTTTGCAATTCAAATAAGATTTGATTCTTGATTTGACCTTGACTTGATTGATTTGATTTGATTTGACATTTTATCTTTTAGTGATTTTGTTTGCCACTTGGCAAGTGTGGTTTGCGCACTTGCTATGTGGCCAGTCCTTGCATTTAATTACAGTTTTTTTTTTGCCTTTGAGAGTGTTTTGACCATAACTTCTTCATTCGGACTCCGATTTACGCAAATTCAGTTGCGTTAGAATCGTGAAAAAATTTCCTACCCATTGGCATAGGGTATGGTGGCCAATTAAAGCTTAGGTGAAAAGACATTTCTTATTTTCAAGGTTCAGACCTATTTTAGGGATTTGCTATTTTTAGCACATTTTGGTTTGATCAAAATTTGGGTGCTTACACCATGCTGCATTTCCCTGTTTAGTAGAGAAAGTAGATATGGTAGAGTAAAATCACACTTCCAGTATTTGGCATATAGCTTTTTCTTCTCTTTTCGTAGTATGTCTCCTAGATATCACCTTGTAACAAACTCAGTAGGTTTCTCAGCTTGTTTGATAGCAACAAAATTTGATAATAGATCCTAGTAAAGACACCTTTTGGTTATTCGGCAGGCTACTTGTCAACAAATCTTTCGAGCATCATCTAGTATATCTCCTCCACGTGAGCATTCATATTGTGATACACTACAAAGAAGTCTGAATTTTGTTGCAAGCCTGCCCTCGCATCACAAGAATTAACTTCATCATGAGCATCGTCATTTTTCTAGTTCCGCTGCTAGTTCTGAGCATGTTCACCAGATGCGTTAGCTACATCAGGGTTTTGTGCATTTTGAAGCATACCGCGTGATCTTGTAGCTTTTGCCATAGAGCCAAAAATACCGCCTTCTCAGGCAGCTTTCAAAGTCTGCCATGGTGACAAAATCGCAAGACATTGTTTCTTCTTTTCCAGAAACCAAGCCTGAGAGTATCTTTTGTTTCTCGGCATGCTCCTTGACAATAAGAGGAGACTCCTCTGGTTGCTTGGCGTGAATGAAGTGGAAGAGTTCCTCAATGCGTCGATTCAACTTTGAAGTATTTTTTGCCAATTTGCCGGTATTTTGGGCAGATTATGCTAGGTGTGAATTCACACTCTCATCATGTGGTGGGGCTTGTTGATGTTGGGAACGTCTTCCAGATGTAGCAGGTGCTAGATCACTTTGTCCACCTTGCGTCCTTCTAGCTCCCACCATATCTCCAAATCCTCAAAGATTTCTTCTATTAGAGACTTTACCTCCCCAGCGAAGTCGCCAAAAAATGTAGGTATCTTTTTTAATCCATGTCCACGTGTCTAATGTTGTCTCCACTGTGTCAAAATGTCGATGACGTGTCTACAAATCTTGATTCTGAGTAGGAGAGGTACATCCGACATTGGCCTAAACCACCAACTCAGTAGCCGTCCCCGCGTTGTTACTGAACAGAAGAGGGGTTGGGGTAGATAAGGTGTGACAGGTAGGCAATGGCTAGAACGAGAGACGGGAGATACTCAAGTGATCCTCACGTATACCAAGCTAGAGAGCTCCTTTGATGGTTGTAGAACATGTAGAAGACATAAAAGTATCCAAATGGACTTATAGAATTTCCAGTAACAATTGGAGAACTTAGAGAAAGAGAGGAGAAGTGTTGCTCCTAGCAGCCAAGGATCAGGGGGTATGGTCTTGTTCCAAGCAGCCAAAGTTCAGCCAAAGATCAAGGGGTCCTTCAAATGGAAGAGGGTTCTCATATTTATAGAAGGAATGAGTCTCTAGGATGTGACACTTGTCACAATCTGAGGCTTTAGGACGTTCTCATGTTTATCTTGAATCTAGTCTCATAGATGTCTAGGTTCATGATAAGAATAAAATAAAATATAAGGCTTTCAAATGATAAGGGACAGAGCTCTCTGATTGGCATCACTAGGTCCCACATGTCAGGATGTGGAATTATAAATCACTTGACGTCTTTGTCATTCTAGGTCAACATGCCATGACTTGTCACTAGCTGCCGATGATTCCCACGCCGGTGTCTGCCACACCTTAAGGACAGCCAAATAATCCCCCCTTAAATGGGCTTTCGCCCAAGACGGAGATCTCCACCCCAAATATGCCAAAAAAGTTTCATATTTAATTTAAATAAATCATGCCACACTTAATTATTATTTTTGTCAGGTAACAAATAGCCCATGACAGATAATTATATAAGTGACGTATCAAGTATATAAAAACGGTCATCTACAAAAATTTACCAGATTGAGGACAAAGAAAGTAATAACAAAAGGTCTCTGCTATATTTGTCGTAGAAAAATTTGTTATAGGATATGAATGTGTTTACACCCGCCATAACCTAGCAGTTAAGATGAGTCTATGTGGCAACATGTGGGCTGTAAAACCCCGAATTTCCAGTAAATAAATAAATAATAATTAAATATGAATATCTTGAATGTCCATATATTTGTCAAAATAAATTAGAGAATAAACTTGGAAATTTCGGAAGAAATTGAATGGGTAGATGTGAAAATATCAAGAGAAGGGTATTTTGGTCAATTCTCATTAGATATTGAGAGATAATTAAATACATTAATTAAATTATTATTATTAGACTTGAGAAATAATAATAGATTTAAGTTGGGGTTTAGATTATCTATTAACAATGATATTTATAGCTTAATAATTTGAATAAGGGCATATTGGTAATTATGTTTAAGTTGGGGCCTTAAGTTGAGGAGATGAGGAGTTTATTTATTAGATGATCACACTAATAGGGGAGATCAGGAGTTTGATGTAGATCTGGTTGTCGAATTGTGAGATATCAAGGTAGGAGTGTATTAAAGGTCATTACTAGCCTTGATTGGTGGATAAGTATTGAATTCGATAGTGGAGCAATGCGTGGAATTGTGGAGCATAAAATAGGGTTTAAATGAAAACAAATTTCATTCGTATGGTGTCTGAAAGAGTAGGAGACTACTCTACAGGTCCACGATCTACAACAATTAAGATCCTAACAATGCGGAAAACATACACACAGAAATTATACGAGGAAACCTGAATTCAGATCCAGGAAAAACCTCGAGTCTATATGAGGCGACTAACCCTTAAAACCTCCACTATTAAATGAAAGTCAATTACAAAGGAAGACACACTTAACCTTTACAATTGAACTCACTCAACAGAAATCCACAGCTCGAATCCACGAACTGTAGTACAACTTGAATCCACAAGCTGCAATTCACGATCTATCCAGATCCACAGCTCGAATCCATGAACTGCAACACAACTTGAATCCACAAGCTGCAAGTGACGATCAATCCAGATCCACAGCTCGAATCCACGAACTGCAACACAACTTGAATCCACAAGCTGCAATTCACGATCAATCCAGATCGTGACAATCACCTCAGAGTCCACTGAGATGATCCAATGCAATAGGAATCCACCTATGCATCAAACAAGGTCGATCACTAATCCAGGAGATCTTACGATCAAGTGAAGTTCCGAACTGAAGAAGAATCCTCAAACTTCAATTCCAGGTGATCTCTCTCAGATCTCCCCTTCACTCGATCACCGACTCTCTAAAGATCAATTGATTGAATCTCGAACACCTCCAGATCCAAATCGGATTAATCAAAAGAAAAAAGTCCCCTAAAAACAAATACAGCTCGTCTATTTAAAGGAGAAAACTCAGATCGCATCGAGCGCTGGTGGCGTCGCCTTGCGATCGGGGTAGACGGCTGGAAGCGAACTCAATCCCGCTCAAATTTAAGGGCGCGCGTTGCTAGCGGGAGGGAACGCGGCATGTGCACAGCTGATTTGTAGATTCTTCAATCTTGCTCTGCGCTACCAGCGGCGTGTCGGCGTCGCCTTACGACGCAAGTGCGCGTGCTTTACTTTCAAAGTGCTATCTCACTTATGCGCTGCCAGCGGAGTGGCAGCGGCGTTGTTCCTCGCAAGTGCCTTTACGAAATGTTCTTTGTTTAGAAATCTTTACATTTCCTTGAGCTACCAGCGGCGTGGTAGCTGTGTGGCAGCCTCACCTTCCTCTTTACTAAATTCACAGAATTTATATTTTGATTCTGCACATCTTGAAGATTATTAGATGATATAATTTGTCAAACATTTGCCATATAAGGAGTGTGAGTTTTTCACACTTACAATCTCCCCCTTGGCAAATGCCTGACAACAAACTTACAGCAGAATATCAAATTCAGATATTGATTTCCATTTAAACATTCAAAACACAATGATAAGAGAGAACACAGCAACCAAGGACCAACCAGAAAAACCAAAGACCAACAGAACAAACAAAAAACAACAACTTGATGATTGAACAAACAAAAACATGATGATCATCAACCAGCAACCAGCAGCATCAACCAGCAGCATCAAAATGACTCCCCCTTTCTGGAAGGAGGTTTCGGATCCCAAGTTCTTGAGTAATGCTGATATGCATCTTGGGACCGGGAGTGCAACCAACATAGCTTGTGATCCATCTCCAGCTGAGTTCTTCGAATGCTACTCAGAAAATGATCAGCTTCATTTTGCATACGTTGCTGAGCAGCAACATCCCTTTGCACCTCGCCACAAGCAAAATCAACATCCTTTGCAAGCTTATCCAGCTTCTCCTAGGTCTCTGATTTGAACATGCTCATCATGAGCATGTGAGCCCTTACCTCAGAATTGAAAGCCTCCTGGGAGGCTTGCATGGAATTCAACTTGTCCAGGATTGCCATAGCATCAAAATTGGACAAGGAGGAGGGAGAAGAAGAAGGCTCCGAAGAAGAAGCCAACCGAAAGGGATTGGCTCTTTTGCTTCTTGTAAGGGTGGAGGCATCAATGGGAGGTTTAGGGTGAAAAATCATTTCAACAGGATCAGGGAGGACCCCCTGGTGAATGCACAAGTATGTGATGAAAATCCCAAAGGGAAGAGCAGCAGTCTTGGATTTTAAATTCCGAGACTGAAGGATTTGGTTGAAGATGATGGACGGAAGACAAACACTGTCTCTGTTCCAGAGAGCATGAAGGAGTCTTGCTCTAGAGTGAGAAATCTCAGAATGATGATCTGAGGGAACCAGAGAAGCACAAATAAACAGATTCAAGATCCTGAGAAGATCTTGAAGAGAGCCATGAGGAAGATAGTTGGGCTTATTTTTTATGGAGGTGGGAGCACCCTGAACAATAAGAGAAGAAATGATGGACTCCATGGGAGGATCAGAGTGAGTAGCTAGAAAGTCAAAGGAAGGAGAATCAATAATGGGCAGTTCTAGAAGAGAGGAGATAAGATCTTTCGAGAAGTCGAAAGAGATGCCCCTGACATAGGCTTTGACAAATCCTTGATTTGCAAGATGAAGATGGTGGAGGTTCGAATAGAACTCTCGAACCAGGTCGGGATAAGCAAAACCACTTATCAAAGCAAATTTCTTCCATCCATTGTCCGAAAACAAGGAGAAGAGAGGAGAGTCAGAAAAGGAATCAAGTTTAATGGCCCTTTCCAAGAGGAGTGGCCTGTGCTTGAAGAACTCATTAAAATCAGACAAACCATTTCCAATGAATGGTTCAGAGGAATGAGAAGGGGAAGGAGGTTTCACCGGTGGAGAAGAGACAACCGGAGAGGTTCTTACTAGTGGAGAAGAGGTGGAAGGAGAATCATTCCTAGACTTCTTCTTGGGAGGCATGATGAAAATACAGGAAAAAATAGAAGATAGAGAAGAACACAAGCAAAGCTCGACAAAGCCCTAATGGCAGAACAATCTACCAAACCCTAACTTAGAAGAACGAGAGAAGAACACTGTAATAGGAAGAAGAAAATGAAGAAGCAAGACGAAGACAGTAAAAAAAAATTTTACCTGAACAGTGGACACGGTGAAAGAAGGTAAGCACGAAGGCAAAGAATGGCCACGACGCAAGGAGCGAGGAGAACCGCAGACAAGAAAAAAACAGAGGTAAAAAGTGAAACAGATTTCACTTTTTTATAGACAAAAAGAACACGCTGCCAGCGTGCATCCAGCGACGCTTAACAGGGCAGGTGCCAAAGCATGAAAGAAGGGAGAAGGCTACCAGCACGCTTCTAGCGACGTAGAAGGTGCACATGCACACTCAAGCAAAAATACAATCACAAGGCAAAAATTTATAAAAAGAGTTTGAACTATTCTTCATAAAAAATTCATACATCTAAACACAAAGCTAAGATTTTAACTGAACTAAAAATCATCCAGATAATCAACTTTTATTCAATCCAAGAAGTACTTATCACAAAACTGATCATGAAGAACCTATCAAGGTTAATTCAGATGTGATACATTTCATATCTATGACCAAAATTTCCTTCATGGTTTCTCATACTATAAATTTTCTTCAAGATATTGAGCACACATGCATATTAATGAATCAATGCCTGTGTAGTGTGTGAAATACATTTTTGACTGTTACACTTTATACATATGGAAGGCTATTGTAGTGTAATCATACTTGGAAAGTATAGACATACCCCAAACTTCATTTTGGTGGCTTTCGCACATCAGAGATAGGTAGCCTTTTCTGATCTCTTTTTCTTTTCTTTTTGTAGAAGGCATTGACCCTTAAAAAACCTGAGTTTACAGTTCATTCCAAGAATATACCTTCTTTCTCTTTTTCTTTTTGAGAATTACAGTGGCTTTCACTCTAATCTCTATGGCAGCCATTTCCAAAACTTTTCTTTTCATAAAGGTGATAGCCTATAGATCCCAAGCTTCAACACACAATAAACTTCAATACACAAAGGTGTTTAAGACAAAATTGATAGTGGAGAACAAGACATTTCTGTCAATATGCATAGACTCAAGCTTCCTGAATTAAGATTTTAGTATCAAGAACACATAAATTCATTTTGAACAGACATGTAAATCATTTTACATCTAAATTAACTCAAAACAGAACCTGATTTTCAGTTTTGAGAGCATACTCCTAGGGATTTCCTAAGAGTTTCAAATCTGTTCTGATCTAAAGGTTTAGTGAAAATATCAGCCAACTGTTTTTCAGTAGATATATATTCAATCATAACAGTTTTGTCTTCAATTAACTCTCTTATAAAGTGATGCCTGATGTCTATGTGTTTAGTCCTTGAGTGTTGAACAGGATTTTTGGAAATATTTATGGCACTTTGATTGTCACAGAAGAGAATCATTTGATCCTGATCTAAACCATAATCAGATAGCATTTGTTTCATCCAAATTAGTTGAGTACAACTGCTTCCTGCAGCAATGTACTCTGCTTCAGTTGTACTCAGTGAAACTGAGTTTTGCTTTTTGCTTAACCAAGCAATGAGGTTATTTCCTATATAAAAGCAACCACCAGAGGTGCTTTTTCGATCATCCATACACTCAGCCCAATCAGCATCAGTGTATCCAGTAAGATATGGGTTTGTTTCTTTGGAGAACCAAATTCCCAGATCAACAGTTCCATTTACATACTTTATAATCCTTTTCACAGCATTTAGATGAGATTCTTTAGGATTAGCCTGATATCTTGCACACACTCCAACACTAAAACTTATATCAGGTCTACTTGCTGTTAAGTACAGAAGACTTCCAATCATCCCTCTGTACAAGGTAGGATCTATATCCTTCCCAGATTCATCTTTTCCAAGCTTTAAGCTAGTACTCATAGGAGTCCTAGCATGTTTTGCATGAATTAAACTGAATCTCTTGACTAGATTTCTTGCATATTTTGCTTGAGAGAAAAATATCCCTTGTTGAGATTGATAAATCTGAAGTCCTAAGAAAAAATTCAGTTCACCCATCATACTCATCTCAAATTCACTCTTCATTAAGTCTCCAAAGGAATGAGCATGAGTTTCAGAAGTAGATCCAAACACTATATCATCAACATATATTTGAGCAATCAAAATATGCTTGGACTCTCTTTGAATAAAAAGAGTTTTATCCACATTTCCTCTCATAAATCCAGATTCAAGTAAGAAAAAAGTGAGTCTCTCATACCAAGCTCTAGGAGCTTGTTTGAGTCCATACAAGGCCTTGTTCAGCTTATAAACATGTTTAGGATGGTTTGAGTCCTCAAATCCTTTAGGTTGCTCTACATAAACCTCTTCATTCAGATATCCATTCAAGAATGCACTCTTAACATCCATTTGAAACAGTTTAAACTTCAAATAGCATGCAATAGACAAAAGCAATCTGATTGACTCTAACCTAGCTACAGGAGCAAAGGTTTTATCAAAATTTATTCCTTCTACTTGGGTGTATCCCTGAGCAACAAGCCTAGCTTTATTTCTGGTTACAACCCCATTCTCATCAGATTTGTTCTTAAAAATCCATTTGGTTCCTATCACATTCAGATTAGAGGGTCTTTCAACCAATTCCCATACATTATTTCTAGTAAATTGGTTTAGTTTTTCATGCATAGCATTTAACCAAGATTCATCCAACAAGGCATCTTTATAAGATTTTGGCTCAAATTGAGATAAATAAGAAGAAAATCTTACCTCATTATGTAATTGATGTCTTGTTCTTACTCCATCTGAAATATTTCCAACAATTTGCTCAGTTGGGTGATCTTTGAGAGTTTTTGTCAGAGGAACAATTTCATTGCTTGAGGAAGCATCTCTGATTTCATCCTCTTCATCTACAACCTGCAAAAATTCACAGTCAATTCCTTCATCATCTATTAACACATTAATAGACTCCATTACAACAGATTTTTGCAAGTTAAAAACTCTGTATGCTCTACTTGAAGAGGAATATCCTAGAAAAATTCCTTCATCACTTCTAGAATCAAATTTTCCTAGATTTTCTCTGTCCCTTAGGATATAACATTTACTTCCAAAAACTTTAAAATATTTCAAGTTTGGCTGTTTTCCTTTCCAAATTTCATAAGGAGTTTGTTTCCACCCAGATCTAACATATACTCTGTTACTTATATAACAGGTAGTATTTATTGCTTCAGCCCAGAATTTTGTTGACACTTTCTTGGCTATCATCATGGTTCTAGCCATTTCTTGCAAAGCTCTATTCTTCCTTTCCACAACTCCATTTTGTTGTGGGGTCTTAGGAGCAGAAAATTCATGTTTAATTCCTTGTTCTTCACAAAACTTGGAAAACATCTGATTTTCAAATTCTGTCCCATGATCAGATCTTATTCTAACAATCCTCCCTATTTGCAAGTTCTTTTCAACTTGAATTTGACAGCACAATTGTTTAAAGCAATCAAAACATTCAGATTTTTCTCTTAGAAAATTTACCCAGGTGTATCTACTGTAGTCATCTACAGCAACAAAGATATACCTCTTTCCTCCAAGACTTTCAGTCTTTGTAGGTCCCATCAAGTCCATATGAATCAGTTCTAATGGTCTAGAGGTTCCTACAATATTGGTTTTCTTGTGTGTGGCTTTGATTTGCTTTCCTTGATTGCAAGGACCACACATTCCTTTCTTTTTATTGTTCCCAAACTTGGGAATTCCTCTAACCAATTTAGACTTAGAGATTTTTGACAAATCTCTATAGTTAATGTGACCAAGTCTTCTATGCCACAAATCAATTTCATTGCATATAGAAGATTTTAAAGAGCTTTCATTGTCTCCAATGATTCCATAACAATTATCACTTGTTCTTACACCTATAAGAACAGTTCTACCAGAATTATCCAAAATTTTGCATTCTTTTATGGTAAAGTTGACAAACAATCTTGAATCACATAACTGGCTAATACTAATTAAGTTTGCCTTCAAACCATATACAAATAAAACATTTTTTAGACAAACTCCATTAGGACAAGTTACTGTTCCTTTACCTTTGACTTGAGAAGTGCTTCCATCACCAAATGTTACACTTCCACCAAAATATTCTTCAAAGGTACTAAACATAGACTTATGTCCACACATATGTCTTGAACAACCACTATCCAAGTACCACATGTTGACATCATGAACTTTCAAAGCTATATGAACCACATTTGCAACTAAGGAATCTTTTATAACCCAAATTTGTTTTTCATGTGTTTTCTGAGAAGTCCCTTCATCAACAACTTGAGATTTTGAAGGAAGTTTCTTTGACAGATTTGTAACTTCCTTATTTAATGATTCAGTCAATTTTATCAAGGAATCAAATCTGTTATATAAATCCAAGGACTGACTTTGATTTACTTTCCTCTTACTGTCAAAATATCCCTTGGGAAAACCATGCAAAACATGACACTTTGGTCTTATATGACCTCTTTTATTACAATGATGGCACACAGGTATGAACCTATATTCAGAAGAATCAAAATTTCCAGATTTAACAGTATTTCTAACCTGTACAGATTTAGATTTTGAAGATTTTGAAGATTTACCTGTTGAGCTTACTTCTCCAGCAGAAATTTTTTGTGAAAATTCCTTATTTTGATTACTTACACTCATTCTCTTTTCAGCAGAATTTGAGCTTTCAGGAACTTCCTTTGAAGTTGATTCCTCATCAATTTGATAATTTTGTGCAGAAGAATTTAAAGCATTAGATTTAATTGAATTTGACAATTTCTCAAGTTCAATAGCTTTACCTTGAAGTGCAGAAATCTGAGCTTCCTGTTCTTTTAATTTTTCAGTTTTTTCAGTCAAAGAAGTTACCAGAAAATTTTCTTTGGCATGTCTTTCAAGTAACTTCTTGTTTATTGAATCTATGTCTGCAAAAGCTTTATTTTTCTCTGTTTCTGACTCCTTCAATTTTTTACTCAGTTTCTTGACTTTCTTCTAAGCTCTATTGAATTCCTTATATAGCTGATTGTAGGCTTCTTGTAATTCTTCTTCATCATCTGATAAACTCTCTTTATTATCTCTTGCAATGTCAGAGATTGAACTACCAGAAGAAGATGAGTAAAAGGAATTGAAAGCAGTAAAATTAGCAGAAATATACTCATTTGATTGTGAAGAATTATCAGTATTACTGTCATCCCAAGTAACCTGATAATTTGTCTTTTTCTTTTTATCCTTTGAGGGACAATCAGAAGCAACATGTCCAAATCCTCTACATTTATAGCATTGAACTTCATCTTTCTGAGGAAATTTCTTCTCCTTTCTTAGATCAAAAACTTTCTTATCAGATCTTCTATTAGATCTGTCCATGGATAACAAAGGATTAGATTGTCTCTTTTTAAACATTTTCTTGAACTTTTTAGCTAAGAGAACTAACTCATCCAGATCTAATTCAGAATTATCTGATTCTTCATTATTTACAGATTTTAGAGCTATTCCTTTACTCCTTTTAGGAATATTCAGATCTAGCTCATAAGTTTGTAAAGATCCTACCAGATCTTCAATTCTCATGGTATCCACATCTTTTGCCTCTTGAATGGCAGTAACTTTTGGTATGAATTTTTCAGGCAAAGATCTCAAGATCTTTCTAACAACCTTAGATGTAGAGATCTTTTCTCCAAGGTTAAAACTCGAATTAACAATATCCGAAAGTCTAGCATAAAATTCATCAAAGGACTCATCATCTTTCATGTATAGAGTTTCGAAAGATGTTGTAAGTCTTTGAAGTCTAGACAGCTTGACAGCTGAGGTTCCTTCATGAGTGACCTCAAGAATGTCCCAAGCTTCCTTACCGACTTCACATGAGGAAATTCTCCTAAATTCCTCAACACTTACAGCACAAAATAAGGCATTTATTGCCTTGTTGTTCCATCCACATAGATCAGATTCAGCTTTACTCCACTGATCATGAGGTTTAGGCATCACAACACCTCCTTCTGTTGTGATTTCAGGTGGATGATAACCATTACATACCGAGAGCCAGACACGCTCATCGATAGATTTTAGATAAGCTCTCATCCTTGCTTTCCAGTAAGAATAGTTGTTACCTTCGAATAATGGAGGTCTAGAGGCAGATCCTCCTTCTTTTCCAAAATCCACGAACTGCAACACAACTTGAATCCACAAGCTGCAATTCACGATCTATCCAGATCCACAGCTCGAATCCACGAACTGCAACACAACTTGAATCCACAAGCTGCAAGTGACGATCAATCCAGATCCACAGCTCGAATCCACGAACTGCAACACAACTTGAATCCACAAGCTGCAATTCACGATCAATCCAGATCGTGACAATCACCTCAGAGTCCACTGAGATGATCCAATGCAATAGGAATCCACCTATGCATCAAACAAGGTCGATCACCAATCCAGGAGATCTTACGATCAAGTGAAGTTCCGAACTGAAGAAGAATCCTCAAACTTCAATTCCAGGTGATCTCTCTCAGATCTCCCCCTCACTCGATCACCGACTCTCTAAAGATCAATTGATTGAATCTTGAACACCTCCAGATCCAAATCGGATTAATCAAAAGAAAAAAGTCCCCTAAAAACAAATACAGCTCGTCTATTTAAAGGAGAAAACTCAGATCGCATCGAGCGCTGGTGGCGTCGCCTTGCGATCGGGGTAGACGGCTGGAAGCGAACTCAATCCCGCTCAAATTTAAGGGCGCGCGCTGCTAGCGGGAGGGAACGCGGCATGTGCACAGCTGATTTGTAGATTCTTCAATCTTGCTCTGCGCTACCAGCGGCGTGTCGGCGTCGCCTTACGACGCAAGTGCGCGTGCTTTACTTTCAAAGTGCTATCTCACTTATGCGCTGCCAGCGGAGTGGCAGCGGCGTTGTTCCTCGCAAGTGCCTTTACGAAATGTTCTTTGTTTAGAAATCTTTACATTTCCTTGAGCTACCAGCGGCGTGGTAGCTGTGTGGCAGCCTCACCTTCCTCTTTACTAAATTCACAGAATTTATATTTTGATTCTGCACATCTTGAAGATTATTAGATGATATAATTTGTCAAACATTTGCCATATAAGGAGTGTGAGTTTTTCACACTTACAGTGTCTTTTGGCATTGGTATTGGGAGGCTGCAGCTGAAGAGAGGAAGAATGAGCGAGAGGGAGAGACTGAAAGGAGAAGAAAAAGAAGGAAGAGGGAGAAGAGAATAAGGAGAAACTAGAGAGATTTTCATCTTGGAAGAACTTGGGCTGCTGCGAAGGTAGAGATCAAAGCCGCACAAAGCAAAAAGAGGAGGAAGAAGGTGATTTGTACGTATAGAGGTAGGTGACACCATTTTCATCGTTGGTTTACCAGATATTAGCTAAAGATTACTCCATCGATGCATGATTTCTGCCTAAACAATAATATTATATCTCTGTTTGATTTTGAGCATCTAAACTGCATGCCGATTTAATATTTGTTCAATTAAATCCAATCATGTTTAAAAGGTTTTTATAGTTGATTTGTGAAGTGTTGGAAGTGATTTGAGGGAAGAAATTGAGTTAGGAATTGAAAAACTAAAACTGCCGCATGTTCGGAACGCGTTCTGTGCAGAAATTTTGTTGAGCGCTTAGGACCGCTCAAGATCACTCAGGATGGCCTAGGATCGCCCAACTGTCCAGGGTAGGCGCTCTTTGTAATTTTGGCTGAGCGCTCAGGGCCGCCCAGGATCGCCTACCTACCGGCAGCATGCGACTAAGCCCTTTTTGAGTGTATTTTCGGATTTTCACCTATTGTTTGACTTCAACTGAGTTAAACTAAGTTTAATTAGCATCCAAACACTATTAGAAACCTATGGAGGAACTAATTAAAGGTAGGGATTTGGAGATAACGAGAATTTACATCAATTGAGGAAGATATTAGCAAAAGCAAGTTTAGGGATCAGAGATGGTTATTAGGGAAATTCCTTGTACTGGCTTTTACTTTATTGTATTAATCTAAAACTTAAGAACTTTCTATTGTCTTTTGACATCGCCAAACCATAATAATTCCTAATGCCTAATCCATGGCAAATTAATTTATATATGTAAATCCTCTATCACCAAACTCAAGCCTTATTAATTCTTGACACTATAACAAAACCTTAATTAATTCCTATTACTTTAAGACAACCCCACCTTACCATTAATCGATGGAAATTTTAAAGGGTAAATTACACTTACCTCCCTTGAGGTATCCTATAATTACACTTACCTCCCTTGAGGTTTCTGAAATAGCACTTTCCCCCCTTGAGATTTGTGTACGGGTCAAAATAACACTCTTTCATTGAAGTTTTTGTCAAAACAGTAGTGATAGTTAGTAAAATAATTTTAAATGGACAAGATTACCCTCATTTAAGTTAAATGATAGTTATGCCTTAGGCCATTAAAATTTTTGTTTTCATCTTTATGAAGGGGTAATCTTGTCCAGTTTAAATTATTTTACTAAGTATCACTACTGTTTTGACGGAAACTTCAATGAAAGAGTGTTATTTTGACCCATACACAAATCTCAAGGGGGAAAGTGTTATTTCATAAACCTCAAGGGAGGTAAGTGTAATTTACCCAATTTTAAATTAAAATAATTAATGCACAATTAGACCCACACCTTAGCGTGTGTTAGGGGTCCAATCTCCCATAAGAATGAAGCACTTGTTTAACACTTAATCGGGTAGCACAAAGGCCTACTTGTTGATACTGAACGAAATATGATAATAAATAAACTAAGAAACTGATTTTGGGTTAGGACTTTGGATTAATGACTGAAACATGAATCAACTACTTTATAAGCAATATTGAATGCAGATATTTAGTATGATGGCTTGGGTGGCCAGTTTTATTAATAACCTGCTTGGTGGCAGAGATGTATTGCATATTACCTGCTTGGTGGCAGAGATTATTACCTGCTTGGTGGCGGAGACCTTAACCCGCTTGGTGGCGGAGAACTTAACTTGCTTGGTGGCGGAGACTTTACCCGCTTGGTGGCGGAGACCCATACCCGCTTGGTGGCGGAGACATTACCTCTTGCGGGAGAGACATATTTTCTCTTGTGGGGCAGATGTATTTCCGATGGATTGCATCCTACAGGAGAGGTACCTCATGTGGGGGAGATGTAATTATGCGTGATTGCATCCCACATGGGGGATGGGTGTGTGAGTTACCACTGAAAGGTGAGGAAGCTATCTCCTGCGGTAGAGGTAGATGCTGTGTGTCCACATCCTACGGTTGAGTTATGCTATCTCCTGCAGGGGTACCTGTAGTCGTAGAGATGTGCATTCTCCTGCAGAGTTAGTGTGGGTACTATGTGTTTAAGTCCTGCGGCAGAGGTAGGCTACTACCTGAAAGTGGACTTCTACTACTGATTATATGATTGATTCTGAGATTGATTGATTGGTTTAGACATATCTAACGAGATTGTTTATTTAAATGAAATGCTTAAATCTCATAATTGTACAGAACTGCTATGACTTAGTTTAAATTGTTAAAAATTGAATATTATGGAATCATGAAATAAGGGTTAAATTGTTCTTAAGGAAATAAATTGAAACCAGGTAATTATGACTTATAATACATTGTTCTAATAATTGAAACGAAATTTACATAATAAACTTTCTTTATTTAGAGCACTGTTTTGAGAATGGTTTTATATCGTGATTAATCGTTTACCTTACTGACTGTGATTACTCGATTATTTTACCGAGCATGAAACCACTGTTATTTTCCCTATCTATATAAATTATTTTCTACATGCATAGTGTTACCTACTGAGATATTCGTATCTCACCCCTACTTTATATTCTGTTTTTCAGGTCATCTTGGAGAGGACGCCACAGGTTAGACTGATAGTGGGTTGAAGACTAGAAAATCCAGATGAAAAGAGTAGGACAATTTTATATAGTTGTACTTGTTTTATTGGAATCCTAATAGACGATTTGGTAGGATATTAAGAGTTAGTTAAACTTGTAGTTGCCTTTCATTTGATTAATTGATGAAATAGGAAGATTCAGTTTCTAATGAATAATTTAAGCTTCCTAGTACTCTGATAAATCTTAGTTCTTTTATTCTCTATCTTTGAGCTGATAGTAATGTACCACAAGTTAATGCCTTGATCCGAATCAATTTAGAAAAAAAAATGGCCCGGATTCGAGGCGTTACATGGGCTAATTTCTAAGGGATGAGCACATGTAGTGGTGCCCAGTCACAAGGATCAACTAAGTGGGAAACTCAAAATTGTTGTAACTACCACAATGGTAGTGGGTGACTAGAAAGTTATTTGTTGTAACTACCACGATAGTAGTGACTGATTGGGAAGTTATATCATCTAAATAATCTCTCAAGCTCAAGTATAAATTTGATTAAGATGAAGAGAATAAGGACCCCCCGACTCCAACACAACACTGCTATAAACACCTCATTTTTGCACCCCTATAAATTCCAGAAATGAAAACCTTAAAAGACAGCTTAAACCCCGAGGAGCAGAAATTGACTGTCTAATCAAGTTTGAATTGACTACCATATCCTATCTATCCAAATGGATAGGAAATCCGATACAGTTCCAATGCAATTGAGTTTGTCAGAATTAGAGTTTGGATGAAGAAGATATGAACTATAAGGGTAAAACTATAAATAAATGCAAAAAATTTGTCCACGTGGCAAATGTGCAAGTGACAAATTAAAGTATAAAAAGACAAAATAGGAGTAAGACAAAACATAAAAAATATCTTGGATTAAAATAATGTTATTTCTTAAAATACCTTAATTTAATTAATTAATTAATTAAATCAGAAATTTGGATTCTCTCATTAATGGGAAATCATGACGAAATCAAACATCATCTCAACCAAATAGGAGAGAGAAAGCTTAGATTTGCAAAGATTTGATTATAACCGAAATTAAATTTCGGTTCTAAGCTTTTTTATGTATAAAGGAAATTTAATTTCGGTTCAAAGATATTTTTTGCAGATTCTTCTGTCAGATTGATCATTGGCAATCTTTGACAAAATCTAACCAAAATGACATTAAGTTAACCGAAATTGAATTTCATATATGAAGAATTTTATGTATAGCCGAAATTCAATTTCGGCTATACATAAAATTTAAGGTATGAATTTTGGCTATACATAAAATTTAAGATAGCCGAACTGAGATTTCTGCTACCTTGTTTTTTATTATAAAAGCCAAATCCCAACTCATTTGTAGGGGCTCTCAGATTTTTCTCCCTTCACACTCTCTCCCACGAATCCTTCTCTTTCTCTTGATCTCTCTCTTCACCTTCCAAGCCCTCTAACCTCCTCCATTCTCGTACAAAACCACTCCCAATCCACCTCTTTCTACACTTTAACTAAGAAGAAGTCCCAAGAACATTGTGCACTTGAAGAAGAGGTGTTCAGCTGCTGACTAGGCTTCAAGGACCTCTAAACATGTAAGAACCCGAAATTTCCAGAATTATTAATTAATTAAATATCTAAAAATTTAATGTGATTTTGCTAAATCTATGAATGAGTTACATAGGTAATCACATAGAAGAAGGAGATCCAGAATCTGAGGCAGATCCGATCGTTGGATCTTGATATACAAGGTAAGCATTATTTAATGTGATTTTTGAAATCTTATTGGAAGGAGGTATAATAGACGGTATAAGTGAGAAGTATGGGATCATAGTTAATAAAATATGGTTTTATGCATACGAACGAAGGATGTTGTCTTGTATTCGTGTCTTGGCGGTGGAAGGGAGAACGGAAGAGTGAGCCGAGAGCACCACACGCACTCCAAGAAGAGCAACTTGGAGAGATTCCAACCCTCTAGAAGGCTTCTGAACGGTGGTGGAAAGAGGATTTGATCATGTGCTTGAGAGGAAACAGAAGAACGAGCAAACAAGAGGTTTGAGTGATTAAGAGGTAGGTAGCACACCGATTTGTCATTAATCGTTGTTTATTGATGTTTTGATCAAATAGCATGTTTTGGAGTGATATATATATGATTTTGGATGTTTTTAGAGATGATTGTTATGGACATAATAGGGTTTAATGCACAGAAAACACATTTCGGATTTTTGGAAATAGCTGCTGTTAGACGATGCTCGACAAGATTGCTCAAGCGATCCTGTTAAGCACATCGCCTGTAAATCCTTTCTTAATGATCGCTCAATACATCACTTAAGCGATGGAGGTTGAGCGCCAGTTCAAACTTTCTTAAATAACTAGGTCGCCCAACATGATCACTTGAGCGCTCATGTTGAGCGCCTGTGTAATTTTTGATCTAAACTGTAATACCGAGACCGCCCAACCACATTTCTCGAGCATGTGGATCGAGCAATCTACACAAGGATATGAATTTTTGAATTTTGAGAAAATCTACACATTGAAATGATTTTTAAGGGAATTAAACCTATGTACCAACCAATATTAAGTGTTTACAATTTGTTTCTACTGATTGTTTGATTAAAAAATAATTTGGGTACGTTCTACAAGAATAGGTCTTATTTTGGTCAAAATGGAAAGCTCTTGTTCAAGAATTAGTTTAAAATTTATTTGACTAACTTATACACTTGTAACACATTTTTTTAGACATGATTCAAGTCCTAGAATTGATTAAAATACTTTTATAACAGACTTGTGTACTTTGAGCCTATGTGTTTGAAATATAATAAGTATTGGCAATAGTTTTTGGATTATTGATTGAATATGAACAAACTGCTTTATATGTGAGTCTTGGATTGTGGATTTATGCTCTTCCATGAATCATAGAATGAATTAAATGCCATAATGACAATGTGAGAATTGCTTACCATCTACGGATGAGATATGTGATTTACCACCTGTGGGTGAGATGTCACCTCCTGTGGGGGAAATGTAATCTTGATGTGATTGCATCCTACATGGGAGATATGTGATTTACCACTTGTGGGTGAGATGTGACCTCTTATGGGAGAGATGTAATCATGATGTGATTGCATCTTATATGGGAGATATGTGATTTACCACCTGCAGGTGAGATATGACCTCTTGTGGGGGAGATGTAATCATAATATGATTGCATCCTACAAGGGAGATATGTGATTTACCACCTGTGGGTGAGATGTGACTTCCTATGGGGGAGATGTAATCATGATTTAATTGCACCCTACAGGGGAGATATGTGATTTACCACTTGCGGGTGAGATGTGACCTCCTGTGGGGTAGATGTAATCATGATGTGGTTGCATCCTATAGGGAAGATGTGTGTGTGTGTTACCTCCTGCGGGAGAGATGAGTTACCTCCTGTGGTGGAAATGTAGTTTCGATGGGATTACATCCTACATGAGAGATACCTCATGTGAGAGAGATATGATTACTATGTGATTGCATCCTACATGGGAGATGAGTGTGTGAATTACAACCTGAGGGTAAGGAGAGCTATCTCCTGTGGGGGAGATGTAGGTACTATGTGTTTATATCCTATAATAGAGATATGCTACCATCAAATGGTGATTTTTGATTATTAATTATGAATGATATGATTTCTTTTTAAAGGAAAGAGAATGATTAATCGATTTAGCCATGTTTTGACAAAAACGGTTTTCAAAAGAAGTATTAAAATGACATGAATAACATGATAAATTGTTTCTGGGAAAAGACTATTTGTATTGGTTTGGAAAAACTCATAGAATTGATTTATACTGCATTGTCATCTTGTTTAATGGTATGTGAGTTTTTGTTCAATAAGTCACATGTTGGTATAGTAAACGATGAGTCACTTTAAAAGGCTTACTTTTCCTCATGAGTCTTACAATATCTGTTATGGTCTGAGTTATGAGTTTTGGTTACACAATAGAGGTATATAATATATATATATATATATATATATATATATATATATATATATATATAAATTGTTGACATTTTAACTACAGTGATTTATCTGGTTTGTTTGCTGAGTACTCTATTATTATATAAATTGTTGACATTTCAACTACAGTGATTTATCTGGTTTGTTTGCTGAGTATTCTATTATTTAGATGATTGCTGTAATTTTGATGGCTGGCAGTATCCTCACATCAGAAATGGTATTTACATGATGAACTGTTTTATTTTGAACACTGAATTATTGTTGGGTTTGTATTGTGATTATTCGTTTATTTTATTGAGCATGAAAACATGTTAATTTTCTTATATATATATATAACTGTTTGCTCATGCATAGTGTTACCTACTGGGATATTTGTATCTCATCCGTATTTTGTTTTATTTTTGTTTTTCAATTAATCCACGTGAGAGCGATCTCGGGGTTGTCATACAGGGGGAGTTTGATGACTACCGTTCTGAGGATTATTCTTATCTGGATTAGATTTCTATTTAGAGATTGATATAGATGTTACTTTTATGGTCACTTTATGATTTGATTGATTATGAGAGTGAGAGAGAGAGAGTGATAGAAAACCCATTTTACCAGTCTTATGATTTTTATATTGATGAGATAGTTTGATGTTACACTTAACCACGCTCATTGGTGAATTCGATGTTTTATTTTTCACATTCTGATATTCAATGGAATTGTTCAAATTTAAATGATTGGTATTTAGTTTGCTTTGGGCCCAGTAGCACCTCGGATACGGGTTTGGTGCATGTAATGCATAGACCCGGATTCGGTGTGTTACAAATCACATCTAAGAAGGCTTACTTCTCCAAGGTAAGCTTCTTCAACACATTTTATTTAACATATATGAAATCCATGTCATTATAAGCATGTATTGGAATTACATGTTCATTTCTTAGTGTACTTTATTGCCTCACCATATCTTTTTACATTCTTCTCACTAAGAAAAGACTCCCATGGTAATGAAATGTGGATGAACTAAATGGCAGAGAGAGGGGGTTTCTTAATATCTCATTAGGTCATATCCAAGTCTTGGCATGGGTGGTTTTGAAAGCCTATCTCATATGGAATTCCCCATGGCTTGCGGGAGCAAGACATCGCCTCATTATTGTTAGTTCATGATATTATTCTTGTCTTCCTTTTCTCATTTCTAGATCAATGTAATCGCACTGAACCCCCCTTTTTTTACCTTTCTCTTTAAAGTTCCTTTCAATTCATTTCTAGAAGTGGATAAACGCTTCTTTATTGCATGAGTATGTGTGACAGCATGCCTTGTATATTGTGACCATATGGCAGGCCACTTCCCATCTCTACTTTGATTTACGATTTTATAAGATATACATACTTGTAGACTAATAGCATATGCGCCTCACTCACCATAAGTGAATATGCATGTGTGGCTTCCTTATTAACATATAATCTTTATGTACACTCCATGCAATACCACACACTTGCACAGGTTTCTTAGTAGAGTTTACAATGAAGCATGTGCCATTGTTATGTTTGTTTTGATCGTTTATTTCATATGCATGTGTGGTTTGGCCGAGAGACCATAGCCAAGATCAATCGGGTCATTTCTTCTCCTCCGCCAATAGAGGAAAGGAAAAGCTAACAAATACAAGGATGGGATGCTTTTGATCCCTGCCCATTACATGAACTCCATTTCATGGATAGAAGAGCTCTTCGTTTTTATTTTGTTTAAAATAAATTTAACTAGCTAAATTAGGTTCAAACCTCTAATCCTAGACCACTGTGGGCCCACAATGGGGTCCACACCCCTTGGTCATCCCCAAAGGACCAGAGAACCTAGCCCAGGCTAAAAATTTTATTTTGGGAATTACACTACTTGGCCGAAATCTCAGATCGGTCAAGCAATGTATTGTGTATAATCGAAATTGAGTTTCAGATACACAATATATACTTTATGACCAAAATTGAATTTCGTTCACTTATAATTTCAAAGTTGACCAAACTGTAGGTCAACCCAGAAAAATTCCAGAATTGAGTTTTGGCCTTTTTAATTATTTCTTAATCCATTTTAAATTAAATCAAGCAAGTCCAACAGGTCAAAGGTCATCCTTTAACCCAAGATGGGCCTTGGGCCTAATTGTAAAACCCCGAATTTTTTAATATTTTAATATAATAAATAAATCTAAATATTGGATAATAAATTAGATAAACCTGAAAAAAATTAAGGAATAAAGAATTAATCCAAGTATTGGAGGATTAGCATTATGTTCCAAGTATGTATATATTAGTAATTAAATAAATGATAGTAATTACGAGTTATTAGGAATTGGAATATTAATTTAAATTAATTGAAATATTAATTATAGATTTGACTTTAATTAATAGTATTAGGAAAAGTGAAGAATTAATTTAGAATAATTGGGAAAGTAAGTTAAATATGAAGTTTGGGAAAGATAAGTATTAATCCAAGTGTGTATTATAGCCAAGAATACTATAGAAAATAAATTTGGAAATTTTAGAAGAAATCCAATGGGTAAATATGAAATTATCAAGAGAAGGGTATTTTGGTCAATTCCTACGAATTATTGGTAAATAATTAAATAGATTAATTAAATTATTATTAGACTTGATAAATTATGTTAAACCTAAGTTGGGTTTAAATTGCTTATTAATAATGATATTTATAATTTAATAAGTGGGAAAAGGGCAAATTAATAATTATAGTTGATTAAGAGCCTTAAGTTGAAGGAAAGAAGAGGTTTAAGGAGTTTTTGAAATATTTAAAAATAAGGGAAATAATTAGCACGAAAATTAGGAAAAATAGAAGTTTTTCTTATTTAGAATTAAGAGGAAATAATTAAGAGTTGTGAAAGATTAGGAAATCTTTTAAGTGAGATTAGGAATCTTAGTGGGGTTAGTTAGAAAGTTTCCTAAACGAAACAGGACTTCTATTTTGGGTGAGTCTATAAAAGGGAAACTTTAGGGAGAAGTTAGGGTTTTTTCTTATCAAATCATATAGAGGAAAAGGAGGAGAAAGCAAGGCTCTCACGTTTGGGGAATTGAGAGAGAGAAAGTGCTGCAGAAATTTCTGACCAGCGTTCACCCAAGCGTGATCTAGAAAGATTCAACCGTTGGATCGGTCTCAAATTTGGGGGTTTTGTTCACAACTAGTGGAGCTTCAATCTGAACGGTGGAGATGGTGTTTTGAGGTCTCTAAAGGGGTGCGATAATAGCAGATTTCAAATGTACCTTGAAGAGAAGGATTTTGTGTTTTGAGGCAAGTAGTAACACCCCATTTTGTTTAATCGTTGCATGATTTTAGGTTTAAACGTTTGTATTTGATTTAGAATTAATGTATGATGATTTGAGATACTAAACCATGTATTTTATACGATAGATTTCGTGGGTTTGATTGATTTTATATTGGGTTTATGAAAACTGTCAAGCATGCTAAAAGTATTGTGTTTCCTTAGGTTTTGATTTAGATTTATTATAAATCTATGTTTAGATGTCTTTGGAATGATCCAACATGTTTAGAGGTTGAAAATATATGATTTAGAAGTGATTTGAGGAGTTGGTTTGATATTATTCGGATTTAGGATGAAATTTCACGTATTAAAGAAAACCCAGAATTTGCGATTTTGTATGGGCACCTGACACATCGCTTGAGCGCCCATGTTAAATAAGGGAGCGCTAGAAAGGTCACTTGAGTGCCCGTTATGTTTTGTTTCAAAGACTGCTAGACAAGATTGCTTGAGCGCCCAACCTAGATTTTCTGAATTTGGGAAATATAACTAGATTTTTATTTTAAAATGATTTTTAGACAAATCCAACAAATGTACAAATAAGATTTGGGTGTTTATGAGTTGTTTTCAGTGGTCGATTAATTTTATAAAAATTATACAAAGTTTTGGGTACGTTCTACTAAAATATGTCTTGTTTTAACTTGAAAGAGAGTTTTGGTTCTAGAATTTGTTTAAAATCGTTTTGGTTGATTTCTACACCTGTAAAACATTGTTTTAGATGTGATTCAAGTCTTGAAATTTATCGAAATACTTTTATAACAGATTTAAGTACGTTGAGCCTATGTTTTGAAATATAATAAGTATTGACAAGAGGTTTTGGATTATTGATTAAACATGAACAAACTACTTTATATACGAAATTTGATTGTGGATTTATGCTCTTCCATATACCATGGAATGATTTATATGCCATAAATGGCAATGTGGATTATTTGTACAGTGGCTTGATGGCCAGATTTATTTTTACCTACTTGGTGGCAGAGACGTGTATTACCTGCTTGGTGGCAGGGACTTTTACCAACTTGGTGGTAGAGATGTGTATTACCTGCTTGGTGGCAGAGATGTGATACCTCATGTGGGGGAGATGTGATTACTACATGGTTGCAACCCGCATGGGACATGGGTGTGTGAGTTATCACTTGAGGGTGAGGAAGTTATTTCTTGCGGGGAAGATGTAGATGCTATGTGTTCACATTCTGCGGTTGAGTTATGCTATCTCCTGCGATGGGTGCCTGCGGTCTAGAGATGTGTATTATCCTGCGGATGAGGTGTAGATACTATGTGTTTACATCGTGTGGTAGAGGTAGGCTACTACCTGAGGGTAAGATTTAATTACTAATTATAAATGATTTGATTTCTTTTAAAAAGAATGAGATTGATTGATTGGTTTAGCCATATTTTGACAAGAAATATTAAAATGACATGATTAACATGTTGAATTGTTTGGGAAAAAAACTATTTGTATTAATTTGGAGAAAATTGTAGATTTGATTTATACGGCTTTGTCTTCTTGTTTTAGCGATACTTGTGATACTGTTTTGCAACACATGAAAGGTTTGTAAAGGATATGTGTATATATATATATATTGTTTTCTTTCATGCATGTTGCTACTTGTTGAGATTTTATATCTTATTCTTGCTTTTAAATGTTTTGTTTTTAGGTGATCATGGAGAGGACGCCTTGGGTTAGTCTGATAATGGGCTGAAGTCTAGAATATTCAGAAGTCAAGAGTAGCATATCGATGTAGGTGTTTTTATTTTCCTAAAATGTTAGTAGGTGATCTAGTAGAGTTTTGGGAGTTAGTTAAGTTGTAGTTTATCTTTTATTTGAATACTTGATGTAATAGAAAGATTCAGATTTTAATGAATAATTTAAACTTCCTAGCACTCTGATAACTCTTAATTCTTTTAGTCTTATTTCTTGAACTAATTGTAATGTACCACAAATTAATGCCTTGATTCGAGTAAAAAAAAAATGACACGGTTTTGGGGCGTTACACTTACGGACCCAAATTTAACGCCTGCGGGCCTTCCAAAGGAGCCCATCCATCCCGATTCATCCATTTGGATTAATTAAATAGCAATCCAAATAATAAGGGCCATACCCTTTGAGGCCCAAATCAAAGCCTAATTTGAAGCATGTTTGTAGGTAGTTGGTTAGGCCGCTTCCCAATGTAGGGGCCTATCGGGCCCCACTCTTCTTTCTTCCTCAAAAAGAGAGAAGAAACACCTAATAAACTAAAAGTAAAGGACCTTATCCCTTATTCCTACAAAGACTTAGGTTTCTTAAACCTAAGCCTAAGGGTGGCCCCTAGCTAGCCCTTAGAAACCTCCTTTTGTCATCAGACTTAATCAAGATTAATAAATCAAAAACAACCATTGTGGGACCCACCTAGTGGTCCAAAAACTATCCAAACTCACCTAGTAATTTTCAATCATGTGGCTAAGAATTAATCAAGCCTAAACCAAACCCCAATCGGGCTCTTAGGGTTAAGATTGAGCCCAAACAGGAACTTAGGCTATATTTAGCCTAACTTGGCTTTAGTGGACCTTCAAACAGGGTCCACATGTCAAACATAGATCACCTAAAACTACGAAAAATAAAATCAAATAAAGGAACCTACACCAGTCATGTGGTCCCCACATTGTCCTAAATAAATTGCGCATATCGGCTTAGGAACGGGTGAGATTAATGCGAGTTGACTCATAACTAAGATGACCCATGGGACTCATCACCCGACGGAGGGGACCGAGGTGTCTATAAACTTCCCCAAACCGTAACCGAGTACTTAACCAGAATCTCAAGCTGTAGACCACCTAATTAGACAACCTTTTAGGCACTCCGGTGTCTACTGTACCCCATCAGGTAGTGATGACTCTTCATTCCCCAATATCCTTTTCCCGATCTTGAAAGCATGCAATCCTTTGTACTTTCATCAGATAACACGCTGGGACATATCCCTAAAGGAGGCACGCACAAGTGCACCTCCCAGTCAGTGCAGACTGCGGATCGACGTGCGCACAACTACCCAACTAGATCATTCGTGATCGCTCTATCCTCCAAGTCTCCCATCACGACGAGACGATAGCTTATCTCCTTTCCACTTCTTCATGTCGTAGTGGAAAGGAATTCCCTTTGCTGCTTCTTGTCGCAGCAGCTTGCGATGATACTGTTTGCCTCAGACTAGAGAATATCCTACCATCGGCGATCTAATTGTGACCACCCCCATACTCACTCATCATTTATCACGGTGATAAGAGAGAGGCAGGTACCATGTCAGCTTTGATGAAGCTAGAGGAGTAATTGAAGCAATCACGCCAAGCAATATAGCTAGCGCAAACCCCCAAATTAACACTATGGTGGACGTTCCTTTAACTTTTTCTTATCCTATGACGCCACGGCGATAAAAGAGAGAGGTCGGTACTATTGATATTGTTAATTTTATTTATTTTCCTTTTTATTTGAAGGTTGATTGCACAAATCAACTCTTATCCCTCGCCTATAGTGACCAACACGCCCCTCAACCGTGACCTTTTGTGACTGACATGTCTCACGGTTGTTACCATAGTGGCCGGCCACATCCCACGGCTATCACTTTTTGTAGCCAACACACCCCACAACCGTCATCTTTTGTAGCTGATAATCATTATGGCCTTCATGTTTTATGGTCAATAACCATTATAATCTTAACATCAATGGCCGTAAACTATTGTCCCCATCACTATTGTCATTTCTTGTACCTAGTAACCAAGAATCTATATCGAAGGATGAACCCCGACCTTTGTTCAATCGCCTGACTATTAATATATCATGGGTGGCTTGCAATACGACTAAGTCAATTCTAGCTTGGATTGGACCAAGTGCTCGGGGTTAAGACCCCGCCCAACTCATTGTACTTATAGAGGTACTAGTTTGCCTGAGCAACATCACACCAATCACACCACGTGCCAAGTCCGGGAGAAAAACGGAGGAACACTCACGTTCTCTCATTCTCTCTTCTTTCTTTTTCTTATGTTTTTCTCTCTTTCACAAGGAATCCAGCATCTCCTTCCCAATTTGCTTTCCTTCTATGAATCTCTCTCTTCTATAAATGATTGAACCTTCTCACAAACCTTTCTCTCTCTTCCGTGAAATCTCTTACTCTCGATTATCTCTTAAAATTTCTCTCTTTCATAATTGTTTCCTCTCTTAATTTTTTTCTAAAACTCTCTCTCTCTCTCTCTCTCTCTCTCTCTCTCTCTCTCTCTCTCTCTCTCTCTCTCTCTCTCTCTCTATACAGTAAGAGAAACAAACAGAATCTCAGTTCCCTCTAAAGTCTAATAGGGGAATTAGAAAATTTGTGGGGGCCCACTTAGATAAACAACCCACTCTAAAAATAGAGAGTATGCCATTCTAAATGGGTTGTTACGGCGTGTTTAAATTTGAATGTGCAAAGAGCACTGGTGGGTAGAGGTGTAAGTAGGGTGGGTTGGGTCAGGTTATGAGAGTTCGAGCTCAACCCAATCTAGGATTTACTAGCCCATACTCGTCGTTGACCCACCCTAACCCAAACCCAACCCAAAACATTACTATTTGAGTTCGGGCTGGGTTCGGGTTGGCCCAAACAAAATGTAAGATTTTGAATTTTTTTACAGTTTTTGTTATAATTACAAAATGTTGGAATATTATTCATTATTTTGTCTATCAACATGCTTTTATGTTTGTTTGTTATAAATGCAAATATTACAAATTCCTCTTGATTTGTCCCTTAAATTTGGGAAAAACACACTTAAGTAATTTATTTCTTTAAAATTTTTAAAATATAATACTGGCTCACTATATTTGTGGTTTTGTACAATCTTTCTTGTAGAATATGTGCTCCAAAATATCACATTCCTTGTAACATATATTTATATGTATGTGAGTATAAAATTATTTATTTGACAAAAATTTCTTAAACTTATTATTACATGTTAATAATTTATGTTTAATAGTTGATTGTATAAATACAATGACAATATAAAAAGAAAAGAAAACAATGATACATATATATACAAATAAATATTCACTTATATATATTTGGTGGAGTTTTATATATATATATATATATATATATATATATCTATAAAAGTGCGTGTACATAAAGTCATCATTAACTTCGGGCTTTTTGAGTTGTACAGCTTGAACCCAAGCCCAACCCAAACTAAACTTCGAGCTCGAAATGAAACCCAACCCAAACCAAACCCAAACTCAATGCTCACTTTGGGCTCTTATTCGGGTTGGATTGGGGGGTCCGGGCTAAATTTACAGCTCTACTAGTGGGTCGTTATGGCAGGGGATTGTTTCGTTTGTGGGGGGTAATATTTGAAAAGAAAAAATAGAGGGCCTGAATCTGAGGGGAATGTCCCCCCCACCCATTCTCTTTAGTAATAGTATAGATTTTATCTCTCATCTAAAACACTCTCAATTTCATATCAAACGAGAAGAATCCTAACCTGTCAAATAGCAATATTACAAAATTACAACCATAAAAACACCACAAACATTTTTGCATTTTTAAAAGCCCATATTTTCTGTTTATAAAAACTGCAATGTTTTTGAATCCGTTTTTCTAAAAACAATTTGAAAACCATAAATACCAGATACGTTTCTAGTTTTCTGTTTTTAAAAATTGAAAAAGGATTTTTAAAAGGGTACCAAACCCCCTTAATTAGTTGCCACATCATCATTGCTCGTTTAGAATTTCCATGCACAAGAAGAGAATTACACCGACCAACTAATTAAACAAAGATGCGATGGCATTGGCAATATCCAGAGGACCACTTCTCCAAGATTAATTTTGACGGTGCTAAGTTTATATATTTTTATTTAATATATAGGTAATATGAGTATATCGATGTTCAAGTTACATTTCTATACAAAGCATATGAGCCGAACTGTTATAAATCTATTTAGTTGCTTTCATATAATTCTAAACTTATTCATAAGAAATTATTTTTTATTTTTGGAAAATAAATCAAGGTATAGTATTCATTAAAATTTTAATATAATAAATTAAGTTTCACATAAGCATTTTTAATGAATAAAAATTTAATTATTTATTTAAAAACAAAATGGTTTATTACCAGGTTGGGTTTGGGTTGGTGGGTTCATCGGTGACCCAGAATTCATGATACAGCATTACCAGATGGGCAATGGGACGTGATGAAATGGAGCATTACCACATCAGTAAAAAAAAACCGATGATAAAATAAACTCGCAGGCAGCTTGCGGAACTACTACTTATTTACTTTAATTTTTCCATTTTTCCCGCCATAAAATAAGAAAAGCATTCTACAAAAAGGGAAACCAACAGCATGAAGAATCAAATGCCGCCCCCAAAAAAAGGAAAATAAAAGACAGGAAGAAGAGAAAAAAATAATAACAATAAAAAAAAAAAAGGAGAGCGCTGACCTCTTGGATTCCCTAGAGGAAAATTTTCGACGAATCACAGGACATTGACATTTATAGTACACCTGACCTAACTGGCATCCCAGAATGGCACTGAAGTGAAATACATGGGGGGATAAATCAAAGAATCACCTTATGGGGAAGGAGGAAGACATCAGTAATTTTATGCTTCATGAGAAGGTAGTGAGAATGAAGTGAAGTGAAGACCCATGCACAGTTTGATCAGTAATCCTCAAACAGCACTGCTTGGATCTGTGAAGGCCAAAAACCATGAATAAAGATGAACGGTGGCACTTGCTTACTGCTTTAGATTTGACCAAACTGCTGCATCCTTTATGTTCCCCCCGTCTTCCATAATGACCTGTATAACCATTCCCAACACTTGCGCGATTGCCTGGAACCAAGCAGTTTTTGTCTCCCTCTCCCTTCTCTTTTAAGGTTTTCTCCCATATGCCCATATGTACAAATTGATCATCCACTATTCCCAGCAACCTCTGCAGCCCGCTGTCTCATCATCTCCATCACTGCCGCCCTCCTACGAGAATCAGACTGCTGCTGCAACCTCCTCAAATGCTCTTTCAGATCCCTGAACATTGACGCGTTAACTACACATTTCTTCAAAACTGAAAACATAACAGATTTCTTTATGACTTAAAAAGAGATTAACATACACACCTGCAACGTGGTACATGGCACTCTGATTCTTTGCAGGCTCTAGCATGCAATTGAAGTAAATACCACATCTTCTTGCAAAGAACACAACCACCAGAAGCACGCGTTCTGCATTGTATGCCATGGCGGAAAAGCCCCTTGACTTTGCGACAATTTGGATACTGGCACTGTGGAGAGCGGCATTGAGATGCATGCACCAGAAGATCAAGCATTTTCCTAAGCTGCAACAGCATATCATCACATAATGTGAGGCCAGATAAGAGATGCAATATCTCAATTGAGTAAACAATACTCAAAAGTCAAATGAACCTAACAGAAGGCTACAAATCCTTTAAAAACCTTGTCAAAACATAAATTTAGCCATTGATCTCTTCACATTAGAGAAAATAAATTTAGTCATTTGTACCGGTTATAAAAGCTGAAAGAAAAGCATTTGGAGACAACAAGAGGAAGCACAACGAAAGAATTTCTCTTTGAGAACCAGGAGTTAAATCAAGGGTAATTCACAATGAATAAAATCATAATACTATCAAGAAAAAGTCATAATTAGGATTAGACAAACCCCAATTTGCTTCCTGTTCACAATTGAAAAATGCATATATAGCTCCGACAAAGATATCTGAATATGAATTCAGATGGAAATAGTGTATCTTGATATGCACGAATGTACAAGGAGAAATTTCAAGATAACCATAACAAAGATAATGCTGCATAAGAAGCATTATTAACTGAAATCAAGACACAACATGATCAACAAAATGGCTAATTGCAACTAGCTGGGATCAGCAACATAAATTCTTTTCCCAATCTATTGAAAAAGAAGTCTCTATTCAAATAAAATATACTCAAATTGATTCTGAAACTCCACTGAGATCATTTGTCTTCCTCTAGCCTTTTTATATCCTTGGGTATCCATTTTACATTATAAGAAAAAAAAAAAGTGAGGTCCAAAACTATACCATTTGTTAGGAAATAGGGTTATGAGTCACACCATGAAATTAAGAGTGACAGCAAAAGTAAATTTTTTTACAGAATCCAGATCAATTTATATGCCACAAAGGCACAAAGGATTAACTTTTGTACGATGAAAATTAGTGGAAAACCGTACAGATGAGATAAGAGAATAACCATCATATGGCTTGTATTCATCCAGAGAAAGTATATGACAGCGTCTAGAGCTTTATCTGATCAGTTTTCAGAACAAGACAGAAGTCGCATGCTGATATATAGATATCATTAATAATATGCACAAGGGCGTGCTAAATTAGAGTGAAAGTAGATGGTAGCAAAGCAAATGAGTCCTACAATATTATTCAGAAACATAGAACTTTTCATGTCTTCCTCTTAAACAACAATATCCATGATGGATATGCAGCAGAATGTTAACATAATGAATATCATTCCTGTGCCATAGCTACATTTTGTGATCCATCTAGTCTCCAAAGAATTTTATTCTAGACCATCTTCCATGAAAGAACACCACCACAGTTTGGTAATTCAATGAGGTTCACAAAACTGCATAATGTAAGGTCAACTTCCAACCCTCAATCCTATATGATGGTGGTTTCATATCGGAACTAAGAAATAACCTTTCAAGGCCTCAATCTCAGCCTCAGATAAGGGAGTATCACAATAAGAATTGAAAAGGTGTAGGTTTATTACGACAATGACAATTTACAGTATTCAAACTTCAAAGTAAGTATCTAAAGTTCACATATTAGAATATATATTTTGAAACCATGTCTTGATAAACAACAGCACCATGATATCGAAACTACTTGTAATTAATGTAGCCACATGATTGATGTGAGAGAAATGATCCCTGAGAAAATGACAAGATTCATATCAAGTTCAAGCTAAGGATGGAATTAGCTTGGTTAAACGGGTAAATTAACCTCTAAAGCTAGGTTACAAGAAAGATCAATGTTCAAATGATAAGGCATGAGGCGATGTGTTTCACCTACACAAAGCGTTAGGCGTAAACCCAAGGCATGAGCAAGGTCTACCCTTTCAGTGCCGATGGGCCTACCACTAGGCCAAAAAATGAAATTTTGGCAGCACTCCACTGAAACGCTGGAAAAATCAACAAATATAAAAACTAGGAGTTTTTTTTTTTGTTTTGGGGAAGTTTAACCAAAATTTGGCCGGCACGCCACCCTGTTTTGCTATGAAAAATCACCTATTAAATGGATAAAAAATATTTTTTCTTCAAAAACATTTGTGTTCCCCCCGCGTTTCGCTCAACACGCTGTCCCTTTTCGCTGGAACGCTACAAAAAATTGTCAGAAATGCAAATTGGCGATTTTACTCCCGTGAAATGCATCGCAAATGCATAAAAATCGAAATTTCGCCAAAATTGTAAACACTAGGCATGAGAGTTGACCATCGTGAACACACCTTTATGTATATACAAATTAATAGAATTAAGATGTTTATATAGAAATTAAAAAAGTAAAATAACAATTAAAATTCACATCATGACATGATAGCCTACAAGGCTACAACTATAATAAAATTAGTCTTTATTCACTTTACTTGGTTAACTAAACTCATGCCATAGTAAGAACTTACGTTATGCTTAAATGGATGTGCATTAAATCAATTTTCCTAGAATTGAAAAATTTTTATCACCCTACATAATGATGCCTAAAACTTATGGCTTAAGGCATACACCATTTTTTCCCTTTTTAGCCTTGGTCAAAAAGCAAACAACTTACGAGTAAGTTCCAACTTGGAGCACTTTTGTAATGTCTCACTTTGAGGTGCAACTTCAGTCAGAAAGAATCAACTACCCACCCATTGTGAATAGAATTTAGCATAATTCTTTAAATGTTATGCCCACTCTTGACCATAGTTCTAAATTTTGTGCCGTATCAATTGATATAGTCAATACGTATCCTATATCGTGTGATACAGCATGATATATAACAATGTATCCTTAAGTTAATTGTATCAGTCGATACAATCGATACCGTTGTCAATACACTCGGTACATAGTCGATACGCTCAATACATAGTCGATACTCTCGATACAATCGATACTTAATGAAAAAAATAACAGAAGAGGCCATTCTAAAGAAAGGCTTATACTCTAAAACCAAAAGGAGTTCAGAGAAACCTTGACATCCCATTGTTCGAAACCTATTTTCGACCTGATTTCTCAAATAATGTGAGAGACAACTTTTAATGAATCAAACGAAGAAATTGTATTTGGTCTATCCAAATTGGTTTTGTTTAATATATCCACCATTATTTGTGCATATCCACTATTTTATAGTATATCCATGCGTATCCATTTTTGGATTGGTCGATATGGCACATCAGCATGATATTTTGAACCATGCTCCTGACATGTGTAGATGACCCCCCAAATTACTATCTTGTACAGCATTACTTCTCCCATTCAGTTATATGACTGTCTGGACTTCAATACATCCCAGAAAAGTTTAGGTCTTTCTTTTTTTCCCCCGGAAGGAAAACCACAAACAAAAGCCAAAAGCAACTTCTTGCAGCTGCTTAAACATTGAAAGGTACATGCATTATATGTAAGAAAAAGTAAGCCCTCCACCACAGGTGCTTAAAAGGCATGAAAATATGGTTGAAAACACAACTAAAGTCAGAAGAGATGATTGAGAAATTTTCATTCACAAAAATATTGCAACATACCTGCAAAACTCGTTTCTGCCGAGCTTCTTTGTTCTGTGCATCACGATCAGCAATGGACGGGTGATTCGTCAATTTATGAGGATGATCAACTCCCCCGTCTTTCTGATAGCAAGAATTGCATACGTCATAATCAGGGCAGACTTCACAGCGCCAACCTTGACCGGTTTCAATGTCATTGTGGCACATGTTGCATGTAGTCACAAAAGCAGGTGCAGTTGGATTATGAAGATGATATAGGACCATCATTGAGGAATGCTTAGCCCGGCGTAGTGTATCATATTGATAATGATTTCCTTGACAAAGACTCAGAAATGCCTGTCGAGTATCAAAAAATTCACTCTCAAGAATCTCATCTTGATCCTTGGTATCCACGGTCACATCATCCACTTCAACCTGCAAAGAGTATAATGAATTGACCTTCATCATCTAAAAATTTTGATACGAGATTTTCACATGACAATAGAAATAAGGAGCTAAACATGCAAGTCATTTGCTAACATTTTAAACAATGACTTTTATGAATCTAAGAACTCACAGGATTAAATGCATGTTTGTCTCTACTATTGATAGGATGCCTGTCCCTCTCTTCAAGCTTTTGCTCTGCGTCATAACACCTGCAGTGTGTGCAAATAGAAAATAAGCTCCTCTTATGAGGTCCATGAGATCTCAAAACAGGGAAATGAAGATTTGCAACCCCCAAACAGCACTCCCCACAAAAAAAAAAGAATGGAAAAGAAAATGTTTTTACATTAAGATGATAATAGTTGTTGATTACAAGAGAATAATTCAGGAGTTTCTAATGTTGCATAATTGAGATGGAACAGAGGAGAATCAATCAATTAGAACAAGCAACATATATTTAGTTTTGCAGGTGAAAGTATAAGGGTGAATATATATATTGATATCGTGTATATAGAGCTCTAAAATGGAGTAATCAAATCAAGACAAACAAAATTATTAGCCATCTTTGAGGTCAAGAGGCACTTCTCTTAAACCTCAACATGAGACAAGTTTCAGGCATAAGCACCACACATCTGGCTCTCTTTTCTTTCTTGCGCCCCCCTCCTCTTTTCTCCCTCCCCAAAACTCCTGGACTGGCAGAAGAAAGACTATACCCTACTAGGATACCACCAACAATGAGCGTGCAGAAATGTATAATTTCAAATGATTTAGACCCCCATTCTGAACATGCATCGACTTACAATACCTATTGTAGAGAAGACACTAAATTCTTATCTACAGAATTTATATATTCTTCGTTTCCTTTCTTTGCAATGGGTGTCTGCTGAAATGGACCAGTGTCACATTCAGAGTTCCAAGGTTTTAAGGCATACATCAAACCAAAATGATGGAAGACAACAATGAATTAAAAGACAGAGTTTGAAATCAGTGGCATTACAGCATATAACCAATCACATTTCGATGTTAATGATAGGAAAGCTTCCCATGTGACTAAACCGCTAAGAACATTCATTTATAATAAACATCATTAGAATGAACAATCAAGAAGCATCTCTAGAAGAAACATAGACATGCAGAATTAGAAAAAGCTTACCTCTCACAAAGATGAAATTTTTGGCACACACGGCAATCCCAACGTTTTCCTGACACCATTAGATGACAACAATGACTGCATGCATGCTGCAAGTGAACCATAATAAAATCCTCCTTCATTGGGCAGATGGTTTCACCAAGCTGTGGACGGAAGAAAAAAGTTTAACAAACATTTAAGAACAAAAATTTGGTATATCCCAAATTTATTTTATTGGTATGAGCAAGAAAATGAGAAATATAGGAACTTCAACATTCTGAAGTCTGTACTAGTATAGAGGAGTATTCATTAGAATGAAAATAATAATAATAATAATGAAACAATGACAATCCAGCAGCAAAGCTGGAATAACTTCATTTACTATCAAATATATAAGATGATTGACAAATAACTACTGAATGCATTAACAAAACCAATACAAGTCACATTGACCTGCATATTATTGCATAAATTCATAAGCACTTAATTTCAAGTAATAGAAAAACTTGGGAAAGTAAAATTGACTCAGAGAGCAAGATGTCTGAAGCAAAATTTTACTTTCTGCATCAGTAGAACATCCTTCGATGCATTTCCAGAAAGATCAGTATGACCAGCAGCTTTTAAAGCCCTTTTGGTTATAGTTTTTTTCGTTTTCCCTTTCTTCTGTTGCTTTCTGCCATCTTCTTCTTGTCGAAGCTGATTGATCATGTCCTCCGCAGCACCAGGCCAATAGTCTCCATCAAAATATGGCAGCCGAGCAGCAGTTACCTTAGCCTTACATTCGCCAGTAGATACAAAGAAATGGTCATATAAATTAGTGAGGTCAACGACAATACCCTCATCCCAAGCTTTCCTTAACATTGATAAATACCTGAGACAAAATATGCACATACGTGCAAAAGAGAGATTTTAGAGAGAGGACAGAAACCACAATTACACATTACCTTATAGAAGTAGAAAGACAGAATCCAATTCTGGAGGTTATCAGACTCACCACTCCCTGAGTTTATCAGATTTTGGTGTTTTCTGAATTTCTGGATGGCAATATAAAATATAATCTTCACCCTTCAATGGCGGACAAGCCCATATATAGCAGCTTGTAAAACCTCGTATCTTGCAATAATCTAGATATCCTATCTGAAAAGAGAAAATAAGGGAATTTCCAAAGTCATCATAATAAACACATATGGAAGCTCCAGAAAAGTTCAATTGTCAAAAGAATACAGAAAAGAAAAATGATTAAAAAAACCTCTAATTTACCAGAATTTCATGGTAAACATATGTACGGAGGGCCTCCCCACTAGATGTTTTAACCTCAGGTCTGAAGTATTTAACAGAGTCCAAATATGAGAGATATACACGCCGCTGGTTAGGGTACTGGCATTCTGAACCAAATTCCTGCACATACATGCCAAAAAGGCAAACTTCTACACCTTCGATTTTCTGAAACAACAGAATTACCTGGAAAAAAGAAAGGCCGTTGCTTCATAATTTTAAGATTGAATCGTCATTTATGCCACAAACATATAAACTGCCAAAAATATATAATGTTTACAAGCATCCAAGGTCTTTTTAAATATATCACAAGAGAATGACTGCATTTCTGCAAGTTAATATTCAAAATAAGAGAAACTCAACCATACCTTAGATTTATAAGGAAATTCTGTCGGGTAGTTTTCCTCTTGAAAAATCTCCAGAAACCGCTGCTTAACTTCCAATTTTTTGTCAACAGATGAAACAACTCTAATTACCAGTGATTCTGCACCCGGAACCTGGTAGTATCAACAAATATCAGCACACACATGAACAATAAAGGAATCATCAAAGTTTAACTCCTGGAAACATTTAATTAAAGACATGAAATCAGAGTCAACAAATAGTGCCCTGCAAAATATATTGAACAAAGCAAGCAATTGGCAATAAAAAGAAAAGACAAGGAATTTTGGACTCAAAATGATCTCCTCAATGACTACTTTTGAGAAGGGAAGCTAATTTTTTTATTTTTTTTATTTTCATTCATATCCAAAAGAGAGAATTTTATAGAAAAATGCAAATAGCAGTAAAGCCCTTTTTGACTATCACATCCACTTTGAAAATCCAAATTCTTGGGATCCAGGAAAACAAGATATATGCTGACAGGATGAGTCAAAAATTTCCTTGAGCAAATATGCTAAGAACAAGGACCTTCAGCCATTTTCCGCCCTCGAGGAATATCAATTTAAGAATCCTCCTCCAAAATTTAAGAAGCTGCAATCTTCTGATTTTTTTTTTAAATGTTTTCATAAGGTTTCACGGACCAGGCCTGGGAGCCAGACAGTCCCGGTATGGAAAGTTCCAATTGTTCTCTTCTAGTTGATCCTGATGAAATTGTCTCAATCCCACATACTCAAAGTCGGAAAGAGTCTGATGACTCTGATCTAATAAAGGGATATGATTCTACAGCAGCAACTGGTAACCATGAGTTAGAATAAATAAATTCTAAATATGTAACAGGAAATGCTTGTCTGTTACTTTATCAGTTTACCTTGATTTTGTGAGTTCACCTGATACCAAACCAGTATTCCTAGGTCATATTATGGTTAGCTGTTAAAGACTCATATCAACCAATCTGTGAAACCATAGGTTCTAAGAAGCACAATTTCTGCTCCGTCGACACAGTTTATCCTAATGATCCAAGAACTACAAAATTCTCAGTTCTACAGATAAACAAAGCAATATCTGTCAAAACTAAAGTTCAAGAAGTTTAGGGTAGGAGCCCAAACACTGACCAGTTCAGAAAGTGTCAATCTACTGTATAATCCTCACTATAACTGAAGATTACCAAATGGTTTGATAAAAGACTTAATGTTTCTGGCTGCCACTAGTTCTAGAATGAAAAATGTTAACTAATATGGAAAGGTCGATTTGATGTTCAGGGTGTCTATCCAAAATTAAATTGGATAATAACACCCATAAACAACGAATAATTAGGATTCAGAACATTAGCAGATCTCCAAAATCGTGTATTCAAATTGTTCTAATCATAATCAAATAAAACAATGGAAACACCTAAAAAAAGGGTAAATTCCTGATTAAACAAATTTGGAATTCAACCAATGAAAGCAAAAGCATCAAAAGGGAAGTAAAAGACACCTCATCATAACTTTTGCCTAGACTCTTTGCCCTATTTAGTCTCTCCTGCTTCAGACGTTTATTAAGCCGTTGCTCGATATGGTCACTAAGGATTGTTCTTGGTAAGTCTTTTGCACCAAGAACAGCACTCTGTGGTAAGGGCTTACGCTCTCCCTTTTCCACCTCGTCTATGTAACAATTAGGACAGGTATACTCAGCTTGTCCACCATCATTCCTTCGACCATTAAAAAGTGCACATATCTGATGTTGCCAAGCTTCGCATTTGTCACATTGAACCCACTGTACAAGAGACAAGGAAATAAATTCAGGCAATTTCATGAACAATGATGTATAGCAAAATAAAGAGAGAGAAAACACAAAAGAAAAGAAAAAAAATTTATTACAAAAAAACAAAAAAGAAAGGAGAAGGCAAAACTAACCCATTCTTCAGTCTCCTCATCATTTCTCTTTTTCTCCATTCTTGCCTTCAGAATAGAAGTCCCATCAACCTCAATAGCGTCTCCACGCGCTTCATTGTAACATGGAATACAAAAATAGTGCCTTGTATCACCGGTCCCCACAGTATAATACATTGCATTTCTCTTGATACGAGCACCACATGGTGTGCAATAAATTGGTGGAGGTTCAAAAGTAAGTTTTTCAACTGCACATAACTGGCATGAGTTCTCACTCATCAAGTGTTCCATGGCTTGATTCTTCTCAGCCTTTGCTTTACTCTATTAGAAAAAACATAAAAAAAAAAATAAGGAAAAAAATCATTTAACAAGGGACTACTATGAGAAAATCTAAAAAGTAATGATTATAACGTTGTAATTCCTAGGTATTGCAATGATCTTCTAGAAAAAAATATAAAGCTTTGATTCATATAGAACTAATAACTATGATCAAGTGTACAAAGTGAACCTTCTCAAACATTAAACTGTCATTATAGGAACCAATATCTTCAGACCAGATCAAATGCTTGCATTACTAAGACAATCGTCCAGGTTATGTTTCAGTTCTCTAGATGATAAACTGCTAACTAGCCTGATTTGGATAAACACACGCTCTAATACCATTTATAAATTGAGCTTATAATTGATATCAATCCAATAACAGAACCCAGAAATCACATGATTTCTATTAACTAATAAAAATAGGATTTCAAGGAAGAAGTATAGTACAATTCATAGGCTTCAGAAAATAGAACTTCTGCACAAGAGTATAATGAAATCATATTTTCTCTGGACTTCGACTACAAAGACAAAAACAAAGATTTGCTGAGTTTTAGATATCTATAAGAAGACAGGTTGTGGGGCTTGAAAGAAAATATAGAATTTGTAGTTGACTAGTATTTATGGTTATAGAAAGAACTAGAAGATAATAAACCATAAAAAAGAACAGAAAATTTAGGAAACAAGATTAAGTAGTCATTCAATTCTACTTAGTGACATGTGCAATATCTCAACCTAGTCTTCCATAAAATTGTTGCCAAACACAGCAAAATTTTGGCAGAAAACCAATTTTCTCCCCATTTTTCAACCTTCTACCACCAAATCTTTGACAAAATTCCCACATAAAATTCTCTAACTCATTTGTGAATATTTTACAAATCTACAAGCTTTCTACACGGTTTTGGTTAAGATTTAAATGATTATTGGTACTGATGTTTAAGGTAAACATGTTTCCTTTTTGTCTTTGTTCTTTTCTTGCCTCTAAACTCAATGAAACCACGTCAAATTTTTATGGGTATACTGCCATAACATGCACCCCCAACATGAGGAGGATGATGAGGGATCATTCAGAGTGTTATCAATCGCCTAGGCGAAGCAAGGCGATAGACCTTCTTGTAGCCTATGCAAACACACAGGTGCCAAGGCAGTTGCCTAGGCGATAACTTTTTTTCTTTTAAGAACTTACTAGAATTATGTATATTGTTGTGTTTATCTACATCTAACACATGCATATTTTGCTCTTTATGTGCACTTTTAAAGACAACACAAATAAACACAATCAATGTTTAAAGAAAACACAGATAAAATGTTCTGTTTTCAAAAAACAGAAGATAAAACAGTCAATTAAACAGAACAAAAAAAAAAGATGTTCTTTACTGATAATAAAAAAAAAATGTTCCTACAATTGAGAAAACAAAAAGAACCCCAAAAACCAGAAATTCTTTGATTGGGGAAAAAAACGGAAATGATTTCTAAAGGATTGTGTAAAGGTAGCATCCAATTTCGGTTGAACATAAAAAAAAAAAATAGAAATATGGAGAGGGAAGAATGGAGATAAAAAACGAATAGAAAAGAGAGAGTGAGAGAGGTAGAGGGAAGAACAAGAAAAAAAAAGGAATGGAAAAAATAAAACCATGGCTCAAAAAAATTGATGGGGATCAAGACACTGTCAGCTAGAAAACAGAGTAGTTGCCTATTACATGGCTACAACTCCCACTAGTAATGTCATCCCAATTGGAATACAAGAAATACAGAAGTTGTCAAAGAAGTCACCGAAGAGACAAATAGCTCTTTGAATGAAAAAAGGGTGGAGAAGAAGAGAAAACAGAAGGATAGAGAAAGGGGGAAAGAGAGGAGGAAGAGGGGAAGAAAAGTATCTTATTGTAAGCAAGTTCTGGCCGTGCGTGGTTCTTCTGCTTTTTGTTCTCTTCTCTAAGAGCTGCGGGTTCGCCAAGCTTCAAAACCCTTCAATTAACGGTTCATTTCTATATTGTCTTATAATGTATTAATAAAAAATAATTTTATATGTTAAAAAAACCAATAATTTAATTCAAACTACATATAATAATTAAAATAACTTGTAAGAGGTGACTGCCCAGAACAAATAGGCAATAAGGCAACGCCTTAGTGCCCAGGCGGTCGCCTATTTACATGCGCGCTAGCCCATGCAAGAACAGCCTACGCTAGAGTTCACCTTAGCTTTTAGAAAAATGCCTAGGCGCCTAGGTGAACGCCTTTAATAACACTGATTTAGACTCATTCACTTCCAGCACGTGTGCCAGACTATCACTCAAATGAAGACATCTCATATCATCCAAATTCTGTAACTAAGGTGGTCCAAGCTGCTCGTCACATCCAACAGCATGCATATATGCAGCCCATGTTTGAAAAAAGATAGAGAATTGGAATATCCAGCGAGACTGAGACTTATACTGGTGGGCTCTCAAGGCCTAGTACTTTTAGTGTCAAGGCGTCAAGTGTAGCTCACAAAGACAATCATAGAGCACAAGAAAGCCAAAGATTATTCATTATTTTAAGTCGATATATTATAATTAGAAAGGATTTAAGGATATAAAGAGTGAAGGAAATGTGAGGAACATCATCATCATCACCATAATCATCATAAGCCAGTTCCCACCAAAGTGGGGTCAGCAACACGAATCTTATCTCTCCATCCCACTCTATAAAAAACCATATCTTCAATTAATTTAAGTCTTGTAAATAATGTTTTATAGACTCCATCCAGGTCTTTTTAGGTCTCCCTCTTGCTAGCTTAGGCCCTTCAATATGCATACTCACCCACCTTATAGGTGCATTTCTAAGTCTTTGCTTTACATGACCAAACCAGTTCAACCTACTCTCCTCCATTTTATGCCTAGTGCATGTCATGCCTAACCACTTTTGAATGTCTTTATTTCTTATTTCCGCTACGAGTTCATCTTAGCATCCTCATCTTAATAACACTCATCTTCTAAACATGTTGGTATTTTTTTTTTTTATAAGTAATGATATTTGATTAAAAGAAAGTCGGTACATAATACCTACAGGTGTGAAAATACAAGTGTGTATGAGGGCCCCCTTTCCAAAAAAACAAAAAACATCGAAAAGGGCTTAGAACTATAACCTATCTCTGAAGCTATCCACACCACATGTACTAGTAACCCATGTAAACATGTTGGTAAATTGCCACCCAACATTCTGCACTTACAATGTAACTGTTTAATTATTGTCTTATAGAACTTACCCTTTAATCTAAATGGAACACACTTATCACATAAAACCCTAGAAGCACCTCTCAACTTAAGCCAACCAACTAATCCTATGTGCAACATCTTCATGAATTTTTTCATCTTTCTGTATTATTGATCCCAGATATTTGAACTTATTACTTAAAAGGATATCCTAATTGTCAATCCTAATAGTTTCATTAGTTATATTCTTATTTGTATTAAAAGGAAAATTCATATATTCATACTTCGCACGGCTTATTTTAAAACCCTTTGATTCTAAGGTATCTCTCAACAATTCTAGCTTTATATTTACCTTTTCTCTAGTGTGACCCATTAATATTGCATCATTTGCAAATAACATACACCAGGGCACCTCATCTTGAATATGACTCAACTCATCCATAGCTAAAACGAAAGAAAAAGACTAATAGCTGATGCTTGATGCAAACCTATCTTAACTGGAAAATAAGTTGTCTCACCGCCAATAATTTTCCCTTCATATGGTTTTCCATTTAGAAATTTTGCCACTTTCCCCCCTTAGGGGCACACTTCGCAAGGAAAACATCTTAGAATATATTTCTGGCTATTTTTAACGACATGCCGGCAAAACAAGACAAAATGCAAATTTTTTTTTTTTTTAAAAAAATTTTACATTTTTGGGTGGCACGAAATTTCGCTCGATTTGGGCATTTTTTCCACCATTTCAAAATTTCATCTCATCAACTAGGTGGCACCCAGTGGCACCAAAACGAAAAAACCTTGTCTCTGTAGTTAAGACTCCCTCATACATCCTTCATTACATCGATATAATTCATTGATACAACTTTTTTACACAAAGTCCACCAAATTAATTCTCTTATCATATTTTTTCTAAGTCAATAAAAACCATAAGCAAACCTGTTTCCTTTACTCTAGACTTTTATATTAACTGTCTAAGTAAAAATATAGCTTCGGTAGTGGATCTTCCAGGCAGAAATCCAAATTGGATTTCTGTCACTCTAATTATTAGACTTCACTTTTTCCAACAATTTCATAATGTGACTCATAAGTTTAATGCATAGTAATTTCCACACTCCTGCACATCTCCTTTATTTTTATATATTGGTTTTAATGTACTAATCCTCCAATCATTTGGCATTAAACTACGGAAATGCGAGGAGCAAGATGGGAAAATTCATATCAAAGTTTTTACTTCTAGTAGCATGCAGCTAATGCAATAGAATCTTCCCATTTTAAACATGGTATCCGTTGTGCAACAAGCAAAAGACAAGCATTGCCCTTGTGCTCCCCCCCACCTACAACCAAGGTTTTAAGTATCGGCCGATACCGAGAAGTATCGGCCGATACGTATCGGTATCGCCATAAGGCGATACAACTCGGTATCGGCCGGTATCGGTCAGTATCGGCCGGTATCGGCCGGTATCGGCCGGTATCGGATTTGGTATCGGACGTATCGGTTGATACAACTCGGTATCGGGCTAGACCGATACCAAACCCGATACCGAGTTTTTAAACCTTGCCTACAACAACAATCCTCCTCCTCCCAAAACCAGACAAAAAGAAGAAAAATAAAAATAAAAACTCACAATAAAATCATGGAGAGATGTTTAGATGAGGAGAGAGAAACAAAGGATTATATCATCAACTTAAAGCCAAATTTGGGGAATTTTAGAGTCACCATTATGTGTAATTAATGGACGCCAAGTACGAAGCTAATAGAGATCGTGCCATATAATGCTGCATAAGAAATCTGTTGGATTAAACGAATAGTGGAAATACTGACAAGGATGAACCATTTACAAAGTGGATTAAGTCCTCAAAGTTGGATGAGGCTAATGGTTTAACTCAATGAGCATAACTGCTAGTATCGTTATGGTATGTGGATCAATGTCGATCCCATAACGGATGAAGAAGTGGATTATGGGATTGGATTGGAGATTCATTTGATAAAACTTTAAAAATTGTATCTACATCACATGATATAGGCAACTAGAGTAGGCAGGAGTAGAAAGGGAAGTGAATAAGAAAATATTTGCTCTCCATTGAGTCTAAGCAATCAGCATCCAGCACATCAGGGCACTGACAATGGTGGTGGTCTGTTGATGATGATGCCGGTGATGATGATGAAGACAAGTATAAGGGCAGTAACAATGGTAATGATAAGCAAGGGGCAGATATGGTGATAATGGTAAAAGGTCTCAAAGGCCCTATAAACATTCCTTAGAGGAGTCATAGTCAAGGTTTATTGTTTCGGTGCCGATGGGCGGCACGAAATTTCGGCGGTACACCGTCCAAACACCGGAAAATTTAAAATGGGCAAAAATTGGGTTTTTTTGGATTTTGGGGAAATTTCGCCGACACACCACCCATTTCGCTAATAAAAATTAAATACATTTGCATTTTTCTTCTCTATTTAGCTCGTTTCGCACAAAAAATCGCCAAAAATCACCAGGGAAACTACCCTGGCGAATTCCCCCAGCGAAACGCATCGCTGGGGGAAAAAAACAAAATTTCGACGACACAACGTAGCATGTCGTAGAAACTCAAAACATTGGTCATAGTGCAAGAATGCTACACAAGATCACATTCCCCCTCTATGCAGAATAAAACGTTTAGAATGTCACTATCAGCATAAAGAGAAGGGAAAGTAGCATCTAGGCACAGAATAAGAGGCATCCATATCTCACAGCACTGGGTTCATCAATGTTGAACATGGGCAAGAGAATTCGTCCTGTATTGTATTACAGAAAGGAACCACACAAGGAGCTGAATACTTGCTCATATAGCCATCTTCTTAGAGCTAAGGGTACTAGGAGTCAAGATTATATGGCTACAGGGTACAGATACAAGCATGACTATCCCAGTATGGAATATGGTTTCTCCCTTCAGAATCATCACCCTCCTAAAAATGATTCTCATGTGCATGCCTATCCACCATAGTTTACGCCCATTAGTGCATCCATCACATACATGTACTACTCTCTCTACCCACCTATGGCCATCCTAGTGCATATGACTGCAGAAGACTAATAAGTGAAGGACCAAGAGCTGGAACCATTACATTATGAGTTGACAACAACATTGTCACTATTTGGAGAAAATGCAACACGGACTATCTATGAGTGGTGGTGATAGAGATGACTTTCAACTTAGCATTCATTGTGGCTATGACTTAAACTATATTGATATATTGGATTGGAGGTAGGTTGTTAGATTTATTTTCGATTTCACAGAGTTATTTGACTTGAATTCTCAGTTGCTTTTTGAATTTTCATTTGCTAATGATATCACACCAAATACATATATTTTATCATATTTTGATTTAATGCTTAGCAATTGTCTTTCACTTTTACATGTACAAAACTTCAAATTATAAACCAATAAATAAGGCATAATTCTCTATATTTATCCTACTCCATACATCATCTTACTTGCTTATATATGTGTAGATGACCACATTTGGTTTTTTTTTTTTTTTTTTTTTTTTTTAGAGTTTAGGTATCGTTTAATCTCGTTTAGTCCCACAAAAAGTTACAAAATAAAATTCTATAATTTTAATGAATTTCACCATTTCTCCCCAAATAGGAAAACCTGATGATATTTTCCAAAAGGATGGCGAAATTTCCTAAGGTCCCCCTTGGCAAAATTTCCATTGAAAAGAGATAAAAAAAAAAAAAAACCTTGCTCTTACTAAAATTATCATATACCAATAAAAAGGAAAAATAATAACTATAGAAATAAACTAAAACGTTTTGATGGAGATCCACCACTTGGTCTTTTATTACCAAAAGCAGCTACGATGTTTTAAATGATAAAAGTATATACCACAAGAAAGACTCTTATATATTGAGATGGTTAGGGAAGCACACCTACGCCTTGACTTGCCCTTTACAAATTCTAAGAGATCCTAGAATAATTAGAACTTCCAAAGGAACTACTAACTCCACTATTTCTTTTTGAAAAAAATATATATATATAAACCCCAAGAACCCATATCCCGCTTCTAAAAACAGGGAATAACTTCAAAAACTTCTAAGAAAGCCCAGGGCATGAGGCTCCAGCTACTATGGCAAGTCTGGGGAGGGTCAAACCCGCAACCTTTAGGCTTGAATGGAGCAACCTTACCGCTGCACCAAGGCTCACCCTCCATTAATGATAAATTTTAAATAGCAAGATCCACCATTAAGAAAATATCCAAAAATGTGATCCCATCATTGTTTTGCACAATGCACGTAAATCAGCCCGTTCTACCTCAAATGGTCCCCACATGACACGATCTTTGGCCCATAGATAAGGTCATCAAACAATCTGTAAAATGAAGGAAATCAACACTTTTAGACCTTTTTTTACAATTGAAAGTCAACTGCAAAACTCCTTTTATTATGATTCTTAACTTGATTTTTTCATGCCAATTTTGACTCATTCTTCCTCATGGAAAACCAAAAAAATTTCTTTTTTTTTTTTTTGTGGGGGGTTGTTCATGAATACAAAAAAACTTCTAAACGTTTGACAAGAGACCCACACCAATATTAGCTAGGTCCATGTATTTATTTGTTTTTTCTATTTGTTGAGTCTTACATTCTTCAACTTATATATCAACTTTTACATCAGAGCTTAAGGTCTTAACCTAATGGTCAAAAGTTAGCCTCAGTGTTGTGAAAGATACAGATTTAAAAACACTTGTAAGAACAACAGCAGCCAAGATCATAATTAACCAACTTTTATGTGAGCTATTAACACTGCAAACACAGGTGTTATTTCTCATTGTTCCATAGTATTGTCATAGTTCCAAACATCTTCGAATGAACCACTACCTGGTATTAACGCTAAACAATAAGGGTATCATGCATTTCCCCAGCATACACTATATAAGTGATCTAGCTTAAGATCAATAATAAATGACCAGAATTTATAATAGAAAGCTCTCAAATTAAAAACATATATGCTAACCTGGCCAACCCACTGCCTGAGACCTCTAATATGTTCCCTTACTTGCTCTGGAGTGAACAATTCAGTCAATGATACCCCTTTAATTTTAGGTTTTCCAGATTTAGTTCCAGATGCATTCTCACTGGGAAAAGCAACAGCTTCCTGCTTTGTTTCCTCCGTAGCCTGATCAACATCTTTCTCAAATTTCATGCTTTCTTGCTTAGCAATACCAGCAGACTCATTTACAATATTAGTTTCAGCTTCAGGCCTCTTCCTGTAGACATCATCCAAATTCTCCTTTTTCATCTCACTAAAATAAGAACTCCCTTGACCAGAACTCACACAAGGTTCCATTGTCACTTCTGTAACATCAGATTTAACAGGCATCGTAATGTCCACTTGTTGGAATAATTGAGGCTGTGCATCTAGGGAAACATGTAGCTGATTCATCTTTGAAACTGACATCATAAAATTTCCACCCTGAGGAACAACAGATGGGGATGGATGCTCCATCTTCATGCGCTTCAATGAGGATTGTAAAACTTCTGAAGTTTCAACCACCGATGGGCTAGTCTTTGAATTCAATCTAGAAGCATTCCCAGAATCAACAGATTTCCAGGATCCCTCAACCAAATTTGGCAAAACAGTAACAGTCTGAGGAAAAGCACGTTGCTTCCTTTGAGACTGTAAAATATTATTCACAGGAACACAAACAGGACAGCCTGGGGCCTTACAGTTTTTATAGTGTTGAACCAAGGGCTTGGTACCACCACAACGAGGATATGAGCATTGATCTATGCTGCACCTGAGAGTATGCTTCCACAGCTTCCGTGCAATTGCACAGTAGACCCCTGGACACTTCCCTTCTGGAGCCATACATAGATGGGCATGGTTTAAGAACAACAGAAACCTCTTTTGATCCTTCCACTGAGCATCTTGGTTGGCATTTCCAGGTCTACAAGTTGCACCACCAGAGGTTGGCCGCATAACAATGCTTCTAGAAGCATTAGTTTGATTATTGATAGAACCTTCTGAAGAGAAGTAAGGGCGTTGGGCCTCATTTTGCCCTGCTATCCGTTGGCGAAATTCCTCTTGGACATGCTGCTCATGTGACAATGGGTCTGGTATCAGAGACTTGCGCTGTGATTGATGATGCCATTGCCCTTGCTGTAGTGCATCTGGTTGTGCTCCAGATAGAAGACAATTAAAGTCATCTTGAGATTCCATAACCTGCTGCTGAGGATGCAATAAGTGTTGTATCTGCTGTGAATTTTGGGATATAGATGAGCAATAATCCTGTGGTCCAGATGGATTAGAGAGCAACTGAGCACCAGTGGAACTGTTCTGCTGATATTGGTTCTGTAACTCAGCAAAATGAAATTGTTCAGAAACTTGAGCATGTGAAGCTTCACCATGGGATTCCATTCCATGCTCATGCATCACTTGACCACCTATACTGGAAGCCAGTTGGGACTGACTAAAAGCCTCACTCTTTAACAAAAGTGGCTGCTGTTGCAGCTGACTTTGTTGTTTTGGTTGCTGTTGAAGATGAACAAATTGTTGTTGTTGGAACTGATGATGTTGTTGTGAAAATTGCTGCTGTGGAAACTTTTGTAGTTGATGAGATTGTAACAAATGCTCCCGATTGGAATGAGGTGATTGGAAATTCATATTTGATAACTGGTCGATCGGCAGACGCTTTATGTGAGCTCTCTGCTGAATTGACTGCGTATTAGGCTGATTGGCTATCATCGGATTGATTCTTGTTTTGCCCTGCAAGCTCACTGGATTTGTATTCTGATTGTTCAATGAAGATCCAACAGAGGCTGCAGGACTATAGAAGTTTCCAGACCCTGAAAGATCAATAGAGCTCACACCACATCCATCACCAGCTGAAGGAATCAACTGCTGCGACAGTGCTGCAGTTCAGAACAATAAATGACATGAAAAAACAGACAAAGGTTTTTAGGAACTATCAGGCTCATGCAAGTTAAATCAAAATGAGAGGAATAGAAGTGAGCGACATAAGGAGGAGGATCCAGGAAAATTACTCTGCATTAATTGTTGACGTTGAGGATCAAAGTGTTGTTGTATAGGATTAGGTGAATTGCCATAGGGTGAGGCAGTCACATAGCCCTCAGATGCAGCAACCCCATTCACTGCTTGTACATTATTCCCAGTCAAACCCAGTACATCATTTAGGGACCCATTAGAAAATCCATAAGTGGAAGACTTCTGCTGCAAGTTGGACCTCATTCCAATTCCCATTTGACTACCAAGGTTCTGCAGTATACGGCTATTTTGACCACCACCATACTGCTTTTGCTGCTGGGACTGCGATAATGCTGCAGATTCAACACTGGAAAAGCCACCACCGTTATTTGATGAGTCAGAATTCATGGTAGACTGAGTATTATTATATCCAGGTGTAGGAATCATTTGGCTTGCCATTCTCGGCACACTCATTGATGAGATGAAGTTGTTTGCAGCAGAACCTACAGAAATATTAGAAGGTGATTGTTGATAGCCATTGGGTAAGATTCCTGCAAAGTAGATTCTATCAAGTTTGAATTGAGATGCAAGGTTAATGTCATTAAACTATATAACTAAATAGTAAAAATTACCATCACAAGCATTGAAGGAACCGCCATGTATGCCACCACTGGATCCATTAGCAGTTGGTAACAAGCTCCCCGTGTTGACAGTGGTGGCAGATATGCTATTATTACACTCACTGCTAGCAATCATATAATTGTCCACAGAAGATGCAATATTTGCACTTGAGTTTCCACTATGTGGCATGCCAGGGGTTGGGATCATAGCTCCAATGGATGAGGAAGAAGAAAGAAGGTGGGATGACTGTTGAATGTGATTACGAGGGGGTAAGCGCTTGATCAATGCTTGTAAACGTTTTTCAAGGGTCTCCATGTTTGTATACTCCTCCTATGGACAAAAGAGCACGTTTCAGGAAAAATAACATGAAATTGCATTGTGAATGTGGAGTTAAAAAGTCACATCAAGAGCATTTCACTTGTGAAGCTTAAATCTGATAAATAATGACATCCTAAGATTTTTTTCTAGCATCAAGGAGTACAAGATATGCAGAAGAAACCTTTGACGAAGCAGTTTTGAATAGATAATCCTCAAGGCGCCTCACAATATCACCCAACCGTGGCTGCATTTCAGGAAATGTTTGCTGCTGCTGCAACTTTTCAAGGCTGGATGAACAGAAAGGTTTAAAACCAAAATATAATTCATAAAAATAACAGCCAAATGCACTATGATAAAAATCAAGCTTAGCTAAATAAAAGCAAAGAAATAAGAAATCAAGTTGTAGTTTTCAAAAAATGGCAGACTTACACAAGCAACACACACAAAATGAGTTCCTTCATTTTGGCAAAATAGGAAACCTCCCTATCCACATGGTTTGAAACATTTTTACACATGGCCTACCAAGAGAGCATGTTTTAAAGTAACATCTAATACCAAAATTTATTGGCCAATCAGCATCAGTATGAAACTGAACCAAACAAACAACTGGTAGATATAACACGTACATCAAAGGACCCTTGATTCCACCTAATGTCTCAAACGGATCCAAATTGATACCAACATGGATTGGATCAATATTGGAGCCAATCGATATGGTTATCAAATGACTTTAAACCATGCCAGGGAATCTCATATCAGTTGAATGGTTTGCACTGGCTATTATGAGCCCAGAAGGTAGAAAACTCCATGTCTCATCACATAACAAAACTCGGTGCAGCAGACCAATATAACATTCACCTGATATCTACATAACAGACGTATGTCATTGGATAAGTTTTTTTTTTTTGATAGGTAAAGATCATCTATATATTAATAAGTAGGATCATAGATCATAGGTACACCAAAAATGTACCTATGAGTCAATAGGGTGGAACATACAGCTCAAACAGGGAGAATACAACTTCTTGTCTAGTATGTCATTGGATAAGTTGCTTTGATATCTTTAAAGAATAGTCCAGCAAGAGGTAACAAAAAGGTCATCTGTAAAAAACAACTACTGTTCTCCATAATTCTAAAAAATGTATTACATACACAGCAATCACAAAGTACAATAGGACATATAATCCACCAAATTTTGTCCTCAAGCTCCAATCTCGCCATCATTCTTCGAGGTAATGCACTGAGATCAAATATGGAATGAACAAAAACATTAAAAGCCAGAAATCTTACATTTTCTTCTGAATAAAACTGCGTGCTGAAATGAGATCAGGATCCATGTTTAGATTTTGTATCTGGGAAGGCAAAGGACCTCCATTCTGCTGAGCTAGGCCGGGCAACTGTGCACCAGCTTGATTAGGCACCTGCCCTGAGACATGTCCTGACATATGTGTCTGTACATGCATCTTTAATCTGTGCACTTCTAGATACCAAGGACATTGAAGCTCAAAACTTCAAAATCCGACCGTCCAGAATTCCAACACCAACTGGAACTTAAAAAGTCATCAGAAAAGAGTAGCTGAAACCATAACAATGGAAACCAAACTAAGGACATGACAAGCCCCATCTTCAGGTCAACAACAACTCTTTTACAGACACCATCATTAACTGATGTTCCAGGATTTCCTAGATGTTGCAAATAATAAGGAGAAACAACCCTGTAACAGAAATAAGTAACATAAATCACTCAACCGTCTTACTATTTTTAAGCAAAATTCACCAAATTGCATCAATACGTCAAACAACGAATGGCATATCAATCAGTAAACTTACAGGGAAAAAAGTAGTAATTGAACTTGAGAATATGCAATGATGGAAATTTGAAGTATTCGCACACAATACATATGCAACATGAAGAGGACTGAAGAAGAATCATGAAATATAGAAAGCAAATTCAACAGCTCAACTGATGCGAGAATATCATATGGTACACACCACGCATTAATGATTAATGTAAAAGTTACAGACATTCACAAACTCAGATTTAGGAAAATAAAATGAGTCAACTTAGTGATGTGATTGAGCATCTCATGCAAATATGGTACCTCCGGTGCTCCTCACTACAGAATCAGGAAAATGATTCCATATGTGAATATCTCACCCAATGACCTTGCAAAATGGGGGCCTCCAGTGTCTTGATTTTATTGCCATATCTTGTGGTAATATAATCCCATAAATAAATCCTTTCTTTTTCCTTTGCCCTCCATGTGCACTTGTTTATTCAGTGAATAAAATTCTACATTCCATAATGGGGAAGAAAGGACCGTATTATTCGAATTGTTGAAATTCTAAGTAAATAAGCAAAAGGTCTGCATCATTTACTAAAAAGGTAGCATGGGACTTGTTGCTTATTTCCTAACATAACAGGAAATTAATATGTTGTAACATAACCCATAACAGGCAATTAATATGTTGTAACCTAATGCATTTCCCAAGATATATCTTCTCAAAGACTCTAACCACAAGGAAAAAAATGTCGCTTTTTGCAGGCTGAACCTTCCATATCAGCATTTCCACACCAGGAAAAGTAGAGAATCTGCCAAATCAGCCTGGCTCACACAGTATATCTAGGATAGTTCACCTTTGAAAAAATGAAAATTGGTGGATTGGAATATATTTCATGTCAAGTTCACTTATGAGTGACCTAGATTGGACAGTTTGGGCAAAGTGGTGAACTACCAAACCAGTCTAGCTCACCTCAGAAGCATATATGTTGGTAGATTAGAATGATTAGTGTCATATTTCAGATCAATTTCCTTTTTCCTCGGATGGACCACTTCAGAACCTTTGAAATCTCTCATTGAGAGATTTTCCTCAATCCTGACACCAGCTAATAACAAAAGCACATGCACAAAACAACTCTAATCTGGAAAGTGACCATTTTACTGAAATTAAATGTATCATGTGCACATAGGAGATGATGTACAAATGAAACCTCATGATTTAGAATGTCTTCTAAGTATGGAAAAAAACGCATTATAGCATTTTTAGGACACAGTCCAGTTATTCCACCTCGGGCCAGATCTTTATGAGTGAGAAAATGTCCCAATCACTTAATTCAATATAGCTAAGCTCCTTAATTAACCATCAAATGTAATTAGTACACGAATTTATAAAGTCATGGCCAAGGAATAGTAAGGGTTTCCATCCATGACTTTATTTTTTAATACTTCTTTTATAAAAAGTTATTTTGTAGATATTTCTGAATTTTTTTTTTTTTTTTTGATCGGTAATGAAGAAATATATTAAATAGAAGCTGAAAACAGGGTACAATGCTGTACACCAAAGGTGTACAATACTCTCATCCCCTCCCCATCCTTACAAATCATTGAAATCCTTACACATTAACACATCATGACATTTCAATCCCTTACAAGATTCCACAGCAGACACCCAATAAAGGATAAGACTAAGAGAGTATTTGAAAAGAGCATCCCGAGATCTTTCCTTATTCTCAAAAATCCTGTTGTTTCGTTCCTTCCAAACTGCCCACATCACTGCCCCGGGTGTTAACCGCCAAAAGACCTTGAAAGGAGAGTCTCCTCTTGAAATCTTCCAACATAAAAGAAGCTGAGAAACATCTTGAGGCTGGACCCAAGCAAACACCAAACCTGGCTAAGAACTCATTCCAAACTCCACTTGTGGTTGGGCAATGAATGAGGAGGTGATTGACTGACTCCGCATCCGCTCTACAAAGGCTACATCTATTAGGAAGCTGCCAGCCTCTCTTCATCAGATTATCCAAAGTCAAAATTTTCTCCAGCACCGCTGTCCACATAAAGAATCCTACCTTTGATGGGAGTAAAGGTTGCCAGCCTCTCTTTAATTTATGGAAGTCTTCTATTTGTAATTTTATCTGCTATTTAGAACTTCTTGGGGTTTCTACTTTGGATAAAAGCTACCATTATAATCCCCCAGGTTGGGCGGTGAAGAGATATAAAACGTACATAACCATCTACGAGCTTTTAGAAGTGCAATGCCTCTCATCATGTGAGACTCCATCCCTAACCATGATGCAAGATTAAGGAAATCCTAATGAAAAAATAAATGTGTAAAGAATGAGACTCTAATCAACAAATATCTCTAGGCAATGCCCTTCGGACCCACACTAGAGGAGTAAACGCCGGATACATGAACCCACCCACAAGGTCCATGTACCATTTAAGTTAGAGAAAACCAGCAGGAGATTTGAACCCAACATGTCTGAGTTTACAGTTCATTCCAGGACATAGAAGTTGTTACATAGCAAAAATTCCTCAATAGATATGTTAGCTCCTGCTACTTGCCCAATCAACCAACTACGCATCAAACTCAAAACAGCCCTCTCTAGCAATTGTTCGTTTCTCCAAGTTTCTAAATATCCTCCTGTTCCTTTCGCCCCAAATTACCCATGCTATTGCTATAGGGGTCACATTCCAACAGATATCACCACAAGATTTCCCTTTCTTCCACCCCCCAAGCTTCTAAAGCTTGTTTAAGCTCTTTTTGATGGGTCCATTCAACCTTAAACCTTTGGAGAATAGAGCCCCAAAGCTGTGTAACGCCTGAACAGTGCAATAGCAGATGGGCTACGTTCTCTTCCTCTTCTTTGCATATGCTGCATCTATTTGCAAATTGCCATCCCCTACTCTTCAAATGGTCCACTGTTAGTATCTTGTCTAGGGCTGCTGTCCGCATAAAGAAGGCTACTTTGCTTGGAATCAAGTATGACCATATATGCTTAAACATTGCTTGCTCCAAACCTGAATTTTGGAGATGATCAAAAGCACCTTGACTAAAAAGGATCCAGATCTACCATGTATCCATCTCCTAGAGTCTTCTTCATGCCCTACTACCTTGTTATACAGTACACTTAATAAGGCCTCAAAGCTTTCAATCTCCCAGTCCATCAAATTTCTTCTTAGATCAATGCTCCACACGATGCTGGCTTCCGAGATAGACATATATTCATTTACCACTGCTTGTTTATTAGTGCACAAGTTGTAGATCAAGGGATAAGACTCCTTCAGCTTAGACTCTCCACACCATATATCTTCCCAGAATCTGATTCTCAGACCATTTCCCACTAAGTATTTGCATTCCTTCTCCACTAAACTTGTCAACTTGACAATAAGCCTCCAAAGGCTCGTCCCACAAGGAAGATTAGAGGGTTTTGGGAACCAGCTATTGGATGAGGATCCATATTTTGCAAGAATTAGGTCTCTCCACATATTCCCGCTCCCACTACCAAACATCCATAACCTCCATATTCCCGCTCTGATACTTATCTATTTAAGTATAATTTTAATAAAAAAAAAAATTACCAATCATTACCTATTTAATTTTTTCTTTGCACTAAAAAAGCACAATTATATATATTATATTGCGTATAGACTTCTTCTCTACTACTTATACTTATCTCCTTAAAAGAATTTCAATAAAAAATAGAAAAGTAAATTATATTTTCCTTCTATAATACTTATCTACTTAAAATAATTTTAATAAAAAGTAAATTACCTATTGTTACTTATTTAATTTTTTCTTTACACTAAAAAACACAATTATAGATATTATATTACCAGGCGTATAGACTTCTTCTCTACTACTTATATTTATCTCCTTAAACGAATTTAAGAAAAAATATAAAAGTAAATTATATTTTCCTTCTCTAATACTTATCTACTTAAAAAGTATGTGTTTTTTATTTTCACATATCCAAAATAACATTATTCAAACGTCTAATTACAAAAGTTCTTGTCCTATTTAGAGTCCAAATTTATTGGCAAAATGCTTATCCTATTTAGAGTCCTAATTTATTTGGACAAGTCTTAATGACAGAGAAAAAAGAGTTCTACTATACTAAAAGAACTATTTTTTCTTTACTAGAATCAATATATTTAAAAAATTCGTCTTTTTTTTCATCCCATATAAACCACTAATATATTTTTATTTCCAAACAAGAAACACATAAATAGGGCCTTAATTAACATACATATCTAAATTAACTTAAAAGTAGTAATATACACTTTAAATACCTTCTAAAATAACAATTAAAAATCCATAAAGAATCATCTATGAATATTGTTAAGTAATTTTAACTTAAATTCTATTACAACATAAAATTCTTTTAATATCTGCAAATCAATCTCAATAAATTAATTGAGTATAAATGTTTTAACTTAAAATATTTGACAATGTTCCTTCCTATATTTTATCAGGCTTCTTAGAGGAGAGTAGAGTGTTTGTATGTGAAAAAATAATGAGAATAAGCAGCAGCAGCAATAATCACAAGAGAACTAAATTGGCTAGAAAAATTAAACTAGATTATTAATGAATTGATAAAAGAGAAAAATAACTGAAAATAGGATTTTAGCAGGGGAAGTAAATAGGAAATAGGACAACCAAAGGAGAATAAAGGCCTTTGGCAGCTGCAGTTTGCTTATGTGAAATTAAACAAGTCTAATCTAGTAGGATTTATTAGTAATTCTATTTAATAATATTCTTTTAGTTAGCTTTGTAGAATATTATCATATGAATAATGATGATATTTATCAGATAATAAATCTCTAAAGAAAATTTAAAATATACTTACATTAGAAATTAATATTTTAAAATAATACCTAATTAATTAGATATTTCTAGAGGGGCATCTGTTGTGAATAAAAAATTATTATTTACTATAATAACAAAAATTAGATATGCCATTCCTTCTTATAACTTTTCTATGATTGATTTCAGTCTCCAACAGAAAAGAAACAAATTGATGTTTGAGGAGACAACACATTGTATCGTGGAGTTCATTGCAGAGGCCTGACCTAATGCAATTCACTCTTAATCATCGCCTTTGCTTTGTTATGCTATCCATCTTATGTACTTTGCCTCTTCCACATTTCACAGCCCCAAATCGACTCCCCAACCATACATCCCCTTCTTGGTGGCCAAGATCCGCTTCCATTAATGACAGAAAAGGCCACAAATGGGTATGAAAGGTCCTTCATGAAATACGGGATACACACCACCTAAGAACTTTCATAAAAAAAACATATACCCAAATGTTCTCTGTTAAATCTTTAATGAAGCTAACACAAGAGACCTAGCTGAATCTAACCAGTACAATTTCCTTGTAACAGCATATTGTTCTTTAAAGTTCCTCTCATGATTTTTCAACAAAAACAAACAAACCACTAAGAGAATGATATATATTGAACATGAAATAAATGAGGCTACAAACGACAAGTAATTCACATTGTGCAATGCACATTCGCTGTTTATAGTCTTAAGAAAAAAGATTTGGTCAAAATCTATCCACATACTTGATGCAAGTATATAGACACATCACTGAGCAATTAATATACTAACTCAGAGAAAGCAAGCAATTGATAGAACTAAAGTAAATTGTTTACTAATACAATTTGTTTACTAAACTCTAATAAAAGAGTAAATTTCTTGGAATTCACAGTGAAGGGGCAGAGGGTACAAGATATAATAACAAGTATAAACTTTCATCGAGAATAGCCCCCTACCATTTCATTAATTGATTTTTGTGAATTCTTTCAAATTTTTTTTTAAAAACGATATGAATCCCCCATCACATGTTTTTGTCAGTTAGAACGTACCAAGAAATTATGCAAGCACCTATGGTCCCGTGCCATTGACCACCACCACTTTCCCCATGTTTGTTTTGAAGTATATTTATATATTTATAAATATATAATATAACAGCAATGGGAAGGTTATAACAGAAGGTAATCTTCCTTATTTCAATATTCAAATTCTGAATTTCACGCACACAATTGAATACTGATTGCAAGTTGAAAGAGGAAGGTGGATTGGGCTTGAGATCACTGTCAAAATTTAATAAGGCACTTCTTCAAAAATGGATCTGGAGTTTTGGAAAGGAACATGGTAGCCTTTGGAGAGAAGTCATTCATTTAAAGTATGGGGCTTCCTCTGGGATGAACTTTGGATGGGGGACTGTCGGTTAAGAGAGAAGTTTACAGCTATTTACAATGTCTGCAGACATCAACAATCAACTGTTAGCGATGTGAAATTTAATACAGAGGCTGGGAATGTATGGAACATTGAATTGAGAAGAAACTTAGTTGACTGGGAAGTAATGGAATATGAAGAGCTAATGCAAGCACTCTACTGTCTCCAACTGTCACAAAAAGAAGATAATAGGATATGGACTAAGGATAAGTTAGGAAATTTTTCGGTGAAATCAGCATATGAAGCATCAATCTCAACAGCTATGGAATTTCAGGCTACTAAGATGACATGGAAGAGTGGTATTCCAAGCAAAGTGGCTTTCTTTCTCTGGGCAGCAACACTAGACAGAATTTTAACTATGGACCAGCTAAGAAGAAGGGGTTGGCAAACCCCAAATCGATGTATCATCTGTAAAGAGGATGAAGAAACTGTGGCACATCTTCTGGTACATCGCGAATGGGCTAGCAGATTATGGAATAAGATGCAAACTAGATTTGCAATCCCTTGGGTGCAAGCTGGAGACTTTAGACAGGTAATGGATACATGGGAATGGAAGAAAAGTAAATCGATTGGAGCTGAAATTTGGAAAATTACTCAGGCAGCAATCTTGTGGGTATTGTGGAATGAGAGGAATCAGAGAATTTTTAATGAAATGGGGAGAAGAGATACATAACTTGAACGAGCAGTTCTGAAGGTAATGTTCAGATGGATATCAGAGAGCCTTTTCTTAGCTAATATCTCTATTGAAACCTTCCTCGAGTGTCCCAGAATTTCTGAGCTAGGAGGAACCTAGGAGAGGCGCTGGCATATACCATCATACTATGGCTATTTTTTTTGGAGTAACTTGACCTGAGTCCACAGTTTGTGTACTTGTACTTATAACCTTAGTATCTATTATGACAATGAAACTTGCTTACTGATCAAAAAAAATTTCACTCACAATGTACCCAAAAAAAATTTTACGAGTTCACGTAGTTTTCCTCGCTCCGAGCATCTTGAAACAGATAGTACACAACTGAACAAACAGAAAAAACAGGAAGATGGCTGCGAACTTGGAATGACGTTGTAGAAGACAAATCATGAAAATGAAGCAACAAATAAATCACAAATCTAAAACTTCAAAAAGGACAGTTAAGAAAAACAAGTGAGATCACTCACTGAAAAGGTGAACTAGAACAAATTCCCCCACAAAATCAATTTGTCAAATTGAAAAGAAAAGAGCGGAAAGCAGGAGTTAGAATCAGGAACACAATTACCTGAGACAGGAGAAACAAAATTCGAAGTGATGCTGAAGGTTTGTTGGCTTTTATTAGAGGCCACCAAATTAGCACCTTTATGACACCAATTATCCCCTAATCCAGCAATCGAGGAGAAAAACCTGAAATAATAATCAGCATGAGTAACAAAATTAAAATTCCAATTACAGAACCCCAAGAATTTTGAGTCATGAAATAGAAGAAATAAGGATTTAGTCAGAAACAAATGGTTGGATACCAAAATTTTGGGATCCAAATTGGGATAGGAATCGAAACCCTATGAAACCCTAGGTAACAATTGGAAACCCTAAGAAAGAGAAAAAGCATCGAAGAGATAGAAAAAAAAAACACGTACCCGACAAAACCGGAGAAGAACGACAGCTACGCACAGAGCTTCGCGGCAACGATCGGAGCTTGAGATTGCAGAAGAAATCAGATATAGTTTATTAATAAAACTGTAGTTATTATGATTATTGACGACGAATAGCCGCGAGAGCGAGAGAGAGAGAGAGAGAGAGAGACGGAGAGGGAGAAAGCTAGAGAAACAAGTCACCGTCCAACGTCACGCGCGATTTCACACGCACGGTAGATATTTGCTTTCGCTTTGCGAGTTTGGATTTAGATTAGAGAGTTTTAATAAGAACTCGCAGACTCTGCCATAGAGTTAGCCATACGTTCAAGCACACCCGTTGGGCTCGAACCATAACGACCAAGTGAGTTAACTTGGCCATGTTCAAGTCGGTTTGACAGAATATTATTAACTAACTTGTCAACTTGTTTAAACTCATTTGAAGTCAAAGGTAGATTGAAGTAGAACGAGGGATTGCAAAATAATATTGTCATTCCAAACTTATGGGGTCTTTTTTTGCTTTAATCAGTGGGGCATGATCTGTACTACAAGTCCCTATATGACATGCATTTTCCACATGGCAAATGATTTCTTGAAATTTAATTAACTTATCCACATGTATTTTTAGATGATTTGTCATGTTTATTAAGTTTAGATGTTGTAAATGCCTATTTAAAATGGCATGATATCTATTAGAGGGGGCTATTTTTCTAAGTGGGCTCCACAGATTTGCTACGCGGGTAGCGCATGAAATCCCCTAGTGTTTATTAAGTTTAGATGATCTTGTTGATTACATATCTTGAAAAATAAAGATACTGAAAAATTTCTTACTAAAAGTGACAGTTGGATTTATGGATCTTATTTCGATTAAATACTTTCCACTACACATGGTTACTCTTACTAAAAGTGACAGTTGAACATATGGATCTTACTTGGATTAAATGGCATCCACGTGGATTATGTGTGCAATTCCTTCATTGATTGGATGATGTGGATTGAATGTATTGTTCTTCCAGGCCATATAGACAATGATTATGGAGGATAGAAAGAAAAAAGGTATGTCATATTACTGGTATTTCGTTGGGATTCTGGAGTCCGAATAAATAGAATCACATTGCATGATCTTAAATAGATCATTAATTGGGTTAGGTAAAGGGTCCAATCATATATAAAATCAAACTCATTACTAGAATACACATATATATTGGCTTTTTTATTTTTATTTTATTTTTATAACTTTTATTTTGACAATGACACGTGGAAAGAAAGACAAAACAAAACACAGATGAGATACGAATATCCCAGTAGGTAACATTATGCATGGATAAACAGTTTATACATAAAAATAATCATGTTTTCATGCTCGATAAAATAAACGAGAAAAGTAGGATACAATCTCGACAATTAAATCAATACTGAATTAAAAACATTTCATCAAGTATAATCTTTCCCATCAACATGATTTTCAACACAAAGGTGCAATGAGCAAAAACAAAAACTAAACCATCATATAATATTGTAGGACTCATGAAGACAAGCAGGCCTTTGAAAAGAAACTTTCCATCCACTACGCCACTATGCAACTTATGAGCGAAGCTAGTAATACAATCCTCACACCCGAATCCGAATCTGACAATATGAGGCTTAGACATCGACTTATTACACACAAAACTCACGTACCAGCAACGATATTTGAAATACAGAATTTGGCATGTACCACCCAAACATGCAGCCCCTAAATTTGAACATGGGGATGACTGCTAATCTGCATATACAGGGTACTCACCACCAACTCAAATCTGAAATGAGACCCTATTGACATGAAGACACCCAATGTAAACTAACTTGCAAATGAAGCACGAATGCAAACTAGGAGTATCCAACCAAAGAAAAACCACTTCATTCTCAAGCTTAACTGTATGTATCCATATGCAGCTATGCCCACTAGACACCAATAATAGCAACTCACTCAAAATCAATGTAATTTAGTAATAGTGCCTAGTGGCATATAGGGTTTTCCAATGCTTATACTCTATCAAAAAATAACTCATCATATCAAATCTAGTATGAAGTTTTTCTAATAAAGTTTCAGTAGTCAAGACACTTTAAAATATACTATACGGAGTAAGAATTATTCAGTTCAACTCAAATCAGATTGTGAAAGAATCCAAATTCCGTGAATACCGAAAGACATTCTTTTAGCAAAAAATATCTAAATACTCATTAAATTGTTTTTAAGGCAACGATCAATGTAAACAATTTGTAAGCACTTAATACTTGGTTCAAAGATCTAATATCATTAAAAGTCATTTTATATTGAAATTTCTCTCAAAATTCAGAAAATTAGAAATTTGTGTTGATCGCTCGACCCAAGCGCTCAAGCGGTATGGTTAGGCGATCGTATCTAAATCTAGACTAGAAAACAACCTGGGCGCTCAAGGGAACTGATGGGCGACCTAAATAATTTTTTGGATTTTGAACTGTTGCTCGACCCTAGTCGCTTAGGCAATCGGTTGGGCGACTGGTTATCTAAAATATACAGGTGAGTAACTAGACAGAATCGCTTAGGTGATCGTGTCGAGCACTCGACTAATAGCGGTTAATTCCAACTTCCAAAACAAGTCTTTATGCAATATACTACTTCCTGTACATAAAAATCAACTCTAGTCGTATTCATAATCATATATTCAACACTTCAAATCATGCTAGACGATCAAAACTCAATAAAAACACATTTACATCTAAATGGGTGTGCTACCTACCTCTAATCGCTCAAGGTTTCCTTCTTCCTCTTTTGTCTTCTTAGTTTAGGATCTGATCTCTACTCTATCAGCCACACAACTCCTTCTGAATGCAGTTCTCCTCAAGACTAGTAAGACTCCTCGTTTCTTCTTCTCCTCTCTCGGTTTCTCTTCTTTTCTCTCAGCCGCTAAAGACACTACGTAGGTATAGGTATACGATTAGTTATGTAAAACCCTATTTTATTCCATACGATCCCATGTAACTCCCCACTACCAACTTTCATACAACTAACCAATTAGATCAAAAATAACTCTTAACTTTATACTTACCTCATTATCTCATGATCCAACGGTTGGATTTGCATTATACTCCAGATCTCCGTCATTCATATGATCACCTGTATAATTCATTACAAATTTTCAGTAAAGACCACAATAAAATACAGATATTTAATTAAAATTTTTGAAAATTGTCAGGGTCTTACACTTGGTCTCGTTGCTAAAGGTTGTAAAATCTGAGAGGGGGGTTCTTGCTTTAAAAGGGGAGACTCTACCAAATTGCTTACTTGATGTACAATTGCTTGCTTGCTTTGGAGGATCTTTGCTACAGGTAAATTATCCTTTTAATATATGCAAGTCCATTTAATTTTCACCATCTCTTCTTCTAATCCTTCTCTATGATATTGCGAATTTTTCAAAATTAAATAATTAAATTATTATTAAGTTATTTAAAGTAATTTTGCTAATCCAAGAATGGATTTGTGTAGGTGATCACATGGAAGAAGGAGATGCAGAATTTGACGAAAATCCAACGGTCGGATCTTAAGATCAAAGGTAGATATTTTTATGGAATTAGTTTAAATTTAATTGGTAGAGTATAGGGAGTTTAATACACTTAAGATGTATGGAATCATGTTTATTAAATCAAAAATTAAATAGTATTTGAGAGTGTGCGTACATGAATAAAAGGAGTCCTAAAAGAGTTCTATGGTTTTTGGGAAACTTTCTAATTAAATGGGTGTGCATATAAGATTGGAAAAAGATTTCTAAGTCTCTCTTTTCATGTTTGTCGACTAAGGAAGAGGAGAGCATCAGTCGTGCGTTTGGTTGTGATTCATGGATGATTTGTGATGATAATACATGTATTTTCATGCTTTGTGATGATTTAATATGAGAAGTATAATGTAGCGCCCCAGATCTGGGTCTACCCTATCACATCACCGACCCATCCCCGAGACCTACTTATGGGCCCAAAAGAACCTAATAAACACAATTAACGTGGCTAATTACAAAGTAATCATCAGAGTGCATAAACAGTAAGAAACATGGAATAAAAATTTCCATATAACAAATGATTATCTATGTAATAACTTCAAAAGATAACATCTGGGTATACAAAAAGGCAACTAAGATCTCTCCACGTCTCTTCCTCAAATGTACAGACATATACAAAAGTGATAATCTAAAGATAACTCTCAAGTCTACAAATCCAAAAAGAATAATTACATCCCATTTATGGTTTCGAAAAAAAAAACTAAATATCATAACACAAAGAGAACCCTACTGCGGGTAGTAGAAGTCCTCGGGCCCGTGCTCAAGCTCACCCTCAATATCTGCCCCAATACATGGCTCACCAAGCGGATCTGAAAACAAATCTGGTAAAACAAATTGCGTGAGACTTAAAGTCCAAGTAAGTAGCAAACATGCATGAATGGAAATAGTTTATGCGATTCATATAACATCACGTATAAGAGCAGCTTAGACAATTCATATAACATCATGTATAAAGGAAGTTCATGCAATTAATATTCTCAAGTCAAAGCATCTAAATAGTATAACACATGAAATTAGCTCGATAGACCCAATCATTTAATACAAGTATATCTTGGTAGAACTCATAATGTAGAACAAACCTTTCGCATCGATTACTAGAACCAATGCCTCATTCCGCAAACCAAGAGAGTGTACTCAATGCACAAACCCAGTGGAATTCCCCATCCACTACCATTCAACCAAGGCCAAGTAGAATTTCCAGTCCACTGCCATTCAACCAAGGCCAAGTGAGATCTACACCGTCACTGCCAATCAACTACAGCCAAGTGAGATCTACACCGTCACTGTCAATCAACTACAGCCAAGTGAGATCTACACCGTCACTGCCAAGTGGGACTACTTAATCACTACCAATCAACTCTAGGCTAGTTGCCCGGTCAAACCACATAAGAGAGCTCATCATAACTTTACCAAATCAAATCAATATTAACAAAGTGTAAGAAATAATCAATAATCACTACACATCCAAATCTAAATCAAAGTAAAATACATACACCATCAAACTCACAAAATACATCCAAATCCAAATCAAAGTAGTATATATACACCATCAAGTTCACAAAATACCTCCAAATCCAAATCAAAATAAAATACATGCAAATCCACTGGCATTCAACTAAAGGGCAAGTGGAATTCCTCATCCATTGCCATTCAACCAAGGCCAAGTGAGATTTACACCGTCATTGCCATTCACTCAAGGGCAAGTGAGATCTACACCATCACTGTCTATCAACCACGGCCAAGTGAGATCTACACCGTCACTGCCAAGTGGGACCCAGGGCTAAGCATCTTGTCAAATTCATAGAAGATCTCAACATTATCTTTAATAAACCCACATCAAACAAACCAATAGCTATAAATTCCACAATTCACATATTCGATAAGAGGGATAGCCTTAGGACTCCCAATAAGGTCACCATACCAAAAATCAATGGATTCCGTGACAAAAAGTTTCAGACCTCAAAAATATTCCAAGTTTGGTTAAAAACATTGACTTTTGGGGTGTATGATTTTTCTAGACAAATCTACAAGGAGTTTTGGGATCGATTTCTGGTTATAGCCTATTGGAGGGTTGAAAAATTTTCTGGAAATTTCTTGGCTTCTGAGTCACTCATTCGGGTATCAAACTCAAAAAGTGGTTTTTGATGAAAATCGGGCCAAATTGGAAATTTAGACATGAACTGGAAAGTTGACTTTTTATTGGTTGAGAATTGGGCCTTGGGAGTATTTTTAATGGTTCTAAATGGGGGGTAAAACCTTATTTACATGTAAAGACTTAAGTAAATTGAGCAATAAATACATAGGACATTTACTTTTCATGTAATAAGGGTGCTGTGTAAGAGGCTTAGGTTGTTTGGGAAAGGGTTGGGGAAGGAAAGGGTGAAAAACTATCAAAACAGGGCTTCTTCTAACGTTCGGGCGTTCAACTAAGTTCTTGAGGACGTTCGGGTGTCCAGGTTAAAAATCAACTTGACGTTCGGGCGTTCACCTATACCTCATGGACGTGCGCGTTAAGGTTTAAATCAGGGCCGACGTGTGTGTGTTTAACCAAACCTAGATGGACGTTTGCGTGTCCATCCCCACTATAACGCCATGAACCTGGGTCAATGCAAAACCAGCATCTAAACCCGAATCCAAGTGTTACTGGGCCCATATATATATATATATAACATCAACAAATTAAACCAGACTAAAATCAAATAATTTAAAGGTGTTCATCAGAGTGCGGATTAATATAATGTGCGGAAGTGTAATGCCTATCATCTCCATAAATATCATAAAGAATAAATGACCATCAAATCAACTGATCACGTCTGGTATAATCAAAAGGGTTCTAAAAAAAACTCTCACTCTCTCTCTTTGAATACATCATGTCCAAATAAATAAAGATAAACCATCAAGTAGTCAATGTCACATCTCTCAGACCACCTCAACTCAGTCAGGATGGTAGTAGTTCTCGTGTAAGAAATCAGCAAACTCTCCCTGAGTATCACCACTCGGATCCCCCTCTCATGTATCTGCTGAAAACCAAAACAAAACAAAAGGTATGAGATACAAATATCTCAGTAGGTAACACGATGCAAGCTAAACAGTTCATATATAAAAATAAACATTTCATGCTCGATAAAAAAACAACACGAATAAGTGGGTTTCATTTAGTCAAATCATATAAGCCGAGAAACATAAATCAGCATTAAATCCTTTCCAAAGGTCATGTATTAGATATAATAATAATAATAACTAAATCCAGAAATAAACCAGTATAAAATTTCCATATTAACGAAAGCCAAGTCAATATCCATCATATTCGAAGTAATCAACAAGTAACTGAATCCAATCAAATGATAAAACATTTACAGCTACACGTGTGTCAATGTAATGGTAATCAAGTGTATATCAATCAACAGTATCATTGCAGGACTCACAAAGAAAGATAAGTTCTTTGAGAAGATATTCTTCAATGCTATGCTACCGTGCGACTTATGGGCGAAGCTACTAGGACACTCAAACCCGAGTCTTATTCTAATGATAAGAGCCGTAGTCATCGACTTTTTGCGCTCGAACTCACAGAGTTGGCATGAACCGCTCGCATGCAGCCCCTGAACCAATACATGGAGATGACCACTTATCCGCATGTACAGGAATCACCAGCGAGGCTCGAAATGACCCTACAGACATGGGACCTTCTAGAGCAAACTAACTTGCAAAGGAAACACGCTTGCAAATGGAAGTACTCAACCCAAATTAAATACGCCTTCGCTATTTAGATTATTCTATGGATCTATATTCAGCTATGCCCACTAGACACCAACATCCCTAATGACTCATCTGTATGTAAGTAATAGAGCCTAGTGGCATATAAAAGTCTAATGTGTAAATTTTATCAAAGTTAGTTTAACTGGGTTTAATTTCTGATATAAAATTCCTATCTGTGGAAGTCTGAATTATAATGTGTGAAAATAAATTTGTCTAATTAAATATCTCAGTCAAATAGGTTTTAAAGTTTAAAATCTCAAATTATTTTCAAATTAGGCAACTATAAACCTAAAATAAATTCTCAAGAGTTTATGTTGAAAACAGATTATTTGGTTAGTTAAACCCTAGCTAGTGTATTTCTGGTTATTGGAATTAATATACAGGTCAGGGTTTGCCTCAACCCTCCTTCCACCGATGGAGTGCCACTAAGGTTATTCCTACCTTAGTGGGTATTCCTTAAAAACAATTTAATTGGTAAAATCCATTTAAAACTATTTTATTTTAAATTAGTAATCAAATTTTCCATATTTTAAGTTTTCTATTTCGGTCGCTCAGCTCAGTCGCCTAGGCGACTTGGCTGAGCGGCAGTTAAAATTTCCGCAAATTGATCCGTTAATGGGCGCTCAGGGATTGCCTAGGCGGTCTCACTAGGTACCCATAAAATTTTGATCGCCTACCCCATCGCCTAGGAGATGGGTAAACGGCTTAGTGTCTTGCAAATTCCGATAAACTGACGCCCACAATCGATTGCCTAGGCGACCTATCATCTTCGGCAAACCGGGAATAAAACCTGAATCTTTCTTCATTCTAAGCAATTCTTACATATATATTCAACTAAAATCTAACAAAACATACATATATACAATGATAAATCATGCATTTGTGATCTAACTCAAAGAAAACCAAAATCAACGACAAAACGAGGTGTGCTACCTACTTGTGTCGTGCGTTCCTTCTTCCTCCTCTAACCAGCAATAGATTCTTCTCTTCACAGACGTATAATACTCTTGGGAAGATGAGAAAACTCCAAACCAAATACTCTTTCCTTCCTTCCTTCTTCTTCTTCTTTGGTTTCTTTCTTTCAGTCGTTCGTCTTTTGTCTTCCACCGTTGAATACAACAAGCAAATACGATGGAGAATACGGTTTGTATTCTCCTAGGGTATAAACCCTATTTTAATACCCCATGATCCTACTCATCACAACCATATATCACCCATTACACAACCAACCAATCAGAACACAGTATCGTAAACATTTAAATCTTACCTCGATATCTCACGATCCAACTGTCAGATCTGCGCCAAATTCATGATCTCCGATATCCATGCGATCACCTATAATTATAAATCAATTCTATCAATAAAATCCTCAAATAAATATTAATTATTATATTTAAAAATTAGGAAATTTTTGGGGTCTTACACCCATGATTAATCGCCCAGACTAATCCTGATTCGCGATTAGGATAACAGAAACTGATTTTTTCGTGGTCTTGGCTCAGGATTAATCGTCAATTTTCAGGATTAATCGCCACCTTAGGTTTTCAAATATTTTTGGCCATTTTCAACTCAAAACTCATACCAACCCTATCCAACCTTCCCAATGCCAAATGGGATGATCATAAAACCTCCCAACATGCCCAAATACACCTTCCAGTATAGGAATCTACCCAAAATACATATAAACATAAATCCAACCACATGAAACCCCATTCAACCCACCAACTCAAACCAAAACTTAAAAGTGACCAATATAGGTTGGAAATCCATGGCAAATCAATAGAAAGCTAAACAAGAATAGTTATACAATCAAACCCTACAAATTTTAGAAGCAAAACCCCACATGCAAGTGAATTTCCAGTTTATCCAAATCCTAGGAGAGAGAAATACGAAGATCCATGGCAAATCAATAGAAAACTAAACAGGATAGTTATGCAGTCAAAACCCTACGAATTTTAGAGGCAAAACCCAACGTGCAAGTGGTTTCTAGTTTATCAAAACCCTAGGAGAGAGAAATATGAAAATCAAATAAATTCATTTTAGTTTGAAGGGTTTGCTACTTACTTGTGAAATGGAGAAGTACAACTTCTCTCCTAGCTCTTCTCTTTTTCTACTTCTTCTCCTTCGTCTTGAAGCTTTCAAGCAAGCTCCCACTCTTTTCTCTTATTCTATACGTCCAAGACAAGGAAGGGTTTTCAAAAACATTAGATATTTTAGTTAGGGCATCATTTTATATGCCTAACTCTTGATCTTTCAAATCTGCCCCCAAACAAAGCTTTTATTTAACTAAAACCCTTAGGTTGTACCTAAGGCATATCAGGGGGTACCTTAGTGTTATGAGGAAGGGTACCTTAGTGTTAAGTGGGGGGTACTTTAGTGTTATTTGAGGGGTACCTTAGTGTTTCGAGGGGGTTTACCTTAGTTATTCCAAGGGGTATACTTTAAGTATATTTGGGGGGTGTACTTTAGTAATATAAGAGGGATATCTTAGTTATAGAAGGGGTGTACCTTATTTATATAAGGGGGTACCTTTAGGTAATACAAGAGATGTACCCTAGGTAATATAAGGGGTGAACCTTAGTTATACCAGGAAGTACCTTAGTTATATAAGAGGGGTACTTTAGTTATATAAAAGGGGTACCTTAGTTATATAAGGGGGGTACTTTACTTATGCAAAAGGGTACCTTAATTATATAAGAGGGGTACTTTAGTTATACAAATGGGGTACCTTAGTTATATAAGAGGAGTATCTTAGACATTCCAGTGGGGTACCTTAGGCAATATAAGGGGGTACCTTGGGCAACACCAGTGGGGTATCTTAGGCAACACATGGGAGTACCTTAGGCAACACATGGTACCTTAAGTATTCAAGTACGGTACCTTAGGTTATATAAGGGGGTACCTTAGGCATTCAAATGGGGTACCTTAGGTAATGTAAGGGGTACCTTAAGTAGTACTTGGGTGTACTCTAGGTATACTTGGGTGGTATTTTGGGTAATATTTGGGTATACTCTAGGTATACTTGGGTGGTACTTTGGGTAATATTTGGGTATACTCTAGGTATACTTGGGTGATACTTTGGGTAATACATGAGTGTACCTTAGGCATACAGTAGAGGTACCTTGGGTATACTTAGGAGTTACTTTAGGTATCCTTAGGAGATAATTTAGGTACACTTAACTTTAATTTTTCAGAATTTGATTTCCAATTCACTAGAACTAATTGGAAAGTATCTTAGCCAATTGAAATTAAGAAATAACATTAACTAGGCTTACCTTAATAACTTCAATAAAATTCAATTTGATTTCCCTAAATCCTTAAGTATAATCCACATTCACCTCATCTTCATAGCACAAGTACTTAATTAGTCTAATAATCCCACTTTAGATAATTAAGCTTAATAATTAAGATATAATCCGGGACAGGGTTTTACATATAAGTTGTAAAACAAGTAGATTAAAATATTTTGGGTTTTATGTTTTATTCAAAAGAATTGTGATTAAGGTATTTGATTTGATGAAAAACTTGAGTTTGATTTGGTTATAATGATTTAGTATGTTGTAAAGATGATATTAGATATATTGGAATTGATTTGAAGCAATATAATCATGTTTATAAAGATTAAAGTAGAGAAAATCAGAAATTCCAGAAAACTTGCGAAGTGGAGAAATTGGTCGGGCGCCTGAGATGTTGCTTGAGCGCCGTGTCGCAAGCCCGCGTAATTTGTTAAGACGTCTGACAAAGGGTTGAGCGCCTTGCCTGTGTTTATTTTGTTCTGAAAACTGAATGGATGCTCAACATAGGTCAAGCACTATCTTGAGCGCTCGAAGTAGAGTAAACCCAGAAAACTAGGGCTAGAGCACCGTGCCCATTGTAAACCTTGAGAGTATAGGCCGCTCGAGCATTGGATTGAGCCCCCAACTCTGTTTTTCTGAATTTGAGAAATTTGTGTAATTTTCAACTACGAAATGATTTTTAATCAAATCCAAACCCATGTACCAACAAAATTTAGGTGTTTATGAGTTGTTTTCACTAGCCAATTGTTTAAATAGAATTTTATAAAGATTTTGGGTACCTTCTACTGAAATAGGTTTTGTTTCGGTTCTAAAAGGAGTATTGGTTCCAAACTTTGTTTTAAATTGAATTGGTTGCTTCCCTCACTTGTATAAGTTAGTTTTACATGTGTTTTAAGTCGTGGAATTGATGGGAAATGTTTTATACTAGATTTGGGTATATTGAGCTTATGATTTGGATTTGAAAGGGCTTTGATTATTTTATATGCCACAAGGCACTGTATGGTTTCATATTGCTATTGAAGTATCGTTTGAGTGTGTCTAATAGGCATAGTTGAGTATGGATCCATAGTGTCAAACTAGATAGTGAAGGAGTTTCCTTTGTTTAAGTACTTTTGCTTTACGATCGCACTTTCTTTGCAAGTTAGTTTGCATCGAGAGGTCTTCATTTACAATAGGGACTCATTTCAGATTTAGCTTGATAGTGAGGCTCACATAGTGAGGTTATCCCTGTATGTGATGATAAGCGGCTACCCCCATTGTAACGCCCCGGATCCGGATCTCATATCCAAACCAGAAGAGTTAATAACCGTGGGCCAAAGCAACATTAAAATAAATGGCAAACTAAATTTTTCATTAATTATCAGAGTCACAATTAAGAGTAATAATTAAAAATAATTGGTATCCTTTACTCTTATGTCATATTACAATTTTACATTCTAGTTTCATAATTGGGAATAATTAACGTTCTACCCCTTTCACTAAATTACCCTAGGCTTGCTGATCTCACTAAGAGTACCTGAAAAATAGGAAAAACAGGAGTGAGATATAAATCTCAACAAGTAGCAATGTGCATGCTATAAAACAGTCTATGATTTTATAAATAAAATACTGAGGTATTTGATTAAACCAAATCAATAATAAATCAATCATAACAATCAACAAACCACATATATGACATCATAGGACTAATGAAATCGTAAACAGAGTTATTATAGACATGTGCCAATATGCCACCTAATCGATTTACAAGCGGGCTAGCCAATACCGGTCAAGCTATTCGATGCAATACGGAAGTACTCAACTGATACTGGAGTGAGTTGGCATGTACGGTCCAACTGATATCAGAGTGGATAACGTAGCAACCGACCGATACCGAAGAGGTACCATTCTCGGGATGCTGGAATGTCTATGACACATAATAAGAACTTCAAAAAATAATTCAATTTACAAGCTACTCTATGGATCCATTAAAAGCTAAGCCTACTAAACACAACTCACAATAAAAAACATTTAATAACTAATTGATAAAGGCAATCGATACTGAATATAAAGACATACACCATGAGATAGCTGCATACGGGAGAACAAGAAGCATACGCTATGAAATAACTGCATACGCGAAGTCACATACATGATAGAACAATACCCACATACGTTGAGACATATACATGTCAAGAATAAACCCCCATACGAGGAGACACCAATGTGTCGAATCATGTAACCACAATCATCACCAAAATCTTAATTGTAATTCAACAGATATATAACATAACCAAAATTAGGTTTTAAATAGAGTTCTAGGTCTTTAAAACAAAATAAATAGAAAACAAGTCCAATTCCTTAATCAAATGCTCAGAATATGATTTATCAGTGTAGGCATCCTTAAATCACCCTTCTTTAATTGTTAGACAAGTTAATAACTCACTTTTATAAGCTTTACTCAATTTATATACCTTGGTCAAGATCTATTCTATGAACCTATTCAATAATGTCTAAATTTCCTCATTAATACCCTAAAACCTTAAAACTTGTTAACGCTATTATTGATTCCTCCCAGAGGTTAGTTTAGGTCTATTATGATGTATTGGTCAAGAGTTTACTCCTAAATTCCTAGTACAAATAGGTCAAGTCCATGCATTCCTTCTATCCATACCATTATGGTCCCAAATTACACTCATTGTTCCAAAATAATTATCCTTCTATCTAAAATTAATTCTACCACTTCCCACACCTCAAGTTATCCTAAATTACATGTGTTACAATTAAAAAAATTCCTAGACAAATCACTAAAATTGGATTGGGATACAAAATCTAACAGTAGATGCTCGAATGGACGTTTGAGCGTCCTATCGGGTGTTCAATTCTAGGTTTAATTCCATAGGACGCTTGAATCAGCGTTTGGGTGTCCTATTGGGAGCTCGCTTAAGCCTAAAACTCAACTCTCGGGTTTTTCTTTTTAATAAAAAGCACAAGCGCAGCGTTTGCTTCAACACTTGTGTGACGCATCGGGCTTCCTAAGCCAAACACACTAAACATTGGGCGCTCGATATAACATTTTAGCGATGCATTGGGCGTTAGTTCAAATTCACAGACTTCTGGGTTTTTTCTGAGTTTTATGAATTTTAGATATTTTTATGGTTTTTCTTTGATTCCAATCATTGGGTTTTCACTCAAAATCATCTCTAAAACATTCCTAATCCTCTCCTATTAATTTATTATAGATCTAAGGATGTTTACAAATATTTAATCCATTCAACTATCACTTTTATAAAAACTCCTTTAAACATAGGAAATCAATCCGGAAAACCTCAAACACACTATGTTATGATCATGTCTCAATACAAATCACCTAGATTACTCAATCACATAATGAAAATATGCAATTCCTCTAGTTTTCAAGTGTTTGCTACTTGCTTTAATATGAAAATCCTCATACACAAGGTTCTTCAAGCTTCCTTTCTTTTCATCCATCATTGATCTTCCTTTTCTTTCTCATAATTATTCCTAATTATACTCCATACGTTTGAGTCTTATTTTAATTTAGAATTCTAATTCTTCTAGGAATCTTAAAATTATTCTCACCAAATCCATATGACCACTTCTATTTCTATTTTGTTGTTTCTATTTTTTTTACTTTTTTAATTTTCTTATTAAAAGACACCTAATTTACTTGATTTTCGTATTTATTTAATTCTCATTTTAAAATATTACCTAAACACCATATTTCCTTACATTCTTACTAAATTAAGGACCCTATTTAATTATATTTAGACATAGGCCCTTTTTCTTTTTATTAAACATTAAATATTACTATTTAGATCCAAAACTAACCAACTTAGTGAAATTTTAATTTCTCAGATTCATTAATTACTAAATAAATTTATTTATTCATTTCTTCATAATAAAATTATAAAATACCCCTTTTCCTTCCTAAATTTGTTCTCTTCCAAAATATCTATATTTATTTATTATTTTAAATTATTATTCATTTCCATCCTCAATTTCTACTTTTTATTAGCATTCCCACTTTTATTTTATTCTTTATTTTTTTAAATTTTCTAATCTTTAAATTTCCCCTTTTCTTTCTACATTTGTTTATATCCCTATTTCCTTTATTATATTTATCATTTATTTATTTTACTAAAATCCTGGATTTTACACCAATGATGTGATTTATCTCGCTACATGCATGTTGGTATGTGAGTGTTTACTGGCTTCGCCCATAAGTCGCAAGGTCGTGTAGTGAATGCAAAGTAGTTACTTAAAGACTTATTTTCTTCATGAGTCCTACATTATTTGTCATTATTGATTTATGAATTTGATATTTGAGACTGAGATTGTTCACATACAGTTATATAATTTGCCTGTATGTTGATTATTTTTGCCTGTAATTGATTATATTTTGGGATAGTTGCTGTGATTGACCGGCATTATCTCCATTTTCAGAGATGAACTACATATTGACTTCATATATTAGTTTTGGTTTATCATTGAGATTGTATCGTGATTATCCGTTTTTTTTTGGTCAAGCATGAAAGTGTGATATTTTCATTATGAGAAACTGTTTATACATGAAAGTACTGCTTACTATGATATTTCATACGCACATTGCGTTTTGTTTTGTTTTGTTTTCAACTGACCCATGTGATGACATGACTGGGTTGATCTTCAAGGAGGAGAGATTCCTAAATTTGTTGCTGAAGATTATTATTATGCATACTAGTTTACTTTGAACACTTGAGGTTATTATTAGGAGTTTTATTTTGATGGAATAATATTGGACTTGTTTATGTGAGTGAGAAAGAGTTTAGTTTCGCCTTTGTACCAGACTTTGATATTATTTTAATTTGGATGGTTTGACATTATTGAAGACCACACTTATGTTTCATTGAATTTTATTTCCGTACTCTGATATTAAATGGAATTAATTTGATAATATTGCATGGTAATTAGGTTCTTTGGGCCACAGTAGCACTTTGGGTACAAGTTTGGTGCATGATTCGCATAGACCCGGATTCGGGGCATTACATAGCCTCTATGTTTTTGAAACCCCTATCTTGATCCAAGTATCTCAAGCTTCTCTCTAGCCATAAAACGCAAAGAAGAGAGATAGGGGAAAGAATCTAGGGATGGAATCCTTTGATGTCTTATACTTGATTTTTCTTCAATTTGGGAAGATCCTAGTAATCTAGATCAATCAATGTTCTTAGATTTAAAGTCCTTCCTACTTTGATCTACATTTGAATGATTTTGCATGCATTTACTTGTACATATATGCATACAAAATAGAAAATCATGATCTTAAGCATTTCTAGGCAATTTATCAAATCTACCATATTCAATAATAAGGTCTCAGGAGTAGGCCTTAAGTTATTTTTTTATTCATACTAATAAGATTTAGATTTGAATTGATTAGAGGGATACGACCTCATGGTCAGATTCATCTCAGATCTGAAATTTTATATTGATTTTGGTGATCAAATTCTACCTGAGTTCTCTTGATTCATAGAGAAGTGTAGGTAAATATGGATTCCACATGTCTTAGTTCATTTCAAAGTCATTTTTATGATGTTTTTTCTAATTTGTATAAGACTCAAGCTTAGACTTAAAGGATTTTGGTTTACTTCTATGGACACCCCAAATTGCACTAAAATATGAGGAAATGATAAAAATGTGTTCAAGATTTAATATTGGAGGTTTAACATGTGTTAAGACCTCAAAATTTGTAAAATATGTGCTGTCCGTATTTGCCATATGGTTTTTACTAGTCTTGTTCTGTCCTATATATAATACGGATGCATCCGTATTAACCATACGGATGCGATCATGATTTACTTGTGAGCGCAAGTGGTTGCCACGTGTCGATTGGAATCTTCGGCTGTTATGCCACGTTGGCAGCACACATGGGAGCCTAACTGAATATCAACCATAGCTTTCTTTCAGATTTCAGTATTTTTGTGTTGTTTGTATATGTGATATTGTTTGGTCAAAATCGTATGATATATACGGACAAGGCTTGTTTTATCAATCTCGTAAAAGCTTGGGATATGAGCTTTATTTACCTTATGTGCTTTTCTTTGGAAGACTCGATCTACCCTATTTGCCATCCGAAACCATCAGATTTACTTCAATTCATGCCTTAGGCTTGAATTAGAACAATCTAGAAGGTTATTTTGGCTTACCCTTGGGACATCCATGCCCTTGCTCTTGCCTATAAACATAAGGCCTCTCCTCTAGCAAAAGGCCAATAATCTGAAGATTGAGAGCTCTTGAAGAAGAAGGGAACCTCTGCCCAACTCTCCACTTAAGTTCTCAAGCAACCAAGGTGAGCTTCTACACTTTTTTTTTTACTTTTATTTCAATTCAAGAACGTCTTATCTTCTACTTTTCTGTAGATAAGGCCTATTTGTGTGTTTGTAACCCCAAACCATGCTTAAAGTATCTTAAGCATCATCTCTAGCCGTAAAATGTGAAGAGAGAGCTAGGGGAAACAAGTATTGGAATGGATCCTTTAGGCTTAGAACCATTTTTCATGAAATTGTGTGATTCATATGTGGTTGCACTTAGGAGGAATTACATAGATCTATGCTCTCTACAACATTAGATCTCAATTCTCTCCTTAAAATTTGATTTCCTACACAATTCCATGCACACAATCACTTGATTTTTGTCAAAATAGGCATGGATCTTAGATCTACTATGCTCAATATAGTAGATCTGAGATCAGAGGCCTTAGAGTAAATTTACAGGACTTTTTGAATTGGTTTTAATTGGATTTAATCTTCTAGAGAAGACCTTATGGTTTAACCTATTTGATTTGAACAAATTTTCCTTAACTTGGGTAGATTTGGCCCTCCCTCTCAAAATAGTGAGAGATTTGAGCCAAATCCATGCCCTAAATATTTCTGAGTGATTTTCAACTCATTTCAAGTGATTTCAAATCAGATCATATGGATCAAACACACACTATTTTGGTTTGATTTTACTTAAATTTTACAGATCTGGACAGAACCTGTACTATGTCTTGGATCATTCATAACTTCAACATATGGATGAATTTTTGAATGATTTCAAAGACATGTGAAAGGTGCAGAAGTCTAGTTTAATCCTGTAAAATTTGAGCAATTTATATGAAGCCGATTTTTCAAACCATTTGATTGAAATTAATGAGTCAGATTGGATCAGATTGCTGTACTTGTCACTTTGATTGAATACCAAAGGCTCATTACAACTCCGATTTGAATGATTTCAATTCCTAAGTCTTCTTTTATGAGTATACTTTCAAATCCAATTGGTCTTATGAGCTTTCACTTTAATTTGAGTTTTGTGTGCTTGATTGACTCTGTGCTACTCAGTAGCAGATTACAGAGTTAATCTGTGATCCTCTAAGCATGTTTGAAAGAGCATACAAGCTACAAATGGATGAAGTTTTCAGTGAGGCATATTCCATTGGAAAGATGACACCTCACACTTCATTCACACCAATTTTCAAGGATTTATATGTGTAACACCCCGAACCCGGGTCAATGCAAAACAAGCACCCAACTAGAATCCGAAGTGCTACTCAGAATAATAGTGGATAAAAGTGTCATCCAAACCATCACATCAATAATAATCAAAGTTTGGTAAATAGGTTCTATCACTCTCATAATCATCCAATCTATAAAATAATAAAATAAGAATCAAATGTATCTATCATCTGTATCAACCTCCAATCAATAAATACTCAGAATAGTAATAATCTTCTGGAAGAAAGTCAGCAAACTCGCCCTGAGAACAAAACCCAAAGCCTCCTTCACACGGATCAGCTAAAAAACAAAACAAAACACAGATAAGAAACGAATATTCTAGTCGGTAACGCTATGCATGAATAAATAGTTTATACATAAAAATAGTCATGTTTTCATGCTCGATAAAGTAAACGAGAAGAGTAGGATACAATCTCGACAATTAAATCAATACTCAATTAAAAACATTTTATCAAGTATAATCTTTCCCATCAACATGATTTTCAACATGAAGGTGCAATGAGCAAAAACAAGAACTAAACTATCATATAACATTGTATGACTCATGAAGACAAGTAGGCATTTGAAAAGAAACTCTTCATCCACTACACCACCATGCGACTTACCTTTACCCTCAGCTAGGGTGGATAACAGTCCACTACCCCAGCCGAGGTGAACCGCGATTCATTACCCACAGAACATCAAACCATAGGCCCTTAGCCCTTTTCAAAGTAACAGGAAGCCTCAGCTTCATTCTCAGTTCACACATATCAACATGTCTTACAAGTCAATAGATTCACTTTCCAGACACCATCTCTTTAACATACCAACTCAAAACAAATCTAAGTATAAGGCAACCACAAAACCAACTATATCAAATTCCAAGACAACTTAAGTAGGAGAAGTCTCTAAACCCCTAAAATTTGTTCATACAGTGATTAGAATCAATAAAAACCAATCCCACAGTAAAAATCTGCTCAAAATGCTGAAAACGACATTTTTCTGGGTCTAGGCGCCTAGGCACTCTAGCTAGGCGCCTACCCAATACAATGGGCGCCTACCTAACCCCCCTGAGCGCCCATACAAAACTTTGCATGAATGAATGCAGTTCGTTCCGATTTTTGATTTTGTCAAAATCCAACTATCAAACTCGTTTTCTTTCACCTCAAACACACCGAAAACATCCTAGAACATTCTAGAATCAAAATCAAACAAGTTTTAAACCCTAAACAAGCTTCAACTCGAATCAATCGACAGAAATTCCAAAAATCACAGAAAAACACAATAACTTGTATATCTCGTTTAAACTTTGATTTCTTCGCGTAGAAATAGTTGGAAAGGTGCTACTTACCTGAAGATGCACGATCCAACGCTCGAATCCACCTTTCCTCTCCTTCTTTTCCTTCTTCCTCTCCCTGCGTCTCCCCCTTTCTCGACGAACAGAAGAACCCTCGAGTTCTTCCTACTAATTATATATATATATATATATATATATATATATAATTTTTATTAAACCACTTGAACCCATTTAGATAAACCGAACCCCTACAAAACCAACTAAACCAACCCAACTAAACTGAACCCAAGTAATTAATTCTCTCCTTAGGTAAAATAACCCAACTAAACCAACTAATTAAACCAATTAGATCAATTGCACCTAAACCAACTAAACCAAACTCAATCTCTTAAACCAGTTTTACTTAAAATGACTGGATCCACTTGAATCAAACCCAGATCAACTAAACCCGAACCGAACCATACCATTTATTTCTTTTAAAATTGTGATTTAATTAATCTAATTAAATTCTTTAATCCCCTATTTTCCCTTAATTAAAATATTCACTCTTATTTAAAATTTCTTAGAATATTAGCATCTTACAGATACATTTTCCTAAGTAAAAATTTTTAATCAAATCGATTCAGATTTCTAAATAACCAAAATCCCAATTTATTTTCAAGTCAAACAACTCATTTGCAAAATAGACCTAGATCCTTCTAACATTTGTCTAAAATACCAAAGATCATTTCAAACAGTTGTAAACACCCTAAATAAATTATTTCAGACATTTAAAATCATTTAAAAATCATTGTATCTTGGAACAGTATTTAAATCTATGAAAAATCAGAATTTAGAGGAGGTCGCTCACCCTTGTCGATCAGGCGACCTAGGTGGGCTATCGGCCAACTTAAACAAAATTCTTTAATACAACGGGCGCTTACGTGGGCACCCAGGCGACCCCCATGGGCAACCTACTCAGCTTTAGAGTTTTTAACAGTCGCTTACCCCATTGCTAAGGCGACCTAGGTGGGCGGCCGTTCTTACGTATTTAAAGAAAAACACAGGCGATGCTCGTGCATATTGCCCAGGCGACCATGCCAAATGCTCAACAAATAGTGGCTAATACGACTTTAAAAACCAGATTTTTATGCATCAAAACGACGATCTACGTATTCAAATCAACTCTAATAACTTCTAAACATATAGAAATTACTTCTAAATCATGTAGAAACATATAAACAATACTCTCAGATTATCAAGAACAATCAAACGTAAGAAAACCAAGTTTCGGCTAAAACAGGGTGTGCTACCTACCTCTGATCGATGCAACTCCTTCCTTTCTCCTTTGCTCTCGCAGGGGTGATGATCTCTTCTTCTACGGTGACATAGGTTCCTCCTCGATGCAGTACTCGCGTCCAACAGAGCGTCTCATTCTTCTCCTCTCTCTCTCGGTCTCTCTTCTCTTTCTCAGCCGCAACTAACAATACGAAGCAAACGAACATAGGTATACGATCAGCCCATATACCCTATTAAAACCCTATTTTCTAATCCCATGATTCCATGAATCTCACTACCATCAATTCCTATAGTACTAACTAATCAGATTAAAAGAAAACCTTAAATTAATACTTACTTCAATATCTCATGATCCAACAGTCAGATTTGCTTTAATCTCTGGATCTCCTCCATCAGTGTGATCACTTATATTTATAATTACAATCCATCAGTAAAATTCTCAATAAAATTCTGATTATTATTTAATTGAATTTTTCTGCAAATTTTCAGAGTCTTACACATGACCACTAGCAGTATTTCATCTAAGGAAATCTCATGTCATTTATCACATTGCAATTCATATAATTCAACAAATAATGCGGGAACATATCACAATTTCCATGATTTATATCATTGAATTTGTGTGCAAGAACTAAACCCGAACCAAACCCGAGCCAACCCAAATCGACTTCGGTTCGGTTTTTTATATGTTTGGTTCGGTATTGGTTCCAAAATCTCTAAACCAAATTAAATCGGTTCGGTTTTGGGTTGTATGATCAGTTAAACCGAACCGAACTGAAATCATACATTTCTCTAAACCAAACCGAACCAAACCGAAAAATATATATTTTAATATATATATATATATATAACTTTACCCTTAACTTTTAAACATATTACAAACTAACCCTTCTCTTAAATTGACTAAATCCACCCCCAATCTCCCAAACCCTAAACCCTAGCTCAACTTTTGCCTCTCTTCTCTTCGTTGCCGGTCGTCGACGTTCGAGAGCACCTTTTCACTGGTCATCGACGTTCGAGAGCACATCTTCGAAGCCTTTTAGCCTAGCTGCCTTTCTCACAAGTCACAGGGCAAAGTGATAACAAGAAAAGCATTTGGTAGCCAGAAGCCTCGCAAGTAGTCTTACTCTTTTCCCTTGAAGCCCTAACATCTACTTCTAAGGTTCTGAATCCGAGTTCTTTGTCTTGATCCTGAGGTCGTCTTTAGTTATTTGAAATTTCTTTGTTGAAAGCTCTCTTTCTTGAAATTATGAATCGTTCTAACATTCACTTGCTTGTATTTTCTTTATTAATTTTTTACAGTTTATTCTGGAACTTTGCTTGTTAAATTTTGATTTCTTTCTGGAAACCATCTGATATAAACTTCTTCCTTTTTTTTTTGTTTGGTAAGAATGCGCTAAAAATTTCCGAGATTGTGGTGGTTGCTCTTCTGTTGTATAGTTTGCCATTTGAAACTTAATTTGATCAAAAGCACGTTTTAGGTGTGACTATTGTATATATGATTTATTTATTTGTTTATTTTATTGGCTGAAACTTAATTTGATCGCAATATTTGATGTGAAGATCTCAATGGTTGTTTCTTGAATAAAACGAAAGAGCATGGGTTTGGTCAAGCAAGGCTGAACCCAACTGCAAGAGTTAATCTCAATTTCTTGTTTTATTATCTTAACAGAAATCCATTATCAATAATGTGTGCTGTATATCTTAATTTTGAATAGCCAAATCATCCTATTTTCATTCAGTTTGTTTGCTTAGACATGAATATTTGAAAGAAACAATTTAAAAATCCATTTAGATGCATGAAAGTATGCAGTTCCCTCTTCACTACTTTGGACATTATTTTCACTTGATGTCTTTACTTATTGATTGTTTAACTTGAGGTTAGATTCAATTTACAAAGTTCCTAAAGTAGATTGAGACCTTAAGGTCGATTGCTAAATAGATCTAATGTTGCTCTCCATGCTGAGTTGTCTATTTCATTGTTATTTGATTAGATGTCAAGCATGGGTGATACTAAAATTAGTGATGAAAATGCTGAAACTACGGTAGGTTCCTTGGTGTCATCGAGTGGTAAAAGGCCATATAAAGGAAGATCAATGGTTTGGGAGCATTTTACTAAGTTGAAACGTTTAAATGGGGGAAAATCTTAAAGGGCAACATGCAACTATTGTCATAATGTGTGAAACCCCAGATTCTTGACCACTTGCTTAAGTGCTAATCAAGAGATATTTAGCAAGTCCTAACAAATAATATTTTAAATTGTGAAGGTGAATTGGGAGGAGCCCAGACTTGAAGCCAACCAAGTGGCTAAGTCCAGGTTTATCAGAAATGTGTAAGGATAAGCCTTTCTTCATTTGAGTAATTTCAAAGTTATTAAATGAATTATTTCATGTGAGATGAAGAATGGCTAAGTGGTAAATTGTTGTGTGCAATAGGAGGAGAGTGGCAAGATGGTGATTTTGGGTGTCTTGAAGGGAGAAGGGCATACTTGGAAGGAAATTGTCAAAAATCCATTTGGAGAAATTTTATTAAGTGTAAAGAGGGCTTTTGAGGGTTCATTCCTACGAAACCCCACCCTCTATTCTTTCTCTCCTTCTTCCTCTCATACTCTCCCCATTATTTCCTTGGATGAGCTACCCAAGAGAGGTATTCAAGAGCAAAAAATTTTTGGGAGCTATTGCATTAAGAAGAAGAGCTACACCTTTGTTGGAAGAACCAAAGTTGGTGACTTTCATTGGTGGTTTTCTTGGAGGATTGAGGCGGAGTAACCAAAGAGTGTTGCTTGTGGCTTGCATTAGGAGCAAGAAGACTTTCTTGGTTGATTGCTAGATGTAAGCAACACCCTCCCCACCTAAATTTTTGTTTATCTCGTTTTCGTATGAAATGTGAACAATTTGGGGGTTTTGTGTAAACTTGATTATCTTTGCAAATAAGAGAGGGATTTGTTGGGGTTTTGGTAAGTAATAGGTAACCACACATGCTAGAGACAATTTAGAGACCAAAAACCATAGAAATGAGTGAGATTTGAAAAACCCTATAAAATCACAAAATTCGGATTTTTCGCGACCTAGGAATCGCCAGGGCGCCCGATAGAGCGCTCGAGCGATGTCGATTGCCCATTCTTATTCCCTAGTTGCAGGCCAGCTGCTCGTTGGCGCTTGGGCGCCCAATCGAGCGCCCCAACTATGTTTTTTTAAAACCCCAGAACCCGAGAGTTGAAATTTGGCCTAAGCCGGGCGCCCAAACCAGCGCTCAAGCGAGCTCTCAGGCGCCCATGCCCAAATTTGAGCATTTTTGGATTTTAGTACAAATCCAACTACGAATTGTTTTTATTTGAATCTAACCCATGTGCAAATAGGATTTAGGTCTCTAAGAAGTGTACACACTGGAATCAACTCAAAATTCCAAATATCCAAGATCTTGGGTACGTTCTACTGAAATAGGTTTCCTAGGAAGTTTCTGTTCTAGATTGCTATAGAAGTAAGGTAATTTAATTCTATCACTTGGAACACCTTCCAAATGATCTTTGGAAGTAGAAAACCAAAGCCAAATTAAAGTTGTACATGTTTCCAAAGAGTTGGGGCTTAGGTTGCCCAAGTGAGGTATGAAAAACACAACTTAATACCATGAATGTATCTTGTTGTTATTGATTATTTTGGTAAGCATGTGATCTATTTTAGGGCATTGGTCCATTTGTTTAGCATGATATGAAAGGGGCATTGGCCCGATATTGATGTTACTTATATGGAGGGCAGTGGCCCGAGTTCCATGAGATAATGAGAAAGGGCTTGGCCTAAGATTGACTCGGGTAAGGCCATGAGCTACCCTTGAGATTATACGCATGATGGCATGGTTTGACACATGGAATTGATTGAATGAACACTTACATAATGAACAATCTTAATTTATGAATCCATAAATTTAAGTAGGTGTGTTTGTATATAATGCCAGACCAAGTGTTATTTTCCTTGTGTTACTGTATTGCTTATATCATCTTGGCACCAAGCAACATCGGTGGCCGATGCCCATTGCTATGGGGAGTCGGCATGGATGTCTATACATCAAGGGTAATAATCAGCGTATGGATTCCTAACGTCAAGGGTAATCGGTGTTGGATGCTTAGCCACCATGAGGAATCGGTGAAGCTAAATGGGGTCATGTGCACTATGTATTAAACACCCTAAATAACAAAGTGATAAGAATAAATGTATGATTGTTTATTAATGGTTGACTTGTACACCTTGTGCACGTTGATGTCGCACGGTGAGGTGCATGTGGAGTGTGTGCTTCCTAAAGGGTAAATCAGGATTTTGGAGTCGCCACTGCCTGATGGGGTGCAGGCAGACACCTGGGTACCTATATATGTCTACTTTGATGGTCTGCGTCTTTTTGAGATTTTGGTTAAGGTCTCGGTTACAGTCCGGGGAAGTCCGAAAACACCCTGGTCCGCCCCGTCGGTTGATGGGTCCCTCGGGTCTCCTTGGTTCATGTCAACTTGGTCTAACTCACCCTATTCCTAAGTCAACATGCACACTTTTTGTTGAGTCTGGTGGAGACCACCTGAGTTGTGTGGGTCCCTTTATTTGATTTTATCTTATTTTATTAAGTGATCTGGGTCTGATTGGGTGGGCCCTATTGGAAGGCCCATGGATCCCCTGGTGGGCTAGGTTTAGCCCGCGTGTCCTTTTGCTGGGGCTCAACCTAATCTTAGGAGGCCTTTTAGGGTTTGGCAAAGTTAATTGATTTTATTTAGGGTTTAAGTGAAAAATTAAATTAGGATTTATTTGGTGGGCCTAGATGATCTGTGGGCCCGTTGGGTGGGCCACACAATGGTTGCCAAGTAGCTTTGAATTATCTTGGTTAAGTTATGTCAAAATGGGCTAGGCATGGGCTTGGGGCCCTTGTCCTAGGCTTGGGCTTGAAAGCCCAAGGCTTGGGGGATTAAGGTTTTGAACCCTACCCTTATTCAGTTTTATGGGCTTAGTGGGCACAATAGGCCCAAGCCCGCGGTCACGGCCAAACCAAACCCTAAATTAGCAATCATGATCCAAGTTGGGCTTTTGTTGAGCCTTAAATGGTGTGGCCCACTTAATTAGCTTGGTTGTCTTATTTAAGTCCAAGTGAGTTGTTTGGGCTTGGTGGGCCCTGTTGGAAGGCCCACAATTAACCGAGTTGGACCGGATGAGTCCAAGGCCCTTATTGGGTTTTCAGTTGACCCGGAAACCCTACTGGCTCACTTGGTTCAATTGAAAGTGGGTGAAAAAAACAGCAAAGGGGCCAAAAATTTATTTTTTGTGTTTTCAGGGTGTAACCGAAATTAGATTTCGGTTACATCAAAATGCCACATGACCGAAATAAAATTTCCATCATGTAAATTTTATACATAACCTAAATATCATTTCGGTTACATATAAATTGTGCTTGCCTGACCTGTATTTTCGGGCAAACACAGACAGAAAACCAATTTTTTGGGTTTTTCGAGACGTGTTGGGTTCCCAAGTCCTTTGGGATGTTAGGGAGTTGTGTGGGCTCCTGTGTGGGCCCAAAATGGCTAGGGTTGAGATGAAGAAGCCTTGCTTGGCCTCCTTGGTGGTCTTTGGATCAAAAGGAGAAGAGGGTGCCTCTTCTTGAGTGGGAACTCAAACCATAGAACAGGGACCTAGGGTGTCCCTATTCTTGTGCAAGGTACACCCCCTCTACTCTTTGGGGAGAGCTAGAAGGGTGGCCCAATAGGCCCGTGTGCTAGTCTATGGTCAAGCCATTCACACATGCTTGCAAATCATCCAACTAAAGCTTTAAAATAATCCACCAAGCCCTTAGAACATGCTGTAGATTGGTAGCCAAAGTGTATGTGTGTCCATGTTAGTGCATACGCGGATGAAATGGACTAGGGTAGATGCTTAGGCATGCTTTCAAAATACACAAGGCATGTGCATGACACTATATGTGCAACACATGTGAAGAGAAGAACCAAAAAACAGCAAGCACATCATGTGGAAATGTGTGCACCATGATACCTATGCATACTAATCCATGCAATCATCCCATGCTAGGAAACCATGACAATTCACACCCAAAGAGGACTAGAAGGAACACAAAAAGAAGGGAAAAAAGGGGGAAAAAGGGAGCATGATGTTAGGGATTCGCATACATATGCATGCATACTTTATAACACCTGAAACACCACAAAATCAGTAATCATGCAAGTAAAAGGAAACCCCTAAAAGAAGGGACAATGGGGGTTAGTAAGGGGTACATTAGATGTCTAAGGAAGGAGGGAACATGCTCCCTTATTTCATCGAGAAGAAGAAGAAGGAAAAAAAGTAGCAAAATAGCAACTTTGAAACTTGGTAACTCATCTCTCATCTTCCCCTTAGTTGACCGGAGGTTCCCCCCTTACCATGGGGGCTTGACCATACTTATAGGGACACAAATAAGGGAAAAGAAGAAGAAGAAGGGGAGAACATGCTTCAACAGAAAAATAAACACTCTATAAGTGCAAGATGATTCCAAGTATTCTAAACATGTTTATTTCTACATATGTTAAATACAACCCAAAGGGGAAGCATACCTTGGGTCAAATGACCTTCTTGAAGTGATTTGATCTTCCTTGAGGCAACAACCGTGGCTGAACTCCTCCTTGCTTCAAGCTCACAGCAACTTCAACCCCTTTTCAAGGTGTGAAAATGGAGGGGAAGAAGGAAGAAGGAGGCTTGGAGGAGTTTGGGTGGGATTTGGTGGTTTTAGGAGATGATGGATGGTTTGAGAAGGGGGTTTTCTCTTTGTGAAGAAAGGTGAGAGCTTGGAGAGAGTTGGGAGAGAGGTTAGAGGAGTTGGGGGAGATGAGCAACAAAATGAGGGTGTTCCATACGTATGGGGTGGGATGGGGGTATTTAAGATGGGGGGATGCACATGGATGCATGGTGGAGAGACACATGGAGGGTGATGATGCATGGGGGGGAGAGAGAGAGAGAGTTGCATGGGATGATCATGCATGGGGTGGGGGTGGGGAGATGTACATGCATGGGAAAATAACACATAGGGAAAAGAGGGGGCTAGGTGTCACATGGAGAAAATGCACAAGGGGAAAAGAGGGGGGCTAGGTGTCACATGGAGAAAAATACATATGGGGGAAACATGTGGTGGGGGATTATTTATAGGTTTTTTTTATTTATTTTAAATGAGATAAAATATTATTTTATTCAAGATCTTTTTAATATATTAATATTATATTCTATATATTTTCTTTTGTTGTCCTTTCCGTTCTTTTTTCGCCATGTGGCAGATTTCTGCACATTTTCCACGTGGGCAGTTTTTTGGAATTTTGCCTAAGAGTTTGAATTGCTCATAACTCTCTTATCCGAGTTCCAATTTTGGCAAACTCAGTTGTGCTAGAACTGGATTGAGATCCTCTGTCCACTGGGACAAGGTTTTACAGAAAATTCAAGATTTGAGCAGAAAGCCGAAGTCGCGTTCGCAATTTTAATCTGCTCATATCTTCTTAATCCAAACGCTGATTCTGGCAAATTCAATTGCATTGGAATCGCGTCGGAATTTCCTTTCTTCCAGGACAAAGTAAGCCATTGATCGATGCTTGAGCAGAAAGTCAAATTCTGCTCCCCTAGGATCTGATCTGCCCATAAATCCTTCATCTGGATTCCGATTCCAACAAACCCAGTTGCATTGGAACCGTGTCAGGATCCTCTATTTGCTGGGACAAAATTGGGCAGTTGACCCGGGTTTGAGCATAAAGTCAACTTCTTCTCCCCCTGGGTTTGACCGGTTCATAACTTCTTCATCTGGACTCCGATTTGGGCAAACTTAGTTGCATTAAAACCATATCGGAATCCTCTATCCATTGGGTAGAAACATGGTGGCTGATTAGTACCTGATCAAAAAGTCAACTTTTCCCCTTTAGGGTTTGACTTTTCAGTTAGGGTTTTCATTTTCGGCACTTCCAAGAGGTGCAAAAATAAGGTGCTTACACACCTAAGCACAGATTTGAACTATATGTCTTGCACTAAATTGTTGATGTTTTAACTAGTATTTAAACTACCCGCATGTCATGGTTTTACCGAATGATAGTGGCATAAACTGTGTTTTCACCAAGTATGCATGTGTTGCTTACTGAGACATTCGTCTTATAAGTTGTTTTATTGTTTTGCTTTCAAAGCCATCGACGTCCGATGTGAAGGATCGGATTGGGGACAGAGGAAAGAAGAAGGAACCAGGGTATAGAAAGGATGATTTTTACCGACCTACTTAGGACTTTACTTTTCTTGTACATGATAGTTGTATATTTCTTTTGGACTTGTAAACCTTCTAACTAAGAGGAGTGATTAGAACCCATCTTTTGTAATAACCATAGTAGTATTGTATTTAACTTTGAAGTCCACAGGACTTGTTATACTTCTTTTATATATAAACACACTTTTGATACGCATAAGCATGAACTGTTCTATCACTTGCACTTGTTAGGACAAATTTTAAATTATCTGCATTTTATTGGGTCGAAAGACGAACCCGTGAAGACCAGGGACAGGTGGGTGCCTTGGAGAGGCATACTTGGTTTTGGGTCGTTACAATTTTTTGTATCAGAGCAAAATAAGATCCTAAACCTAGAAATATAAGCCTTAGGTTGGTTTTGGGGAATGAGTGCACGATAGCTAGAACCCCTAGGTTGTTTTTAGGGATTCGTTTCCTTATTTTTGATTAAGTAATTATTATTGTTATAGTATGTGATTGTGTGTGATGAGCTAAATGTATTTGGTTATACTAAGGTAATTTTAAGCATTGGCCAGTGCTAAATATTTACTGAAGTGATTAACCCTATACAAGTGGGATAGCTTATTAGCTAAATTTTGCATGAAATAAATATATACCTACCTGTATATTATGATGAAGAAATTAGTGAAGGAATTTTCGTGACAATCGCCTCGACCTTCGTATAGCTGCAGATATACTGAAGGGAGTGGTAGTGATGAAGTCATAAGTATTCCTTTGAATTTCTTTTCTTTTGTAATTGGTAATGCATGTGAATTCTCTTGTCTTAATTGATTGTACTTGTAAAATTTCAGTTGATATGGCTCCTAGATTGAGAGGTAGAGCTAGTAGACCGGTAGCGGCAGCTGCCTATGTTTCTGTTTATGGTCTCGCGGATATTCCGGCGGAGGATCTAGTTATTGACCTGGTTGTAGATCCAACTGACGTCCCAGCTGAGGATCCTATTGCAGCTCTGGTTGGTATTCCAGCTGTTGCAAAGATTCCACTTGGTGCCCACCTGATGTCCCAGTTGTGCGCACGTCGTAGGAAACGCGCGACAGGCAAGGCGAGCAAGCGATGAAAGGGTGCGAGGGAATGGGGGTATAAGGAGTCGCCACTGCCTGATGGGGTGTAGACAGACACCTGGGTGCCCTAAGGATGTCTACTTTGGTCTGCAGCTTGAGATTCCGGTCCACCCAGTCGGTTGACGGGTCCCATGGGTTTCCCTGGTTTGAGTCAATCTTGGTTCAACTCATCCTTATGTCATAAACCAGCATGTTCACTAGTTAAGTTTGAATGAGACCTTCAAAGGTGTGGATCCCTTTTATTTTAATTGATTTTTATCTCTTTATCCAGGTGATGTTGGTCTGATGTGGACCCCGTTGGAAGGCCCATGGAATGCCACATAGGGCTTATGCAAAGCCCAATTCCCATTTGGGGTTATGTTGGATAACCCCGTTTATTGAATTTGGTTATGTGGTTTGGGGATTAATTAATTACACAAAATTGGTGGGTTTACTGGGCCTAACCGCAGAACAGGTGCGGTTCAGGGCGAACCGCTTTGTGTATGCGGGTTTGGCATAGAAAGCCCAAAAGGGAATTTTTCATGGGGGCTTTGGGTTCCTGTGTCTCTTGTGATGTTTCAGTAGTTGTGTGGGCCCCTGCGTGGGCCCACAGTGGTTCAGTGGAGGGGGAAGATCCCTTTTTGGTATCTTTTGGGTTTTCTCAATTAAAGAAAGAAGGGGGGGGGGGGGGGAAAGAAGGCATGGGGTGCCGCCCTCTGGCCTTTCTACCACAACACATAGCAGCAACACAAGGGGTCTTGGCATCCCTATTTTGGGTATTTCCATTCATCAATCTATAACTAACTAAAACCAAGCCTCCAAGCATATTTCGGCTACCCAAGCGTGCACACTCAAAATAACAGCAACTTGGCCATGCAGGCCAGCCTATGTTAGGCATGAAAGTAAACAAAACAGTAGGTGAAGACATCATATATGTGAAGGTGTTCAAGTGCACATGCCTCCTAAGATGTCTACATAAAAGTAAGAAAACTAACAAACTTCCAAACCTAGCACATAGGGGTGATCATGAGGTGTTATGGGGGTGTGGGAGCATACGGAAAATAACAGTAGCCATGGAGAAAAATTGACATGCTAAGGGTACAAAACAGCACCTAACAAAAGGGGGTATAACATTGACTAAATGGGGGAAAGGGGGGAAGCATGCTAGTAGGATTTTAGTGCATGCGAACTTGCCTTCCCATACACTTTAAAATATGCAAATATCACTCATCATAAAGAGATAAAAATAGATGGATGAGGGCATAAGGGGGACATGCTCTCCATACGAATGAAGAGAAATCCTATCAAAATAGAACCTAACAGCCCTTTAAAAGTATGTGAAAATACCCTCTCTTCCTCTCTTGTGATCAAATGTACACTCCCCTTACCATGGGAGACCTTTCATATGGTATTAATGAGAAGAAATGAAGAGAAAGACCTGCTGAAGAACATACCACAGCAAGAGAAAACAAAGCATTTCATACTTTTTTAAAACATCCTCATTCTTACATATATGCAACAAAAGGTAATAGGAAATATTACCTTGGGGGTTGAGGGTTCTGAAGTGATGAGTGTACACCTCCTTGAAGCAAAACTAGTGCTGGAGCACCTCCTTTCACCATCAACAGCAGGTTCTTGGAGTGGTTTTCAAGTGAGGATGGGGGGAGGAGGAAGGGAAGAGGGGTCAAAGAGTCTTGAAAAATGGGTTTTTTGTGATGTAGGAAGCAAAGAGGGGTTCAAAGGGGAATTAGGAGGTTCAGTGAGCAGGGAGGAAGGAGAAGGAATAGTGGAAAGCCAGCCCTCCTCGTCCCACTGTTCGGATTTGCCTTTTATTGCAGACAGGGACAAAATCGCATACTCAGAGCGGTTTTGCCAAAAATGAACGGTAACCGCACATACCGTGCGGTTTGGTCGAAACCGCAAGGTATGTGGCTTTTGGCCTCGTCTTTTCAGCATTTAATAGGGGGACAAATTGGTCAGGTGCAGTCTTAAGCACCATGCCCTTTCTCTCCTCCTTTTTTGGTTGAGTTGATGGCTGAGGCGACTCAGCCGCCCACTCGGACGAATTAGGCTTCCCCAATTTTTATTATTTCCCATTTATCTTAATTATTTTAATTAAGATATTTTAACTTTGACTGATTTGCCCCTGGGACTGTTTTGCTTATATTTTCTCCATCCGGGCTCCGATTCCTGCAAACTTAATTGCGTTGGAATCGTGTCAAGATGCTCTTCTCATTGGGATAGGGTATAGCAACCAATTCGGGCTCAGGGGGAAGTCACCTTTTGCTCTTATCTTTTAGGTTTTTACTTTCGGGCTTTTTAGATGGGTGCAAAAATGAGGTGCTTACACCAGTTACTAGGGGACAGATGTATCAGGTTTGGAGAGTGTTGGGCGAGGTGTCCACTTTGTTCCAGCAACAGGCTGCTGCGAACCATCAAAATGAGCAGAATTCGGCCGGTCATGAGAGAGGTGATCAGATAGCTGATTCTATGAGGTAGTTTAGGAGGATGTCTCCTCCTCCCTTTCACGGGCATCCTGATCCCATGGAGGCGGAGAGATGGTTGTTGAGGATCGAGAACATATTCGCAGCTATAGGATGCCGAGAGGAGGACAAGGTAGGCTTGGCTACCTATGTTCTAGAGGGCGAGGCTGACTTCTGGTGGAGGTCAGTGATGGCGGAGATGGCTGTTGAAGGAGTCCTACATACTTGGGAGGAGTTTAAGGATCTCTTCTTCGACCGATATTTTCCTAAGAAGGTGAGGATACAGAAGGAGGCAGAGTTCCTCCATATATCCCAGGGGAGCCAGTCGGTGGCTCACTATGTGGCGAAATTTACAGAGTTGTCGAGATTCTCACCGCACATCGTCGACACGAAGGGCAAGAAGACTCGACACTTCGAGAGAGGCCTTCAACGAGGCATCAGGGATAGAGTGGAGGTGTTCCTGAGTAGTAGTTTCTTCGAGTCTGTGAGGAAAGCTATGGTAGTTGAGAGGACGCAGTCCAGGGGAGCCGAGGAGGCGAGAGCACGGAGGGTGCCGCCTAGGCCAACACAAGGACAGAGGAGGTATCCCAGCAGAGATATATTCCTGGTGATCAAAGGAGACCTAGTGGAGGGGTCTAGGTTGGTGGAGAGCCAAGCCAGAGGGATGTCAGTGCCAGTTGCCAGTCATGTGGTCCCCACATTATCCTAAATATATTGCGCATATCGGCTTAGGAACGGGTGAGATTAACGCGAGTTGGCTCATAACCAAGATGACCCATGGGACTCGTCACCCGACGGAGGGGACCGAGGTGTCTACGGACTTCCCCAAACTGTAACCGAGTACTTAACCAGAATCTTAAGCTGTAGACCACCTAATTAGACAACCTTTTAGGCACCCCGATGTCTGTTGTACCCCATCAGGTAGTGATGACTCTTCATTCCCCAATATCCTTTTCCCGATCTTGAAAGCATGCAATCCTTTGTACTTTCATCAGATAACGAGCTGAGACATATCCTAAAGGAGGCACGCACACGTGCACCTCCCAGTCAGTGTAGATTGTGGATCGACGCGCGCACAACTACCCAACTAGATCATTCGTGATCGCTCTATCCTCCAAGTCTCCCATTACAGTGAGACGATAGCTTATCTCCTTTCCACTTCTTCATGTCGTAGTGGAAAGGAATTCCCTTCGCTGCGGCTTGTCGCAGCGGCTTGCGATGATACTGTTTGCCTCAGACTAGAGAATATCCTACCACCGGCGATCTAATTGTGACCACCTCCATACTCACTCATCATTTATCACGGTGATAAGAGAGAGGCAGGTACCATGTCAGCTTTGATGAAGCTAGAGGAGTAATTGAAGCAATCATGCCAAGCAATATAGCTAGCACAAACCCCCAATTTAACACTATTGGTGGACGTTCCCTTTAACTTTTTCTTATCCTTTGACGCCACGACGATAAAAGAGAGAGGTCAGTACTATTGATATTGTTAATTTTATTTATTTTCCTTTTTATTTGAAGGTTGATTGCACGGATCAATTCTTATCCCTCGCCTATAGTGACCAACACGCCCCTCAACCGTCACCTTTTGTGACCGACATGTCTCATGGTCGTTACCATAGTGGCCGGCACGTCCCACGGCTATCACTTTTTGTAGCCAACACACCCCACAACCGTCATCTTTTGTAGCTGATAATCATTATGGCCTTCATGTTTTATGGTCGATAACCATTATAATCTTAACATCAATGGCCGTAAACTATTGTCCCCATCACTATTGTCATTTGTTGTACCTAGTAACCAAGAATCTATATCGAAGGACAAACCCCAACCTTTGTTCAATCGCCTGACTATTAATATATCATGGGTGGCTTGCAATACGACTAAGTCTATTCTTGCTTGGATTGGACCAAGTGCTCGGGGTTAAGACCCGACCCAACTCATTGTACTTATAGGGGTACTAGCTTGCCTGAGCAACATCACACCAATCACACCATGTGCCAAGTCCGGGAGAAAAACGGAGGAACACTCACGTTCTCTCTTCTCTCTTCTTTCTTTTTCTTATGTTTTTCTCTCTTTCACAAGGAATCCAACATCTCCTCCCCGATTTGCTTTCTTTCTATGAATCTCTCTCTTCTATAAATGTAAGATCCTGGATTTTTTTAGGAATTTTAACTAAGATTAAATGGAGATTAAGGGATTTAATGAGTTAATTAAATTAAACTTTAAAAGACTTGATTGCTTGGTCAGGTTCGGGGTGGTTCACTTGAAGTGAACAAGCTAAATTGGTTTGGGTTCGGTTCACTTGGATAATAAAATTTGTTAGGTGATTTAGACCAGTTTAGTTGATTTAGGTGTAACTTGAATTTATTTGGTTTAATTGGGTAAATTGGTCCGGTTCAATTGGGTTCGGTTTAGTCAATTTGGTTTAGGTGAAAATAATTGAATTTAATTAGTTTTAGTGGAATTTGGTTTAGAGCTTTAATGGGTTAATCAATTAATTTTTCTTGGGTTCAATTTAGTGGGTAGGTTAGTTGGTTAATGGGGTTCGGTTCATTTAAAAATGTTATATAAATTGAAGTGTTTATTTAAGTGGGTTTTAGTGGTTTATTTAAATAGGTTTAGTTGGTTTAATGGTTTATTTTAAGAGGTCAGTTCATTTTTAGTAAACCGGCTTAATGGGTCATTGGTTTAACCGGTTTAATAGGACTATATATATAGAAGTAGAACCCCAAGGGTTCTATTTTCACCTTCATCCGTAGGAAGAGGAAAAGGGGCGCAGGGAGAGAAGGGGAGAAAGAAGAAGAAGAAAAAGGGGGAAGAAGGGAATAGGAAGAAGGAGGAGGGAAGAGGAAGAGAAGGTAAGTAGCTTTTCTTTGTTTTTTCATTCTTGTTTTTCTCACGATTTTGGAAGAGGTGTTGATTTTCTAAATGTTGAAAAACTCATGTTTAATTTACATTGATGTGGTTAAATTTTAGTTTAAGATGGAAATTGATGATACGAATTGGTTTAAAGCGCTTTGCTAAGAGGAGTTGAGCAAGAAAAATCATTGAAAATGAAAAAAAAAAGGTATGTTTTGATGCAAAAAGGATAAAGGAATTAAAAATTGATGTTTATTTTAGAAAGTAATTATGTTTTAGTGTAAAACTTATACTGTATTGATAAATTAGTACACATAACCTAAATAATTACTTTTTAGTTTAGATTTTAGTTAGATTCAACAAATAAGTTCAACCCCTAAATAAATAATTACATTTTAGTTACATTTTGAAAGAAAAATCAAAATTTAAGAAAAAAGTGCTTAAAAGTGAATTTTAGGATTTATAGTTTAAGTTAAAAATGAGATAAGGTCAATTTAATAATAGTAAAGAGAAAAGTAATAGTTGAGATGCAATCTAGCATAGTGCATGAACATAATTTTGGGAAAGTAATGGTTGAGATGAAAAAGGTTGAGATTTTAGTTTTAATGCGTTTCCTCCATGAGGGAGAGGCCTTCCATGAGGGAAGTATTGCAATTTCTTTAATGCGTTTCCTCCATGAGGGAGAGGCCTTCCATGAAGGAAGTGCTGCTGCAATCTCCTTAATGCATTTCCTCCACGAGGGAGAGGCCTTCCATGAGGGAAGTGTTGCAATCTCTTTAATGCGTTTCCTCCAAGAGGGAGAGGCCTTCCATGAAGGAAGTGCTGCTGCAATCCCTTTAATGCGTTTCCTCCATGATGGAGAGGCCTTCCATGAGGGAAGTGTTATGGCAAAGTAGGCAAATTTCCACGAGTCCTGCTATGATTTGTTGATTATGATTGATACTCAGATTTGATTGGCATGCAGACTTATTCTAGTTGTTTTGTATCTATTGATATGTTACAGTGGGATTTTCCAATTTATCCGTGTTATTGTTTTCCGATACATATTTTAATCTGGAGCATGTTTTAGAACTGTGAAAAAAGTGTTTATGAGCATGCATGAGCTACTTACTGGGATATTCGTATCTCAGACCGTTTTGTTTTGTTTTGTTTTCAGATCTTGGAAAGGACGATATCGGCGAGCAAACATTTGATCATGTGAGTATCAGAATATAGATATGATATTCATTTGAGACGGGTTTAGTTGACTCTGATTATATATTTAAATGTTTTTTTTTGTGTTTCTTGTATTCTGATTTGCGTTCCTGGGTGGATAAGTAACCCTTCGGTGACAAGTTATGGTTTAGTCCACGTAACCCAGATCCGGGGCGTTACAATAAATGATTGAACCTTCTCACAAACCTTTCTCTCTCTTCCGTGAAATCTCTTAAAATTCCTCTCTTTCGTAATTGTTTCCTCTCTTAATTTTCTTTCTAAAACTCTCTTTCTCTCTCTCTATACAGTAAGAGAAACAAACAGAATCTCAGTTCCCTCTTAAGTCTAATAGGGGAATTAGCATATTTTAAAATTTTTAAATATAATATTACCTCACTATATTTGTGGTTTTGCACAATCTTTCTTGTAGAGTATATGCTCCCAAATATCATATTCATTGTAACATATATGTATATGTATGTGAGTATAAAATTATTTATTTGACAAAAATTTCTTAAACTTATTATCACATGTTAATAATTTATGTTTAATAGTTGATTGCATAAATACAATGACAATATAAAAAGAAAAGAAAACAATGATACAAATATATACATATAAATATTCATTTATATATATTTGGTGGAGTTTTATACATATATCTATATAAGTGCATGTACATAAAGTCAACATTAACTTCGGGCTTTTCGGGTTGTATAGCTTGAACCCAAGCCCAACCCAAACTCAACTTCGGGCTCAAAATGAAACCCAACCCAAACTCAATGCTCACTTTGGGCTCTTATTCGGGTTGGGTTGGGCAGTCCGGGCTAAATTTGCAGCTCAACTGGTGGGTTGTTATGGCAGGGGATTGTTTTGTTTGTGGGGGGTAATATTTGAAAAGAAACAATAGAGGGCCTGAATCTGAGGGGAATGTTCCCCCCCCGCATTCTCTTTAGTAATAGTATAGATTTTATCTCTCATCTAAAACACTCTCAATTTCATATCAAACGAGAAGAATCCTAACCTATCAAATAGCAATATTACAAAATTACAACCATAAAAACACCACAAATATTTTTGCATTTTTAAAAGCCCATATTTTCTGTTTATAAAAACTGCAATGTTTTTGAATCCGTTTTTCTAAAAACAATTTGAAAACCATAAATACCAGACACGGTTCTAGTTTTCTGTTTTTAAAAATTGAAGAAGGATTTTTAAAAGGGTACCAAACCCCGACCAACTAATTAAACAAAGATGCGATGGCATTGGCAATATCCAGAGGATCACTTCTCCCAGATTAATTTTGACGGTGCTAAGTTTATATATTTTTATTTAATATATAGGTAATATGAGTATATCTATGCTCAAGTTACATTTCTAATACAACGCATATGAGCCGAACTGTTATAAATCTACTTAATTGCTTTTATATAATTCTAAACTTATTCAAAAGAAAAAAAATTTTATTTTTTATTTTTGGAAAATAAATCATGGTATAGTATTCACTAAAATTTTAATATAATAAATTGAGTTTCACATAAGCATTTTTTAATAAATTAAAATTTAATTATTTATTTAAAAACAAAATGGTTTAATAGACTCGCAGGCAGCTTGCGGAACTACTACTTATTTACTTTAATTTTCCAATTTTCCTGCCATAAAATAAGAAAAGCATTATACAAAAAGGGAAACCAACAGCACGAAGAATCATCTTGAGACTCCATAACCTGCTGCCGAGGATGCAATAAGTGTTGTATCTGCTGTGAATTTTGGGATATAGATGAGCAATAATCTTGTGGTCCAGATGGATTAGAGAGCAACTGAGCGCCAGTGGAACTGTTCTGCTGATATTGGTTCTGTAACTCAGCAAAATGAAATTGTTCAGAAACTGGAGCATGTGAAGCTTCACCACGGGATTCCATTCCATGCTCATGCATCACTTGACCACCTATACTGGAAGCCAGTTGGGACTGACTAAAAGCCTCACTCTTTAACAAAAGCGGCTGCTGTTGCAGCTGACTTTGTTGTTTTGGTTGCTGTTGAAGATGAACAAATTGTTGTTGTTGGAACTGATGATGATGTTGTGAAAATTGCTGCTGTGGAAACTTTTGTAGTTGATGAGATTGTAACAAATGCTCCCGATTGGAATGAGGTGATTGGAAATTCATATTTGATAACTGCTCGATAGGCAGACGCTTTATGCGTGCTCTCTGCTGAATTGACTGCGTATTAGGCTGATTGGCTATCATAGGATTGATTCTTGTTTTGCCCTGCAAGCTCACTGGATTTGTATTCTGATTGTTCAATGAAGATCCAACAGAGGCTGCAGGACTATAGAAGTTTCCAGACCCTGAAAGATCAATAGAGCTCACACCACATCCATCACCAGCTGAAGGAATCAACTGCTGCGACAGTGCTGCAGTTCAGAACAATAAATGACATGAAAAAACAGACAAAGGTCTCTAGGAACTATCAGGCTCATGCAAGTTAAATCAAAAGGAGAGGAATAGAAGTGAGCGACGGAGGGAGGAGGAGCCAGGAAAATTACTCTGCATTAATTGTTGACGTTGAGGATCAAAGTGTTGTTGTATAGGATTAGGTGAATTGCCATAGGGTGAGGCAGTCACATAGCCCTCAGATGCAGCAACCCCATTCACTGCTTGTACATTATTCCCAGTCAAACCCAGTACATCATTTAGGGACCCATTAGAAAATCCATAAGTGGAAGACTTCTGCTGCAAGTTGGATCTCATTCCAATTCCCATTTGACTACTAAGGTTCTGCAGTATACGGCTATTTTGACCACCACCATACTGCTTTTGCTGCTGGGACTGTGATAATGCTGCAGATTCAACACTGGAAAAGCCACCACCGTTATTTGATGATTCAGAATTCATGGTAGACTGAATATTATTATATCCAGGTGTAGGAATCATTTGGCTTGCCATTCTCGGCACACTCATTGATGAGATGAAGTTGTTTGCAGCAGAACCTACAGAAATATTAGAAGGTGATTGTTGATAGCCATTGGGTAAGATTCCTGCAAAGTAGATTCTATCAAGTTTGAATTGAGATGCAAGGTTAATGTCATTAAACTATATAACTAAATAGTAAAAATTACCATCACAAGCATTGAAGGAACCGCCATGTATGCCACCACTGGATCCATTAGCAGTTGGTAACAAGCTCCCCGTGTTGACAGTGGTGGCAGATATGCTATTATTACACTCACTGCTAGCAATCATATAATTGTCCACAGAAGATGCAATATTTGCACTTGAGTTTCCACTATGTGGCATGCCAGGGGTTGGGATCATAGCTCCAATGGATGAGGAAGAAGAAAGAAGGTGGGATGACTGTTGAATGTGATTACGAATGGGTAAGCACTTGATCAATGTTTGTAAACGTTGTTCAAGGGTCTCCATGTTTGTATACTCCTCCTATGGACAAAAGAGCACGTGTGAGGAAAAATAACATGAAATCGCATTGTGAATGTAGAGTTAAAAAGTCACGTCAAGAGCATTTCACTTGTGAAGCTCAAAATCTGATAAAATGACATCCTAAGATTTTTTTCTAGCATCAAGGAGTACAAGATATGCAGAAGAAACCTTTGACGAAGCAGTTTTGAATAGATACTCCTCAAGGCGCCTTACAATATCACCCATCCGTGGCTGCATTTCAGGAAATGTTTGCTGCTGCTGCAACTTTTCAAGGCTGGATGAACAGAAAGGTTTAAAACAAAAATATAATTCATAAAAATAACAGCCAAATGCACTATGATAAAAATCAAGCTTAGCTAAATAAAAGCAAAGAAATAAGAAATCAAGTTGTAGTTTTCAAAAAATGGCAGACTTACAAAAGCAACACACACAAAATGAGTTCCTTCATTTTGGCAAAATAGGAAACCTCCCTATCCACATGGTTTGAAACATTTTTTACACATGGCCTACCAAGAGAGCATGTTTTAAAGTAACATCTAATACCAAAATTTATTGGCCAATCAGCATCAGTATGAAACCGAACCAAACAAACAACTGGTAGATATAACATGTACATCAAAGGACCCTTGATTCCACCTAATGTCTCAAACAGATCCAAATTGATACCAACATGGATTGGATCAGTATTGGAGCCAATCGATATGGTTATCAAATTACTTTAAACCATGCCAGGGAATCTCATATCAGTTGAATGGTCTGGACTGGCTATTATGAGCCCAGAAGGTAGAAAACTCCATGTCTCATCACATAACAAAACTCGGTGCAGCAGACCAATATAACATTCACCTGATATCTACATAACAGACGTATGTCATTGGATAAGTTGCTTTGATATCTTTAAAGAATAGTCCAGCAAGAGGTAACAAAAGGGTCATCTGTAAAAAACAACAACTGTTCTCTATAATTCTAAAAAATGTATTACATACACAGCAATCACAAAGTAAAATAGGACATATAATCCACCAAATTTTGTCCTCAAGCTCCAATCTCGCCATCATTCTTCGAGGTAATGCACTGAGATCAAATATGGAATGAACAAAAAAATTAAAAGCAAGAAATCTTACATTTTCCTCTGCATTAAACTGCGTGCTGAAATGAGATCAGGATCCATGTTTAGATTTTGTATCTGGGAAGGCAAAGGACCTCCATTCTGCTGAGCTAGGCTGGGCAACTGTGGACCAGCTTGATTAGGCACCTGCCCTGAGACATGTCCTGACATATGTGTCTGTACATGCATCTTTAATCTGTGCACTTCTAGATACCAAGGACATTGAAGCTCAAAACTTCAAAATCCGACCGTCCAGAATTCCAACACCAACTGGAACTTAAAAAGTCATCAGAAAAGAGTAGCTGAAACCAAACTAAGGACATGATAAGCCCCATCTTCAGGTCAACAAAAACTCTTTTACAGACACTATCATTAACTGATGTTCGAGGATTTCCTAGATGTTGCAAATAATAAGGAGAAACAACCCTGTAACAGAAATCATGTAACATAAATCACTCAACCTTCTCACTATTTTTAAGCAAAATTCACCAAATTGCATCAATACGTCAAACAACGAATGGCATATCAATCAGTAAACTTACGGGGAAAAAAGTAGTAATTGAACTTGAGAATATGCAATGATGGAAATTTGAAGTATTCGCACGCAATACATATGCAACATGAAGAGGACTGAAGAAGAATCATGAAATATAGAAAGCAAATTCAACAGCTCAACTGATGCGAGAATATCATATGGTACACACCACGCATTAATGTAAAAGTTACAGACATTCACAAACTCAGATTTAGGAAAATAAAATGAGTCAACTTAGTGATGTGATTGAGCATCTCATGCATATATGGCACCTCCGGTGCTCCTCACTACAGAATCAGGAAAATGATTCCATATGTGAATATCTCACCCAATGACCTTGCAAAATGGGGGCCTCCAGTGTCTTGATTTTATTGCCATATCTTGTGGCTAATATAATCCCATCAATAAATCCTTTCTTTTTCCTTTGCTCTCCATGTGCACTTGTTTATTCAGTGAATAAAATTCTACATTCCATAATGGGGAAGAAAGAACCGTATTGTTCGAATTGTTGAAATTGTAAGTAAATAAGCAAAAGGTCTGCATCATTTACTAAAAAGGTAGCATGGGACTTGTTGCTTATTTCCTAACATAACAGACAGGAAATTAATATGTTGTAACATAACCCATAACAGGCAATTAATATGTTGTAACCTAATGCATTTCCCAAGATATATCTTCACAAAGACTCTAACCACAAGGAAAAAAATGTCGTTTTTTGCAGGCTGAACCTTCCATATCAGCATTTCCACACCAGGCAAAGTAGAGAATCTACCAAATCAGCCTGGCTCACACAGTATATCTAGGATAGTTAACCTTTGAAAAAATGAAAATTGGTGGATTGGAATATATTTCATGTCAAGTTCACTTATGAGCGACCTAGATTGGACAGGTTGGGCAAAGTGGTGAACTACCAAACCAGTCTAGCTCACCTCAGAAGATATATATGTTGGTAGATTAGAGTGATTAGTGTCATATTTCAGATCAATTTCCTTTTTCCCCGGATGGACCACTTCAGAACCTTTGAAATCTCTCATTGAGAGATTTTCCTCAATCCTGACACCAGCTAACAACAAAAGCACATGCACAAAACAACTCTAAGCTGGAAAGTGACCATTTTACTGAAATTAAATGTATCATGTGCACATAGGACATGATGTACAAATGAAACCTCATGAATGTCTTCTAAAGTATGGAAAAAAAAATGCATTACAGCATTTTTAGGACACAGTCCAGTTATTCCACCTCGGGCCAGATCTTTATGAGAAAATGTCCCAATCGCTTAATTCAATAAAGCTAAGCTCCTTAATTAACCATCAAATGTAATTAGTACACGAATTGATAAAGTCATGGCCAAGGAATAGTAAGGGTTTCCATTCATGACTTTACTATATTTTCTAATACTTCTTTTGTAAAAAGTTATTTTGTAGATATTTCTGAATTTTATTTATAATTTATGGAAGTCTTCTATTTGTAATTTTATCTGCTATTTAGAACTTCTTGGGGTTTCTACTTTGGATAAAAGCTACCATTATAATCCCCCATGTTGGGCGGTGACGAGATATAAATTATAAAACGTACATAACCATCTACGAGCTTTTAGAAGTGCAATGCCTCTCATCATGTGAGATTCCATCCCTAACCACGATGCAGGATTAAGGAAATCCTGATGAAAAAATAAATGTGTCAAGAATGAGACTCTAATCAACAAATAGATATGTTAGCTCATGTACCATTTAAGTTAGAGAAAACCAGCAGGAGATTTGAACCCAAGATGTTTGAGTTTATAGTTCATTCCAGGCCATAGAAGTTGTTACATAGCAGAAATTCCTCAATAGATATGTTAGCTCCTGCTACTTGCCCAATCAACCAACTCTGCATCAAACTCAAAACAGCCCTCTCTAGCAATTGTTCGCTTCTCTCCAAGTTTCTAAATATCCTCCTGTTCCTTTTGCCCCAAATTACCCATGTTATTGCTGCAGGGGCCACATTCCAACAGATATCACCACAAGATTTCCCTTTCTTCCACCCCCAAGCTTCTAAAGCTTGTTTAAGCCCTTTTGGATGGGTCCATTCTACCTTAAACCTTTGGAGAATAGAGCCCCAAAGCCGTGTAGCGCCTGAACAGTGCAATAGCAGATGGGCTACATTCTATTCCTCTTCTTTGCATATGCTGCATCTATTTGCAAATGGTCCACTGTTAGTATCTTGTCTAGGGCTGTTGTCCGCATAAAGAAGGCTACTTTGCTTGGAAACAAGTATGACCATATATGCTTAAACACTGCTTGCTCCAAACATGAATTTTGGAGATGATCAAAAGCACCTTGACTGAAAAGGATCCAGATCTACCATGTATCCATCTCCTAGAGCCTTCTTCATGCCCTACTACCTTGTTATACAGTACACTTAACAAGGCCTCAAAGCTTTCAATCTCCCAGTCCATCAAATTTCTTCTTAGATCAATGCTCCACACGATGCTGGCTTCCGAGATAGACATATATTCATTTACCACTGCTTTTTTATTAGTGCACAAGTTGTAGATCAAGGGATAAGACTCCTTCAGCTTAGACTCTCCACGCCATATATCTTCCCAGAATCTGATTCTCAGACCATTTCCCACTAAGTATTTGCATTCCTTCTCCACTGAACTTGTCAACTTGACAATAAGCCTCCAAAGGCTCGTCCCACAAGGAAGATTAGAGGGTTTTGGGAACCAGCTATTGGATGAGGATCCATATTTTGCAAGAATTAGGTCTCTCCACATATTCCCGCTCTCACTACCAAACCTCCATAACCTCCATATTCCCGCTCTGATACTTATCTATTTAAGTATAATTTTAATAAAAACAAATTTACCAATCATTACCTATTTAATTTTTTCTTTGCACTAAAAAAGCACAATTATATATATTATATTACTAAGCGTATAGACTTCTTCTCTACTACTTATACTTATCTCCTTAAAAGAATTTCAAAAAAAAATAGAAAAGGAAATTATATTTTCCTTCTATAATACTTATCTACTTAAAATAATTTTCATAAAAAGTAAATTACCTATTGTTACTTATTTAAATTTTTCTTTATACTAAAAAACACAATTATAGATATTATATTACTAGGCGTATAGACTTCTTCTCTACTACTTATATTTATCTCCTTAAACGAATTTAAGAAAAAATATAAAAGTAAATTATATTTTCCTTCTCTAATACTTATCTACTTAAAAAGTATGTGTTTTTTATTTTCACATATCCAAAATAACATTATTCAAACGTCTCATTACAAAAGTTCTTGTCCTATTTAGAGTCCAAATTTATTGGCAAAAATGCTTATCCTATTTAGAGTCCAAATTTATTTGGACAAATCTTAATGATAGAGAAAAAAGAGTTCTACTATACTAAAAGAACTATTTTTTCTCTACTAGAATCAATATATTTAAAATATTCTCCTTTTTTTTCATCCCATATAAACCACTAATATATGTTTATTTCCAAACAATAAACACATAAATAGGGCCTTAATTAACATACATATCTAAATTAACTTAAAAGTAGTAATATACACTTTAAATACCTTCTAAAATAACAATCAAAAATCCATAAAGAATCATCTATGAATATTGTTAAGTAATTTTAACTTAAATTCTATTACAACATAAAATTCTTTTAATATCTGCAAATCAATCTCAATAAATTAATTGAGTATAAATGTTTTAACTTAAAATATTTGACAATGTTCCTTCCTATATTTTATCAGGCTTCTTAGAGGAGAGTAGAGTGTTTGTATGTGAAAAAATAATGAGAATAAGCAGCAACAACAATAATCACAAGAGAACTAAATTGGCTAGAAAAATTAAACTAGATTATTAATGAATTGATAAAAGAGAAAAATAACTGATAATATGATTTTAGCAGGGGAAGTAAATAGGTAATAGGACAATCAAAGGAGAATAAAGGCCTTTGGCAGCAGCAGTTTGCTTATGTGAAATTAAAGAAGTCTAATCTAGTAGGATTTATTAGTAATTCTATTTAATAATATTCTTTTAGTTAGCTTTGTAGAATATTATCATATGAATAATGATTATATTTATCGAATAATAAATCTGTAAAGAAAATTTAAAATATAAATACATTATAAATTAATATTTTAAAATAATAACTAATTAATTAGATATTTCTAGAGGGGAATCTGTTTTGAATAAAAAATTATTATTTACTATAATAACAAAAATTAGATATGCCATTCCTTCTTATAACTTTTCTCTGATTGATTTCAGTCTCCAACAGAAAAGAAACAAATTGATGTTTGAGGAGACAACACATTGTATCGTGGAGTTCATTGCAGAGGCCTGACCTAATGCAATTCACTCTTAATCATCGCCTTTGCTTTGTTATGCTATCCATCTTACGTACTTTGCCTCTTCCACATTTCACAGCCCCAAATCGACTCCCTAACCATACATCCCCTTCTTGGTGGCCAAGATCCGCTTCCATTAATGACAGAAAAGGCCACAAATAGGTATGAAAGGTCCTTCATGAAATACGGGATACACACCACCTAAGAACTTTCATAAAAAAACATATACCCAAATGTTCTCTGTTTAAATCTTTAATGACGCTAACACAAGAGACCTAGCTGACTCTAACCAGTACAATTTCCTTGTAACAGCATATTGTTCTTAAAAGTTCCTCACATGATTTTTGAACAAAAACAAGCAAACCACGAAGGGAATGATATATATTGAACATGAAATAAATGAGGCTACAAACGACAAGTAATTCGCATTGTGCAATGCACATTCGCTGTTTATAGTCTTAAGAAAAAAGATTTGGTCAAAATCTATCCACATTCTTGATGCAAGTATATAGACATATCACTGAGCAATAAATATACTAACTCAGAGAAAGCAAGCAATTGATAGAACTAAAGTAAATTGTTTACTACTACTACAATTTGTTTACTACACTCTAATAAAAGAGTAAATTTCTTGGAATTCACAGTGAAGGGGCAGAGGGAACAAGATATAATAACAAGTATAAACTTTCATCGAGAATAGCCCCCTACCATTTCATTAATTGATTTTTGTGAATTCTTTCAAAAAATTTTTTAATAACGATATGAATCCCCCATCACATGTTTTTGTCAGTTAGAACGTACCAAGAAATTATGCAAGCACCTATGGTCCCTTGCCATTGACCACCGCCACTTTCCCCAAGTTTGTTTTGAAGCATATTTATATATTTCTAAATATATAATATAACAGCAATTGGAAGGTTATAACAGAAGGTAATCTTCCTTATTTCAATATTCAAATTCTGAATTTCACACACACAATTGAATACTGATCGCTAGTTGAAAGAGGAAGGTGGATTGGGCTTGAGATCACTGTCAAAATTTAATAAGGCACTTCTTCAAAAATGGATCTGGAGTTTTGGAAAGGAACATGGTAGCCTTTAGAGAGAAGTCATTCATTTAAAGTATGGGGCTTCCTCTGGGATGATCTTTGGATGGGGGACTGTCGGTTAAGAGAGAAGTTTACAGGTATTTACAATGTCTGCAGACATCAACAATCAACTGTTAGCGATGTGAAATTTAATACAGACGCTGGGAATGTATGGAACATTGAATTGAGAAGAAACTTAGCTGACTGGGAAGTAATGGAATATGAAGAGCTAATGCAAGCACTCTACTGTCTCCAACTGTCACAAAAAGAAGATAATAGAATATGGACTAAGGATAAGTCAGGAAATTTTTTGGTGAAATCAGCATATGAAGCATCAATCTCAACAGCTATGGAATTTCAGGCTACTAAGATGAAGCAAGTGAGATCACTCACTGAAAAGGTGAACTAGAACAAATTCCCATACAAAATCAATTTGTCAAATTGAAAAGAAAAGAGCGGAAAGCAGGAGTTAGAATCAGGAACACAATTACCTGAGACAGGAGAAACAAAATTCGAAGTGATGCTGAAGGTTTGTTGGCTTTTATTAGAGGCCACCAAATTAGCACCTTTATGACACCAATTATCCCCTAATCCAGCAATCGAGGAGAAAAACCTGAAATAATAATCAGCATGAGTAACAAAATTAAAATTCCAATTACAGAACCCCAAGAATTTTGAGTCATGAAATAGAAGAAATAAGGATTTAGTCAGAAACAAATGGTTGGATACCAAAATTTTGGGATCCAAATTGGGATAGGAATCGAAACCCTATGAAACCCTAGGTAACAATTGGAAACCCTAAGAAAGAGAAAAAGCATCGAAGAGATAGAAAAAAAAAACACGTACCCGACAAAACCGGAGAAGAACGACAGCTACGCACAGAGCTTCGCGGCAACGATCGGAGCTTGAGATTGCAGAAGAAATCAGATATAGTTTATTAATAAAACTGTAGTTATTATGATTATTGACGACGAATAGCCGCGAGAGCGAGAGAGAGAGAGAGACGGAGTGGGAGAAAGCTAGAGTTAGCTATTTGCTTTCACACGCACGGTAGATATTTGCTTTCGCTTTGCGAGTTTGGATTTAGATTAGAGAGAGTTTTAATAAGAACTGGAGTCTGCCATAGAGTTAGCCATACGTTCAAGCACGCCCGTTGGGTTCGAACCATAACGACCGAGTGAGTTAACTTTGCCATGTTCAAGTCGGTTTGACAGAATATTATTAACCAACTTGTCAACTTGTTTAAACTCATTTGAAGTCAAAGGTAGATTGAAGTAGAACGATGGATTGCAAAATAATATTGTTATTCCAAACTTATGGGGTCTTTTTTTGTGTTAATCAGTGGGACATGATCTGTACTGCAAGTCCCTATATGACATGCATTTTCCACATGGCAAATGATTTCTTGAAATTTAATTAACTTATCCACATGTATTTTTAGATGATTTGTCATGTTTATTAAGTTTAGATGTTGTAAATGCCTATTTAAAATGTCATGATATCTATTAGAGGGGGCTGTTTTTCTATGTGGGGCCCACAGATTTGCTACGTGGGTAGCGCGTGAAATCCTCTAGTGTTTATTAAGTTTAGATGATCTTGTTGATTACATATCTTGAAAAATAAAGATACTGAAAAATTTCTTACTAAAAGTGACAGTTGGATTTATGGATCTTATTTCGATTAAATACTGTCCACTACACATGGTTACTCTTACTAAAAGTGACAGTTGAACATATGGATCTTACTTGGATTAAATGGCATCCACGTGGATTATGTGTGCAATTCCTTCATTGATTGGATGATGTGGATTGACTGTATTGTTCTTCCAGGCCATATAGACAATGATTATGGAGGATAGAAATAAAAAAGGTATGTCATATTACCGGTATTTTGTTGGGATTCTGGAGTCCGAATAAATAGAATCACATTGCATGATCTTAAATAGATCATTAATTGGGTTAGGTAAAGGATCCAATCATATATAAGATCAAACTCATTACTAGAATACACATATATATTGGCTTTTTTATTTTTATTTTATTTTTATAACTTTTATTTTGATAATGACACGTGGAAAGAAAGAAAAAAGGAAATATCCTTTTTGAATAAGGTATAATTTGATTTCGTGATGGAAATATGGAATAGAATGCAAGGACAACCGAATCTTAAGAAATGGTATGCCACTGACAATGAGAAGCAACAGATAGCATGAGGAAGATTCGACAATGAAAATTATATACTTCGATAAACCCAAATCTGCATAAAAAAATTTGGAGTACAATCACGAATTTTAAATTTTGGATATTAATTATTTATTTTCAAAATCTAAAACCCCGTTTAAGTACATTGCATGGAAAATAAATCTATAATGCCATTTGGTCAATACGACTTTTGAGATAAATTTGTAATTTCTACATACATAAAATAATATAATACGAAGAAATAGGTGTGTGTGTGTGTTCCAATAGTCTTTTTAGTATATATTTAATAATAATACATTTATTATAATATGACAATATTTATATTGTACATAATATAATATAAATTATATTATATTATATATTAATTACATTTTCAACTAAAATTAATTCGAAACAAAGTTATGAGATTCTAGAATTGGATTCCACTAGATTCCAATTGCGAGAATCACTACCAAATGCCCCCTAAGAGTGAACCATAACAAAGTTTTTTATTAGGACGAAATTTCTAAAATTTTTTTTTATCGGAAATCAGGGTTTTAGGAATGTTTAGGTATAATTGATTTCTTGAGCTTCCAAAATTTGCTAAATACCTTAGCATTTAAATGATGAAATTTTGTACTAGACCACAAAAACCTGATTTTGTTCTTGAATTGGAAAGTTGACTTTTTATTCCTATAGAATTTGGGTCCAAAACTATTTTCAATGGATTAAATTTTTTTGTTGGGGGGTGGTTTGCTTATTTACATGTAATGCATTAAGTAAATGGAGATTAAAAAGTAAAAGGACATTTAATTAAATGATATTATTGTAAATAAATACTATCTATGAAAATAAGGGTCAAAGCTATGCAAAATTACTTGTCTCTAATTTACTTGATCTGCAAAATAAGGGTCAAAGCTATGTAAATAAATCCAAGTTTATTACAAAGATACCTGTCGCTAAATTACTTGATTTGCCCATTTTAACCCTCAAATTCCCATAATTCACCTCCAATTCATGCTTTGGATTGAGTTCTAAAAGAATCTAGACCTATAATTTGGCCTATTCTTGGGCTCTTCTACTCCTTCTATATTGCCTATAAACAGAGGCCAAGGTGTAATGCCCCTGAACCCGGGTTAATGCAAAATAGGCACCCAACTCGAATCCGAAGTGCTACTGGGCCCAAAGCATCTAATTACCAGACAATCAAATAAAATTCATTCAACAATTAATATCAGAGTGCGGAAGTCTAACATTAATAAAATCAATAAGCGTGAATAAAAGTGTCATCCAAACCATCACATCAATAATAATCAAAGTCTGATAAATAGGTTCTATCACTCTCACTCTCACTCTCATAATCATCCAATCTATAAAATAATAAAATAAGAATCAAATGTATCAACCTCCAATCAATAACTACTCAGAATAGTAATAATCCTCTGGAAGAAAGCCAGCAAACTTGCCTTGAGAACCAACCCCAAAGTCTTCCTCATGCGGATCAGCTGAAAAACAAAACAAAACATAGATGAGATACGAATATCCCAGTAGGTAACATGATGCATGGATAAATAGTTTATACATAAAAATAATCATGTTTTCATGCTCGATAAAGTAAACGAGAAAAGTAGGATACAATCTCGACAATTAAATCAATACTCAATTAAAAACATTTCATCAAGTATAATCTTTCCCATCAACATGATTTTCAACACAAAGGTGCAATGAACAAAAACCAAAATTAAACCATCATATAGCATTGTAGGACTCATGAAGACAAGCAGGCCTTTGAAAAGAAACTTTCCATCCACTATGCCACTATGCAACTTATGAGCGAAGCTAGTAATACAATCCTTACAGCCGAATCCGAAGCTGACAATATGAGGCCTAGACATCGACTTATTACGCACAAAACTCACGTACCAGCAACGATATCTGAAATACGGAATTTGGCATGTACCACCCAAGCATGCAGGCCCTAAATCTGAACATGGGGATGGCCGCTAATCTGCACATACAAGGTACTCACCAGCAACTGAAATCTGAAATGAGACCCTATTGACATGAAGACCCCCAATGTAAACTAACTTGTAAATGAAGCGCGAATGCAAACTAAGAGTATCCGACCAAAGAAAAACCTCTTCACTCTCAAGCTTAACTCTATTTATCCATATGCAGCTATGCCCACTAGACACCAACAATAGAAACTCACTCAAAATCAATGTAATTTAGTAATAGTGCCTAGTGGCATATAGGGTTTTCTAAAGCTTATACTCTATCAAAAAATAACTCATCATATCAAATCTGGTATGAAGTTTTTCTAATAAAGTTTCAGTAGTCAAGACACTTAAAATATACTATACAGAATAAGAATTATTCAAGTCAACTCAAATCAGATTGTGAAAGAATCCAAATTCCGTGAATACCAAAAGTAAGACATTCTTTTAGCAAAACATATCTAAATACTCATTAAATTGTTTTTAAGGCAACGATCAATGTAAACAATTTGTAAGCACTTAATACTTGGTTCAAAGATCTAATATCATTAAAAGTCATTTTATATTGAAATTTCTCTCAAAATTCATAAAATTAGAAATTTGTGTTGATCGCTCGACCCAAGCGCTCAAGCGGTATGGTTAGGCGATTGTATCTAAATCTAAACCAGAAAACAACCTGGGCGCTCAAGCGAAATGATGGGCGACCTAAATAATTTTTTGGATTTTGAACTGTTGCTCGACCCTGGTCGCTTAGGCAATCGGTTGGGCGACTGGTTATTTAAAATATACAGGCGAGTCACTAGACAGAATCGCTCAGGTGATCATGTCGAGCGCTCGACTAATAGCGGTTAATTCCAACTTCCGAAACAAGTCTTTATGCAATATACTACTTCTTGTACATAAAAATCAACTCTAATCGTATTCATAATCATATATTCAACACTTCAAATCATGCTAGAGGATCAAAACTCAATAAAAACACATTTACATCTAAATGGGTGTGCTACCTACCTCTGATCGCTCAAGGTTTCCTTCTTCCTCTTTTGTCTTCTTAGTTTGGGATCTGATCTCTACTATATCAGCCACACAACTCTTTCTGAATGCAGTTCTCCTCAAGACTAGTAAGACTCCTCGTTTCTTCTTCTCCTCTCTCGGTTTCTCTTCTTTTCTCTTAGCCGCCAAAGACACTACGTAGGTATAGGTATACGATTAGTTGTATAAAACCCTATTTTATTCCATACGATCCCATGTAACTCCCCGCTACCAACTTTCATACAACTAACCAATTAGATCAAAAATAACTCTTAACTTTATACTTACCTCATTATCTCATGATCCAACGGTTGGATTTGCATCATACTCCAGATCTCCTTCATTCATATGATCACCTGTATAATTAATTACAAAGTTTCAGTAAAGACCACAATAAAATACAGATATTTATTTAATTAAAATTTTTGAAAATTGTCGGGGTCTTACACTAGGTCTCATTGCTAAAGGTTGTAAAATTTGAGAGGGGGGTTCTTGCTTTAAAAGGGGAGACTCTACCAAATTGCTTACTTGATGTACAATTGCTTGCTTGCTTTGGAGGATCTTTGCTACAGGTAAATTATCCTTTTAATTTATGCAAGTCCATTTAATTTTCAGCATCTCTTCTTCTATTCCTTCTCTATGATAGAGCAAAATTTTCAAAATTAAATAATTAAATTATTATTAAGTTATTTAAGGTAATTTTACTAATCCAAGAAATGGATTTGTGTAGGTGATCACCTGGAAGAAGGAGATGCAGAATTTGACGAAAATCCAACAGTTGGATCTTAAGATCAAAGGTAGATATTTTTATAGAATTAGTTTAAATTTATTTGGTAGAGTATAGGGAGTTTAATACACTTAAGATGTATGGAATCATGTTTATTAAATCAAAAATTAAATAGTATTTGAGAGTGTGCGTACATGAATAGAAGGAGTACTAAAAGAGTTCTATGGTTTTGGGGAAACTTTCTAATTAAATGGGTGTGCATATAAGATTGGAAAAAGATTTCTAAGTCTCTCTTTTCGTGTTTGTCGACTAAGGAAGAGGAGAGCATCAGTCGTGCGTTTGGTTTTGATTCATGGATGATTTGTGATGATAATACATGTATTTTCATGCTTTGTGATGATTTAATATGAGAAGTATAATGTAGCGCCCCAGATCCGGGTTTGCCCTATCACATCACCGACCCGTCCTCGAGACCTACTTATGGGCCCAAAAGAACCTAATAAACACAATTAACGCGGGCAATTACAAAGTAATCATCAGAGTGCATAAACAATAAGAAGCATAGAATAAAAATTTCCATATAACAAAAGATCATCTATGTAATAACTCCAAAGGATAACGTCTGGGTATACAAAAAGGCAACTAAGATCTCTTCACATCTCTTCTCACATGTACAGACATATACAAAAGTGATAATCTAAAGATAACTCTCAAGTCTACAAATCCAAAAAGAATAATTACATCCCATTTATGGTTTCAAAAAAAAAAAAAACAAATATCATAACACAAAGAGAACCCTATGATGGGTAGTAGAAGTCCTTGGGCCCATGCTCAAGCTCACCCTCAATATCTGCCCTAGTACGTGGCTTACCAAGTGGATCTGAAAACAAATCCGGTAAAACAAAACGCGTGAGACTTAAAGTCCCAGTAAGTAGCAAACATGCATGAATGGAAACAGTTTATGCAATTCATATAGCATCACGTATAGAAGCAGTTTAGACAATTCATATAACATCATGCATAAAGGCAGTTCATGCAATTAATATTCTCAAGTCAAAGCATCTAAATTGTATAACACATGAAATTAGCTCGATAGACCCAATCATTTACTACAAGTATATCTTGGTAGAACTCATAATGTAAAACAAACCTTTTGCATCTGTTACTAGAACCAATGCCTCATTCTGCAAACCAAGAGAGTGTACTCAATGCAAAAACCCAGTGGAATTCCCCATCCACTGCCATTCAACCAAGGCCAAGTGAGATATACACCGTCACTACCAGTCAACCACAGCCAAGTGAGATCTACACCGTCATTGCCAAGTGGGACTACTCAATCAATGCGAATAAACTCTAGGCCATTTGCCCGGTCAAATCACATAAGAGAGCTCATCATAACTTTACCAAATCAAATCAATATTAACAAAGTGTAAGAAATAATCAATAATCACTACACGTCCAAATCTAAATCAAAGTAAAATACATACACCATCAAACTCACAAAATACATCCAAATCCAAATCAAAGTAGAATACATACACCATCAAGTTCACAAAATACCTCCAAATCCAAATCAAAATAAAATACATCCAAATCCACTGGCATTCAATCAATGGGCAAGTGGAATTGCTCATCCATTGCCATTCAACCAAGGCTAAGTGAGATTTACACTGTTATTGCCATTCACTCAAGGGCAAGTGAGATCTACAACATCCCTGCCTGTCAACCACGGCCAAGTGAGATCTACACTGTCACTGCCAAGTGGGACCCAGGGCTAAGCATCTTATCAAATTCATAGGAGATCTCAACATTATCTTTAATAAACCCACCTCAAGCAAACCAATAGCTATAAATTCCACAATTCACATATTCGATAAGAGGGATAGCCTTAGGATTCCCAATAAGGTCACCATACCAAAAATAAATGAATTCGGAGACAAAAAGTTTCAGACCTCAAAAACATTCTAAGTCTGGTTAAAAATGTTGACTTTTAGGGTATATGATTTTTCTAGACAAATCTACAAGGAGTTTCGGGATCAATTTCTAGTTATAGTCTATTAGAGGGTTGACAAAATTTCTGGAATTTTTTGGGCTTCTGAGTCGCTCATTCGGGTATCAAACTCAAAAAGTGGTTTTTGGTGAAAATCGGCCCAAACTGGAAATTTAGACATGAACTAGAAAGTTGACTTTTTATAGGTTGGGAATTGGGCCTTGAGAGTATTTTTAATGGTTCCAAATAGGGGGTAAAATCTTATTTACAGGTAAAGACGTAAGTAAATGGAGCAATAAATACACATGACATTTACTTTTCATGTAATAAGGCTGTTGTGTAGGAGGCTTAGGTTGTTTGGGAAAGGGTTGAGGAAGGAAAGGGTGAAAAACTATCAAAAAAGGGCTTCTTCTAACGTTCGGGTGTTCAACTAAGTTCTTGAGGACGTTCGGGTGTCTAGGTTAAAAATAGGCTTGACGTTCGGGCGTTCACCTATACCTTATGGACATGCGCGTTAAGGTTTAAATCAGGGCCGACGTGTGCGCGTTAAACCAAACCTGGATGGACATTCGCGTGTCCATTGCCACTGTAACGCCCCGAACCTGGGTCAATGCAAAACCGGCATCTAAACCTGAATCCAAGTCCTACTGGACCCATATATATATATATATATATATATATATATATATATATATATATATATATATATATATATATATATATATATATATATATATATATATATATATATATATATATATATATAACATCAACAAATTAAACCAGACTAAAATCAAATAAATTAAAGGTGTTCATCAGAGTGCGGATTAATATAATGTGCGGAAGTGTAATGCCTATCATCTCCATAAATATCATAAAGAATAAATGACCATCAAATCAACTGATCACATCTGGTATAATCAAAAGGGTTCTAAAAAAACTCTCATTCTCTCTCTTTGAATACATCATGTCCAAATAAATAAAGATAAACCATCAAGTAGTCAATGTCACATCTCTTAGACCACCTCAACTCAATCAGGATTGTAGTAGTCCTCGGGCAAGAAATCAGCAAACTCTCCCTGAGTATAACCACTCGGATCCCCCTCTCGCGTATCAGCTGAAAACCAAAACAAAACAAAAGGTATGAGATACAAATATCTCAGTAGGTAACACGATGCATGCTAAATAGTTCATATATAAAAATAACCATTTCATGCTCGATAAAAAAACAACACGAATAAGCAGGTTTCATTTAATCAAATCATATAAGTCAAGAAACATAAATCAGCATTAAATCCTTTCCAAAGGTCATGTATTAGATATAATAATAATAATAATAACTAAATCCAGAAATAAACCAGTATAAAATTTCCATATTAACGGAAGCCAAGTCAATATCCATCATATTTGAAGTAATCAACAAGTAACCGAATCCAATCAAATGATAAAACATTTACAGCTACACATGTGTCAATGTAATGGTAATCAAGTGTATATCAATCAACAGTATCATTGTAGGACTTACAAAGAAAGATAAGTTCTTTGAGAAGATATTCTTCAATGCTATGCTACCGTGCGACTTATGGGCGAAGCTACTAAGACACTCAAACCTGAGTCTTAAGAGTTGTAGTCATCAACTTATTGCGCTCGAACTCACAGAGTTGGCATGAACCACCAGCATGCAGCCCCTGAATCAATACATGGAGATGACCGCTGATCCGCATATACAGGAATCACTAGCGAGGCTCGAAATGACCCTACAGACATGGGACCTTCTAGAGCAAACTAACTTGCAAAGGAAACACGCTCGCAAATGGAAGTACTCAACCCAAATTAAATACTCCTTCGCTATCTAGCTTATTCTATGGATTCATATTCAGCTATGCCCACTAGACATCAACATCCCTAAGGACTCATCTGTATGTAAGTAATAGCGCCTAGTGGCATATAAAAGTCTGATGTGTAAATTTTATCAAAGTTAGTTTAACTGGGTTGAATTTCTGATATAAAATTCCTATATGTGGAAGTCTGAATTATGATGTGTGAAAATAAATTTTTCTAATTAAATATCTGAGTCAAATAGGTTTTAAAGTTTAAAATCTCAAATTATTTTCAAATTAGGCAACTATAAACCTAAAATAAATTCTCAAGGGTTTATGTTGAAAACAGATTATTTGATTAGGTAAACCCTAGCTGGTGTATTTCTGGTTATTGGAATTAATATACAGGTCAAGGTTTGCCTCAACCCTCCTCCCACTGAGGGAATGCCACTAAGGTTATTCCTGCCTTAGTGGGTTTTCCTTAAAAAAATTTTTTTTAATTGATAAAATCCATGTATAACTATTTTATTTTAAATTAGAAATCAAATTTTCCATATTTTAATTTTTCTGTTTCGGTCGCTCAGCTCAGTCGCCTAGGCGACTTGGCTGAGTAGTAGTTAAAATTTTCGTGAATTGATCTGTTAATGGGCGCTCAAGGATTTCCTAGGCGGTCTCAATAGGTGCCCATACAAATTTTGATCGCCTACCCCATTGCCGAGGCGATGGGTAAATGGCATAGTGTTTTGCAAATTTCGATAAACTGAAGCCCACGATTGATTGCCTAGGCGACCTATCATCTTCGGCAAACCAAGAATGAAACCTGAATTTTTCTTCATTCTAAGCAATTCTTACATATATATTCAACTAAAATCTAACAAAACATACATATATACAAGGATAAATCATGCATTTGTGATCTAACTCAAAGAAAACCAAAATCAACGACAAAACGAGGTGTGCTACCTACCTGTGTCGTGCGTTCCTTCTTCCTCCTCTAACCAGCAACAGATTCTTCTCTTCACAGACGTATAATACTCTTGGGAAGATGAGAAAACTCCAGATCAAACACTTTTTCCTTCCTTCTTCTTCTTCTTCTTTGGTTTCTTTCTTTCGGTCGTTTGTCTTCTGTCTTCAGCCGCCAAATACAATAAGCAAATACGATGGAGAATACGGTCTGTATTCTCCTAGGGTATAAACCCTATTTTAATACCCCATGATCCTACTCATCACAACCACATATCACCCATTACACAACCAACCAATCAGAACACAGTATCGTAAATATTTAATTCTTACCTCAATATCTCACGATCCAACTGTCAGATCTGCGCCAAATTCATGATTTCCGCTATCCATGCGATCACCTATAATTATAAATCAATTCTATCAATAAAATCCTCAAATAAATATTAATTATTATATTTAAAAATTAGGAAATTTTCGGGGTCTTACACCCACGATTAATCGCCCAGACTAATCCTGATTCGCGATTAGGATAACAGAGACTGATTTTTTTGTGGTCTTGGCTCAGGATTAATCGCCAATTTTTAGGATTAATCGCCACTTTGGGTTTTCAAATATTTTTGGCCATTTTCAACTCAAAACTCATACCAACCCTATCCAACCTTCCCAATACCAAATGGAATGATCATTAAACCTCCCAACATGCCCAAATACACATTCCAATATAGGAATCTACCCAAAATACATATAAACATAAATCCAACCACATGAAACCCCATTCAACCCACCAACTCAAACCAAAACTGAAAGGTGACCAATATAGGTTGGAAATCCATGGCAAATCAATAGAAAGCTAAACAAGAATAGTTATACAATCAAATCCTACAAATTTTAGAAGCAAAACCCCACATGCAAGTGAATTTCCAGTTTATCCAAACCCTAGGAGAGAGAAATACGAAGATCCATGGTAAATCAATAGAAAACTAAACAGGATAGTTATGCAGTCAAAACCCTACGAATTTTAGAGGGAAAACCCAACATGCAAGTGATTTTCTAGTTTATCAAAACCCTAGGAGAGAGAAATACGAAAATCAAATAAATTCATTTTAGTTTGAAGGGTTTGCTATTTACTTGTGAAATGGAGGAGCACAACTTCTCTTCTTCTACTTCTTCTCCTTCTTCTTGAAGCTTTCAAGCAAGCTCCCACTCTTTTTCTCTTGTTCTATACGTCAAAGACAAGGAAGGGTTCTCAAAAACACTAGATATTTTAGTTAAGGCATCATTTGATATGCCCAACTCTTGATCTTTCAAATCTGCCCCTAAACAAAGCTTTTATTCAACTAAAACCCTTAGGTTGTACCTAAGGCATACCAGGGGGTACCTTAGTGTTATGAGGAAAGGTACCTTAGTGTTAAGTGGGGGGTACCTTAGTGTTACTTGAGAGGTACCTTAGTGTTTTAAGGGGATTTACCTTAGTTATTCCAAGGGATATAATTTAAGTATATTTGGGGGGTGTACCTTAGTAATATAAGAGGGGTACCTTAGTTATAGAAGGGGTGTACCTTAATCATAGGAGGGGGTACCTTTAGGTAATACAAGAGATATACCCTAGGTAATATAAGGGGTGAACCTTAGTTATACAAGAGAGTACCTTAGTTGTATAAGATGGGTACTTTAGTTATATAAAAGGGGTACCTTAGTTATATAAGGGGGTACTTTAGTTATACAAAGGGGTACCTTAATTATATAAGAGGGGTGCTTTAGTTATACAAATGGGTACCTTAGTTATATAAGAGGGGTACCTTAGGCATTCCAGAGGGGTACCTTAGGCAATATAAGGGGGTACTTTAGGCAACACCAGTGGGGTACTTTGGGTGTACAAGTGGGGTACCTTAGGCAACACATGGGGGTACCTTAGGCAACACAAGTGGGGTACCTTAGGTAATACAAGGGGGTACCTTAGGTAATACAAGGGTGTATCTTAAGTAGTACTTGGGTGTACTCTAGGTATACTTGGGTGGTACTTTGGGTAATACATGAGTGTACCTTAGGCATACAATAGAGGTACCTTGGGTATACTTAGGAGTTACTTTAGGTATCCTTAGGAGATACTTTAGGTACACTTAACTCTAATTTTTCAGAATTTGATTTCCAATTCACTAGAACTAATTGGAGAGTATCTTAGCTAATTGAAATTAAGAAATAACATTAACTAGGCTTATCTTAATAACTTCAATAAAATTCAATTTGATTTCCCTAAATCCTTAAGTATAATCCACATTCACCCCATCTTCATAACACAAGTACTTAATTAGTCTAATAATCCCACTTTAGATAATTAAGCTTAATAATTAAGATATAATCCGTGACAGGGTTTTACATATAAGTTGTAAAACAAGTAGATTAAAATATTTTGGGTTTCATGTTTTATTCAAAAGAATTGTGATTTAGGTGTTTGATTTGATGAAAAACTTGAGTTTGATTTGTTTATAATGATTTAGTATGTTGTAAAGATGATATTAGATATATTGGGATTGATTTGAAGCAATATAATCATGTTTATAAAGATTAAAGTAGAGAAAATCAAAAATTCCAGAAAACTTGTGAACTGGAGAAATTGGTCGAACGCTTGAGATGTTGCTTGAGCGCCGTGTCGAGAGCCCGTGTAATTTGTTAAGACATCTGACAAAGGGTTGAGCGCCTTGCTTGTGTTTATTTTGTTTTGAAAACTGAATGGATGCTCAACATAGGTCGAGCACTATCTTGAGCACCCGAAGTAGAGTAAACCTAGAAAACTAGGGCAAGAGCACCGTGCCCATTGTAAACCTTGAGAGTATAGGCCGCTCGAGCATGGGATTGAGCCCCCAACTCTATTTTTCTGAATTTGAGAAATTTGTGTAATTTTCAACTACGAAATGATTTTTAATCAAATCCAAACCCATGTACCAACAAGATTTAGGTGTTTATGAGTTGTTTTCACTAATCAATTGTTTAAATACAATTTTATAAAGATTTTGGGTACCATCTACTGAAATAGGTCTTCTTTCGGTTCTAAAAAGATTATTGGTTCCAAACTTTGTTTTAAATTGAATTGGTTGCTTCCCTCACTTGTATAAGTTAGTTTTACATGTGTTTTAAGTCGTGGAATTGATGGGAAATGTTTTATACCAGATTTGGGTATATTGAGCTTATGATTTGGATTTGAAAGGGCTTTGATTATTTTATATGCCACATGGCACCATATGGTTTCATATTGCTATTGAAGTATCGTTTAAGTGTGTCTAATACGAATAATTGAGTATGGATCCATAGTGTCAAACTAGATAGTGAAGGAGTTTCCTTTGTTTAAGTACTTTTGCTTTACGATCGCACTTTCTTTGTAAGTTAGTTTGCATCTAGAGGTCTTCATTTACAATAGGGACTCATTTCAGATTTAGCTTGATAGTGAGGCTCACATAGTGAGGTTACCCCTATATGTGATGATAAGCGGCTACCCCCATTGTAACGCCCCGAATCTGGATCTCATATCCAAACCAGAAGAGTTAATAACTGTGGGCCAAAGCAACATTAAAATAAATGGCAAACTAAATTTTTCATTAATTATTAGAGTCGCAATTAAGAGTAATAATTAAAAATAACTGGTATCGTTCACTCTTTTGTCATATTACAATTTTACATTCTAGTTTCATAATTGGGAATAATTAACGTTCTACCCCTTTCGCTAAAATACCCCAGGCTTGCTGATCTCATCAAGAGTACCTGAAAAATAGGAAAAACAGGAGTGAAATATAAATCTCAACAAGTAGCAATGTGCATGCAATAAAACAGTCTATGATTTTATAAATAAAATAATGAAGTATGTGATTAAACCAAATCAATAATAAATCAATCATAACAATCAACAAACCATATATATGACATCATAAGACTAATGAAATCATAAACAGAGTTACTATAGACATGTGCCAATATGCCACCTAATCGATTTACAAGCGGGCCAGCCGATACCGGTCAAGCTATTCGATGCAATACGGAAGTACTCAACCGATACTAGAGTGAGTTGGCATGTATGGTCCAACCGAATCAGAGTGCATGACGTAGCAACCGACCGATACCGAAGATGTACCGTCCTCGGGATGATGGAATGCCTATGGCACAGAATAAGAACTTCAGAAAATAATTCAATTTACAAGCTACTCTATGGATCCATTAAAAGCTAAGCCTACTAGGCACAACTTACAATAGAAAACATTTAATAACTTATTGATAAATGCAATCAATATTGAATATAAAGGAATACACCATGAGATAGCTGCATACGGGAGAACAAGAGGCATACGCTATGAAATAACTGCATACGCGAAGTCACATACATGATAGAACAATACCCACATTCGTTGAGACATATACATATCAAGAATAAACCCCCATACTAGGAGACACCAACGTGTCGAATCATGTAACCACAATCATCACCAAAATCTTAATTGTAATTCAACAGATATATAACATAACCAAAATTAGGTTTTAAATAGAGTTCTAGGTCTTTAAAACAAAATAAATAGAAAACGTGTCCAATTCCTTAATCAAATGCTCAGAATATGATTTATCAGTGTAGGCATCCTTAAATCATCCTTCTTTAATTGTTAGACAAGTTAATAACTCACTTTTATAAGCTTTACTCAATTTATATACCTTGGTCAAGATTGTAACGCCTCGGATCCGTGTTGTGCATTAAAGATATAACACGTCTCACAGAGGGTTAGGTAAGGATCCAAAATAAGTGTGATCGCTGGATAATCACGCAATTAATACCATATTAGAGTGCACAATTAAATTCTTATCTAAGAAGTCTAAAATAATCTTGAATTAAAATCAATCGATCCTACATCAACTACTTTATTACATTTCCCAAAATCACATGAGTCAAAGTTCCAATCTAAAATAAACTTACTAGTCTATGGATTGTAGTAATAATCTTTCTCCCTATATGTGTCAGTCGGATCTACCCCGATAGGCGCCTCACCACGAGTATCTGAAAACAAAACAAAAGCAAAGGAATGAGATACGAATATCTCAGCGAGTAGCATATGCATGCAGAAATAGTTAACCACAGTTATAAATATGCAACGATAAATAACCAACACCAATACGTCAATAGAGATAAATACGAAATGGAAATCCAGAAGTCTAATAATAGTTCACATCAAATGTCAACCACAGTACCGATAAATCAACGAAAGGTCAATGTCATGCATATTGCTTAAATTGGTTAATTCACATGCCAAGGAGACACTCCATACCTCCATGTACACAGTTCCGGCCTACTCAGGGTTTCGGACACTCTGAAATGACGGCCTACTCAGGGTATCGTCATCCAATGCCGGCTTACTCCGAGTATCGGCATTGACAACCAGGCCTACTCAGGGTATCTGACTGCTCTACACCGGTTGTGGCAACACACAAGGCTATGCAATTACCCCAACAAACAATACCATCACATTACTAAGCTTAACATGGATCCAAGGGAAGCTAAACCAAAACCCAATTAACAAGTTCTCAAACTCAGTATTTGCAAAACAATAAACCCACACCGATTACCATCATGTGTATCCCAATACACTCATCACAAGTCATTCCAACCAGAATAACAACTCATGTAATTTCAATAGGTATCTCAACCCCAAAACAACAAACCTCATTAGTAATAAAATCCTTTTACTCACACAAGAAAATTTACAATACTATTCAGCCCTCCGATATCAAACAAATCCAGATTAAACAGATTCATAATCAGAAAACACATATAATACATAAAGAAGACTAACTCATTATCTTATAGTGTCATGAACAGTAAACCTACCCAGATTCCTTCAAATCACACTTCGAAAACCTATAGAAATATCAAGAATTTGATTTAAGGCTCTCCCAATTGTTTTGAAAAGATATAATATTTCTAATGTCCTAATCTAGTCTTTAGGTAAGAGGTTGAAGTCTCAAAGTATCAAAAATTGGCTTGGATAGGTTAGAACCAACTTTCGGCAGACTTTAGTGGGTGTGCTGACCTCTGGCGCTTGGCGCGAGGTCGGCGAAAACTTGGCGTATACCAAATCAGCATCTCGTGTGGACTAAAAGACTTGGCGCAAGGTCGGCAAGAACTCGGTGTATACCAAATATCGATCTCGCGCTAACTAAAAGTACTTGGCCTGAGATAAGCGCGAACTCGGCGAGACTAAAAATCGTACCTCGCGCTGACTAATCCTCTTGGCGCTAGGTAGGCGCCAAGTCAGCGAACACTACCTTCGACTCGCGACTCTCTGTTAATCTCAAAACTCCATGATTGACCATATTTTTGACCTCTGTAACTACTTATCTATGCTTCTACCATCCCCAAAACACATTTAGACATGATTTGGATTTGATCTAAACAACTTTATAATCATGACTCTAAACCCATCGAATAACTCACGCTTGAAAATATCTTATTCAGAAACCATGCTTTCGACTAAACTTAGAGATCAAAACCAGCTATAAATCAAAACGATGCTACTCACTGTTATACTCTCCAAAGCCTTGCAACGGCGACTCCTAGAACAATAAATCCAACAGTCGATCGGCACCTAGTTTCCCTCTATTCGTAAGAGGTTTTCTTCCGAACACCTTGATTCTGATCACTTAATCGGCAGGAAACACACGGTCTGCTTCTCTCCAAAACCCTAGATCACCAGCCGAAATCACCTTCAACACAAAGTATGCGAGAAATCAAAAACCTACGAATCTAACCACCTTAAGTATTTATACTTACCCTATATACTTTGCCGCTCGACAAGTTTTAAAAACCCTGATTCGGTGCATGCTCGCCCACCAAGTTTCCCACATACACAGCTTATTAATTTTCTAAAAAATAATTGTGTAGAAAATTTTGGGGTTTTACAAAGATCTATTCTATGAACTTATTCAATAATGTCTAAATTTCCTCATTAATACCCTAAAACCTTAAAACTTGTTAACGCTATTATTGATTCCTCCCAGAGGTTAGTTTAAGTCTATTATGATGTATTGGTCAAGAGTTTACTCCTAAATTCCTAGTACAAATAGGTCAAGTCCATGCATTCCTTCTATCCATACCATTATGGTCCCAAATTACACTCATTGTTCCAAATAATTATCCTTCTATCTAAAATTAATTCCACCACTTCCTACACCTCAAGTTATCCTAAATTACATGTGTTACAATTAAAAAAATTCCTAGACAAATCACTAAAATTGGATTGGGATACAAAATCCTAAGTAATTCAAAATCTGACAGTAGACACTCGAATGGACGTTTGAACATCCTATCAGGTGTTCAATTCTTGGTTTAATTCCATAGGACGCTTGAATCAGCGTTTGGGTGTCCTATTGGGAGCTCACTTATAGCCAAAAACTCAACTCTAGGGTTTTTCTTTTTAATAAAAAGCACAGGCGCAGCGTTTGCTTCAACACTTGAGTGACGCATCGGGCTTCCTAAGCCAAACACACTAAACATTGGGTGCTTGATATAACATTTGAGCGTTGTGTTGGGCGTTAGTTCAAATTCACAGACTTCTGGGTTTTTTTTTTGAGTTTTACGAATTTTAGATATTTTTATGGTTTTTCTTTGATTCCAATCATTAGGTTTTCACTCTAAATCATCTCTAAAACATTCCTAATCCTGTCCTATTAATTTATTATAGATCTAAGGATGTTTACAAATATTTAATCCATTCAACTATCACTTCCTAAGCCAAACATTCCTAATCCTCTTCTTTTCTTTTCATCCATCATTGATCTTCCTTTTCTTTCTTTTTCTTTCTCATAATTATTCCTAATTATACTCCATACATTTGAGTCTTATTTTAATTTAGAATTCTAATTCTTCTAGGAATCTTAAAATTATTCTCACCACATCCATATGACCACTTCTATTTCTATTTTGTTGTTTCTAATATTTTACTTTTTTAATTTTCTTATTAAAAGACTCCTAATTTACTTGATTTTCGTATTTATTTAATTCTCATTTTAATATTACCTAAACACCTTATTTCCTTACATTCTTACTAAATTAAGGACCCTATTTAATTATATTTAGACATAGGCCCTTTTTCTTTTTATTAAACATTAAATATTACTATTTAGATCCAAAACTAACCTAACTTAGTGAAATTTTAATTTCTCAAATTCATTAATTACCAAATAAATTTATTTATTCATTTCTTCATAATAAAATTATAAAATACCCTTTTTCCTTCCTAAATTGGTTCTCTTCCAAAATATCTATATTTATTTATTATTTTAAATTATTATTCATTTCCATCCTCAATTTCTACCTTTTATTAGCATTCCCACTTTTATTTTATTCTTTATTGTTTTAAATTTTCTAATCTTTAAATTTCCCCTTTTCTTTCTACATTTGTTTATACCCCTATTTCATTTATTATATTTATCAATTATTTATTTTACTAAAATCCTGGATTTTACACTAATGATGTGATTTATCTCGCTACATGCATGTTGGTATGTGAGTGTTTACTGGCTTCGCCCATAAGTCACAAGGTGGAATAGTGAATGCAAAGTAGTTACTCAAAGACTTATTTTCTTCATAAGTCCTACATTATTTGTCATTATTGATTTATGAATTTGATATTTGAGACTGAGATTGTTCACATACAGTTATATAATTTGCCTGTATGTTGATTATTTTTGCCCGTAGTTGATTATATTTCGGGATAGTTGCTGTGATTGACCGGCATTATCTCCATTTCACAGATGAACTACATATTGACTTCATATATGAGTTTTGGTTTATCATTGAGATTGTATTGTGATTATCCCTTTTTTTTGTCGAGCATGAAAGTGTGATATTTTCATTATGAGAAACTGTTTATACATGCAAGTACTGCTTACTACGATATTCATACGCACACTGCGTTTTGTTTTGTTTTTTTTTCAACTGACCCACGTGATGACATGACTAGGTTGATCTTCAAGGAGGAGAGATTCCTGAATTTGTTGCTAAAGATTATTATTATGCATACTAGTTTACTTTGAACACTTGAGGTTATTATTAGGAGTTTTATTTTGATGGAATAATATTGGACTTGTTTATATGAGTGAGAAAGAGTTTAGTTTCGCCTTTGTACCAAACTTTGATATTATTTTAATTTGGATGGTTTGACATTATTGGAGACCACGCTTATGTTTTATTGAATTTTATTTCCGTACTCTGATATTAAATGGAATTAATTTGATAATATTGCATGGTAATTAGTTGCTTTGGGCCATAGTAGCATTTTGGGTACAAGTTTGGTGCATGATTCGCATAGACCTGGATTTGGGGCGTTACATAGCCTCTATATTTTTGAAACCCCTATCTTGATTCAAGTATCTCAAGCTTCTCTCTAGCCATAAAACGCAAAGAAGAGAGCTAGGGGAAAGAATCTAGGGATTGAATCATTTGATGTGTTCTACTTGATTTTTCTTCAATTTGGGAAGATCCTAGAAATCTAGATCAATCAATGTTCTTAGATTTAAAGTCCTTCCTACTTTGATCTACATTTGAATGATTTTGCATGCATTTACTTTTACATATATGCATACAAAATAGAAAATCATGATCTTAAGCATTTCTAGGCAATTTATCAAATCTACCATATTCAATAATAAGATCTCAGGAGTAGGCCTTAAGTTATTTTTTTTATTCATACTAATAAGATTTAGATTTGAATTGATCAGAGGGATACGACCTCATGGTCAGATTCATCTCAGATCTGACAGTTTTATATTGATTTTGGTGATCAAATTCTACCTGAGTTCTCTTGATTCATAGAGAAGTGTAGGTAAATATGGATTCCACGTGTCTTTGTTCATTTCAAAGTCATTTTTATGATGTTTTTTCTAATTTGTATAAGACTCAAGCTCAGACTTAAAGGATTTTGGTTTACTTCTGTAGACACCTCAAATTGCACTAAAATATAAGGAAATAATAAAAAATGTGTTCAAGATTTAATATTGGAGGTTTAACCTGTGTTAAGACATCAAAATTTGTAAAATATGTGATGTCCATATTTGCCATATGGTTTTTACTAGTCTTGTTTTGTCTTATATATAATACGGACGCATCCGTATTAACCATACGGATGCGATCATGATTTACTTGTGAGCGCAAGTGGCTGCCACGTGTTGACTGGAATCTTCGGCTGTTATGCTACGTTGGCAGCGAACATGGGAGCCTAACTGAATATCAACCTTAGCTTTCTTTCGGATTTCAGTATTTTTGTGCTGTTTGTATATATGATAATTTTTGGTCAAAACCGGATGATATATACGGACAAGGCTTGTTTTATCAATCTCATAAAGGCTTGGGATATGAGCCTTATTTACCTTATGTGCCTTTCTCTGGGAGACTCGATCTACCCTATTTGCCCTCCAAAACCATTAGATTTACTTCAATTCATGCCTTAGGCTTGAATTAGAACAATCTAGAAGGTTATTTTGGCCTACCCTTGGGACATCCATGCCCTTGCTCTTGCCTATAAATAGAGGGCCTCTCCTCTAGCAAAAGGCCGATAATCTGAAGATTGAGAGCTCTTGAAGAAGAAGGGAACCTCTGCCCAATTCTCCACTTAAGTTCTCAAGCAACCAAGGTGAGCTTCTACTCTTTATTTTTTTACTTTTATTTCAATTCAAGCAATCTTTTATCTTCTACTTTTTTTGTAGATAAGGCCTATTTGTGTGTTTGTAACCCCAAACCATGCTTAAAGTACCTTAAGCATCATCTCTAGCCGTAAAACGTGAAGAGAGAACCAGGGGAAACAAGTATTGGAATGGATCCTTTAGGCTTAGAACCATTTTTCATGAAACTGTATGATTCATATGTGGTTGCTGTTTGTGCATGTTTTGTCTTTAATTCAAGAGGAATTACATAGATCTATGCTCTCTATAGCATTAGATCTCAATTCTCTCCTTAAAATTTGATTTCCTACACAATTCCATGCACACAATCACTTGATTTTTGTCAAAATAGGCATGGATCTTAGATCTACTATGCTCAATATAGTAGATCTGAAATCAGAGGCCTTAGAGTAAATTTCTAGGGCTTTTTGAATTGGTTTTAATTGGATTTAATCTTCTAGAGATGACCTTATGGTCTAACCTCTTTGATTTGAGCAAATTTTCCTTAACTTGGGTAGATTTGACCCTCCCTCTCAAAATAGTGAGAGATCTAAGCCAAATCCACGCCCTAAATCTTTCTGAGTGATTTTCAACTCATTTCAAGTGATTTCAAATCAGATGATATAAATCAAACACATTATTTTGGCTTGATTTTACTTAAATTTTACAGATTTGGATAGAACCTGTACCACGTCTTGGATCATTCATAACTTTAATATATGGATGAATTTTTGAATGATTTAAGAGACATGTGAAAGGTGAAGAAGTATAGTTTAATCCTGTAAAATTTGAGCAATTTATATGAAGCCGATTTTTCAAACCATTTGATTGAAATTAATGAGTCAGATCGGATCAAATTGCTGTACTTGTCACTTTGATTGAATACCAAAGGCTCGTTACAACTCTGATTTGAATGATTTCAATTCATGAGTCTTCTTTTAGGAGTCTACTTTCAAATCCAATTGGTCTTATGAGCTTTCACTTTAATTTGAGCTCTATGTGCTTGATTGACTCTGTGTTGCTCAGTAGCAGATTACAAAGTTAATCTGTGATCCTCTAAGCATGTCTGAAAGAGCATATGAGCTACAAATGGATGAAGTTTTGAGTGAGGCCTATTCCATTGGAAAGATGACACCTTACACTTTATTCACACCAATTTTCAAGGATTTATATGTGTAACGCCCCGAACCCGGGTCAATGCAAAACAGGCACCCAACTAGAATCCGAAGTGCTACTGGGCCCAAAGCATCTAATTACCAGACAATCAAATTAAATTCATTCAACAATTAATATCAAAGTGCGGAAGTCTAACATCAATAAAATCAATAAGCGTGGATAAAAGTGTCATCCAAACCATCACATCAATAATAATCAAAGTCTGGTAAATAGGTTCTATCACTCTCACTCTCATAATCATCCAATCTATAAAATAATAAAATAAGAATCAAATGTATCTTTCATCTGTATCAACTTCCAATCAATAACTACTCAGAATAGTAAATATCTTCTGGAAGAAAGTCAGCAAACTCGCCCTGAGAACAAACCCCAAAGCCTCCTTCATGCGGATCAGCTAAAAAACAAAACAAAACACGGATAAGATACTAATATCCCAGTAGGCAACACTATGCATGGATAAATAGTTTATACATAAAAATAGTCATGTTTTCATGCTCGATAAAGTAAACGAGAAAAGTAAGATACAATCTCGACAATTAAATCAATACTCAATTAAAAACATTTCATTAGGTATAATCTTTCCCATCAACATGATTTTCAACACGAAGGTGCAATGAGCAAAAACAAGAACTAAACTATCATATAACATTGTAGGACTCATGAAGACAAGTAGGCCTTTGAAAAGAAACTCTTCATCCACTACGCCACCATACGACTTACCTTTACCCCCAGCTAGGGTGGACAACAGTCCACTACCCCAGTCGAGGTGAACCGCAATCCATTTCCCACAGAACATCAAACCATAGGCCCTCGGCCCTTTTCAAAGTAACAGGAAGCCTTAGCTTCATTCTTAGTTCACACATATCAACATGTCTTACAAGTCAATAGATTCACTTTCCAGACACCATCTCTTTAACATAACAACTCAAAACAAATCTAAGTATAAGGCAACCACAAAACCAACTATATCAAATTCCAATAAAACTTAAGTAGGAGAAGTCTCTAAACCCCTAAAATTTGTTCATATAGTGATTAAAATCAATAAAAACCAATCCCACAGTAAAAATCTACTCAAAATGCTGAAAACGGCATTTTTCTGGGTCTAGGCGCCTAGGCGCTTTAGCTAGGCGTCTACCCAATACAATGGGTGCCTATTTGACCCCCCTGAGCGCCCATACAATAATCTGCTCGAACGAATGCAGTTCGTTCCAATTTTTGATTTTGTCAAAATCCAACTATCAAACTCGTTTTCTTTCACCTCAAACACACCCAAAAACATCCTAAAACATTCTAGAATCAAAATCAAACAAGTTTTAAACCCTAAACAAGCTTCAACTCGAATCAATCGACAGAAATTCCAAAAGTCACAGAAAAACACAATAACCTGTATATCTCGTTTAAACTTCGATTTCTTCACGTAGAAATAGTTGGAAAGGTGCCACTTACCTGAAGACGCTCGAATCCACCTTTCCTCTCCTTTTGTCCCTGCGTCTCCCCCTTTCTTGATGAATAGAAGAACCCTCGGGTTCTTCCTACTAATTATATATATATATATATATATATATATATAAATAATTTTTATTAAACCACTTGAACCAATTTAGATAAACCAAACCCCCACAAAATTGAACCCAAGTAATTAATTCTCTCTTCAGGTAAAATAACCCAACTAAACCAACTAATTAAACCAATTAGATCAATTGCACCTAAACCAACTAAACCAAACTCAATCTCTTAAACTAGTTTTACTTGAAATGACCCGATCCACTTGAATCAAACCCAGATCAACTAAACCCGAACCGAACCATACCATTTATTTCTTTTAAAATTGTGATTTAATTAATCTAATTAAATTCTTTAATACCATATTTTCCCTTAATTAAAATATTCACTCTTATTTACAATTTCTTAGAACATTAGCATCTTACAGATACATTTTCCTAAGTAAGAATTTTTAATCAAATCGATTTAGATTTCTAAATAACCCAAAATCCCAATTTATTTTCAAGTCAAACAACTCATTTGCAAAACAGACCTAGATCCTTCTTACATTTGTTTAAAATACCTAAGATAATTTAAAACAGTTGTAAACACCCTAAATAAATTATTTAAGACATTTAAAATCATTTAAAAATCATTGTATCTTGGAACAGTGTTTAAATCTATGAAAGATTAGAATTTAGAGGTGGTCGCTCACCCCTGTCGCTCAGGCGACCTAGGTGGGTGATCGGCCAACTTAAACAAAATTCTTTAATACAACGGGCGCTTATGTGGGCGCCCAAGCGACCCCCGTGGGCGACCTACTCAACTTTAGAGTTTTTAATGGTCGCTTACCCCATCGCTCAGGCAACCTAGGTGGGCGGCTGTTCTTACGTATTTAAAGAAAAACACAAGCGACGCGCTCGTGCATATCGCCTAGGAGACCATGCCAAACGCTCGACAAACAACGGCTAATACAAATTTGAAAACCAGATTTTTATGCATCAAAACGACGATCTACGTATTCAAATCAACTCTAATAACTTCTAAACATATAGAAATTACTTCTAAATCATGTAGAAACATATAAACAATACTTTTAGATTATCAAGAACAATCAAACATAAGAAAACCAAGTTTCGGCTAAAACAGGGTGTGCTACATACCTCTGATCGATCCAATTCCTTCCTTTCTCCTCTACTCTCGCAGTGGGTGATGATCTCTTCTCCTATGGTGACACAGGTTCCTCCTAGATGCAGTACTCGCGTCCAACAGAGCGTCTCATTCTTCTCCTCTCTCTCTCGGTCTCTCTTCTCTTTCTCAGTTGCAACTAACAATATGAAGAAAACGAACGTAGGTATACAATCAGCCCGTATACCCTATTAAAACCCTATTTTCTAATCCCATTATTCCATGAATCTCACTACCATCAATTCCTATAGTACTAACCAATCAGATTAAAAGAAAACCTTAAATTAATACTTACTTCAATATCTCATGATCCAACGGTCAGATTTGCTTCAATCTCCGGATCTCCTCCATCAGTGTGATCACCTATATTTATAATTACAATCCATCAGTAAAATTCTCAATAAAATTCTGATTATTATTTAATTGAAATTTTCTGCAAATTTTCGGAGTCTTACACATGACCACTAGCAGTATATCATCTAAGGAAATCTCATGTCATTTATCACATTGCAATTCATATAATTCAACAAATAATGCGGGAACATATCACAATTCCCATGATTTATATCATTGAATTTGTGTGCAAGAAGTAAATAAATAACATGTTAATTATACACAATTACTTTTGTGATGAATCTATACAACCTGTAGGTTTGACGATTAATCGCGACTTTGCAATCAGGTAGGGTGATTAATTGCCCATTGTGATTAACCTTCCAGAGCTCTGTCTAGCTCTCAGGATTAATCCTTGAACATCCAGGATTAATTGACATGTCAAAATTAGGGCTGCAACCCGGTCCGGTTAAAACCAAACCCAAATCGACTTCGGTTCGGTTTTTTATATGTTTGGTTCGGTATTGGTTCCAAAATCTCTAAACTGAATTAGATCGGTTTGGTTTTGGGTTGTATGATCGGTTAAACCGAATCAAACTGAAATCATACATTTCTCTAAACCAAACCGAACCGAACCGAAAAATACATATATATATATATATATATATATATATATATATATATATATATATATATATATATATATATATATATATATATATATATATATATATATATATATATATATATAACTTTACCCTTAACTTTTAAACATATTAAAAATTAACCCTTCTCTTAAATTAACTAAATCTACCCCCAATCTCCCAAACCCTAAACCCTAGCTCAACCTTTGCCTCCCTTCTCTCCGCTGCCGATCTTCGACGTTCGAGAGCACCTTTTCACTGGTCATCGACGTTCGAAAACACATCTTCGAAGCCTTTCAGCCTAGCTGCCTTTCTCACAAGTCACATGGCAAAGTGATAACAAGAAAAGTGTCTGGTAGCCAGAAGTCTCACAGGTAGTCTTACTCTTTTCCCTTGAAGCCCTAACATCTACTTCTAAGGTTCTGAATTCGAGTTCTTTGTCTTGATCCTGAGGTCGTCTTTAGTTATTTGAAATTTCATTGTTGAAAGTTCTCTTTCTTGAAATTATGAATCGTTCTAACAATCATTTGCTTGTATTTCTTTATTAATTTTTTATGGTTTATTTTGAAACTCTGCTTATTAAATTTTGATTTATTTCTGGAAACCATCTGATATAAACTTCTTCCATTTTTTTCTGTTTGGTAAGAATGCGCTAAAAATTTCCGAGATTGTGGTGGTTGCTCTTCTGTTGTCTAGTTTGCCATTTGAAACTTAATTTGATCAAAAGCACGTTTTAGGTGTGACTGAGTGACTAGTGTATATATGATTTATTTATTTGTTTATTTTATTGGTTGAAACTTAATTTGATCGCAATACTTGATGTGAAGATCTCAGTGGTTGTTTCTTGAATAAAACAAAAGAGCATGGGTTTGGTCATGCGAGGCCGAACCCAACTGCAAGAGTTAATCTCAAATGTCGTTTTATTATCTTAACAGAAATCCATTATCAATGATGTGTGTTGTATATCTTAATTTTGAAGAGCCAAATCATCCTGTTTTCATTCAGTTTGTTTGCTTAGACATGAATATCTGAAATAAACAATTTAAAAATCCATTTAGATGCATGAAAGTATGCAGTTCCCTCTTCACTGCTTTGGACATTATTTTCACTTGATGTCTTTACTTATTGATTGTCTAACTTGATGTTAGATTCAATTTACAAAGTTCCTAAAGTAGATTGAGACCTTAAGGTCGATTGCTAAATAGATCTAATGTTGCTCTCCATGCTGAGTTGTCTATTTCATTGTTATTTGATTAGATGTCAAGCATGGGTGATACTAAAATTAGTGATGAAAATGCTGAAACTACGGTAGCTTCCTTGGTGTCATCGAGTGGTAAAAGGCCATATAAAGGAAGATCAGTGGTTTGGGAGCATTTTACTAAGTTGAAAAGTTTAAGTGGGGGAAAATCTTAAAGGGCAACATGCAACTATCGCCATAATGTGTGAAACCCCAAATTCTTGACCACTAGCTTAAGTGCTAATCAAGAGATAATTAACAAGTCCTAACAAATAATATTTTAAATTGTGAAGGTGAATTGGGAGGAGCCCAGACTTGAAGCCAACCAAGTGGCTAAGTCCATGTTTATCATAAATGTGTAAGGGTAAGCCTTTCTTCATTTGGGTAATTTCTAAGTTATTAAATGAATTATTTCATGTGAGATGAAGAATGGCTAAGTGGTAAATTGTTGTGTGCAATAGGAGGAGAGTGACAAGATGGTGATTTTGGGTGTCTTGATGGGAGAAGGGCATACTTGGAAGGAAATTGCCAAAAATCCATTTGGAGAAATTTTATTAAGTGTAAAGAGGGGTTTTGAGGGTTCATTCGTACGAAACCCCACCCTTTATTCTTTCTCTCCTTCTTCCTCTCCTACTCTCCCAATTATTTCCTTGGATGAGCTACCCAAGGGAGGTATTCAAGAGCACAAAACGTGTGGGAGCTATTGCATTAAGAAGAAGAGCTACACCTTTGTTGGAAGAACCAAAGTTGGAGACTTTCATTGGTTGTTTTCTTGGAGGATTGAGGCGGAGCAACCAAAGAGTGCTGCTTGTGGCTTGCATTAAGAGCAAGAAGACTTTCTTGGTTGATTGCTAGAGGTAAACAGCACCCTCCCCACCTAAATTTTTGTTTATCTCGTTTTCGTATGAAATGTGAACAATTTGGGGGGTTTTGTGTAAACTTGATTATCTTTGCAAATAGGAGAGGGATTTGTTTGGGGTTTTGTAAGTAATAGGTAACCACACATGCTAGAGACAATTTAGAGACCAAAAACCATAGAAATGAGTGAGATTTGTAAAATCCTATAAAATCACAAAATTCGGATTTTTCGCGACCTGGGAATCGCCAGGGCGCTCGATAGAGCACTCAAGCGATATCGAGCACCCATTCTTATTCCCTAGTTGCTGGTCGGCTGCTCGTTGGCACTCGAGCACCCAATCGAGCTCCCCGCCTATGTTTTTTTGAAACCTCAGAACTCGAGAGTTGAAATTTGGCCTAAGCCGGGCGCCTAAGCGCTCGAGCGAGCACTCAGGCGCCCATGCCCAAATTTGAGTATTTTTGGATTTTAGTACAAATCCAACTACGGATTGTTTTTATTTGAATCCAACACATGTGCAAATAGGATTTAGGTTTCTAGGAAGTGTACACACTGGAATCAACTCAAAATTCCAAATAACCAAGATTTTGGGTACGTTCTACTGAAATAGGTTTCCTAGGAAGTTTATGTTCCAGATTGCTATAGAAGTAGGGTAATTTAATTCTATCACTTGGAACACCTTCTAAATGATCCTTGGAAGTAGAAAACCAAAGCCAAATTAAAGTTGTACATGTTTCCAAAGAGTTTTGGCCTAGGTTGCCCAAGTGAGATATGAAATGCAAAACTTAATACCATGAATGTATCTTGTTGTTATTGATTATTGTGGTAAGCATGTGATCTATTTTAGGGCATTGGCCCATTTGTTTAGCATGATATGAGAAGGGGCATTGGCCCGATATTGATGTTACTTATATGGAGGGCAATGGCCCGAGTTCCATGAGATAATGAGAAAGGGCTTGGCCCAAGATTGACTTGGGTAAGGCCATGAGCTACCCTTGAGATTATACACATGATGGCATGGTTTGACACATGGAACTGATTGAAAGAACACTTACATAATGAACAATCTTAAGTTATGGATCCATAAATTTAAGTAGGTGTGTATATAATGCCATGACCAAGTGTTATTGTCCTTGTGTTACTATATTGCTTATATCATCTCGGCACCAAGCAACATCGGTGGCCGATGCCCATTGCTATGGGGAATCGGCATGGATGCCTATACGTCAAGGGTAATCATCGTATGGATTCCTAACATCAAGGGTAATCGGTGTTGGATGCCTAGCCAGTATGCGGAATCAATGAAGCTAGATGGGGTCATGTGCACTATGTATTAAACACCCTAAATAACAAAGTGATAAGAATAAATGTATGATTGTTTATTAATGGTTGACTTGTACACCTTGTGCCCGCTGATGCCACACGGTGAGGCGCATGTGGAGTGTATGCCTCCTAAAGGGTAAATCAGGATTTTGGAGTCACCACTGCCTGATGGGGTGCAGGCAAACACCTGGGTACCTATGTAGGTCTACTTTGATGGTCTACGTCTTTTTGAGATTCTGGTTAAGGTCTCGGTTACGGTCTGGGGAAGGCCGAAAACACCCTGGTCCACCCCATCGGTTGACGGGTCCCTCGGGTCTCCCTGGTTCAAGTCAACTTGGTCTAACTCACCCTATTCCTAAGCCAACATGCACACTTTTTGTTGAGTCTGGTGGGGACCACCTGAGTTGTGTGGGTCCCTTTATTTGATTTTATCTTATTTTATTAAGTGATCTGGGTCTGATTGGGAGGGCCCCGTTGGAAGGCCCACGGATCCCCTGGTGGGCTAGGTTTAGCCCATGTGTCCCTTTGCTGGGCCTCAACCTAATCTTAGGAGGCCCTTTAGGGTTTGGCAAAGTTAATTGATTTTATTTAGGGTTTAAGTGAAAAATTAAATCAGGATTTATTTGGTGGGCCTGGATGATTTGTGGGCCTGTTTGGTGGGTCACACAATGGTTGCCAAGTAGCTTTGAATTATCTTGGTTAAGTTATGTCAAAATGGGCTAGGCATGGGATTGGGGCCCTTGTCCTAGGCTTGGGCTTGAAAGCCCAAGGCTTGGGGGATTAAGGTTTTGAACCCTGCCCTTATTCAGTTTAATGGGCTTAGTGGGCACAATAGGCTCAAGCCCGCGGTCACGACCAAACCAATCCCTAAACTAGCAAGCATGATCCAAGTTGGGCTTTTGTTGGGCCTCAAATGGTGTGGCCTACTTAATTAGCTTGGTTGTCTTATTTAAGTCCAAGTGAGATGTTTGGGCTTGGTGGGCCCCATTGGAAGGCCCACAATTAACCGAGTTGGATTAGATGAGTCCAAGGCCCTTATTGGGTTTCCGGGTCACCCGGAAACCCCACTGGTTCACTTGGTTCAGTTGGAAGTGGGTGAAAAAACAGCAAAGGGGCCAAAAAGTGATTTTTTGTGTTTTTCAGGGTGTAACCGAAATTAGATTTCGGTTACATCAAAATGCCACATGACCGAAATAAAATTTTCGTCATGTGCATTTTATACATAACCAAAATATCATTTCGGTTATGTATACATTGTGCTTGCCCGACCTGTATTTTCGGGCAAACACAGAAAACCAATTTTTTGGGTTTTTTGAGAGGTGCTGGGTTCCCAAGTCCTTTGGGATGATTAGGGAGTTGTGTGGGCCCAAAATGGCTAGGGTTGAGATGAAGAAGCCTTGCTTGGCCTCCTTGGTGGTCTTTGGATCAAAAGGGGAAGAGGGTCCCTCTTCTTGAGTGGGATCTCAAACCATAGAACAGGGACCTAGGGTGTCCCTATTCTTGTGCAAGGTACACCCCCTCTACTCTTTGGGGAGAGCTGGAAGGGTGGCCCAATAGGCCCGTGTGCTAGTTGTGCACACCCCATTTCGGGCCGCACGACGAGGTGCATGCGAAGTGATGCTCGCCTCGGGACTGTTTTGGAGTCACCACTGCCTGAGGGTGCAGGCAGACACAAAAGGGCACCTATCCGGGCCTAATTTTTTGGTCTGCGGCTTTATTAGAGATCTGAGCAAGTTCTCGGTTACGTCTAGGGAAGCCTGAAGACACCCTAGCCCGCCCCGTCGATTGACAGGTCCCGTGGGTCTCCTTGGTCTTGAGTCAACTTAATTCTCACCCTTCCTAGACCAGCATGCACACTTATTTGGTCTGAGTGGGGACCATTGATGGTGTAGGTTCCCTTTTTATTTGATTTTTATCTTTTTATCAATTAGTGAAGTGGGTCTGATATGGGCCCTGTTGGAAGGCCCAGTGGAATCCAAGTTGGGCTTAAGTCAAGCCCAAGGCCCAATTTGGGTTATTGGGTAACCCTTATTGGATTATGGCTATTTGGTTTAAGGGTTTATTTATATTTACAAAATTAGTGGATTGATGTCTTTTAGGATCCAATGGGCTTGGATTTGGCCCAATGGCAATTTAATCATGTGGCCTTGGGTCCATTTATCAAAATGGGCCTTGGTTAGGCTAGTCGGGATGTGGGCCCCATTGGAGGGCCCATGAAGTTGGCCCACAGTCTCAAAATAGGCTTGGAAAAGTCCAAGAAGCCTGATTGGGTCAAGTCTTACAACAATGGGTCGGATTGGGTCCAACTGGGTCCAAAAAAAGTTGATCTTAAGTTACTTTATCTAGTGACCGTATTTAATTCACGGTCTGGTCGGAACCGTAATTTTAATACGGTTCAGGCCAGATCGTAGATTAACTACGGGCACGCCTGAACCGCTCTGAGTATACATTTTTGCTCAATTTCGCCGTTTTGCTCCGATTTCAATTGGTATCTTTCCGGTGAACTTCTTGGGTGCTTTGGTGACCTTTGCAGGGTTTCCAGTGCCTTCAATATTCTCCATTCTCTTTATTTTGGCTTGGAAAGCCATTTTTCCTCTTTCTTTAGCAATGGTGTTCAATTCACCTTCTCTTCTTCTTTCATTTTGGTAAAACGAGAATGGAATGAGGGAAAAGGATGGGGTTACATGAGATTATTCAAAGAGGACAATTTCCTCTTTTGCATTTGACAAATAACGTCATTTGGGTCATGTCAACTCTTATATTTTCTTCTTTTTGATTCATTCTTTGCCTTCCCCGTGAAAGAGCACTCATTTACGTGAAAAGATTCCCAGCACAATCAAGCAAACAGGTTAGTGAAGATATAAGAAAACAAGAGAAATTCAAAGTTGTATAAATAAGGAAATTCACATATTTATATTGAAAAAAGAAATGTTACCACACTATTAATTCTTTGATTTGAGGATGTTAGGCTTCTCCGAGAATTTCGGCAGTGCTCCCGCACCTTCGTTGGATTTCATGGATTGGTTTGAACAGGGGTTCGTTGGGTTTCTTATGCTAAAAGGGTGAAAAAGCAAGATTTAGGAACAATAAGGGTATTTTGGTCATTAGGATGGATGCTAGCAGAGTGGAGGCAGAGCTCGGACGTGGAGAAGACAAAGAAGGAGAGGGGGGCCAGCAAGTAGGACCAACTTGCCCAAATGGGGGGGGGGGGGGGGCTGGCCCCCTATTTATAGCCAAAATTTTCGTGCCCGTATTTGAAGTACGGGCATGCCTTGCCCGTACTTCAAGTACGGGCGTGTTGAAAGAGTAGGAGACTACTCTACAGGTCCTCGATCTACAACAATTATGATCTTAACAATACGGAAACATACATACTGAATTTATACGAGGAAACCTGAATCCAGATCCAGGAAAAACCTCGAGTCTATATGAGGCGACTAACCCTTAGAATCTCCACTATTAAATGAAAAGCAATTACAAAGGAAAACACACTTAACCTTTACAATTGAACTCACTTAACAGCAATCCACAGCACGAATCCACGAATTGTAACACAACTTGAATCCACAAGCTGCAATTCACGATCAATCCAGATCCACAGCTCGAATCCACGAACTGTAACACAACTTGAATCCACAAGCTGCAATTCACGATCAATCCAGATCGTAACAATCACCTCAGAGCCCACTGAGATGATCCAATGCAATAGGAATCCACCTATGCATCCATCAAACTTGATCATCAATCCAGGAGATCATACGATCAAGTGAAGTTCCGAAATGAAGAAGAATCCTCAAACTTCAATTCCAGGAGATCTCTCCCTCACTCGATCACCGACTCTCTAAAGATGAATTGATTGAATCTCGAACACCTCAAGATCCAAATCGAATCGATCAAAAGAAAAAGTCATTCCAAAAAAATACAGCTCGTCTATTTAAAGAAGAAAAACTCAAATCGCATCGAGCGCTGGTGGCGTCGCCTTGCAATCGGGGTAGACGGCTGGAAGCGAACTCAAGTCCCGCTCAAATCCAAATTGACCCAGTTAAGGGCGCGCTGCGAGCGGGAGGGAACGCGGCATGTGCACAATTGATTTTTAGATTCTTCAATCTTGCTCTGCGCTACCAGTGGCGTTTCGGCATCGCCTTACGATGCAGGTGCGCGTTCTTTACTTTCAAAGCGCTATTTCATTTATGCGCTGCCAGCGAAGTGCTAGCGGCGTTGTTCCTCGCAAGTGCCTTTATGAAATGTTCTTTATTTAGAAAACCTTACATTTCCTTGAGCTACCAGCGAAGTGTTAGCGGTGTGGCAGCATGACCTTCCTCTTTACTAAATTCACAGAACTTACATTTTGATTCTGCACATCTTGAAGATTATTAGAAGATATAATTTGTCAAACATTTGCCATATAAGGAGTGTGAGTTTTCACACTTACAATCTCCCTCTTGGCAAATGCCTGACAACAAACTTAAAACAGTGCTTAATATCAAATTCAGATATTGATTTCCATTTAAACATTCAAAACACAATGATAAGGGAGAACTCAGAATTTCATTCATTTCAAAAAAAATATACATTGTTCAGAAGATATATATACATTTAACCAAAAAATCTCCCCCTTAAACCAACTTCCAGAAAACACAAAAAACAACAAAACAAACAAAACTTGTGATCATCAACCAGCAGCATCAAGACTCCCCCTTTCTGGGAGGTGGTTTTGGGTCCCAAGTTCTTGAATAATGCCTGTACGCATCTTGGGACCGGGAGTGCAGCCAACTCAACTTGTGATCCATCTCCAACTGGGTTCTTCAAATGCTACCCAAAAAATGATCAGCTTCATTTTGCATGTGTTGCTGCGCAGCAACATCCCTTTGCACCTCTCCACATGCAAAATCAACATCCTTTGCAAGCTTATCCAGCTTCTCTTGGGTCTCGGATTTGAACATGCTCATCATGAGCATGTGAGCCCTAACTTCAGAATTGAAAGCCTCTTGGGAGGCTTGCATGGAATTCAACTTGTCCATGATTGCCATAGCATCAGTACTGGACAAGGAGGATTGAGAAGAAGAAAGCTCCGAAGAAGCCAACCGAAAGGGATTCGCTCTTTTGCTTCTGGTAAGGGTGGAGGCATCAATGGGAGGTTTGGGGTGAAGGATCAATTCAACAGGATCAGGTAGGATCCCTTGGTGAATGCACAAGTAAGAGATGAAAATCCCAAAGGGAAGAGCAGAAGTCTTGGATTTCAAATTCCTAGACTGGATGATCTGATTGAAGATAATGGAAGGGAGACAGACGCTCACCCTGTTCCATAGAGCATGAAGGAGTCTTGCTCGAGAATGAGAAATCTCAGAATGATGATCTGAGGGAACAAGAGAAGCACAAATGAACAGATTCAAGATCCTGAGAAGATCTTGGAGAGAGCCATGAGGAAGATAGTTTGGCTTATTTTTGATGGAGGTGGGAGCACCCTGAACAATAAGAGAAGAAATTATTGACTCCATGGGAGGATCAGAGTGAGAGGCTAGAAAGTCAAAGGAAGGAGATTCAACAATGGGCAGTTCCAGAAGAGAGGAGATAAGTTCTTTCGAGAAGTCGAAAGAGATGCCCCGGACATAGGCTTTGACGAAGCCTTGATTTGCAAGATGAAGATGGTGGAGGTTAGAATAGAACTCTCGAACCAGGTCTGGATAAGCAAAACCATTTATCAGAGCAAATTTCTTCCATCCATTGTCCGAAAACAAGGAGAAGAGCGGAGTGTCAGATAAGGAGTCAAGCTTAATGGCCCTTTCCAAGAGGAGTGGCCTGTGCTTGAAGAAATCATTATAATCAGACAAACCATTTCCAATGAATGGTTCAGATGAAGGGGATGGGGATGGGGATGGGGGTCTCACCGGTGGAGAAGAGATAACCGGAGAGGTTCTCACTGGTGGAGAAGATGTAGCAGGAGTGGTTCTCACCGGAGGAGAAGAGGTGGAAGGAGAATCAGTCCTAGACTTTTTCTTGGGAGGCATGATGAAGATACATGAGTAAAAAAAATAAGAGAGAGAACAAACAAACAGAAACAAGTAACGCACAACAAAGCCCTAAGGTCAGAACAATCTATCAAACCTTAACTTAAAAGAACAAGAGAAGAACATTGCAACTGGAATAAGAAAATGAAGAAGCAAGACGAAGACAGTAAAAATTTTTTTTACCTGAACAGTGTACAAGGTGAAGGAAGGGAAGAACGAAGGCAACGAATCACCACGACGCGAGGAGCGAGGTGAATCGCAGACAAAGCCAAAAAAACAGAGGTAAAAAGTGAAACAGATTTCCCCTTTTTATAGGCAAAAAGATCTCGCTGCCAGCGTGCATCCAGCGACGCTTAATAGGGCAGGTGCCAAAGCACGAAAGAAGGGAGAGTGCTACCAGAACGCTTCTAGCGACGTAGAAGGTGCACATGCACAATCAAGAAAAAATACAATCACAAGGCAAAAATTTATAAAAAGAGTTTGAACTATTCTTCATGAAAAATTCATACATCTAAACACAAAGCTAAGATTTTAACTGAACTAAAAATCATCCAGATAATCAACTTTTATTCAATCCAAGACGTAATCATCACAAAACTGATCTTGAAGAACCTATCAAGGTTAATTCAGATGTGATACATTTCATATCTATGGATAAAATTTCCTTCATGGTTTCTCATACTATAAATTTTCTTCAAGATATTGAGCACACATGCATATCAATGAACCAATGATTTTGTAGTGTGTGAAATACGTTTTTGACTTTTACACTTTATACATATGGAAGGCTATTTTAGTGTAATCATACTTGGAAAGTATAGACATACCCTAAACTTCATTTTGGTGGCTTTCCACATCAAAGATAGGTAGCCTTTTCTGATCTCTTTTTCTTTTCTTTTTGTAGAAGGCATTGACCCTTAAAAAACTTGAGTTTACAGTTCATTCCAAGAATATACCTTCTTTCTCTTTTTCTTTTTGAGAATTACAGTGGCTTTCACTCTAATCTCTATGGCAGCCATTTCCAAAACTTTTCTTTTCATAAAGGTGATAGCCTATAGATCCCAAGCTTCAACACACAATAAACTTCAATACACAAAGGTGTTTAAGACAAAATTGATAGTTGATTACAAGACATTTCTATCAATATGCATAGACTCAAGCTTCCTGAATTAAGATTTTAGTATCAAGAACACATAAGTTCATTTTGAACAGACATGTAAATCATTTTACATCTAAATTAACTCAAAACAGAACCTGATTTTCAGTTTTGAGAGCATACTCCTAGGGATTTCCTAAGAGTTTCAAATCTGTTCTGATCTAAAGGTTTAGTGAAAATATCAGCCAACTGTTTTTCAGTAGATATATATTCAATCATAACAGTTTTGTCTTCAATTAACTCTCTTATAAAGTGATGCCTGATGTCTATATGTTTAGTCCTTGAGTGTTGAACAGGATTTTTGGAAATATTTATGGCACTTTGATTGTCACAGAAGAGAATCATTTGATCCTGATCTAAACCATAATCAGATAGCATTTGTTTCATCCAAATTAGTTGAGTACAACTGCTACCTGCAGCAATGTACTCTGCTTCAGCTGTACTCAGTGAAACTGAGTTTTGCTTTTTGCTTAACCAAGCAATGAGGTTATTACCCATATAAAAGCAACCACCAGAGGTGCTTTTTCTATCATCCATACACCCAGCCCAATCAGCATCGGTGTATCCAATAAGATATGGGTTTGTTTCTTTGGAGAACCAAATTCCCAGATCAACAGTTCCATTTACATACTTTATAATCCTTTTCACAGCATTTAGATGAGATTCTTTAGGATTAGCCTGATATCTTGCACAAACTCCAACACTAAAACTTATATCAGATCTACTTGCTGTTAAGTACAGAAGACTTCCAATCATCCCTCTGTACAAGGTAGGATCTATATCCTTCCCAGATTCATCTTTTCCAAGCTTTAAGCTAGTACTCATAGGAATCCTAGCATGTTTTGCATGAATTAAACTGAATCTCTTGACTAGATTTCTTGCATATTTTGCTTGAGAGAAAAAAATCCCTTGTTGAGATTGATAAATCTGAAGTCCTAAGAAAAAATTCAATTCACCTATCATACTCAACTCAAATTCACTCTTCATTAAGTCTCCAAAGGAATGAGCATGAGTTTCAAAAATAGATCCAAACACTATATCATCAACATAGATTTGAGCAATCAAAATATGCTTGGACTTTCTTTGAATAAAGAGAGTTTTATCCACATTTCCTCTCATAAATCTAGATTCAAGTAAGAAAGAGGTGAGTCTCTCATACCAAGCTCTAGGAGCTTGTTTGAGTCCATACAAGGCCTTGTTAAGCTTATAAACATGTTTAGGATAATTTGAGTCCTCAAATCCTTTAGGTTGCTCTACATAAACCTCTTCATTCAAATATCCATTCAAGAATGCACTCTTAACATCCATTTGAAACAGTTTAAACTTCAAATAGCATGCAATAGACAAAAGCAATCTGTTTGACTCTAACCTAGCTACAGGAGCAAAGGTTTCATCAAAATCTATTCCTTCTACTTGGGTGTATCCCTGAGCAACAAGCCTAGCTTTATTTCTGGTTACAACCCCATTCTCATCAGATTTGTTCTTAAAAATCCATTTGGTTCCTATCACATTCAGATTAGAGGGTCTTTCAACCAATTCCCATACATTATTTCTAGTAAATTAGTTTAGTTCTTCATGCATAGCATTTAACCAAGAGTCATCCAACAAGGCATCTTTATAAGATTTTGGCTCAAATTGAGATAAATAAGAAGAAAATCTTACCTCATTATGTAATTGATGTCTTGTTCTTACTCCATCTGAAATATTTCCAACAATTTGCTCAGTTGAGTGGTCTTTGAGAATTTTTGTCAGAGGAACAACTTCATTTCTTGAGGAAGCATCTCTGATTTCATCCTCTTCATCTACAACCTGCAAAAATTCACAGTCAATTCCTTCATCATCTATTAACACATTAATAGACTCCATTACAACAGATTTTTGCAAGTTAAAAACTCTGTATGCTCTACTTGAAGAGGAATATCCTAGAAAAATTCCTTCATCACTTCTAGAATCAAATTTTCCTAGATTTTCTCTGTCCCTTAGGATATAACATTTACTTCCAAAAACTCTAAAATATTTCAAGTTTGGCTGTTTTCCTTTCCAAATTTCATAAGGAGTTTGTTTCCACCCAGATCTGACATATACTCTGTTACTTATATAACAGGCAGTATTTATTGCTTCAGCCCAGAATTTTGTTGACGCTTTCTTGGCTATCATCATGGTTCTAGCCATTTCTTGCAAAACTCTATTCTTCCTTTCCACAACTCCATTTTGTTGTGGGGTCTTAGGAGCAGAAAATTCATGTTTAATTCCTTGTTCTTCACAAAACTTGGAAAACATCTGATTTTCAAATTCTGTCCCATGATCAGATCTTATTCTAACAATCCTCCCTATTTGCAAGTTCTTTTCAACTTGAATTTGACAGCACAATTGTTTAAAGCAATCAAAACATTCAGATTTTTCTCTTAGAAAATTTACCCAGGTGTATCTACTGTAGTCATCTACAGCAACAAAGATATACCTCTTTCCTCCAAGACTTTCAGTCTTTGTAGGTCCCATCAAGTCCATATGAATCAGTTCTAATGGTTTAAAGGTTCCTACAATGTTGGTTTTCTTGTGTGTGGCTTTGATTTGCTTTCCTTGATTGCAAGGACCACACATTCCTTTCTTTTTATTGTTCCCAAACTTGGGAATTCCTATAACCAATTCAGACTTAAAGATTTTTGACAAATCTCTATAGTTAATGTGACCAAGTCTTCTATGCCACAAATCAATTTCATTGCATATAGAGGATTTTAAAGAGCTTTCATTGTTTCCAATGATTCCATAACAATTGTTACTAGTTCTTACACCTATAAGAATTGTTCTACCAGAATTATCCAAAATTTTACATTCTTTTCTGGTAAAGTTGACAAACAATCTTGAATCACATAACTGGCTAATACTAATTAAGTTTGCCTTCAAACCAGATACAAATAACACATTCTTTAGACAAACTCCATTAGGACCAGTTACTGTTCCTTTACCTTTGACTTGAGAAGTGCTTCCATCACCAAATGTTACACTTCCACCAAAATATTCTTCAAAGGTACTAAACATAGACTTATGTCCACACATATGTCTTGAACAACCATTATCCAAGTACCACATGTTGACATCATGAACTTTCAAAGCTATATGAACCACATTTGCAACTAAGAAGTCTTTTCTAACCCAAATCTGTTTTTCATGTGTTTTCTGAGAAGTACCTTCATCAACAACTTGAGATTTTGAAGGAAGTTTCTTTGACAGATTTGTAACTTCCTTATTTAATGATTCAGTCAATTTTAACAAGGAATCAAATCTGTTATGTAAATCCAAAGACTGAATTTGGTTTACTTTCCTCTTACTGTCAAAATATCCCTTGGGAAAACCATGCAAAACATGATAATTTGGTCTTATATGACCTTTTTTATTACAATGATGGCACACAGGTATGAACCTATATTCAGAAGAATCAAAATTTCCAGATTTGACAGTATTTCTAAACTGTACAGATTTAGATTTTTCAGATTTTGAAGATTTACCTGTTGAGCTTACTTCTCCAGCAGAAATTTTCTGTGAAAATTCCTTATTTTGATTACTTACAATCATTCTCTTTTCAGCAGAATTTGAGCTTTCAGTAACTTCCTTTGAAGTTGATTCCTCATCAATTTGATGATTTCTTGTAGAAAAATTTGAAGCATTAGATTTAATTGAATTTGACAATTTCTCAAGTTCAATAACTTTACCTTGAAGTGCAGAAATCTGAACTTCCTTTTCTTTTAATTTTTTAGTTTTTTCAGTCAAAGAAGTTAACAGAAAATTTTCTTTGACATGTCTTTCAAGTAACTTCTTGTTTATTGAATCTATTTCTGCAAAAGCTTTATTTTTCTTTGTTTCTGACTCCTTCAATTTTTTACTCAGTTTCTTGACTTTCTTCTGAGCTCTATTGAATTCCTTATATAGCTGATTGTAGGCTTCTTGTAATTCTTCTTCATCATTTGATAAACTTTCTTTATTATCTCCTACAATGTCAGAGATTGAACTACCAGAAGAAGATGGGTAAAAGGAATTGAAAGCAGTAAAATTAGCAGAAATATCCTCATATGATTGTGAAGAATTATCAGTATTACTGTCATCCCAAGTAACCTGATAATTTATCTTTTCTTTTTATCCTTTGAGGGACATTCAGAAGCAACATGTCCAAATCCTCTACATTTATAGCATTGAACTTCATCGTTCTGAGAAAATTTCTTCTCCTTTCTTAGATCAGAAATTTTCTTATCAGATCTTCTATTAGATCTGTCCATGGATAATAAAGGATTAGATTGTCTCTTTTTAAACATTCTCTTGAACTTTTTAGCTAATAGAACTAATTCATCCAGATCTACTTCAGAATTATCTGATTCTTCATTATTTACAGATTTTAGAGCTATTCCTTTACTCCTTTTAGGAATATTCAGATCTAGCTCATAAGTCTGTAAAGATCCTACAAGATCTTCAATTCTCATGGTATCCACATCTTTTGCCTCTTGAATGGCAGTAACTTTTGGTCTGAATTTTTCAGGCAAAGATCTCAAGATCTTTCTAACAACCTTGGATGTAGAGATCTTTTCTCCAAGGTTAAAGCTCGAATTAACAATATCCAAAAGTCTAGCATAAAATTCATCAAAGGACTCATCATCTTTCATGTATAGAGTTTCGAAAGATGTTGTAAGTCTTTGAAGTCTTTGAAGTCTAGCATAGAATCCTCAAACTTTAATTCCAGGAGATCTCTCTCAGATCTCCCCCTCACTTGATCACCGACTCTCTAAAGATGAATTGATTGAATCTCGAACACCTCAAGATCCAAATCGAATTGATCAAAAGAAAAAGTCCTTTCTAAAAAATACAGCTCGTCTATTTAAAGAAGAAAAACTCAGATCGCATTGAGCGCTGGTGGCGTTGCCTTGCGATCGGGGTAGACGGCTGGAAGCGAACTCAAGTCCCGCTCAAATCCAAATTGACCCAGTTAAGGGCGCGTTGCCAGCGCGCTGCTAGCGGGAGGGAACGCGGCATGTGCACAACTGATTTTTAGATTCTTCAAATCTTGCTCTGCGCTACCAGCGGCGTGTCGGCGTCGCCTTACGACGCAGGTGCGCGTTCTTTACTTTCAAAGCGCTATTTCACTTATGCGTTGCCAGCGGAGTGCTAGCGGCGTTGTTCCTCGCAAGTGCCTTTACGAAATGTTCTTTATTTAGAAAACCTTACATTTCCTTGAGCTACCAGCGAAGTGGTAGCGGTGTGGCAGCATCACCTTCCTCTTTACTAAATTCACAGAACTTACATTTTGATTCTGCACATCTTGAAGATTATTAGAAGATATAATTTGTCAAACATTTGCCATATAAGGAGTGTGAGTTTTCACACTTACACGTGTCTTGCCCGTAATTCAAATACGGGCGAAAAACGCACATTTTCAAATCTCGCAAAATCGGCCGTACGGGACGCGTGTCTCGCCGTACAGCAACACGCGTCCCCTTCTAGAAGCTTGCCCGTATTTGAAATACCGGCATGCCTCGCCCGTACTTCAAATACGGTCTAGCACGTTTTTAAAATGTTGGATTTCAAATGCTTTATTAAATTTGATTTATTTATAGATTTTTATCCGATTTTTTGATTATTATATTATAAAACGAGATTCTTTTATTAAAATATTATTAAAAAATAAAGATATGATTTTTTTTATTTATTTAATTCATTTACTCTGCTTTTTGCTGCTGTTTTGCCACATGGGCAGCTTTCTTGAAACTTCAACTGCCCATAACTTTTCCGTTTGATGTCCGATTTCAGCAAATTTGGTGTCGTTGGAATCGGCTCGGAACCCACTATCCACTGGGATCAAATTGGACAGTTGAATTGGGGTCGAGCAAAAAGTCAACTTTCGCTCCCCCAAAAGTTTGACTGACTCATAACTTCCTCATCTGGACTCCGATTCCAGCAAACTCAGTTGCGTTAGAACCATGTCGAAATGCTCTTTTCAATGAAAAGAAGTTTGATGGCCAATTTTCTTTGGATCAAAAAGTCAAATTTTGGCCCCCTCAGGGTTTGACTTTTTAATTAAAATTTCATTTTTTTGCATTTTTTTGGGTGCAAAAATTAGGTGCTAACAGCTGCCCCTCTTTGCCGGAGTCACCTTGGGGATGAACGGCAAAGAAGAAAAAGAACCTTATTTTTGCACCTTGCTTTTCTGTCGACATGATTAACGAGCTTAAGTCCTCTTGATTTTCAAAGCAGCGGAAACACAAAACGGTTTGCACTAAGTTTTTTGGAGCTTGCTCGCCCACACTTCGCGGGTTTCTTGGAGCAATTTCTTGATTTTAATTTAGATTAAAAGGGATGGGATTGGACTTAAGCTTACTAACCTGTTTCGGCATTGATGCAAGATGCTCAACAATGTTCTTTTCTTCTTGTTTGCTCCATTAAAGCTTTTAGGTGATTTCCAGTTTTTGGCTTTCTTTTCAGTAGATTTAGAGTTTTTTTTTTTAGAGGCTAGATGAGGGTTGATGATGGTGGTTCAGGAATGAAGGAGTCGGGAGGAGGCTGCCTTGCTGCTGTTTGTCATCCGGAGAACCTCACACACTTGACCTATTCTATTTACAAAAGTGGTAAATCAAAATTACAAAAGGGCCCATTTGCCCAGAACTTCTTTATTCTGCTTTCTTCTTCAAGTCTTGAGAACTTCACTGCTCCTTTTTCACGGCATAGCCTTCTCAGCTTGGGGAAGAGTTCCTCCATCAGCTTCTCTCGTGATAAGGTAGAGGTTCCCTGGTTTGGAATGACTCCACTGGGGATTGGTGGGAACCTCTATTATCTTTTCTCTTTACAAATTTTGCTTCTTTCACTTGGTTAGGAGCTTCTGCTGAGTATGGGCACTCTGTGGGGATTAAAGGAGCTTTGTTGGGGAATAGAATCCGCTGGGGACGAAAGATCTTTTTGCAATTCCCCTTGCCTCTGCTTGGCTTTTTTTCAGCTTGTTCTTTTTTATGGCTTCAAGGTGTTTCTTGATGGCCTGCAAAGATCTCACAAAGCGGTGAGGCATCTGAAATCAAGAAGATAAGCAGAATAGGTCCTCTCTCTTTTTTTTTTTTTTGCAAGTGATCTTAAAAGAAAAGGCAAGACCAATGACCACAGAGATTTGCCTTATTAGCTCGAAGTGTTTTGGGATAGTGTGCTTGACACGTATTCCCATGAAATTCTTGACTTAGGCCAGCAAGGGTTTAAAAGCTGAGAGGTATTTCAAGGAATGTCCCCCTTTCCCAGGTTTCGGCTTCTCTCATTTTCTCCTTTTTTCAGGATTTAGCAATTGAGAGTTCTTCCCTGGGTTAGTGACTATCCCAACTTGAGGGTTCTTGGCCAACTTTTTGCATATCATGCCCTTCAGATCAGAGAGGTCTTGAAATTAGGACGAAACGTCAGCTTGGTTTTAAGTCTGAGAAATGAAAGGTGGCAAGGCTCAAAATCTTTTCATTCTCAGGTTTTACTTTGTGTCTGGCCGAAGCTCATTCTTCCTCTTTTGGATTCCTTCATCACAAATCTGCACAAATCTGATTGTCACTTCTTCTGTAATAAGAAAGGACTTTCTGTGACAAAATGAAGGCCAAGGTTTTGGTTTATGAAAGAAATGGACTATGGCTCAAAGTTTTATTTTTATTTTTATTGAATGGGTTGAGTCATATTCTACCCTTGGACTTTGACAATGTCTGCTTCACTTTCTTTTCTTCTCTTTTTGAGGCATTTTGCTTTTTCCTTTATTTTTCTTTTGCCTGGGGGCCGATTTTTGTTTTTTTTATTTGCTTGTCCTGCCCTAGTGTGCATTCTGATTTTTTTTTTTTTTTGCATACTTGCCTCATTTCTTCTTTGTCAAGCACCATATTCGGGGTATTCGACTTGGTGGGTTAAGAAAGAAAATTGTTAGGCTCAAGGGGTTCGACTAAGGATATGATTTGGGAAATTTTGGGATGCAAAGCAAAGATGGCCTTTCATCCTTTCACAGAAGTTGTGACAACTTGATTGGATTGTTTCATGCAAATTCATTCAAGAATCTGATTCATCCTTTTTACTTCTTTTTCAGCTTTGCCCCAGTGTAGGGTGGCTAGACACAACACGGGTATTTGAATAATACGATTAGGCTCAAAGTGTTTGACTAGCGATTCTTAAAATTCAGGATGGATGAAGTATGGCCTTTCATCCTTTCTCAAAGATATAATTGCTCAAGTCGGCCTCGGCCCTTAGTTGGTTTAGACATTTTCTCTCTTTTCTTTTTTCCTCTCTTTCCTCTCCAGGGTTATTCTGCCTTAGTGCAAGGATGGGTTTGGGAGATCAAGAAAGGGTTGCCTTTGGCTCAATCAAGGTTCTCATGGGACAGTATACTGCACCCAACTGAAAACACCTTTGAGCTACTTGGCATCTTTCCATGATCATGGTCCTGTCAAAAGGTGTGGTCTCAGAGCAATGTCATCACCGACCAAACACCTGCATCTTTTTCAAAAGTTTTTTTTTTCTAAACAGGGTTTTGACAAAAGCCATGCACAAAAGTATAAAATATTTACAAAATAACTAGCTACCAGGAGTGGTTAATGCAAAAAGTAAATTTCAAACTTATCCTGGTAGTGGAGGTTGCGCCTTGTAATTCTGCCTCATTTCCCAGCTGTCCCGCTGGAGGATGCCTTGTTGTGGTCTGGAAGAGGGTCCAGGTTTATGGCTGTGGGTGGAGTTTTGACCGGAGCAGGAGGGTCTACAGTGATCTTCTTGGCATCAATCAGGTCCTGAATTGCATGTCGGAGTGCCCAACATTGATTAGTGCCATGCCCCGGTGACCCCATGTGATATTCACAGATTGCCTTGGGGTCGTAGTTTCTACCCAATGCCGCGTTTGGGTTAGGAGATATCACCCTTAGGTAGCCCTTCTTCAGTAGCGTGGGAAGAAGCTCTGCCGGCGTATAGGGAAGTGATGAAAACACCCTGTTCCTTCTTTCTTCCCTTTGCTCTCTTGTTGGTCCTGCGGGCCTCGTGTCACTCGAATGGTTCCCTCTTTGTAGATGAAATGGCTGTTGCCCTTGTGCCGTGTCAACACTTGCCGCTTCTTTCTGGCCCTCGGTTTTCCTGCCTCCATTTGTTGGCCTTCTTGCTGTGGTGCCAGGTGTACCTGCCTCTATCAACCCAGCCTTGATGCCGCCCTCAACTCTGTCGGCGATCTAGACTAAGGTGCTAAAGCTTGTCTCTTGCTGGCCAATCAAGTGGGAGTAGTAAGGTTGCCCTAAGGTGGATATGAATAGAGTGGCCATCTCTTCTTCTGTCAGAGGCAGGCGTACCAACATTGCATGTTCACGCCACTTTCGGGCGTATTCCCTAATTGTTTCTCCAGCCTTCTTACTCATCCTCATGAGTTCCATCCTTGTGGGCACCACTTCAGAGTTAAACTTGAACTGTTCTGTGAATAGGTGTGCCAAATCTGGCCAGGTACGAATCTGTGCTGGGTTCAAAGTGGAAAACCATCGGTGTGCCTGCCCAGTCAAGGATCTTTGGAACAGCTGTATCATCAGCTGCTCATCTCGATTATAACCAATCATGGCCCCACAGTAGGCTCTCAGATGTGCAATTGGACACCCTGTCCCATCAAACTTCTCAAAGTCCGGGCACTTGAATTTTGGTGGGAGCTGTATGTCTGGGAAGAAGCAAAAATTGTCTACTGTCATCTGCCCGGGTACTATCCCTTTTTTCAACTCTCGTACTTCTGCCCTGAGGTTGTTAATCTCAGTCCTGACTTCAGGTGGGATGACCCTTGCTTCGTTTCTTTGCCTGTGCCACTCTTCTTCCTCTTCATGGATTACTTCAGGGACATGTGGCAGACACAGATCTTCTTCATGAGTTGGTTGATGTGGCTGCTGACCTTGAGGAGCAACAGGAGGTGGTATTTGTGGAGGGAGGGCAAGTGGGGGGACTACATGAGCTGGTGGCGGAACTTGTGCTTGCCCCTGCAATTCATGTGGCAATGGTTGTGGCTCTCCTGCTGGATGTGGCATCTGTCTGAGGAGGTTTTGGAGCATCTGAGTGACTTGCCCCATTTGTTGGGTGAACTCCCCCATCTGTTGAGTCAGGTTCATGACTACTGGCTCATCCTCAATTCTGCATTGAGGCAGTTGTGGTGCAAGAGGTTGTGGTGCTGGAGGCGGTGGCGCGGGTGGTTCTTCCGGATTCATTCTTACGCGGGACCTTAGCAGGTATGGGCTTCGACTAGCAATGGCTGCAATGTCCTCCAGTCCTGTTAAAAAAGAACAAAAATAAAGACAGGTTAGTTTTTACATAAATTTCAGGTTGTGCATAACATTAGGGCTGTAAACGAAAATAAAGAGTCTTGGCACTGCGGACAGTGCTGCAACCGTGGAAGACAACCGCCGTGAATGGCTATGCTATGTATGAAAGAAAGAATCTTGACACTGCGAACAGTGCTGCAGCCGTGGAAGGCAACCGCCGTGAATGGCTAATGCTATGTATGAAAGAGAGAATCTTGACACTGCGAACAGTGCTGCAGCCATGGAAGGCAACCGCCGTGTATGGCTTCCTTGGAAAGCTGTGCTATCCCATGTATGAGAAGGGTAGCTCAAGGGAAATGCTGTGTATAGCTTATTGTGAGTTGTGCTATGTCAAACGCGAGAAGGGTAGCCCAAGGGTGCTCATCTTGAAAGCTGTGCTATCCCATGCACGAGAAGGGTAGCCGAAGCTGTGCTATCCCGCACACGAGAAGGGTAGCCCAAGGGTGGTCATCTTGAAAGCTGTGGTATCCCGCGCACGAGAAGGTTAGCCGAAGCTGTGCTATCTCGAACACGAGAAGGGTAGCCCAAGGGTGGTCATCTTGAAAGCTGTGCTATCCCGCGCACGAGAAGGGTAGCCGAAGCTGTGCTATCCCGCGCACGAGAAGGGTAGCCGAAGCTGTGCTATCCCGCGCACGAGAAGGGTAGCCGAAGCTGTGCTATCTCGCACACGAGAAGGGTAGCCCAAGGGTGGATGCCGTGATTAGGGCCTTCTTGAAAGCTGTGCTATCCCGCGCACGAGAAGGGTAGCCGAAGCTGTGCTATCCCATACACAAGAAGGGTAGCCCAAGGGTGGTTTGTGAGCTGTGCTATCCTGTGTATAGGAAGGGTAGCTCGGGGAAATGCTATGCTATCTTGCATATGAGAAGGGTAGCCTGAGCTGTGCTATCCCATATACAAGAAGGGTAGCTGAAGGGTATGCGAGCTGTGCTATCCCGTCTATGGGAAGGGTAGCTCGCTGTGTATGGCAAAATGCATTTGGAAATTTTTGACGGTGTTGTGAATGACACAGTGATTTTTGAAATTTTGATTGTGGCGCCATGAATGCAACCATGGGTTTTCCCTTTTTTTTTCATGATTTCTGCGGTGGATGGAACAATGGTTTTGAAAATTTAAGGACTGTGCTGCAAATAGCAAATTTTGAAATGCTGTGAGACAACAAAGCTAGGGAACCGAGTGCAGTGGTTCCGAATGTCATGCCGTGGATGGAATTATTCATGAAAAAGTAGCTCAGTGTATGCCCTAAGGCACCTTGATGTATGCCTGGCGGCGAATTGGTTTTGAAAAATTCTTTTTGTGCATTTTTCAAAGCAGAAAAATTGCTGTTGCGGGAACGGGTGCACTTGTGATATGCAAATGATCTATGTATGTGCAGGAAGGTGAGGGCAAGTACTGTGTGGCTTACCGTCCATAGAGACAAATAGAATTAAAATGTGTGTGCAGCCCTAAAAGGGGTTGATGCCAGTGAAGGCACGACTGCTAGACGTACTGGTGTAAGGAAACATGTCTAAATCCAAATTAGTCTTTTCATCTGTTCGAAGAGTCTCTGTTGTCTGAATAGCTATTTACAACTTGCCATCAAGGGCGAAAAAAGCTAGAAAAGGGTTCGATCCCAGGGTTGTTGGGAACCCTAGGAAAGGGTACAATTGATTCAAAGTAGGTAGGCTGAATTCCTAGATCTAGGGTTTTATGCCCCTGCTCTGATCTGGCCTGTTTCTGTCTGATTTTCTGATCTGGCCGGCTTTCATCTGCTCAAAAGGCTGATTTGGACTTAGAGTGCTCCCAACGGACTCAATGGGTCAAGGTCCACGATTCACAGGACTTAATGCATGGATCTGGGGTGGTTCCCCTGATCAAAATTTGGTTGGTTTCCTAAATTAGGGCTAAGGCAGCCCAAGATTTAGGGTTCATTTAATTCAATGCAAAAGAGCGGGGGTATTTGCCCCTAATGGACTCTTGGATTTTAAATTGATTTTATTTTCCAATATTCACATCCACATCCATATCCATGCTGTATTCACAAAGCCGTGGTTTATCAGAAACAATAGGTGGGGAAAGGATACTCAGCCCGAGACATTTGCCTACAAGGGTCTGAGCCAAGTACTAGACCCTCGCATACCACAGCATGAAGCCAGTGGCGCTAAGGAATCCAGAAACCTGGGGAGATGGGTTTACCCTGCTTTCCCCGGCAAGCCACGGGAGCGTAGGACTAATACCATCTCAAAAGTAAGTTCATTGTTTGAGAAGGGTGGCTGCTAGAGAGATCTAGGTTTTGGTGAAGAAGAGCAGCATTTCATCAAATAATTCAAAGCGGATCATTCATGCAGACCCCCTTGTGCATGTCACCCTATGCAGTTAAAAGATCATTCACGGTGTAGTGAAGTGCTCGTGTGTGCAGTGGGGCAAAGTGCTATGTCTATTTGGGTGATTCTCGGATAATGAGCTGATAAAGGGTTCCTTAATGTCACTTTTATAGTGAGAGTACAGAACAACATGCAATACAACGTCTGGGTGGATCCCCAGGTAAGTGGGCGGGTCACATCGGTCTCTGTTAAAAACCACTTACCTTAGGCGATTATCATGTCCGTTTGACAGGATCCCCCAATATCACGTAATTGCAAGAGTTCCATACCTCACTAAGGTTGGACAAAAAGTACTTCCTAAATCTGCTCATATCCCCCTAAGTTGACTCATTTCCTAACAAAGGTCCAATTGGGCAGAGAGGTCCCCAGCGGAGTCGCCAAGCTGTGCGCACCCCATTTCGGGCCACACGACGAGGTGCATGCGAAGTGATGCTCGCCTCGGGACTGTTTTGGAGTCGCCACTGCCTGAGAGGTGCAGGCAGACACAAAAGGGCACCTATCCGGGCCTAATTTTCTGGTCTGCGGCTTTATTAGAGATCTGAGCAAGTTCTCGGTTACGTCTAGGGAAGCCCGAAGACACCCTAGCCCGCCCGTCGATTGACAGGTCTCGTGGGTCTCCTTGGTCTTGAGTCAACTTAATTCTCACCTTTCCTAGACCAGCATGCACACTTATTTGGTCTGAGTGGGGACCATTGATGGTGTAGGTTCCCCTTTTATTTGATTTTTATCTTTTTATCAATTAGTGAAGTGGGTCTGATATGGGCCATGTTGGAAGGCCCAGTGGAATCTAAGTTGGGCTTAAGTCAAGCCCAAGGTCCAATTTGGGTTATTGGATAACCCTTATTGGATTATGGCTATTTGGTTTAAGGGTTTATTTATATTTACAAAATTAGTGGATTGATGTCTTTTAGGATCCAATGGGCTTGGATTTGGCCCAATGGCAATTTAATCATGTGGCCTTGGGTCCATTTATCAAAATGGGCCTTGGTTAGGCTAGTCGGGATGTGGGCCCCATTGGAGGGCCCATGAAGCCTTGGTGGGCCCACTTTGGCCCACAGTCTCAAAATAGGCTTGGAAAAGTCCAAGAAGCCTGATTGGGTTAAGTCTTACAACAATGGGTCGGATTGGGTCCAACCGGGTCCAAATTTGGTGTCCAATTTCAGCAAATTTGGTGTCGTTGGAATTGGCTCGGAACCCACTATCCACTGGGATCAAATTGGGCAGTTGAATTGGGGTCGAGCAAAAAGTCAACTTTCGCTCCCCCAAAAGTTTGACTGACTCATAACTTCCTCATCTGGACTCCGATTCCAGCAAACTCAGTTGCGTTAGAACCATATCGAAATGCTCTTTTCAATGAAAGGAAGTTTGATGGCCAATTTTCTTTGGATCAAAAAGTCAAATTTTGGCCCCCTCAGGGTTTGACTTTTTAATTAAAATTTCATTTTTTGCATTTTTGGGGTGCAAAAATCAGGTGCTAACACTAGTCTACGGCCAAGCCATTCACACATGCTTGCAAATCATCCAACTAAAGCTTTAAAATAATCCACCAAGCCCTTAGAACAAGCTGTAGATTGGTGGCCAAAGTGTATATGTGTCCATGTTAGTGCATACGCGGATGAAATGGACTAGGGTAGATGCTTAGGCATGCTTTCCAAATACGCAAGGCATGTGCATGAGACTATATGTGCAACATATGTGAAGAGAAGAACCAAAAAACAGCAAGCATATCATGTGGAAATGTGTGCACCATGATACCTATGCATACTAATCCATGCTAGGAAACCATGACAAATCACACCCAAAGAGGACTAGACGGAACACGAAAAGAAGGGAAAAAATGGGGAAAAAGGGAGCATGATGTTAGGGATTCGCATACATATGCATGCATACTTTATAGCACCTGAAACACCACAAAATCAGCAATCATGCAAGTATAAGGAAACCCCTAAAAGAAGGGACAATGGGGGTTAGTAAGGGGTACATTAGATGTCTAAGAAATGAGGGAACATGCTCCCTTATTTAATCAAGAAGAAGAAGGGAAAGAAGTAGCAAATAGCAACTTTAAAAGACCTTTGAAACCTGGGAACTCTTCTCTCATCTTCCCCTTAGTTGAACGGAGGTTCCCCCCTTACCATGGGGGCTTGACCAAACTTATAGGGACACAAATAAGGGAAAAGAAAAAAAGAATGGGAGAACATGCTTCAACAGAAAAATAAACACTCTATAAGTGTAAGATGATTCCAAGTGTTTTAAACATGTTTATTTCTACATATGTTAAATACAACCCAAAGGGGAAGCATACCTTGGGGTCAAATGACCTTTTTGAAGTGATTTGATCTCTCTTGAGGCAACAACCGTGGCTGAACTCCTCCTTGCTTCAAGCTAATAGCAACTTCAACCCCATTTCAAGGTGTGAAAAGGGAGGGGAAGAAGGAAGAGGGAGGCTTGGAGGAGTTTGGGTGGGATTTGGTGGTTTTAGGAGGTGATGGAAGGGTTGAGAAGGGGGTTTTCTCTTTGGGAAGAAAGGTGAGAGCTTGGAGAGAGTTGGGAGAGAGGTTAGAGGAGTTGGGGGAGATCAGCAACAAAATGAGGGTGTTTCATACATATGGGGTGGGATGGGGGTATTTAAGATGGGGGGATGCACATGGATGCATGGTGGAGAGATACATGGAGGGTGATGATGCATGGGGGAGAGAGAAAGAGAGTTGCATGGGAAGATCATGCATTGGGGGGGGGGGGGGGGGGGGGGAGATGTACATGCATGGGAAAATAACACATGGGGAAAAGAGGGGGCTAGGTGTCACATGGAGAAAATGCACATGGGGAAAAGAGGGGGGTTAAGTGTTACATGGAGAAAAATACACATGGGGGAAACATATGGTGGGGGATTATTTATAGGTTTTTTTATTTATTTTAAAGGAGATAAAATATTATTTTATTCAAAATCTTTTTAAGATATTAATACTATATTCTAGATATTTTCTTTTGTTGTCCTTTCCGTCCTTTTTTCCCCATGTGGTAGATTTCTGCACATTTGCAACGTGGGCAGTTTTTTGCAATTTTGCTTGAGAGTTTGAATTGCTCATAACTCTCTTATCCGAGCTCCGATTTTGGCAAACTCAGTTGCGTTGGAATTAGGTCGAGATCCTCTATCCACTGGGACAAGGTTTTGCAAAAAATTCAAGATTTGAGTAGAAAGCCGAAGTCGCGTCCGGAATTTTAATCTGCTCATATCTCCTTGATCCGTACCCCGCTTCTAGCAAATTCAATTGCGTTGGAATCGCGTCGGAATTTCCTTTCTTCCAGGACAGAAAAAGCAATTGATCGAGGCTTGAGCAGAAAGTCAATTTCTGCTCCCTCAGGATCTGATCTGCCCATAAATCCTTCATCTAGACTCCGATTCCGGCAAACCCAGTTGCGTTGGAACCGTGTCAGGATCCTCTATCTGCTGGGACAAAATTGGGCAGTTGACCCAGATTTGAGCAGAAAGTCAACTTTTGCTCCCCTGGGTTTGACCAGCTCATAACTTCTTCATCTGGACTCCGATTTGGGCAAACTTAGTTGCATTAGAACCGTATTGGAATCCTCTATCCATCGGGTAGAAACACGTTGGCTGATTAGCACCTGATCAAAAAGTCAACTTTTCCCTTCTAGGGTTTGACTTTTCAGTTAGGGTTTTCATTTTCGGCACTTCCGGGAGGTGCAAAAATGAGGTGCTTACACACCTAAGCACAGATTTGAACCATATGTCTTGCACTAAATTGTTGACGCTTTAACTAGTATTTAAACTAACAGAATGATAGTGCCATAAACTGTGTTTTCACTGAGCATGCATGTGTTGCTTACTGAGACATTCGTCTCATAAGTTGTTTTATTGTTTTGCTTTAAAAGCCATCAACGTCCGATGTGACGGACTGGATTGGGGACAGAGGAAAGAACAAGGCACCAAGGTATAGGGAGGAGGATTTTTACCGACCTACTTAGGACTTTACTTTTCTTGTACATGATAGTTGTATATTTCTTTTGGACTTGTAAACCTTCTAACTGAGAGGAGTGATTAGAACCCCATCTTTTGTAATAACCATAGTAGTCTTGTATTTAACTTTGAAGTCCACGGGACTTGTTATACTTCTTTTATATATAAACACACTTTTGATACGCATAAACATGAACTGTTCTATCACTTGCACTTGTTAGGAAAAATTTTAAATTATTTGCATTTTATTGGGTCAAAAGACGAACCCGTGAAGACCGGGGACAAGTGGGTGCCTTGAAGAGGCATACCTGGTTTTGGGTCGTTACAATTTTTGGTATTCGAGCAAAATAAGATCCTAAACCTAGAAATAGAAGCCTTAGGTTGGTTTTGGGGAATGAGTGCACGATAGCTAGAACCCCTAGGTTGTTTTTAGGGATTCGTTTCCTTATTTTTGATTGAGTAATTATTATTATTATTATAGTATGTGATTGTGTGTGATGAGCAAAATGTATTTGGTTATACTAAGGTAATTTGAAGCATTGGCCAGTGCTAAATATATACCGAAGTGATTAACCCTATACAAGTGGGATAGCTTATTAGTTAAATTTTGCATGAAATAAATATATACCTACCTGTATATTATGATGAAGAAATTAGTGAAGGAAATTTCGTGACAATCGCCTCGACCTTCGTATAGCTACAGATATACTGAAGGGAGTGGTAGTGATGAAGTCATAAGTATTCCTTTGAATTTCTTTTCTTTTGTAATTGGTAATGCATGTGAATTCTCTTGTCTTAATTCATTGTACTTGTAAAATTTCAGTTGATATGGCTCCTAGATTGAGAGGTAGAGCTAGTAGAGCGGTAGTGGCAGCTGCCTATGTTCCTGTTTATGGTCCCGCGGATATTCCGGCGGAGGATCTAGTTATTGACCCGGTTGTAGATCCAACTGACGTCCCAGCTGAGGATCCTATTGCAGCTCCGGTTGGTATTCCAAATGCTGCAGAGATTCCATTTGGTGCCCCACCTGATGTCGCAGTTACTAGGGGACAAATGTATCAGGTTTGGAGAGTGTTCGGTGAGGTGTCCACTTTGTTCCAGCAACAGGCTGCTGCGAACCATCAGAATGGGTAGAATCTGCCTGGTCATGAGAGAGGTGATCAGATAGCTGATGCTATGAGGTAGTTTAGGAGGATGTCTCCTCCTTCCTTTCATGGGTATCCTGATCCCATGGAAGCGGAGAGATGGTTGTTGAGGATTGAGAAGATCTTCGCAGCTATAGGGTGCCGAGAGGAGGACAAGGTAGGCTTGGCTACCTATGTTCTAGAAGGTGAGGCTGACTTCTGGTGGATGTCAATGATGGCGGAGATGGCTGTTGAGGGAGTCCTACATACTTGGGAGGAGTTTAAGGATTTGTTCTTCGACCGATATTTTCCTGAGAAGGTGAGGATACAGAAGGAGGCGGAGTTCCCCCATATATCCCAGGGTAGCCAGTCGGTGGCTCACTACGTGGTGAGATTTATAGAGTTGTCGAGATTCACTCCGCACATCGTCAACACGAAGGGCAAGAAGACTCGCTACTTTGAGAGAGGCCTTCGACAAGACATCAGGGATAGAGTGGAGGTGTTCTTGAGTAGTTGTTTCTTCGAGTCTGTGAGGAGAGCTATGGTAGTTGAGAGGATGTAGTCCAGGGGATCCGAGGAGGCGAGAGCACAGAGGTTGCTGCCGAGGCCAGCACAAGGACAGAGGAGGTATCCCGGTAGAGATGACAGGCAGAGATATATTCCTGGTGATCATAGAAGACCCAGTGGAGGGGTCCAGGTTGGTGGAGATCCAAGCCAAAGGGATGTTAGTGCCAGTTGCCAGTCATGTGGTCTCCACATTGTCCTAAATAAATTAAGCATATCAGCTTAGGAACGGGTGAGATTAACGCGAGTTGACTCATAACCAAGATGACCCATGGGACTTGTCACCCGACGGAGGAAACCGAGGTGTCTACGGACTTCCCCAAATCGTAACCGAGTATTTAACCAGAATCTCAAGCTGCAGACCACCTAATTAGACAACCTTTTAGGCACCCTGGTGTCTGTTGTACCCAATCAGGCAGTGATGACTCTTCATTCCCCAATATCCTTTTCCCAATCCTGAAAGCATACAATCCTTTGTACTTTCATCAGATAACGCGCTGGGACATATCCCTAAAGGAGGCACGCACACGTGCACGTCCTAGTCAGTGCAGACTGCGGATCGACGCGCACACAACTACCCAACTAGATCATTTGTGATCGCTCTATCCTCCAAGTCTTCCATTACGGGGAGATGATAGCTTATCTCCTTTCCACTTCTTCATGTCGTAGTGGAAAGGAATTCCCTTCGCTGCGTCTTGTCACAACGGCTTGTGATGATACTGTTTGCCTCAGACTAGAGAATATCCTACCACCGGCGATCTAATTGTGACCACCCCCATACTCACTCATCATTTATCACAGTGATAAGAGAGAGGCAGGTACCATGTCAGCTTTGATGAAGCTAGAGGAGTAATTGAAGCAATCACGCCAAGCAATATAGCTAGCGCAAACCCCCAAATTAACACTATTTGTGGACGTTCCCTTTAACATTTTCTTATCCTATGACGCCACGACGATAAAAGAGAGAGGTCAGTACTATTCATATTGTTAATTTTCTTTCTTTTCCTTTTTATTTGAAGGTTGATTGCACGGATCAACTCTTATTCCTTGCCTATAGTGACCAACACACCCCTCAACCGTCACCTTTTGTGACTGACATGTCTCACGGTCGTTACTATAGTGGCCGGCACGTCCCACGGCTATCACTTTTTGTAGCCAACACACCCCACAACCGTCATCTTTTGTAGCTGATAATCATTATGGCCTTCATGCTTTATGGTCGATAACCATTATAATCTTAACATCAATGGCCGCAAACTATTGTCCCCATCACTATTGTTATTTGTTGTACCTAGTAACCAAGAATCTATATCGAAGGACGAACCCCAACCTTCGTTCAATCACCTGACTATTAATATATCATGGGTGGCTTGCAATACGACTAAGTCGATTCTAGCTTGGATTGGACCAAGTATTCGGGGTTAAGACCCGACCCAACTCATTGTACTTATAGGGTACTAGCTCGCCTGAGCAACATCACACCAAGTGCCAAGTCCGGGAGAAAAACGGAGGAACACTCACGTTCTCTCATTCTCTCTTCTTTCTTTTTCTTATGTTTTTCTCTCTTTCACAATGAATCCAGCATCTCCTTCTCGATTTGCTTCCTTCTATGAATCTCTCTCTTCTATAAATGATTGAACCTTCTCACAAACCTTTCTCTCTCTTCCGTGAAATCTCTTCCTTTCGATTATCTCTTAAAATTTCTCTCTTTCATAATTGTTTCCTCTCTTAATTTTCTTTCTAAAACTCTCTCTCTCTCTCTCTCTCTCTCTCTCTCTTTCTCTCTCTATCTATATACAGTAAGAGAAACAAACAGAATCTCAGTTCCCTCTTAAGTCTAATAGGGGAATTAGCATATTTTAAAAATTTTAAAATATAATACTAACTCACTATATTTGTGGTTTTGCACAATCTTTCTTGTAGAGTATGTGCTCCCAAATATCACATTCATTGTAACATATATGTATATGTATGTGAGTATAAAATTATTTATTTGACAAAAATTTCTTAAACTTATTATCACATGTTAATAATTTATGTTTAATAGTTGATTGCATAAATACAATGACAATATTAAAAGAAAAGAAAACAATGATACATATATATACATATAAATATTCACTTATATATATTTGGTGGAGTTTTATACATATATCTATATAAGTGCGTGTACATAAAGTCAACATTAACTTCGGGCTTTTCGGGTTGTGTAGCTTGAACCCAAGTCCAACCCAAACTCAACTTCGGGCTTGAAATTAAACCCAACCCAAACCCAAACCCAAACTCAATGCTCACTTTGGGCTTTTATTCGGGTTGGGTTGGGCGGTCAGGGCTAAATTTACAGCTCTACTGGTGGGTCGTTATGGCAGGGGATTGTTTTGTTTGTGGGGGGTAATATTTGAAAAGAAAAAAATAGAGGGCTTGAATCTGAGGGGAATGTTCCCCCCTATTCTCTTTGGCTACGTTTGGTTAGCTGGATTGTTCCGAGTTTTGCCACAAAACAAACTTTCTTTCATAAATGGGGCGTTTGGTTAGAAGGAAAATGTGGGACCCACAGAAATTAAAATCATTCAACATTCATTCAACGCATGTTTTGCCCAGTTTTGTTTTCCGACCAAAATGGTTGGATTTTGCCGGAAAAGAAAGTCCAACCAACGGTTATTACCTATTTACCCCTGGTTTTTTTTCCAATCCCTCCTTTCTCCATTGTGTGGCCCCACTTCTTTCTTAAGAAACATGGGGGCGATCATGTGGCCCCCCTTCTTTCTTAAAAATGGAAAAATAGGGGATCGTGTTTTGCTTAAAAAAATAAAAAAAATAAGAGTAGCGTTGTGTGTGTTCTTCATTTAAAAAATAAATAAATTAAAGGAGTGGAAGTGTTGCGTGTCCTTGACTAAAACAATTAAGTAAATAATTAGGGAATGGTGTTTATAGTATTTTTTTTTTCAATTTTACGCGGACAAAATTAAAGGGCAAAATAGGAAAATGTAAGACTTTTCTCATTCATTTTGATTAACCTAACAGCATAACTAGGATTTTCCATCAGTTTTCATAAATTTTTTGGATACATCCAAACAACATTCAGGAAAGTTAATTTTCACTTTCCGGAATATCATTTTCTGGCATATCACTTTCCCAACAGACTTTCCAACTTAATCCGGCTATCCAACGTAATAGTATAGATTTTATCTCTCATCTAAAACACACTCTCAATTTCATATCAAACGAGAAGAATCCTAACCTATCAAATAGAAATATTACAAAATTACAACCATAAAAACACCACAAATTTTCTGTTTATAAAAACTGCAATGCTTTTGAATCCGTTTTTCTAAAAACAATTTGAAAAACCATAAATACCAGATGCGTTTCTAGTTTTCTGTTTTTAAAATTTTAAAAAGGATTTTTAAAAGGGTACCAAACCCCGACCAACTAATTAAACAAAGATGCGATGTCATTGGTAATATCCAGAGGATCACTTCTCCAAGATTAATTTTGACGGTGCTAAGTTTATATATTTTTATTTAATATATAGGTAATATGAGTATATCGATGCTCAAGTTACATTTCTAATACAACGCATATGAGCCGAACTGTTATAAATCTACTTAATTGCTTTTATATAATTGTAAACTTATTCATAAGAAAAAAAATTTTATTTTTTATTTTTGGAAAATAAATCATGGTATAGTATCCATTAAAATTTTAATATAATAAATTGAGTTTCACATAAGCATTTTTAATAAATTAAAATTTAATTATTTATTTAAAAACAAAATGTTTTATTACCAGGTTGGGTTTGGGTTGGTGGGTTCATCAGTAACCCAGAATTCATGATACAGCATTACCAGATGGGCAATGGGACGTGATGAAATGGAGCATTACCACATCAGTAAAAAAAAACGATGATAAAATAGACTCGCAGGCAGCTTGCTGAACTACTACTTATTTACTTTAATTTTCCATTTTTCCCGCCATAAAATAAGAAAAGCATTCTACAAAAAGGGAAACCAACAGCACGAAGAATCATCTTGGACATGCTGCTCATGTGACAATGGGTGTGGTATCAGAGACTTGCGCTGTGATTGATGATGCCATTGCCCTTGCTGTAGTGCATCTGGTTGTGCTCCAGATGAAAGACAATTAAAGTCATCTTGAGACTCCATAACCTGCTGCTGAGGATGCAATAAGTGTTGTATCGGCTGTGAATTTTGGGATATAGATGAGCAATAATCCTGTGGTCCAGATGGATTAGAGAGCAACTGAGCGCCAGTGGAACTATTCTGCTGATATTGGTTCTGTAACTCAGCAAAATGAAATTGTTCAGAAACTTGAGCATGTGAAGCTTCACCATGGGATTCCATTCCATGCTCATGCATCACTTGACCACCTATACTGGAAGCCAGTTGGGACTGACTAAATTGCAGCTGACTTTGTTGTTTTGGTTGCTGTTGAAGATGAACAAATTGTTGTAGTTGGAACTGATGATGTTGTTGTGAAAATTGCTGCTGTGGAAACTTTTGTAGTAGATGAGATTGTAACAAATGCTCCCGATTGGAATGAGGTGATTGGAAATTCATATTTGATAACTGGTCGATAGGCAGACGTTTTATGTGTGCTCTCTGCTGAATTGACTGCGTATTAGGCTGATTGGCTATCATAGGATTGATTCTTGTTTTGCCCTGCAAGCTCACTGGATTTGTATTCTGATTGTTCAATGAAGATCCAACAGAGGCTGCAGGACTATAGAAGTTTCCAGACCCTGAAAGATCAATAGAGCTCACACCACATCCATCACCAGCTGAAGGAATCAACTGCTGCGACAGTGCTGCAGTTCAGAACAATAAATGACATGAAAAAACAGACAAAGGTCTTTAGGAACTATCAGGCTCATGCAAGTTAAATCAAAATGAGGAATAGAAGTGAGCGATGGAGGGAGGAGCCAGGAAAATTACTCTGCATTAATTGTTGACGTTGAGGATCAAAGTGTTGTTGTATAGGATTAGGTGAATTGCCATAGGGTGAGGCAGTCACATAGCCCTCAGATGCAGCAAGCCCATTCACTGCTTGTACATTATTCCCAGTCAAACCCAGTACATCATTTAGGGACCCATTAGAAAATCCATAAGTGGAAGACTTCTGCTGCAAGTTGGATCTCATTCCAATTCCCATTTGACTACCAAGGTTCTGCAGTATACGGCTATTTTGACCACCACCATACTGCTTTTGCTGCTGGGACTGTGATAATGCTGCAGATTCAACACTGGAAAAGCCACCACCGTTATTTGATGATTCAGAATTCATGGTAGACTGAGTATTATTATATCCAGGTGTAGGAATCATTTGGCTTGCCATTCTCGGCACACTCATTGATGAGATGAAGTTGTTTGCAGCAGAACCAACAGAAATATTAGAAGGTGATTGTTGATAGCCATTGGGTAAGATTCCTGCAAAGTAGATTCTATCAAGTTTGAATTGAGATGCAAGGTTAATGTCATTAAACTATATAACTAAATAGTAAAAATCACCATCACAAGCATTGAAGGAACCGCCATGTATGCCACCACTGGATCCATTAGCAGTTGGTAACAAGCTCCCCGTGTTGACAGTGGTGGCAGATATGCTATTATTACACTCACTGCTAGCAATCATATAATTGTCCACAGAAGATGCAATATTTGCACTTGAGTTTCCACTATGTGGCATGCCAGGGGTTGGGATCATAGCTCCAATGGATGAGGAAGAAGAAAGAAGGTGGGATGACTGTTGAATGTGATTACGAGGGGGTATGCGCTTGATCAATGTTTGTAAACGTTGTTCAAGGGTCTCCATGTTTGTATACTCCTCCTATGGACAAAAGAGCACGTGTCAGGAAAAATAACATGAAATTGCATTGTGAATGTAGAGTTAAAAAGTCATGTCAAGAGCATTTCACTTGTGAAGCTTAAATCTGATAAATAATGACATCCTAAGATTTTTTTCTAGCATCAAGGAGTACAAGATATGCAGAAGAAACCTTTGACGAAGCAGTTCTGAATAGATAATCCTCAAGGCGCCTTACAATATCACCCAACCGTGGCTGCATTTCAGGTAATGTTTGCTGCTGCTGCAACTTTTCAAGGCTGGATGAACAGAAAGGTTTAAAACAAAAATATAATTCATAAAAATAACAGCCAAATGCACTATGATAAGAATCAAACTTAGCTAAATAAAAGCAAAGAAATAATAAATCAAGTTGTAGTTTTCAAAAAATGGCAGACTTACACAAGCAACACACACAAAATGAGTTCCTTCATTTTGGCAAAATAGGAAACCTCCCTATCCACATGGTTTGAAACATTTTTTACACATGGCCTACCAAGAGAGCATGTTTTAAAGTAACATCTAATACCAAAATTTATTGGCCAATCAGCATCAGTATGAAACTGAACCAAACAAACAACTGGTAGATATAACACGTACATCAAAGGACCCTTGATTCCACCTAATGTCTCAAACGGATCCAAATTGATACCAACATGGATTGGATCAGTATTGGAGCCAATCGATAACAGACGTATGTCATTGGATAAGTTGCTTTGATATCTTTAAAGAATAGTCCAGCAAGAGGTAACAAAAAGGTCATCTGTAAAAAACAACTACTGTTCTCCATAATTCTAAAAAATGTATTACATACACAGCAATCACAAAGTAAAATAGGACATATAATCCACCAAATTTTGTCCTCAAGCTCCAATCTCGCCATCATTCTTCGAGGTAATGCACTGATATCAAATATGGAATGAACAAAAACATTAAAAGCAAGAAATCTTACATTTTCTTCTGAATAAAACTGCGTGCTGAAATGAGATCAGGATCCACGTTTAGATTTTGTATCTGGGAAGGCAAAGGACCTCCATTCTGCTGAGCTAGGCCGGGCAACTGTGCACCAGCTTGATTAGGCACCTGCCCTGAGACATGTCCTGACATATGTGTCTGTACATGCATCTTTAATCTGTGCACTTCTAGATACCAAGGACATTGAAGCTCAAAACTTCAAAATCCGACCGTCCAGAATTCCAACACCAACTGGAACTTAAAAAGTCATCAGAAAAGAGGCTGAAACCATAACAATGGAAACCAAACTAAGGACATGATAAGCCCCATCTTCAGGTCAACAAAAACTCTTTTACAGACACCATCATTAACTGATGTTCCAGGATTTCCTAGATGTTGCAAATAATAAGGAGAAACAACCCTGTAACAGAAATCATGTAACATAAATCACTCAACCTTCTCACTATTTTTAAGCAAAATTCACCAAATTGCATCAATACATCAAACAACGAATGGCATATCAATCAGTAAACTTACGGGGAAAAAAGTAGTAATTGAACTTGAGAATATGCAATGATGGAAATTTGAAGTATTCGCACGCAATACATATGCAACATGAAGAGGACTGAAGAAGAATCATGAAATATAGAAAGCAAATTCAACAGCTCAACTGATGCAAGAATATCATATGGTACACACCACGCATTAATGTAAAAGTTACAGACATTCACAAACTCAGATTTAGGAAAATAAAATGAGTCAACTTAGTGATGTGATTGAGCATCTCATGCAAATATGGTACCTCCGGTGCTCCTCACTACAGAATCAGGAAAATGATTCCATATGTGAATATCTCACCCAATGACCTTGCAAAATGGGGGCCTCCAGTGTCTTGATTTTATTGCCATATCTTGTGGCTAATATAATCCCATCAATAAATCCTTTCGTTTTCCTTTGCTCTCCATGTGCACTTGTTTATTCAGTGAATAAAATTCTACATTCCATAATGGGGAAGAAAGAACCGTATTATTCAAATTGTTGAAATTGTAAGTAAATAAGCAAAAGGTCTGCATCATTTACTAAAAAGGTAGCATGGGACTTGTTGCTTATTTCCTAACATAACAGACAGGAAATTAATATGTTGTAACATAACCCATAACAGGCAATTAATATGTTGTAACCTAATGCATTTCCCAAGATATATCTTCACAAAGACTCTAACCACAAGGGAAAAAATGTCGCTTTTTGCAGGCTGAACCTTCCATATCAGCATTTCCACACCTGGCAAAGTAGAGAGTCTACCAAATCAGCCTGGCTCACACGGTATATCTAGGGTAGTTAACCTTTGAAAAAATGAAAATTGGTGGATTGGAAGATATTTCATGTCAAGTTCACTTATGAGCGACCTAGATTGGACAGGTTGGGCAAAGTGGTGAACTACCAAACCAGTCTAGCTCACCTCACAAGATATATATGTTGGTAGATTAGAATTATTAGTGTCATATTTCAGATCAATTTCCTTTTTCCCCGGATGGACCACTTCAGAACCTTTGAAATCTCTCATTGAGAGATTTTCCTCAATCCTGACACCAGCTAACAACAAAAGCACATGCACAAAACAACTCTAAGCTGGAAAGTGACCATTTTACTGAAATTAAATGTATCATGTGCACATAGGACATGATGTACAAATGAAACCTCATGAATGTCTTCTAAAGTACGGAAAAAAAAATGCATTATAGCATTTTTAGGACACAGTCCAGTTATTCCACCTCGGGCCAGATCTTTATGAGAAAATGTACCAATTGCTTAATTCAATATAGCTAACCTCCTTAATTAACCATCAAATGTAATTAGTACACGAATTGATAAAGTCATGGCCAAGGAATAGTAAGGGTTTCCATCCATGACTTTACTTTATTTTCTAATACTTCTTTTATAAAAAGTTATTTTGTAGATATTTCTGAATTTTATTTTTAATTTATGGAAGTCTTCTATTTGTAATTTTATCTGCTATTTAGAACTTCTTGGGGTTTCTACTTTGGATAAAGCTACCATTATAATCCCCCATGTTGGGCGGTGATGAGATATAAATTATAAAACGTACATAACCATCTACGAGCTTTTAGAAGTGCAATGCCTCTCATCATGTGAGACTCCATCCCTAACCACGATGCAGGATTAAGGAAATCCTAATGAAAAAATAAATGTGTCAAGAATGAGACTCTAATCAACAAATATCTCTAGGCAATGCCCTTCGGACACACCCTAGAGGAGTAAACGCCGGATACATGAACCCACCCACAAGGCCCATGTACCATTTAAGTTAGAGAAAACCAGCAGGAGATGTGAACCCAAGATGTCTGAGTTTACAGTTCATTCCAGGCCATAGAAGTTGTTACATAGCAGAAATTCCTCGATAGATATGTTAACTCCTGCTACTTGCCCAATCAACCAACTGTGCATCAAACTCAAACAGCCCTCTCTAGCAATTGTTCGTTTCTCTCCAAGTTTCTAAATATCCTCCTGTTCCTTTTGCCCCAAATTACCCATGCTATTGCTACAGGGGCCACATTCAAACAGATATCACCACAAGATTTCCCTTTCTTCCACCCCCAAGCTTCTAAAGCTTGTTTAAGCTCTTTTGGATGGGTCCATTCTACCTTAAACCTTTGGAGAATAGAGCCCCAAAGCCGTGTAGCACCTGAACAGTGCAATAGCAGATGGGCTACGTTCTATTCCTCTTCTTTGCATATGCTGCATCTATTTGCAAATTGCCATCCCCTACTCTTCAAATGGTCCACTGTTAGTATCTTGTCTAGGGCTGCTGTCCGCATAAAGAAGGCTACTTTGCTTGGAAACAAGTATGACCATTTATGCTTAAACACTGCTTGCTCCAAACCTGAATTTTGGAGATGATCAAAAGCACCTTGACTGAAAAGGATCCAGATCTACCATGTATCCATCTCCTAGAGTCTTCTTCATGCCCTACTACCTTGTTATACAGTACACTTAATAAGGCCTCAAAGCTTTCAATCTCCCAGTCCATCAGATTTCTTCTTAGATCAATGCTCCACACGATGCCGGCTTCCGAGATAGACATATATTCATTTACCACTGCTTGTTTATTAGTGCACAAGTTGTAGATCAAGGGATAAGACTCCTTCAGCTTAGACTCTCCACGCCATATATCTTCCCAGAATCTGATTCTCAGACCATTTCCCACTAAGTATTTGCATTCCTTCTCCACTGAACTTGTCAACTTGACAATAAGCCTCCAAAGGCTCGTCCCACAAGGAAGATTAGAGGGTTTTGGGAACCAGCTATTGGATGAGGATTCATATTTTGCAAGAATTAGGTCTCTCCACATATTCCCGCTCTCACTACCAAACCTCCATAACCTCCATATTCCCGCTCTGATACTTATCTATTTAAGTATAATTTTAATAAAAAAAAAATTACCAATCATTACCTGTTTAATTTTTTCTTTGCACTAAAAAAGCACAATTATATATATTATATTACTAAGCGTATAGAATTCTTCTCTACTACTTATACTTATCTCCTTAAAAGAATTTAAAAAAAAAATAGAAAAGGAAATTATATTTTCCTTCTATAATACTTATCTACTTAAAAATAACTTTAATAAAAAGTAAATTACCTATTGTTACTTATTTAATTTTTTCTTTACACTAAAAAACACAATTATAGATATTATATTACTAGGCGTATAGACTTCTTCTCTACTACTTATATTTATCTCCTTAAACGAATTTAAGAAAAAATATAAAAGTAAATTTATATTTTCCTTCTCTAATACTTATCTACTTAAAAAGTATGTGTTTTTTATTTTCACATATCCAAAATAACATTATTCAAACGTCTCATTACAAAAGTTCTTGTCCTATTTAGAGTCCAAATTTATTTGGACAAATCTTAATAACAAAGAAAAAAGAGTTCTACTATACTAAAAGAACTATTTTTTCTTTACTAGAATCAATATATTTAAAAAATTCGTCTTTTTTTACATCCCATATAAACCACTAATATATGTTTATTTCCGAACAATAAACACATACATAGGGCCTTAATTAACATACATATCTAAATTAACTTAAAAGTAGTAATATACAATTTAAATACCTTCTAAAATAACAATCAAAAATCCATAAAGAATCATCTATGAATATTGTTAAGTAATTTTAACTTAAATTCTATTACAACATAAAATTCTTTTAATATCTGCAAATCAATCTCAATAACTTAATTGAGTATAAATGTTTTAACTTAAAATATTTGACAATGTTCCTTCCCATATTTTATCAGGCTTCTTAGAGGAGAGTAGAGTGTTTGTATGTGAAAAAATAATGAGAATAAGCAGCAACGACAATAATCACAAGAGAACTAAATTGGCTAGAAAAATTAAACTAGATTATTAATGAATTGATAAAAGAGAAAAATAACTGATAATATTATTTTAGCAGGGGAAGTAAATAGGTAACAGGACAATCAAAGGAGAATAAAGGCCTTTGGCAGCAGCAGTTTGCTTATGTGAAATTAAAGAAGTCTAATGTAGTAGGATTTATTAGTAATTCTATTTAATAATATTCTTTTAGTTAGCTTTGTAGAATATTATCATATGAATAATGATGATATTTATCGGATAATAAATCTCTGAAGAAAATTTAAAATATACTTACATTATAAATTAATATCTTAAAATAATACCTAATTAATTAGATATTTCTAGAGGGGCATCTGTTGTGAATAAAAAATTATTATTTACTATAATAACAAAAATTAGATATGCCATTCCTTCTTATAACTTTTCTATGATTGATTTCAGTCTCCAACAGAAAAGAAACAAATTGATGTTTGAGGAGACAACACATTGTATCGTGGAGTTCATTGCAGAGGCCTGACCTAATGCAATTCACTCTTAATCATCGCCTTTGCTTTGTTATGCTATCCATCTTATGTACTTTGCCTCTTCCACATTTCGCAGCCCCAAATCGACTCCCCAACCATACATCCCCTTCTTGGTGGCCAAGATCCGCTTCCATTAATGACAGAAAAGGCCACAAATGGGTATGAAAGGTCCTTCATGAAATACGGGATACACACCACCTAAGAACTTTCATAAAAAAAAACATATACCCAAATGTTCTCTGTTAAATCTTTAATGACGCTAACACAAGAGACCTAGCTAACTCTAACCAGTACAATTTCCTTGTAACAGCATATTGTTCTTAAAAGTTCCTCTCATGATTTTTCAACAAAAACAAACAAACCACGAAGGGAATGATATATATTGAACATGAAATAAATGAGGCTACAAACAACAAGTAATTCGCATTGTGCAATGCACATTCGCTGTTTATAGTCTTAAGAAAAAAGATTTGGTCAAAATCTATCCACATACTTGATGCAAGTATATAGACACATCACTGAGCAATAAATATACTAACTCAGAGAAAGCAAGCAATTGATAGAACTAAAGTAAATTGTTTACTACTACAATTTGTTTACTAAACTCTAATAAAAGAGTAAATTTCTTGGAATTCACAGTGAAGGGGCAGAGGGTACAAGATATGATAACAAGTATAAACTTTCATCGAGAATAGCCCCCTACCATTTCATTAATTGATTTTTGTGAATTCTTTCAAATTTTTTTTTAATAACGATATGAATCCCCCATCACATGTTTTTGTCAGTTGGAACGTACCAAGAAATTATGCAAGCACCACTTTCCCCAAGTTTGTTTTGAAGAATATTTATATATTTATAAATATATAATATAACAGCAATGGGAAGGTTATAACAGAAGGTAATCTTCCTTATTTCAATATTCAAATTCTGAATTTCACACACACAATTGAATACTGATTGCAAGTTGAAAGAGGAAGGTGGATTGGGCTTGAGATCACTGTCAAAATTTAATAAGGCACTTCTTCAAAAATGGATCTGGAGTTTTGGAAAGGAACATGGTAGCCTTTGGAGAGAAGTCATTCCTTTAAAGTATGGGGCTTTCTCTGGGATGATCTTTGGATGGGGGACTATCGGTTAAGAGAGAAGTTTACAGGTATTTACAATGTCTGCAGACATCAACAATCAACTGTTAGCGACGTGAAATTTAATACAGAGGCTGGGAATGTATGGAACATTGAATTGAGAAGAAACTTAGCTGACTGGGAAGTAATGGAATATGAAGAGCTAATGCAAGCACTCTACTGTCTCCAACTGTCACAAAAAGAAGATAATAGAATATGGACTAAGGATAAGTCAGGAAATTTTTTGGTGAAATCAGCATATGAAGCATCAATCTCAACAGCTATGGAATTTCAGGCTACTAAGATGACATGGAAGAGTGGTATTCCAAGAAAAGTGGCTTTCTTTCTCTGGGCAGCAACACTGGACAGAATTTTAACTATGGACCAGCTAAGAAGAAGGGGTTGGCAAACCCCAAATCGATGTATCATGTGTAAAGAGGATGAAGAAACTGTGGCACATCTTCTGGTACATCGCGAATGGGCTAGCAGATTATGGAATAACATGCAAACTAGATTTGCAATCCCTTGGGTGAAAGCTGGAGACTTTAGACAGGTAATGGATACATGGGAATGGAAGAAAAGTAAATCGATTGGAGCTGAAATTTGGAAAATTACTCCGGCAGCAATCTTGTGGGTATTGTGGAATGAGAGGAATCAGAGAATTTTTAATGAAATGGGGAGAAGAGATACATAACTTGAATGAGCAGTTCTGAAGGTAATGTTCAGATGGATATCAGAGAGCCTTTTCTTAGCTAATATCTCTATTGAAACCTTCCTCGAGTGTCCCAGAATTTCTGAGCTAGGAGGAACCTAGGAGAGGCGCTAGCATATACCATCATACTATGGCTATTTTTTTTGGAGTAACTTGACCTGAGTCCACAGTTTGTGTACTTGTACTTATAACCTTAGTATCTATTATTACAATGAAACTTGCTTACTCATCAAAAAAAATTTCACTCACAATGTACCCAAAAAAAATTTTATGAGTTCACGTAGTTTTCCTCGCTCCGAGCATCTTGAAACAGATAGTACACAACTGAACAAACAGAAAAAACAGGAAGATGGCTGCGAACTTGGAATGACGTTGTAGAAGACAAATCATGAAAATGAAGCAACAAATAAATCACAAATCTAAAACTTCAAAAAGGACAGTTAAGAAAAACAAGTGAGATCACTCACTGAAAAGGTGAACTAGAACAAATTCCCCCACAAAATCAATTTGTCAAATTGAAAAGAAAAGAGCGCAAAGCAGGAGTTAGAATCAGGAACACAATTACCTGAGACAGGAGAAACAAAATTCGAAGTGATGCTGAAGGTTTGTTGGCTTTTATTAGAGGCCACCAAATTAGCACCTTTATGACACCAATTATCCCCTAATCCAGCAATCGAGGAGAAAAACCTGAAATAATAATCAGCATGAGTAACAAAATTAAAATTCCAATTACAGAACCCCAAGAATTTTGAGTCATGAAATAGAAGAAATAAGGATTTAGTTAGAAACAAATGGTTGGATACCAAAATTTTGGGATCCAAATTGGGATAGGAATCGAAACCCTAGGTAACAATTGGAAACCCTAAGAAAGAGAAAAAGCATCGAAGAGATAGAAAATAAAAAACACGTACCCGACAAAACCGGAGAAGAACGACAGCTACGCACAGAGCTTCGCGGCAACAATCGGAGCTTGAGATTGCAGAAGAAATCAGATATAGTTTATTAATAAAACTGTAGTTATTATGATTATTGACGACGAATAGCCGCGAGCGAGAGAGAGAGAGAGAGAGGGAGAGGGAGAAAGCTAGAGAAACAAGTCACCGTCCAACGTCACGCGCGATTTCACACGCACGGTAGATATTTGCTTTCGCTTTGCGAGTTTGGATTTAGATTAGTGAGAGTTTTAATTTGGCCATGTTCAAGTCGGTTTGACAGAATATTATTAACTAACTTGTCAACTTTGTTTAAACTCATTTGAAGTCAAAGGTAGATTGAAGTGGAACGATGGATTGCAAAATAATATTGTTATTCCAAACTTATGGGGTCTTTTTTTGTTTTAATCAGTGGGACATGATTTGTACTGCAAGTCCCTATATGACATGCATTTTCCACATGGCAAATGATTTCTTGAAATTTAATTAACTTATCCACATGTATTTTTAGATGATTTGTCATGTTTATTAAGTTTAGATGTTGTAAATGCCTATTTAAAATGTCATGATATCTATTAGAGGGGGCTGTTTTTCTAAGTGGGGCCCACAGATTTGCTACGCGGGTAGCGCGTGAAATCCCCTAGTGTTTATTAAGTTTAGATGATCTTGTTGATTACATATCTTGAAAAATAAAGATACTGAAAAATTTCTTACTAAAAGTGACAATTGGATTTATGGATCTTATTTCGATTAAATACTGTCCACTACACATGGTTACTCTTACTAAAAGTGACAGTTGAACATGTGGATCTTACTTGGATTAAATGGCATCCACGTGGATTTTGTGTGCAATTCCTTCATTGATTAGATGATGTGGATTGATTGTATTGTTCTTCCAGGCCATATAGACAATGATTATGGAGGATAGAAATAAAAAAGGTATGTCATATTACCGGTATTTTGTTGGGATTCTGGAGTCCGAATAAATAGAATCACATTGCATGATCTTAAATAGATCATTAATTGGGTTAGGTAAAGGATCCAATCATATATAAGATCAAACTCATTACTAGAATACACATATATATTGGCTTTTTTATTTTTATAACTTTTATTTTGATAATGACACGTGGAAAGAAAGAAAAAAGGAAATATCCTTTTTGAATAAGTTATAATTTGATTTCGTGATGGAAATATGGAATTGTAACGCCCCGGATCCGAGTCACATGAAAAACCCGTAACTCGTCTCCAGAGGTTATTATAAAACACAGGATCGCAATATCAGAGTGAAGGAAAACATGAATACAACAATAACTATATAACAGAGTGCGCTAAAATAATCCTAAACGAAAATAAACTCACATGACCAAGTAACTACCCGCAAGTATTGTCCTCTCCAGGAGCAGCTGAAAACAAAACAAAACAATACGGAATGAGATACGAATATCCCAGTGAGCAGCACATGCATGCACAAATACATTTATTTCAGTTCTAAAACATGCCACGGTTATAAACCATATACAATGATGATAACACACATATTCCGAATAATCCGACTAAACTTCAATAATCCAATTCATATCAGTGCGGAAAACCATCAGGTAAATCAGGCAATAACAATCCGTTTTCAATCCCGAAGCTATCGATAAAATAATGATTAACTGACAACAACATAGCAATTAACCATAATTTCGTATCTCAAGATATAATTCCAGATATACCAATATCATATAACACAAAGTCTTCTCATAACCATGCCCACGCCTCCAAATGTATATCCGGCCTACTCAGGGTTTCGGATATTGAAATGACTGCGTCATCCAATGCAGGCCTACTCCCCTGGTTTCTGCATTGACAACCAGGCCTACTCAGGGTTTCTGGCTGCTCTACACCGGCGGGAGGTACAATACCCAATAATCGGTAAACAATATTCCATGAACCATAAATACCAACAAACCAGCGAATAAAACATATCACGTCAAACAAAATCAAATACCAACATTGGTCAATGTCATGACTATTGTTTAGTTGATAAATTAAACATGCTAAGTAGACACTCCACACCTCCATGTACACAGTTCCGGCCTACTCAGGGTTTCGGAAACTCTGAAATGACAGCCTACTCAGGGTTTCGTCATCCAATGCAGGCCTACTCAGGGTTTCTGCATTGACAACCAGGCCTACTCAGGGTTTCTGGGTGCTCTACACCGGTCGTGGCAACACACAAGGCCATGCAATTCCAACAACCAACAAATAACATTACATTACTAAGCTTAGACTCTGGATCCAGGACAAGCTAGACCAAAACAGTAAAACATCGTAAAATCTCAATACCAATATCAAAGAAAAACCATTCATTTCACATCATGTAAAACCCATCACAGTTCATCACCTGTCCCTCTGGACCAAGCAGTATCTCAAGTACTTTCAGCATTTTCTCATTTTTGTAACACATGCCATTTGGAAACAAAACTCAATTCATTCATACCAAGGAAATCCTCACAACACATTTACAGTTTCCAAACACGTGAAACCAGAATAGAATAACTCCTCAATCAAAACAGTGTATAAAACAGAGTGAATGTAACTGGTAACTCTTAGTGGTTTGGCATCCGGCACAACACTTATAAATAACCTAAATTCAACTTGGAAGCTTTTAAGAAGTTAACTAAATTTTCCTCTAATAATTTCATAGGCAAAGTAGATCCCAAAGTTCCCAAACAAGTGAATAGTGAAGTGGTTTAACCCTTAAGACACCCAATTACTCTTGGCTAATTCAGATTTCCATTTCAGTAAGTAAAATAGGGTAGGCGCTCACTTCCTGAGGTGGGCGCCAGGTGGACGTCGGTCGGCGGTAAGAAAATTTGGGTAAAAGGTTGCTTCCGCTCACTCGACGCTAGGTGAGCGCGAGATAGGCGCGAGGTGAGCGCCAGGTTCGCGCGAGCCGAGCGGTCTGTTTTCAGGTGCACGCGAGCTGAGCGCCAGGTTCGTGCGAGCTCGGCGGTAAGTCAATTTTTAACGGGGCGTCTAGCTAAGAGGTGAACGGCAGTGGGTGCCAGGTTCGCGAATACCCCCTGCGATTTCCAATTCTCTGTAAATTCGAGATCTATATCTCTGGCTGGTTTGTTTCGGTCTGTTATTGCTCTAATACCCTCATAGTACTCCCAGAAGACTTCCCAAACATATTTGGATTTAATCTAACTACATTTAATTTCAAGATAAATTTCGGTCTCCGACTCTGTTTCATGCCATTCCAGAAAACTAAAAGAAAACTCAAGAGATCATTTAAACTACAACCATGCATCAGAATAATCTCGAGAAAACATAAAACACAAAACCCCAGTTGTAAATCAGTGCTACTCACCAGTATACGCTTTTCCCAGAATAACCCAACCTCGGTCGATCACGACTCCGGCTGCGCGCGCGAATGAAAATATAGCCTAACGAATCCTCTCGAGCAGAAAGAAATAACCCACTGAACTTCGACTCCAAAATCCTTCCCGTAGCCTTTGCAATTCTTGTTCTTCACAAGCAGAACCCTAATCGCCACACCAGCCGCAAATCACCAAAATCGCCCAGTTCTCCAGATAACGAGAGTAACGAAAGTATTGCCAAAATACGATACGAGTATTCTAAAGACCCCAAAGACCTAACTTTCCCCTTTTGGTCTATTTCTTTACCTCATACGCATACGCATTGCCGCTTGACCCTTTTAAAAGTACTTGCTCCCGTGCATGCTCACCCACTGAAACCTACATATTTCGGCCACTTAAATTAACAAACGCCCAAGCTATATTTTAATAAATAAAATAATGATAAAAAAAACTCTACCGAAAATCAGGGTCTTACAGGAATAGAATGCAAGGACAACCGAATCTTAAGAAATGGTACGCCACTGACAATGAGAAGCAACAGATAGCATGAGGAAGATTCGACAATGAAAATTATATACTTCGATAAACCCAAATCTGCATAAAAAAATTTGGAGTACAATCACGAATTTTAAATTTTGGATATTAATTATTTATTTTCAAAATCTAAAACCCCGTTTAAGTACATTGCATGGAAAATAAATCTATAATGCCATTTGGTCAATACGACTTTTGAGATAAATTTGTAATTTCTACATACATAAAATAATATAATACGAAGAAATAGGTGTGTGTGTGTTCCAATAGTCATTTTAGTATATATTTAATAATAATACATTTATTATAATATGACAATATTTATATTGTACATAATATAATATAAATTATATTATATTATATATTAATTACATTTTCAACTAAAATTAATTCGAAACAAAGTTATGAGATTCTAGAATTGGATTCCACTAGATTCCAATTGCGAGAATCACTACCAAATGCCCCCCTAAGAGTGAACCATAACAAAGTTTTTTATTAGGACGAAATTTCTAAAAAAATTTTTTTTATTGGAAATCAAGGTTTTAGGAATGTTTAGGTATAACTGATTTCTTGAGCTTCCAAAATTTGCTAAATACCTTAACATTTAAATGATGAAATTTTGTACTAGACCACAAAAACTTGATTTTGTTCTTGAATTGGAAAGTTGACTTTTTATTCCTATAGAATTTGGGTCCAAAACTATTTTCAATGGATTAAATTTTTTTGTTGGGGGGTGGTTTGCTTATTTACATGTAATGCATTAAGTAAATGGAGATTAAAAAGTAAAAGGACATTTAATTAAATGATATTATTGTAAATAAATACTATCTATGAAAATAAGGGTCAAAGCTATGCAAAATTACTTGTCTCTAATTTACTTGATCTGCAAAATAAGGGTCAAAGCTATGTAAATAAATCCAGGTTTATTACAAAGATACCTGTCGCTAAATTACTTGATTTGCCCATTTTAACCCTCAAATTCCCATAATTCACCTCCAATTCATGCTTTGGATTGAGTTCTAAAAGAATCTAGACCTATAATTTGGCCTATTCTTGGGCTCTTCTACTCCTTCTATATTGCCTATAAACAGAGGCCAAGGTGTAACGCCCTGAACCCGGGTTAATGCAAAACAGGCACCCAACTCGAATCCGAAGTGCTGCTGGGCCCAAAGCATCTAATTACTAGACAATCAAATAAAATTCATTCAATAATTAATATCAGAGTGCAGAAGTCTAACATTAATAAAATCAATAAGCGTGAATAAAAGTGTCATCCAAACCATCACATCAATAATAATCAAAGTCTGGTAAATAGGTTCTATCACTCTCACTCTCACTCTCATAATCATCCAATATATAAAATAATAAAATAAGAATCAAATGTATTTATCATCTGTATCAACCTCCAATCAATAACTACTCAGAATAGTAATAATCCTCTGGAAGAAAGTCAGCAAACTTGCCTTGAGAACCAACCCCAAAGTCTTCCTCACGCGGATCAGCTGAAAAACAAAACAAAACACAGATGAGATACGAATATCCCAGTAGGTAACATGATGCATGGATAAATAGTTTATACATAAAAATAATCATGTTTTCATGCTCGATAAAGTAAACGAGAAAAGTAGGATACAATCTCGACAATTAAATCAATACTCAATTAAAAACATTTCATCAAGTGTAATCTTTCCCATCAACATGATTTTCAACACAAAGGTACAATGAGCAAAAACCAAAATTAAACCATCATATAGCATTGTAGGACTCATGAAGACAAGCAGGCCTTTGAAAAGAAACTTTCCATCCACTACGCCACTATGCAACTTATGAGCGAAGCTAGTAATACAATCCTCACAGCCGAATCCGAAGTTGACAATATGAGGCCTAGACATCGACTTATTACGCACAAAACTCACGTACCAGCAACGATATTTGAAATACGGAATTTGGCATGTACCACCCAAACATGCAGCCCCTAAATTTGAACATGAGGATGGCCGCTAATCTGCACATACAAGGTACTCACCAGCAACTGAAATCTGAAATGAGACCCTATTGACATGAAGACCCCCAATGTAAACTAACTTGCAAATGAAGCGTGAATGCAAACTAAGAGTATCTGACCAAAGAAAAACCTCTTCACTCTCAAGCTTAACTCTATTTATCCATATGCAGCTATGCCCACTAGACACCAACAATAGCAACTCACTCAAAATCAATGTAATTTAGTAATGGTGCCTAGTGGCATATAGGGTTTTCTAAAGCTTATACTCTATCAAAAAATAACTCATCATATCAAATCTGGTATGAAGTTTTTCTAATAAAGTTTCAGTAGTCAAGACACTTTAAAATATACTATACGGAATAAGAATTATTCACGCCAACTCAAATCAGATTGTGAAAGAATCCAAATTCCGTGAATACCGAAAGTAAGACATTCTTTTAGCAAAACATATCTAAATACTCATTAAATTGTTTTTAAGGCAACGATCAATGTAAACAATTTGTAAGCACTTAATACTTGGTTCAAAGATCTAATATCATTAAAAGTCATTTTATATTGAAATTTCTCTCAAAATTCAGAAAATTAGAAATTTGTGTTGATCGCTTGACCCAAGCGCTCAAGCGGTATGGTTAGGCGATCGTATCTAAATCTAAACTAGAAAACAACATGGGCGCTCAAGCGAACTGATGGGCGACCTAAATAATTTTTTGGATTTTGAACTTTTGCTCGACCCTGGTCGCTTAGGCAATCGGTTGGGCAACTGGTTATCTAAAATATACAGGCGAGTCACTAGACAGAATCGCTCAGGTGATCATGTCAAGTACTCGACTAATAGTGGTTAATTCCAACTTCCGAAACAAGTTTTTATGCAATATACTACTTCCTGTACATAAAAATCAACTCTAATCGTATTCATAATCATATATTCAACACTTCAAATCATGCTAGATGATCAAAACTCAATAAAAACACATTTACATCTAAATGGGTGTGCTACCTACCTCTGATCGCTCAAGGTTTCCTTCTTCCTCTTTTGTCTTCTTAGTTTGGGATCTGATCTCTACTATATCAGCCACACAACTCTTTCTGAATGCAGTTCTCCTCAAGACTAGTAAGACTCCTCGTTTCTTCTTCTCCTCTCTCGGTTTCTCTTCTTTTCTCTCAGCCGCCAAAGACACTACGTAGGTATAGGTATACGATTAGTTGTATAAAACCCTATTTTATTCCATACGATCCCATGTAACTCCCCGCTACCAACTTTCATACAACTAACCAATTAGATCAAATATAACTCTTAACTTTATACTTACCTCATTATCTCATGATCCAACGGTTGGATTTGCATCGTACTCTAGATCCCCTTCATTCATATGATCACCTGTATAATTAATTACAAAGTTTCAGTAAAGACCACAATAAAATACAGATATTTATTTAATTAAAATTTTTGAAAATTGTTGGGGTCTTACACTAGGTCTCATTGCTAAAGGTTGTAAAATCTGAGAGGGGGGTTCTTGCTTTAAAAGGGGAGACTCTACCAAATTGCTTACTTGATGTACAATTGCTTGCTTGCTTTGGAGGATCTTTGCTACAGGTAAATTATCCTTTTAATTTATGCAAGTCCATTTAATTTTCAGCATCTCTTCTTCTATTCCTTCTCTATGATATAGCAAAATTTTCAAAATTAAATAATTAAATTATTATTAAGTTATTTAAGGTAATTTTGCTAATCCAAGAATGGATTTGTATAGGTGATCACATGGAAGAAGGAGATGCAGAATTTGACAAAAATCCAACAGTTGGATCTTAAGATCAAAGGTAGATATTTTTATAGAATTAGTTTAAATTTGTTTGGTAGAGTATAGGGAGTTTAATACACTTAAGATGTATGGAATCATGTTTATTAAATCAAAAATTAAATAGTATTTGAGAGTGTGCGTACATGAATAGAAGGAGTACTAAAAGAGTTCTATGGTTTTGGGGAAACTTTCTAATTAAATGGGTGTGCATATAAGATTGGAAAAAGATTTCAAAGTCTCTCTTTTCGTGTTTGTCGACTAAGGAAGAGGAGAGCATCAGTCGTGCGTTTGGTTGTGATTCATGGATGATTTGTGATGATAATACATGTATTTTCATGCTTTGTGATGATTTAATATGAGAAGTATAATGTAGCGCCCCAGATCCGGGTCTGCCCTATCACATCACCGACCCGTCCTCGAGACCTACTTATGGGCCCAAAAGAACCTAATAAATACAATTAACGTGGGCAATTACAAAGTAATCATCAGAGTGCATAAACAATAAGAAGCATGGAATAAAAATTTCCATATAACAAAAGATCATCTATGTAATAACTCCAAAAAATAACATCTGGGTTTACAAAAAGGCAACTAAGATCTCTTCACATCTCTTCTCACATGTACAAACATATACAAAGGTGATAATCTAAAGATAACTCTCAAGTCTACAAATCCAAAAAGAATAATTACATCCCATTTATGGTTTCAAAAAAAAAAAAAACAAATATCATAACACAAAGAGAACCCTACTATGGGTAGTAGAAGTCCTTGGGCCCGTGCTCAAGCTCACCCTCAATATCTGCCCTAGTACGTGGCTTACCAAGTGGATCTGAAAACAAATCCGGTAAAACAAAACGCGTGAGACTTAAAGTCCCAGTAAGTAGCAAACATGCATGAATGGAAACAGTTTATGCAATTCATATAGCATCACGTATAGAAGCAGTTTAGACAATTCATATAACATCATGCATAAAGGCAGTTCATGCAATTAATATTCTCAAGTCAAAGCATCTAAATGGTATAACACATGAAATTAGCTTGATAGACCCAATCATTTACTACAAGTATATCTTGGTAAAACTCATAATGTAAAACAAACCTTTTGCATCTGTTACTAGAACCAATGCCTCATTCCGCAAACCAAGAGAGTGTACTCAATGCAAAAACCCAGTGGAATTCCCCATCCACTGTCATTCAACCAAGGCCAAGTGAGATATACACCGTCACTGCCAGTCAACCACAGCCGAGTGAGATCTACACCATCATTGCCAAGTGGGACTACTCAATCAATGCCAATCAACTCTAGGCCAGTTGCCCGGTCAAACCACATAAGAGAGCTCATCATAACTTTACCAAATCAAATCAATATTAACAAAGTGTAAGAAATAATCAATAATCACTACACGTCCAAATCTAAATCAAAGTAAAATACATACACCATCAAACTCACAAAATACATCCAAATCCAAATCAAAGTAGAATACATACACCATCAAGTTCAAAAAATACCTCCAAATACAAATCAAAATAAAATACATCCAAATCCACTGGCATTCAATCAAAGGGCAAGTGGAATTCCTCATCCATTGCCATTCAACCAAGGCTAAGTGGGATTTACACCGTTATTGCCATTCACTCAAGGGCAAGTGAGATCTATAACATCACTGCCTGTCAACCACGGCCAAGTGAGATCTACATCGTCACTGCCAAGTGGGACCCAGGGCTAAGCATCTTATCAAATTCATAGGAGATCTCAACATTATCTTTAATAAACCCACCTCAAGCAAACCAATAGCTATAAATTCCACAATTCACATATTCGATAAGAGGGATAGCCTTAGGATTCCCAATAAGGTCACCATACCAAAAATCAATGGATTCCGAGACAAAAAGTTTCAGACCTCAAAAACATTCTAAGTCTGGTTAAAAACGTTGACTTTTAGGGTATATGATTTTTCTAGACAAATCTACAAGGAGTTTCGGGATCAATTTCTGGTTATAGTCTATTGGAGGGTTAACAAAATTTTTGGAATTTTCTGGGCTTCTGAGTCACTCATTCGGGTATCAAACTCAAAAAGTGGTTTTTGGTGAAAATCGGACCAAACTGGAAATTTAGACATGAACTGGAAAGTTGACTTGTTATTGGTTGGGAATTGGGCCTTGGGAGTATTTTTAATGGTTCCAAATGGGGGGTAAAACCTTATTTACATGTAAAGACGTAAGTAAATGGAGCAATAAATACACAGGACATTTACTTTTCATGTAATAAGGCTGCTGTGTAGGAGGCTTAGGTTGTTTGGGAAAAAGTTGAGGAAGGAAAGGGTGAAAAACTATCAAAACAGGGCTTCTTCTAACGTTCGGGGCGTTCAACTAAGTTCTTGAGGACGTTCGGGTGTCCAGGTTAAAAATAGGCTTGACGTTTGGGCGTTCACCTATACCTTATGGACATGCGCGTTAAGGTTTAAATCAAGGCCGACGTGTGCGCGTTAAACCAAACCTGGATTGACATTCGCATGTCTATCCCCACTGTAACGCCCCGAACCTGGGTCAATGCAAAACCGGCATCTAAACCTGAATCCAAGTGCTACTGGACCCATATCTATATATATATATGTAACGCCCCGGATCCGAGTCACGAAATAACACCGTAACTCATCCCCGGAGGTTAATTTAAAACACAGGATCGCAATATCAGAGTGAAGGAAAAACATGAATACAACAATAGCTATAAGACGGAGTGCGCTAAAATATTCCCAAACTAAAATAAAACTCACATGTCCAAGTAACTACCCGCAAGTATCGAGCTCTCCGAGAGTATCTGAAAACTAAAATGAAAGCAACGGGGTGAGATACGAATATCCCAGTGAGCAGCACATGTATGCACAAATACATTTTGTTCAGTTCTAAAACATGCCACGATTTCAAACCATATACAACGATGATAGCCCGTATAACCCGACCAAACTTCAACGATCCAATTTACATCCGTGAGGAAAACCATTGTATAAACCACGCAGTAAAGACGATATCAATCATGCATATAGCCGTAAAGTCACGTATAACCAGGTAGCAACATATCGAAGAAAACATAGTTCAACAACTCAGGTTTTTGAAATACTAGAGTGTTTATCATGGGCCACTCCGCACCAATAGACCAGCGAATAAAATGTACCACGTCAAACAAATCAAATACCAACATTGGTCAATGTCATGTAGTTGCTTGAATTGGTTAATCGACATGCCAGAGCGACATCCACACCTCCATGTACACAGTTCCGGCCTACTCAGGGTATCGGACACTCTGAAATGACGGCCTACTCAGGGTATTGTCATCCAATGCCGGCCTACTCCGGGTATCGGCACTGACAACCAGGCCTACTCAGGGTTTCTGGCTGCTTTACACCAGTCGTGGCAACACTCCATGGCCATGCCATTACACCAATAAAACAAAATACATCACATTACTAAGCTTAGACTTTGGATCTAGGACAAGCTAGACCAAAACCGATAAATAACCAATTAAAACTCCGCATTCAGTACACACATCACAAGTTGTTCCAACCAGAACATCAACTCCAACAAGTGTTCCAACCAGAACAGTAATTCCTCACAAGTGTTCCAACCAAAACAGAATAAGATATGATTCTAAACTGGCCACCGATATAAAACAATATTCCAGTAAATCATTCCTGAAGTGCACTGTGCATCCAAAGGTGAACTAGCATAATAGTGTAGATGTATTTCAGCAAAACAATATGGTTTCAAAACTGACTTTTCAGAATAAAGCATATTATACAGAAATGATTTCAGCATCCAACTTCGATTAAACATAAATTAGCAAAACATCTCCTAGATTCTCAATTTCGCTTTCATAATCCAAATCAATCAAAACGAATGTTGTAAAGACCTCAAAACACAATTTGGATGAGTGGAATAGTCTTAGGATCCCCTATAAGGTCACTATACCAAAAAGCAATCAATTCTGAGACCAAAAAGTTTCGGACCTCAAAATATTCTAAGTCTAGTTAAAAACGTTGACTTTTGGTATATAATTTTTCTAGACCATTCTACAAGAAGTTTCGGGCTCAATTTTTGGTTGTAGTCTATTGATGGGTAAACACATCTCCTAGAATTTTCTGGGCTCCTGAATCACTCATCTGGGTATTAAACCCAAACCAGGCTTTTTGATTAAAACCGGGATTTAGGCATGAACTGGAAAGTTGACTTTTTATTGGCTGGGAATTAGACCTTGGAAGTATTTTTATTGGTTCCAAATGGGGGATAAAACCTTATTTACATGTAAAGACTTAAGTAAATGGAGCAATAATTACACAGGACATTTACTTAAATGTCTTTCATGTAATTAAGGGGCTATTTCCAACAAATTCTACAATTCGATATGTATAATTGGCTATGCGCTCACTTCCTTAAGTGGGCGCCAGGTAGGCGCCAAGTGGGCGGTGACTCGTTTCATGAAAATGAGGTTAGCGCTCACTCGTGGACTAGTGGGCGCGAGCCAGGCGCCAGACGGGCGCGAGAAGAGCGGGAGAAGGGCGTGGGAAATTGAGGTAGGCGTGAGCTGAGCGCGGAGTGGGCGCTAGCTCGGCGCTGGGTCACATTTCTCGGCGCTTACTTCCTGAAGTGGGCGCCAAGTGGGCGGTGACCCACTGCAACTTTCACTTCTCTGTTAATCCCAGAACTCCAACTCTGACTAAATTTTTATTGTCTGTAACTACTTATCTAGCCTCCCAACACTCCCAGGACACATTCAAACCTATTTTGGATTTAATCTAATATGATTTCCAATTATACCCAATTCCACTGTACAAAACCCTCTGTAATTGTTATTGCCCAGAACATCGAGAAAACTTCAATCAATACAATCAACACAATGCATTCATTCAACCAATAAACGAATAAACCCGAAAACTCGGTTGTAAAAGAGTGCCACTCACCTTATATGCTTCCAAGCCTTAGCAACAACAACCCAGAAATCCCCCAATCGCTTCGGCCGTAAACTTGCTCTGGTCGCGCAGGGGTTTTCTGAAAGGAGGAAACCCTTCCAAACTTCTTATCAGCAACAACTTACTGGCAGTAAGTCTTCCCCATCTCTACTCTCCCACAGAACCTTCCCCGACTCCTTTCTCTTGAAGAACCCTAACAAATGCCGCAGCCGCAAACCTTCAACTCAAGGTATCCGCAAACGAAAAGAAAACCCTACGAGTTAAATACGCTAGGTATTTACATACCTTATATACACTTGATTTGGTGCAATGCTTGCCCACCAAGATTCCTACCTATTCAACTCATTTGAGTGTGCGATCAGGTAACTGCCACTCCACAGATAACCTACATTAGCATCTTCCAATTTATAATAAATTTCAATCACACTATTATCGATTTATTTAAACCAATATTTGATGCCTATTTAACTTAATTTTAAACCTTCATAATTTAGGCTTGGGAATTTCCGAGATTACCCTCACTTGTTCCAACACCGTACTGCCAAAATCCAAATCCATGGAAGTCCAATAACCAAATTTTCCCATTTTAATAATTTATCCTATTTAACATTTTGAAATTAACTCTAATTAATTTCCTTTTCTCTGTTTCTAAAGTTCTCCATTTATTAAATAAGTTTTAAAAGCATAAAATCCTAAATTTTAATGTTATTAAAATTCGGGATTTTACAATATATATATAACATCAACATATTAAACTAGACTAAAATCAAATAATTTAAAGGAGTTCATCAGAGTGCGGATTAATATAATGTGCGGAAGTGTAATGCCTATCATTTCCATAAATATCATAAAGAATAAATGACCATCAAATCAACTGATCACATCTGGTATAATCAAAAGGGTTCTAAAAAAACTCTCATTCTCTCTCTTTGAATACATCATGTCTAAATAAATAAAGATAAACCATCAAGTAGTCAATGTCACATCTCTTAGACCACCTCAACTCAATCAGGATTGTAGTAGTCCTCGGGCAAGAAATCAGCAAACTCTCCCTGAGTATCACCACTCGGATCCCCCTCTCGCGTATCAGCTGAAAACCAAAACAAAACAAATGGTATGAGATACAAATATCTCAGTAGGTAACACGATACATGCTAAATAGTTCATATATAAAAATAACCATTTCATGCTCAATAAAAAAACAACACGAATAAGCATGCTTCATTTAATCAAATCATATAAGTCAAGAAACATAAATCAGCATTAAATCCTTTCCAAAGGTCATGTATTAGATATAATAATAATAATAACTAAATCTAGAAATAAACCAGTATAAAATTTCCATATTAACGAAAGCCAAGTCAATATCCATCATATTCGAAGTAATCAACAAGTAACCGAATCCAATCAAATGATAAAACATTTACAGCTGTACATGTGTCAATGTAATGGTAATCAAGTGTATATCAATCAACAGTATCATTGTAGGACTTACAAAGAAAGATAAGTTCTTTGAGAAGATATTCTTCAATGCTATGCTATCGTGCGACTTATGGGCGAAGCTACTAAGACACTCAAACCTGAGTCTTATTCTGACGATAAGAGTTGTAGTCATCAACTTATTGCGCTCGAACTCACAGAGTTGGCATGAACCACCAGCATGCAGCCCCTGAATCAATACATGGAGATGACCGCTGATCCGCATATACAGGAATCACCAGCGAGGCTCGAAATGACCCTACAGACATGGGACCTTCTAGAGCAAACTAACTTGCAAAGGAAACACGCTCACAAATGGAAGTACTCAACCCAAATTAAATAACCCTTCGCTATTTAGCTTATTCTATGGATTTATATTCAGCTATGCCCACTAGACACCAACATCCCTAAGGACTCATCTGTATGTAAGTAATAGCGCCTAGTGGCATATAAAAGTCTGATGTGTAAATTTTATCAAAGTTAGTTTAACTGGGTTGAATTTCTGATATAAAATTCCTATCTGTGGAAGTCTGAATTATGATGTGTGAAAATGAATTTTTCTAATTAAATATCTCAATCAAATAGGTTTTAAAGTTTAAAATCTCAAATTTATTTCAAATTAGGCAACTATAAACCTAAAATAAATTCTCAAGGGTTTATGTTGAAAACAGATTATTTGATTAGTTAAACCCTAGCTGGTGTATTTCTGGTTATTGGAATTAATATACAGGTCAAGGTTTGCCTCAACCCTCCTCCCATTGATGGAATGCCACTAAGGTTATTCCTGCCTTAGTGGGTTTTCCTTAAAAAAATTTTTTTTAATTGATAAAATCCATTTAAAACTATTTTATTTTAAATTAGAAATCAAATTTTCCATATTTTAATTTTTCTGTTTCGGTCGCTCAGCTCAGTCGCCTAGGCGACTTGGCTGAGCAGTAGTTAAAATTTCCGTGAATTGATCTGTTAATGGGCTCTCAGGGATTGCCTAGGCGGTCTCAATAGGTGCCCATACAAATTTTGAACGCCTAGGCGATGGGTAAATGGCTTAGTGTTTTGCAAATTTCGATAAACTGACGCCCACGATTGATTGCCTAGGTGACCTATCATCTTCGGCAAACCGAGAATGAAACCTGAATTTTTCTTCATTCTAAGCAATTCTTACATATATATTCAACTAAAATCTAACAAAACATACATATATACAAGGATAAATCATGCATTTGCGATCTAACTCAAAGAAAACCAAAATCAACGACAAAACGAGGTGTGCTACCTACCTGTGTCGTGCATTCCTTCTTCCTCCTCTAACCAGCAACAAATTCTTCTCTTTACAGAAGTATAATACTCTTGGGAAGATGAGAAAACTCCAGACCAAACACTTTTTCCTTCCTTCTTCTTCTTCTTCTTTGGTTTCTTTCTTTCGATCGTTCGTCTTCTGTCTTCAGCCGCCAAATACAACAAACAAATACGATGGAGAATACGGTTTGTATTCTCCTAGGGTATAAACCCTATTTTAATACCCCATGATCCTACTCATCACAACCACATATCACCCATTACACAACCAACCAATCAGAACACAGTATCGTAAATATTTAATTCCTACCTCAATATCTCACGATCCAACTATCAGATCTGCGCCAAATTCATGATCTCCGCTATCCATGCGATCACCTATAATTATAAATCAATTCTATCAATAAAATCCTCAAATAAATATTAATTATTATATTTAAAAATTAGGAAATTTTCGGGGTCTTACACCCACGATTAATCGCCCAGACTAATCCTGATTCGCAATTAGGATAACAGAGACTGATTTTTTTGTGGTCTTGGCTCAGGATTAATTGCCACTTTGGGTTTTCAAATATTTTTGGCCATTTTCAACTCAAAACTCATACCAACCCTATCCAACCTTCCCAATACCAAATGGAATGATCATAAAACCTCCCAACATGCCCAAATACACATTCCAATATAGGAATCTACCCAAAATACTTATAAACATAAATCCAACCACATGAAACCTCATTCAACCCACCAACTCAAACCAAAACTGAAAGGTGACCAATATAGATTGGAAATCCATGGCAAATCAATAGAAAGCTAAACAAGAATAGTTATACAATAAAACCCTACAAATTTTAAAAGCAAAACCCCACATGCAAGTGAATTTCTAGTTTATCCAAACCCTAGGAGAGAGAAATACGAAGATCTATGGTAAATCAATAGAAAACTAAACAGGATAGTTATGCAGTCAAAACCCTACGAATTTTAGAGGCAAAACCCAACAAGTAATTTTCTAGTTTATCAAAACCCTAGGAGAGAGAAATACGAAAATCAAATAAATTCATTTTAGTTTGAAGGGTTTGCTACTTACTTGTGAAATGGAGAAGCACAACTTCTCTTCTTCTACTTCTTCTTGAAGCTTTCAAGCAAGCTCCCACTCTTCTTCTCTTGTTCTATACGTCCAAGACAAGGAAGGGTTCTAAAAAACACTAGATATTTTAGTAAGGGCAACATTTTATATGCCCAACTCTTGATCTTTCAAATTTGCCCCTAAACAAAGCTTTTATTCAACTAAAACCCTTAGGTTGCACCTAAGGCATACCAGGGGGTACTTTAGTGTTATGAAGAAAGGTACCTTAGTGTTAAGTGGGGGGTACCTTAGTGTTATTTGAGAGGTACCTTAGTGTTTCAAGGGGATTTACCTTAGTTATGTAACGCCCCGAACCCGGGTCAGTGCAACTGGCACCCAACCCGAACCCGGTTCGCTACTGTAACAACCCAAGTCCGATTCAACAATCAAACTCGAGATGTTACCACGAAGCTGGGGTCAGATACATACCAAGATTCACAATAATTTTAAAATTTATAAATCAATTACATCAGAGTTATGGTGGCCAAATAAAATAAACAATTCTTTAATCAATATATTCAATTCAAATTACAATTAAATTTATCTAATCAACATGTGACATTAATACCAATTATAATTCTACCCATCAAATTAAAACCCCATCTTCGCGATCTCTCCAAGCAACCTGAAAAATATAGGGGAAAACGGAGTGAGATTTACATCTCAGCAAGTAGCAGGTGCATGCAATTTGAAACAGTCCAATATAAGCAAATAGTCATGAGGTATTCGATTAATCAACGATAAGACGAGAAATCCAAGTTATTCATGGCAATTCCAAATAAGGCGATGAAACATATGATCATGTATAAATACCAGTCTCTTGATGTTAACGAGGTAAAACCGACAAAGCGATAAAACACGTGCCATTGCAGGACTCACAAAGATGATAAGTATTTGAGATGACACTCGACTAAATGCTGTTCCACCGTGCGGCTTAGGGGCAGTGCTACTTGATGATACTCAAGCCCCATGCAGCGCAGCTTAGGCAAGAGCCGTAGTCACCGACTTATTGCGCACGGACCCTGCAGAGTTGGACGTACCACCAGCATGCAGCACCAGAATCAATACATGGAGTGTGGTCGCTTATCCACATGTACAGGGAATCACCAGCGGCTCACCGGGGTGTCCCTCCAGACATAGGACCCTCCCAGAGCAAACTAACTTGCAAAGGGAAGCGCGCTCGCAATATAGGAGTAAATCAACCCAAACTAAATACCACTTAGCTAACCAGCCAAAACTATGGATCCATATACAGCTAAGCCCACTGACACAAACCACGATAAAACCACATACGGGAGGACACGCTAATGTAGGAGGCATACACACTTTTACCCGTAAAGGATTGCACATCTCTACACAGAGGATTACCCATCTCTGCCGTAAAAGATAGTATCAAACTCTACCACAGAAGCCATATCACCCAACCGTAAAATTAAAGAGAACAATATCATACCACATACCAGTCCATACCAAAGTATTCCATTCCATGTGAAATCCATGATTCAATCATAACAAATCCAATTATAGGCATTTTCAGAATAACATATGCAATTCTTCCAATTATATTCAAAATAAAACTCAAGTATCATAAATCCGATAAAATCTGAGTTTAAGCGATTCCAGTAGCCAATATTCTTATATAAAGCTCAAATAAAAGTAAATCAAATCATGCTTGATCTTTTCCTTCTTAACCCCTTTATTAGAATCCAATTTCCTATCTTAGCACCTAAGCTAGTTTTTATTTAAATTTTCTGTATTTTATTTTTCCAGCATGTTCTACAGACCTAGAATGAAGTTTAAAAGATGTTTGTAAGCTATAAATTTCAGTAGTATTATTTCTAGCAATATCCATACCCTTTGACTCTTTTATAAACAATCCTTTCATTATAACCTTCTATTTATTGCTTAATCTTTCCCAATTAATTTTATAATTTTTATAGCTTAATTAAGTCCTTATAAAGATGCTAACATGCTTAACTAATCATAAGAATTATTGGGTATTTATTCGAATTACAAAATCCCCAAAATCTACAAATTTTACTTAGAGCGCCTACCTCTACAGGGCTGGGCGATCCTGGGCGCTAGTGCAATTTTTGACAGAATTTTCCAGATTTTCCAATTTCGGATTCTTATGCTTTTGCTTTATGTTTTCTCGGTCTAAATTAATCTACAAACTTTCTGAAACTCACCTAGAGCCTTCTAGAGTAATTTTTATGAATTAAATACCCTCCTACCCTTATTTACGTAATCCAACTAAACTTTCTTCATTAATTTGATAATTCCATCAAGAACACAAATCATGGAAATATAAGCAACTTGATTCCATGTAAATACAGTTCCGTCTAATCCATGCCAATCATATGAAATCACAGAAATCAAAATCATGCAATTCCTCACGTTTTCCAAGGGTTACTACTTGCCTTATACGCTAAATCCTTCTTCTATTGCACCTTCTAATTCTGGACCAGAATGTTGCTCCCAACCATACCAAGCTAGATTCTTCCAATTCAAATCTCCACCGTTCACAATGTAGTTTTATCAGTCACGAACAAAACCTCCAAATTTGAAGGCGATCCACCGCACGGATTTTCCCCGATCGTGTTTTGATGGTAGCTGGTCAGACACCTCCATTGGAGACCTCCTTCCTTTCTCTCCCTCTTTTCTCTCCATAAGAAACCCACGAAAATTCCCTCTTGTCTACCCTTAGTCTCCTATTTATACTAGGCTTTAGAAATCCTAAACAAACCCTAATTGGCTAACTTAATTTGGACTAACCCAACCATGGTCTAGTTAATGCCTAATCCTTTCTAATTTATTTCCTACTTTTTCTCCACCTTCTATTTTCCTACTTAAACAATACTAATTAAGTTTCTTATTATCTAAACTCATATTTATAACCTATTTTCATGCAAAATATTTAATTAAACATTTTTATCACTTGAAACCTTATTTTCTCCAAATTAAGACGTGAAATCTCCCAATTACCCTTTTTCCCACTTTTAGGCTTTTATTAATTTCTTTTAATTTCTAACTTGTCAAAATAATTTGTTTTCTTCTATTTTCTAATTCTAATTATTATTTGATGATCTATTTACTAATTACCCGTTTCTGGAAATTACCAAAATACCCTTTTTATTCTCTTAGGCTAATTTCATTAAAATTCTTTCTTTATCTTCAACTTAGAACTTATTTGAATTAATTATCCTCTAAATCTTCACTTTTTATTTTAACTAGGACTTAACTCATATTTTCTTTTATTTATTATTTATTTATTTATTAGGTGAAAAATCGGGGTTTTACAAGTTATTCCAAGGGGTATACTTTAAGTATATTTGGGGGGTGTACCTTAGTAATATAAGAGGGGTACCTTAGTTATAGAAGGGGTGTACCTTAATCATAGGAGGGGGTACCTTTAGGTAATACAAGAGATGTACCCTAGGTAATATAAGGGGTGAACCTTAGTTATACAAGGGAGTACCTTAGTTATATAAGAGGGGTACTTTAGTTATATAAAAGGGGTACCTTAGTTATATAATGGGGTACTTTAGTTATACAAAGGGGTACCTTAATTATATAAGAGGGGTGCTTTAGTTATACAAATGGGGTACCTTAGTTATATAAGAGGGGTACCTTAGGCATTCCAGTGGGGTACCTTAGGCAACACTAGTGGGGTACCTTGGGTGTACAAGTGGGGTACCTTAGGCAACACATGGGGGTACCTTAGGCAACACAAGTGGGGTACCTTAGGTAATACAAGGGGGTACCTTAGGTAATACAAGGGGGTATCTTAAGTAGTACTTGGGTGTACTCTAGGTATACTTGGGTGGTACTTTGGGTAATATATGAGTGTACCTTAGGCATACAATAGAGGTACCTTGGGTATACTTAGGAGTTACTTTAGGTATCCTTAGGAGATACTTTAGGTACACTTAACTCTAATTTTTCAGAATTTGATTTCCAATTCACTAGAACTAATTGGAGAGTATCTTAGCTAATTGAAATTAAGAAATAACATTAACTAGGTTTACCTTAATAACTTCAATAAAATTCAATTTGATTTCCCTAAATCCTTAAGTATAATCCACATTCACCCCATCTTCATAACACAAGTACTTAATTAGTCTAATAATCCCACTTTAGATAATTAAGCTTAATAATTAAGATATAATCCGTGACAGGGTTTTACATATAAGTTGTAAAACAAGTAGATTAAAATATTTTGGGTTTCATGTTTTATTCAAAAGAATTGTGATTTAGGTGTTTGATTTGATGAAAAACTTGAATTTGATTTGTTTATAATGATTTAGTATGTTGTAAAGATGATATTAGATATATTGGGATTGATTTGAAGCAATATAATCATGTTTATAAAGATTAAAGTAGAGAAAATCAGAAATTCCAAAAAACTTGTGAACTGGAGAAATTGGTCGAACACTTGAGATGTTGCTTGAGCGCCGTGTCGAGAGCCCGTGTAATTTGTTAAGACATCTGACAAAGGGTTGAGCGCCTTGCCTGTGTTTATTTTGTTTTGAAAACTGAATGTATGCTCAACATAGGTCGAGCACTATCTTGAGCACCCGAAGTAGAGTAAACCTAGAAAACTAGGGCAAGAGCACCGTGCCCATTGTAATCCTTGAGAGTATAGGCCGCTCGAGCATGGGATTGAGCCCCCAACTCTGTTTTTCTGAATTTGAGAAATTTGTGTAATTTTCAACTACGAAATGATTTTTAATCAAATCCAAACCCATGTACCAACAAGATTTAGGTGTTTATGAGTTGTTTTCACTGACCAATTGTTTAAATACAATTTTATAAAGATTTTGGGTACCATCTACTGAAATAGGTCTTGTTTCGGTTCTAAAAAGATTATTGGTTCCAAACTTTGTTTTAAATTGAATTGGTTGCTTCCCTCACTTGTATAAGTTAGTTTTACATGTGTTTTAAGTTGTGGAATTGATGGGAAATGTTTTATACCAGATTTGGGTATATTGAGCTTATGATTTGGATTTGAAAGGGCTTTGATTATTTTATATGCCACATGGCACTATATGGTTTCATATTGCTATTGAAGTATCGTTTAAGTGTGTCTAATACGAATAATTGAGTATGGATCCATAGTGTCAAACTAGATAGTGAAGGAGTTTCCTTTGTTTAAGTACTTTTGCTTTACGATCGCACTTTATTTGCAAGTTAGTTTGCATCTAGAGGTCTTCATTAGAGCCGGCAAAAATCGACCCGACCCGACGGGTCAACCCGACTATAAACGGGTTGGGTTGACCCGTTTATTAATTGGGTCGGGTGCGGGTTGGGGTTTTCCCAACCAGCCTGAAATCGGGTCAAACCCGATTATGACCCGCCAACCCGATTATGACCCGATTAAAAAAAAGTGTAAAAAAGTGCATGCATCAACCCGATTATGACCCGAACCCGACCCGATTACCCCATAATCCAATTTTAATAATATTTTTGAAAAAAAAAATAATAAAAAAAAATAATCGGGTTGGCGGGTTGGGTTCGGTTTGGGGTTTCCCCAACCCGCCAGTAATCGGGTCAACCCGAACCCGACCCGTTTAACCTCGACCCGATTACGACCCGACCCAAACCCGACCCAACCCGACCCGTTGCCAGCTCTAGTCTTCATTTACAATAGGGACTCATTTCATATTTAGCTTGATAGTGAGGCTCACATAGTGAGGTTACCCCTATATGTGATGATAAGCGGCTACCCCCATTGTAATGCCCCGGATCTGGATCTCATATCCAAATCAGAAGAGTTAATAACTGTGGGCCAAAGCAAAATTAAAATAAATGGCAAACTAAATTTTTCATTAATTATCAGAGTCGCAATTAAGAGTAATAATTAAAAATAACTGGTATCCTTCACTCTTTTGTCATATTACAATTTTACATTCTAGTTTCATAATTGGGAATAATTAACGTTCTACCCCTTTCGCTAAAATACCCCAGGCTTGATGATCTCATCAAGAGTACCTGAAAATAGGAAAAACAGGAGTGAGATATAAATCTCAACAAGTAGCAATGTGCATGCAATAAAACAGTCTATGATTTTATAAATTAAATAATGAGGTATGTGATTAAATAAAATCAATAATAAATCAATCATAACAATCAACAAACCACATATATGACATCATAGGACTAATGAAATCATAAACAGAGTTACTATAGACATGTGCCAATATGCCACCTAATCGATTTACAAGCGGGCCAGCTGGTACCGGTCAAGCTATTCGATGCAATACGGAAGTACTCAACCGATACTAGAGTGAGTTGGCATGTATGGTCCAACCGAATCAGAGTGGATAACGTAGCAACCGACCGATACCGAAGATGTACCGTCCTCAGGATGATGGAATTCCTATGACACAAAATAAGAACTTCAGAAAATAATTCAATTTACAAGCTACTCTATGGATCCATTAAAAGCTAAGCCCACTAGACACAACTCACAATAGAAAACATTTAATAACTTATTGATAAATGCAATCAATATTGAATATAAGGGCATACACCATGAGATAGCTGCATACGGGAGAACAAGAGGCATACGCTATGAAATAACTGCATACACAAAGTCACATACATGATAGAACAATACCCACATACGTTGAGACATATACATATCAAGAATAAACCCCCATACTAGGAGACACCAACGTGTCGAATCATGTAACCACAATCATCACCAAAATCTTAATTGTAATTCAACAGATATATAACATAACCAAAATTAGGTTTTAAATAGAGTTCTAGGTCTTTAAAACAAAATAAATAGAAAACATGTCCAATTCCTTAATCAAATGCTCAGAATATGATTTATCAGTGTAGGCATCCTTAAATCATCCTTCTTTAATTGTTAGACAAGTTAATAACTCACTTTTATAAGCTTTACTCAATTTATATACCTTGGTCAAGATTGTAACGCCCCGGATCCGTGTTGCTCATTAAAGATATAACACGTCTCACAGAGGGTTAGGTAAGGATCCAAAATAAGTGTGATCGCTGGATAATCACGCAATTAATACCATATTAGAGTGCACAATTAAATTCTTATCTAAGAAGTCTAAAATAATCTTGAATTAAAATCAAACGATCCCACATCAACTACTTTATTACATTTCCCAAAATCACATGAGTCAAAGTTCCAATCTAAAATAAACCTACTAGTCTATGGATTGTAGTAATAATCTTTCTCCCTATATGTGTCAGTCGGATCTACCCCGGTAGGCGCCTCACCACGAGTATCTAAAAACAAAACAAAAGCAAAGGAATGAGATACGAATATCTCAGCGAGTAGCATATGCATGCAGAAATAGTTAACCACAGTTATAAATATGCAATGATAAATAACCAACACCAATACGTCAATAGAGATAAATACGAAATGGAAATCCAGAAGTCTAATAATAGTTCACATCAAATATCAACCACAGTACCGATAAATCAACGAAAGGTCAATGTCATGCATATTGCTTAAATTGGTTAATTCACATGCCAAGGAGACACTCCATACCTTCATGTACACAATTCCGGCCTACTCAGGGTTTCGGACACTCTGAAATGACGGCCTACTCAGGGTATCTTCATCCAATGCCGGCTTACTCCGAGTATCGGCACTGACAACCAGGCCTACTCAGAGTATCTGACTGCTCTACACCGGTTGTGGCAACACACAAGGCTATGCGATTACCCCAACAAACAATACCATCATATTACTAAGCTTAACATGGATCCAAGGGAAGCTAAACCAAAACCCAATTAACAAGTTCTCAAACTCAGTATTTGCAAAACAATAAATCCACACCGATTACCATCATGTGTATCCCAATACATTCATCACAAGTCATTCCAACCAGAATAGCAACTCATGTAATTTCAATAGGTATCTCAACCCCAAAACAACAAACCTCATTAGTAATAAAATCCTTTTACTCACACAACAAAATTTACAATACTATTCAGCCCTCCGATATCAAACAAATCTAGATTAAACAGATTCATAAACAAAAAACAAATATAATACATAAAGAAGACTAACTCATTATCTTATAGTGTCATGAACAGTAAACCTACCCAGATTCCTTCAAATCACACTTCGGAAACCTATAGAAATACCAAGAATTTGATTTAAGGCTCTCCCAAGTGTTTTGAACAGATATAATATTTCTAATATCCTAATCTAGTCTTTGGGTAAGAGGTTGAAGTCTCAAAGTATCAAAAATTGGCTTGGATAGGTTAGAACCAACTTTCGGCAGACTTTAGTGGGTGTGCTGACCTCTGGCGCTTGGCGCGAGGTCGGCGAGAACTCGGCGTATACCAAATCAGCATCTCGTGCGGACTAAAAGACTTGGCACAAGGTCGGTGAGAACTCGACGTATACCAAATATCGATCTCGCGCTAACTAAAAGTACTTGGCTTGAGATAAGCGCGAACTCGACGAGACTAAAAATCGTATCTCGCGCTGACTAATCCTCTTGGTGCTAGGTAGGCGCCAAGTCGGCGGACACTACCTTCGACTCGCGACTCTCTGTTAATCTCAAAACTCCATGACTGACCATACTTTTGACCTCTTTAACTACTTATCTATGCTTCTACCATCCCCAAAACACATTTAGACATGATTTGGATTTGATCTAAACAACTTTATAATCATGACTCTAAACCCATCGAATAACTCACGCTTGAAAATATCTTATTCAGAAACCATGCTTTCGACTAAACTTAGAGGTCAAAACCAGCTATAAATCAAAATGATGCTACTCACTATTATACTCTCCAAAGCCTTGCAACGACGACTCCTAGAACAATAAATCCAACAGTCGATCGCCACCTAGTTTCCCTCTGTTCGTAAGAGGTTTTCTTCCGAACACCTTGATTCAGATCACTTAATCGACAGGAAACACACGGTCTGCTTCTCTCCAAAACCCTAGATCACTAGCCGAAATCACCTTCAACACAAAGTATGCGAGAAATCGAAAACCTACGAATCTAACTACCTTAAGTATTTATACTTACCCTATATACTTTGCCGCTCGACGAGTTTTAAAAACCCTGATTCGGTGCATGCTCGCCCACCAAGTTTCCTACATACACAGCTTATTAATTTTCACAAAAATAATCGTGTAGAAAATTTTTTGGTTTTACAAAGATCTATTCTATGAACTTATTCAATAATGTCTAAATTTCCTTATTAATACCCTAAAACCTTAAAACTTGTTAACGCTATTATTGATTCCTCCCAGAGGTTAGTTTAGGTCTATTATGATGTATTGGTCAAGAGTTTACTCCTAAATTCCTAGTACAAATAGGTCAAGTCCATGCATTCCTTCTATCCATACCATTATGGTCTCAAATTACACTCATTGTTCCAAATAATTATCCTTCTATTTAAAATTAATTCCACCACTTCCTACACCTCAAGTTATCCTAAATTACATGTGTTACAATTAAAAAAATTCCTAGACAAATCACTAAAATTGGATTGGGATAGAAAATCCTAAGTAATTCAAAATCTGACAGTAGACACTCGAATGGACGTTCAAGCGTCCTATCAGGTGTTCAATTCTTGGTTTAATTCCATAGGACGCTTGAATCAATGTTTGGGTGTCCTATTGGGAGCTCAATTATAGCCAAAAACTCAACTCTAGGGTTTTTCTTTTTATTAAAAAGCACAGGCGCAGTGTTTGCTTCAACACTTGAGTGATGCATCGGGCTTCCTAAGCCAAACACACTAAACATTGGGCGCTCGATATAACATTTGAGCGTTGTGTTGGGCGTCAGTTCAAATTCACAGACTTCTGGGTTTTTTCTGAGTTTTACGAATTTTAGATATTTTTATGGTTTTTCTTTGATTCCAATCATTGGGTTTTTACTCTAAATCATCTCTAAAACATTCCTAATCCTATCCTATTAATTTATTATAGATCTAGGGATGTTTACAAATATTTAATCCATTCAACTATCACTTCCTAAGCCAAACATTCCTAATCCTCTTCTTTTCTTTTCATCCATCATTGATCTTCCTTTTCTTTCTTTTTCTTTCTCATAATTATTCCTAATTATACTCCATACGTTTGAGTCTTATTTTAATTTAGAATTCTAATTCTTCTAGGAATCTTAAAATTATTCTCACCACATCCATATGACCACTTCTATTTCTATTTTGTTGTTTCTATTATTTTACTTTTTTAATTTTCTTATTAAAAGACTCCTAATTTACTTGATTTTCGTATTTATTTAATTCTCATTTTAAAATATTACCTAAACACCTTATTTCCTTACATTCTTACTAAATTAAGGACCCTATTTAATTATTAGACATAGGCCCTTTTTCTTTTTATTAAACATTAAATATTACTATTTAGATCCAAAACTAACCTAACTTAGTGAAATTTTAATTTCTCAAATTCATTAATTACTAAATAAATTTATTTATTCATTTCTTCATAATAAAATTATAAAATACCCTTTTTCCTTCCTAAATTGGTTCTCTTCCAAAATATCTATATTTATTTATTATTTTAAATTATTATTCATTTCCATCCTCAATTTCTACCTTTTATTAGCATTCCCACTTTTATTTTATTCTTTATTGTTTTAAATTTTCTAATCTTTAAATTTCCCCTTTTCTTTCTACATTTGTTTATACCCCTATTTCATTTATTATATTTATCAATTATTTATTTTACTAAAATCCTGGATTTTACACCAATGATGTGATTTATCTCGCTACATGCATGTTGGTATGTGAGTGTTTACTGGCTTCGCCCATAAGTCACAAGGTGGTGTAGTGAATGCAAAGTAGTTACTCAAAGACTTATTTTCTTCATAAGTCCTACATTATTTGTCATTATTGATTTATGAATTTGATATTTGAGACTGAGATTGTTCACATACAGTTATATAATTTGCCTGTATGTTGATTATTTTTGCCGGTAGTTGATTATATTTCGGGATAGTTGCTGTGATTGACCGGCATTATCTCCATTTCACAGATGAACTACATATTGACTTCATATATGAGTTTTGGTTTATCATTGAGATTGTATTGTGATTATCCCTTTTTTTTTGGTCAAGCATGAAAGTGTGATATTTTCATTATGAGAAACTGTTTATACATGCAAGTACTGCTTACTACGATATTCATACGCACACTGCGTTTTGTTTTGTTTTTTGTTTTCAACTGACCCACGTGATGACATGACTGGGTTGATCTTCAAGGAGGAGAGATTCCTGAATTTGTTGCTAAAGATTATTATTATGCATACTAGTTTACTTTGAACACTTGAGGTTATTATTAGGAGTTTTATTTTGATGGAATAATATTGGACTTGTTTATGTGAGTGAGAAAGAGTTTAGTTTCGCCTTTGTACCAGACTTTGATATTATTTTAATTTGGATGGTTTGACATTATTGGAGACCACACTTATGTTTTATTGAATTTTATTTCCGTACTCTGATATTAAATGGAATTAATTTGATAATATTGCATGGTAATTAGTTGCTTTGAGCCATAGTAGCATTTTGGGTACAAGTTTGGTGCATGATTCGCATAGACCTGGATTCGGGGCGTTACATAGCCTCTATGTTTTTGAAACCCCTATCTTGATCCAAGTATCTCAAGCTTCTCTCTAGCCATAAAACGCAAAGAAGAGAGCTAGGCTAGGGGAAAGAATCTAGGGATGGAATCCTTTGATGTGTTCTACTTGATTTTTCTTCAATTTGGGAAGATCCTAGAAATCTAGATCAATCAATGTTCTTAGATTTAAAGTCCTTCTTACTTTGATCTACATTTGAATGATTTTGCATGCATTTACTTTTACATATATGCATACAAAATAGAAAATCATGATCTTAAGCATTTCTAGGCAATTTTTCAAATCTACCATATTCAATAATAAGATCTCAGGAGTAGGCCTTAAGTTATTTTTTTTATTCATACTAATAAGATTTAGATTTGAATTGATCAGAGGGATACGCCCTCATGGTCAAATTCATCTCAGATCTGACAGTTTTATATTGATTTTGGTGATCAAATTCTACCTGAGTTCTCTTGATTCATAGAGAAGTGTAGGTAAATATGGATTCCACGTGTCTTTGTTCATTTCAAAGTCATTTTTATGATGTTTTTTCTAATTTGTATAAGACTCAAGCTCAGACTTAAAGGATTTTGGTTTACTTCTGTAGACACCTCAAATTGCACTAAAATATAAGGAAATAATAAAAAATGTATTCAAGATTTAATATTGGAGGTTTAACCTGTGTTAAGACATCAAAATTTGTAAAATATGTGATGTCCGTATTTGCCATATGGTTTTTACTAGTCTTGTTTTGTCCTATATATAATACGGACGCATCCGTATTAACCATACGGATGCGATCATGATTTACTTGTGAGCGCAAGTGGCTGCCACGTGTTGACTGGAATCTTCGGCTGTTATGCTACGTTGGCAGCGAACATGGGAGCCTAACTGAATATCAACCTTAGCTTTCTTTCGGATTTCAGTATTTTTGTGCTGTTTGTATATATGATAATTTTTGGTCAAAACCGGATGATATATACGGACAAGGCTTGTTTTATCAATCTCATAAAGGCTTGGGATATGAGCCTTATTTACCTTATGTGCCTTTCTCTGGGAGACTCGATCTACCCTATTTGCCCTCCAAAACAATTAGATTTACTTCAATTCATGCCTTAGGCTTGAATTAGAACAATCTAGAAGGTTATTTTGGCCTACCCTTGGGACATCCATGCCCTTGCTCTTGCCTATAAATAGAGGGCCTCTCCTCTAGCAAAAGGCCGATAATCTGAAGATTGAGAGCTCTTGAAGAAGAAGGGAACCTCTGCTCAATTCTCCACTTAAGTTCTCAAGCAACCAAGGTGAGCTTCTACACTTTTTTTTTTTTTTACTTTTATTTCAATTCAAGCAATCTTTTATCTTCTACTTTTCTGTAGATAAGGCCTATTTGTGTGTTTGTAACCCCAAACCATGCTTAAAGTACCTTAAGCATCATCTCTAGCCGTAAAACGTGAAGAGAGAACTAGGGGAAACAAGTATTGGAATGGATCCTTTAGGCTTAGAACCATTTTTCATGAAATTGTATGATTCATATGTGGTTGCTATTTGTGCATGTTTTGTCTTTAATTCAAGAGGAATTACATAGATCTATGCTCTCTATAGCATTAGATCTCAATTCTCTCCTTAAAATTTGATTTCCTACATAATTCCATGCACACAATCACTTGATTTTTGTCAAAATAGACATGGATCTGAGATCTACTATGCTCAATATAGTAGATCTGAAATCAGAGGCCTTAGAGTAAATTTCTAGGGCTTTTTGAATTGGTTTTAATTGGATTTAATCTTCTAGAGATGACCTTATGGTCTAACCTATTTGATTTGAGCAAATTTTCCTTAACTTGGGTAGATTTGGCCCTCCCTCTCAAAATAGTGAGAGATCTGAGCCAAATCCATGCCCTAAATCTTTCTGAGTGATTTTCAACTCATTTCAAGTGATTTCAAATCAGATCATATAGATCAAACACACTATTTTGGCTTGATTTTACTTAAATTTTACAGATCTGGACAGAACCTGTACCATGTCTTGGATCATTCATAACTTCAACATATGGATGAATTTTTGAATGATTTAAAAGACATGTGAAAGGTGAAGAAGTATAGTTTAATCCTGTAAAATTTGAGCAATTTATATGAAGTCGATTTTTCAAACCATTTGATTGAAATTAATGAGTCAGATCGGATCAAATTGCTGTACTTGTCACTTTGATTGAATACCAAAGGCTCATTACAACTCTGATTTGAATGATTTCAATTCACGAGTCTTCTTTTAGGTGTCTACTTTCAAATCCAATTGGTCTTATGAGCTTTCACTTTAATTTGAGCTCTGTGTGCTTGATTGACTCTGTGCTACTCAGTAGCAGATTACAAAGTCAATCTGTGATCCTCTAAGCATGTCTGAAAGAGCATACAAACTACAAATGGATGAAGTTTTGAGTAAGGCCTATTCCATTGGAAAGATGACACCTTACACTTTATTCACACCAATTTTCAAGGATTTATATGTGTAACGCCCCGAACCCTGGTTAATGCAAAACAGGCACCCAACTAGAATCCGAAGTGCTACTGGGCCCAAAGCATCTAATTACCAGATAATCAAATTAAATTCATTCAACAATTAATATCAAAGTGCGGAAGTCTAACATCAATAAAATCAATAAGCGTGGATAAAAATTTCATGCAAACCATCACATCAATAATAATCAAAGTCTGGTAAATAGGTTCTATCACTCTCACTATCATAATCATCCAATCTATAAAATAAGAATCAAATGTATCTATCATCTGTATCAACTTCCAATCAATAACTACTTAGAATAGTAAATATCTTCTGGAAGAAAGTCAGCAAACTCGCCCTGAGAACAAACCCCAAAGCCTCCCTCACGTGGATCAGCTAAAAAACAAAACAAAACACGGATAAGATACGAATATCCCAGTAGGTAATACTATGTATGGATAAATAGTTTATACATAAAAATAGTCATGTTTTCATGCTCGATAAAGTAAACGAGAAAAGTAGGATACAATCTCGACAATTAAATCAATACTCAATTAAAAACATTTCATCAGGTATAATCTTTCCCATCAACATGATTTTCAACATGAAGGTGCAATGAGCAACAACAAGAACTAAACTATCATATAACATTGTAGGACTCATGAAGACAAGTAGGCCTTTGAAAAGAAACTCTTCATCCACTACGCCACCATGCAACTTACCTTTACCCCTAGCTAGGGTGGACAACAGTCCACTACCCCAGTCGAGGTGAACCGCGATCCATTACCCACAGAACATCAAACCATAGGCCCTCGGCCCTTTTCAAAGTAACAGGAAGCCTTAGCTTCATTCTTAGTTCACACATATCAACATGTCTTACAAGTCAATAGATTCACTTTCCAGACACCATCTCTTTAACATACCAACTCAAAACAAATCTAAGTATAAGGCAACCACAAAACCAACTATATCAAATTCCAAGACAACTTAAGCAGGAGAAGTCTCTAAACCCCTAAAATTTGTTCATACAGTGATTAAAATCAATAAAGACCAATCCCACAGTAAAAATCTACTCAAAATGCTGAAAACGGCATTTTTCTGGGTCTAGGCGCCTAGGCGCTCTAGCTAGGCGTCTACCCAATACAATGGGTGCCTACGGGCGCCTACTTGACCCCCCTGAGCGCCCATACAATAGTTTGCACGAACGAATGCAGTTCGTTCAAAATCCAACTATCAAACTCGTTTTCTTTCACCTCAAACACACCCAAAAACATCCTAAAACATTCTAGAATCAAAATCAAACAAGTTTTAAACCCTAAACAAGCTTCAACTCGAATCAATCGACAGAAATTCCAAAAATCACAGAAAAACACAAGAACCTGTATATCTCGTTTAAACTTCGATTTCTTCACGTAGAAATAGTTGGAAAGGTGCCACTTACCTGAAGACGCGCGATCCAACACTCGAATCCACCTTTCCTCTCCTTCTCTCCCTGTGTCTCCCCCTTTCTTGATGAATAGAAGAACCCTCGGGTTCTTCCTACTAATTACATATCTATATATATATATATATACTTTTTATTAAACCACTTGAACCAATTTAGATAAACCGAACCCCCACAAAACTGAACCCAAGTAATTAATTCTCTCTTCAGGTAAAATAACCCAACTAAACCAACTAATTAAACCAATTAGATCAATTGCACCTAAACCAACTAAACCAAACTCAATCTCTTAAACTAGTTTTACTTGAAATGACCCGATCCACTTGAATCAAACCCAGATCAACTAAACCCGAACCGAACCATACCATTTATTTCTTTTAAAATTGCGATTTAATTAATCTAATTAAATTCTTTAATACCCTATTTTCCCTCAATTAAAATATTCACTCTTATTTACAATTTCTTAGAATATTAGCATCTCACAGATACATTTTCCTAAGTAAGAATTTTTAATCAAATCGATTTAGATTTCTAAATAACCCAAAATCCCAATTTATTTTCAAGTCAAACAACCCATTTGCAAAACAGACCTAGATCCTTCTTACATTTGTTTAAAATACCAAAGATCATTTAAAACAGTTGTAAACACCCTAAATAAATTATTTCAGACATTTAAAATCATTTAAAAATCATTGTATCTTGGAACAGTGTTTAAATCTATGAAAAATTAGAATTTAGAGGTGGTCGCTCACCCCTGTCGCTCAAGCGACCTAGGTGCGCGATTGGCCAACTTAAACAAAATTCTTTAATACAACGGGTGCTTACGTGGGCGCCCAGGCGACCCCCGTGGGCGACCTACTCAGCTTTAGAGTTTTTAATGGTCGCTTACTGTAACGCCCCGGATCCGTGTTGTTCAATAAAGATATAACACGTCTCACGGAGGTTAGGCAAGGATCGTTAATTAATTATGATCGCTGGATAATCATCTAACTATAACCTGTCAGAGTGCACAATTTGATTCATCCAAGAAATGTAACATTTAGAACTTAACTAAAATCATATGGTTCAACCCCCAATTAGACTTTGATACACCTCAAATATTCAAAGTACTCAAATTTGGAACAAGATAACCTACAAGTCTAAGGAAGGTAATAGTAATCTTCCTCCCTATAAGCCTCAGCAGGATCTACCCCAGTAGTCGCCTCACCACGAGTATTTGAAAATCAAAACAAACAACAGAGTGAGATACGAATATCTCAGCGAGTAGCACATGCATGCAGAAATAGTTAATCACAATTTAAAACTATGCATCGACAAACATTCCATACGGTTAAACAACTAACATCAATTTTCAAGTTCAAACCGAAACTTGTTTCAATTAGTCAAATCACATCTTAGTTAAGCACGGCAACACATCGATTGGTCAATGTCATGACTATCGTTTAGTTGATAAATTAAATATGCCAAGTAGACACTCCACACCTCCATGTACACAGTTCCGGCCTACTCAGGGTTTCGGAAACTCTGAAATGACGGCCTACTCAGGGTTTCGTCATCCAATGCAGGCCTACTCCCCGGGTTTCTGCATTGACAACCAGGCCTACTCAGGGTTTCTGGCTGCTTTACAACGGTCGTGGCAACACACAAGGCCATGCAATTCCAACAACCAACAAATAACATTACATTACTAAGCTTAGACTCTGGATCCAGGACAAGCTAAACCAAAACAGTAAAACATCGTATAATCACAATTCCAACATCAAAGTAAAACCATTCATTCCACATCATGTATATCTCATCACAGTTCATCACCTGTCCCTCTGGACCAAGTAGTATCTCAATACTTTCAGCATTTTCTCATTTCCACAAACCATGCCATTTGAATACAAAACACAGTTATTTATAACAAGGCAACACATTCAGAATTTTCCCAACAAATGAAACCAGAAGTCAATAATTTTCTCAATTAGAACAGTGTATAAATTCGAGGAGAAAACAAACTAAGAACTCCTAGTGTTTTGGTATCCAGCACAACATGTATAAAATAACCTAAACTCAACCTTAGGAGCCTTTAAGAATTTGCCACTAGAATTCTCCTAGGAATTAAATAAGAAATGCAGGTTCCAAAGTTATCAAACAAGTAATTGGTGAAGTGGTATAAGCCCCAAGACATCAAAATCCCCCTTGGTTCAGTCAAGAATCAATTTCAGTAAGTTAAATTGGGTGTGCGCTCACTTCCTGAAGTGAGCGCCAGGTGAGCGCCAGTCGGCGGATAGAAAACAGGCTAAAATCGACTATGCGCTCACTCGACGCTAAGTGAGCGCGAGCTGAGCGAGCGAAGGGCGCAAGAAGGGCGAGGGATAGGCACGAGATAGGCGCATCAAATTTGAGTAGGCGCGAGCTGAGCACCAAGTGGGCGCGAGCTCGGCGCCAGGTCAATATTTCTATGCGCCTACTTCCCGAAGTGGGCGCAAGTGGGCGCCAAGTGGGCGGATACCCACTGCGATTTTCAAGTCTCTGTTATTTCGAGATCTCAATGTCTGGCTGGTTTGTTTCGGTCTGTAATTGCTCCAATACACTCCCAATGTTCCCAGAATACTTCCTAACCAATTTTGGATTTAATCTAAACATCTTTAATTTCAAATTAAATTTCAATCTGACGTTCGGACTCACGGTATTCCAGAAAACCCAGAACTCACAATACAACCATGGCATTCGAAATATGTCACGAAGAAAACTAAAACCTCGGTTGTAAATCAGTGCTACTCACCAGTATACGCTTAATCCCATAACAACAGCCTATTCCACAACCGGCCAAGCACGACTTCCAGTTGCGCGCTAGGATGCAACTGTAGCCGACGGATCCTCTGCTCGCGAGAGAAATAACCCGCAGAACTCCGACTCCAATAACCTCCTAGTAGTTCTTGCGATTCTTGTTCTTCACAGGCATAACCCTAATCGCCATACCAGCCGCAATCGCCAAGTCGCCCAGTTCTCCAGATAACCAGACTAACGAAAGTATTTCCATAAGTATGATACGAGTATTCCTATAAACCCCAAACCCTACTTTCCCTTTTTGGTATATTTACCTTGCGATACATACGCCGCTCGATATCTCTTTAAAATCCTTGATCCTATGCACGCTCGCCCACTGGAAACCCTACATGTTCCGGCCACTTAGGTTAACAAGCGCTCAAGCTATAATTTTTATAATAATAATAATAATAATAAAAACAAAAAAACTCACCAAAAATGAGGGTTTTACATTCTCCCCTCCTACGAAAAATTTCGTCCTCGAAATTTACTTCGAGAAGGAACAAATAATTCCGGATACTTCTTCTTCATCTCCTCCTCACCTTCCCAAGTGCATTCTTCCATAGTATGATTCTTCCATAGCACTTTCACTAAGGGAACAACCTTGGTGCGAAGAATCTGCTCATGACGGTCTACGATATGAACTGGCCTCTCTTCGTATGTCAAATCTTCTCGGATCACTAAAGGTTCAGGATTTATCACATGACTAGGATCCGCTATGTACTGCCGCAACATGGATATATGGAATACGTCATGGACTCCTGCCAAATGGTCGGGCAAAGCTAGTTTATAAGCTACCGGGTTAATCACCTTCACAATCTCAAACGGCCCAATAAAGCGTGGAGACAGCTTCCCTTTCTTCCCAAATCTCAAGATACCTTTGGAAGGCGATATCTTCAAGAATACTTGGTCTCCCACTTCAAATTTTAGCTCACGTCGTCGGGTATCTGAATAACTTTTCTGACGACTTTGTGTAGTCAACAACCGCTGTCTAATCAACTTCACCTTTTCCATACTGTCTTGTATAATCTCAGGCTCAAAGTACTGTTTCTCTCCTACCTCCACCCAACATACAGGAGATCTAGAAATCCTGCCATAAAGTGCCTCATTGGGTGCCATTTGTATACTAGCCTAATAGCTATTGTTGTAGGCAAATTCGGCTAAGTGTAAATACTTACCCCAATTGCCACCCCAATCCATGACACAACACCTCAACATGTCCTCCAAAGTCTGAATAGTTCTCTCTGACTGACCATCGGTCTGTGGGTGGAAACTAGTACTAAAGCTCAACTTAGTTCCCATGGCCTCCTGGAAACACTGCCAAAAATGCAAAGTGAACCGAGAATCCCTATCCGATACAATGGACACTGGAACCCCATGCAACCGGACTATCTCTCGAGTATACAGCTCGACCAATGATGCTAAGGTCTGAGTGGTCTGGTAAGGCAAAAAGTGAGCTGATTTGGTCAGTCTATCCACAATCACTCATAAGCCGTTGTGATTCTTAGCTGTAGGCGGTAGCCCATTCACAAAATCCATCGATATATGTTCCCATTTCCACTCGGGAACCGGAAAAGGTGGCATCAAACCTGGAGGTCTCCTATGTTCTACCTTCACTTGTTGACAAGTAAGGCATTTTGCTACATATTCCGCAATGTCCTTCTTCATGCCTGACCACCAATATACTGCCCTTAGATTCTTGTACATCTTGGTACTCCCAGGGTGAATTGCATATTTGGACCTGTGACTCTCATCTAGGATCAATCCCTTGACTTCAGCATTATTTGGAACACAAGTCCGCCCTCGAAATCTCACCAATCCATCCTGAATATCAAAATCTTTCGTGGCCTCATCACCCTTCTCTACTAACCCCTTGATGCGTAACAAATCAGAATCTACCAACTGACCCTCCCGAATACGCTGAATCAACTCTGGCTCTGCTTGAACTCGTGCCATGATCAATCCATGCCCATGAGTGCTGAACTCCCCAGGCCAATCTACAACCGTATCAACAAGAGTGCACTGACTAGCCATTAAAGTAGCTAGTGTGGCCACCTCATCTTGGGAAACAACCCTACGACTCAGTGCATCTGCCACCACATTAGCCTTGCCCGGATGGTAATGAAGTGTGAAATCATAATCCTTTAGAAGATCCATCCATCTCCTTTGCCTCATATTCAGCTCTCTTTGGGAAAATATATATCTCAAGCTCTTGTGATCTGAGAATATCTCGAATTGGGCTCCCAACAAATAGTGCCTCCACAACTTAAGTGCAAATACGATCGCTGCCAACTCTAGATCGTGCATAGGATAATTCTTCTCATGAGTGCGTAGCAACCTTGAAGCATAGGCTACCACACGCCTCTGCTGCATCAAAACACAGCCCAACCCTACTCGAGAAGCATCACAATAGATCAAAAACCCCTCACTCACTGATGGCACAATCAAGACTGGAGCTGAAGACAGTTTGCCCTTCAATTCTTGGAAACTAGACTCACACTTGTCGTCCCACTCAAACTTCACAGCCTTCTTAGTGAGGTTAGATAAAGGTGCCGCCACTCGGGAAAAGTTCTTGATGAACCTTCTATAATAACCCGCCATTCCCAAGAAACTCCGTGCCTCAGTCACCGACGAAGGTTTAGGCCAATCTGCCACAGCCTGAACCTTAGCTGGGTCCACTGCTATCCCATCTCCCGAAATCACATGCCCCAAGAAACTCACTTCTCTTAACCAAAATTGGCACTTGCTGAACTTGGCATACAATCTGTGCTCTCTCAATGTCTGCAATACTGTTCGGAGATGACGGACATGATCCTCTCTACTTCGAGAATACACTAGGATATCGTCAATGAACACAACCACAAAGCTGTCCAAGTGGGTGTGAAATACCCAATTCATCAGGTTCATGAAAACAGCTAGGGCATTAGTCAGCCCAAAAGGCATAACCAGGAACTCGTAGTGTCCATATCGAGTACGGAAAGCCGTCTTCTCTATATCCTCTAGGGCTACTCTCAACTGGTGGTATCCAGATCTCAGGTCGATCTTAGAAAACCAAGACGCTCCCTTCAACTGGTCGAACAAGTCATCAATCCGAGGTAATGGATACTTATTCTTGATAGTGACTTGATTCAACTGGCGGTAATCTATACACATCCGCATCGACCCGTCCTTCTTCTGGACAAACAGGACCGGTGCACCCCATGGTGACACTGTAATGCCCCGGATCCGTGTTGTTCACTAAAGATATAACACGTCTCACGGAGGTTAGGCAAGGATCGATAATCAAATATGATCGCTGGATAATCATCTAACTATAACCTGTCAGAGTGCACAATTTGATTCATCCAAGAAATGTAACGTTTAGAACTTAACTAGAAACATATGGTTCAACCCCAAAATAGACTTTAATACACCTCAAATATTCAAAGTGCTCAAATTCGGAACAAGATAACCTACAAGTCTAAGGAAGGTAATAGTAATCTTCCTCCCTATAAGCCTCAGCAGGATCTACCCCAGTAGTCGCCTCACCACGAGTATCTGAAAATCACAACAAAACAACAAAGTGAGATACGAATATCTCAGTGAGTAGCACATGCATGCAGAAATAGTTAATCACAATTCAAAGCCATGCATCGATAAACATTCTGTACGATTAAACAACTCATATCAATTTCAAGATCAAACCGACACCCATTTCATCAGTCAAATCACATCTCAGTTAAGTACGACAACACATCGATCGGTCAATGTCATGACTATCGTTTAGTTGATAAATTAAACATGCCAAGTAGACACTACACACCTCCATGTACATAGTTCCGGCCTACTCAGGGTTTCGGAAACTCTGAAATGACGGCCTACTCAGGGTTTCGTCATCCAATGCAGGCCTACTCCCCAGGTTTCTGCATTGACAACCAGGCCTACTCAGGGTTTCTGGCCGCTCTACACCGGTCGTGGCAACACACAAGGCCATGCAATTCCAACAACCAACAAATAACATTACATTACTAAGCTTAGACTCTGGATCCAGGACAAGCTAAACCAAAACAGTAAAACATCGTATAATCACAATTCCAACATCAAAGTAAAACCATTCATTCCACATCATGTATATCTCATCACAGTTCATCACCTGTCCCTCTGGACCAAGTAGTATCTCAATACTTTCAGCATTTTCTCATTTCCACAAACCATGCCATTTGAATACAGAACACAGTTATTTATAACAAGGCAACACATTCAGAATTTTCCCAACAAATGAAACCAGAAGTCAATAATTTTCTCAATTAGAACAGTGTATAAATTCGAGGAGAAAACAAACTAAGAACTCCTAGTGTTTTGGTATCCAGCACAACATGTATAAAATAACCTACAATCATCCTTAGAAACCTTTAAGAATTTGCCACTAGAATTCTCCTAGGAATTAAATAAGAAATGCAGGTTCCAAGGTTACGAACAAGTGATTGGTGAAGTGATATAAACCCCGAGACATCAAAATCTCCCTTGGTTCAGTTGGAAATCAAATTCGGCAAGTATAATTGGGTATGCGCTCACTTCCTGAAGTGAGCGCCAGTCGGCGGATAAAAAACAGGCGAAAATGGACTATGCGCTCATTCGATGCTAAGTGAGCGCGAGCTGAGTGAGAGAAGGGCGCGGGATAGGCGCAAGATAGGCGCATCAAATTTGAGTAGGCGCGAGCTAAGCGCCAAGTGGGCGCGAGCTCGGCGCTAGGTCAATATTTCTATGCGCCTACTTCCCGAAGTGAGTGTAAGTGGGCGCCAAGTGGGCGGATACCCACTTCGATTTTCAAGTCTCTGTTATTTCGAGATCTCAATGTCTGGCTGGTTTGTTTCGATCTGTAATTGCTCCAATACACTCCCAATGTTCCCAGAATACTTCCTAACCAATTTTGGATTTAATCTAAACATCTTTAATTTCAAATTAAATTTCAATCTGACGTTAGGGCTCACGGTATTCCAGAAAACCCAGAACTCACAATACAACCATGGCATTCGAAATATGTCACGAAGAAAACTAAAACCTCGGTTGTAAATCAGTGCTACTCACCAGTATACGCTTAATCCCATAACAACAGCCTATTCCACAACCGGCCAAGCACGACTTCCAGTTGCGCGCTAGGATGCAACTGTAGCCGACGGATCCTCTGCTCGCGAGAGAAATAACCCGCAGAACTCTGACTCCAATAACCTCCTAGTAGTTCTTGCGATTCTTGTTCTTCACAGGCATAACCCTAATCGCCATACCAGCCGCAATCGCCAAGTCGCCCAGTTCTCCAGATAACCAGACTAACGAAAGTATTTCCATAAGTATGATACAAGTATTCCTATAAACCCCAAACCCTACTTTCCCTTTTTGGTATATTTACCTTGCGATACATACGCCGCTCGATATCTCTTTAAAATCCTTGATCCTATGCACGCTCGCCCACTGGAAACCCTACATGTTCCGGCCACTTAGGTTAACAAGCGCCCAAGCTATAATTTTTATAATAATAATAATAATAAAAACAAAAAAAACTCACCAAAAATCAGGGTCTTACACTTACCCCATCGCTCAGGCAACCTCGGTGGGCGGCTGTTGTTACGTATTTAAAGAAAAACACAGGCGACGCGCTCGTGCATATCGCCCAGGAGACCATGCCAAACGCTCGACAAACAGCGGCTAATACAAATTTGAAAACCAGATTTTTATGCATCAAAACGACGATCTACGTATTCAAATCAACTCTAATAACTTCTAAACATATAGAAATTACTTCTAAATCATGTAGAAACATATAAACAATACTCTTAGATTATCAAGAACAATCAAACATAAGAAAACCAAGTTTCGGCTAAAACAGGGTGTGCTACCTACCTCTGATCGATCCAATTCCTTCCTTTCTCCTCTACTCTCGCAGTTGGTGATGATCTCTTCTCCTACGGTGACACAGGTTCCTCCTAGATGCAGTACTCGCGTCCAACAGAGCGTCTCATTCTTCTCCTCTCTCTCTCTCGGTCTCTCTTCTCTTTCTCAACTGCAACTAACAATATGAAGAAAACGAACGTAGGTATACGATCAGCCCGTATACCCTATTAAAACCCTATTTTCTAATCCCATGATTCCATGAATCTCACTACCATCAATTCCTATAGTACTAACCAATCAGATTAAAAGAAAACCTTAAATTAATACTTACTTCAATATCTCATGATCCAACGGTCAGATTTGCTTCAATCTCTGGATCTCCTCCATCAGTGTGATCACCTATATTTATAATTACAATCCATCAGTAAAATTCTCAATAAAATTCTGATTATTATTTAATTGAAGTTTTCTGCAAAATTTCAGAGTCTTACACATGACCACTAGCAGTATATCATCTAAGGAAATCTCATGTCATTTATCACATTGCAATTCATATAATTCAACAAATAATGCGGGAACATATCACAATTTCCATGATTTATATCATTGAATTTGTGTGCAAGAAGTAAATAAATAACATGTTAATTATACACAATTACTTTCATGATGAATCTATACAACCTGTAGGTTTGACGATTAATCGTGACTTTGCAATCAGGTAGGGTGATTAATCGCCCATTGTGATTAACCTTCCAGAGCTCTGTCTAGCTCTCAGGATTAATCCTTGAACATCCAGGATTAATTGACATGTCACAACTAGGGCTGCAACTCGGTTCGGTTAAAACCAAACCCAAACCGACTTCGGTTCGGTTTTTTATATGTTTGGTTCGGTATTGGTTCCAAAATCTCTAAACCAAATTAGATCGGTTCAGTTTTGGGTTGTATGATCGGTTAAACCGAATCGAACTGAAATCATACATTTCTCTAAACCAAACCGAACCGAACCGAAAAATACATATTTTAATATATATATATATATATATATATATATATATATATATATATATATATATATATATATATATATATATATATATATATATATATATATATATATATATATATATATATATATATATAACTTTACCCTTAACTTTTAAACATATTAAAAATTAACCCTTCTCTTAAATTAACTAAATCCACCCCCAATCTCCCAAACCCTAAACCCTAGCTCAACTTTTGCCTCCCTTCTCTCCGCTGCCGATCTTCGATGTTCAAGAGCACCTTTTCTCTGGTCATTGACGTTCGAAAACACATCTTCGAAGCCTTTCAGCCTAGCTGCCTTTCTCACAAGTCACATGGCAAAGTGATAACAAGAAAAGCGTCTGGTAGCCAGAAGTCTCGCAAGTAGTCTTACTCTTTTCCCTTGAAGCCCTAACATCTACTTCTAAGGTTCTGAATCCGAGTTCTTTGTCTTGATCCTGAGGTCGTCTTTAGTTATTTGAAATTTCTTTGTTGAAAGTTCTCTTTCTTGAAATTATGAATCGTTCTAACAATCATTTGCTTGTATTTCTTTATTAATTTTTTATGGTTTATTTTGAAACTCTGCTTGTTAAATTTTGATTTATTTCTGGAAACCATCTGATATAAAATTCTTCCTTTTTTTCTGTTTGGTAATAATGCGCTAAAAATTTCCGAGATTGTGGTGGTTGCTCTTCTGTTGTCTAGTTTGCCATTTGAAACTTAATTTGATCAAAAGCACGTTTTAGGTGTGACTGAGTGACTATTGTATATATGATTTATTTATTTGTTTATTTTATTGGTTGAAACTTAATTTGATCGCAATACTTGATGTGAAGATCTCAGTGGTTGTTTCTTGAATAAAACAAAAGAGCATGGGTTTGGTCATGCAAGGCCGAACCCAACTGCAAGAGTTAATCTCAATTTCTCGTTTTATTATCTTAATAGAAATCCATTATCAATGATGTGTGTTGTATGTCTTAATTTTGAATAGCCAAATCATCCTGTTTTCATTCAGTTTGTTTGCTTAGACATGAATATTTGAAAGAAACAATTTAAAAATCCATTTAGATGCATGAAAGTATGCAGTTCCCTCTTCATTGCTTTGGACATTATTTTCACTTGATGTCTTTACTTATTGATTGTTTAACTTGATGTTAGATTCAATTTACAAAGTTCCTAAAGTAGATTGAGACCTTAAGGTTGGTTGCTAAATAGATCTAATGTTGCTCTCCATGCTGAGTTGTTGTAAGTGTGAAAACTCACACTCCTGTTATGGCAAATGATTGACAAATTATGTTTCTAATGAAGCTTCAAGATGTGCAGATTAAACAATGAAAATTCAGTAAATTCAGTAAAGAAGAAGAAGTTGGTGCCACCACACTGCTACCACGCCGCTGCCACCCCGCTGGCAGCGCATAAGGGAATTCGTGTGTCGAAAGAAAGGTTCGTGCACCTGCCGCGTACTCTCCCGCTAGCAGCTCGCTAGCAGCGCGCTTTTAACTGATTCATCTTACTCTGAGCGGGACTTGAGTTCGCTACCAGCCGTCTACATCGATCGCTTCACGACGCTACCAGCGCTCGACGCGATCTGAGTTTTATTCTTTAAATAGACGAGTTGTAATTTTCAATTGTGACTTTTTTCTTTGGATCATTTGTTTTTCGAATCTTGAGGTGTTTGAGATTCGATAAAATCTTCTTTAGAGAGTCGGCGATCGAGTGAGGGGGAGATCTGAGATAGATCGCCTGGAATTGAAGACAGTGGATTCTTCTTCAATTCGGAACTTCATCTGATCGTGTGATCGCCTGGACTGGTGATCGGCCTTGATTGATGCGTAGGTGGATTCCTACTGCATTGGATCGTCTCAGTGGATTCTGAGAGGATTGCTGCGATCTGAATTGATCGTGTCCTGCAGCTTGTGGATTCAAGCTGTGTTGCAGTTCGTGGATTCGAACTGTGGATCACTGGTAAGTGATTGTTTGCGATCTGGACTGATCGTGTTCTGCAGCTTGTGGATTCAAGCTGTGTAGCAGTTCGTGGATTCGAACTGTGGATTGCTGTTGAGTGAGTCAAATTATAAAGGTTAAGTATGTACTCCTTTGTAATTGTCTTTTCATTCAATAGTGGATTTTGAAGGGTTAGTCGCCTCATATAGACTCGAGGTTTTTCCTGGATCTGGATCCAGGTTTCCTCGTATAATTCTTTGTGTACTGTTTCCGCATTGTTCAATTCTGAATTGTTATAGATCGTGGACCTTAAGAGTAGTCCTCTACTCTTTCAAGTGGTATCAAAGCCTATTCACTTTGAATTGCTATACATAGTGTGATCTAGATCTATAGCATGGATTTTGGAAAAGAAGGAGGATCTGCCTCTAGACCTCTTTTATTTGAAGGTAACAATTATTCTTACTGGAAAGCAAGAATGAGAGCTTACCTGAAATCAATCGATGAGCGTGTCTGGATCTCGGTTTGTAATGGTTATCATCCACCTGTGATCACAACAGAAGTAGGTGTTGTGATCCCCAAACCTCATGATCAGTGGACTAAAACTGAATCTGATCAATGTGGATGGAATAACAAGGCAATGAATGCCTTATTTTGTGCTGTTAGTGTTGAGGAATTCAGGAGAATTTCCTCATGTGAAGTTGCTAAGGAAGCTTGGGACATTCTTGAGGTCACTCATGAAGGAACCTCAGCTGTCAAGCTTTCCAGACTTCAGAGACTTACTACATCTTTCGAAACTCTGTATATGAAAGATGATGAGTCTTTTGATGAGTTTTATGCTAAACTCTCAAATATTGTTAATTCTAGTTTTAATCTTGGAGAAAAAATTTCTACATCAAAGGTTATTAGAAAAATCTTAAGATCTTTGCCTGAAAGATTCAGACCTAAAGTAACTGCAATACAAGAGGCAAAAGATGTAGATAACATGAGAATTGAAGATCTGGTAGGATCTTTACAGACTTATGAGCTAGATCTGAATATTCCAAAAAGAAATAAAGGAATAGCTCTAAAATCTGTAAAATCTGTAAAATCTGTAAATACTGAAGAATCAGATAATTCTGATGTTGATATGGATGAACTTGTTCTCTTAGCCAAAAAGTTTAAGAAAATGTTTAAAAAGAAACAATTCAATTCTTCATCATCCATGGACAGACCAAATAGGAGATCTGATAAGAAAATGTCTGATCCAAGAAAGGAGAAGAAATTTTCTCAGAATGATGAAGTCCAATGCTACAAATGTAGAGGCTTTGGACATGTTGCTTCTGATTGTCCCTCAAAGGATAAAAAGAAAAAGACTAATTATCAGGTTACTTGGGATGACAGTAACACTGATAATTCTTCTCAATCTGATGAGGATATTTCTGCTAATTTTACTGCTTTCAATTCATTTTACTCATCCTCTTCTGGTAGTTCAATCTCTGGAATTGCAGGAGATAATAAAGAGACTTTATCAGATGATGAAGAAGAACTACAAGAAGCCTACAATCAGCTCTATAAGGAATTCAATAGAGCTCAGAAGAAAGTCAAGAAACTGAGTCAAAAATTGAAGGAATCAGAAACAGAGAAAAATAAAGCTCTTGCAGAAATAGATTCAATAAACCAGAAGTTACTTGAAAGACATGCCAAAGAAGATTTTCTGGTAACTTCTTTAACTGAAAAAACTGAAAAACTAAAAGAAAAGGAAGCTCAGATCTCTGTACTTCAAGGTAAAGTGAGTGAACTTGAGAAAGTTTCAAATTTAAGTAAATCTGATGTTTCAAATGTTTCTGCAGGAAATCCTCAAATAAATGAGGAATCAATTTCAAAGGAAGTTCCTGAAAGCTCAAATTCTGCTGAAAAGAGAATGAGTGTAAGTAACCAAAACATGGAATCTTCACAGAAAATTTCTGCTGGAGAAGTAAGACCAACAGGTAAATCTTCAACTTCTGAGAAATTTAAATCTGTTCAGTTTAGAAAAACTGACAGGTCTAGAAATGCTGATTTGTCTGAACATAGGTTCATACCTGTTTGCCATCACTGCAATAAAAAGGGTCATATAAGACCAAAGTGTTATGCACTGTATGGTTTTCCTGATGGATATGTTGAAAATAAGAGAAAGGTAAACCAAAGTCAGTCTCTGGACTTATACAACAGATTTGACTCTCTGTTAAAAATGACTGAAACATTAAATCAGGAAGTTTCAAATCTGTCAAAGAAGTTTTCCTCAAAAACTCAAGTAGTTGATGAAAGTACTTTTCAGAAGACTCCTGAAAAACAGATTTGGGTAAGAAAAGATTCATTAGTTGCTAATGTGGTTCATGTAGCTTTAAAAGCTCATGATGTCAACATGTGGTACTTGGACAGTGGTTGTTCAAGACACATGTGTGGTCATAAGGATATATTCAGTACCTTTGAAGAATATTTTGGTGGAAGTGTTACATTTGGTGATGGAAGCACTTCCCAAGTTAAAGGTAAAGGAACTGTTACTGGTCCAAATGGAGTTTGCTTAAAGAATGTTCTATTTGTATCTGGTTTAAAGGCAAATCTTATCAGTATTAGCCAATTATGTGATTCAAGATTATTTGTTAATTTTACCAGAAAAGAATGCAAAATATTGGATAAATCTGGTAGAACTATTCTTGTAGGTGAAAGAACAAGTGATAATTGCTATGGGATTATTGGGAATAATGAGTGCTCTTTAAAATCCTCTATAGGCAATGAAATTGATTTGTGGCATAGAAGACTTGGCCACATTAACTATAGAGATTTGTCAAAAATCTCTAAGTCTGAGTTGGTTAGAGGAATTCCCAAGTTTGGGAAAAATAAAAAGAAATGAATGTGTGGTCCTTGCAACCAAGGAAAGCAAATCAAAGCCACACACAAGAAAATCAACATTGTAGGAACATCAAAACCATTAGAACTGATTCATATGGATTTAATGGGACCTACAAAGACTGAGAGTCTGGGAGGAAAGAAATATATATTTGTTGCTGTAGATGACTACAGCAGATATACCTGGGTAGACTTTCTAAGAGAAAAATCTGAATGTTTCAACTGTTTTAAACATCTGTGCTGTCAAATTCAAGTTGAAAAGAACTTGCAAATAGGAAAGATTGTAAGAATCAGATCTGACCATGGGACAGAATTTGAGAATCAAATGTTTTCCAATTTCTGTGAAGAACATGGAATCAAACATGAATTTTCTGCTCCTAAGACTCCACAACAAAATAGAGTTGTGGAGAGGAAGAACAGAGTTTTACAAGAAATGGCTAGAACCATGATGATAGCCAAGAAAATTTCAACAAAATTCTGGGCTGAAGCTATAAACACTGCCTGTTACATTAGTAACAGAGTTTATATCAGATCTGGATGGAAACAAACTCCCTATGAACTTTGGAAAGGAAAACAGCCAAATTTGAAATATTTCAGAGTATTTGGAAGTAAATGCTATATCTTAAGGGACAGAGAAAATCTAGGAAAATTTGATTCTAGAAGTGATGAAGGAATTTTTCTAGGATATTCTTCCTCTAGTAGAGCTTACAGAGTTTTTAATTTGAAAAAAACTGTTGTAATGGAATCTATAAATGTGCTAATTGATGATGAAAGTATTGACAGTGAATTTTTGCAGGTTGTAGATGAAGAGGATGAAATCAGAGATGCTTCCTCAAGCATTGAAGTGGTTCCTCTGACAAAAACTCTCAAAGATCATCCTACTGAGCAAATTGTTGGAAATATTTCAGATGGTGTCAGAACAAGACATCAGGTACATAATGAGGTAAGATTTTCTTCTTATCTCTCTCAATTTGAGCCAAAATCTTATAAAGATGCATTGTTAGATGATTCTTGGTTGAATGCTATGCATGAAGAACTGAATCAATTTACTAGAAATAATGTTTGGGAATTGGTTGAAAGACCCTCTGATCTGAATGTGATAGGAACCAAGTGGATTTTTAAAAACAAATCTGATGAGAATGGGATAGTAACCAGAAATAAGGCTAGGCTTGTTGCTCAGGGGTATACTCAAGTAGAAGGAATAGATTTTGATGAAACCTTTGCTCCTGTAGCTAGGTTAGAATCAATCAGATTACTGTTGTCTATTGCATGTTACTTGAAATTTAAATTGTTTCAAATGGATTTTAAGAGTGCTTTTTTGAATGGATATCTGAATGAAGAGGTCTATGTAGAGCAACCTAAAGGATTTGAGGACACAAATCATCCTAAATATGTCTATAAACTGAACAAAGCCTTGTATGGACTCAAACAAGCTCCTAGAGCTTGGTATGAGAGACTTACCTTCTTTTTACTTGAATCTGATTTTATGAGAGGAAATGTAGATAAAACTCTCTTTATTCAAAGAGAGTCCAAACATATTTTGATTGCTCAAATCTATGTTGATGACATAGTGTTTGGGTCCACTTCTGAAAATCATGCTCACTCATTTGCTGATTTAATGAAAAGTGAATTTGAAATGAGTATGATGGGTGAACTGAACTTTTTCTTAGGTCTTCAGATTTATCAATCTCAACAAGGAATTTTTTTCTCTCAAGCAAAATATTCAAGAAATCTTGTTAAGAGATTCAGCTTAACTCATGCTAAACATGCTAGGACTCCTATGAGTACTAGTTTAAAACTTGGAAAAGATGAATCTGGAAAAGTTGTAGACCCTACCCTGTACAGAGGAATGATTGGGAGTCTACTGTACTTAACAGCAAGTAGACCTGATATAAGCTTTAGTGTTGGAGTTTGTGCTAGATATCAGGCTAATCCTAAAGAATCCCATCTGAATGCTGTAAAAAGGATTATAAAATATGTTAATGGGACTATTGATCTGGGAATCTGGTTTTCCAAAGAGACAAACCCACATCTAACTGGATACACTGATGCTGATTGGGCTAGGTGTATGGATGACAGAAAAAGCACCTCTGGTGGTTCTTTTTACATGGGAAATAATCTCATTGCCTGGTTAAGCAAGAAACAAAACTGTGTTTCTCTGAGTACTGCTGAAGCTGAGTATATTGCTGCAGGAAGCAGTTGTACTCAACTTATCTGGATGAAACAAATGTTATCAGATTATGGGGTAGATCAAGATCAAATGATTCTCTTCTGTGATAATCAAAGTGCCATAAATATCTCTAAGAATCCTGTTCAACACTCAAGGACCAAACATATAGATATCAGGCATCACTTTATAAGAGAGTTGATTGAAGACAAAACTGTTGTGATTGAATATATATATCTACTGAAAAACAGTTGGCTGACATTTTTACCAAACCTTTAGATCAAAACAGATTTGAAACTCTTAGGAAATCCCTAGGAGTATGCTCTCAAAACTGAAAATCAGGTTCTGTTTTGAGTTAATTTTGATGTAAAATGTCTCACATATCTGTTCAAAATGAATTTGTGTGTTCTTATTACTAAGATCTGTTTTCAGGAAGATTGAGTGTATGCATATTGACAGAAATGTCTTATTTCTAACCAGCAACTTTGTCTGAAACACCTGTACGTATTGAAGCTTATTGTGTGGTAAAGCTTGGGATCTATAGGCTATCACCTTTGTGAAAAGAAAAGTTTTGGAAATGGCTGTCATAGAGATTAGAGTGAAAGCCACTGTAAATCTCAAAAAGAAAAAGATAAAGAAGGTATATTCTTGGAATGAACTGTAAACTCAGGTTTTTTAAGGGTCAATGCCTTCTTTAAAAAGAAAAAGAGATCAGAAAAAGCTACCTATCTCTGATGTGCGAAAGCCACCAAAATGAAGTTGGGATATGTCTATACTTTTCAAGATTGTTTACACTGAAATAGCCTTCTATATGTATGAAGTGTAAAAGTCAAAAATGTTGCTCATTTCTCACAAGCATTGACTCATTAGTATGCATATATGCTTAATATCTTGAAGAAAATTTATAGTATGAGAAACCATAAAGGAAATTTTGCTCTTTGATATGAAATGTACCACATCTGAATTAACTTTGATAGGTACTTCAAGATCAGTTTTGTGATAAGTACTTCTTAGATTGAATAAGTTGATTATCTGGATGATTTTTGGTTAAGCTAAAATCTCAGCTTTGTGTTTGGAAGTAGGAGGATGTCGTGAAAAATTGATCAAACCTCTTTTATAAATTTATGCATTGAATCTGTAGTTTTCTTTGTGTGTGCATGTGCACCTTCTACGCCGCCAGTTGCTCGCTGGCAGCGTATTTTGTTTGCCTATATATAGGTGAAAGTGCGCTATTTTTTTACCCCTGTTCTTTTTCACCCTCTTCGCTTTTCCCTCGCCTCTCGCGTCGTGTCCCGGTGCTGCTGTCGCTGTCACCTTCTTCCTTCCTGCCTACTGTTCAGGTAAAAATTTTTTTTACTATCTTCGTCCTGCTTCTCCATTTTTCTGCTTCCTAGTTCTGTAGTTTTCTCTCATTATTCGAAGCTAGGGTTTAGTAGTTTTTTCAGCCATTAGGGCTTTCTCGTTTTGTTGGTTGGTGCTGTCTGTTTTCTCTTTCTCTTCCATTTCTTTTACCATGCCTCTCAAGAGAAAGTCGAGAACTGATTCTCCTTCAACATCGTCTCCTCCTGTGAGGTCTCCTCCTGTGAAGTCTCCTCCTGTGAGGTCTTCTCCTGTTATTCCTTCTCTTCCAGTGAGACCTCCTTCCCCTTCTCATTCTTCTGAACCGTTTGTGGGGAATGGTTTATCTGATTTCAATACTTTCTTCAAGCACAGGCCTCTTCTTCTGGAAAGGGCCATCAAGCTTGAGTCTTTTTCTGAATCCCCTTTCTTCTCATTGTTTTCGGACAATGGTTGGAAAAAATTTGCGTTACTTGGTGGTTTTGCTTATCCGGACCTGGTCCGTGAATTTTACTCTAATCTTCATCATCTCCATCTTGCCAATCAAGGCTCTGTAAAAGCCTATGTCAGGGGAATTTCTTTCGACTTCTCGAAAGAGCTTATTTCCTCTCTTCTTGAACTGCCTCTTGTTGACTCTCCCTCTTTCAACTTTCTTGAGTCACACACTGATCCTCCTATGGAGTCCATCATTCCCTCTCTAATCGTTCAGCGTGCTCCCACTTCTATTAAGAATAAGCCCAACTATTTGCCTCATGGCTCTCTTCAAGATCTTCTTCGGATCTTGAACTTGTTTGTCTGTGCTTCTCTTGTTCCTTCTGATCATCACTCAGAGATCTCTCACCATCGGGCAAGACTTCTTCATGCCATCTGGAACAGAGAAAGTATCTGTATTCCTTCCATTATCTTCCATCAGATTCTTCAGTCTCGGAATTTAAAATCCAAGACTGCTGCTCTTCCTTTTGGAATTTTCATCTCGTACATGTGTGTTCATCAGGGGGTACTTCCTGATCCTACTGAATTGATTATTCATCCCCGTCCTCCCATTGCTTCCTCCACTCTGACCCGAAGTAAACGAGCAAGTCCGTTTCGGGTGATGTCTTCTGATCCCTCCTCTTCTCAGTCCTCTCTGTCCAGCCCTGATGCTGTGGCCATCATAGAGAAACTGAATTCAATGCAAGCTTCTCAGGAGGCTTTCTATTCAGAGGTTTGGTCTCACATGCTCATGATGAGCATGTTCAAATCCGAGACTCAAGAGAAGCTGGGGCAATTAATAAAGGATGTCGATTTTACTTGTGGAGAAGTACAAAGGGACGTTGCTGCTCAACAACGTATGCAAAATGAAGCGGATCATTTTCTGGAATGCATTTGGAAGACTCAGCTGGAAATGGATCACAAGCTCAGTTGGCTGCACTCCAGATCCCAAGATGCATACAAGCACTACTCAAGGTCTTGGGAACCCAAACCACCATCCAGAAAGGGGGAGAAATTTGGATGATGCTACTGGAGTAGCTACTGGAGTTTCTGGAGTTTCTGGTTCTGTTGATGGTTTGGCTGGGTTGGTGCTGATGCTTGCTGTTTGCTGCTGCCTGTTATTCTTTTTGCTGTGGATATGATATTTGTTTTTGTTATGTTCTATTCTGGGTGTTTTCTCCTGAATATGGGTGTATAAGGGGAGTGATAAGTAAGGGGGAGAAAATGTCTGTCTTTCTTTCTTGAACAGTGTATATGATTTTGTTATCTATATATCTGTTTGTAAATGAATGAAATTCTGGATTCGTCCAAATCATTGTGTCTCTCGTTAACAGTGTGGTTTTAAATTTCTTGAATGGAAATCATCATTAACTAAGGTTAATATTAAACTCTGGTGTAAGGTTGTTGTCAATCATTTGCCAAGGGGGAGATTGTAAGTGTGAAAACTCACACTCCTGTTATGGAAAATGATTGACAAATTATGTTTCTAATGAAGCTTCAAGATGTGCAGATTAAACAATGAAAATTCAGTAAATTCAGTAAAGAAGAAGAAGTTGGTGCCACCACACTGCTACCACGCCGCTGCCACCCCGCTGGCAGCGCATAAGGGAATTCGTGTGTCGAAAGAAAGGTTCGTGCACCTGCCGCGTACTTTCCCGCTAGCAGCTCGCTAGCAGCGCACTTTTAACTGATTCATCTTACTCTGAGCGGGACTTGAGTTCGCTACCAGCCGTCTACATCGATCGCTTCACGATGCTACCAGCGCTCGACGCGATCTGAGTTTTATTCTTTAAATAGACGAGTTGTAATTTTCAATTGTGACTTTTTTCTTTGGATCATTTGTTTTTCGAATCTTGAGGTGTTTGAGATTCGATAAAATCTTCTTTAGAGAGTCGGCGATCGAGTGAGGGGGAGATCTGAGATAGATCGCCTGGAATTGAAGACAGTGGATTCTTCTTCAATTCGGAACTTCATCTGATCGTGTGATCGCCTGGACTGGTGATCGGCCTTGATTGATGCGTAGGTGGATTCCTACTGCATTGGATCGTCTCAGTGGATTCTGAGAGGATTGCTGCGATCTGAATTGATCGTGTCCTGCAGCTTGTGGATTCAAGCTGTGTTGCAGTTCGTGGATTCGAACTGTGGATCACTGGTAAGTGATTGTTTGCGATCTGGACTGATCGTGTTCTGCAGCTTGTGGATTCAAGCTGTGTAGCAGTTCGTGGATTCGAACTGTGGATTGCTGTTGAGTGAGTCAAATTGTAAAGGTTAAGTATGTACTCCTTTGTAATTGTCTTTTCATTCAATAGTGGATTTTGAAGGGTTAGTCGCCTCATATAGACTCGAGGTTTTTCCTGGATCTGGATCCAGGTTTCCTCGTATAATTCTTTGTGTACTGTTTCCGCATTGTTCAATTCTGAATTGTTATAGATCGTGGACCTTAAGAGTAGTCCTCTACTCTTTCAGTTGTCTATTTCATTGTTATTTGATTAGATGTCAAGCATGGGTGATACTAAAATTAGTGATGAAAATGCTGAAACTACGGTAGCTTCCTTGGTGTCATCGAGTGCTAAAAGGCCATATAAAGGAAGATCAGTGGTTTGGGAGCATTTTACTAAGTTGAAAAGTTTAAGTGGGGGAAAATCTTAATGGCAACATGCAACTATCGTCATAATGTGTGAAACCCCAGATTCTTGACCACTAGCTTAAGTGCTAATCAAGAGATAATTAACAAGTCCTAACAAATAATATTTTAAATTGTGAAGGTGAATTGGGAGGAGCCCAGACTTGAAGCCAACCAAGTGGCTAAATCCAAGTTTATCATAAATGTGTAAGGGTAAGCCTTTCTTCATTTGAGTAATTTCTAAGTTATTAAATGAATTATTTCATGTGAGATGAAGAATGGCTAAGTGGTAAATTGTTGTGTGCAATAGGAGGAGAGTGACAAGATGGTTATTTTGGGTGTCTTGAGGGGAGAAGGGCATACTTGGAAGGAAATTGCCAAAAATCCATTTGGAGAAATTTTATTAAGTGTAAAGAGGGGTTTTGAGGGTTCATTCGTACGAAACCCCACCCTCTATTCTTTCTCTCCTTCTTCCTCTCCTACTCTCCCCATTATTTCCTTGGATGAGCTACCCAAGGGAGGTATTCAAGAGCACAAAACGTGTGGGAGCTATTGCATTAAGAAGAAGAGCTACACCTTTGTTGGAAGAACCAAAGTTGGAGACTTTCATTGGTTGTTTTCTTGGAGGATTGAGGCGGAGCAACCAAAGAGTGCTGCTTGCGGCTTGCATTAGGAGCAAGAAGATTTTCTTGGTTGATTGCTAGAGTTAAACAACACCCTACCCACCTAAATTTTGTTTATCTCGTTTTCGTATGAAATGTGAACAATTTGGGGGGTTTTGTGTAAACTTGATTATCTTTGCAAATAGGAGAGGGATTTGTTGGGGGTTTGGTAAGTAATAGGTAACCACACATGCTAGAGACAATTTAGAGACCAAAAACCATAGAAATGAGTGAGATTTGAAAAATCCTAGAAAATCACAAAATTCGGATTTTTCGCGACCTGGGAATCGCTAGGGCGCCCGATAGAGCACTCGAGCGATATCGAGCACCCATTCTTATTCCCTAGTTGCAGGTTGGCTGCTCGTTGGCACTCGAGCGCCTAATCGAGCTCCCCGCCTATGTTTTTTTAAAACCCCAGAACCCGAGAGTTGAAATTTGGCCTAAGCCGGGCGCCTAAGCACTCGAGCGAGCACTCAGGTGCCCATGCCCAAATTTGAGTATTTTTGGATTTTAGTACAAATCCAACTACGGATTGTTTTTATTTGAATCCAACACATGTGCAAATAGGATTTAGGTTTCTAGGAAGTGTACACATTGGAATCAACTCAAAATTCCAAATAACCAAGATTTTGGGTACGTTCTACTGAAATAAGTTTCCTAGGAAGTTTATGTTCCAGATTGCTATAGAAGTAGGGTAATTTAATTCTACCACTTGAAACACCTTTTAAATGATCCTTGGAAGTAGAAAACCAAAGCCAAATTAAAGTTGTACATGTTTCCAAAGAGTTGGGGCCTAGGTTGCCCAAGTGAGATATGAAATGCAAAACTTAATACCATGAATGTATCTTGTTGTTATTGATTATTGTGGTAAGCATGTGATCTATTTTAGGGCATTGGCCCATTTGTTTAGCATGATATGAAAGGGGCATTGGCCCGATATTGATGTTACTTATATGGAGGGCAATGGCCCGAGTTCCATGAGATAATGAGAAAGGGCTTGGCCCAAGATTGACTCGGGTAAGGCCATGAGCTACCCTTGAGATTATACGCATGATGGCATGGTTTGACACATGGAATTGATTGAATGAACACTTACATAATGAACAATCTTAAGTTATGGATCCATAAATTTAAGTAGGTGTGTTTGTATATAATGCCATGACCAAGTGTTATTGTCCTTGTGTTACTATATTGCTTATATCATCTCGGCACCAAGCAACATCAGTGGCCGATGCCCATTGCTATGGGGAATCGGCATGGATGCCTATACGTCAAGGGTAATCATCGTATGGATTCCTAACATCAAGGGTAATCGGTGTTGGATGCCTAGCCAGTATGAGGAATCGGTGAAGCTAGATGGGGTCATGTGCACTATGTATTAAACACCCTAAATAACAAAGTGATAAGAATAAATGTATGATTGTTTATTAATGGTTGATTTGTACACCTTGTGCGCGCTGATGCCACACGGTGAGGCGCATGTGGAGTGCGTGCCTCCTAAAGGTTAAATCAGGATTTTGGAGTCACCACTGCCTGATGGGGTGCAGGCAGACACCTGGGTACCTATGTAGGTCTACTTTGATGGTCTACATCTTTTTGAGATTCTGGTTAAGGTCTCGGTTGTGGTCTGGGGAAGGTCGAAAATACCCTGGTCCACCCCGTCGGTTGACGGGTCCCTCGGGTTTCCCTGGTTCAAGTCAACTTGGTATAACTCAGCCTATTCCTAAGCCAACGTGCACACTTTTTGTTGAGTTTGGTGGGGACCACCTGAGTTGTGTGGGTCCCTTTATTTGATTTTATCTTATTTTATTAAGTGATTTGGGTCTGATTGGGAGGGCCCCCTTGGAAGGCCCACGGATCCCTTGGTGGGCTAGGTTTAGCCCATGTGTCCCTTTTGCTGGGCCTCAACCTAATCTTAGGTTTAAGTGAAAAATTAAATCAGGATTTATTTGGTGGACCTGGATGATCTGTGGGCCCGTTGGGTGGGTCACACAATGGTTGCCAAGTAGCTTTGAATTATCTTGGTTAAGTTATGTCAAAATGGGCTAGGCATGCGCTTGGGGCCCTTGTCCTAGGCTTGGGGGATTAAGGTTTTGAACCCTGCCCTTATTCAGTTTAATGGGCTTAGTGGGCACAATAGGCTCAAGCCCGCGGTCATGGCCAAACCAAACCCTAAACTAGCAAGCATATCCAAGTTGGGCTTTTGTTGGGCCTCAAATGGTGTGGCCTACTTAATTAGCTTGGTTGTCTTATTTAAGTCCAAGTGAGATGTTTGGGCTTGGTGGGCCCCATTGGAAGGCCCATAATTAACTGAGTTGGATCAAATGAGTCCAAGGCTGACCCGGAAACTCTATTGGTTCACTTGGTTCAGTTGAAAGTGGGTGAAAAAATAGCAAAGGGGCCAAAAATTGATTTTTTGTGTTTTTCAGGGTGTAACCGAAATCTAATTTCGGTTACATCAAAATGCCACATGACCGAAATAAAATTTCCGTCATATACATTTTATACATAACTGAAATATCATTTCGGTTACGTATACATTGTGTGTAACGCCCCAAACCTGGGTCAGTGCAAATCGGCACCCGACCCGAACCCGGTTCGCTACTGTAACAACCCGAATTTAGTTCAACAACCAAATTCGAGGTGTTACTGGCCCATATCAAATACATCATCAATAATATACCAGACCAAAGAATTAAAATCCATTCAACTTATTATACTATCAAAGTGCGGAACAAATATGTGCGGATGTGTAGTTTAAAATCCTCAAATAAACATATAGTTTGATCATCAATCATTAATATCAAAGTCTGGTAAAATAAACTGGTTACTATCTCTCTCCCATCTCTCTAATACATCAAATTCAAATGAATAATAATAATCTAATTAAAAGTGCTAAGTCTATATAATTCATCCACCTCACACAAGATCCAGATAATAGTAATCCTCCAGTGTATACTCAGCTATCTCTCCCTGGAAATCACTAAGATCCCCCTCTCGCGTATCAGCTGAAAAATGAAATAAAAGTAGGGTGAGATACGAATATCCCAGTAGGTAACACATGCATGATTAAACAGTTCATATAAGTAAAGTAACAGTTCATGCACGATTAAACAATATCGACTAATCAGGCTCGTCTAATCATTCATGAATACAAAACAGTTTGATAAACAGTTCTAGAAATGAATTTCAGCAAGTTTTAATATAAGAATCCAATATCAAGATCGATAACATAATTCACACTTTGCTAAGATGCACTATGCAGTCACATCCGATCAATATCTCAATCATATGCCTCCAGCATGTATTCAATAATAATATCAAGTGTTTTGATTTCAGTGTCATTGTAGGACTCACAAAGATAGATAAACCTTTTGAGATGATTCTCAACCAATTGCTATACCACCGTGCGACTTAGGAGCAATGCTACTAATGATACTCAAGTCCTATGCAGCGCAGCTTAGACAAGAGTCGTAGTCACTAACTTATTGCACACGTACCAATCAGAGTTGGCATGTACCAGTAGCATGCAGTACCAAAATCAATACATGGAGATGGTCGCTTATCCACATGTACAGGGAATCACCAGCGGCTCACCGGGGTGTCCCTCCAGACATAGGACCTTCCCAGACAAACTAACTTACAAAGGAAGCGTGTCGCATATAGGAGTAACTCAACCCAAATGACATATCCCTCAGCTATCTAGCTACAACTATGGATCCATAACCAGCTATGCCCACTAGACTCCAAAATTCCCTAAAATATAATATTTCTGTAAGGGTTGGTGCCTAGCGGCATATAAAGGTTAAATCTGTTAATTACTTCAATATTTGGTCATCTGAGTTCTGAATTCTCTATATACAGTTTTCTGGTTTATAATGTCATTTAGAAGATGTTCTAGTAATTAAATACAAGTTAGGTTTTCCAAAAACTAGGTTTCTCCATTTCTTTCAAAGTTTGGCAACTAATGTCCTAAATACCTTCCTAATTTATTTTTCTGTAAAACAGGGAATTAGATAATTTATTTTGCTATTAAAACATCTTATTTAATCATTAAAATTGTCTAAAAATAGTTTGGAATTGAATCAGGGTGTGAAATTATGAAAATCTACAAAATCTGAACAGAGCGCCTTGGATCGCCCGGGCGGTCTGTGGTCGGCTGTAGTTCAAATCAGAACGTCGACGATACGTCTTCAAACGGTCTACGACGGTCTACGATTTATAACAAGCGCCTAAGATCGCCGATGATCGCCGAGAACAGTTGAGGTCGGCGGTCGTTCAAAATCGAACAGAATCAGTTCCAAAACATGATTTTCTCGTCTAAACTCATTCTAACATATTTATAACATGATTATCAAAATATATACATCATTACATATCATAAAAACATGCTTTTGTCGATTAATCACATGTAAATACAAAAACGAAGGTAAATGGTGTCACATACCTCTTTTGTGCGTGGTTTCTCTCCTTCTTCTCCAAACAAAAGTTCTCACAAACGCAAGGTACTCCCTGGACGATGAAGAACACAAAAACCCAGGATTTTCTTCTTCCTCTTCTTCTTCTTCTCCTTCGGTCGCTCGTTCGCTCAAGGTTGTCGCTTGCGGCTGTTGAATACAAGCGAAATACGAACGTGTAATGTTTTAGGTTATTAAACTAATACTTATACTCACGGATCCCATGTACCTCACATACACCAAATTCCATACACACGCCCAATCAGAATACATACCTCGATATCTCATGATCGAACGGTCAGATCTGCGTCCAATTCTAGATCTCCACTAATTAGATCATCCCCTACAATAATAAATTATTTCTATCAATTATAACTCTCACTAATATCATTTATTAATTTAATTTATTATTTAAGGAAAATTCGGGGTTTTACATTATGCTTGCCCGACCTGTATTTTCGGGCAAACACAGAAAACCAATTTTTTGGGTTTTTCGAGAGGTGCTGGGTTCCCAAGTCCTTTAGGATGATTAGGGAGTTGTGTGGGCCCCTGTGTGGGCCCAAAATGGCTAGGGTTGAGATGAAGAAGCCTTGCTTGGCCTCCTTGGTGGTCTTTGGATCAAAAGGGGAAGAGGGTCCCTCTTTGTGAGTGGGATCTCAAACCATAGAACAGGGACCTAGGGTGTCCCTATTCTTGTGCAAGGTACACCCCCTCTACTCTTTGGGGAGAGCTGGAAGGGTGGCCCAATAGGCCCGTGTGCTAGTCTACGGCCAAGCCATTCACACATGCTTGCAAATCATCCAACTAAAGCTTTAAAATAATCCACCAAGCCCTTAGAACAAGCTGTAGATTGGTGGCCAAAGTGTATATGTGTCCATGTTAGTGCATACGCGGATGAAATGGACTAGGGTAGATGCTTAGGCATGCTTTCCAAATACGCAAGGCATGTGCATGAGACTATATGTGCAACATATGTGAAGAGAAGAACCAAAAAACAGCAAGCACATCATGTGGAAATGTGTGCACCATGATACCTATGCATACTAATCCATGCAATCATCCCATGCTAGGAAACCATGACAAATCACACCCAAAGAGGACTAGAAGGAACACAAAAAGAAGGGAAAAAATGGGGAAAAAGGGAGCATGATGTTAGGGATTCGCATACATATGCATGCATACTTTATAGCACCTGAAACACCACAAAATCAGCAATCATGCAAGTATAAGGAAACCCCTAAAAGAAGGGACAATGGGGGTTAGTAAGGGGTACATTAGATGTCTAAGAAAGGAGGGAACATGCTCCCTTATTTAATCAAGAAGAAGAAGAAGAAGGGAAAGAAGTAGCAAAATAGCAACTTTAAAAGACCTTTGAAACCTAGGAACTCTTCTCTCATCTTCCCCTTAGTTGACCGGAGGTTCCCCCCTTACCATGGGGGCTTGACCATACTTATAGGGACACAAATAAGGGAAAAGAAAAAAAGAATGGGAGAACATGCTTCAACAGAAAAATAAACACTCTATAAGTGCAAGATGATTCCAAGTGTTCTAAACATGTTTATTTCTACATATGTTAAATACAACCCAAAGGGGAAGCATACCTTGGGGTCAAATGACCTTCTTGAAGTGATTTGATCTCCCTTGAGGCAACAACCGTGGCTGAACTCCTCCTTGCTTCAAGCTAACAGCAACTTCAACCCCTTTTCAAGGTGTGAAAAGGGAGGGGAAGAAGGAAGAGGGAGGCTTGGAGGAGTTTGGGTGGGATTTGGTGGTTTTAGGATGTGATGGAAGGGTTGAGAAGGGGGTTTTCTCTTTAGGAAGAAGGGTGAGAGCTTGGAGAGAGTTGGGAGAGAGGTTAGAGGAGTTGGGGGAGATCAGCAACAAAATGAGGGTGTTCCATACATATGGGGTGGGATGGGGGTATTTAAGATGGAGGGATGCACATGGATGCATGGTGGAGAGATACATGGGGGAGAGAGAGAGAGAGAAAGAGAGTTGCATGGGAAGATCATGCATGAGGGGGGGGGGGAGATGTACATGCATGGGAAAATAACACATGGGGAAAAGAGGGGCTAGGTGTCACATGGAGAAAATGCACATGGGGAAAAGAGGGGGGCTAAGTGTTACATGGAGAAAAATACACATGGGGGAAACATATGGTGGGGGATTATTTATAGGTTTTTTTATTTATTTTAAATGAGATAAAATATTATTTTATTCAAAATTTTTTTAAGATATTAATACTATATTCTAGATATTTTCTTTTGTTGTCCTTTTCGTCAGTTTTTCGCCATGTGGCAGATTTCTGCACATTTGAAACGTGGGCAGTTTTTTGCAATTTTTCTTGAGAGTTTGAATTGCTCATAACTCTCTTATCCGAGCTCTGATTTTGGCAAACTCAGTTGCGCTGGAACTGGGTCGAGATCCTCTATCCACTGGGACAAGGTTTTGCAGAAAGCCGAAGTCGCGTCCGGAATTTTAATCTGCTCATATCTCCTTGATCTGGACCCCGATTCTAGCAAATTCAATTGCGTTGGAATCGCGTAGGAATTTCCTTTCTTCCAGGACAGAAAAAGCAATTGATCGAGGCTTGAGCAGAAAGTCAATTTCTGCTCCCCCAGGATCTGATCTGCCCATAAATCCTTCATCTGGACTCCGATTCCGGCATACCCAGTTGCGTTGGAACCGTGTCAGGATCCTCTATCTGCTGGGACAAAATTGGGCAGTTGACCCGAGTTTGAGCAGAAAGTCAACTTTTGCTCCCCTGGGTTTGACCAACTCATAACTTCTTCATCTGGACTCCGATTTGGGCAAACTTAGTTGCGTTAGAACCGTATCGGAATCCTCTATCCATTGGGTAGAAACATGGTGGCTGATTAGCACCTGATAAAAAAGTCAACTTTTCCCCTTTAGGGTTTGACTTTTCAGTTAGGGTTTTCATTTTCGGCACTTTCGGGAGGTGCAAAAATGAGGTGTTTATACACCTAAGCACAGATTTGAACTATATGTCTTGCACTAAATTGTTAACGCTTTAACTAGTATTTAAACTAACAGAATGATAGTGGCATAAACTGTGTTTTCACCGAGCATGCATGTGTTGCTTACTGAGACATTCGTCTCATAAGTTGTTTTATTGTTTTGCTTTCAAAGCCATCAACGTTCGATGTGACGGACCGGATTGGGAACAGGGGAAAGAACAAGGCACCAAGGTATAGGGAGGAGGATTTTTACCGACCTACTTAGGACTTTACTTTTCTTGTACATGATAGTTGTATATTTCTTTTGGACTTATAAACCTTCTAACTGAGAGGAGTGATTAGAACCCCATCTTTTGTAATAACCATAGTAGTCTTGTATTTAACTTTGATGTCCACGGGACTTGTTATACTTCTTTTATATATAAACACACTTTTGATACGCATAAACACGAACTGTTCTATCACTTGCACTTGTTAGGAAAAATTTTAAATTATCTGCATTTTATTGGGTCGAAAGACGAGCTCGTGAAGACCGGGTGTAGACACCCCAAATTGCACTGTCAAAATGATCAATAATCATCAAAAATCATTATCTCCTTGAAAGCCAGCACAAAAATTGAAGAAAATAAGTTTTTACCTGTATCCGGCAACTCAGGCCGGATACAAGTACTCCTCTTTGTATCCAGTGGAACGTACCGGATACAAGAGAGCTTTAGTGTATCCGGTATTATATACCGGATACCTTAAGGCCCTTGTGTATCCGGTCTGATATGCCGGATACATAAGTTTTGCTAAAAATTAGGGTTTTCCGAGAGCTTTTCACTTTTACCATCATATCCCTCATTAAATGAGTGGAAATCTCGGAAATGGCCTTAGGGTTAAGGTTGGTGGGCTATAGAAATTATGTTGTGACTACCATTCTTACTAACCCTAACCCTAGCCTTTGCCTATAAATAGGAGGCTCCTCCTCAAGCAAATGGCCATTAACTCTTGCCTTGAATTCTCGCCAAGAAGAGCTCCAAGAGAAGAGGGAAACCGCTGCGGAAGTGCTTCCAGAACCCAGGTAAGCCTCAAACCTCTTTTTAATTTTTGTCTTTACATTTCTAGATCTAGATCTCTTCTTCTACCTTTCTGTAGAATAAGGCCTTGATCTATATGTGAAAACCCTTCCCTGGCTCAAAGTATCTCAAGACTCTCCCTAGCCGTAAAACGTGAAGGCGGGATCTAGGAGAAACGAGACTGGGGATTGACCCTAGTGCTAGAACCTATGTAGCATAAAGCCTTTTGAATGATTGAAAACCGTTTCATATTTAAAGTACCCCATGATTATCTTGAAGAACCGTGTTTAACGGGAAGAGAGAACAAAGGGAAACGATAATGGAACGGAACCCTAGGTTGTTTTAGAACCTTATTTTGATGAATATGTATGCATGTTATGTTGTTGTATTGATCTTGTATGGTTTTTCACACTTGCACATACATAGCACTATTTTGGCAGGATAGGCTCACATTTGGGTATTTATTACTTTCATTGTGATAAATCTCAAATAAATGGCCTCAATCAATTCTGAAATGTTTTTAAAAGGTTTTTAAAGGTTTTGTATTTATCTTGCACGAATTGCATACACTTTGTCACAGTTTTGCATTGTTTTTCTCCAAAAAGGGCTTAACTTGACAGCAACTGTACCCCGACTTCGGACACTCATAACTTCATCGTCCGGATGAATTTTGGAGTAATTCTAGAACCATGGGAAAGGTGAAGCTGTCTAGTTTATGTCCACCAAATTTCATTAATTTATATCAAGCGGATTTTTGACACCTCTCTGTCGAAGTTGATTGGACAGTTCAGGTTCAAATACAGAACTTGTCACTTCGACGGAGCGCCATGTGTTCATTTTAAATCCGATTCGAGTGATTTTTGTTTCTGGGCACTAATTTATGAGTTTATTTTTAAATCCAATTGATTTCATAATTTTTGATTTAAATTGTGTCGTGGAGAGCAGATTTACTCAGAACTGCTCAACAGCACTTTTCTGGGTCAATCTGTGATCCTTGCGGCCTGTTCGGGAAGTCACCCAAGGCACATCCGAATGAGTTTTTGTATTAGGCTAGTTTCTTTTGAAAAATGGCCATACAGACTTCATTGACACCAAATTTCACGAATTTCTATGGAGTAGATTTTTCTAGGTGATTTTCCAAAGTTGCCTACTTGCTACTTTTGATTTTCTCCGGCAGCAACTTTAAAAGAGCCATAACTCTTAGGATTTCAACCGGAATTAATTGAAATTTTGCATGAGACTATTGTTTACCCTAATCTTTCAAATGGATTTGGTTTGATTTAATTTAAAATTGGATTTGATTAATTTCAAGAGAAATGGCCTTACTTTTTACCAAATTTCCCGGATTTGCCTCAACTTGGTTTTGTGCAACTTTTGCTGTGATTTCCATCTTTTTGTGATATTCCAGAAGTGATATTAACATAAAAGAAGATCTGGAATTCATTTGGATTTTCATGTGAAGATATCATATATTTGTCCTTTTTCAAGGTTTTCATGATTTTTTAGCAAGCTTTCTATTTTCTTTTGGCATGAATAACACTTGGCAACCACCTTGTGTGGGTGAATGGGGGTGCCTAACACCTTCCCCCATTCATAATCTAATCCCCTTACCCATCTTTGGATTTGATTTTCAAGTAGGGTTTTTTTTTTACTCTAGAATTTGCCTTTTAGCACTTTTTATCTCTTTTTGCTTGTTTTTAATTCTTTTGGTGTCCATTCACACCTCAAAATTCTGAATGGTGGCGACTCTCCCAATTTTATGTCGAGCCCCGTGTGTTGACGGAGGGGAAATCATCCCGGTGATTTTTCCCATGTCTCACACCGGGGACAGGTGGGTGCCTTGGAGAGGCATACTTGGTTTTGGGTCGTTACAATTTTTGGTATCCGAGCGAAATAAGATCCTAAACCTAGAAATAGAAGCCTTAGGTTGGTTTTGGGGAATGAGTGCACGATAGCTAGAACCCCTAGGTTGTTTTTAGGGATTCGTTTCCTTATTTTTGATTGAGTAATTATTATTATTATAGTATGTGATTGTGTGTGATGAGCAAAATGTATTTGGTTATACTAAGGTAATTTGAAGCATTGGCCAGTGCTAAATATATACGAAGTGATTAACCCTATACAAGTGGGATAGCTTTTTAGTTAAATTTTGCATGAAATAAATATATACCTACCTGTGTATTATGATGAAGAAATTAGTGAAGGAAATTTCGTGACAATTGCCTCGACCTTCGTATAGCTACAGATATACTGAAGGGAGTGGTAGTGATGAAGTCATAAGTATTCCTTTGAATTTCTTTTCTTTTGTAATTGGTAATGTATGTGAATTCTCTTGTCTTAATTCATTGTACTTGTAAAATTTCAGTTGATATGGCTCCTAGATTGAGAGGTAGAGCTAGTAGAGCGGCAGTGGCAGCTGCCTATGTTCCTGTTTATGGTCCCGCGGATATTCCAGCGGAGGATCTAGTTATTGACCCGGTTGTAGATCCAACTGACGTCCCAGTTGAGGATCCTATTGTAGCTCCGGTTGGTATTCCAGATGCTGCAGAGATTCCATTTGGTGCCCCACCTGATGTCGCAGTTACTAGGGGACAGATGTATAAGGTTTGGAGAGTGTTGGGCGAGGTGTCCACTTTTTTCCAGCAGCAGGTTGCTGCGAACCATCAGAATGGGCAGAATCTGCCTGGTCATGAGAGAGGTGATCAGATAGCTGATGCTATGAGGTAGTTTAGGAGGATGTCTCCTCCTTCCATTCATGGGCATCCTGATCCCATGGAAGCGGAGAGATGGTTGTTGAGGATCGAGAAGATCTTCACAGCTATAGGATGCCGAGAGGAGGACAAGGTAGGCTTGGCTACCTATGTTCTAGAGGGTGAGGCTGACTTCTGGCGGATGTCAATGATGGCGGAGATGGCTGTTGAGGGAGTCCTACATACTTGGGAGGAGTTTAAGGATATGTTCTTCGACCGATATTTTCCTAAGAAGGTGAGGATACAGAAGGAGGCGGATTTTCCCCATATATCCCAGGGGAGCCAGTCAGTGGCTCACTACCTAGTGAGATTTATAGAGTTGTCGAGATACGCTCCGCACATCGTCAACACGGAGGGCAAGAAGACTCAATACTTTGAGAGAGGCCTTCGACAAGACATCAGGGATAGAGTGGAGGTGTTCCTGAGTAGTAGTTTCTTCGAGTCTGTGAGGAGAGCTATGGTAGTTGAGAGGACGTAGTCCAGGGGATCCGAGGAGGTGAGAGCACAGAGGGTGCTGCCTAGGCCAGCATAGGGACAGAGGAGGTATCCCGGCAGAGATGATAGGCAGAGATATATTCCTGGTGATCATAGAAGACCCAGTTGAGGGGTCCAGGTTGGTGGAGATCCAAGCCAAAGGGATGTTAGTGCCAGTTGCCAGTCATGTGGTCTCCACATTGTCCTAAATAAATTGCACATATCGGCTTAGGAACGGGTGAGATTAACGCGAGTTGACTCATAACCATGATGACCCATGGGACTTGTCACCCGACGGAGGGGACCGAGGTGTCTACGGACTTTCCCAAACCGTAACCGAGTACTTAACCAGAATCTCAAGCTGCAGACCACCTAATTAGACAACCTTTTAGGCACCCTGGTGTTTGTTGTACCCCATCAGGCAGTGATGACTCTTCATTCCCCAATATCCTTTTCCCGATCCTGAAAGCATGCAATCCTTTGTACTTTCATCAGATAACGCGCTGGGACATATCCCTAAAGGAGGCACGCACACGTGCACGTCCCAATCAGTGCAGACTGCGGATCGACGCGCGCACAACTACCCAACTAGATCATTTGTGATCGCTCTATCCTCCAAGTCTTCCATTACAGGGAGATGATAGCTTATCTCCTTTCCACTTCTTCATGTCGTAGTGGAAAGGAATTCCCTTCGCTGCGTCTTGTCACAACGGCTTGTGATGATACTGTTTGCCTCAGACTAGAGAATATCCTACCACCGGCGATCTAATTGTGACCACCCCCATACTCACTCATCATTTATCACAGTGATAAGAGAGAGGCAGGTACCATGTCAGCTTTGATGAAGCTAGAGGAGTAATTGAAGCAATCACGCCAAGCAATATAGCTAGCGCAAACCCCCAAATTAACACTATTTGTGGACGTTCCCTTTAACATTTTCTTATCCTATGACGCCACGACGATAAAAGAGAGAGGTCAGTACTATTCATATTGTTAATTTTCTTTCTTTTCCTTTTTATTTGAAGGTTGATTGCACGGATCAACTCTTATTCCTTGCCTATAGTGACCAACACACCCCTCAACCGTCACCTTTTGTGACCGACATGTCTCACGGTCGTTACTATAGTGGCCGGCACGTCCCACGGCTATCACTTTTTGTAGCCAACACACCCCACAACCGTCATCTTTTGTAGCTGATAATCATTATGGCCTTCATGCTTTATGGTCGATAACCATTATAATCTTAACATCAATGGCCGCAAACTATTGTCCCCATCACTATTGTTATTTGTTGTACCTAGTAACCAAGAATCTATATCGAAGGACGAACCCCAACCTTCGTTCAATCACCTGACTATTAATATATCATGGGTGGCTTGCAATACGACTAAGTCGATTCTAGCTTGGATTGGACCAAGTATTCGGGGTTAAGACCCGACCCAACTCATTGTACTTATAGAGGTACTAGCTCGCCTGAGCAACATCACACCAAGTGCCAAGTCCGGGAGAAAAACGGAGGAACACTCACGTTCTCTCATTCTCTCTTCTTTCTTTTTCTTATGTTTTTCTCTCTTTCACAATGAATCCAGCATCTCCTTCTCGATTTGCTTCCTTCTATGAATCTCTCTCTTCTATAAATGATTGAACCTTCTCACAAACCTTTCTCTCTCTTCCGTGAAATCTCTTCCTTTCGATTATCTCTTAAAATTTCTCTCTTTCATAATTGTTTCCTCTCTTAATTTTCTTTCTAAAACTCTCTCTCTCTCTCTCTTTCTCTCTCTATCTATATACAGTAAGAGAAACAAACAGAATCTCAGTTCCCTCTTAAGTCTAATAGGGGAATTAGCATATTTTAAAAATTTTAAAATATAATACTAACTCACTATATTTGTGGTTTTGCACAATCTTTCTTGTAGAGTATGTGCTCCCAAATATCACATTCATTGTAACATATATGTATATGTATGTGAGTATAAAATTATTTATTTGACAAAAATTTCTTAAACTTATTATCACATGTTAATAATTTATGTTTAATAGTTGATTGCATAAATACAATGACAATATTAAAAGAAAAGAAAACAATGATACATATATATACATATAAATATTCACTTATATATATTTGGTGGAGTTTTATACATATATCTATATAAGTGCGTGTACATAAAGTCAACATTAACTTCGGGCTTTTCGGGTTGTGTAGCTTGAACCCAAGTCCAACCCAAACTCAACTTCGGGCTTGAAATTAAACCCAACCCAAACCCAAACCCAAACTCAATGCTCACTTTGGGCTTTTATTCGGGTTGGGTTGGGCGGTCAGGGCTAAATTTACAGCTCTACTGGTGGGTCGTTATGGCAGGGGATTGTTTTGTTTGTGGGGGGTAATATTTGAAAAGAAAAAAAATAGAGGGCTTGAATCTGAGGGGAATGTTCCCCCCTATTCTCTTTGGCTACGTTTGGTTAGCTGGATTGTTCCGAGTTTTGCCACAAAACAAACTTTCTTTCATAAATGGGGCGTTTGGTTAGAAGGAAAATGTGGGACCCACAGAAATTAAAATCATTCAACATTCATTCAACGCATGTTTTGCCCAGTTTTGTTTTCCGACCAAAATGGTTGGATTTTGCCAGAAAAGAAAGTCCAACCAACGGTTATTACCTATTTACCCCTGGTTTTTTTTCCAATCCCTCCTTTCTCCATTGTGTGGCCCCACTTCTTTCTTAAGAAACATGGGGGCGATCATGTGGCCCCCCTTCTTTCTTAAAAATGGAAAAATAGGGGATCGTGTTTTGCTTAAAAAAATAAAAAAAATAAGAGTAGCGTTGTGTGTGTTCTTCATTTAAAAAATAAATAAATTAAAGGAGTGGAAGTGTTGCGTGTCCTTGACTAAAACAATTAAGTAAATAATTAGGGAATGGTGTTTATAGTATTTTTTTTTTCAATTTTACGCGGACAAAATTAAAGGGCAAAATAGGAAAATGTAAGACTTTTCTCATTCATTTTGATTAACCTAACAGCATAACTAGGATTTTCCATCAGTTTTCATAAATTTTTTGGATACATCCAAACAACATTCAGGAAAGTTAATTTTCACTTTCCGGAATATCATTTTCTGGCATATCACTTTCCCAACAGACTTTCCAACTTAATCCGGCTATCCAACGTAATAGTATAGATTTTATCTCTCATCTAAAACACACTCTCAATTTCATATCAAACGAGAAGAATCCTAACCTATCAAATAGAAATATTACAAAATTACAACCATAAAAACACCACAAATTTTCTGTTTATAAAAACTGCAATGCTTTTGAATCCGTTTTTCTAAAAACAATTTGAAAAACCATAAATACCAGATGCGTTTCTAGTTTTCTGTTTTTAAAATTTTAAAAAGGATTTTTAAAAGGGTACCAAACCCCGACCAACTAATTAAACAAAGATGCGATGTCATTGGTAATATCCAGAGGATCACTTCTCCAAGATTAATTTTGACGGTGCTAAGTTTATATATTTTTATTTAATATATAGGTAATATGAGTATATCGATGCTCAAGTTACATTTCTAATACAACGCATATGAGCCGAACTGTTATAAATCTACTTAATTGCTTTTATATAATTGTAAACTTATTCATAAGAAAAAAAATTTTATTTTTTATTTTTGGAAAATAAATCATGGTATAGTATCCATTAAAATTTTAATATAATAAATTGAGTTTCACATAAGCATTTTTAATAAATTAAAATTTAATTATTTATTTAAAAACAAAATGTTTTATTACCAGGTTGGGTTTGGGTTGGTGGGTTCATCAGTAACCCAGAATTCATGATACAGCATTACCAGATGGGCAATGGGACGTTATGAAATGGAGCATTACCACATCAGTAAAAAAAAACGATGATAAAATAGACTCGCAGGCAGCTTGCTGAACTACTACTTATTTACTTTAACTTTCCATTTTTCCCGCCATAAAATAAGAAAAGCATTCTACAAAAAGGGAAACCAACAGCACGAAGAATCATCTTGGACATGCTGCTCATGTGACAATGGGTGTGGTATCAGAGACTTGCGCTGTGATTGATGATGCCATTGCCCTTGCTGTAGTGCATCTGGTTGTGCTCCAGATGAAAGACAATTAAAGTCATCTTGAGACTCCATAACCTGCTGCTGAGGATGCAATAAGTGTTGTATCGGCTGTGAATTTTGGGATATAGATGAGCAATAATCCTGTGGTCCAGATGGATTAGAGAGCAACTGAGCGCCAGTGGAACTATTCTGCTGATATTGGTTCTGTAACTCAGCAAAATGAAATTGTTCAGAAACTTGAGCATGTGAAGCTTCACCATGGGATTCCATTCCATGCTCATGCATCACTTGACCACCTATACTGGAAGCCAGTTGGGACTGACTAAATTGCAGCTGACTTTGTTGTTTTGGTTGCTGTTGAAGATGAACAAATTGTTGTAGTTGGAACTGATGATGTTGTTGTGAAAATTGCTGCTGTGGAAACTTTTGTAGTAGATGAGATTGTAACAAATGCTCCCGATTGGAATGAGGTGATTGGAAATTCATATTTGATAACTGGTCGATAGGCAGACGTTTTATGTGTGCTCTCTGCTGAATTGACTGCGTATTAGGCTGATTGGCTATCATAGGATTGATTCTTGTTTTGCCCTGCAAGCTCACTGGATTTGTATTCTGATTGTTCAATGAAGATCCAACAGAGGCTGCAGGACTATAGAAGTTTCCAGACCCTGAAAGATCAATAGAGCTCACACCACATCCATCACCAGCTGAAGGAATCAACTGCTGCGACAGTGCTGCAGTTCAGAACAATAAATGACATGAAAAAACAGACAAAGGTCTTTAGGAACTATCAGGCTCATGCAAGTTAAATCAAAATGAGGAATAGAAGTGAGCGATGGAGGGAGGAGCCAGGAAAATTACTCTGCATTAATTGTTGACGTTGAGGATCAAAGTGTTGTTGTATAGGATTAGGTGAATTGCCATAGGGTGAGGCAGTCACATAGCCCTCAGATGCAGCAAGCCCATTCACTGCTTGTACATTATTCCCAGTCAAACCCAGTACATCATTTAGGGACCCATTAGAAAATCCATAAGTGGAAGACTTCTGCTGCAAGTTGGATCTCATTCCAATTCCCATTTGACTACCAAGGTTCTGCAGTATACGGCTATTTTGACCACCACCATACTGCTTTTGCTGCTGGGACTGTGATAATGCTGCAGATTCAACACTGGAAAAGCCACCACCGTTATTTGATGATTCAGAATTCATGGTAGACTGAGTATTATTATATCCAGGTGTAGGAATCATTTGGCTTGCCATTCTCGGCACACTCATTGATGAGATGAAGTTGTTTGCAGCAGAACCTACAGAAATATTAGAAGGTGATTGTTGATAGCCATTGGGTAAGATTCCTGCAAAGTAGATTCTATCAAGTTTGAATTGAGATGCAAGGTTAATGTCATTAAACTATATAACTAAATAGTAAAAATCACCATCACAAGCATTGAAGGAACCGCCATGTATGCCACCACTGGATCCATTAGCAGTTGGTAACAAGCTCCCCGTGTTGACAGTGGTGGCAGATATGCTATTATTACACTCACTGCTAGCAATCATATAATTGTCCACAGAAGATGCAATATTTGCACTTGAGTTTCCACTATGTGGCATGCCAGGGGTTGGGATCATAGCTCCAATGGATGAGGAAGAAGAAAGAAGGTGGGATGACTGTTGAATGTGATTATGAGGGGGTATGCGCTTGATCAATGTTTGTAAACGTTGTTCAAGGGTCTCCATGTTTGTATACTCCTCCTATGGACAAAAGAGCACGTGTCAGGAAAAATAACATGAAATTGCATTGTGAATGTAGAGTTAAAAAGTCACGTCAAGAGCATTTCACTTGTGAAGCTTAAATCTGATAAATAATGACATCCTAAGATTTTTTTCTAGCATCAAGGAGTACAAGATATGCAGAAGAAACCTTTGACAAAGCAGTTCTGAATAGATAATCCTCAAGGCGCCTTACAATATCACCCAACCGTGGCTGCATTTCAGGAAATGTTTGCTGCTGCTGCAACTTTTCAAGGCTGGATGAACAGAAAGGTTTAAAACAAAAATATAATTCATAAAAATAACAGCCAAATGCACTATGATAAGAATCAAACTTAGCTAAATAAAAGCAAAGAAATAAGAAATCAAGTTGTAGTTTTCAAAAAATGGCAGACTTACACAAGCAACACACACAAAATGAGTTCCTTCATTTTGGCAAAATAGGAAACCTCCCTATCCACATGGTTTGAAACATTTTTTACACATGGCCTACCAAGAGAGCATGTTTTAAAGTAACATCTAATACCAAAATTTATTGGCCAATCAGCATCAGTATGAAACTGAACCAAACAAACAACTGGTAGATATAACACGTACATCAAAGGACCCTTGATTCCACCTAATGTCTCAAACGGATCCAAATTGATACCAACATGGATTGGATCAGTATTGGAGCCAATCGATATGGTTATCAAATTACTTTAAACCATGCCAGGGAATCTCATATCAGTTGAATGGTCTGGACTCGCTATTATGAGCCCAGAAGGTAGAAAACTCCAAGTCTCATCACATAACAAAACTCGGTGCAGCAGACCAATATAACATTCACCTGATATCTACATAACAGACGTATGTCATTGGATAAGTTGCTTTGATATCTTTAAAGAATAGTCCAGCAAGAGGTAACAAAAAGGTCATCTGTAAAAAACAACTACTGTTCTCCATAATTCTAAAAAATGTATTACATATACAGCAATCACAAAGTAAAATAGGACATATAATCCACCAAATTTTGTCCTCAAGCTCCAATCTCGCCATCATTCTTCGAGGTAATGCACTGATATCAAATATGGAATGAACAAAAACATTAAAAGCAAGAAATCTTACATTTTCTTCTGAATAAAACTGCGTGCTGAAATGAGATCAGGATCCATGTTTAGATTTTGTATCTGGGAAGGCAAAGGACCTCCATTCTGCTGAGCTAGGCCGGGAAACTGTGCACCAGCTTGATTAGGCACCTGCCCTGAGACATGTCCTGACATATGTGTCTGTACATGCATCTTTAATCTGTGCACTTCTAGATACCAAGGACATTGAAGCTCAAAACTTCAAAATCCGACCGTCCAGAATTCCAACACCAACTGGAACTTAAAAAGTCATCAGAAAAGAGGCTGAAACCATAACATGTCCTGACATATTTGTCTGTACATGCATCTTTAATCTGTGCACTTCTAGATACCAAGGACATTGAAGCTCAAAACTTCAAAATCCGACCGTCCAGAATTCCAACACGAACTGGAACTTAAAAAGTCATCAGAAAAGAGGCTGAAACCATAACAATGGAAACCAAACTAAGGACATGATAAGCCCCATCTTCAGGTCAACAAAAACTCTTTTACAGACACCATCATTAACTGATGTTCCAGGATTTCCTAGATGTTGCAAATAATAAGGAGAAACAACCCTGTAACAGAAATCATGTAACATAAATCACTCAACCTTCTCACTATGTTTAAGCAAAATTCACCAAATTGCATCAATACGTCAAACAACGAATGGCATATCAATCAGTAAACTTACGGGGAAAAAGTAGTAATTGAACTTGAGAATATGCAATGATGGAAATTTGAAGTATTCGCACGCAATACATATGCAACATGAAGAGGACTGAAGAAGAATCATGAAATATAGAAAGCAAATTCAACAGCTCAACTGATGCGAGAATATCATATGGTACACAGCACGCATTAATGTAAAAGTTACAGACATTCACAAACTCAGATTTAGGAAAATAAAATGAGTCAACTTAGTGATGTGATTGAGCATCTCATGCAAATATGGCAACTCCGGTGCTCCTCACTACAGAATCAGGAAAATGATTCCATATGTGAATATCTCACCCAATGACCTTGCAAAATGGGGGCCTCCAGTGTCTTGATTTTATTGCCATATCTTGTGGCTAATATAATCCCATCAATAAATCCTTTCGTTTTCCTTTGCTCTCCATGTGCACTTGTTTATTCAGTGAATAAAATTCTACATTCCATAATGGGGAAGAAAGAACCGTATTATTCGAATTGTTGAAATTGTAAGTAAATAAGCAAAAGGTCTGCATCATTTACTAAAAAGGTAGCATGGGACTTTTTGCTTATTTCCTAACATAACAGACAGGAAATTAATATGTTGTAACATAACCCATAACAGGCAATTAATATGTTGTAACCTAATGCATTTCCCAAGATATATCTTCACAAAGACTCTAACCACAAGGGAAAAAATGTCGCTTTTTGCAGGCTGAACCTTCCATATCAGCATTTCCACACCTGGCAAAGTAGAGAATCTACCAAATCAGCCTGGCTCACACGGTATATCTAGGGTAGTTAACCTTTGAAAAAATGAAAATTGGTGGATTGGAAGATATTTCATGTCAAGTTCACTTATGAGCGACCTAGATTGGACAGGTTGGGCAAAGTGGTGAACTACCAAACCAGTCTAGCTCACCTCACAAGATATATATGTTGGTAGATTAGAATGATTAGTGTCATATTTCAGATCAATTTCCTTTTTCCCCGGATGGACCACTTCAGAACCTTTGAAATCTCTCATTGAGAGATTTTCCTCAATCCTGACACCAGCTAACAACAAAAGCACATGCACTAAACAACTCTAAGCTGGAAAGTGACCATTTTACTGAAATTAAATGTATCATGTGCACATAGGACATGATGTACAAATGAAACCTCATGAATGTCTTCTAAAGTATGGGAAAAAAAATGCATTATAGCATTTTTAGGACACAGTCCAGTTATTCCACCTCGGGCCAGATCTTTATGAGAAAATGTGCCAATCGCTTAATTCAATATAGCTAAGCTCCTTAATTAACCATCAAATGTAATTAGTACACGAATTGATAAAGTCATGGCCAAGGAATAGTAAGGGTTTCCATCCATGACTTTACTTTATTTTCTAATACTTCTTTTATAAAAAGTTATTTTGTAGATATTTCTGAATTTTATTTTTAATTTATTGAAGTCTTCTATTTGTAATTTTATCTGCTATTTAGAACTTCTTGGGGTTTCTACTTTGGATAAAAGCTACCATTATAATCCCCCATGTTGGGCGGTGACGAGATATAAATTATAAAACGTACATAACCATCTACGAGCTTTTAGAAGTGCAATGCCTCTCATCATGTGAGACTCCATCCCTAACCACGATGCAGGATTAAGGAAATCCTAATGAAAAAATAAATGTGTCAAGAATGAGACTCTAATCAACAAATATCTCTAGGCAATGCCCTTCGGACACACCCTAGAGGTGTAAACGCCGGATACATGAACCCACCCACAAGGCCCATGTACCATTTAAGTTAGAGAAAACCAGCAGGAGATTTGAACCCAAGATGTCTGAGTTTACAGTTCATTCCAAGCCATAGAAGTTGTTACATAGCAGAAATTCCTCGATAGATATGTTAGCTCCTGCTACTTGCCCAATCAACCAACTGTGCATCAAACTCAAACAGCCCTCTCTAGCAATTGTTCGTTTCTCTCCAAGTTTCTAAATATCCTCCTGTTCCTTTTGCCCCAAATTACCCATGCTATTGCTACAGGGGCCACATTCAAACAGATATCACCACAAGATTTACCTTTCTTCCACCCCCAAGCTTATAAAGCTTGTTTAAGCTCTTTTGGATGGGTCCATTCTACCTTAAACCTTTGGAGAATAGAGCCCCAAAGCCGTGTAGCGCCTGAACAGTGCAATAGCAGATGGGCTACGTTCTATTCCTCTTCTTTGCATATGCTGCATCTATTTGCAAATTGCCATCCCCTACTCTTCAAATGGTCCACTGTTAGTATCTTGTCTAGGGCTGCTGTCCGCATAAAGAAGGCTACTTTGCTTGGAAACAAGTATGACCATATATGCTTAAACACAGCTTGCTCCAAACCTGAATTTTGGAGATGATCAAAAGCACCTTGACTGAAAAGGATCCAGATCTACCATGTATCCATCTCCTAGAGTCTTCTTCATGCCCTACTACCTTGTTATACAGTACACTTAATAAGGCCTCAAAGCTTTCAATCTCCCAGTCCATCAGATTTCTTCTTAGATCAATGCTCCACACGATGCCGGCTTCCGAGATAGACATATATTCATTTAACACTGCTTGTTTATTAGTGCACAAGTTGTAGATCAAGGGATAAGACTCCTTCAGCTTAGACTCTGCACGCCATATATCTTCCCAGAATCTGATTCTCAGACCATTTCCCACTAAGTATTTGCATTCCTTCTCCACTGAACTTGTCAACTTGACAATAAGCCTCCAAAGGCTCATCCCACAAGGAAGATTAGAGGGTTTTGGGAACCAGCTATTGGATGAGGATCCATATTTTGCAAGAATTAGGTCTCTCCACATATTCCCGCTCTCACTACCAAACCTCCATAACCTCCATATTCCTGCTCTGATACTTATCTATTTAAGTATAATTTTAATAAAAAAAAATTACCAATCATTACCTATTTAATTTTTTCTTTGCACTAAAAAAGCACAATTATATATATTATATTACTAAGCGTATAGACTTCTTCTCTACTACTTATACTTATCTCCTTAAAAGAATTTAAAAAAAAATAGAAAAGGAAATTATATTTTCCTTCTATAATACTTATCTACTTAAAATAATTTTAATAAAAAGTAAATTACCTATTGTTACTTATTTAATTTTTTCTTTACACTAAAAAACACAATTATAGATATTATATTACTAGGCGTATAGACTTCTTCTCTACTACTTATATTTATCTCCTTAAATGAATTTAAGAAAAAATATAAAAGTAAATTATATTTTCCTTCTCTAATACTTATCTACTTAAAAAGTATGTGTTTTTTATTTTCACATATCCAAAATAACATTATTCAAACGTCTCATTACAAAAGTTCTTGTCCTATTTAGAGTCCAAATTTATTGGCAAAAATGCTTATCCTATTTAGAGTCCTAATTTATTTGGACAAATCTTAATGACAGAGAAAAAAGAGTTCTACTATACTAAAAGAACTATTTTTTCTTTACTAGAATCAATATATTTAAAAAATTCGTCTTTTTTTTCATCCCATATAAACCACTAATATATGTTTATTTCCGAACAATAAACACATAAATAGGGCCTTAATTAACATACATATCTAAATTAACTTAAAAGTAGTAATATACAATTTAAATACCTTCTAAAATAACAATCAAACATCCATAAAGAATCATCTATGAATATTGTTAAGTAATTTTAACTTAAATTCTATTCCAACATAAAATTCTTTTAATATCTGCAAATCAATCTCAATAACTTAATTGAGTATAAATGTTTTAACTTAAAATATTTGACAATGTTCCTTCCCATATTTTATCAGGCTTCTTAGAGGAGAGTAGAGTGTTTGTATGTGAAAAAATAATGAGAATAAGCATCAACAACAATAATCACAAGAGAACTAAATTGGCTAGAAAAATTAAACTAGATTATTAATGAATTGATAAAAGAGAAAAATAACTGATAATATTATTTTAGCAGGGGAAGTAAATAGGTAACAGGACAATCAAAGGAGAATAAAGGCCTTTGGCAGCAGCAGTTTGCTTATGTGAAATTAAAGAAGTCTAATCTAGTAGGATTTAATAGTAATTCTATTTAATAATATTCTTTTAGTTAGCTTTGTAGAATATTATCATATGAATAATGATGATATTTATCGGATAATAAATCTCTAAAGAAAATTTAAAATATACTTACATTATAAATTAATATCTTAAAATAATACCTAATTAATTAGATATTTCTAGAGGGGCATCTGTTGTGAATAAAAAATTATTATTTACTATAATAACAAAAATTAGATATGCCATTCCTTCTTATAACTTTTCTCTGATTGATTTCAGTCTCCAACAGAAAAGAAACAAATTGATGTTTGAGGAGACAACACATTGTATCGTGGAGTTCATTGCAGAGGCCTGACCTAATGCAATTCACTCTTAATCATCACCTTTGCTTTGTTATGCTATCCATCTTATGTACTTTGCCTCTTCCACATTTCACAGCCCCAAATCGACTCCCCAACCATACATCCCCTTCTTGGTGGCCAAGATCCGCTTCCATTAATGACAGAAAAGGCCACAAATGGGTATGAAAGGTCCTTCATGAAATACGGGATACACACCACCTAAGAACTTTCATAAAAAAAAAACATATACCCAAATGTTCTCTGTTAAATCTTTAATGACGCTAACACAAGAGACCTAGCTGACTCTAACCAGTACAATTTCCTTGTAACAGCATATTGTTCTTAAAGTTCCTCTCATGATTTTTCAACAAAAACAAACAAACCACGAAGGGAATGATATATATTGAACATGAAATAAATGAGGCTACAAACGACAAGTAATTTGCATTGTGCAATGCACATTCGCTGTTTATAGTCTTAAGAAAAAAGATTTGGTCAAAATCTATCCACATACTTGATGCAAGTATATAGACACATCACTGAGAAATAAATATACTAACTCAGAGAAAGCAAGCAATTGATAGAACTAAAGTAAATTGTTTACTACTACAATTTGTTTACTAAACTCTAATAAAAGAGTAAATTTCTTGGAATTCACGGTGAAGGGGCAGAGGGTACAAGATATGATAACAAGTATAAACTTTCATCGAGAATAGCCCCCTCCCATTTCATTAATTGATTTTTGTGAATTCTTTCAAATTTTTTTTTTAATAACGATATGAATCCCCCATCACATGTTTTTGTCAGTTAGAACGTACCAAGAAATTATGCAAGCACCTATGGTCCCGTGCCATTGACCACCACCACTTTCCCCAAGTTTGTTTTGAAGTATATTTATATATTTATAAATATATAATATAACAGCAATGGGAAGGTTATAACAGAAGGTAATCTTCCTTATTTCAATATTCAAATTCTGAATTTCACACACACAATTGAATACTGATTGCAAGTTGAAAGAGGAAGGTGGATTGGGCTTGAGATCACTGTCAAAATTTAATAAGGCACTTCTTCACAAATGGATCTGGAGTTTTGGAAAGGAACATGGTAGCCTTTGGAGAGAAGTCATTCATTTAAAGTATGGGGCTTCCTCTGGGATGATCTTTGGATGGGGGACTGTCGGTTAAGAGAGAAGTTTACAGGTATTTACAATGTCTGCAGACATCAACAATCAACTGTTAGCGATGTGAAATTTAATACAGAGGCTGGGAATGTATGGAACATTGAATTGAGAAGAAACTTAGCTGACTGGGAAGTAATGGAATATGAAGAGCTAATGCAAGCACTCTACTGTCTCCAACTGTCACAAAAAGAAGATAATAGAATATGGACTAAGGATAAGTCAGGAAATGTTTCAGTGAAATCAGCATATGAAGCATCAATCTCAACAGCTATGGAATTTCAGGCTACTAAGATGACATGGAAGAGTGGTATTCCAGGCAAAATGGCTTTCTTTCTCTGGGCAGCAACACTGGACAGAATTTTAACTATGGACCAGCTAAGAAGAAGGGGTTGGCAAACCCCAAATCGATGTATCATCTGTAAAAAGGATGAAGAAACTGTGGCACATCTACTGGTACATCGCGAATGGGCTAGCAGATTATGGAATAAGATGCAAACTAGATTTGAAATCCCTTGGGTGCAAGCTGGAGACTTTAGACAGGTAATGGATACATGGGAATGGAAGAAAAGTAAATCGATTGGAGCTGAAATTTGGAAAATTACTCTGGCAGCAATCTTGTGGGTATTGTGGAATGAGAGGAATCAGAGAATTTTTAATGAAATGGGGAGAAGAGATACATAACTTGAACGAGCAGTTCTGAAGGCAATGTTCAGATGGATATCAGAGAGCCTTTTCTTAGCTAATATCTCTATTGAAACCTTCCTCGAGTGTCCCAGAATTTCTGAGCTAGGAGGAACCTAGGAGAGGCGCTAGCATATACCATCATACTATGGCTATTTTTTTTGGAGTAACTTGACCTGAGTCCACAGTTTGTGTACTTGTACTTATAACCTTAGTATCTATTATTACAATGAAACTTGCTTACTGATCAAAAAAAATTTCACTCACAATGTACCCAAAAAAAATTTTATGAGTTCACGTAGTTTTCCTCGCTCCAAGCATCTTGAAACAGATAGTACACAACTGAACAAACAGAAAAAACAGGAAGATGGCTGCGAACTTGGAATGACGTTGTAGAAGACAAATCATGAAAATGAAGCAACAAATAAATCACAAATCTAAAACTTCAAAAAGGACAGTTAAGAAAAACAAGTGAGATCACTCACTGAAAAGGTGAACTAGAACAAATTCCCCCACAAAATCAATTTGTCAAATTGAAAAGAAAAGAGCGCAAAGCAGGAGTTAGAATCAGGAACACAATTACCTGAGACAGGAGAAACAAAATTCGAAGTGATGCTGAAGGTTTGTTGGCTTTTATTAGAGGCCACCAAATTAGCACCTTTATGACACCAATTATCCCCTAATCCAGCAATCGAGGAGAAAAACCTGAAATAATAATCAGCATGAGTAACAAAATTAAAATTCCAATTACAGAACCCCAAGAATTTTGAGTCATGAAATAGAAGAAATAAGGATTTAGTCAGAAACAAATGGTTGGATAACAAAATTTTGGGATCCAAATTGGGATAGGAATCGAAACCCTATGAAACCCTAGGTAACAATTGGAAACCCTAAGAAAGAGAAAAAGCATCGAAGAGATAGAAAATAAAAAACACGTACCCGACAAAACCGGAGAAGAACGACAGCTACGCACAGAGCTTCGCGGCAACGATCGGAGCTTGAGATTGCAGAAGAAATCAGATATAGTTTATTAATAATAACTGTAGTTATTATGATTATTGACGACGAATAGCCGCGAGAACTCGCGGAGTCTGCCATAGAGTTGGCCATACGTTCAAGCACGCCCGTTGGGTTCGAACCATAACGACCGAGTGAGTTAACTTTGCCATGTTCAAGTCGGTTTGACAGAATATTATTAACTAACTTGTCAACTTGTTTAAACTCATTTGAAGTCAAAGGTAGATTGAAGTGGAACCATGGATTGCAAAATAATATTGTTATTCCAAACTTATGGGGTCTTTTTTTGTTTTAATCAGTGGGACATGATTTGTACTGCAAGTCCCTATATGACATGCATTTTCCACATGGCAAATGATTTCTTGAAATTTAATTAACTTATCCACATGTATTTTTAGATGATTTGTCATGTTTATTAAGTTTAGATGTTGTAAATGCCTATTTAAAATTGCATGATATCTATTAGAGGGGGCTGTTTTTCTAAGTGGGGCCCACAGATTTGCTACGCGGGTAGCGCGTGAAATCCCCTAGTGTTTATTAAGTTTAGATGATCTTGTTGATTACATATCTTGAAAAATAAAGATACTGAAAAATTTCTTACTAAAAGTGACAGTTGGATTTATGGATCTTATTTCGATTAAATACTGTCCACTACACATGGTTACTCTTACTAAAAGTGACAGTTGAACATATGGATCTTACTTGGATTAAATGGCATCCACGTGGATTATGTGTGTGCAATTCCTTCATTGATTGGATGATCTGGATTGACTGTATTGTTCTTCCCGGCCATATAGACAATGATTATGGAGGATAGAAAGAAAAAAGGTATGTCATATTACTGGTATTTTGTTGGGATTCTGGAGTCCGAATAAATAGAATCACATTGCATGATCTTAAATAGATCATTAATTGGGTTGGGTAAAGGCTCCAATCATGTATAAGATCAAACTCATTACTAGAATACACATATATATTGGCTTTTTTATTTTTATAACTTTTATTTTTACAATGACACGTGGAAAGAAAGACAAAACAAAACACAGATGAGATACGAATATCCCAGTAGGTAACATTATGCATGGATAAACAGTTTATACATAAAAATAATCATGTTTTCATGCTTGATAAAGTAAACGAGAAAAATAGGATACAATCTTGACAATTAAATCAGTACTCAATTAAAAACATTTCATCAAGTATAATCTTTCCCATCAACATGATTTTCAACACAAAGGTGCAATGAGCAAAAACCAAAACTAAACCATCATATAACATTGTAGGACTCATGAAGACAAGCAGGCCTTTGAAAAGAAACTTTCCATCCACTATGCAACTTATGAGCGAAGCTAGTAATACAATCCTCACACCCGAATCCGAATCTGACAATATGAGGCCTAGACATCGACTTATTACGTACAAAACTCACGTACCAGCAACGATATCTGAAATACGGAATTTGGCATGTACCACCTAAGCATGCAGCCCCTAAATCTGAACATGGGGATGGCCGCTAATCTGCACATACAGGGTACTCACCAGCAACTCAAATCTGAAATAAGACCCTATTGACATGAAGACCCCCAATGTAAATTAATTTGCAAATGAAGCGCAAATGAAAACTAGGAGTATCCGACCAAAGAAAAACCTCTTCATTCTCAAGCTTAACTCTATGTATCCATATGCAGCTATGCCCACTAGACACCAACAATAGCAACTCACTCAAAATCAATGTAATTTAGTAATAGTGCCTAGTGACATATAGGGTTTTCCAAAGCTTATACTCTATAAAAAAATAATTCATATCAAATTTGGTATGAAGTTTTTCTAATAAAGTTTTAGTAGTCAAGACACTTTAAAATATACTATACGGAGTAAGAATTATTCAAGTCAACTCAAATCAAATTGTGAAAGAATCCAAATTCCATGAATACCGAAAGTAAGACATTCTTTTAGCAAAACATATCTAAATACTCATTAAATTGTTTTTAAGGCAACGATCAATGTAAACAATTTGTAAGCACTTAATGCTTGGTTCAAAGATCTAATATCATTAAAAGTCATTTTATATTGAAATTTCTCTCAAAATTAAGAAAATCAAGAATTTGTGCTGATCGCTCGACTCAAGCGCTGAAGCGGTATGGTTAGGCAATCGTATCTAAATCTAAACTAGAAAACAACCTGGGCGCTCAAGCGAACTGATGGGCGACCTAAATAATTTTTCGGATTTTGAACTGTTGCTCGACCCTGGTCGCTTAGGCAATCGGTTGGGCGACTGGTTATCTAAAATATACAGGCGAGTCACTAGACAGAATCGCTCAGGTGATCATGTCGAGCGCTCGACTAATAGCGGTTAATTCCAACTTCCGAAACAAGTCTTTATGCAATATAATACTTCCTGTACATAAAAATCAACTCTAATCGTATTCATAATCATATATTCAACACTTCAAATCATGCTAGACGATCAAAACTCAATAAAAACACATTTACATCTAAATGGGTGTGCTACCTACCTCTGATTGCTCAAGGTTTCCTTCTTCCTCTTTTGTCTTCTTAGTTTGGGATCTGATCTCTACTATATCAGCCACACAACTCTTTCTGAATGCAGTTCTCCTCAAGACTAGTAAGACTCCTCGTTTCTTCTTCTCCTCTCTCGGTTTCTCTTCTTTTCTCTCAGCCGCCAAAGACACTACGTAGGTATAGGTATACGATTAGTTGTATAAAACCCTATTTTATTCCATACGATCCCATGTAACTCCCCGCTATTAACTTTCATACAACTAACCAATTAGATCAAAAGTAACTCTTAACTTTATACTTACCTCATTATCTCATGATCCAACGGTTGGATTTGCATCGTATTCCAGATCTCCTTCATTCATATGATCACCTGTATAATTAATTACAAAGTTTCAGTAAAGACCACAATAATATACAGATATTTATTTAATTAAAATTTTTGAAAATTGTCGGGGTCTTACACTAGGTCTCATTGCTAAAGGTTGTAAAATCTGAGAGGGGGGTTCTTGCTTTAAGAAGGGAGACTCTACCAAATTGCTTAATTGATGTACAATTGCTTGCTTGCTTTGGAGGATCTTTGCTAGAGGTAAATTATCCTTTTAATTTATGCAAGTCCATTTAATTTTCAACATCTTTTCTTCTAATCCTTCTTTACGATATAGCGAATTTTTCAAAATTAAAATAATTAAATTATTATTAAGTTATTTAAGGTAATTTTGCTAATCCAAGAATGGATTTGTGTAAGTGATCACATGGAAGAAGGAGATGTAGAATTTGACGAAAATCCAACGGTCGGATCTTAAGATCAAAGGTAGATATTTTTATAGAATTACTTTAAATTTAATTGGAAGAGTATAGGGAGTTTAATACACTTAAGATGTATGGAATCATGTTTATTAAATCAGAAATTAAATAGTATTTGAGAGTGTATGTACATGAATAGAAGGAGTCCTAAAAGAGTTCTATGGTTTTGGGGAAACTTTCTAATTAAATGGGTGTGCGTATAAGATTGGAAAAAGATTTATAAGTCTCTCTTTTCGTGTTTGTCTACTAAGAAAGAGGAGAGCATCAGTCTTGCGTTTGGTTGTGATTCATGGATGATTTGTGATGATAATACATGTATTTTCATGCTTTGTGATGATTTAATATGAGAAGTATAATGTAGCGCCCCAGATTTGGGTATGCCCTATCACATCACTAACCCGTCCCCGAGACATACTTATGGGCCCAAAAGAACCTAATAAACATAATTAACGTGGCCAATTACAAAGTAATCATCAGAGTGCATAAACAGTAAGAAGCATGGAATAAAAATTTCCATATAACAAATGATTATCTATGTAATAACTTCAAAAGATAACATCTGGGTATACAAAAAGGCAACTAAGATCTCTCCACATCTCTTCCTCAAATGTACATACATATACAAAAGCGATAATCTAAAGATAACTCTCAATTCTACAAATCCAAAAAGAATAATTACATCCCATTTATGGTTTCGAAAAAAAAACTAAATATCATAACACAAAGAAAACCCTACTACGGGTAGTAGAAGTCCTCGGGCCCGTGCTCAAGCTCACCCTCAATATCTACCCCAGTACATGGCTCACCAAGTGGATCTGAAAACAAATCTGGTAAAACAAAATGCGTGAGACTTAAAGTCCCAATAAGTAGCAAACATGCATGAATGGAAACAGTTTATGCGATTCATATAACATCACGTATAGAAGCAGTTTAGACAATTCATATAACATCATGTATAAAGGTAGTTCATGCAATTAATATTCTCAAGTCAAAGCATCTAAATAGTATAACACATGAAATTAGCTCGATAAACCCAATCATTTACTACAAGTATATCTTGGTAGAACTCATAATGTAGAACAAACCTTTCGCATCGATTACTGGAACCAATGCCTCATTCCGCAAACCAAAAGAGTGTACTCAATGCACAAACCCAGTAGAATTCCCCATCCACTGCCATTCAACCAAGGCCAAGTGAGATCTACACCGTCACTGCCAGTCAACTACAGCCAAGTGAGATCTACGGCGTCACTGCCAAGTGGGACTACTCAATCACTGCCAATCAACTCTAGGCCAGTTGCCGGGTCAAATCACATAAGAGAGCTCATCATAATTTTACCAAATCAAATCAATATTAACAAAGTGTAAGAAATAATCAATAATCACTATTTGTCCAAATCTAAATCAAAGTAAAATACATACATCATCAAACTTACAAAATACATCCAAATCCAAATCAAAGTAGAATACATACACCATCAAGTTGACAAAATACCTCCAAATCCAAATCAAAGTAAAATACATCCAAATCCACTGGCATTCAACCAAAGGGCAAGTGGAATTCCCCATCCACTGCCATTCAACCAAGGCCAAGTGAGATCTACACTGTCATTGCCAAGTGGGACCCAGGGCTAAGCATCTTGTCAAATTCATAGGAGATCTCAACATTATCTTTAATAAACCCACATCAAGCAAACCAATAGCTATAAATTCCACAATTCACATATTTGATGAGAGGGATAGCCTTAGGATTCCCAATAAGGTCACCATACCAAAAATCAATGGATTCCGAGACAAAAAGTTTCGGACCTAAAAAATATTCCAAGTCTGGTTAAAAACGTTGACTTTTGGGGTATATGATTTTTCTAGACAAATCTACAAGGAGTTTCGGGCTCAATTTATGGCTATAGTCTATTGGAGGGTTGACAAATTTTCTGGAATTTTATGGGCTTTTGAGTCACTCATTCGGGTATCAAACTCAAAAAGTGGTTTTTGGTGAAAATCGGACCAAACTGGAAATTTAGGCATGAACTGGAAAGTTGACTTTTTATTGATTGGGAATTGGGCCTTGGTAATATTTTTAACAGTTCCAAATGGGGGGTAAAACCTTATTTATATGTAAGGACTTAAGTAAATAGAGCAATAAATACACAGAACATTTTCTTTTCATATAATAAGGGTGCTTTGTAGGAGGCTTAGGTTGTTTGGGAAATGGTTGGGGAAGAAAAGTGTGAAAAACTATCAAAACAGGGCTTCTTCTAATGTTCGGGTGTTCAACTAAGTTCTTGGGGATGTTCGGGCATCCAGGTTAAAAATAGGTTTGACGTTCGGGCGTTCACCTATACCTCATGGACGTGCGCGTTAAGGTTTAAATTAGGGCCGACGTGCGCGCGTTAAACCAAACCTAGATGGACGTTCGTGCGTCCATCCCCACTGTAATGTCCCGAACCCGAGTCAATACAAAACCGGCATTTAAACCCGAATCCAAGTGCTACTGGGTCCATATATATATATATATATATATATACAACATCAACAAATTAAACCAAACTAAAATCAAATAATTTATAGGTGTTCATCAGAGTGCGGATTAATATAATGTACGGAAGTGTAATGCCTATCATCTCCATAAATATCATAAAGAATAAATGACCATCAAATCAACTGATCACATCTGGTATAATCAAAAAGGTTCTAAAAAAAAAATTCTCACTCTCTTTCTTTGAATACATCATGTTCAAATAAATAAAGATAAACCATCAAATAGTCAATGTCATATCTCTCGGACCACCTCAACTCAGTAAGGGTAATAGTGTAGACACCCTAAATTGCACTTCAATGTGAGAGAACAATCAAAATGAATTTTAAATGCTTTATTTGAACTTTGACATGTGTCAAAAACTCAGAAATACTCAAAAGGGGTGCTAATCGCACAATATATGCGGTTTTTGTGAATTTGGTCTCAACCGCCCTGTGTATGCGGTTGCGACCGCGCACACAGCACGGTTGAGGTTCATGCTTCTTGCGTGAGTTGCCACGTGGCTTCTAGAAGCTTAGGCCGTTAGGCCACGTCGATAGTAATCATGAGGAGCGTAACTGAATTTGAACCGCCTTGTATGTGTGGTTGAGGTGAATTTGCATGGAAACCGCATATAGAGTGACGGTTTTGTGGAAACCACACTGTGTATGTGGTTTTGCTTGTTTCGTGCATTTATGAAAATGCTCGATCTCTGAGCCTTATTTACGCATATTACCTCTCTCTTAGGGACTTGAACTCCCTGTTTTACCCTCTGAAACTTCTAGATTTACAACAATTCAAGGCTTTAACTTGAATTGGAACAATCTAGAGGGATTTTTGGGCATACCCTTGGGACTTTAATGCCCTTGGTTGTGCCTATAAATAGAGGGGTCCTCCTCTTGCAAATGGCTAATAATTTGAAGCTTGGAAGCTTTGCAAGAAGAGGGAAAACTCTGTTGGATTGCTGCCTCAAGTGTTCAAGCTACCAAAGGTAAAGCTCCATTTAATTTTCTTGTTTCCTCTTTACATTCAACTCTCTACTTCTACCTTTCTGTAGTGTAAAGCCAATTTGTGGTTATTTACAAGCCCCAAACCTCTTCCAAAGTACCTGGGAATCCTCTTTAGCCGTAAAACGTGAAGAGAGAACCTTGGGAAAAAGGAAGATGGAATGGATCCTTTAGGCTTAGAACCTACGTATGATGAAAAGCATGTTGGTTATTCTTGTACCTATAGTTGCTTCTTTGATATGTTTTGTATTTGTCTTTGGAGAAGATACAAGAATCCACGCTCTCAATAGCAATGGATTCCAACCTTCTCTTAGAAATATGATTTTCATCACTATCGCACACACTTTTCACTGTTTTTTGCAAGAATAGGCTAGATCTTGGATTTTCCATGTTTAATATGGGAAATCTGAGATCATTGGCCTTAGAATGAATTTCTAAGACTTCATGAGTTATTTTTCATGATTTCCTATAGTTTTGGCCGAATCCACATGCACACATGCACTGATTTTGGTTTTTCATTCAAAAATCTTCAAAACAGGACAGCATCTGTGGCCTGTCTTAGAATGCTCATAACTTCATCATCCGGATGAATTTTTGAGTGATTCGAAAGACATGTGATAGATGAGGATGTCTACTTTGTATCTGGAAATTTTCATTCATTTTTATGAAGCCAATTTTTGACACCATCTGTTCAAAGTCGGCAGGTCAGTTCAGTCCAGATTGCTGAACTTGCCACTTTGATTGAGCACCTCTTACTCATTTTTAATCCGTTTTGAGTGATTTCAGTCTCTGTGTTTCCTTGAAGAGTCTATTTTCTATTCAGTAGATTTCATGAGATTATGTTTGGATTTGTGGTTTGTGTGTTTGATTGACTCAGAGTGGTTCTGTAACAGAGTTCTGGGTCAATCTGTGATCCTCTAGTCCTGTTTAAGAGGACACACAAGTCACAAATGGATGGATTTTGGTGTAAGACCTAATTTGTTTGAAAGATGGCACCATATACTTCATCCATGCAAGTTTTTATGGATTTATATGGAGCCGAATTCCACGAGTAGGGTTTCAAAAATGCTTACTCGCCGCTTTTTCTGAGTTACAACAACAAATTTTCACAGAGTATTTCTCTCTTGTTTTAAGTCGGAATGAGCCGGTTTTCTTACTGAATATTCTACTTCATACCAGTTATTCTACTTCATACCAGTTTTCCAATAGCTTTGGTTTCATTTGATTTGGATTTAAATTGAGTGATTTATGGTTAATCGAAGCTTTCAAGCTATTGCAATTTGATTTTTCCAGATTTTACCTTAGCTTGGTTTCTCTTCATTTTTATTTGATTTTCATTCACTCATGAAGTTCTAGAAGTGGTATATCCATGAGGAGAATCCAAATTCATTGGTCTACTCATATGGAATAATCACACACATTTTGCTTATTTTCAAGCACTCTTTGTTTATTTTTGTCCAGCAAACAACCTTTTGAGCATGAACGAGCATGTGGCAACCATCTTATACGGATGAGTGGGGGTGCCTAACACCTTCCCCTGCTCATAACTAATTCCCCTTACCCGATCTCTGGATTTTTTTCTTTAATTAAAGCTACTTTGACTCTATTTGCATTTTATGATCCCTTTGGTGTCCATTCACACCTTAACATTGAATGGTGGTGACTCTGTACCTTTTTGAACCCCGCGTGAGGATGAGGAAGTCATCTAGGTGACTCTCCTTGTTTCACAAATAGTAGTCATCGGGTAAGAAATCAGAAAACTCTCCCTAAGTATCACCACTCGGATCCCCCTTTTACGTATCAGCTGAAAACCAAAACAAAACAAAAGGTATGAGATACGAATATCTTAGTAGGTAACACGATGCATGCTAAACAGTTCATATATAAAAATAACCATTTCATGCTCGATAAAAAAAACAACATGAATAAGTGGGTTTCATTTAATCAAATCATATAAGTCGAGAAACATAAATCAGCATTAAATCTTTTCCAAAGGTCATGTATCAGATATAAAAATAATAAGAACTAAATCCAAAAATAAACCAGTATAAAATTTCCATATTAACAGAAGCCAAGTCAATATCCATCATATTAGAAGTAATCAACAAGTAACCGAATCCAATCAAATGATAAATCATTTACAACTACACATTTGTCAATGTAATGGTAATCAAGTGTATATCAATCAACAGTATCATTGCAGGACTCACAAAGAAAGATAAGTTCTTTGAGAAGACATTCTTCAATGCTATGCTACCGTGTGACTTATGGGTGAAGCTACTAAGACACTCAAACCCGAGTCTTATTCTGACGATAAGAGCCGTAGTCATTGAATTATTGCGCTCAAATTCATAGAGTTGGCATGAACAACTAGCATGCAGCCCCTGATCAATACATGGAGATGACCGCTAATCTACATGTACAGGAATCACCAGCGAGGCTCAAAATGACCCTACAGACATGAGACCTTCCAGAGCAAACTAACTTGCAAAGGAAACACGCTCGCAAATGGAAGTAATCAACCCAAATTAAATACCCCTTCGCTATCTAACTTATTCTATGAATCCATATTCAGCTATGTCCACTAGACACCAACATCCCTAAGGACTCATTTGTATTTAAGTAATAGCGCCTAGTGGCATATAAAAGTCTGATGTGTAAATTTTATCAAAGTTAGTTTAATTGGGTTGAATTTCTGATATAAAATTCCTATTTGTGGAAGTCTGAATTATGATGTGTGAAAATAAAATTTTCTAATTAAATATCTCAGTCAAATAGGTTTTAAAGTTTAAAATCTCAAAAATCTCAAATTATTTTCAAATTAGGCAACTATAAACCTAAAATAAATTCTCAAGGGTTTATGTTGAAAATAGATTATTTGATTTGTTAAATCCATCTCAAATCATCTAATTTAATTGATAAAATCCATTTAAAACTATTTTATTTTAAATTAGAAATTAAATTTTCCATATTTTAAGTTTTCTGTTTCAGTCGCTCAGCTCAGTTGCCTAGGCAACTTAGTTGAGCGGCAGTTAAAATTTCTGCGAATTGATCTGTTAATGGGCGCTCAGGGATCGCCTAGGCAGTCTCACTAGGTGCCCATACAAATTTTGATCGCCTACCCCATCGCCTAGGCAATGGGTAAGTGGCTTAGTGTTTTGCAAATTCCGATAAACTGACGCCCACGATCACGTAGGCGATCGTGCTAGGCGTCCTATCATCTGCGGCAAACCGAGAATGAAACCTGAATTTTTCTTCATTCTAAGCAATTCTTACATATATATTCAACTAAAATCTAACAAAACATACATATATACAAGGATAAATCATGCATTTGCGATCTAACTCAAAGAAAACCAAAATCAACAACAAAACGAGGTGCGCTACCTACCTGTGTCATGCGTTCCTTCTTCCTCCTCCTCTAACCAGCAACATATTCTTCTCTTCATAGACGTATAATACTCTTGGGAAGATGAGAAAACTCCAGACCAAACACTCTTTCCTTGCTTCTTCTTCTTCTTCTTCTTCGGTTTCTCTCTTTCGTTCGTTCGTCTTCTGTCTTCAGCCGCCAAATACAACAAGCAAATAGGATGGAGAATACGGTTTGTATTCTCCTAGGGTATAAACCCTATTTTAATACCCCATGATCCTATGCATCACAACCACATATCACCCATTACACAACCAACCAATCAGAACACAATATCATAAATATTTAATTCTTACCTCGATATTTCACAATCCAACGGTCAGATCTGCGCCAAATTCATGGTCTCCGCTATCCATGCGATCACCTATAATTATAAATCAATTCTATCAATAAAATCTTAAAATAAATATTAATTATTATTTAATTTAAAAATTAGTAAATTTTCGGGGTCTTACACCCATGATTAATCTCCCAGACTAATCCTGATTCGCGATTAGGATAACAGAGACTGATTTTTTTGTGGTCTTGGCTCAGGATTAATTGCCAATTTTTAGGATTAATCGCCACCTTGGATTTTCAAATATTTTCGGCTATTTTCAACTCAAAACTTATACCAACCCTATTGAACCTTCCCAATACCAAATGGGATGATCATAAAACCTCCCAACATGCCCAAATACACCTTCCAATATAGGAATCTACCCAAAATACATATAAACATAAATCCAACCACATGAAACCCCATTCAACCCACCAACTCAAACCAAAACTGAAAGGTGACAAATATAGGTTGGAAATCCATGACAAATCAATAAAAAGCTAACAAGAATAGTTATACAATCAAACCCTACAAATTTTAGAAACAAAACCCCACATGCAAATGAATTTCTAGTTTATCCAAACCCTAGGAGAGAGAAATACGAAAATCCATGGCAAATCAATAGAAAACTAAACATGATAGTTATGCAGTCAAAACCCTACGAATTTTAGAGGCAAAACCCAACATGCAAGTGATTTTCTAGTTTATCAAAACCCTAGGAGAGAGAAATTCGAAAATCAAATAAATTCATTTTAGTTTGAAGGGTTTGCTACTTGTGAAATGGAGAAGCATAACTTCTCTCCTAGCTCTTCTCTTCTTCTACTTCTTCTCCTTCTTCTTGAAGCTTTCAAGCAAGCTTCCACTCTTCTTCTCTTGTTCTATACGTCCAAGACAAGGAAGGGTTCTAAAAAATACTAGATATTTTAGTTAAGGCATTATTTTATATGCCAAACTCTTGATTTTTAAAATCTGATCCTAAACAAAGTTTTTATTCAACTAAAACCTTCAGGTTGTACCTATGGCATACCAGGGGGTACCTTAGTGTTATGAGGAAGGCTACCTTAGTGTTAAGTGGGGGTACCTTAGTGTTATTTGAGGAGTACCTTAGTGTTTGAAGGGGGTTTATCTTAGTTATTCCAAGGGGTATACTTTAAGTATATTTGGGGGGTGTACCTTAATAATATAAGAGGAGTATTTTAGTTATAGAAGGGGTGTACCTTAGTTGTATGAGGGGGTACCTTTAGGTAATACAAAGGATGTACCCTAAGTAATATAAGGGGTGAACCTTAGTTATACGAGGGAGTACCTTAATTATATAAGAGGGGTACTTTAATTATATAAAAGGGGTACATTAGTTATATAAGGGGGGTACTTTAATTATACAAAGGGATACTTTAGTTATATAAGATGGGTGCTTTAGTTATACAAAGGGGGTACCTTAGTTATATAAGAGGGGTATCTTAGGCATTCAAGTGGGGTACCTTAGGCAATATAAGGGGGTACCTTAGACAACACCAGTGGGGTACCTTAGGTATACAAGTGGGGTACCTTAGGCAACACATGGGAGTACCTTAGGCAACACAAGTAGGGTACCTTAGGCAATACAAAGGGGAACCTTAGGTATTCAAGTGGGGTACCTTAGGTAATGCAAGGGGGTATCTTAGGTAGTACTTGGGGTGGTACCTTAGGTAATACTTGAGTGTACTCTAGGTATACTTGGGTGGTACTTTGGGTAATACTTGGGTATACTCTAGGTATACTTGGATAGTACTTTGGGTAGTACATGAGTGTAACTTAGGCATACAATAGAGGTACCTTGGGTATACTTAGGAGCTACTTTAGGTATACTTAACTTTAATTTTTCAGAATTTGATTTCCAATTCACTAGAACTAATTGGAGAGTATCTTAGCTAATTGAAATTAAGAAATAATATTAACTAAGCTTACCTTAATAACTTCGATAAAATTCAATTTGATTTCCCTAAATCCTTAAATATAATTTACATTTACCCCATCTTCATAACACAAGTACTTAATTAGTCTAATAATCTCAATTTAGATCATTAAGCATAATAATTAAGATATAATCCAAGACAGGGTTTTACATATTGTAAAACAAGTAGATTAAAATATTTTGGGTTTCATGTTTTATTCCAAAAAATTGTGATTAATGTGTTTGATTTGATGAAAAACTTGAGTTTGATTTGTTTAGAATGATTTAGTATGTTGTAAAGATGATATTAGATATATTGGGATTGATTTGAAGCAATAGAATCATGTTTATAAAGATTAAAGTAGAGAAAATAAAAAATTCCAGAAAACTTGCGAACTGGAGAAATTGGTGGGACGCCTGAGATGTTGCTCAAACGCCGTGTTGAGAGCCCGTGTAATTTGTTAAGACTTCCGACAAAGGGTTGAGCACCTCACCTGTGTTTATTTTGTTTTGAAAATTGAATGGATGCCCAACATAGGTCGAGCGCTATCTTGAGCGCCCAAAGTAGAGTAAAACCAGAAACCAGGGCTAGAGCACCGTGCCCATTGTAAACCTTGAGAGTATAGGCTGCTCAAGCGTGGGATCGAGCCCCCAACTCCGTTTTTCTGAATTTGAGAAATTTGTGTAATTTTCAACTACGAAATGATTTTTAATCAAATCCAAACCCATGTACCAACAAGATTTAGGTGTTTATGAGTTGTTTTCACTGGCCAATTGTTTAAATACAATTTTATAAAGATTTTGTGTACCTTCTACTGAAATAGGTCTTGTTTCGGTTCTAGAAAGAGAATTGGTTCCAAACTTTGTTTTAAATTGAATTGGTTGCTTCCCTCACTTGTATAAGTTAGTTTTACATGTGTTTTAAGTCGTGGAATTGATGGGAAATGTTTTATACCAGATTTGGGTATATTGAGCTTATGATTTGGAATTGAAAGGGCTTTGATTATTTTATATGCCACAAGGCACTATATGGTTTCATATTGCTATTGAAGTATTGTTTGAGTGTGTCTAATAGACATAGTTGAGTATGGATCCATAGTGTCAAACTAGATAGTGAAGGAGTTTCCTTTGTTTAAGTACTTTTGCTTGACGATTGCACTTTCTTTGCAAGGTAGTTTGCATCGGAGGTCTTCATTTACAATAGGGACTCATTTCAGATTTAGCTTGATAGTGAGGCTCACATAGTGAGGTTATCCCTGTATGTGATGATAAGCAGTTACCCCGATTGTAACGCCCCGGATCCGGATCTCATATCCAAACCAGAAGAGTTAATAATTGTGGGCCAAAGCAACATTAAAATAAATGGCAAATTAAAATTTTCATTAATTATCAGAGTCGCAATTAAGAGTAATAATTGGTGTTAGTACCTCATATTTTCACCCCAAAAAATGTAGAAAATAAAAACTTTAACTAAAAAGTCAAACCCTGAGGGGGCGAAAAATTGACTTTTTTGATTAGGTGCAAATTGACCACCATACTTCTTACTATTGAATACGAAATTCCAACCCGACTCCAACACAATCGAGTTTGCTCAAATCGGAGTCTGGATGAAGAAGTTATGATTTGGTCAAACTTAGGAAGAGTAGAAATTGCCTTTCTACTCGAGCCCTGTTCAGCTGCCCAAACTGATCCCAACAGATAGAGAATTTGGACACGATCCTGATGCAATTGAGTTTGTCGGAATCGGAGTCTCGGATAGGAAGATATGAGCAAAACTGTCTTCCAGGGAGTAGTTTCGGCTTTTTGATAAAAATCAGAATTTCCTGCTAAACTTTAGCTCAGTGGATAAGGAATCTCAAGCTGATTCCAACGCCACTAAGTTTGCTAAAATAGGACATCATATGAAAAAGTTATGACAATTCAAAGTTTCAGAAAAACTACCCGTGTGGCGAAAAAATAGAAAAGGACAAAACAAATAAAAATCGGGATTAAAATAATAATTTTTTGAAAATATCTTGATTTAGATAATTAAAATAAATCAAAAACAAAAAGAAAAATCGGATAAAAATCCGGAATTAAGCTAAATCAGAGAATGGTTTGAAATCACACATTTTAAAAACGTGCGTGTCCGCATTATAAGTGCAGACATGCCTTGTCTGCACTTATAATGCGGATCCAATCTTATCTTCAAGGACAGCTGGAGACAGTTGGCAGATTCGCGCGGATTTGCGCACATGGGCGGCCGTCTGCATTTCAAATGCGGATCAGGCCAATCCGCACTTGAAGTGCGGATCAGAGCCAATCCGCACTTCAAGTGCAGTTCTGGAAAATTTGTCTATAAATAGGGGCTCAGCCCCATTTGTTGAGGGGCCTCTTCCACCCTGTTGTTACTCTACCCCTTTGACGATTGGCTACCACTCGAATCACTTCTCCCATACCCAAACCTCTGTTAATCCCCAAAATACCCCTCCAAATCCCTTTATTGCTCCTTTCCTCCACTTTTTACACATAAAGAACCAAAAAGGAGTTGGTTTTAGGAGCAGGAAAGACATCCAAATTGCTGACTGCATCTCTCGGGGATCAAAACACCTCCAACAGGGAAGGTAATACCAAGGTAATTACATTTGTTGTAGATTTTTCAATATATATTGAAATAAAGTTCTCTTAAGTAAGTCTCTTCTTGACTATCTTTTGATTTGCTTCTTATTGTTTCTTTTTTACTCACCATGTGATCCTATTTTGTATACTATGGGAGGCCCCATGCTAAGGGGGACTCCTTGAATGAAAGATGCAAGTAGGGTTCTGAAGTGAAATAAAAAAAAAGGAAGTCACCCAAATGATCCTAGACTTGGCCGTTGTTTGCTGTCTTATTTTATTTCAAAAGAGGGGTTTGTCCTCTTCAAATCTCTGCTGTATCCCTAAATCTCCCCCTCTCTCCCTTCACTTAAGTTAGCATGTTATTTTTCTTTTATGTGTTTGCTCATTTTATGGTGGTTTCATCTTTTTATGTGGTTGTGGAGATGTAGAAAAGTCACCTCACACACATGCACTGATTCATGCTCAGTCACTATTTTGGCATGTTCAAGAGGGTAGGAAGTCCACCTCTCACACACTCATATATGGCACATAAAGGACATGCTGGAGGTTCGTTTTAGTTTGCTCGTATCAACCATGAATGCCAGCTTGGCATTTCGTTCTTTCTAATTCACATGCACACACTCTGCAAGTCACTTTAAACATTTCTAGCTTACTTTTTAAAAGCATGCTTGATCCTTTAGATGTCCTTTTTTTTGTTTACTTTTATCATGTGTCTCATGTTATTATCCTCGTATGTGAATGTTTTGTTTAGCTCGTGTGTTTGCTGATGTTGATCGAATGTACATGTGAATGAATGAACGAATAAAGCATGCGTTTCAGCATTGATTGGTGTTTTGAAGCCTATGTTGGTCGACTCAGAGACCTACAGCAAGTTGCAAAACCTTTGGGAGAGAAGTTGAGCAGACCTCCGTGTCCTTTCTGGCCGTTTTGGATTTTTTGTGCCAAAACCTCATAGATAGAGCAGTTCAGGCCCAACCGCACAGTATGTGCGGTCAGGCTTGGACCGCATTTGTTCTGCGGATAAGCTTGATCTGCATTATAAATGTGGTTGGAGTGTGAAAATTCATAAAATCCATTTTCTTGGACCCGGATCCATCTGGCCCGACCCAATTCCAATTAATTCCAATCTTTTGGGCCCGTGGGTCAACCCAAACCCATATTTTGAGACTTGGGTCCTCTTGGACCCAACCAAGGCTTTGTGGGCCTTCCAACGGGGCCCACATCCAATCCAGCCCAAACCAGGCCCATTTCCATAAATGGGTTCAAGGTCACTTGGGTAATTGCCCATGGGCCAAATCCAAGCCCAACGGGCCTTAAAAGCTTTAACCCACTAATTTTTGTACATATTTAATTAACTCAAAACCAAGTAACCGAATCCAATAATAGGGTTACCCAATAACCCTAATAAGCCTTGGGCTTGACTGAAGCCCGACCTGGAATCTAGTGGGCCTTCCAATGGGGCCCACATCTGACCCACTTCACAAAAGGGCTAAAAAGATAAAATCAATTAAAATAAGGAGACCTACACCTTCAGTGGTCCCCGCTTAGATCAAATAAGTATACATGCTGGAATAGGTAAGGGTGAGATCGTTGACTTAAACCAGGAAGACCCGAGGGACCTGTCAAACCGACAGGGCGGGCCGGGGTGTCTTCACACTTCCCCAGACGTAACCGAGAACTTACCCAAATCTCTAAAAAGTCGCAGACCAGCAAAATTAGACCCGGTTAGGCACCATCGTGTCTGCCTGCACCTCTCAAGCAATGGCGACTTTGAATGTCTTGAGGTACGCACTCCCATGTGCGCCTCGCCCGTGTGGAATCAGGTGTGCACAACTGGTATCCTTCACTCTTTTGTCATATTACAATTTTATATTCTAGTTTCATAATTGGGAATAATTGAGACATATACATGTCAAGAATAAACCCCCATACGAGGAGACACCAACTTGTTTAATCATGTAACCACAATCATCACCAAAATCTTAATTGTAATTCAATAGGTATATAAAATAGGTTTTAAATAGAGTTCTAGGTCTTTAAAACAAAATAAATAGAAAACATGTCCAATTCCTTAATCAAATGTTCAGAATATGATTTATTAGTGTAGGCATCCTTAAATCATCATTCTTTAATTGTTAGACAAGTTAATAACTCACTTTTATAAGCTTTACTCAATTTCTATACCTTGGTCAAGATCTATTCTATGAATTTATTCAATAATGTCTAAATTTCCTCATTAATACCCTAAAACCTTAAAACTTGTTAACGCTATTATTGATTCCTCCCAGAGGTTAGTTTAGGTCTATTATGATGTATTGGTCAAGAGTTTACTCCTAAATTCCTAGTACAAATAGGTCAAGTCCATGCATTCCTTCTATCTATACCATTATGGTCCCAAATTACACTCATTGTTCCAAATAATTATCCATCTATCTAAAATTAATTCCACCATTTCCTACACCTCAAGTTATCCTAAATTACATGTGTTACAATTAAAAAAAATTCCTAGACAAATCGCTAAATTGGATTGGGACACAAAATCCTAAGTAATTCAAAATCTGACAGTAGATGCTTGAATGGACGTTTGAGCGTCCTATCAGGTGTTCAATTCCATAGGACGCTTGAATCAGTGTTTGGGTGTCCTATTGGGCGCTCGCTTATATAGCCTAAAACTCAACTCTCGGGTTTTTCTTTTTAATAAAAAGCACAGGCGCAGCGTCTGCTTCAACACTTGAGTGACGCATCGAGCTTCCTAAGCCAAACACACTAAACATTGGGCGCTCGATATAACGTTTGAGCGTTGCGTTGGACGTTAGTTCAAATTCACAGACTTCTGGGTTTTTTCTGAGTTTTACGAATTTTAGATATTTTTATGTTTTTATTTGATTCCAATCATTGGGTTTTCACTCTAAATCATCTCTAAAACATTCCTAATCCTCTCCTACTAATTTATTATAGATCTAAGGATGTTTACAAATATTTAATCCATTCAACTATCACTTTTATAAAAACTCCTTTAAACATAGGAAATCAATCCGGAAAACCTCAAACATACTATGTTATGATCATGTCTCAATACAAATCACCTAGATTACTCAATCACATAATGAAAATATGCAATTCCTCTAGTTTTCAAGTGTTTGCTACTTGCTTTAATATGAAAATCCTCATACACAAGGTTCTTCAAGCTTCCTTTCTTTTCATCCATCATTGATCTTCCTTTTCTTTCTTTTTCTTCTTCTTTCTCATAATTATTCCTAATTATACTCCATACGTTTGAGTCTTATTTTAATTTAGAATTCTAATTCTTCTAGTAATCTTAAAATTATTCTCACCAAATCCATATGACCACATCTATTTCTATTTTGTTGTTTCTATTTTTTTACCTTTTTAATTTTCTTATTAAAAGACCCTTAATTTACTTGATTTTCGTATTTATTTAATTGTCATTTTAAAAAATTACCTAAACACCCTATTTCCTTATATTCTTACTAAATTAAGGACCCTATTTAATTATATTTAGACATAGGCCCTTTTTCTTTTTATTAAACGTTAAATATTACTATTTAGATCCAAAACTAACCTAACTTGGTGAAATTTTAATTTCTCAAATTCATTAATTACTAAATAAATTTATTTATTCATTTCTTCATAATAAAATTATAAAATTCCCTTTTTCCTTCCTAAATTGGTTCTCTTGCAAAATATCTATATTTATTTATTATTTTAAATTATAATCCATTTCCATCCTCAATTTCTACTTTTTATTAGCATTCCCACTTTTATTTTATTCTTTATTGTTTTAAATTTTCTAATCTTTAAATTTCCCTTTTTCTTTCTACATTTGTTTATACCCGTATTTCCTTTATTATATTTATCAATTATTTATTTTACTAAAATCCTGGATTTTACACCAATGATGTGATTTATCTTGCTACATGCATGTTGGTATGTGAGTGTTTACTAGCTTCACCCATAAGTCGCAAGGCGGCATAGTGAATGCAAAGTAGTTACTCAAAGACTTATATTCTTCATGAGTCCTACATTATTTGTCATTATTGATTTATGAATTTGATATTTGAGATTGAGATTGTTCACATACAGTTATATAATTTGCCTGTATGTTGATTATTTTTGCCTGTAGTTGATTATATTTTGGGATAGTTGTTATGATTGACCGGCATTATCTCCATTTTCAGAGATGAACTACATATTGACTTCATATATGAGTTTGGTTTATCATTGAGATTGTATTGTGATTATCCATTTTTTTTTTGTCGAGCATGAAAGTGTGATATTTTCATTATGAGAAATTGTTTATACATGCAAGTACTGCTTACTACGATATTCATACTCACATTACGTTTTGTTTTGTTTTGTTTTCAACTGACCCACGTGATGACATGACTGGGTTGATCTTCAAGGAGGAGAGATTCCTGAATTTGTTGCTGAAGATTATTATTATGCATACTAGTTTACTTTGAACACTTGAGGTTATTATTACGAGTTTTATTTTGATGGACTAATATTGGACTTGTTTATGTGAGTGAGAAAGAGTTTAGTTTCGCCTTTGTACAAGACTTTGATATTATTTTTATTTGGATGGTTTGACATTATTGGAGACCACACTTATGGTTTATTGGTTAATTGAATTTTATTTCCGTACTCTGAATTAAATGGAATTAATTTGATAATATTGCATGGTAATTAGTTGCTTTGGGCCACAGTAGCACTTTGGGTACAAGTTTGGTGCATGATTCGCATAGACCCGAATTCGGGGTGTTACATAGCCTTTATGTTTTTGAAACCCCTATCTTGATCCAAGTATCTCAAGCTTCTCTCTAGCCATAAAACGTAAAGAAAAGAGCTAGGGGAAAGAATCTAGGGATGGAATCCTTTGATGTGTTCTACTTGATTTTTCTTCAATTTGGGAAGATCCTAGAAATCTAGATCAATCAATGTTCTTAGATTTAAAGTCCTTCCTACTTTGATCTACATTTGAATGATTTTGCATGCATTTACTTGTACATATATGCATACAAAATAGAAAATCATGATCTTAAGGCAATTTATCAAATCTACCATATTCATTAATAAGATCTCAGGAGTAGCCCTTAAGTTATTTTTTTATTCATACTAATAAGATTTAGATTTGAATTGATTAGAGGGATACGACCTCATGGTCAGATTCATCTCAGATCTGAAATTTTATATTGATTTTGGTGATCAAATTCTACCTTAGTTCTCTTGATTCATAGAGAAGTGTCGGTAAATATGGATTCCACGAGTCTTAGTTCATTTCAAAGTCATTTTTATGATGTTTTTTCTAATTTGTATAAGACTCAAGCTCAGACTTAAAGGATTTTGGTTTGCTTCTGTAGACACCCCAAATTGCACTAAAATATGAGGAAATAATAAAAATGTGTTCAAGATTTAATATTGGAGGTTTAACATGTGTTAAGACCTCAAAATTTGTAAAATATGTGTTGTCCGTATTTGCCATACGGTTTTTACTAGTCTTGTTCTGTCCTATATATAATACGGACGCATCCGTATTAACCATACAGATGCGATCATGCTTTACTTGTGAGCGCAAGTGGCTGCCACGTGTCAATCGGAATCTTCGGTTGTTATGCGACGTTGGCAGCGCACATGGGAGCCTAACTGAATATCAACCGTAGCTTTCTTTCAGATTTCAGTATTTTTGTGCTGTCCGTATATATGATATTGTTTGGTCAAAACCGTATGATATATATGGACAAGGCTTGTTTTATCAATCTCATAAAGACTCGGGATATGAGCCTTATTTACCTTATGTGCCTTTCTCTGGGAGACTCGATCTACCTTATTTGCCCTCCAAAACCATTAGATTTACTTCAATTCATGCCTTAGGCTTGAATTAGAATAATCTTGAAGGTTATTTTGGCCTACCCTTGGGACATCCATGCCCTTGCTCTTGCCTATAAATAGAGGGCCTTTCCTCTAGCAAAGGGCCGATAATCTGAAGATTGAGCTCTTGAAGAAGAAGGGAACCTCTGCCCAATTTTCTACTTAAGTTCTCAAGCAACCAAGGTAAGCTTCTACACTTTTTTTTTTTTTACTTTTTTTTCAATTCAAGCACTCTCTTATCTTGTACTTTTCTGTAGATAAGGCCTATTTGTGTGTTTGTAACCCCAAACCATGCTTAAAGTACCTTAAGCATCATCTCTAGCCATAAAACGTGAAGAGAGAACTAAGGGAAACAAGTATTGGAATAAATCCTTTAGGCTTAGAACCATTTTTCATGAAATGTGAACAATTTGGGGGTTTTGTGTAAACTTGATTATCTTTGCAAATAAGAGAGGGATTTGTTGGGGATTTGGTAAGTAATAGGTAACCACACATGCTAGAGACAATTCAGAGACCAAAAACCATAGAAATGAATGAGATTTGAAAAACCCTAGAAAATCACAAAGTTCGGATTTTTCGTGACTTGGGAAATCGCTAGGGCGCTTGACAGAGCGCTCGAGCGATGTCGAGCCCCCATTCTTATTCCCTAGTTGCAGGCCGGCCACTCGTTGAAATTTGGCCTAAGCTGGGCGCCCAAACCAGCGCTCGAGCTAGCACTCAGGCGCCCATGCCCAGATTTGAGTATTTTTGGATTTTAGTACAAATCCAACTACGGATTGTTTTTACTTGAATCCAACCCATGTACAAATAGGATTTAGGTGTCTAAGAAGTGTATACACTGAAATCAACACAAAATTCCAAATATCCAAGATTTTGGGTACGTTCTACTGAAATAGGTTTCCTAGGAAGTTTCTGTTCCAGATTGCTGTAGAAGTAGGGTAATTTAATTCTACCACTTGGAACACCTTCCAAATGATCCTTGGAAGTAGAAAACCAAAGCCAAATTAAAGTTGTACATGGTTCCAAAGAGTTGGGGCCTAGGTTGCCCAATTGAAGTATGAAATGCAAAACTTAATACCATGAATGTATCTTGTTGTTATTGATTATTGTGGTAAGCATGTGATCTATTTTAGGCATTGGCCCATTTTTTTTAGCATGATATGAAAGGGGCATTGGCTTGCTATTGATGTTACTTATATGGAGGGCAGTGGCCTGAGTTCCATGAGATAACGAGAAAGGGCTTGGCCCAAGATTGACTCGGGTAAGGCCATGAGCTACCCTTGAGATTATACGCATGATGGCATGGTTTGACACATGGAATTGATTGAATGAACACTTATATAATGAACAATCTTAAGTTATGGATCTATAAATTTAAGTGGGTGTGTTTGTATATAATGCCATGACCAAGTGTTATTGTCCTTGTGTTACTGTATTGCTTATATCATCCCGGCACCAAACAACATCGGTGGCCGATACCCATTGCTATGGGGAATCGGCGTGGATGCCTATACGTCAAGGGTAATCGGCGTATGGATGCTTAAAGTCAAGGGTGGTAATCGGTGTTGGATGCCTAGCCACCATAAGGAATCGATGAAGCTAGATGGGGTCATGTGCACTATATATTAAACACCATAAATAACAAAGTGATAAGAATAAATGTAAGAATATTTATTAATGGTTGACTTGTACACCTAAACACAGATTTGAACTATATGTCTTGCACTAAATTGTTTACGTTTTAACTAGTATTTTAACTACCCGCATGTCATGGTTTTACTGAATGATAGTAGCATAAACTGTGTTTTCACGGAGCATGCATGTGTTGCTTAATGAGACATTTGTCTCATAAGTTGTTTTATTGTTTTGCTTTCAAAGCCGTCGACATCTGGTGTGAAGGACCAAATTGGGGATAGAGGAAAGGACAAGGCACTAGGGTATAGAGAGAAGGATTTTTACCGATCTACTTCGGACTTCACTTTTCTTGTACATGATAGTTGTATATTTATTTTAGACTTGTAAACCTTCTAACTGAGAGGATTGGTTAGAACCCATCTTTTGTAATAACCATAGTAGTCTTGTATTTAACTTTGAAGTCCACAGGACTTGTTATACTTCTTTTATATATAGACATACTTTTGATAGCACAAGCATGAACTGTTCTATCACTTGCACTTGTTAGGAAAAATTTTAAATTATCCACATTTTATTGGGTCGAAAGACCAACCCGTGACGACTAGGGACAGGTGGGTGCCTTGGAGAGGCATACCTGGTTCTGGATTGTTACATAATGAATACTCATGGTCAAGTCTTAATGGAACTAGCACCCTTCATAAACATTTAGATAAATGCCCGATGTATCCGTACAGTCAGAAGAATAAAACTCAAAAGCTTTTATCATTTTCGTCATTGGGACAAGAAGGGGAGGATGTCTTAACTAATTGGAAATTTGATCAAGAGCAATGTTGAAAGGCTCTTGTTAACATGATAATTGTTGATGAGCTACCATTTAGATTTGTTGAGCGTGAAGGATTTCGTGGCTTTTGTAATATTTTGCAACCTAAGTTCAATCTAGTGTCACGTACCACCATGACAAAAGATTGCTTGGAGTTGTATATTAGTGAGAAACAGAAGTTAAAGGAGTTTTTGGTGAAGTCTAAGCAAAGGGTTTGCTTGACTATTGATTTATGGACTTCAATACAAAATCTGTCATATATGTGTCTTACAGCACATTATATTGGTAAGGATTGGAAGTTGCAGAAAAGAATCATCAACTTTTGTGTAATTGATAGTCATAGCGAGGAAAATATTGGGAAGGCTGTAGAGTTGTGTTTAATAGGGTGGGACATAGACTATGCATCCTTACTGTTGACAATGCTTCCTCTAATGACGTGGCGGTTAGAAGTTTGAAAAGGAAGTTTTGTAAAAAGAATGGTTTGATTTTGGATGGGGAATTCTTTCATATGAGATGTGCTACTCATATATTGAATTTGATTGTAAAAGATGGAATAAATGAAGTGAAGAATTCTATTTCTCGAATCCGTGGGGTAATGAGATATATAAGGAGTTCACCGGGAAGGCAACAACAATTCAAGAGTTGTGCTGAAAAAGAAAAAATTACATCCAAGAGCCTTTTATGTTTAAATGTTCCAACAAGGTGGAATTCTACCTACTTTATGTTGGAAGCTGCGTTAAAATTTCAAAAGGCTTTTGAGCGTCTTGAAGAAGATGATTCCCATTTTATGAATGATGTGAAGGATGGACCTCCAAGTGAATATGATTGGGAAAAAGCAATGGTCTTATGTAAGTTTGTAAGTGTGAAAACTCACACTCCTTATATGGCAAATGTTTGACAAATTATATCTTCTAATAATCTTCAAGATGTGCAGAATCAAAATGTAAGTTCTGTGAATTTAGTAAAGAGGAAGGTGATGCTGCCACACCGCTACCACTTCGTTGGTAGCTCAAGGAAATGTAAGGTTTTCTAAATAAAGAACATTTCGTAAAGGTACTTGCGAGGAACAACGCCGCTAGCACTCCGCTGGCAGCGCATAAGTAAAATAGCGCATAAGTGAAATAGCGCAGAGCAAGATTGAAGAATCTAAAAATCAGTTGTGCACATGCCGCGTTCCCTCCCGCTAGCAGCGCGCTGGCAGTGCGCCCTTAACTGGGTCAATTTGGATTTGAGCGGGACTTGAGTTCGCTTCCAGCCGTCTACCCCGATCGCAAGGCGACGCCACCAGCGCTCGATGCGATCTGAGTTTTTCTTCTTTAAATAGACGAGCTGTATTTGTAACGCCCCAGATCCGAGTCACATGGAAACCCGTAACTCGTATCCAGAGGTCACCATAATTAACAGGATCGCACTACCAGAGTAAGGAAAACATGAAGCTAAAATTTCTGCGAAACAGAGTGCGCTAAAATAACCCCAACATAATAACTCACATGGCCCCGAACACACCCGCAAGTACCTGCTCTCCAAAGCATCTGAAAAACAAATCATAACGAGGGAATGAGATACGAATATCTCAGCGAGTGACACATGCATGCTCAAATACAATTTACCGTTGAAATTATGAATCGAATAACCACACGACAATTAAACAAGGCTTCGATGAAACCGATAAAAGAAAACCCTAATGCTACCACAATCCGTCAAGATGTGTATATATATATATATATATATATATATATATATATATATCAAGTCGGATATCACAGAGCTCCTACCCTGGTCAATGTTATGCAATTGTGTGATTGGTTAATCCACATGCCAGAGCTGCCTCCCAACCTTATGTACACAGTTCCGGCCCTCTCAGGGTCTCGGATACTCTGAAATGACGAACTACCCAGAGTTCGTCATCCAATGCCGGCCTACTCCGGGTATCGACACTGACAACCAGTACTACCCACGGTATCTGGCTGCTCTACATGGGTAGTGGCAACGCTTCATGGCCATACCATTTCCCCAATAGACAAAGGCATCACATTTCTGACTTAAATTCTGGATTCAGGATAAACCAAGTTTAAAACCGATAAATTGCCGATAAAACACCGCAGTCGGCATGCACATTCACAAATTGTTCCAACCAGAACAGAAACTCACACCAGTGTTCCAACCAGAACATCAACTCACACCAGTGTTCCAACCAGAACAGAAACTCACACCAGTGTTCCAACCAGAACATCAACTCACTCCAGTGTTCCAACCAGAACAGAAACTCACACCAGTGTTCCAACCAGAACATCAACTCACACCAGTGTTCCAACCAGAACATCAACTCACTCCAGTGTTCCAACCAGAACATCAACTCACTCCAGTGTTCCAAACAGAACAGAAACTCACACCAGTGTTCCAACCAGAAAATCAACTCACTCCAGTGTTCCAACCAGAACAGAAACTCACACAAGTAATCAAATAAATAATAATTACAACTTCATTCAAAACTCGCCATTAAAACGGGGTTCAATAAATCAAATCAGGTACCAGACAATGCATGTTTCAAGAGGACTAAAATAAAGCCCTAGTATGTAAACATCCCGAGCATCCTCGAATTATTTCTCCACACCTACTTCCTAAGCCTTTACTAAAACTAGGATCTATCTCAAATGTTCTCACCAGCAAAATTGTTACCTCTAATGTCGTAATCAATTAGTTGGGTAAGTGGTTGAAGACCCTCTAGTATCTAGAACCCCCGTGGTTTTACGAAATTATAGGATTCTGCATGAAAACAACTGGGCGCTCACTTCCCTAAGTGGGCGCCAGGTAGGCGCCAAGTGGGCGGTAAGTCCGCTCGTTTAAGTGAAGCTGGCGCTCACTCGTGGTCGAGTGGGCGCGAGCTAGGCGCCAGACGGGCGCGAGAAGAGCGGGAGAAGGGCGCTCGAATTTGAGGTAGGCGCGAGCTGAGCGCGGGATGGGCGCTAGCTCGGCGCCGGGTCCTTTTTTCTTGGTGCTCACTTCCTAAGTGGGCGCCAGGTAGGCGCTAAGTGGGCGGTAGCCCACTACGATTCCGAGGTCTCTGTTAATCCCAGAAATCCAACTCTGGCTGAAAATTTTCACTCTGTAACCACTTATCTAGCCTCCTAATACTCCCAGGACACATCCAAACCTAATTTGGATTTAATCTACATGATTTCCAGTTATCCCCAATTTCACTATACAAAAACCCACCGTAACTTGTTCAATCATAAACAATGCATTCATTCAATCAAATACACGAATTAATCCGAAAACTCGGTTGTAAAACAATGCCACTCACCTAGTATTGAAGACCTTCTTCAAGCTTCCGGCCATCCTGGGTGGATTCCATTTCGAGACCTAACCCGTTGGACTGCTGCCATAACTTTCTCTAGAGCGGCCACCTTTCTCCAAAATCCCCGAAAATTTTATAGGAGCTTCGTATTTATAGACACTGCCAGGGTTTGACCTAATCCGCTCTTATCCCTCGAATCCCTTTTCTACCCCTCATTAATGTAGGGATTTTCCCGGATTTTAACTATTGACCATTTCTTATTTATTTACGGGTCCGAATACTTCCATTTTTTTTTGTTAACCCTGATGACCACAAGTCCCTAGCAATAATAAAATTTGATTTAACCTGCACCTACATCTATATGTGCATATATATATTTTTTTCATCTACTGTTATTATTTGTTTATTTTCCTTACTGTGACTGTTAATTTATTTTATTCTAGTATTATTATTTTATTTTGTTTCTACTCAAAACTGGGGTTTTACAGTATTTTTTTGGAATGACTTTTCTTTTGATCAATTCGATTTGGATCTTGAGGTGTTCGAGATTCAATCAATTCATCTCTAGAGAGTCGGTGATCGAGTGAGGGGGAGATCTGAGAGAGATCTCCTGGAATTGAAGTTTGAGGATTCTTCTTCATTTCGGAACTTCACATGATCGTATGATCTCCTGGATTGGTGATCGAGCTTGATGGATGCATAGGTGGATTCCTATTGCATTGGATCATCTCAGTGGGCTCTGAGGTGATTGTTACGATCTGGATTGATCGTGAATTTCAGCTTGTGGATTCAAGTTGTGTTACAGTTCGTGGATTCGAGCTGTGGATCTGGATTGATCGTGAATTGCAGCTTGTGGATTCAAGTTGTGTTGCAGTTCGTGGATTCGAGCTGTGGATCTGGATTGATCGTGAATTGCAGCTTGTGGATTCAAGTTGTGTTACAGTTCGTGGATTCGAGCTGTGGATTGCTGTTGAGTGAGTTCAATTGTAAAGGTTAAGTGTGTTTTCCTTTGTAATTGCTTTTCATTCAATAGTGGAGATTCTAAGGGTTAGTCGCCTCATATAGACTCGAGGTTTTTCCTGGATCTAGATTCAGGTTTCCTCGTATAAATTCTGTGTGTATGTTTCCGTATTGTTAAGATCATAATTGTTGTAGATCGAGGACCTGTAGAGTAGTTTTCTACTTTTTCAAAGTTTCTCAAGTGTTTCTACAATATTACAAAGCGTTTGTCGGGGTCATTATACTTAACTTCAAATTCTTATTTTCATGACGTTTTTGGGATTGAAAATCTTTTGGTTCAATGGGCAAAGTGTGACAATCCTTGCTTATCTGATATGGCAATGAAGATGAAAGAAAATTTGACAAGTATTGGGGAAACACTAACAAAGTAAATATGATGCTAGATATAAGTTGAAGTACGTAGGTTTTGTTATGCAAAAGTTTCTCCTGTTGAGAAGGTTATAAAATTGATTGCAAAAGTTAAGGAAGCAATGGATCGTATGTTCAAACATTGTAAAGTACTTGATTCAACTAGTCCACCAGATGTGCCTTCAAACAATGCAAGTTAAGATGTTGATGTAATGAATGTTGAACAACTTATTCCTGATGCATTTGTCCAAATAAAAACTCTTCAAAATGAGTTTTACAAACACTTGGAAGAAGAAGAGGTCATTCAATCAAAATCTGAATTGGATAGATATTTGAAAGAGAGTGTTGAGAAAGATGATCTTGGCTTTGATATTTTATATTGGTGGAAGATGAATAGTTTGAAGTTTCGTGTGCTTTCTCATATAGCACGTGATGTTTTGGCAATTTCAGTATCAATAGTAGCTTCAGAGTCTCCATTTAGTACAGGAGGTCGTGTACTTGACCAATTTTGTAGTCCATGGACTCCAAAGCTTGTGGAATGCTTGATTTGTTCACAAGATTGGTTACAGGATTCTCCAACCCCGATTGAGATTGAGGAAAGCTTAGAAGAGCTTGAAGAAGCTGAATCAAGTAAGTGAAATTTTTCATACCACCTATTGCATGCTTGTTAGTTATCTTATTATACTTATTTTTATGTATTATAAATTATTCTCTATATTTTCAGCCATAACAGAGGAGCCTGTCACTGTTCATGAATCCATTTTAGGTACTTCTCAATAACTTATGCTTGAGGTAAATAGATCTTAAAGGTTCTTGTCTTTTTTTGGTATTTATTGGTTACTATTTATGCTAATGGTTTTAATTTCAATCTCTATTAAATATTTTCTAGGTGTCAAGTAAATTGAAGGTTACTGGATTTGTAGTGGGGGGTTTTTTTTTCTATCTCTTTTAGCATTTTATTGATTGATGGTTACTATTTATGTATTGACTTTTTGGGTATATTGGCTTTGTAATAGACTATGAACTTTATGTATTGACTTTTTGGGTATCTTGGCTTTGTAATAGACTATTTTTAGTTTTTTTCTCAGGAATAGTTGGGGTTTCAACACTCATCATGGAACATGTGTTCTTTCTCTCCCTTTTGTAATTTGTTGAAAACATTGGATTTTTGTGATTCTTTTTACTTTTGCATTGATCCATTTTTTCCCTTTTTCCCCCCTGTGACCAACTTGTGCTTTTTTACATGAGTATTTTCTGATATACTTTGTTTTTCCATGGGTAAATGCATCTCTATTAATCATGTGTAATGATGTGTGATACTTAGACTCCTGCTGGAGATCCACTCCCCACAAACAAAAGATACAATGCTGCCAATAGATTTAGCCATCCTGATGTCATTGCTGAAGAACCTTAGTAATCCACAAATTAATACTCGTTAAAGATTTTTGTTATCTTATTTTAACTCTGTGTGTATATACACTTTGTTCAATTTTCTGGGATTATATTGTAATGTATTCTCTTGTTAATCTAATATGAAAAACAGGTATGGTATAGAATAGGAGTACATGTTACTACAAAAAGAAGTTAGATGGCCTATGGGGTGGCCTGTGGGAGGTTATCTTGGACCCAATCAAGTAATGAAACGTTTGCCCTTATTTTTGTTTTTTAGTCAAAGCCCTGAATTAATTTATTTTGTATTTTTTTAAAATTTTCCTGCAAAATTATTGTAAATCATACTTGTTTCTCTTGAGCTGATATCTGCTTGCTTTCCAATCTGTATTTTCTAATAGAGGATCACAGAGAATGCTGGGGTGGTGCTATCTTTTGACCCCAAGCCCATCCAGGTTTAGTTTCTTGTTAGAATTTCCTATTTATCCCTGTCAAGTTCTGTTGTATTTAATGGAAAAAATATGTCGTTTAATTAAATTTGTGGGATGCTTTGTTACTAGGGTTATTGGAATGCAGCTGGTGCTCATATCAAATACAGGTAAAACATAGGATATGATTGAAACTGATTACAAGGATGCTCTTCGTATTCATTCCCACAAGTATACTTGTAGAAATTCCCCATGTTAGCAATAAATTTAGTGTTACTTTGACTCTTTAATTTCTTTTTTTTTTTTGGTTTTCCAGCACCAAATACATGAGAAATGGTGGAGGGCATGAGGTCATAAAGGCTATTGAAAAGCTTGGATTGAGGCACGAGGACCACATTGCTGCAAGGGTAAAAACTTGCAACTTGACAGTGAGGCAAGATTAAGATAGCATGAAACTTACAGGGGCTGATCTGATGTTTTCTTGGGACAAGAAAGTTGAAGTGAGAACAACCCTTGTAATTACTTACTAGGATATATGGTTTTGGGGATGGTGTTATGCCACCATATTAAGCGTAAGCGTGATGTTTCTTTTGATTGGAGGTAGCTGAGTTCTCTGTAAATGTAGTACAAAGGTACAGGAGGTTTAGATGTGAACTTGACACTGCTGCTGCTGCCTCAATCTGGAAGCATCAGTGCTTCTATTGTCTTGGTTTGGCAACTGCCTTGTTCCAACTAATTGTCCTTGTCATTTTTACAAATTATATTTTTGTTGAAATACATGTTGACGAAAGGAACAACTGTACTGGTATTTTGTAAATTTGAGCTTGATTGAATTAATATGTTATTGAATTTTGTATAAATGTAATACAAAGTATGGGAAATGACCTAAACCAAACCGAACAGAAGCGAATTTTGCAAATTTGGTTCGGTTTGGGTTGGGTTTCGGGTTTTCTATAAATAATTGGTTTGGTTTCAATTTGGGTATTTCGGTTCTGAGGTCGATTCAATTCGGTTTTGGACCGACCATCAGTAACCTTGGTTTGGTATTGGGTTGAGGCCAACCCGAACCAAACTGCACCGAGTTGCAGCCCTAGTCACGACTAGGCCTCACGATTAATCCTCCGACCACGATTAATATTACATAAGTCTAGTTTACATTCAAGATTAATCGACAAACTTGACAATTAATCGACCAGTGACCTCGCGTAAAATTGATCACTTGGTGATTGTTTGTTGAGAAACGAACATCAATCCGAATTCAATATAAATCTATTCAAACTTATGCCAAATTTATGTAGATGACTCTAGGAAGATATTCCACATCATTTTGTGATACTAAAACTCATCTATTGATACTTGCCTTCAAATTTATCAATTTTCACAAGAAAATCATAATTCTTATTCATTAAAGTAAATTAACCATTCAAAATTTAATATCAGAAACCTTCGCAAATGATGACAACAATTTGTTTAACACAGCTATGAGTATTCAGTATTCAATCCCACATAATTCACATACTCATTCATCATAAAACACATGAACAAATTCAACAATAAAGCACACACAAATTTATCAAAGTTTTCCCTACCTCAGGCTCTTCCTTCTTCTCTCCTTTCCTCTTCCTCATCTCGTTGTGTAACACCCTGAACCTGGGTCAATGCAAAACCGGTAGTCAACCCGAATCCGAAGTGCTACGGGCCCAAAGTTTCTAAATACTAGACAATTAAATTCAATTCGTTTAACAAATAATATCAAAGTGCGGAAGTCTTATCATTAATAAAAATCAATAATAATCATGGATTAAGTCATCCAAACCATCTCATCAAAATATAAATCGAGTCTGGTAAAACAGGTTCTATCACTCTCACTCTCATAAACATCAATCCATAAAATAACAGAAAATAATGAATGTCTCAAATAACAATATCAACCTCAAAATCCTAACTACTATGGATAATAATAGTCCTCTAGAAGGAAATCAGCAAACTCACCCCCAGAAGCAAACCCTGAGTCTCTTTCACGGGTATCAGCTGAAAAACAAAACAAAACAAAATAGGAATGAGATACGAATATCTCAGTAGGTAACAACATGCATGAATAAACAGTTATAATATATAAAATTGTTGTACTTTCATGCTCGGTAAAATAAACGAGATAAGCGGATACGATACAATCTTAACAGATTAAACAGTAACCAAATCAAAACAGTTCAACAAGTATAATCTTTTCCATTAACATAAATTCCAACACAAGAGTGTAATAAGCAAGATCAAAACTAATCCATCATACATAATTGTAGGACCCATGAAGACAAGCAGGTCTTTGAAAGAAACTCTCAATTTACTATGCCACCATACGGCTTATGAGCGAAGCTACTAAGACCCTTAAACCCGTATAACAATTGAGACAAGAGGCGTAGTCATCGACTTATTGCACATGGAACTTACAAAGTTCGGCATGTACCACCAGCATGCAGCACCTAAATCAATACATGGAGATGGCCGCTTATCCACACATACATGCAGACCCTCCAAAGCAAACTAACTTGTAAAGGAAGCGTGAACGCAAACTAGGAGTACCCAAAAAAAGAAAAACCTCTTCACTCTCAAGCTTAACCCTATGGATCCACATGCAGCTATGCCCACTAGACACTAACAATATCAATTAACTCAAACGAACATGGTTCAATAATAGTGCCTAGTGGCATATAGGGTTTTCCGAAGTTCATACTCTTTCCAATTATAATTTTACAAAATAGTTCAGATGTGATGATTTTCTAAAGTTCAGAAATCAGGATACTTTAAACAATATTTTGCTGAGTACTAACTTTCCTCAATCAAATCAAAACAGATGGTGAAATAACCCAAAAAATATTTTTATTTTTAAAGTAAGACAACTCTTTTTGCAAACAACCCTAAAACATTCATCAATTTGTTTAAATACCCAAGATCATTGAAAATAGTTGTAGTCACTCAATATTAGTTGGTTTATGTATTTAAATTCATTTAAAACTATTTTGGTATTGAATAACTCTTCAAAAATATCAAAATTTTGTTTTCTGCTTAGGTTGCTCGACCTTGTCACTCAGGCGACCTGGTTGCGCGGCCGTGAAGTTTAAAAACAAGATTTAAAACATTGGGTGCTCAAGGTGGGCGCCCAGGCGATCTGATAGGCAACTACATAAAAATAATTACTTTTCAACTGTTGCTTAGCCCCATCGCTCAGGCAATCGGTTGGGCGACCTAAGTTCTAAACTTTCTAAAAAAATACACATGCGAAACGCTCATCTAGGTTGCCAGGAGCTCGACAAATAGCGATTGTTTTCAACTACGAATCAAGTTTTTAGCCAACAACCCACATTCTATACATCAAAATCATCTCTAATAACTTCAAAAACACATATACATTACTTCCAAAACATGCTAGATGATCAAAACTTAGTATAACTTAGTTCTCGATTAAACAGGTATGCTACCTACCTTTGTTCGACCAAGGTTGCCTTCTTCCTCTTCTTCCCTTGTAGTGTAGATATTGATCTCACTCTCTACAGCAACACAGACTCCTCCAGGATGCAGAACGTTTGATCAACAAACTCCTCCGTCTCCTTCTTCTCTTCTCTCTCAGTCTCTCGTTTCCTTCAGCCGCCATAGAATGCAAAACAACGATTAGTATTCTCTGATGTATTCTCCGAAGTATTAAAACCTTATTTTAATCCCTCCTGATCCTGTTTAACTCACTTCCATCATACTCTATACTACTAACTAATCAGAATAAAAGATAACCTTAAATTAATACTTACTTCAATATCTCATGATCTAACGGTTAGATTTGCATCAAATTCCTGATCTCCTTCCTCAATGTGATCATCTATATAAATAATTATAATCCATCAATAAACTCCACAATAAAATGCTGATTATTATTTAATTAAAAATTCTAAAAATTTTCGGGGTCTTACATCCTCCCGTTCTTTTCCCAATGAGGAAAATGATAAAAGCTTTTGAGTTTTATTCTTCTGACTATAAGGATACTTTGGGCATTTATCTAAATGTTTATGAAGGGTGCTAGTTCCATTAAGACTTGGGCATGAGTATTCATTATGACAATAGTTGCATGTTGTCCTTTCAGATTTTCCCCCACTTAAACTTTTCAACTTAGTAAAATGCTCCCAAACCACTGATCTTCCTTTATATGGCCTTTTAGCACTCGATGACACCAAGGAAGCTGCCGTAGTTTCAGCATTTTCATCATTGATTTTAGTATCACCCATGCTTGACATCTAATCAAATAACAATGAAATAGACAACTTAGCATGGAGGGCAACATCAAATCTATTTAGCAATCGACCTTAAGGTCTCAATCTACTTTAGGAACTTTGTAAATTGAATCTAACCTCAAATTAAACAGTCAATAAGTAAAGACATCAAATGAAAATAATGTCCGAAGCAGTAAAGAGGGAATTGCATACTTTCATGCATCTAAATGGATTTTTAATTTAAAATGCTGATAACCTTAAATGTTGATTATTAACAATTAGAATAAAATGTTGATCATTATTTTGCACCTTTACTAACGGGATTACCTTCTTACGAAGGACTTGCTCTCGGTATCCATAATCTGAATTGGATGCTCCTCATATGACAAGTCCTCTTACACTACTAATGGCTCATGCTGAATGATGTGGGTGGGATCATGCATATACTTCCTCAACAGCGACATATGAAATACGTCATGAACTCCCTCCAACTGTGTAGGTAATGCTCACTGATAAGCCACTGTCCCACTATTCCAACTATCTCAAAAGGACCTATAAACCTTGGGGCCAACTTGCCCTTCTTGCCAAATCGTTTGATCCCTTGAGATGGAGATACTTTCAAGAACACTTGATCACCAATTTCAAAATCCAAATCATGTCTTCTTATATCAGCATAACTCTTCTGACGACTCTGGGCTGTAAGCAATCTCTGCTTGATCAAATTAACCTTTTCCACACTATATTGCACAATCTGGGGTCCAATATACTGTTTCTCTTCAACTTCCACCCAACATACTGGGGATCTACAAATCCTGTCATAAAGTGCTTCATAAGGTGCCATCTGAATACTTGCTTGGTAACTGTTATTTTAGGCAAATTCAACTAATGGCAAATGATGGCTCCAGCTGCCATCCCAATCCATAACACAACACCTAAGCATATCCTCCAAAGTCTGTATGGTACACTTAGACTAACCATTTGTCTAAGGATGAAAATTCGTACTGAAGTTGAGCTTCGTACCCATGGCTCCCTGGAATGCTGTCTAGAAATGAGATGTGAATCTGGAATCCCTGTTAGAAACTATAGAAACTGGCACTCCATGCAGTCTAACAATCTCCTTAACATATAACTCCGCTAAAGACTTCAACTGCTGGGAAGTACTAATAGGTAGGAAGTGTGCCGATTTTGTCAATCTGTCAACTATCACCCAAATGGCATCCTCCTTCTTTGTTGACAATGGCAACCTAGACACAAAGTCCATGGTAATGTGTCCTACTTCCACTCAGGAATTGGAAGTGACTGAAGTAATCCAGGCGACTTACGATGCTCTGCCTTTACTTGCTAACATGTTAAACACTTAGCAACAAACTCTACAGTTTCTCTCTTCATTCCTGACCACTAATAAATAGCCTTAAGATTCTTGTACATTTTTGTACTTCCAGGATGCACTGCATACATGGATCTATGTCCTTCTGTCAGAATCTTATTCTTGATCTCCTCATCATATGGAACACAAATACGACCTCGGAATCACAATAAACCATCTCTCTCTGAAAAATCTGCAATAGTCTCAGATCCTCCACTCATCAACTCTCTAGTTTGAATCAACTGTGGATTTGTCAATTGCCTCTCCCGAATACTTTGAATCAGATCAGGATCCAACTGTACATGTGTAACCTTAATCCAACCATCCTGTGGCAAACTAAACTCTCCATGCCAATCTCTAACTGAGTTTACCAATCTGCATTGACTAGTCATAAATGTTGCTAAAGTGGCAATCGGGTCTTCAACTGAACTTTTGCGACTTAAGGCGTCTGCTATCACATTGGCCTTTCCTGGATGATACTACAATGTAAATCAGTAATCCTTAGATAAATCCATCCACCTCCGCTGCAGATCACTTTGTGAAAACAAATACCTCAAGCTCTTGTGATCCGAGAAGATCTCAAACTCTACCCCATACAAGTAATGTCTCCATAGTTTTAGTGCAAAACTATGGCTGCTAACTCCAAGTCCTACGTAGGGCTTCTCATGGGGTTTCAAAAGTCTAGATGCATAAGCAACTACTCTGCCCTGCTGCATTATTACACAACCCAAACCAATCCTAGAAGCATCGCAATACATGGCAAATGCCTTGTCCATGGATGGCACGATCAAAACTAGGGCAGTAGTCAACTTCTGCTTCAACTCTTGGAAGCTCTACTCACATCGATCATCCCATTGAAATTTTACTGCCTTCTTGGTTAGATTAGACAAAGGTGCAGAAATACTAGAAAAACCCTCTATAAAGCGTCTGTAATACCCTGCCATGCCCAGAAAACTACGGACCACTATAATTGTAGTAGGTTTGGACCACTCTGCTACTGCCTTGACTTTTTCAGGGTCCACAGATATACCCTCACCTAAAATAATATGTCCTAAAAAGGATATCTGTCTCAGCCAAAACTGACACTTGCTGAATTTCCCATACAACTGATGATCCCTCAAAATCTGCAATACCACCTTCAAGTGTCCAACATGCTCCTCCCTGGTATTGGAGTAAACGAGAATATCATTAATGAATACCACTACAAAGCTGTCTAGATACGGATGAAAAACCTTGTTCATAAGATCCATGAATACAGCTGGGGCATTGTTCAGCCCAAAAGGCATAACCAGAAACTCATAATGCCCATAACGAGTGCGAAATGCAGTCTTCTCTACATCCTCCTCCAACACTCTCAACTGATGATAGCCCAATCTCAGATCAATCTTGGAAAACCAAGACGCACCTCCCAACTGATCAAATAAGTCATCAATCCGAGGCAATGGGTACTTATTCTTAACCGTGACCTGGTTAAGTTGCCTATAATCGATGCACATGCACATGCTACCATCCTTATTCTGTACAAAAAGAACCGTTGCACCCCACGGCGACACACTCAGTCTAATATACCCTTTCTCTAAGAGCTCATTAATCTGCTTCTTCGACTCCTCTTGCTCTGGCTTTGACAACCTATAAGGTGGCTTTGAAACAGGAACTGTACCAGGCAACAACTGAATCCTGAACTCAACCTCCCTAATAGGTGGTAATCTAGGTAGATCGTCTGGAAAGACATCTGCAAAGTCCCAGACTATTGGTACATCTAAGATGACAAGTAAGTCACTCCTCGGCTCCTCTGCCAAAATGGATGCTATAAGTCCTATACGAGACCTCAACCCTCACATTGGAAACAATGTGTACTCTGATCTGGTCCACTAACTGTCACAGTCCCCTTATAGCAATCCAAAGTAATGTGATGTCTGAATAACCAATCAATCCCCAATATGACATCAAGCTCCCCAATTTCTAGTACTATCAAATCCCCTGGAAACTCTAATCTGCCCAACCTAATCACACAGTCTCTATAAATAAACTTAACTCTAGCAGATTCCCCCAAAGGTGTGTGCACAATCATAGAATCATTCATATCCACAGGTGACAATCCAATCCGGTGTGCACATGCAAGCGAAATAAAAGAATGCGAAGCACCAGAATCAAATAGGCAACATGCTGATCTATCACAGATGAATAAAATACCTCCAATCAACTCTGGTGTCTCAGTCTTAGTCTCTTGCTCAGGCTCACACTCCTTCTCATGTGCCTCTACAGCATAAACTCTAGTTTGCTATGTTTGTGAAGCGGGTGTTGGCTGTCTCTGTGCCCCTCTCTGTGCTGCTCCTCTACCCGGGGGTCTCTGCCCCATCAGTGCTCTCTGTGTTGGCTGCTGAAACTGTGGTCTCTGAATAGTCGCTGGCACTGGTGCCAACAGTGCATTGGGCTGTGAAGACCGACTAACCGCCAACGTCTAGTATGTAGGTGGATAGCTGCACTCATAGTAACAGTGTCCAGCCTGACCACATATGTAGCACGTCCCCGGGGCTGCAAAACAAGGGCCTGGAACGTGATGCCTACCACATCTGACACAACCCCTAATAGCGGGCCTGGAAATCTGACTACCGAAAGGCGCTCCTCTGAACATCTCCCTCGGTCTCTTGCTCCTACTAAGGAAGCCTCTCTACTCCACCAACCTAAATGGCTCTTTGGCTCTGCTCAATCCAGCTCTAGTCTCAATGTCCCTCTCAGCTCTAGTGGCCCTGTGCACTATCTCACTGTACTCTGTGCAGATGAATACAGTCAGCATACTCCGAATGTCAGGTTTCGAACCTCTCTTGAAGTGTGTAGTCTTCCTCCTCTAATCCTGCACCATATGGGGCGCAAACCTAGACAATGCCGAAAACCTCGCATCATACTGAGCCATGGTTTGACTCCCCTGTGTAATGTCCATAAGTTCCCTCTCCTTCTGTAGACGAACCTCGTCTGAGAAGTACTGCCCATAGAACCTCTTTGTGAACTGATCCCAAGGCATATGAACAGCCTGGGGGTCCTACCTCTTCACAGCTCTCCACCAGTGAGTTGCCTCCCCTTTGAACAGAAATGAAGCAAGTCTCACTATCCTGTCCTCTGGGCAGTCCATCGCCTCAAATATCCACTTGACTCTCATAAGCCACTTCTTGGCCTCCATTGGATCTGGCAGTCCACTAAAAATCGAAGGATCCATCTTACGGAACTGCTCTAAGTCTCATGCTGTCTGTATCTCTCCAGGATGTCTCGGTGCATTCCTATGTCCGTCTCCTCCTCCTCTGTTTCAGTTCCCATTCTAACTTATCCTTTCCTCTCATTCCTTGGTGAGAAGTAGGGCTGTAAATGGATCGGATCATGACCCGTTTACCGTCCGTTTTTGATTAAATTATCCGATTTAATCGGATTTTGACCGATTAAATGATCCGGCGGATCGGATTCGGATCTGAAAATCGGATCCGTTTATAATCGGATTCGGATTCGGATTAGGGCCATATCCGTCCAATTAAGATCCGAATCCGATTAAATATGTATAATATACTTGTAAATTATATATGGTATTGAGGATAAGTAAGTACTTTTATCCTCTTCGCATAAAACCAACATTTGCGTTTTGCCCTAGCCCCTCAAGCAACACTCTGAAATCTGACTCGACTTGTCTTCCTCTGAAGCCTAATCCTTTCGTCTTCCCAAGTCCCAACTCTCCCTCTCTACAATCTCTCATCTTCTTATCATCTTCTCAAGTCTCAAGTTTTCAACTCTCTCTCGTCTGGCGGCGGCGGCGAACGGGGCGAATTGCACAAGTATACGCTTGCATCATTCCTCCAGGTACATAATGATCTACAATTGTTTTTTATATCTGCGGTTCAGATCGGTTCAGATCTACATAATGATCTTCTTTTTGGATGCTCTGTGTTGTGAGACCGAGAAAGTGAGGAGGATAGACTTATTAAGTCTCGCTTCCTTTTTCACTCTCTCTTCCTATGTTCTTCCTCCACATCTCACTCTCTCAGCTTCTCGCTTTGTATTTGAGGACTGGAGAAGCAGTGGGTTTGATTTGGGAATAGTAAAGGTTAAGAACAGGGCTTTGAAAGCTAGTCTGTTCTTGGGTTGTCTCTGTAATGTCTGTTTTGATGGAAAATTAAATCTGAAATTAGGTCATCTCCTCTTGTCGAACTATTTGTGGGTCTGATCTAGTTATAGAGTAGAGGGATAGTAATGGCCGGCCAGATTTTGATCAGATTGTGGGTCTTATTAAGGCGAAAACACTTCGTTAGGCTAACCCAACCAGATTTTGATCTCCATATTTTACAGCATACAAAATTAACGGCCGAAAATTTCTCTTCTTTTAGTAGTGAAGAAAGACAATAAATTTTTGCTCCTCCATTGTGATAGATATATGGTTGATATATGCACACTTGTGCATAGGCCTTTGTCCCCTTCTGAAAAGTTATTCTGCATGCAGACAACTTACATGCGAGAGAAACGCCTGATTCTCTCTCAGTACAGCCTTCGAAGCAGTCGAGGCAGTTGAGTAAAAATGCCATGGCCATCGATATCTCCACTTTGCAAGCACGGTTTTCCCTCCTCTTTGATCATGTTGATTCCATTTATTCTTTCCCCCTTAGATTTCACTTGTGGAAACTCTCCAATTTCTTTGTAGAATTCTAGCAAAACCCTTTTTTTCTTTTTTGGTTTTTGTTAGTTGTAACACCTATGCACTGATGTAAAGCATAACTTTTTTATTTGGAGAAACTGGAACGATATAGTAGCTGATGTTTTTGTCAGCCCAAACAAAAGAAGCCCCGAGCTCGATACATGATGAATTATAAAACCAAATATATCAAGAATATGGTGGATTAGCAGTTTCTCTAGCCCCATTGTAAGATCATGACCTTGTTCATAATGGTTGTGATCCCTTCATAACATTTGTTCATATTTTCAGATATCTTAAAGTAATGATCCTTTATTGTTATTCAACCAAATGATCGTGATATGCGAAATACATTTCTATAATATGATTTGAGACATTGCAAGACTAATGCCTCGTTCATCCGGTCACCGGACACTCGTGGTCACTGGTGGTGGTGGTGCAGGTGTCTTTCCTTGTTATTGTTGTGTATGTTTTCCAAGTAATGGAATATATTTAATGTTGAAACTTTTTTGTCTAAATGAAATTTTCCCAAATTAAAGTTGGACGGTCTACTGTTCATTTAGCAGAGAATTGTTGAAATTTGAAAAAAAGAATTTTGTTAGAGAACATGTCATTCTAGGCATTCAGATTGTATCTACTATCTATAGGTACATGAGCTAGGGGCTATTTCATTTGAATATGGCTTAGGACTATGGGTTCATGACAATTGTCAGTTATGATGATGGCAGCTAGAGCTACACACAACTATAAAGACTACTAAGCCACATGAACCATGCAATTGCGATTTTTTGAGCAAACAGTTTTGTAACCAAAATTTCACTACAGGTTTTAGTGGTTATAAGATTCTTTACTTCTCCTATATGCAAGGTTCTTGTATCATGTTTATTTATTATGTTATGCAGTTGTTCTTGTATCTTTTTAGTGTTTTATGCCAAATTACTTTCGTTTGGAGATCGTTCTTTCTTCATTTTCCGGATACTCTTTTTTGCTTACTGAGTAAGCTTATTATGTTTTTGAATACATTGCAGATTGCCTTGGGTTTTCACTTTTTTTTAAGGGATCTCTCCATTCTAGGGAGCTCACAAGTCACAAGAGGTATGCTTAATGCACCCATCTTACTATTTTAATCGTAATTTTGGGTTGTGCTTGTATCCTTAACTTACAAGTAATCCATTATGTGTTAATTAAAATTTTTTTTTGTATTGAAGGATAAATTGTTGAAATGTCTGATCCTATTACTATTGAGGATGAGATGGTAGAGGTAGAGGTCTCACTTGACCCAAATTTAAAGAGACCTAGAAAATTAACATCGAAGGTGTGGGATGATTTTAAGAAGATCGTAGGGGAAGATGGAGTTGAAATTGCTTCATGTAATCATTGCAAAAGGACATTTACTGGAGCAAGTAGTAGTGGCACAACACATTTAAAAAATCATTTGCAAAGGTGTCCTAGGAGAAAACATGGAGATATAGGTCAGCAAATTTTAGCAATTACCAAGAGTAAGGGGAGTTCTAATGGTGTGAGGAATTTTAAATTTGATCATGAAAGAAGTAGAATGGACTTGGTAAAGATGATTATTAAGCACGAATACAGTTTTAACATAGTTGAGCATGAGTATTTTCAGACTTTTGTTAACAACTTACAGCCAATGTTTAAAATGGTATCACAGAATACTGTAAGGGCTGATATTCTTGTTGTGTACAAGGAAGAGAAGAAGAAGTTGTATGATTCTTTTGATCAATTGTCTTCTCATATTAGCTTGACTACAGATTTATGGACATCTAGTGAGCAAAACATTAGGTATTGTTGTGTGACAGTACACTTCATTGATGAAGGATGGTGCTTGAAAAAGAAACTTCTAAGTTTTATATCTTTAGAGAGTCCACATGATGCAGAGACACTCGTTGGATTGATCAAAGATGTGGTTTTGGAGTGGAATATTGATAAGAAGTTGTTTTCTATAACTGTTGATAATGCTAGTACGAATGATGCAATGGTCAGAGAGTTAAAAAGATGGCTTGAAGATCAGAATTTACTTCCTTTGGGTGGAAGTTTATTTCATATTCGTTGTAGTGCACACATTCTTAATCTTATTGTCCAAGATGGGTTACAAGAAATAAAAGAAATCATTAAGAATGTTAGGAAAAGTGTTTGGTATGTTAGATCAACACCTCAAAAGAAGCAAAATTTTAAAAATGCTTTAAATCAAGTGAAGTTATTTGGGTGAAAATGTGTTATTCTTGATGTGAAGACTAGGTGGAATTCCACTTTCTTGATGCTTGAGAGAGCACTAGAGTTGAGAGAGGCATTTGTTCGTTTCCAGCAAATTGATCGTGAATTCAATTTGAATTTATCCAAGGAAGAATGGGATACGGCTCAAGTTGTTTGTGGATATTTGAAAGTGTTTTATGAAGTTACTTGTGCTTTTTCTGGTTACAAGTATCCAACTGCAAATCTATTTTTTCCTGATATTTGTAAGATTCACAAGCACTTGCTAGATATGGAGAAAAGTGAGCATGCATATGTTCGTGATATGGCCTTTAAAATGAAACTCAAATTTGAAAAAATTGGGATTCTTGTAGTTTGGTTTTAGCGATCGCTACTGTACTTGACCCAAGATTCAAGATGGATTTAGTTGAGTATTTTTATGGTGAACTTTATGGTACTAATGCTGATGTGTATGTAATGAGGATTCGCACTACTGTTGTGGATCTTTTCACTGAGTATAGTGGTGATTCCCATGATGTGGTGCAGTCTAGTTTTGATGTAAGTGATAGTACTTGTAGTAGCTCTTAGCCTCCATGCAATTCTTCAAGTAATGACATGCTTATGGGTTTTAAAAATTGGTATAAGAGTGTAAGAAGTGCTACTATCCGTGCTTCGGAAAAATCTGAACTTGACCGATACTTGGATGACACAATATTTCCTTGTAGTCAAGAATTTGATATTTTGGATTGGTGGCAAGTCAATAGTCCTAAATTTCAAGCACTTGCAAGGATGGCTTGTGATATTTTAGCAATCCCAGTTTCTACTGTCGCATTAGAGTCGACTTTTAGTGCTGGAGGTAGGCTTAATGATGACACTCGCAGCTCTTTGACCCTAGAGATAGTGGAGGCTTTAATATGTACACGTGATTGGTTGGAAGTTCTAAAGAAGAAAAGTAAGTATATAAGTATATTTAGTTTTCTATAGTATAATTCATTTTTTATCCTTTCAATTTTATTTGTTCATTTGCTTTTTTTTTTATTAGGCTCTGATGAAAATGAATAGAGATTACAACTGCATTTATCTTGAATTGCCAAACTTGCTGGATATGCGAGTAAAGAGCTATACTTTATATGAATGTGCAGGAGAAGTCAAGATGGTGTTGCTTCCATGCTGGATATATGAAGCAACAGAAGAATCAAAACTTTGTTTTAGTTATTAAGGAACTTTTTTTAAATGTTATCGTCTGGTCTTTTTTAGTCTTTGTTTAAGATGTTTTAGACTTCTCAAGTTCTCATGAAGTAACCTCCTGTTATCCCAACTTTTTATTGTATAACTGTTTGAACTTCTTATCCCAAATTTTTATTTTATTTATGCTGTGGTTATTTAACTGTTTGGTTCTTATTGAGGCATTATCCAGTGGAGTAGTCTGAACTTTTGCCTGTGATCAGTGAGTAGTTTTCTTCATTTTAATTTGAGATTTTATGGATCTTCTATATAAATTGACTTGATTTCCTATTCTATAGTGATGTCCGTTGATGGAAGAACTAGTGCAGTTATGAGAGTATGGTCAGTGGTGGTACTCTAGTACATCTACTTTCTCATGCTGTGTAATTCATGGTAGGCCTGAGGCTAAGTGCCAGTCCATTCTTCCTAAGCATGCTTACTGTATTCCTTAACATTGTAGCAGCCCAGGTATGCCTTCTTTACAATTGTATGACCAAAGAATAAAAAGATCCATGATGCTTGGCTTTCCAAGAGAAAAGAGCATATCATAGACAATATACTACCTAGAATGGATATCTAAGATGCATGTGTAATGATAGGGTCTTGGCCTGACAATTGGAGCAACACTAATGGACATAAAGCGAGCAACAACTCTTGCTTTGGTAACCGTGATGACCTTCATGTTAGCTGGTGGTTTCTTTGTGAAGGTAAGACTTCACAAGTTTTCATACAATTCACAATACCCTCCACTTCTCTGAGAAGTTGCTCAAATGCTCCAAATAAAGGAAACAGCTTGATTGGTTCACAGAAAGCAGAAGAATAGCCTACATCCTTTTAGTATTGAAATTTTGAAAGTCCATTTAAAATGCTTCCTAAGGAGTGGGTTGAGTTGGGGAGGAGCATTTGAAATGTCTTCTCAGAATTTCCAGTTTCCTTCTCAGAATTTCCAGTTTCCCAATCTACTAGGTAAATTTGAAGATGTGTAACAACTTCATTTCCTATCTTGTAGAAAGTTCCAGTATTCATATCATGGATCCGCTATATTTATTTCAACTATCATATATACAGGCTTCTTCTCAAGGTGCAGTATGAACGCACCTAGTGATGGATATATTCACATCACTTACACCTATAATAGGACCCAGATTAAGGTAACTAATATCGAAGCTCTCTTGTAATTATTTGAACTTTTTGATTTAAAAATTTAGGTGGCTATATTTCCATTTCATTCTATGTCATTAAATTGGGTTTTGACTAGATAAAGAAATGCCATGGGACCATGATGGTTGAGGAGTCAGCTAGTCATGTCATCAACTTGAAGTTCTTTGCTGTAAAAGTTCAACGTGGAGGTTGTTTGATTGGAAAGACCATTAACTATATGATTTTTTTTTTGGTTTGTTTGTTGTATCATTTGTTTGTATAAATAAAGAAAGAAGCATGAGATTGTTTAAATTAGATGAAATTTAATCGTATTACCAAAAAACAAATATGAAATTTAATCGGATTTTTTGACCTCTTAACGGATTCGAATATTTAATTGAATTCGAATACAATCGGATATGAATACGGATTTAATATTCTTTATCGGATTCGAACTTGGTAGGACATTTGAAAGATCCGTCGAATACTTAAATGAATACGGATATCCTATATCCTAAACGGATTCGAATTCGGATTTAGGGAGATCCGCTTCGTATTCGCTCCGTTTACAGTCCTAGTGAGAAGTTCTGCCAAGGTACCCACCATAGCCCAATTACCATCGCCAGGTGGTGGGGCATCCTGTTGCTGCTCCTCGAGCACATCCGGCCTCTCTAAAAAAATATCAGTGCGTGCTCGTCGTCCTCTATCAACAATCTGCAAAATTTAGAATTTTCAATTATTAAGACTAATAAATTCTAAGGGTTCTATCTAACGAGCTCATAATCCCATACCCTCCTATGGCTTGCTACCTAAGGTTAGAACCATTTTCCTCTTATACCATCTTTGTAACTCCCCGAACCCGGGTCAATGCATAACCGGCAGTCAACCCGAATCCGAAGTGTTACGGGCCCAAAGCTTCTAAATGCTAGACAATTAAATTCAATTTGTTTAACAAATAATATCATAGTGTGGAAGTCTTACCATTAATAAAAACCAATAATAATCGGGGATTAAAGTCATCCAAACCATCTCATCAAAATATAAATCGAGTCTGGTAAAACAGGTTCTATCACTCTCACTCTCATAAACAGCAATCCATAAAATAACAGAAAATAATCAATGCCTCAAATAACAATATCAACCTCAAAATCCTAACTACTTTGGATAATAATAGTCCTTTGAAAGGAAATCAGCAAACTCGCCCCCAGAAGCAAACCCTAAGTCTCTCTCACGCGTATCAGCTGAAAAACAAAACAAAACAAAATAGGAATAAGATACCAATATCTCAGTAGGTAACAACATGCATGAATAAACAATTATAATATATAAAATAGTTGTACTTTCAAGCTTGGTAAAATAAACGAGATAAGCGGATACGATACAATCTCAATAGATTAAACAGTAACCAAATCAAAACAGTTCAACAAGTATAATCTTTTCCATCAACATAAATTCCAACACAAGAGTGTAATAAGCAAGATCAAAACTAATCCATCATACATCATTGTAGGACTCATGAAGACAAGTAGGTCTTTGAGAAGAAACTCTCCATTTACTATGCCACCATACGACTTATGAGCAAAGCTACTAAGACCCTCAAACCCATATAACAACTGAGACAAGAGGCGTAGTCATCGACTTATTGCACACGAAACTTACGATTTTGGCACGTACCACCAGCATGCAGCACCTGAATCAATACATGGAGATGGCTGCTTATCCACACATACATGCAGACCTTCCAGAGCAAACTAACTTGTAAAGGAAGCGCGAGCGCAAACTAGGTGTACCCAAACAAAGAAAAACCTCTTCACTCTCAAGCTTAACCCTATGGAACCACATGCAGTTATGCCCACTAGACACCAATAATATCAATTAACTTAAGCGAACATGGTTCAATAATAGTGCCTAGTGGCATATAGGGTTTTCCGAAGTTCATACTCTTTCCAATTATAATTTTACAAAATAGTTCAAATGTGAAGATTTTATAAAGTTCAGAAATCATGATACTTTAAACTATATTTTGCTGAGTACTAACTTTTCTCAATCAAATCAAAACAGATGGTGAAATAACCCAAAAATCCTTTTATTTTTAAAGTAAGACAACTCTTTTTGCAAACAACCCTAAAACATTCATCAATTTGGTTAAATACCCAAGATCATGGAAAACAGTTGTAGTCACTCAATATTAGTTGGTTCAGGTATTTAAATTCATTTAAAACTATTTTGGTATTGAATAACTCTTCAAAAATATCAAAAATAAGTTTTCTGTTTAGGTTGCTCGACCTTGTTGCTCAGGCGACGTGGTTGGATGGCCGTGAAGTTTAAAAACAAGATTTAAAACAATGAAGGTGGGCGCCCAGGCGATCTGATAGGCGATTACATAAAAATAATTAATTTTCAACTGTCACTCAGCCTCATCGCTTAGGCGATCGGTTGGGCGACCTACGTTCTAAACTTTCTGAAAAAAATACACAAGCGAGACACTCATCTAGGTCGCCTAGGCGATCCTATTAGGCGCTCAACAAACAGCAATTGTTTTCAACTCCGAATAAAGTTTTTAGCCAACAACTCACATTCTATACATCAAAATCATCTCTAATAACTTCAAAACACATATACATTACTTCCAAAACATGTTAGATGATCAAACCTTAGTAAAACTCAGTTCTCGATTAAACAAGTGTGCTACCTACCTTTGTTCGACCAAGTTTTCCTTCTTCCTCTTCTTCCCTCGTAGTGTAGATATTGATCTCACTCTCTACAGCAACACAGACTCCTCCTGGATGCAGAACGCTTGATCAACAAACTCCTCCGTCTCCTTCTTCTCTTCTCTCTTGGTCTCTCGTTTCCTTCAGCCGCCAGAGAATACAAAACAACGATTAGTATTCTTTGATGTATTCTCCGAAGTATCAAAATCCTATTTTAATCCCTGCTGATCTTGTGTAACTCACTTCCATCATAACCTATACTACTAACCAATCAGAATAAAAGATAACCTTAAATTAATACTTACTTTAATATCTCATGATCCAACTGTTAGATTTGCATCAAACTCCTGATCTCTTTCCTCAATGTAATGACCTATATAAATAATTATAATCCATCAATAAAATCCACAATAAAATGTTGATTATTATTTAATTTAAAATTCTGAAAATTTTTAGGGTCTTACACGCTGCTCTTGTTCTTCTATTCTCTAATTCAAACGAATGGTAGCTTGGAACAAAACCCCCAGCAATCTGCTTATGTTTAAATAGAATCAAACACGACCTAGTGTAGTGCCACACCATCAGGCCTCACGCACACACCAATCAGAACACTTCCACATCCATACCAAGCCAAACTGAAATAAAGAGATACTATTGATCAATTAAAATACGCATAATTAAGCTACAAAAAGACCAAAATAACCTCATCATTACTGCTTAATTATGAAAGCAAAATTTTACGATATTATAGCAGGTATGTCATATAGTAGTGTGGCATAGCATTAGATCATGAATTCAAATTAGGAGTGTATTGGGTGTGTAAGCCTAAGGAAGGAGTCCTATGCATCTTAGAAAGTGCTAAATTAATAGGTTTCCTAATCATCCAAGGAAAGTGTTATATGGTGGGATATATATTGGAAATTCTTTCCTATATAATCTTTTTGTTTGGATGACTTGAAGAGGAGAGAAGAGAGAGAGGGAGTACATGACCAGTTGCGGAAGAGCTAATTTAAGGTGTTGCTAAGGATTTTGGTAGAGTTTGGATTGGGTTGAGTAGCTAGAGTTAAGTAAAAACCTTTCAAAGCAGAAAAAATTGCATAATTTTCTGGTTTAAACGTTAAGTTATGTTTTCTGGCATTGCTATTGATTGGTTCAGATGATTTGATGAAAGTTTTGATGGTTTGAAATATTTATATTGAAGAACTATGGTTTAACATGGTTTTGGAATGGTTTGATCTACTTAGAATGAGTTATATGTGCAAATCTTGGTTTGAATTCATGGGTTATGTTTTCTAGGATGTTTTACAATAAAAACCTTCATGTTTTACGTGCTTTGGATTGAATTGAAACCATTTGTTCTTGATTGTGTTCGAAAATCTGGATTTTCTACAATATTTGGCCTCGACGCTAGTCCTGTGCTCAAGCGCCTATTGAGCGTGACCTGTTTTTGCTCTTCGCGCCTAATCTCCTACTCTAGCTTGACATTGAGCAACTGTTAATTTATTTTGGAACCTAATAACTATTTTCCACACCTACCCACCCTTGATATCCGTTTGAGTGCCACATTTTGTTTTTTGTGCTTGATGCTTGCTCGAGCACCATATCTTGCTTTGTTGGGTTTTATTATTCACGCACTACCTGTTGCCCCAGCATGAGATTCACACCTGTCCTGTGCCCGAGTGAAAGCTTGGGCAAGTGCAAGCTTGTATTACATAATGCTTTGGCACTCGACTTTCACTAGCTTCCAGCTCGAGCGCCAGAAACCTATTTTTCCAAATTTTTTATTTCCACCCCTCAAAACCTATTTCAAATGATTTTTAATGGATTTCAATGCATGTACCAATTTTATTTAAGATGTTTTGAACTTCTGAAAGTGTTGGTTTCATTATTTTGAAGAAGGATTTGATTTTGGAACAATAATTTTGAGTTCTGGCTTGGTTTCAACATGTGGTTTTCTCTTCTTATAAAACATTTTGTTTTCAAGGGGTTCTTGGATGGATTTTTAGCATTATTTTCGACATGTTGGTATGGCTATATTCCTTGACAGATGTGGTTATATCCGATTTTTGGTAAAGGGCCTATTGGTATAGGTTTTGGAACCATTGGTTAATGGTATTGGATTTGGAATTGAAATTGGAACTTGGTTTTGATTTTTGGTGTTGGTTGGAATAGCTTCCTATGCATCCATATTATAGATAGATAGTGAAAGTTAAGTTGGTCTTTATTTAGTTATTCCGTAGTGGCCAATACGCATTGCCACCATGGGGTAAGGTCTTCCAAAGGGGAATGACTGCGGCAATCTGTTGCGACCATCGGGTGAGGTCTATTGGTTATTTTAGTATTCGGTTTATTGCCTTCATGGACTGGATTATACTTGCTAGCCTAATACCTGTAACCGGTTTATGTACTCCGTTATTTTGTCGTGAGGTGGCAAATTTGGGCTATGGACTTAATCTTATATAGAGGCTTATATTTTCATGAGTTCTATTTGACACATTTGGTTTGTTTGGATTGATTTATATTGGTTTTTCATTGTTGTTTTCACCTTGGTTTATTGGTTTGGCTGTTTTATCTCATCATGGTATTTCAAAGGAAAAGGCATGGTTTTTGGCATGCATGTTGTTACTTATTGAGATTTTATATCTCACACCATTGTTTAAAATGTTTTGATTTCAGATATACTAGGCGAGGTGACGCCAAACAGAATAGAGATTATTCTGTAGGCTAGTTCAAACAGATGATAAACAGGGAAGAACACAAGTAGCTTGCCCAAAACACAGAGAAAAACGTCTCTGAGGTTCAATTCAATATTAATTCATCAAGTCCCCTAAACTGAGTCCACAAGCCGGACTTTATAGCCAAAATCGTCTATACTGGAAAGTTACTAAAAACGGCAAAATCCCTTAAGGCATGCCTAAATAAAATATAGAAATAAATAAGCATCCTATGAAAAATCTAGCCCAAATCGGTTTTAAAATCACTTCCTAATTGACAAACGAAGTATTACCAAAAATAGCAACAAATAACTAAGAATAGCAATTCGGAAGGGAAAACAGCGGATTTGGAGGTCGATAAAGGTGCACATCGACTTTAGTCATGTAGCATGGCGTGCGCACCGGAAATATCTTTCCGAATTGGGGTCATATGTGCGATTCCGATAACCGTAGCCAAAGTTATGGCCAAAATACTAAAACGCGCTCAAAACTGCCCCAATTAGAAATATATCACCATCACTTCCTGCCTTTGCGATGCTCTGCCAACTCATGGTATTCCAGCGCCATCAATGTACAATCTGACAGCTCCGCATCATCTGTCTCGGATCCCCCTGCATCAGTCACCCCAGGTTGGAAAGAACTCGTCCTCGAGTTCAGACTAGTGTCATCCGAATCCCCAAAACAAGGACTTAGGTGCTTCACATTAAAGACATCAGAAGTCTTCAAGTGACTGGGCAGGCGCAACCTGTAAGCATTATCATTGATCTTCTGCAGTACCTCACAAGGTCCAATCTTCCGGTCCTTAAGCTTATTATACTCCCCAGCAGGAAAACGATCACGAGTTAATACTGCCCAAACAAAATCACCAACATCAAAAAGTACCTGACGACGATGACTGTCAACCCGAGTCTTGTACTTGGTATTGCTCTCCTCAATGGCCAGTTTTACTTGCTCATGGATACCCCGAAGATGCGCCGCCATCTCATCTGCTTTAGGACTGAAACGTCCTATACGTGGAATAGGGGCTAAGTCCAGCACCCCGGATGGGTTTTGACCATAGACAATCTCAAATGGGCTTAAGCCTGTAGTTCTGTTTTTCGATCTGTTATAGGCAAATTCTGCCTGAGGTAATGCCAAATCCCACTGCTTTGGCTTAGTTCCTGCCAAACACCTCAAAAGGTTGCCCAAACTTCGATTCACCACCTCGGTCTGGCCATCCGTCTGGGGGTGGTAGGCGCTGCTAAAATTCAGTTGTGTCCCCAGTTTCCCCCACAAGCTCTGCCAGAAATGACTGATGAACTTGGTATCACGATCTGATGTGATAGATCGAGGAACACCATGCAAACGCACAATCTCCTTGAAGTATAGATGGGCGATCCGAGCAGCATCCATAGTCTTCCTACAGGCTATAAAATGGGCCATCTTGGAAAACCTGTCAACCACCACAAAGATAGAATCTGAGGCCCGTTGGGTGCGGGGTAAGCCTAACACAAAGTCCATGCTAACATCGAACCAAGGAGCTTCAGGAACAGGTAAGGGAGTGTACAGGCCTGCATTGGTGAGAACTCCCTTAGACCGTTGGCAAATATAACAGCGGTCCACATAATGAGCCACATCACTGGTCAACTTGGGCCAGTAAAAGTCGGAAGAGATGAGGGCCAATGTCTTATCGCGGCCAAAGTGTCCCTCATTATGAAGTTCACTTATAATCTGCTGCCTCAATGAACAATCTGGAATGCACAACTGCAATCCACGAAACAGGTAACCATTATGCAAAACAAAATCATGACGGTGACCATCAGTTACCTCCTGAAATATCCTTCCGAAGGAAGGATCAGCTGCATACATATCGGTGAAAGCCTCAAAGCCTGCAACTCTGTTACGCATGGTGGTGAGAAGTAAAGTGCGGCGACTTAGGGCATCTGCGACACGGTTCAGGCTCCCTGCTTGATGTCTCAGTGTAAAGGTGAACTCCTGTAAGTACGCCACCCATTTGGCATGCCGTCTACTCAGCTTGTGTTGGCCATTAATGTACTTCAGAGCCTCATGATCAGTAAATAGAATAAACTCCCTCTGTACTAGGTAGTGACGCCAATGTTTCAAGGACTGAACTATGGCATAAAACTCCAGGTCATAGGTGGAATAATTTTTCTTTGAGCCCGATAGCTTCTCACTGAAAAAAGCAACCGGACGCCCAGACTGACTCAGAACACCACCAATGCCAATGCCAGATGCATCACAATTTACCTCGAACACTTTGTCAAAATCAGGGAGTGCCAAAACTGGTGCTTCAGTCATCTTCTGCTTGACCAGTTGAAAACTAGCCTCAGCCTCGTCAGACCACTTGAAATCTCGTCCCTTGAGGCACTCTGTAATAGGAGCAATCAGAGTGCTGAAATTTCTGATGAATCGTCGATAGAAGGATGCCAACCCATGGAAACTTCTGACATCGTGCAAGGTCTTTGGTTTGGGCCACTCCAAGACTGCGTCTATTTTTGACTGATCTGCATGAACACCATCAGTAGACACAACAAAGCCAAGAAAAGTTACAGAAGTAGTGAAAAAAGAACACTTCTTCTGGTTGACAAATAGGCACTCTGCCTTCAGCTTCTCAAAAACAGCACGGAGGTGATCAAAGTGTGAAGCCCATGTTGGACTATAAATGAGAATATCGTCAAAGTAAACCACAACGAATTTCCCCATAAAAGGCCGTAAAATCTGATGCATAAACCTCATGAAGGTACTGGGTGCGTTGGATAGCCCAAAAGGCATGACCATCCACTCATATAACCCATGTTGTGTTTTAAACGCTGTCTTCCACTCATCTCCAGGCCTTATTCTAATCTGATGGTATCCGCTTTTAAGGTCAATTTTTGAGAAAACCTTAGAACCGGACAGCTGATCCAACATATCATCCAGGCGGGGAATTGGGAACCTGTACTTCACAGTAATCTTGTTGATTGCTCGACTATCAACACACATACGCCAAGAACCATCCTTCTTTGGTACAAGTAGGGCAGGGACTGCACATGGGCTCATACTCTCACGAATATAACCCCTCTCTAATAACTCTGCTACCTGTTGCTGCAACTCTTCAGCCTCCTTGGGACTAAGGCGGTATGCAGGTCGATTAGGTAAACTTGATCCTGGAACAAGATCAATCTGGTGCTGGATATCTCTCATAGGTGGTAGCCCAGGAGGAAGATCCTCTGGCATCAGGTCAGCAAATTCTGATAGCAATTGCCGAACTTCTGCTGGTAAGTCAGAATCCATGGCCACTGTATTACTCCCGCAAGGCAGTAGAGCATATACTACATCTCCATGCTCAATCTCTTCTAAAAACCTGGACATAGAAAGCAGGTTAGTATTATTGGTTAGCGGTATAGGACTAGGTCCTTCCCGCCGGGGCGCCAACACAACCTTTTTTCCTTTGATGTGAAGTGAGTATGTATTCTTCCGTCCGTCATGAACGACACTACGGTCATACTGCCAAGGTCGACCCAACAACACATGACATGCATCCATGGTCACAACATCACACCAGACATTATCAAAATATTTTCTGCCAATTGAAAAAGACACAAGGCATCGCCTATCAACTGTTACCTCACTGCCTTTGTTTAGCCACGACAACTTGTATGGCTTAGGATGACGGTCCGTCTTCAACTGCAATTTCTGGACAGCCTCCTCGGACACTATATTCTCAGAACTGCCGCTGTCAATGATCAATTTGCAAACTTTATCTGCAACTGTGCAGGTCGTATGGAAAATATTGGTCCTCAACCAATCATCCCCTGAATCGCCCTTGGGGGTCAGTAGACTCTTGCGAACGACCAGAGTCTCATGGCCATCTCCATACAGCACATTGCCAGCATCATCATCATCATACACGGGTTCATCAATCTCCTCGGTCTCGTCTACCACGTCTTCCTCAATCAACAAGTTTTTGCCCTTTTGATTAACTGATTTCCTGCAATCAGTAGCCCTATGCCCCTGTTCACCACAACGAAAACATCTAATAGTAGAGTTAGAATTACCCTGCGGTGGCTGCTGGGCAGGACGGGGGTCCTGAGGGCGAACTGGTCGATTGTTTTGATCGCTCTTGATCATTGGTCTCCTGTTCTGTTGTTTTTCAACTGCAAGTGCACGCTGGTATGCCTCCGAGACAGTCCACAATGAATGAAGACTGAGGACATCTTGCAGATTTTGACGCAAACCTCCCAAATACCGTGCCACCATCTGCTCCCCCGTCTCAGATAAATCGTTCCGGGCGATCAACTGGTAGAACTCCTCTGTATAATCATCGACCGATCTCGCACCCTGCCTCAACGTATGAAGTCGTTGAAATAAGGTTTGAGTGTAGCCGAAGGGAAGGAAGTGTCCCTTCATTTTCTTCTTCATCTTCTCCCAATCAGTGATTTTGGTCTTGCCCTGCCTGTCTCGTGAACGTCGCAACTGCTCCCACCACGCAGATGCTCTGCCTTTGAGTTTGATGGCAACTAGTTTCACTTTCAAACGATCTGAAACTTCCTTGTAATCAAAAATACGTTCCACTTCGTCTAACCAGTCAATGAATCCCTCGGCCTGTAACGTACCAGAAAACTCTGGCAGATCGAACCGAAAACCGAGATCTCCACGACGCTCCTCCCGACCACGGTACCCCCTAACCGGAGCACGATTGTGATAGGGGTTTTCGAAAGTGGAATCAGAATCGTGATCGGAGACCTCACGATCCTCGAGATCACGCGCCGCTAGACGTTGGGTTAACTCTGTGACTTGCCTCTGCAAATCTTCAATCATTACATCCTGAACGCTACGATCATGGTGTTGAGCTTCCTCATTCGGAACCTGCCCACGACGACCACGACCACGACCACCAGCCATTAAAACTGATGAAATATCACCCCAGGAAGATGTTGAAGCTCTGATACCAACTGACGCCAAACAGAATAGAGATTATTCTGTAGGCTAATTCGAACAGATGATAAACAGGGAAGAACACAAGCAGCTTGCCCAAAACACAGAGAAAAACGTCTCTGAAGTTCAATTCAATATTAATTCATCAAAGTCCCCTAAACTGAGTCCACAAGCCGGACTTTATAGCCAAAATCGTCTATACTGGAAAGTTACTAAAAACGGCAAAATCCCTTAAGGCATGCCTAAATAAAATATAGAAATAAATAAGCATCCTATGAAAAATCTAGCCCAAATCGGTTTTAAAATCACTTCCTAATTAACAAACGAAGTATTACCAAAAATAGCAACAAATAACTAAGAATAGCAATTCGGAGGGGAAAACAGCGGATTTGGAGGTCGATAAAGGTGCACATCGACTTTAGTCATGTAGCATGGCGTGCGCACCGAAAATATCTTTCCGAATTGGGGTCATATGCGCAATTCCGATAACCGTAGCCAAAGTTATGGCCAAAATACTAAAACGCGCTCAAAACTGCCCCAATTAGAAATATATCACCATCACTTCCTGCCTTTGCGATGCTCTGCCAACTCATGGTATTCCAGCGCCATCAATGTACAATCTGACAGCTCCGCATCATCTGTCTCGGATCCCCCTGCATCACGAGGACAGACCAGAGGGTTTATTACTATAGTTGGGGATTATGAGGACCTTGAGGATCGTATTTGCCTTATATAGGGTTGATTTATGATTTTAGTTTATTTTGTTGTCTTAGTAAGTTATATTAGCAGTTGTGTAGGTGTTTTTTCTATTTCCATTGAGTAGTTAACGGATGTGAGATTTTAGTTTGCCCATTTTGACTTTAGAATTATAATAAAGGTTTGAATAATGTTATTTGTGACTTATTTGAGGTTGAGGATTTTATTATTGCTTTTGCATTAATAATAAAGAAAGTTTTAAATTTTAACACTCTAATATTGTCTCAAGTGGCTTATTTATTATTTTGGGTTCACAAAGGTTGCATATTTCGGATTTGGATCTACTAATGAGGGGTAAACTTGGATCGTGACACTCACGTTGTTTAGCTTATCAGTAGTTAAGGCTGAGCACTAAAGGCTGACTGGGTTGTTGCAACTGCTTCCTATTCTAGAGTGGAAGTAGGAGCATATTTTCATGGATTTTATTTCAGGGTTGCCAGTTACAATGAAGCAGCATGATGCAATTTGGGTGATTATGGATAGATTGTCTAAGTCTACTCACTTTCTTCCTATTCAGATATCTCAACCTTCAGCTTCCTTGGCATAGTCTGCTCACTTGCAGTTTTTGATAAAACATTGTTACCTACACAGACTATATTTTTAGCTGCTCACCTGGATGTAGACTCTCTCTTTGCTGGTTCTCACACAACTTGGAATATTAAGTTAGTTTCTCTTCCCTTTGATTTGAATCCCAAATCTTTAGATGCACCTATAATGGAAGTCCTTACCTTCGCTTCACTTTGTATTGATACTTCAAATTCGTGTACCCCATCTCCATGTCTTATAATCTCTCCTCTACAAGCTATCACCTTGCTTCCAATTCCGTAGAGTCCCATTCACCCACTTCAAATCCAACCACTACTCTTCCACCACCCAATCGCATGATCACATAGGCTATAACTTGTTCATTAAAACCAAAGCAATTTTCAGATTTAAGCTCTTTCATTCCACCAAATGCTCTCTTACTAACTTAACCTCTGTCACTCTTCTTGTTGAACGCTCCACTTTCTTTCTAGCCAATAAAATTCAGGAATGCCATGATGGTATGATTGCTGAATACAATGCTCTTGTGACTAACAATACTTGGACTTTGTGTCCAAGACCTCTTGATAAACATGTGTTCAGCAATAAATGGGTGTTCAAAGTCAAGCAAAGATTTGATGGTAGTCTTGACAGATGTAAGGCCAGATTAGCGGCAAAAGGATTTGAACAACAAGATAGTATTGACTTCACGGAGACATTTAGTATGGTAATTAAACCTGCCACCATCAAACTTGTTCTTGCAGTACTAGCCATTCATTACAGTTGGCCTATTCAATAGCTAGACGTCTCGAATCCTTTCTTGCATGGATACATGGAAGAGGAGGTGCTCATGGAACAACCCCCAAGTTTTATTGATTCCACTAAACTAAATCATGTTTGTCATCTACAGAAATCCATCTATGGCTTGAAACAAGCCCTCAGTGCTTGGTTCAATAGACTCTCATAGGTTTTACTTGATCTTGGCTTCATAGATTCCATTGTAGACACCTCCCTGTTTATCTTTCACTCTCATGATGTCCATATATTTGTACTTATCTAAGTGGATGACGTATTGTGACAAGCAATCGTTCTTCCTCCATTACTCAATTGATCAAGAAGCTACAACGTTAATTTGCTATGAAAGATTTAGGCATTCTATCTGATTTCCTTGGCATACAAGCACATCGAACTGATGAGGTATTCTTCTCAATCAACCCAAATACATCTTTGATCAATTATCTCGAACTAACATGGCTGGTACCAAATCATGCAAGCTAGTCTGCGTGTATTGCAAGCAGCAAGCTCTCTAAAGCTGATTGCGATCCGCTACCTAACCCTACCTTGTTTCAATACATTGTTGGCGCTCTTCAACATTGTACTCTGACATGTCCAGATATCTCCTTCAGTGTCAACCAGCTATGTCCAACAACATAGCATCTAGCTGCTGCCAAAAGAGTGCTGCATTACTTGAAATCAACTCTCTCATGTTTTGTTTTACACCAAATCTTCTTTGCAACTAAATGGTTTTGGTGACTCCGATTGGGCTGGCAACCCCAATTAGAGGAGGTCTACTACTAGTTTTGGTATCTACGTCGGATCATATTTGGTTTCTTGGGGTGCAAAAAAGCAGCCTGTCGTTGTTCGTTCAAGTATCGTGGCAGAATATAGGGCTATGGCAATTACAACAGCCAAGTTATATTGACTTCGAATGCTCTTTCAAGAGCTTCGTATCTCATGATTTGATTCTCCTATTATTTGTGTTGGTAACCTCATTGCTCTTGCCTCAAATCCAGTTTTTCATGCAAGAACCAAACATATGAGATGGACTATCATTTCATTACAGAGAAGATTGTTAATAAAGATTTGGTTGCTCGTTATATTCCCACAGTTGAGCAAATGTTGATGTTTTTGCCAAAGATATTACAAGTTCCAGATTTCTTCTTCTTCATGACAAGTTCCAGATTACAAGTTCCCACAGTTTGAGCTTGAAGGGGGCTGTAAACCAAATAGGGGAAACCCAATGCAATAGAGGGATCCAGCTAGATCTTTTGATTCTCTACAACAGTCCACATCCTCTGCAACAACCTCATAGCTCAACAGTGCTTGACCCTCTCAGTCCTCAAGTTTTTTAACAAACTCAGTAGTTATGACTAACAAACAAGGATCGGTTCCTCTTTTGTAATTCAAATGTATTTATATTTTAAACTTGTATTTAAACTCTCATAAAATCATGGCTTCAGCCATCTGTACAACATTTATATGTATTGATCAATATACTCAGGTTTTGAAGTAAGCCTTCAAACATTTCTTTTGCTTATGAAGAAAAGATAGCTGTTAAATAAGAAGCTAGTCTTCACCTTTAAAGAAAACATTGTTACACTTTAGACCATCAACCACACGTCTTAGCAATTGGCTGAGGCAATCCAAATCATGTTATAGTCGAGACCTCGCTTGCTCTAGAGGGGCAGTCTACATTGATTAATTATAAAAGCTATTAGATTATGTGAACTATCAACATGTAGTTTGAGAGTATTATCATATAAGATACCATCTACTACATCCGTCAACATTAGAATGGCTTGTCTTAGTTGGTTTTTTCTCAATTCTAGATGGTTAATAGGTGCCTAGATGAATCTGGACCAAGCAATCACCAGAAACAAATCACTGTCTAATGCTAAGGGTGCAATAGATCCGTGTTGTCGTGTATAGGTAATTCTTAATTGCACCCGCATCATTGTACAATTGTATATTTATTCTTTGCATCACTAAGCTTTTACAACCGTAGAAATAGATATCTAGACATTTTAGCAAACAAAAACTAAACAATTCAATGAACAAGATTTGGAAGACTAAAACTCCTCCTAGAAGGGTCTCTCTTTTTATTGGCCTATAGAGAGTCCTTGTGATTCTAAAAACTGGGCTCCCATTTCTGTATAAAATATTCTCAAATCAGAGAGACCTATTCTCAAAATTCTCTCTCTTTTTTTATCTTTAAAAAAAAGAAAAAAAGAAAGTTCAAATCAAACCAAATTCCCAAAAATCTCTTTCCTATTCCAACGAATTCTTCTTCAATTATCTTTATTTATTTCTATTTTTGTGTGTTAGCCAACACAGATGACCTATAACGTGTGTCGTTTTGTGATTGTGCCTGGTGGTTCCACATGCACACTCTGGTTGATGACATATGGTCTTTTGAAGGATTTTAAGAATTGTCCTATGAATTTACAATGCTGATGGAGAAACCTTGATTTAATGATATTTGTATAAAAGCTCTTATTCTTCAATTCATTCTCGTTTCTTAATTTCAAGGACTTTCAAGCACAATTTTTGTAAATATTCACATTCTAGACTCTAGAGTCCACTCAGTCTCAAATCAAGATTTTTCAAAATCCCGTGTATAAATGACCATTTTGCCCTTCATATGTTAATTTTCACAAATTCTTGCTCTTTTAAGTTTTATCTTTTCTGCAATTTATGCAAAATTAAGGCACTTAAAAGCACTCCTACCAACTATATAGTCGATATAGACCCTTTCACCCTTACCTCTTCAATGAGTACAAATTTAGAGGGGGTTTGGGAGCCAAACATACCAACTCAAATGAGTTTTGATGTTCGAATTGGTGGCGAAGATTTGGAGAGAACCTTCATTTAATGAGGATGGGTTTTGAACCTTGGCGTGAGAGACTTTACCAAGGTGATACCTTCTTGAACAGATTTCCTCTACGGCGTAGTTTCCTACGACGCTTTTACAGCGTCCACAAGGAAACGACACGTGTATTATCTTTTTTCACAACACACAACAGAATCTCTTCCTTCCATTTTTTCTTTTCGCCGTTAGTCATCCATTTTTCCATTTTTTTTTGTGACAAAAAAGCATGGCAGCTCAACAATAACCCACGTGTCTCTTTTTTGGATAAACAGCCCATGTGTCTCTTAAACGTATCGGGGCATAGTGGGACTTGTAATCAGGTATGGTGGGACTTGTAACCTGGCATATAGTACTTGGACTTGTAACCTGGCATGGTAGGACTTGTAACGAGCATGGTGAGACTTGTAACCGGACATGAAGGGACTTGTAACCAAAATCCCCATCATAATCCACGCGTCGTTTCCTACCATACCTGGTTACAAGTCCTACCATGCCAGGTTACAAGTCCTACCATGTGCGGTTACAAGTCCCACCATGCCGGGTTACAAGTCCCACCATGTCTGGTTACAAGTCTTACCATGCTTTATTACAAGTCCTACCATGTCCGGTTACAAGTCCCACCACGCCTGGTTACAAGTCTTACCATGCCTTGTTACAAGTCCCACAATGCTTGATTACAAGTCCTACCATGCCCGGTTACAAGTCCCACCATGTCTGGTTACAAGTCCCACCATGCTTGGTTACAAGTCCCACCATGTCTGGTTACAAGTCCTACCATGCTTGGTTACAAGTCCCACCATGTTTGGTTACAAGTCCTACCATGCTTGGTTACAAGTCCAAGTCCCACCATGCCAAATTACATGTCCTACCAGGCCCGGTTACAAGTCCCACCATGCCAGGTTACAAGTCCCACTATGCCTGATTATAAGTCCCACGATGCTCCATTACAAGTCCTACCATGCCTGGTTACAAGTCCCACCATGCCCCGTTACAAGCCCCACCATACCTGGTTACAAGTTTTACCATGCCTTGTTATAAGTCTCACCATGCTCGATTACAAGTCCTACTATGTTCGGTTACAAGTCCAACCATGCCTGATTACAAGTCTTATCATGCTTTATTATAAGTCCAAGTCCCACTATACCTGATTACAAGTCCCACCATGCCCGTTATGATTTTAAAATTTTTTAAAGATATTTATTTAAACGTCCGTTGCTAACGCCTCTTAGTGGACGAGTTGGAGTGTCCCATCGAACCAAAATCTCCACGCGTCGTTTCCTTATGGGCATTGTAAAAGCATCGTAAGAAACAACGCCGTAGAGGAAATCTGTCCCAACAAAATGCAGCCTAAGTTCATGGTTGGTGGGCCTTACTATTTTTAAATCTATATACTATATATAACGCGAGGCACTGGAATCGCCCAACCAAAATGTGTTATTTTCTAAAACAGCCGTTACACATCGTTGATGAGTCAAAACTATCTTAATTTTTTTTTTAGAACTTAATAATAACTATTCCTCCATTCTACCTCTTTCTTCATATGTGCAATACTAGTCTTCAAAAAAAATATGTGCAATACTGCACATGCACCCAGGTAGTATTTCTTAATTTGTGGGGTGGGGCTCACGGACAATGAATCCTTCAGAAGGTTCCGCAAGATTTCTTGCTGATGCTTCTCTTTGCCAAATAAAAGGGGATGAAATCATCTGTCACTGTGATGATGCAGGAGACGATGCAGCCACTGTTGGATGCTACCACGTGTAGCATCCAACGGTAGCTGCTGAAATGTCATTGAGGTGACATTTCACCTTTTTCAATGTGAAAGACAAGCTGCTGTTGGATCCTACATGTGGCAGCATCCAATGGTGGCTTCATAGTTTGCCGTAGCATTCGTCAAACGATTTCAACCCAAATAAAAGTGCAGACAGAGGCTCCACAAGATCTCAATTGCCCACCAATGTGAATCTTAGGGGTGAAACTCAGGGTTGATTCGGTTCGGATTGAGGTCAACCCAAGACCAAACTAAAAATATTTGTGGTTTGTAAACACCTCATTTTTGCACCTTCCGGAAAACCAGAAATGAAAACCCTAACAAACAAATCAAACATTGGGGAGCAGAAATTGACTTTATGATCAAGCTTGAATTGACTGTCATACCCTATCCCAATGGATAGAAAATCCCGACACAGTTCCAACGCAATTGAGTTTGCCAGAATCGGAGTCCAGATGAAAGAGATATGAGCAGATCGAACAACCCTAAGGGTAAAACTGTAAATAAGTACAGAAATTCAGTCCCCGTGGTAAGTGTGCTTGCACATTTGCCAAATGGCAAACTAAAGGGCTAAAGGACGAAATAAGGAAAAGACAAAGCACAAAAGCAAAATATCTTGATTAAAATAGTATTATTTTTTTAAAATATCTTAATTATTTTAATAATAAAATCTTAATGATTCTTGCATTTATGGGGGGTCACCTCGCGTCAAATCGGCCAACTAAGAGAGAGAAAAGAAAATTTTCCAAACGTATACCCTATACGGACGCATAAAATTCTCTAATGATGAGAAATATTATCCAAAATCCAATCAAATCTCTGAAATAAAAAAAAAAACCGTATATAGCATACAAAACAGAGCAAATTGAGCTGAAAATGCTCTGTTCGCACTTCCCATACGGTTTTGGAAGATTTTATAAAAATCTTATCCATTGCGCAAATCTGCCACGTGGACGATCGTGATGATTGTGGACAAGACAGCCTGTCCATATATAGTATACGAACATGACCAATCCGTATACGTATACTATATAAGGATTTGATCATTTTCTATAAATAGGGCCCTGCACCTCAGTGCAGGGGGTTGGCTTGTCTCTAACCCTTCTCCCCCATACGAAACACCTTCCCAATCCTACTCCCTCACTCCCTAAGGCCTCTACCCACTCCAAACCCTCTAAAATCACTTTTCAACCTCTTCTTCCCAAACTCAAGCAAAGAGGAAGTGGAGGAATCATTCAAAGACTTGAAGGAGGAGTGTTCCAGTGCTTGTTCCAGCTTCAAGGGGCTTGCATACAACACCAAAGAGGTCTCTCTACCCCAAGGCGAGCTTCTCAACATCTTTTACATAACATATATGAAATTTGGAGTGAATGGAGCATGTTTAGGTTGTTTCATGATCTTTGCATGATATTTCATGGCTCTTTTCTCTTTTTCTCTTTCTTTTCCTAATCTCTTTCATTTTTATTCATGTAAATAAACTCCCATGGTGAGGGGAAGTGTCTAAGTTCAAAAAGAGAGGAGGAGGGCCCATGTTAACAACCTTTAAAGTCTCCATTAAGGCTTGTGTTACTGTTATTTTGCTTCATTTGACAAAAGGAGAGCATGTTATCCTCTCTTATATCACGCCTATCCCTTAAAGCCCCCCATCCCTTTCTATTGTTTACCTTCTAGCTCTCTTAGAATATGATGTGTCATTGTTGCATGGTGTGGGATGTTTGCATGAGTTTGCATATGTGAAAATCATGTTTAAACATACACTTCACCATGTTTTATTTACTATTTTGGTTTGTTTTGTATACATGTAGTGAGCACAACACACTATACACATGAATGATACACTTGGAATACATGTCTAGGGTTTCCTCCTTGGTTATTTCACTTGCTTGCATGAGTATGCATGCTTTACACACACTTCATCATACTTTGTTCACTGTTTTGGGAGCATCCTTAGAAGTTTGAACACCAAGTTACCATGTATACATGCTTAGTAACATGCTTGTTGCTTCAAGTGAGATCATGCACACAGCATGCTTGCACACACTCACATATGCTCTTTTTAAAGCTCTTAGAATCATGCTTTGTATCTCTTTAATACTTGCTGTATTTTTATGGCTGAATGTGTTTGTTCCGTGGTTTGGCCGAATGGACCTAAGCACAAGGCCTTGCGGGCCCCTTAATTAGTCTTTTATGGGAAAAGACTAATCCTTTGTGTTTACAACCAGATGGGGAACCTCTTCCCCACCTGAACCCCTTGAGTTTAAGCTCAAAAATGGAGAGGGAGAGGCCCCAAGCCTCCTCCCTCCTTTCCTCTTGGTTAAATATTTAGAAAGTAAGTTTTATTTTGCTAAAAACAAAATGTGAAAGCCACTATGGGTCAACACAGTGACCCACAGATGTATGCAAACCCACATGGGGTGGGGACCCCTGCTCCCCCATAAAAATTGAAGTTTCTGCTATTTCAAGTGCTGCCTATACACACAGGGCAGTTTGACCTAATCCGTATGCTATATACGGATCAGGCCAATCTGTATGTGTTATACGGACAGGTCACAGAAAATTGCAGGCTTTGATTTTTTGGGAATAAATCAGATAAAAACTAACCCTAATCAACCAACCTTAAATCAATATGGTCTCTAAGTAATCAGAGACCCTCTCTTGGGATTTGGGCCCACCCAAGGCCCAATAATGCTTCCTTGTGGGCCTTCCAACTAGGCCCACACCCGTATTGCTCAACCCAGATCCATCCCAGAGGTGGATCCAAGCAACTTGAACATTTCTTGGGCCTCCTCCAAGTCCAGTAGGCTCTCTTTAAAATCCTAAACCAACTAAATTATTTTGCATCCTTAAATCATAACCAAACCAAATAAACCAAACCCAAAAGGGGGTTATCCAATGTAACCCCCAAATGGGACTTGGGCTTACTTTAAGTCCAAATTGGCATACCCGTGGGCCTTCCAATAGGGCCCACATATCAGACCCACTTCATCTTTAAAATAAAAAGATAAAATTAAATAAAGGGATCCTCACCATAGATGGTCTCGCCATGGCTTAAAATTACAAATGCATATGGGATTAGGATTGGGTGAGATAAATCAAATTGACTCTACCAAATTTAACTAGGATGACCCGTGGGACCTGTTACCCTACGGGGCGGACTGGTGTGTCTACGGACTTCCCCGGACCGTAACCAAGAGCTTACCATGAATCTCAAGCCACAGACTACCTAATAGACAAACCTTATGTAACACCTCGAACCCGGATCTATGCAAAACAAGCACCAAACCCAAACCTGAAGTGCTACTGGGCCAAATCAACTAATTACCAGACAATTAAATTTGAATAATTCCATTGAATATCAGAGTGCGGAAAATGAAACATCGAATTCACCAACAAGCGTGGCTAAGTGTAAACATCAAACTATCTCATCGATATATATTAATAAGTCTGGTAAATGGGTTTTCTAACACTTTCTCTTATAATCAATTAAATCATATAATAACCATAAACATAACACCTATATCAACCTCTAAATGGAAATCTAATAAGAATAAAGCTCAGCACGGTAATCAGCAACTCCCCCTGTGCCAACCCCAATAACGCTCTCACGAGGATCAGCTGAAAACAAAATAAAACAAAATAGGAATGAGATACGAATATCCCAGTAGGTAACACTATGCATGAACAAACAGTTATATGTATAAGGAAAATAATCATGCTTTCATGCTCGATAAGATAAACGAGTAATCGCGTTACAAACCCAACAATAAATCAATGCTCGAAATAAAGGCAGTTCATTATATAAATACAAATAAACAAGATGACAATACGATATAAATCAAATCCACAATTTCTCCAAATCAATACAATTAGTCTCTCTCTTTCTTTTCTTTTCTTTTCTTTTTCCAAAACAATTCTACATGTTATTCATATCATTTTAATATTCCTTTTTAAAATCGTTTTAATCAAAACATGGCTAAATCGTTCAATCCAACTCTTTCCATTTTAAATGAAATCACGTCATACATATATAATTAATAAATCTCACCATCCAATGGTAGCATACCTCTACTACAGGATGTAGACACGTAGGAACTACATCTCTCCTACAGAAGATAGCTCACCTCACCTTTAGGTGACAATTCACACACTCATCTCCCATGTAGGATGTAATCACATAGTAATCACATCTCCCCCACATTAGGTAACACTTCTCTCCTGTAGGAGGTCAAATCTCACCCGTAGGTGGTAATCATATATCTCCCCTGTGGGATGCAATCTAATTTAGACTACATCTCCCCCAACAGGAGGTCGCATCTCACCCGCAGGTGGTAATCACATATCTCCCCTGTGGCATGCAATCTAATCTAGATTACATCTCCCCCAACAAGAGGTCACATCTCACCCACAGGTGGTAATCACATATCTCCCCTGTGGAATGCAATCCAATCTGGATTACATTTCCCCCAACAAGAGGCCACATCTCACTCGTAGGTGGTAATCGCATATCTCTCCTATGGTGTGTGCATCTCAGGCGCGGTGAAAAAGCGTGTTACAATGTTTAATGAAGTCGCCACTACTTGAAATGGTGTAGGTAGACACCTTGCTACTTTATGGTCTACACTAGTGATTCCGGATAACTGACCCGATTACAACTCAGGAAAGTCTTTGAACACCTTGGGTTGCCCCATCGAAATGGGTTCCCTTAAATCAGTTGGATCATATTTGAGTTGTTTTACTATTATTTAATTGTTTTTTATCTTTTATATATTTTTTTATTTTTTTATTTTTATGATCACATGTGTACAAACATTGGGGGAATGGGGGTTGCTATGCTACATCCTATACAAAATATAATACATATGTAAAAAAAAAACTATTTATGATACAACATGGAGCAATGTACTTGGTTACTTAAAAAAAACATATTTATTTATTTATTTATTATTTAACCTAGCCACATCATTATTTTTATTTCTTTCTTATGCCTTTTTATGATAATTTATTTGCAACAAGCATGTGTTAAAAAACTCAATCATATTTTTTTTATTGCTTTCTTGTGCCTTTTCTTATTCTTTCTTTCTTTTCTTTTATGATAATTTCTTAGGCCTTCATATTTGTTTATTCTTATTTCTAAGGATTTGGAGAAAAGGAGAGTTATCATAAGAAATTAATAAAAGTTACAAATGTTTAAACATATGATTAAAAAAAATAGTTAAGAAGTAAAAAGAATAAGTATGTTAGACATATTATCTAAAAAATTAAGAAAAGAAAAAATCTGATTGTTATAATTAAGTATGTTGTTATTTGTTTTAAAAATAAAGAATAAATGAAGGCCTAGGGGTTATTTAAAACAAAAGGTTTTAAAGAAAAGGGTAAAACATGAAATAAAATAAGACTTTTATTTAAATCCCTTAACTTTTCAGATTAACAAATTAGGCACAACAGTTCATCAAAATTTCAAAACTCCACCCCCAAAACCATTCATCCAACAGCAATTTCTTGATTACATGTGCACTTTCCTTTATTCAATTAACACTTTTTTTATTGACAATTCAACAAGAAGTAAAAAATTTACAGGTTCAACCATGGCCGAACATAAATATATGCTTTGGATTATATTTCATGAACAATCATAGATATACTCACAACACTTATAAAATACTTAATTAAAGAACAACAAACAAAATAGAAGAAAATGGAACCTAATATGGGATCGATTTCTTGGAAGCTGGTCAGTTCAACTCCGGACAAACTCCTTCTACCTCTTTTTTTCACTTCCCCCTTTGCTTTTTTTTTTTTTTTTTTTTTAAAGAACTCTCTTCTTTAGATCTCCTCCCATTTTTGCTCTCAACTTCAAGCCTTTTTATAGAGAATTCCTACCCCTTCAACTTCTTAACTTCTCTTAAACACCTAAACTCCTAACTCCTCCTCTTCTTCTCTTAAACCTCACATTTCCTTAACTTCTCCTCTTAAACACCTAAACTCCTAACTCCTCTTCTTCCTCTCTTAAATCTCTCATTTCCTTAACTTCTCATCTTCCTCTCTTAAACACCTAAACTCCTAACTCTTCTCTTAAACGCCATCATTCATTTAGGTTTGGTCAAAGTCTATTTTGTCTCATATTTTTTAAGCATATATATATTTTTTAAGCTTAGTCTCAATATCTCAATAGAATATGAGTTGGACCAATTTGTCCAACTCATTTCTCTTTGTTTATATTTTTTTTATTTTCTTTTAATCTCAAAACTTTTATTAACTTTGTTATTAAATTTTTAATTTATTTGCATAACAAACCCCATTAGGAAACTTACTTATTTATTAAAAGAACCCCAAAAATTTTAATTTATCATTGGTTACATGACAGCCACCATGGCGTACATGTGGCTGCCATGTGACACCAAATTCTAGTTTCATTAGAAATCCCCAAACTACCCTTTACTTCTTTTATCCATAGCTTAGTCGTTTGAGATCCAATTTGAGTACGGTTTGGTGCATCGGAATCGGCTCGGAATTCTCTTTATTATGAACTTGTTATTTCAAAAAGATGGGTCCACTATAAAAACCTCAATTTACGTGCCAATATATATGCTGGTTTAAGATATGCTTCTTGGGCAATTTTATGGTGCAAAAATAGGGTGCTGACATGTGGGATGCAATCTAATCTAGATTACATTTCCCCAACAATAGGTTACATCTCACCCACAGGTGGTAATCACATATCGTGTAAGACCCCGGTTTTGAGTAGAAAAAAAAAATAAAATAAAATAAAATAATAAACAATATAAAATAGTAGATAAAATAAAATATATGCGAAAGTATGAACACATGGATTTATGGACATGATTAATCAAAAATTTATTTATTGCTGGAGATTTGTGGTCATTAGTTGTCAAAGAGAATAAGCTTAAGAGGATGCGGGAAAATGTAGGGTTTCCAATGGGCGAGCGTGCATAGGATCAAGGAGTTAAAGAGTGATCGGGCGGCGTAGGTATCGCAAGGGAAATATACCAAAAGGGGAAAGTAGGGTTTTGGGGTTTATGAGAATACGCGTACCTTACTTACGGAAACATTTTTCGCTAGTCTGAGTATCAGGAGAGCTGAGCGATTTCGGCTAGAGTGGCGACTAGGGTTTCTGTTCGTGAAGAACTAGAAATCGCAAGGGCTAAAAGAAAGGTTTTGGAGCTGAAGTTGAGAGGGTTATTTCTCTCTGCTCGAGAAGATTTGTTGGGATAGATTTTTCGTTCGCGTGCGTGGCCGGAGTGGTGATCGGCCGAGGTTTTATCATTCGGGAATAAGCGCATTCATGTGAGTAGCACTGTTTTATAACTGGGTTTGTGTTTTGGGTTTTTCTCGAGCTTATTCGGATGCATGTTTTGAATATTTAGTGATAGTATGAGGTTTTCTGTTTTTCTGGTTTTCGGAAAGTTGCATGAACAGAGTCTCCGGATTGAAGTTTTAATTGAAAATGAAAGTGTTTAGATTAATTTCAAATATGGTTAGGAAGTGTTCTGGGAGTATTAGGAGTGTATTGGAGCAATTACAGACCTAAACCAACCGGCCAGACTTGTAGATCTTGGAATAACAGAGAAACAAAAATCACAGGGGGTATCCGCCCACCTCGCGCTCACCGGGGTTCACCTCGGAGGTAGGCGCCCTGTTAAAAATGACCTACCGCCGATCTCGTGCCCACCTCGCGCTCATCTCGCGCGAAGTAGAAAACAAGGCGCCGATCTCGCGCCCACCTCACGCCCACCTCACGCCCATCTCACGCCCATCTCGCGCTCACCTAGCGTCGGGTGAGCGGCAGGTCGTTTTTGCCCATTTTCTTCACCGCCGACCGGCGCCCACCTCGCGCCCACCTCGATAGGTGAGCGGTAGACCTATTTTGCTTACCGAAATGGAATTTCTGACTTGACCAAGAGTATTTGCACTTCTTAGGGGTTAAACCACTTCACTATTCATTTGGTTAGGAACCTGGGAAACCATTTTGCCTATGAAATTAATAGAGGAAAATTTTGTGAACATCTTATGAGTTTCAAGTTGGGTTTAGGTTACTTATGAGTATTGTGCCGGACACCGAACTAGTAAGAGTTACCAGTTACTTTTCATTATTCTATACACTGCTTTGATTGAGAAGTTCTTGTATTTCTGGTTTCACTTGTTGGAAACTTTATACGTATTGAATGGTTTTCTTTGGTATGAATGGATTGAGTTTTACTTTCATATGACTTGTGTTATGGAAATGAGAAAGTACTGAATGTACTTGGGGTACTGCGTGGTCCAGAGGGACAGGTGATGAATTGTGATGAGAAATTACATGATGTGGAAATGAATGGTTTGTTTTGATATTGAAATCGAGATTATACAATGTTTACTGTTTTGGTCTAGCTTGTCCTGGATCCAGAGTCTAAGCTTAGTAATGTGATGTTGTTGTTGGTTGTTGAAATTGCATGGCCTTGTGTGTTGCCACGACCGGTGTAGAGCAGCCAGAAACCCTGAGTAGGCCTGGTTGTCAATGCAGAAACCCGGGGAGTAGGCCTGCATTGGATGACGAAACCCTGAGTAGGCCGTCATTTCAGAGTATCCGAAACCCTGAGTAGGCCGGAACTGTGTACGTGGAGGTGTGGAGTGTCTACTTGGCATGTTTAATTTATCAACCAAACGATAGTCATGACATTGACCAATGTTGGTATTTGATTTTGTTTGACGTGAGATGTTTTATTCGCTGGTTGTTGGTATTTATGGTTCATGGAATATTGTTTACCGATTATTGGGTATTGTACCTCCTGCCGGTGTAGAGCAGCCAAGAACCCTGAGTTGGTCTGGTTGTCAATGTAGAAACCCGGGGAGTAGGCCTGCATTGGATGACGTAGTCATTTCAATATCCGAAACCCTGAGTAGGCCGGATATACATTTGGAGGCGTGGGCATGGTTATGAGAAGACTTTGTGTTATATGACATTGGTGTATCTGGAATTACATCTTGAGATACGAAATTATTGTTATTCGCTATGTTGTTGTCAGTTAATCTTTATTTTATCGCATTCTTCGGGATTGGAAACAGATGGTTATTGTTTGACTTACCTGATGGTTTTCCCGCACTGATATGAATTGGATTATTGAAGTTTAGTCGGCTTATTCGGAATATGCGTATTATCGTCATTGTACATGGTTATAATCGTGGCATGTTTTAGAACTGAAATAAATGTATTTGTGCATGCATGTGCTGCTCACTGGGATATTCGTATCTCATTCCGTATTATTTTGTTTTGTTTTCAGCTGCTCCTGGAGAGGACGATACTTGCGGGTAGTTACTTGGTCATGTGAGTTTATTTTCGTTTGGGATTATTTTAGCGCACTCTGTTATATAGTTTTTGTTGTATTCATGTTTTTCCTTCACTCTGATATTGCGATCCTGAGTTTTATAATAACCTCTGGAGACGAGTTACGGGTTTTTCATGTGACTCGGATCCGGGGCGTTACATATCGCATCCGCAGATGGCAAACAATTCTCCTATTGCCATCATGGCATTTAATCCACAATCCAAATATATATATAATAATTTTTTCCTAATCAATAGTTATTCCAAAACCTTGTTCCAAAACTTTGTTCCAAAATCATGTAGTAAAACAATAAATATTTACAGTTTAGTGGAGGTCAAATAAAGTAACATAAATATTTAGTGTTCAGTGATAGTCAATAAAGTAAACAAAAGTTATTAAAGTTTAGTGATGTAATAATTACAAGGTTATTTAGGGTGGTCGCCCAACACATTGCTTGGGCTACCTTGATGGGAGAACTATCTAAAAAAGTATTTAAAGGTTGGTCGCCCACCACATGGCTTGGGCGACCTCTCCCCAAGAAGTCAAAAGTTATTTAAAAATTGGTCGCTCAGCTCTGGTCGCTCAAGCAACCTAGTTGTGTGACCTAATTGTTTAAGTCGAAAATTTCAGAATAACGGGCACTCAGGTGGGTGCCTAGGCAACCCCATATGCAACCTATCTTAAAATTTCTCGTTTTCACGGTCGCTTAGCCCATCGCTCAGGTGATCGGCTGGGTGACCTAGTTTTTGTTATTTCTAAAAATACGCAACCACGATCGCTTAGGCGATCGTGCTGGGCGTTCAAGTATTAGAGGCTAATCCGACGTTTAAAGCTCTGGTTTTTATGCATCAAAACCTCAACTACATATATAATCATCTCTATAACTTCAAAACATATACATATCATACGATTCAATCATGCATAGCGATCAAACACGAAGAAAAGCATAAATCACGATTAAAAGGTGTGCTACCTACCTCTGTTCGCTCAAGGTTTCCTTCCTCCTCTTCTATTTTTTCAGTTTGGGGATCAGATCTCTTCTCTATGAGCAACCCAAATTTTTCTAGGATGTAGTTCTCCTCAAGATCAGCAAGACTCCACGACTTCTCCTTCTCCTCTCTCGGTTTCTCCTATTTTCCTTCAACCATCAAAGACTACCAATAGAATAGGGATAAGATTAGTTGTATAAAACCATATTTTATTCCATGCGATCCCATGTATCTCCCTTCTACCAACTTCCATACAACTAACCAATCAAATTAAAAACAACTCTTAACTCTATACTTACCTCATTATCTCATGATCCAACGGTTGGATCTGCTTCTTATTCTGGATCTCCTTCTCCCATGTATTCATCTATATAACCAAATTATAGATTTAGCAAAAAATCACATTATATTTTAGATTTTTAATTAATTTAAAAATTCTGAAAATTTCGGGGTCTTACACCTTAGGCAGCCAGGTGTCTGCCTGCATCCCATCAGGCAGTGGCGATTCCCAATCCCAAAATTTTCCAAAAGAGAGGTACGCACTCGCGTGCACCTCAAGTCAACAATGTGTGGCTCGCAGATTGACACGCGCACATAGTTAATTCGAAATAAATTAAAAAAAACCAAAAATAAATTAAAAACCAAAAAACCGAACTGAATTACATGAAATCAATTTGGTTCAGTTTGGGTTAGACCAATACATACTTGTGCTTAAACAAGGGTATTGTTCGTAATATCCTCAAAGTTTAAAGGTAAGCTTTCAAAGTTTAATATATTATATATATCTATATATATATATATATATATATATATATATATATATATATATATATATATATATATATATATATATATATTAGGTCGGTTTCGATTCATGTAAATATATGAATTCAGTTCGATTTAACCGGGAATCCAACCCAAATTTGAACCGATTTAGTTCGGATTTCTAGACAAAATCAAATCGAACAACTAAAAAAAAACAAAAACCAAATCGGGATGGTTTGGGTTTGGTTTTAACCGGACTGAATTGCACCCAAACTCAGGTATGTTTGATGCATCCAGTGTACTAAATTCCAGCAACTTTTATAGCAAAACTTGCTCTATGATTGGTGCATGAAAGCCTCAAAAGAAACTAGCTAGGTGTCTCAATACTGGTATTCCTACACATCACAAGCCCAAAGAAACCCATTTCCTCTACGGTGAAGGTTCATTACGGCGAGTTTACTGCGTCCATTTGCTCGCGACGTGTGTACAAGCAGTGGCGGAACCAGGACTCCAAATATGGGGGGGGGGGGGGGGGGCAAAAAAAAAAATTTTCAATTAACACTTCTCATGAAATATAGAAATTTCAATGAGTTGGGGGGGGGGGGGGGGGGGGTGCAAACTAGAAATTTTAGAAGGGATTCTTATGAAATATAAAAATTTTCAATGGGTTGGGGGGGCAAACCAGAAATTTTAGGGGGGGCAAAACTTAAATTTTAATTAAAAATATATAAAACATATACCTTTTTTATTACAAATTAAAAGTTAGGGGGGGGGGGGGGGGGGGGCAATTGTCCCCCCTAAGATGAACGTGGTTCCGCCACTGTGTACAGGGTCTGTCTTGTGAGCGGCACGAGGCAGACTAACAGTTTCATTCGTTCCCCAACCCGCCTTGGTTTGGACCCGATTTCGTTCGTTGCCCAACCCGACAAGAAATTCAACTGGAAAAAATTTGTGTGTTTCAGAGTTTCAGCTATGGTGCCAATATTTGTCTAAAATAATCCCGTCCTTCGTTTTGTCTTACTGCAAGAATTATTTTGGCCAAGAAGAGGGACTTCATTGCAATCATCATTGTGGATTGGTAGCAGATTTTACAGAGAATATTGCAGAAGATATTATGTTCTTGCGTAAGCTAGTTGAATCAAGATGAAGAGTTCTGATCCTTCTTCTACCTCTGTTTGTTTTGCAAATCCTGGCAAGTTCGTCCAATCCCTACTCCTTTTTCCCCCTTTCATTTCATTTTATTTTTTCGTGAATCCACATTGCACAATGTGATTGGCTTAAGTGGTTATATATCAGTGGTGTCTCCAGGAGAACCAGCCTGTTTAGCTACGCCTCATCATCAAGAGATAAATATTTTTTATAATAAGTACATTCCAAGAGATAATCACTGTTTCTAAACTTATATGAAAATCGGACTGCATAAAAAATAAATAAAGAGATGCATCAAGATCAGGGGTCACGGATTATGACAATTACAAAAGAATATAGAAATCTAGAAATCTTAATTTCTATATCAAACTTAACCAAGTCACATTCCTATTTGTGAACTTTGTAGTCAATTAAAGGAAGATGACAAACAACTAAAAGATTTTAGTTGATATGATTTTCGGTATTTAATTTCATGGACAGATATATAGATTGATATAGCATTTAAAGAACTCATTTAAAAAAGTTGACTAAATTTATTAGATTATGTAGACTATCTTTAGGTTTGATAAATTACAAATGTATTCTTTTATGTTTTTGAAATAATAGTAACATCTTTTTAAATTTTGCTAATTGTAGTAACGATCAATGTTGTGAATACATAGGGAACAACTAAAACTCTTGCTTAGTGAATGTATTACATGCTATTAAATTTGCATGTAAATTAATAACATGAATTCCCTTCTTTACTTTTATATAATTTCAAATATATATTATTCCCTTTTGCAATTATCTCCTACAAAGTTTGTGTATTTAAAAAGAAGAAGAAGCAAACTTGTAAAAAATCATAAAGTAATGATGGGATTATGATTTTTCTTTGTTTGCTTATGAAATCTAAACAAGGATGAACGAGTAATTTATGTAATAGAGGCATTATCTGAAGCCATAGAATAGAAAAAGTATAAAATTGTGTGTTCTTTGTTGTGAAAATTTGCAAGTGCACGAAATCGTAACAAGTAATATAGTGATGAAAAGAATGTCGAACCCACAAGGACTATTTACCTATTAGCTATCGAAATTGTTCTAATTCTAAATTATTTGAAAATCAACAAAAGTGGGATGTTTTGAATTTGAAAAATTAAAAACAATAAAAATTGAATCGAAAAATAAGGACTTGACCAAACACTTAAAAATAAGGATATTTCACCCAAGAAGAAAACACTAAGGCATCCGATTCGTCAAACCAATCCAATTCCAAATCCTAACCGAGCAATTAATCAATTATTATCGTATATTGACGGTGAAATATTTTAAATATATCTAAAACCCTCTCTCGAGTAGAATTAGAATTACCCAACATGCAATAACCCGCGATATGCTTATGCGAATTTAAAAGCAATTGAGTACATTAAGATTAATAATATCCAACAAAAACAAACCGCACGAATCACGTTGGCACATTTCTGTCTTTCGTTCAATTCATGGCATACATCAAACGAAGCTAAACTACATGAATCATCTCTCAAATTAACATGCACAACAAATCATTCAACTATTGGCCAGATAATTGAAAGCATTAAACTTAACGATGTATACTCAAAAAGAATAATAAAATCATGAGTACATAGAAGTAGGATTCAGAATTGTCATGGAGAGATTACATCGGAGCCTTAGCAATAGAAATTAGCTCATAATTGAATCCAAACAAACTATAAAATCTCTGAAATTCATAATGAAAATTGGACAAAGAGAAGATGAGAAAGTTAAGAGGGAAATTGTATGTAGATAGAGAATTGTAGTTATCGACAAACTCCAATTCAGCCTCTGTTTTCTTCTTCTTCCTCCAAGCTTCCAATCCTCTCCAATGGTGAAAAACTCCTCTCTTCTAAGCTCTGGTCGTCCTCCTCTCTTGTGTCTCTCTTATATAAAATTTCCTTCCTTGCTTTAAAAGCCCCTTTTACTTCTTTTCCAAAACTGAATTTTGAAGATAGCTGTTTTCCGTTTTTGATATTAATGCTCACGTTTCTCCATCAAGATGACTGTTTTTGGGAAAGTCTTCGACATTAAATTTGTAGGGCCTTCTCTTAGCTTTCCATAGACACCAAGATTGCCCTTATTGGAGCTCTCTAGCTCAAGTTATGCTCAAAATACTGAAGGATGTTTCTGGAACTCGGGAAATTAAAGTTTCCTATTCTCTTGATGAAGAGAATTTTTGCTCATTCGAAAATTCTGAGAATATCTTGTAGATCCCCTCCTCAATCTCTTGACTCTTTCAATTTATTTATTCCTAAACAACAATAAACAAAAATACATAAAAACTCTAATAAATAGGCAAATTAAACACCAACTAGCATAAAATTAAGGGTAAACATATGACAAAACATGTATAAAATTTAGGCACATCAAATACCCCCAAACTTAAGATTTGCTAGTCCTCGAGCAAAAGAAATGAAACAAGAAAACAAAAACAAAATTTGTATTGATTCTGCTTGAGTCACAAAACATGCCTCAAAGATGTCACATAGTCTATAGCACAAGGAAAACTTTAAATATTGCTAATGTCTAGAATTTCAAATCAAATACCAATCTCATCTCATTCATGATTCCTTCAATGTGTTTGTGTGCATCACCTTTTACCCATAACCATTCACCACTTTGATTAGTTTAAGAAATCATATAAACATTTTGCAGATCTCTTTTGATGAAATATAAACTCCATAAGCTTGCCTATCATATCACTCTCCACTAATGTAGACTAACATCACACCAAAGATCATTAGGACTTTATTAAGCTTGTAACATGCGGCTAGGGTGACGGTATGGTAACAGATAGTGTTATGGCTCAAAAACACCGTAAGAACATGAATCATTCCAAAATCCTTGTAGAGCTAATTGTCCCACCAAAAGTTGTATCACGAAGCTGGTTTTCGACTTTCTCTTGTTACACCTTCTGCTTTTCTAGTTCACCATTTAATTCAGCTTTCTCCTGTTTTCAATTTTTTTTTTCTTTCTGTAATTTTTTTTTTTTAACTTTCTCTTGCTACACCCCCAAACTTGTTTCTTTCTTTTATGAGCAAGGGGTGTAGTACCCTCTTCTTCTTTTAATGAACAATGTTGAAACTTCATCCTTCCTCTATACAGTAGCTCATCTCATAACATTTCTTAAAATGATCATGTGCTTGTGGTGCAACAGGTAGACAAAATTAGAAAGTTAAGCTAGTATGTGGTTGACAAAGAAAAGGTGTAATCAGGCTCAAATGGGGTCTACTATGGATAAACCAATGTCAGGTAGGTTTGAAAAGCTCAAACGGCCCAAAGAATGGCCTAAATCCTTTCCATAGCATGGTGGAGTCTAGGATTTCGCCTCAAGTGTTAATCAAGCAAGTTCTAGAGTTTACTGAGATCATAGGAATTTTCTAGATTTACAAAAACTTTCTCAAGGTAAGCAAAACAGATATGTGCTCTAGGCGATGTGCTCAGAGTGTCCAAAAGAATCATAAATAAGATAAAACCAACACAAGATTCAAGCATCCAAACAAAAACAAAATTTATCACTTTCCAAACACCATGTTTAGTTTAATCAAATTTTATCATGGGCTTTTGGTCATCAAACCTCATCAATACGTTTTTTTTTTTTTTTTTTTTGAAACTAAATAAGAAAAGCAAAAGATCATATAAGAAAAACAAAAGAAAAAAAGTTCACAAGTGTGACTCCCCCAAACTTAGTATGTGCATTGTCCTCAATGTGCAACAATGAAAGCCAACATAGAGTAACAAGAAACTTCCCTAAACACTGGTGGAGATGGATCAAGCTTCCTCTCCCTTAGCATCGTAATCAACACGTTTAGGTTCTGGAGCAAGGAAGTGAGGAACAGTGACATTGCCACACCTATGTAAAAGAACTAAAATTAGAACACAACCAAAACACTTGAGGAATAAAAATTAAAATTAAAATTAAAAACAAAACAGAACAAGAGATATTGAAATTAACAAAATCAAATGTTTAGAATGCTTGGGTTGCCTCCCAAGAAGCGCTTAATTATAGTCTTTAGCTTGACTTTTCCATCTTTGAATCACCGATCGAGCAAATCAATGGAGACTTTTTGCTTATTGAAATCTCCTTCGAAGTAGGGCTTTAGACGCTGACCATTGACTTTGAATGTTTCATTTGAGTCATTAGAAACTTCAATAGCACCATACGGGAGAACTCTTGTTACCATGAATGGTCCAGACCATCGGGATCTTAATTTTCCAGGGAAGAGGCGAAGTCTGGAATTATAAAGTAGAACTCTTTGGCCAACTTCAAAGTTTCTCTTGAGAATTTGTTTATCATGCCATCTCTTGGTTCTTTCCTTGTATATGCGAGCATTCTCATAGGCATTATGCCGAAACTCATCCATCTCATTGAGTTGCAATATCCTCTTCTCTCCTGCTGCCTCCATGTCAAAATTAAGAGTCTTGATAGCCCAGTAAGCCTTGTGTTCCAACTCCACCGGTAAGTGACATGCTTTCCCATAAACTAGACGATAGGGGGACATACCAATTGGAGTTTTGAAGGCTGTCCGGTATGCCCATAGTGCATCATCTAGTTTTTTTGACCAATCTTTCCTTGAAGTGCTCACGGTTTTCTCCAATATTCGTTTCAGCTCTCGGTTCGAAATTTCTGCTTGTCCACTAGTTTGAGGATGGTATGGAGTTGCAACCTTGTGTGTAACACCATATTTTCTCAAGAGTGCATCAAATTGCCGGTTGCAAAAATGTTTTCCCCCATCACTAATTATGGCTCTTGGAGTTCCAAACCTGGTGAATATCTGCTTTCTCAAAAAATTCAACACAACTTTAGAATCATTTGTAGGGAGGGCCACGGCCTCTACCCATTTGGAAACATAATCAACAGCAACTAAAATGTATTGATTTGAGAAAGAAGGAGGGAATGGCCCCATGAAATCTATGCCCCAAACATCAAATAGCTCAACAACAAGTATATTATTTAAGGGCATTTCATTTTTCCAGGAGATATTACCACTCTTTTGACATTGATCACAACAAGAAACAAAAGCATAAGTGTCTTTAAAAATGGAGGGCCAATAAAAACCTGATTGTAGCACTTTAGCTACTGTCTTGTTCACTCCATGGTGCCCGCCAACCTCTAGTGAATGGCAATGTCTTAGGATTGACTCTATCTCTTCCTCAGGCACACATCTCCTAATCACTTGATCACTACAATGCTTGTAGAGAAAAGGTTCCTCCCAATAGTAGTGCTTGACCTCTGAAAAGAATTTCTTCCTTTGTTGGTATGTAAACTCAGGATTGATCACATTGCTTACCAAGTAGTTTACATAATCTGCATACCAAGGAACTTGTGTTAGAGATAAAACAAATAGTTGTTCATCCGGGAATACCTCATTTATTGGAGAAGGTGGGGCTGTCTCTTTAGTTGTGTGCTCAAGTCTAGAGAGATGGTCAGCTACTTGATTCTCAGTTCCCTTCTTGTCTTTGATCTCCAAATCAAATTCTTGTAGGAGTAAAATCCACCGAAGTAACCTTGGTTTAGCTTCCCTTTTAGCTAACAAGTACTTAAGAGCAGAATGATCAGTGTATACAATTACTTTTCACCCAATTAAATATGATCTGAATTTATCAAAAGCAAATACCACCGCTAGCAATTCTTTTTCCGTAGTAGCATAATTTAATTGGGCACCTGTCAAGGTACGACTCGCATAGTAGATAACATGGAGAACCTTGTTCTTCCTTTGTCCAAGCACAGCTCCTATTGCATAATCGCTTGCATCACACATCAATTCAAATGGAAGTGCCCAATCCGGTGCACATATTATTGGGGTTGAACTTAGCTTCTTCTTCAAAAGTTCAAATGCCTGCAAACAATCATTGGAAAAGTTAAATGGAGCATCTTTAACCAAAAGAGAACAAAGGGGTTTAATAATTTTAGAAAAATCTTGAATAAAGCGACGATAAAACCCCGCATGTCCCAAAAAACTTCTCACTCCCTTGACCGTGCTAGGTGGAGGTAATTTTTTGATGACCTCTACTTTGGCTTGGTCTACCTCAATGCCTTCTGAAGAAACTTTATGCCCAAGTACAATTCCTTCCTGCACCATAAAATGACATTTTTCCCAATTAAGAACAAGGTTAGATTCTTCACATCTTTGTAGAACTGAAGATAAATTATTTAAACAATTATCAAATGAAGAACCAAACACAGAAAAATCATCCATAAAGATCTCAATAAACTTTTCCACCATATCCGAAAAAATGGCCATCATGCATCGTTGAAATGTGGCTGGAGCATTGCACAAACCAAAGGGCATCCTCCTATAGGCAAATGTTCCATACGGGCAAGTGAAAGTAGTCTTTTCTTGATCTTCTGGTGAAATTTGGATTTGATTGTACCCTGAGTATCCATCAAGAAAACAGTAATAAGCATGACCAGCAAGCCGTTCCAACATTTGATCAATGAAAGGAAGTGGAAAGTGATCTTTTCGTGTGGCATCATTAAGCTTGCGGTAATCTATGCACACTCTCCAACCGGTGACTGTTCTTGTTGGGATGAGTTCATTATTTTCATTCTCTACTACTGTCACTCCTCCCTTCTTAGGCACTACTTGCACCGGACTTACCCATGAGCTATCAGAAATTGGATAAATAATTCCAGCATCCAACAATTTGAGAATTTCTTTTCTTACAACTTCTTGCAAGTTTGGATTAAGTCTCCTTTGTGGCTGTACTGTAGGCTTGAAATGCCCTTCCATTAGAATTTTGTGCATGCAAATTGAGGGGCTTATTCCCTTAATGTCGGCTATAGTCCATCCCAAAGCTTGCTTGTGAGTTCTCAAAACTCTAAGTAACTTCTCTTCTTCAAGACCTGTCAAAGATGAAGAAATTATTACAGGTAAAGAAGAATAATGTAAATAAGCATATTTAAGATGAGAAGGAAGAGGTTTGAGTTCTAAAGAGGGGGCCTCAATGACGGATGGCTGTTGTGGAGTAGTGTTTTTGCTCAATGTTATGTTTTCCGGCTTCCCTTTAGGCAAGTAAGGTGGAGATGCTTCCAAGTAATGTGCACAAGTGCTTATCTTGGAATTCTCGGAATCGATAGTGCCAGATTGAACAAGACATGCCTCAAGTGGTTCCTTAGGATTACTCTCTTCAAAAATTTCTACCACAAATTCATCAATCACATCTATGTTGAAGCATGTATCAGTTGTTGACGGATATTTCATTGCTTCAAACACATTGAATGTAACTTGTTCATCTTGCACCCGTAGTATGAGTTTCCCTTGTTGCACATCTATGAGAGTTCTTCCCGTGGCTAAGAATGGTCGACCAAGAAGAAGTGGGATTTCTCGATCTTCCTCCATATCTAAAACAATAAAATCTGCAGGGAAAATGAACTTGTCAACTTTAACAAGAACATCCTCCACTATTCCTCTTGGTCGTTTAATTGACCGGTCCGCCAATTGAAGTGAAACTGTAGTGGCCTTGACCTCTCCTAGCCCCAATTGCCTGAAAATAGAAAAAGGCATCAGATTTATGCTAGCACCTAAATCACACAAAGCTTTTTCAAAATAAGAGTTCCCAATTGTGCAAGGAATAGTAAAACTCCCTGGATCTTTAAGCTTTGGTGGCAGCTTATTTTGCAAAATGGCAGTGCACTCTTCAGTCAACATCACAGTCTCATACTCTCCTAACTTCCTCTTGTTTGATAGAATCTCCTTCATGAACTTCACATAACTAGGCATTTGTTCCAAGGCATCTGCAAAAGGAATGTTAATATGTAACTTTTTAAACACATCAAGGAATTTATAAAATTGTTTATCTAGCTTATTTTTCTGAAGTCTTTGAGGAAAAGGTATAGGAGGAGTATGAGAAGAAACGGGAGGATTTCCCGAGTTTTTCACTGCTTGGCTCGGAATAAGGGTGGGCACCACAGCCTTGAATGTGGGTGCTGCGGCCTCGATGTCTTGGCCTTCAGAACTAGGAAAAGCACCCTGGCCTTGAGCTTCCTGCACCATAGCTCTCATAGTTTGCTTCTCTTTTCCATGCTTTTTCTCCGGTACATTAAGCTCCCTTCCACTCCTTAAGGAAATGGCTTGCACTTGCTCTTTCGGGTTATTTTCCGTGGTGCTTGGAAATGACCCTTGAGGTCTTTCGGACAACAATTTTGCCAATTGACCAACCGTCCTTTCTATGCTCCGCATAGTGTTCTCATTGTTCTTTAGAGCAATGTCATGATCTTGAAATCTAGCATCCACCTTTGCCATAAATTGTACCATTACCTCCTCCATATTCAACTTCTTCTCTTGTTGCTGATTTTGAAAACCCGGTGGAGGCTTGGAAACATTTTGCGAGTTGCTCCATGAGAAATTTGGGTGGTTTCGCCATCCTGGATTGTAAGTGTTGGAGTAAGGGTTGTTTTGTCGTTGGTAATTCGATACAAAGTTTGCTTGCTCCGAACTATTGTTGGCGAATGGACTTCCCACTTGACAATCTATCCCCATATGATTCCCTGCACAAAATTCACAAATTGCATTAGCAGATTGAATGGCACTTACATTGATATTATCTAATTTCTTAGATAAAGTTGCAACTTGAGCAGCTAAAGCAGAAAAAGAATCAATTTCATGAGCTCCCTGAGTTCTTTTTGGTGTCACTCTATCCGCTGGCCATTGGTAATTGTTAGTTGCCATCTCCTCCACCAAATCATATGCTTCTTCCGGTGATTTCTTCATCAAAGTCCCTCCAGCTGCCGCATCAATCATTGTACGTGTTGTGGGTTGCAAACCATTATAAAAGGTTTGCACTTGAATCCAAACAGGAAGTCCATGATGTGGGCACTTTCTAAGCAATTCTTTATACCTCTCCCAAGCTTCATAAAGAGACTCCATATCAAATTGGACAAAGGTGGTGATATCATTTCTCATCTTCACGGTTTTGGCTGGGGGAAAGAACTTTGCTAGAAACTTCTTAGCCAAATCATCCCATGTAGTTATGGTTAATGGTGGAAGTGAATTCAACCATGCCTTTGCCTTCTCTCGGAGGGAGAATGGAAAGAGCCTCAATCTAATAGCATCATCAGAAACTCCATTATGTTTGAAAGTATCACATAACTCCAGAAAATTAGCTATGTGTGCATTTGGATCATCATGGGGCATGCCACCAAATTGCATCGTTGACGTCACCATTTGAAGAATAGCTGGCTTTATCTCAAAGTTATTGGCTTGAATGGCAGGTCGTCTAATGCTAGAAGTAGCTCCGGTGACCAAGGGAACAGCATAATCTCCCAAAGTTCTGTTTCCAAGTTGATTTTCCATTGCTTCGTTTTCAGTTGTGGAATTCTCCTTCTTCTCCTTGTTCACACGACGAAGGGTGCGTTCAATTTCAAGATCAAAAGGTACTAACTCCAAGCTTCGACTACGTCTCATGAACAACCTGGAACACCTGAAAAGGAAAAATAAAACAAAATTAAGAATTAAGACTAAAATAAAGAAATATCAAATTAACTTAGAACTAGATGATATCAAAAGTAATAGAAAATAAATAGTCCCCGGCAACGGCGCCAAAAACTTGTTGTGAAAATTTGCAAGTGCACGAAATCGTAACAAGTAATATAGTGATGAAAAGAATGTCGAACCCACAAGGACTATTTACCTATTAGCTATCGAAATTGTTCTAATTCTAAATTATTTGAAAATCAACAAAAGTGGGATGTTTTGAATTTGAAAAATTAAAAACAATAAAAATTGAATCGAAAAATAAGGACTTGACCAAACACTTAAAAATAAGGATATTTCACCCAAGAAGAAAACACTAAGGCATCCGATTCGTCAAACCAATCCAATTCCAAATCCTAACCGAGCAATTAATCAATTATTATCGTATATTGACGGTGAAATATTTTAAATATATCTAAAACCCTCTCTCGAGTAGAATTAGAATTACCCAACATGCAATAACCCGCGATATGCTTATGCGAATTTAAAAGCAATTGAGTACATTAAGATTAATAATATCCAACAAAAACAAACCGCACGAATCACGTTGGCACATTTCTGTCTTTCGTTCAATTCATGGCATACATCAAACGAAGCTAAACTACATGAATCATCTCTCAAATTAACATGCACAACAAATCATTCAACTATTGGCCAGATAATTGAAAGCATTAAACTTAACGATGTATACTCAAAAAGAATAATAAAATCATGAGTACATAGAAGTAGGATTCAGAATTGTCATGGAGAGATTACATCGGAGCCTTAGCAATAGAAATTAGCTCATAATTGAATCCAAACAAACTATAAAATCTCTGAAATTCATAATGAAAATTGGACAAAGAGAAGATGAGAAAGTTAAGAGGGAAATTGTATGTAGATAGAGAATTGTAGTTATCGACAAACTCCAATTCAGCCTCTGTTTTCTTCTTCTTCCTCCAAGCTTCCAATCCTCTCCAATGGTGAAAAACTCCTCTCTTCTAAGCTCTGGTCGTCCTCCTCTCTTGTGTCTCTCTTATATAAAATTTCCTTCCTTGCTTTAAAAGCCCCTTTTACTTCTTTTCCAAAACTGAATTTTGAAGATAGCTGTTTTCCGTTTTTGATATTAATGCTCACGTTTCTCCATCAAGATGACTGTTTTTGGGAAAGTCTTCGACATTAAATTTGTAGGGCCTTCTCTTAGCTTTCCATAGACACCAAGATTGCCCTTATTGGAGCTCTCTAGCTCAAGTTATGCTCAAAATACTGAAGGATGTTTCTGGAACTCGGGAAATTAAAGTTTCCTATTCTCTTGATGAAGAGAATTTTTGCTCATTCGAAAATTCTGAGAATATCTTGTAGATCCCCTCCTCAATCTCTTGACTCTTTCAATTTATTTATTCCTAAACAACAATAAACAAAAATACATAAAAACTCTAATAAATAGGCAAATTAAACACCAACTAGCATAAAATTAAGGGTAAACATATGACAAAACATGTATAAAATTTAGGCACATCATTCTTCTAGATCAAATAAGTAGGGATTGACAGACTCTTGTTATTAGATCGTTATGTTAGTTGGATTCTTGTCATTGATTTCAGTTCGATATAGCTCTGTTGCTTCAAAGAAATCTCACAAAATATTGGTTTCCTTTCTGGTTTTTGCTTTATTTTCTGTATTTATGTGATGCCTTTTCGATTATTGTGAATTTGCTTTCTGGATGTGTTTCTTGGATAAACTCTCACAGATTTAATTTTCTTACTTTCATTTACAAATGAGTTGGTTAGCTATACTGGTAATTTGCTTCTTTTTTGCAAAAATATGTTTTTGTGTAAATGCCTCCATGTCTTGATATCATACCAATTTTGATCAGATATGAAAAGTGGGAGTCAAATGTTATTTGAGCCAATTAATGGCATTGAAGACATCAACAGTGATTTGGTTGAGCATTATAACTTTGTGAATGATAGTTTGCCTTCTATAGAAGAGAGTAGTGAAAGTGAGTTGGTTCCAAGGGTTGGCATGGTTTTTAACACAGAAGATGACGCATTTTAAGTTTTATAATGAATATGCCAGAAGCAGTGGGTTTGGTATTAGAAGAGATACGGTCCACAGAAGGAAGGGTACAGGTATCATTATTGAAATAATATTTTGTTGTTCAAGAGAAGGTCGGTGTCGATATGATAGAAGAGATAGTGAAGTCCAAAAGAACCGTGCTGAGACAAGGAATGGTTGTCTCGCACGATTAGAAGAGATACGGTCCATAGAAGGAAGGGTACAGGTATCATTATTGATATAATATCTTGTTGTCCAAGAGAAGGTCGGCGTCGATATGATAGAAGAGATAGTGAAATCCAAAAGCACCGTGTTGAGACAATGATTGGTTGTCTCGAACGATTAAGGATTTTGATGAACCCTATGGGTAAATATTTGGTATCACAATTTGAGCCAAAGCATAATCATCAGTTAGTTTTGCCTAAGATGTCCCATATGTTAAGTCACATAGGCAGGTAACTGACATTCGGGCTACAGAAATTGATTTAGCCAATAAAACAGGAATAACCCCAAAAGCAATTGTAAAACTTTTTCGCAGAGAAGTCGACGGTATTGAAAATCTTGGATTTATGCGTATGGATTGTCATAACTATTTGCGTTCCAAGCGCATGACTGTCATAGAAGCTGGACAAGCAGGGGCCTTGGTTGACTATTTTTTTAAGAGGCAGATGAATTGTAGAGGATCGATAATTTTTCTATTCAATTCAGCTTGACAATGAAGATCTGGTAACAAGTTTTTTTTTGGGTGGATGCTGGAATGATAGAGGATTACAATTCTTTTGTTGATGTTGTATGTTTCAATACAACGTATAAAACAAATAAGGAGGGCCATGTTTTTGGATTATTTGTGGGGTCAAATCATCATAGACAAAGCATCATCTTCGGAGCAGCCTTACTTTATGATAAAACAATACTGACGTTTTGTTAGCTTCTCAAAACATTTTTTATTGCTATGCTTGGAAAAGAACCAAAAACAATTCTCACTGATCATGATCAAGCAAGGACAAGTGCAATTGCTTCTGTATTACCAAGAACGTATCTTCGTTTTTGTGTGTGGCACATGTTTTAGAACGTAGCAAAACATCTAAGTGATGTGTTTAGTCGTGAGAAATCCTTTGTAAATGAATTTTTACGATGTGTGTACGAGTATGAAAATGAAGATGAGTTCGTGAATGCCTGGAATGCAATGATTACCAAATATAATCTATTATCCAATCATTGGTTGAAGTCAAGATTTGATAAGAGGAAAAAATGGTTATTGGCATACGGAAGGAATACTTTTTTGCTAAGATGAGTACCACACAAAGGTCTAAAAGCATGAATGTAAATTTGAAGAAGCATCTACAAAGCCAAAAATATTTTATGCTGTTCCTGTGGCATTTTGACAAACTACTAGAGGATAGAAGGTATGACTAATAGAAGGTATGAGCCCAATCGTTGTGGATCAAAGTAACAGCTCATCTCTTGGGGTGAACCGTGAGCTGTGTTTGTTATCCACTCCTGCATATCATATGGAAGCAAATTCTAAGAAATATAGTATTCGATATACTCTACTAAATATTGATGCTGTCACAAAAAACATTACACAAACATAAGTTGGGCAATAATGCCTTGTGACCTTTCGACTATCCAACAATTGTTGCCTCTTTATAAGACAAGCTCCTAAAGCATTGACAACCTATAAAAATATACCCAGCATGTGAGAATGGAAAATTGAATAACCAATATATTATTCACATGAAAGACTTTGCATACCACATTATTAACATGATTTTTGTCAAACAAACATGCCAACTCGGATGCCAACAAATGACAAGAATAGAACTTGAATATAATTTCTCTGCAAAAAGGTAGAGGATTTATTTACTATGAATTAAAAGATATAAATAACATTTATGAGTTAGTTTAATAATATTATCTTACCCTGAATCTTTAATTTGTCTAATGTATTGTACGAGTTGGAGTTCTTCTTTAGCCGATCAAGGACGTCTATGTTGAGAAACATATGGAGTTTTGACGCACTTCGCACAAGATTTGACGCACTTTCTCCTTTGTCATTTGTCAAGATTGGCCTCAATTCCTCCCTGAACTGAATGTTGGTGAATTTATCGATAACTATAGTCTCACCATCCACTTGCATTTCATCTTCCTTGTTTGCAACATAAGATTCTCCGGGAGCATCCATATGGTTAGTGCTCGCACGGGTGCCATGATAGGAGGGTGAAATCCTTGCTTGATTGGGTATGGAAGAGTGTACAGAAGCACGTGGCACGTGGGGATCTGGCGTGCGTTCAGTTTCCCTTTACTTTACATAATTAACCATCTCGCTATACGCATATGACCCTGAATATCCTAGGATTTATTCTTACACGGTCATAAACCCAATTGATTTATTCTTAATAGGACAACCTAAGAAAGATGAAAGAAACACAATCTTACCTGATCTGGATCTCCAAGGAATTTGCTTAGATCAATGACATCTAAATCATGTGCTTCACCAAATGCTTCGTCTTCAACACAGTACTCATGACAGTGCTCAAGCACCTACAATATTTAACATTATTTTAGTAATGAGTCATCATACACAAAATGACTGGTCTCCACTATTTAATATAATATTTTATAAAAAATTTATGGAAAGACAAAAACAATAATTCTACATAAAAGTATTCATGAACTCAACAACACTACTAATGTGGACATACTATCATGGGCACTATTCAGACAAATTATTGTTAAGAATTTTGTTCATACAATTACAAATGTACCAAGAAAGAACACTCTTCAGATCATAATGTTCATGAAGTCGAAAGCACTCTCATCCAAAACAATCATCAAATCTAAAACTATTACACGATAAGAAGGGTTCCCACCCACACGCAATTTCAACATTAATAGTGTAATGCCTCGAATCCGGATCATTTTTTTTCATGACTTGGATCAAGGCATTAACTTGTAATACATCACAATCAGCTCAAAAGATAAGATTAAAAGATTTAAGAGTTATTAAAGTGCTAGGAAGTTTAAATTATTCATTAGAATCCGATTCTTACTATTACATCAAATATTCAAATAAAAGGTAACTACAATTTAACTAACTCTTAAATTCTACTAAATCATTTATTATTATTCTAAAAAAATAAAAACACCTATATCAATATCCTACTCTTGTCTTCTGGATATTCTACACTTCAAGCCCACTATCAAACTAACCCAAGGTGTTCTCTCCAAGATCACCTGAAAACAAAACATTTAAAAACAAGAATGAAATATAAAATCTCAACAAGTAGCAACATGCATGAAAGAAAACAATATATATATATATATATATATATATACATATCATTTACAAACCTTTCATGAGTTGCAAAACAATATCACAAGTATTGCTAAACCAATAAGACAAAGCCTTATAAATCAAATCTGCAATTTTCTCTAAATTAATACAAATACTTTTCCTAAAACAATTCATCAAATTAATCATGTCATTTTAATATTTCTTTCAAAATCATTCTTATCAAAACATGGCTAAACCGATCAATCAATCTCTTTCTTTTTAAAAGAAAAACAAATCATGTATAGGTAATAGCCTACCTTTACCGCAAGATGTAAATACGTAGTATCCACACCTCCTCCGCAGGAGAATGCACATCTCTAAGACCGCAAGCACCCCCCACAGAAGATAGTATAACTCAACCGCAGAATGTGAACACATAGCACCTACATCTCCCCCGCAGGAAATAGCTTCATCACCCTCAGGTGGTAACTCACATACCCATTTTCCATATAGGATGCAACCATGTAGTAATCACATCTCTCCCACATGAGGTCTCTCCCGCAGGAAATAACACATCTTACCCGCAGGTGATAACACATACATCTCCCCTGTGGGATGCAATCACATCGTGATTACATCCCCTCCCCCCCCCCCCCCCCCCCCACAGGAGATCTCTCCCGCAGGAGTTAACACATCTTACCCGCAGGTGGTAACATACACATCTCCCCTGTGGGATGCAATCACATCATGATTACATCTCCCCCACAGGAGGTAACCCATCTCTCCCGCAGGAGCTAACAAATCTCACCCGTAGATGGTAACCCATCTCTCCCGCAGGAGGTAACACATTTCACCCGTAGGTGGTAACACATACATCTCCCTTGTGAGATGCAATCACATCATGATTACATCTCCCCCACAGGAGGTACCCCATCTCTCCCGCAAGAGGTAATCAAATCTCATCCGCAGATGGTAAACAAATCTCACATTGCCATCATGGCATAAAAATCATTCCATGGTACATGGAAGAGCATAAATCCACAATCATATAAAGTAGTTTGTTCATGTTTAATCAATAATCCAAAACCTCTTGCCAATTCTCATTATATTTCTGATGTGAAGTTCTTCTAAAATCTAGAAATCAATGTACTTTAAAATATATTTTTCTAAGTAAGAATCAACTCAAATCTGATTGTGAAATAGTACCAAAAATCCTTTTATTTCCAAAGTAAGACAACCTTTTTGCAAACAACCCTAAATCACTCTTTAAATTGTTTTTAATACAAAAGATCATTGAAAACAATTGTAAACACTTAATATCTATTGGTTCAGATATTTAAATTCATTTAAAAATCATTTTGTATTGGAATAAATCTTTAATTTAAGAAAAACCAAGTTTCAGTGTTGGTTGCTCAACCCCATCGCTCAGGCGATCTGATTGGGCGACCATGATAATTAAAACAAAAATTAAACCAATGGGAGCTCAAGGTGGGCGTCCAGGTGATCCCCTTGGGTGACCTACCCAAAATCAAATCTTTTAATGGTTTCTGAACCCCATCGCACAGGCGATCTGTTTGAGTGACCTATCTAAAATATTTCTAAAAATACATAGGCGAGACACTCATCCAGATCGCTCAAGCGATCATGTTAGGCGCTCGCCCAATTGCGGCAAATTCTGGAAATTCGATTTTTGTAATTCTTCTCTTTTAATTCTTTAAAACATAATTTCAACAATTCAAACCACTTCTAAATCATATATCCTCAACCTATAAACATGCTAGATTAATCCAAACACATCAAAACCTATATCTACAATAAATCTTTATCGAAACCCAATAAAATTGACACTTAAAAGTACACTTGACGGTGTTCTTCCACTATATCCATGATCATTGAAACCCACAAAATATATTAAATAAAATATATGATTTTACATCTCAAAGCATTATACAATAATTCCAAATCATACTACTTGCCTTAAGAATGTGAAATATCTTCTTTTCCAATAACCTCAAAGTGTAGCCGATTTTCTGAAATTTTCACACAGCTTTAAGGATTTCCAAATCAAATCTCCACCGTTCAGATTGAAGTCCTACTAGTCATGAACAAAACATCTAAATTTGAAGTCGATCCAACGGCTGGATCTCTGTAGATTGTTGTTCGAAGTTTGCTGGTTGGACTTCTCTACAACTCCTCTTTTCTCTAAAAAGTGTCTTACTTTCTCTCCTTTCTCTCTCTATATTTCCCAAATGCGAGAGCCCTCATTTCTCCTCATTTTCCTCTATATGAATTGATTAGAAGAAACTCTAATTCCTTCTTAAAGCCTCCCTTTTATAGGCTCACCCAAAATAGAAATCTTTATACGTTTAGGAAACTTTCTAATTAACTCCACTAGGATTCCTAATCTCACTTAGAAGCTTTAATAATTTTTTACAACTCCTCATTCTAATTCTTTTCTTATAATTCTAAAGAAGAGAAACTTCTATTTTTCCTAATTTTCGTGCTAATTATTTCCCTTATTTTTAAATATTTCAAAAACTCCCAAAAACTTCTCTTTTCCCTCAACTTAAGGCTTCTAATTAACTATAATCACCAATATGCCATTCCATCACTTATTAAGCTATAAATTTCACTATTTATACTTAAATCAACTCAACTTAACTCTAACGTAATTTCTCAAGTCTAATAATAATTTAATCAATCTATTTAATTATTTACCAATAATTAGTAGGAACTGACCAAAATACCCTTCTCTTGATAATTTCATATCTACCCGTTGGATTTCTTCTAAAATTTCCAAATTTATTATCTATAGTATTCTTGGCTATAATACACATGTGGATTAATACCTATTTTTCCCAAACTTCATATTTAACTTACTTTCCCAATTATTCTAAATTAATCCTTCACTTTTCTTATTACTATTAATTAAAGTCAAATCTATAATTAATCTTCCAATTAATTTAAATTACTATTCCAATTCCCAATAACTCGTAATTACGATCATTTATTTAATTTCTAATATATACATACTTGGAACATATTGCTAATCTTCCAATACTTTGATTAATTATTTATTCCTTAATTTTTGTTCAAGTTTATCTAACTTATTATCCATTAATTAGATTTATTTATTATATTACTATATTTAAAAATTCGAGGTTTTACAAATAGGTAGATTTACAGATAGGTAGAAACACCATACATAAAAGAAAAAGCACACATGAATTAACAAAAAGGGATTTCCCACCCACATGCAATTCCAGCATGGAAAGTCTAACTTAAAGATAGAGATTTCTTTTTCCTTTTTTAACTAGAATATATCCAGAGCTAATATACAACATTAAATGGTCAATCTACAATATTCAATTAAAATATATATATATATAGCTGATATACAACATTAAATGGTCAATCTACAATATTCAATTAAAATATATATATATATATATATATATATATATATATATATATATATATATATATATATATATATATATTTATACCTTTCCGCGTCCATAACCACCAAGTGACATTTCATCCTTCTCCCTTTGTGCAATCAAAGCATCCGTCCATGCTACCATAAGTGGAATAGTGGGACCTGTCGGTTCACCAACAATAACCGATCAAAAGAGAAATATCCTATACAAAAGAGAAATATCATTAGCGCCTCATTTTCAATGGATATAAGTTAGTATGGCCAATCCATATATTAAATACTATACATACTTGTAAGAATAACAAGCAGCCGTTAACACCTTTTCGTTTGCCCTTCTGAAAACCGAGTACGTGATGCATCAATGTGTCCAATAAAAACTTCCCCCAATCATATCCTCCAATCTTCTCTCAATTGGCCAATAAAGGTAAAAAAGGATGCACATACATCAATCTTTGTCGATGGACTTACTAAGGTGGACAAAGAATACAAGACAAGCGAACGAACCTACTCGTGATCGTTTTCAGGGCTCTTCAGGCTAGTCTCAAAATTTTGAAGTGGGATTCTTCCATTGTATACCTCGTAAAAACTATACATCTCTATCATATCGGGGGTTTTTGATTTAGATGTATCAACTTTTTTCCCCTTTATGGGTAATTCAATGATCATCTCTACACCATGTGTGTCAAAGAAAACATTCTATGACCCAACTTGGGTACATCTATTCCCCGTATCTACCTTCTGAACAATCCAATGACACAGTTGACAATGAAGCTTTTTTGTACATGACTTCAGCAACCCGTCAAAACCACATCTCTAAGGCATGCCTTTTGAGAAGCGGTGGAGTCAATGGCATCCATGAACACAATAAACCATCCAGGCGAATACCGTGTTTGTATAAGAGCCTACACAAACAAAGATAGAACAAAAGAATATGTCTGACTCAAATAATTCCCCACAATATTTCATATTCTAGTTAATAAATTTCACAAACCTACTGTTTTTTGCACGGTCCTTGTCGTGGGATAGCCTTGTTGTATTCATCCCACTCATGTCGTGAAATTTTCTTAAATTCTTCTCTTTGTGTCTCATTCATGGACTACCATTCTACACTGGCATCCTTGAATAACTAAAGCACAATAAATAAATGGGTAAATTTAAATGATTTGAATAAGATTGACAAAATGCAAATAAACAAAATAAAGGATGTTCCTTAATTGTTACCATGCAATGATAATGCCTACCTGGTGCTTCTTAGGGATTTCTCCATCTTCGTTTCAGCTCTTTATTTGTGTATTTATGTAATGCTCCCTAAAAAACATAAGAAAACCATTACAAATTATATATTAAGGATTACAAAGATGCAAAAGGAATTACAATAACCATTATATTGAATGTAAAAAACAAATTTAGCGGACTGCTTCCATGCTTGCATGTAGATAGATGGGGATAAACAAGTGACGGACACTTTACTAGAAGCATACCAATTGTTTTGAGGGTGTTTTCTTCTTGTTGATGTTATTCCACTAGTTTCCATGGAACTCAAACTTGTCTTTCACGTGAAACTAAATTTAATTCAGAAAAATGATTATGTTGAATTAAAAAATTATCATTCATAGCATGAATGGAATGAAATTAAGATAATAACTAGTGTAGGAAGAAGATAAAATCAATAATGTAGCATCCAAGAAACACAAGGCCACCCATACATAATGTGATGAAACACAAATAATTCACCACTCTGGAAGGAATGAGAGCTGGAAAAGATGTGAATCGAGATAGCCATAAAGTCTAATAATTATAAAATAAGGAAAAATTAACCTAGAAGCTTAAACCAATAAATAAACTAGGGAAAAATTATAACACTGGGTCAAAACAATCTCAAAGAACCCATCATCATAAAAGCTTGTTTTAGCAGTTAAAGCACTTGAAAAGGGGTCTTAATGGACTAATAACTTTAAGAACGATGATAATAAGAGCTGTAACACATCAATTTCATGACAAATAAATTCCCTTATGACGCCAAACAGAATAGAGATTATTCTGTAGGCTAATTCGAACAGATGATAAACAGGGAAGAACACAAGCAGCTTGCCCAAAACACAGAGAAAAACGTCTCTGAAGTTCAATTCAATATTAATTCATCAAAGTCCCCTAAACTGAGTCCACAAGCCGGACTTTATAGCCAAAATCGTCTATACTGGAAAGTTACTAAAAACGGCAAAATCCCTTAAGGCATGCCTAAATAAAATATAGAAATAAATAAGCATCCTATGAAAAATCTAGCCCAAATCGGTTTTAAAATCACTTCCTAATTAACAAACGAAGTATTACCAAAAATAGCAACAAATAACTAAGAATAGCAATTCGGAGGGGAAAACAGCGGATTTGGAGGTCGATAAAGGTGCACATCGACTTTAGTCATGTAGCATGGCGTGCGCACCGGAAATATCTTTCCGAATTGGGGTCATATGCGCGATTCCGATAACCGTAGCCAAAGTTATGGCCAAAATACTAAAACGCGCTCAAAACTGCCCCCAATTAGAAATATATCACCATCACTTCCTGCCTTTGCGATGCTCTGCCAACTCATGGTATTCCAGCGCCATCAATGTACAATCTGACAGCTCCGCATCATCTGTCTCGGATCCCCCTGCATCAGTCACCCCAGGTTGGAAAGAACTCGTCCTCGAGTTCAGACTAGTGTCATCCGAATCCCCAAAACAAGGACTTAGGTGCTTCACATTAAAGACATCAGAAGTCTTCAAGTGACTGGGCAGGCGCAACCTGTAAGCATTATCATTGATCTTCTGCAGTACCTCACAAGGTCCAATCTTCCGGTCCTTAAGCTTATTATACTCCCCAGCAGGAAAACGATCACGAGTTAATACTGCCCAAACAAAATCACCAACATCAAAAAGTACCTGACGACGATGACTGTCAACCCGAGTCTTGTACTTGGTATTGCTCTCCTCAATGGCCAGTTTTACTTGCTCATGGATACCCCGAAGATGCGCCGCCATCTCATCTGCTTTAGGACTGAAACGTCCTATATGTGGAATAGGGGCTAAGTCCAGCACCCCGGATGGGTTTTGACCATAGACAATCTCAAATGGGCTTAAGCCTGTAGTTCTGTTTTTCGATCTGTTATAGGCAAATTCTGCCTGAGGTAATGCCAAATCCCACTGCTTTGGCTTAGTTCCTGCCAAACACCTCAAAAGGTTGCCCAAACTTCGATTCACCACCTCGGTCTGGCCATCCGTCTGGGGGTGGTAGGCGCTGCTAAAATTCAGTTGTGTCCCCAGTTTCCCCCACAAGCTCTGCCAGAAATGACTGATGAACTTGGTATCACGATCTGATGTGATAGATCGAGGAACACCATGCAAACGCACAATCTCCTTGAAGTATAGATGGGCGATCCGAGCAGCATCCATAGTCTTCCTACAGGCTATAAAATGGGCCATCTTGGAAAACCTGTCAACCACCACAAAGATAGAATCCGAGGCCCGTTGGGTGCGGGGTAAGCCTAACACAAAGTCCATGCTAACATCGAACCAAGGAGCTTCAGGAACAGGTAAGGGAGTGTACAGGCCTGCATTGGTGAGAACTCCCTTAGACCGTTGGCAAATATAACAGCGGTCCACATAATGAGCCACATCACTGGTCAACTTGGGCCAGTAAAAGTCGGAAGAGATGAGGGCCAATGTCTTATCGCGGCCAAAGTGTCCCTCATTATGAAGTTCACTTATAATCTGCTGCCTCAATGAACAATCTGGAATGCACAACTGCAATCCACGAAACAGGTAACCATTATGCAAAACAAAATCATGACGGTGACCATTAGTTACCTCCTGAAATATCCTTCCGAAGGAAGGATCAGCTGCATACATATCGGTGAAAGCCTCAAAACCTGCAACTCTGTTACGCATGGTGGTGAGAAGTAAAGTGCGGCGACTTAGGGCATCTGCGACACGGTTCAGGCTCCCTGCTTGATGTCTCAGCGTAAAGGTGAACTCCTGTAAGTACGCCACCCATTTGGCATGCCGTCTACTCAGCTTGTGTTGGCCATTAATGTACTTCAAAGCCTCATGATCAGTAAATAGAATAAACTCCCTCTGTACTAGGTAGTGACGCCAATGTTTCAAAGACTAAACTATGGCATAAAACTCCAGGTCATAGGTGGAATAATTTTTCTTTGATCCCGATAGCTTCTCACTGAAAAAAGCAACCGGACGCCCAGACTGACTCAGAACACCACCAATGCCAATGCCAGATGCATCACAATTTACCTCGAACACTTTGTCAAAATCAGGGAGTGCCAAAACTGGTGCTTCAGTCATCTTCTGCTTGACCAGTTGAAAACTAGCCTCAGCCTCGTCAGACCACTTGAAATCTCGTCCCTTGAGGCACTCTGTAATAGGAGCAATCAAAGTGCTGAAATTTCTGATGAATCGTCGATAGAAGGATGCCAACCCATGGAAACTTCTGATATCGTGCAAGGTCTTTGGTTTGGGCCACTCCAAGACTGCGTCTATTTTTGACTGATCTGCATGAACACCATCAGTAGACACAACAAAGCCAAGAAAAGTTACAGAAGTAGTGAAAAAAGAACACTTCTTCTGGTTGACAAATAGGCACTCTGCCTTCAGCTTCTCAAAAACAGCACGGAGGTGATCAAAGTGTGAAGCCCATGTTGGACTATAAATGAGAATATCGTCAAAGTAAACCACAACGAATTTCCTCATAAAAGGCCGTAAAATCTGATGCATAAACCTCATGAAGGTACTGGGTGCGTTGGATAGCCCAAAAGGCATGACCATCCACTCATATAACCCATGTTGCGTTTTAAACGCTGTCTTCCACTCATCTCCAGGCCTTATTCTAATCTGATGGTATCCGCTTTTAAGGTCAATTTTTGAGAAAACCTTAGAACCGGACAGCTGATCCAACATATCATCCAGGCGGGGAATTGGGAACCTGTACTTCACAGTAATCTTGTTGATTGCTCGACTATCAACACACATACGCCAAGAACCATCCTTCTTTGGTACAAGTAGGGCAGGGACTGCACATGGGCTCATACTCTCACGAATATAACCCCTCTCTAATAACTCTGCTACCTGTTGCTGCAACTCTTCAGCCTCCTTGGGACTGAGGCGGTATGCAGGTCGATTAGGTAAACTCGATCCTGGAACAAGATCAATCTGGTGCTGGATATCTCTCATAGGTGGTAGCCCAGGAGGAAGATCCTCTGGCATCAGGTCAGCAAATTCTGATAGCAATTGCCGAACTTCTGCTGGTAAGTCAGAAGCCATGGCCACTGTATTACTCCCGCAAGGCAGTAGAGCATATACTACATCTCCATGCTCAATCTCTTCTAAAAACCTGGACATAGAAAGCAGGTTAGTATTATTGGTTAGCATTATAGGACTAGGTCCTTCCCGCCGGGGCGCCAACACAACCTTTTTTCCTTTGATGTGAAGTGAGTATGTATTCTTCCGTCCATCATGAACGACACTACGGTCATACTGCCAAGGTCGACCCAACAACACATGACATGCATCCATGGTCACAACATCACACCAGGCATTATCAAAATATTTTCTGCCAATTGAAAAAGACACGAGGCATCGCCTATCAACTGTTACCTCACTGCCTTTGTTTAGCCACGACAACTTGTATGGCTTAGGATGACGGTCCGTCTTCAACTGCAATTTCTGGACAGCCTCCTCGGACACTATATTCTCACAACTGCCGCTGTCAATGATCAATTTGCAAACTTTATCTGCAACTGTGCAGGTCGTATGGAAAATATTGGTCCTCAACCAATCATCCCCTGAATCGCCCTTGGGGGTCAGTAGACTCTTGCGAACGACCAGAGTCTCATGGCCATCTCCATACAGCACATTGCCAGCATCATCATCATCATACACGGGTTCATCAATCTCCTCGGTCTCGTCTACCACGTCTTCCTCAATCAACAAGTTTTTGCCCTTTTGATTAACTGATTTCCTGCAATCAGTAGCCCTATGCCCCTGTTCACCACAACGAAAACATCTAATAGTAGAGTTAGAATTACCCTGCGGTGGCTGCTGGGCAGGACGGGGGTCCTGAGGGCGAACTGGTCGATTGTTTTGATCGCTCTTGATCATTGGTCTCCTGTTCTGTTGTTTTTCAACTGCAAGTGCACGCTGGTATGCCTCCGAGACAGTCCACAATGAATGAAGACTGAGGACATCTTGCAGATTTTGACGCAAACCTCCCAAATACCGTGCCACCATCTGCTCCCCCGTCTCAGATAAATCGTTCCGGGCGATCAACTGGTAGAACTCCTCTGTATAATCATCGACCGATCTCGCACCCTGCCTCAACGTATGAAGTCGTTGAAATAAGGTTTGAGTGTAGCCGAAGGGAAGGAAGTGTCCCTTCATTTTCTTCTTCATCTTCTCCCAATCAGTGATCTTGGTCTTGCCCTGCCTGTCTCGTGAACGTCGCAACTGCTCCCACCACGCAGATGCTCTGCCTTTGAGTTTGATGGCAACTAGTTTCACTTTCAAACGATCTGAAACTTCCTTGTAATCAAAAATACGTTCCACTTCGTCTAACCAGTCAATGAATCCCTCGGCCTGTAACGTACCAGAAAACTCTGGCAGATCGAACCGAAAACCGAGATCTCCACGACGCTCCTCCCGACCACGGTACCCCCTAACCGGAGCACGATTGTGATAGGGGTTTTCGAAAGTGGAATCGGAATCGTGATCGGAGACCTCACGATCCTCGAGATCACGCGCCGCTAGACGCTGGGTTAACTCTGTGACTTGCCTCTGCAAATCTTCAATCATTACATCCTGAACGCTACGATCATGGTGTTGAGCTTCCTTATTCGGAACCTGCCCACGACGACCACGACCACCAGCCATTAAAACTGATGAAATATCACCCCAGGAAGATGTTGAAGCTTTGATACCAACTGACGCCAAACAGAATAGAGATTATTCTGTAGGCTAATTCGAACAGATGATAAACAGGGAAGAACACAAGCAGCTTGCCCAAAACACAGAGAAAAACGTCTCTGAAGTTCAATTCAATATTAATTCATCAAAGTCCCCTAAACTGAGTCCACAAGCCGGACTTTATAGCCAAAATCGTCTATACTGGAAAGTTACTAAAAACGGCAAAATCCCTTAAGGCATGCCTAAATAAAATATAGAAATAAATAAGCATCCTATGAAAAATCTAGCCCAAATCGGTTTTAAAATCACTTCCTAATTAACAAACGAAGTATTACCAAAAATAGCAACAAATAACTAAGAATAGCAATTCGGAGGGGAAAACAGCGGATTTGGAGGTCGATAAAGGTGCACATCGACTTTAGTCATGTAGCATGGCGTGCGCACCGGAAATATTTTTCCGAATTGGGGTCATATGCGCGATTCCGATAACCGTAGCCAAAGTTATGGCCAAAATACTAAAACGCGCTCAAAACTGCCCCAATTAGAAATATATCACCATCACTTCCTGCCTTTGCGATGCTCTGCCAACTCATGGTATTCCAGCGCCATCAATGTACAATCTGACAGCTCCGCATCATCTATCTCGGATCCCCCTGCATCAAAGACTTTGGATTATTTAGCAAGTTCATCGTATCTTTGCAGACAAGATAATTCTGTAATGTCATACAGGTTGCTGATTTATAATAAAGCTACAATGCCCTTTTAAGGCATTGAACAATGCTATTACAATTTGCTAGACCACGCCGCATGTTTTTAACGTAACATTAGATGCAACAAATGAATTGAATTTCCATGACAAAGAAGTGCACTTTATTATATGCTTGGGGGAAAAAATTACATTAACAACAAATTATACAAATGGAAAGCATGTCATTTCTCGTAAAATCAAACAGCTGGTGATGATTCTAGTCCCGTTCCATTTGCAGATTGCCTAAGAACTCGTCTTGATTCTAAGGAATTGTAAAAGATGATTAATTAAAAACCAAATAATTCATGCCAGATTGTATAATAATTTCAATATTAAGACAATTTCAAATAAATTCCCGTTGGAACCACATTAATTGTACCACATCTGATCTAAAACCCAACTTGAAACTAAATCTAATTGATCAAATGCAACATCTACAAATATAAGAAAAATAAAATAGGAGAAAACAAAATTTACGTAGTAAATGTAGTTTTAAACAAGTAAATTCTCAAAAGTTCAACCCATAACAAAACGTGAATTACAACCCAAATTCATATCTTCTACACTTGAAACCAAAACTGAAAAACCAAGCACATAAAAACGCATCTATCTTCTTTCATAAGATATAGCGACCCTTATCGATCAAACATTACGCATAAAGCTATTTACATCATGTAGAGCTTAAGACCCACTTATGGATTCCACCAATTCAATACGTCTCCAACGAGAAATCAACAAAAAATGAATCCAAATGGATTGGTTATACGAGATTGATAATCGTTGTTGCATATAATTCATCCAGAAAATAAATCAACCAAATAACCAATGCATTTTCTCTACGGCTAAGGGTCTTCTGCATCACCAATCCATCGCCATCAACCTCTTCGCCGTAGAGGGTCTTATGATAAAAGGCTAAAGATCTATGAACACGTACCTGCGCCTGGAAAAGATGTGAATAGAGATTGCAGGTCTCGCGCAACTCTTCGCTGTTAAAGATTGAAGGCAAAATTCTTTGAAAAATCTAGGGTCTAGCGCCTTTCGTTCGTTGGGACTGAGTATAAGCAATCGACGCGTTGGGGAGGAAGGAACTGAGTCGTTTTGGTCCCAACCAAGCCGGGTGAAGAATTAACATCTCACCCGTTACTCTGTCTCGTGCTGCTCATGAGACAGACCCTGTACACGCGTTGCGAGCAAATGGACGCAGTAAACTCGCCGTAGAGAGCCTTCGCCGTAGAGGAAATGGATTGATTTTGTTGTATGCACTTGGCAATTCGTTGACGGAGAAGAGAATCGGGGAAGCGAAAGGGATGAGTTGGGTGCAGCAGCGGCGCTTTGCGGTGCTGAGGACGGGGCATGCCACCGACTACATTGAGAAGACCTACGGGGGCTTTGGGAAGATGGTGGAGTGCCTCCTCAGGGACGGTGCAGCAGAGCAGCACCAAGAAGAAGAAGCCTGGGACATCTTCAACGTTGTAGACGGGGATTTCTCTTTCGAGTACAATGCTCACTCCTACGATGCCTTTGTCATCACCGGAAGCCACTCCGACGCCCACGCCGTCGACGTCCCTTGGATTCTCCGCCTCCGTGCCGTTCTCGCGCGCTTGCACCGCTCCCCGAACAAACCCAAGCTCTTAGGCATATGCTTTGGCCACCAGGTCAGTATCAACTGAGAGCAAAAAGGCAAGTGAAGTTATTCTGTTCTGACCTTTGATTACAGATCTTAGCTCGGGCGCTCGGTGGGAGAACTGGACGGTCTGCTGTCGGATGGGAGCTCGGGGTGAAGCGTATTCATGTTGATACCGATATGGTTTCGCAGCTCTACGCCTTGGAGCTGAATTCGACCCTCAATGTCATTGAGGGCCACCGTGATCAGGTTTTTGTTGCTTTGAGCATTTCTCAGTAATTCGTTGCATGATTCAATCTTATGCCATTTCATTTCAAAGAAGATGGATTGGGAAACAAAACATTTTTAATAGGTAATCAGAGTATGGTTAGTATAGAAGGTAATAATAAGTGAACAAGAAAATGCTTACAGCATTTTTAGGGTGTGAAATGTTGGGTCCCTTCAGGACCGAGTAGGGGATGCCTTGAGTTCTTACTGTTAATACATGCAGTAAGTTGGATGTACTTGAGTCATGATTTCTTAGAAGTACGAAATTACTCATTATATTTGAGATAACCTGAATAGAGTAATGTTTTCGAACATTAATAATCCAGATTTCCTGCATACTGATTTTCCATCTTGGAAGCTGGTGCATAAGCAAATTGGACAGTTATGTCACTTTGAATCAGATCAATGGCTTTCAACAGCTTATTGGGATGATTCTTATATGCTTTCCAAGGTTCAATTCTAAGCTACACATAAGGGATTTTGTACAATATATAAAGCCAACAAAGCCTGCAGCTGAAAAATTGGTTATGAGGGACCTTCAGGTGGTGTAATTGGGGGATTGGCCAGTGGCCCTGTGTCTTTCATGGGAGATAACATGGAGGATCATGGCAGATGTGATAATGTTTTAGGTGCATTGAGAACATGAAACACTATATGAAACTAAGAAGAAGACAAATAGTTTATACCTACAAAAGCAGTGAACTCAAAGCTTATATCTGATGAATTTAATATAGTCACATGGATATGCAGTGAAAAGAAATCAACATGGACAGAGAGGAGTTGAAGGACGAGGTGAAAAACTCATCTATCAACTTGACAAGGATAAGGCCTGAGACTGGATGTTTCAATATTCTCCCGTCCAAGATTATCTGATGGTCCTTAGTGAATTACTTGAGAACTTGAACAAGTACGGGTGGCCACGTATGTCCTTGGTGCTGGTTCCAGGAAACCGTACTCCATCCTTATGGGGCAGAGCCTTGCTTGTCACCAACATAGGGCTGCCCGGTGGGATCTAGTCACCAAGCATAGGAATATCTTACTCCATCCCGTGCTGTTTGCCTCACTGTATGGTCATTTGGGGTGTGTTCACATGAGGAAGAGTAGGTCAAGTTGGGGATCTGTCCTCCATAGTCAAACAGAATCTAGTAGATCTGCTATTAATATGTTTTCATACATGGATTGGTTGAGAATCTCCATGTAACTGGGAAGCATCCATTTCTAGACCTCAACCAACACCATTTGTCTTGCCTACAAGGTACTAAATTGTTTGAGAATAAGCACTCCTACTTTGTTAGAAGCATTTTTTTTTTCTCAATTACGTCCTTCTGTTCTCAAGAAATTGTCTCCTGTTTCTCTCCATTCTCCTGAGAACTCAAATATTCATTTCTGTAAGTTTACCTATTAACAGACTAATTCATATTCTCAAAGTTCAATTCAGCCGCCATCTCCTACCTTTTCTATAGTGTGTCCCAATTGGAACTCCTTACCATGTTGCTATTCAGGCCCCCTCGTTGACTTCCATATTTTTTTTTCATAAATAGTCCTCCATAAACTATTTCATTCCTCCCCATATCTAGAACCATTTCTTAGGTAAGGACTTGTTTAACCGTAACAGATGTCTAATACCTAATTGACTGTGTCTTTGAGTTTACACACTGATTCTTCCTACTTCACTAAGTGGAATTCCAAAGCCCCCTTAATGCCTTGCCAAAAAAGGTCCTTTTTTGACATTTCCAACTTATTAGCTTACATTCAAAGTTATATAAAACAAAGAAAGTTAAAAGGCTAGAAATGACACTTTTAGTCAGGGTTTCCTTGGCACTTTTGGATAAATATCTCTGTTTATACATAGCCAATTTCCTTCCAACTTTTCATAATGTTCTCCTAAACAGATGTTGATTTAGAGCATGCACTCAAAAGAAGCCCAAAGAAGTTGTTGGCAAGGATCTCATTTTGTAGCTCAAATTCTTACTTAAACTGAGGAAAATCAGAAATTTCTCCGATCTGGAAAATGACAATCTAGCTCAAACCTGAAGCACCTCAAAACAAGCTAAAAGAGCACTGATTACTCTTAAGTGGTCATGACTGGAATTTCAGAAGAGCAAAGTGTTATCTGCAAATTGGGGATGTGAAATTTGGGGGACTCACACCACTTGAAAAACTTCTATGAAATGATATCTTTCACTCTTTTAATATTTTGCTAAGCACATCTGTAACAAGGAGAAAAAGGAGGGTGATAAGGGTCCCTTTGTCTTAAACCTTCAGTGCTCTTGAAGAAAGCCGCCACTTTCCCCGCTACAAGCAAACAATTTGAACCATTGAAATTCTCCATTTTATCTGATACCTCCATCTCACATCAAAATCCATTCTGCCATGAGATAGTCAAGCCAATTGATATGATCATAATCATAGGGTTTTCCATGTCAATTTTGCTTGTAACTCCTGGGTTCACACTTAGGATTCTGGAATCAATGAACTCATTTATCATCAATATGCCATTCAAAACTTTCCTGATCTTGAAAAAGCACTTTGAAAAGATGCCAGTGCCAGTGGCATCTCTTTCTTCAATCTATTCGCAATAGCTTTAGCTAAAATTTTGAAGATGCTTACAATTGGGCTAGTGGACTGAAAATCACTAATCTCAAGAGCATCTCTATTGGTGGAAATGACAATTATGAAGATAAATTGATGCTCTTAATTAAGGATCCACACTTAGAAAATTCCTTGACTACTGCCATATAATCTGCTTTCTAAAAATTCTTTAACTTGTTAGAAAAGGATAAAGTGAATCCATTAGGTCTTGGAGCTTTGTTACCTTTTAGTTTCCCAATAACTTGCTTGAAAGCCTTACTATAAAGCTTTTCCAAAAGCTCTCTCCATATTGTTCTAACTTCTCAGTGATTAAGGCTTGGTTGTTATTTAGCCATAAGAAGCAAACATGGCATTAATCAGAGTGTGTTGAACATCAACCTGATGGGAAAATTATTCGGCTTTTTCCATATAAGAATTTTCTTTGTCTTGTCACTTTGTTTAATCTTCTTCAGACTTGATATTTGATTAGATATTTTCTTCTGTAAGGACCTCTGGCATAGGGGATACCTGTTTGACATTAAAGTTTACTTGACTTTTTAATGTCTCCCTTGATAGTGTCCCGTCCTATCAAAGGATATACTTTTTCAATGCTATTAACGATAGATAATTTGGCAAAATTTTTGGATTCTCTTGTAAGGCTTTTTTCGATTCCAATGATAAGATCACAAAATTGGGAACTTGACCCTCATGAAACCTTCTGAACTAGATCTGTCATCATTTTTTTGTGCTAATCACTATCTCCTTATTTTCTTTCCTTCAAGTTTGGTTTTGACTTTTGAAAGCTTTACATCCCTCAGAATAAATATTAAATTTGTATTATATTGTTTGTGAATTCAAAGCGACACTGTACAGGACATTATTAAAAACTTCATTTTGGAAATGAGTTTTGGTTATTAGAATAAATATTTTGACAAGTATTTTAAAAGATGTGTAAGCACTTTGAAAAGCATTGCAAAGTTTGAAAATACAAACGAATACTTGGTTAACTAATCTAGATTTTTGTCTTTTTTTTTTCCTCAAACTTAAAACTAGATTGATTTATATGCAAAGATAAGCTGAAAATATGATAAACAAAGTACATAGCACATTATTAATATACTAGAAGTATTAGAAATAAAATCACAAAAGGTTAATGGAACTGTAAGAGAGAAATATATCAACTGACAGAAACACAAGCTTTTTTAACTCAAAAAAAATATGATCCAACTTTCATCTTACAAGCCTTATGTTTCATCATTCAATGGCTCACTTACTGTTATAAATGGCTAGAGTACACAACTTCTGTTTGGGATATATCAACAACGATAAATGCCCTATCAAGTTGTGATAGCTTGTAGTGGTTTGATGTCATGTGGTATGTTCTGCCAATGCTGGATGCTATTAGTATAACTTGACCTGTCTGTGTTATTGAGACAATGGGATTTTTTATTTCCTTGTTGGTAATTTCAGTAGCTGGCTTCTTGGTCTTTCCTAAAGTGAAAAAAAATATATATTTTTAATTTATTTCAATTTATTTGAAAAAAAAGAAATGGCAAGGATCTCATTGGTATGCAATATAGATCTACTACATTGATCAAAGATACAGACATACACTGTGTTAGTGTCTTCCCTTAATATGAAACAACCAATTGATGCTTGACTAGTTGTTAAAGTCTGGCTGTGGAACCTGGGCTCAAATAGGTAGATAACGGACTGAAGTGAAAAACATGCTAGCAAGGAGCTTATTCAATAAAAAAAAAATGAAGGATTTCAAAGTTCAAAGTGGAAACAAATGGACTCATAACTTTAACAAGATGTGGACTGATTTTATTTCCTTTTGATTTAAATTTCATGCAAAACTATTGTTTGATGATTTAAGATTTGAAAAGTAAGGGTTCCAAAATTTCATGTGGAACCTGTTGAAAACATATATACACACACACACACATATGATTTAAAATAGAAAAGTTTCAAAAGTTTTAGTGGAAACATATTGGAAGTATGTATCATGTTTGTAAATAATGTGGTTGAATAAAAATCATTCTCATATAGGTACAGGTCTTTGAATATTATATTTTTGTGAATATTCATATTTGAGGGAGGGTGGCACGTGTATATTGCAAGTGGATACTCAATAGATAATATAAAATAATATTTTATTAATTTAGTAAGTAATTAAACTAAAATAAATGAATATTTTTAGAGATTATGAATTAATTGTGAAAAAAACTCAACTCTACCTTTTTTTAACAGAATATTACAAATAAATGTCCTGTTCTTGGGGATTTATTTTTTTGGTACACAACTATTTTTAAAAGCAAATATGTTTTAATATAAAATGTTACTTCTGACATCTCATAGAGAGTGCATTATCATGATATTTACATGTTTATACTTTTGTTAATAGAATATTCATTATTAATAGGACATTGTTATTACTTACTAATTGAATTAGAAAGCAAACGTAGGTAGACAGGATTAGCTGCTTATACAATTGAAACTTAGATCTAGTGGTTTAGTTATCCTTCAATTTTCTACTAAAATGACATGACTGTCCCCATAAATAACCAAATTCTTCTCATGTTTTAAATAGTAATATGAGATTTTTCTAGAACACGTTACAAGACACATTCTTGCATTATACATGATTTGGATTTAGATTAACAAGTTCATTGTGAGTCCTATCGCATAGATTATTTTATTTCTTTTTAGAGCCTAGGAGTGGTTCTATATTGTAAATGATGACTATTTTAGTAAGCTAAGGAAATGTAGGACTATTTCACCGTGTTCCATGGAATGTTGGAATCTGGAAATTGTGACAAGTTATTTCACTATTAGGAGGTTCTATGCGCATAGATCCCAGTTAAGATGCAACATTTGATATCCAAGTATAATTGTACAAGGATGAAAAGCCTTAAAGTATTTTGACAAGACTTGCGAATACTAGTGCATTTAAAATTTCATATTATTTCCTACCAATTTGTCATCCATGATCTTATAACTCAAGAAAATTTCTGTGAACACTTTCTAAGGGATTTTGGACACTAACATCTTATTCTTAGTTATTTTCCATTTTATGCATTTGTACAGCCTTCAACTATTTCTTGTTGGTTAACTTTTCTGTATACCTTCTGTAAAACCCAGAATTTTTAAGAAATTTTAATTAAGGGTAAATAGGGGATTAAAGGATTTAATGAGGTTAATTAAGTCAAATTGTTTGGGTTTGGTGGTTTAGGTGGATCATTTCAAATTATTAAGTGGGGTTAGTTGGTTAATGGGGGTTTAATTTAAGTGGTTTGGTTTATTGGATTAAGTGGAGTGGTTTAGTTGATTTAGTAGATAACTTGAATTTATTTGGGTTAATTGGGTAAATTGATCCGGTTCAATTGGGTTCGGTTTAGTCAATCTGATTTATGTGTAAAAAGGGAATTTAATTGGTTTAATTAGGTTTAGTTGGGTTTAAGTGGTTTATTAAAATAGGTTTAGTTGGTTTAATGGTATTTTTAAGGGGTCGGTTCATTTTTAGTAAACCGGTTTAATTGGTCAATGGGTTAAATGGTTTAATAGGCTATATACATAGTCTTTGGAAGAAGAACCGGAGGGTTCTATTTGCTCATCCCTTGGTGGAGAAGCCGTAGGGGAGGAGTCGTAGGGAGAAAGGGTTAAGGAGAGCAAGAAGAGAGAAGAAGGAGAGAGGAAGAAGAGAAGAGGCCGACCAAGTAAGTGGTTCTTTTGTGTTTTTTTTTTCTCTCCCAATGGATGTTTTGATGAATTGGATTTGGTATGAAATCCTTAATGATGATTCTAAATTGATAAAAATTTGTTAGATTTGATTTAGGTTTGAATGCTTAAACTATTGTTAGTATTTTCAAGCCTTTTGGTAAGTTATTTGGAGCATAGAAAATCAAAAAAACAAAGGGGTTTATGGAAAGTTTTCTGAAATATTTAAATTTTAGTGCAAAACATCTATAGTAAATAAAAAGTGATGTATTATTTTAGAAATTAATCAAGTTTTAGTGTAAACCTTATACCATATTGATAAATTAGTACACAGAACCTAAATAATTACTTTTTAGTTTAGATTTTAGTTAGATTCAACAAATAAGTTCAATCCCCAAATAAATAATTACATTTTAGTTATATTTTGAAATAAAAATCAAAATTCAAGGAAAAAGTGTTTAAAAATGAGTTTTAGGATTGGTAGTTTAATTTAAAAATGAGATAAGGTCAATTTAATAATAGTAAAAAGAAAAATAATAGTTGAGATGCACTCTAGCATATTTCTTGAAAAGAATTTTGGGAAAAATAGGATTTTCTTTCACTAGATTATAGTTTTTAAGTTGGATTTGTGGTTGACTTTAGAAGAGAGTAATTTAAGGAAAATCCTTATAGGAAGTTAATGGTTTAACCTTAAATTGTGCAAAACAAGTTTGAATGTATCAATAACATCGAAATCAGATTGTAATATTCGAGATTACTGGTTTAACTGAAAAATGACTTCTTAGCATAATTTTGTCTTTTAAAAGGGATTTCGTGGAAATTAAGAGGGATAGTTTTCAACTAAAATACGTTTGGTTTCGATTGGTTATTTCTAATCCCTCCATGTATGTGGAGGAAGGTTAGCCACTTTCTGCATTTGGTTGGATACTTTACCTCTGTGTACTCAGAGAGGCCCCGTGTACTCGGGATGTTTTAGTTGAGATTAGAACGAGTTGTATTAACTATATTTTCATGGTTGGTTTCGATTTTAGAACCTAGTAGGCATAGCGCTATATGGATCCATGTAGGGGCTAGGTAGTGGAAGGGATTATTCTTTGCTAGTTGTAATTCCCTGTCCACGCACGCGTGTTCCACTGTGTACTCAGTGAGGCCTAATCGTGTACTCGGCTGGCTGCGGCTATTCACTCATTTTTTCGTGTACTCGGACCATGTTTGGGTAGTTCTTGCCAACCCATCACTGTACTGGGTGGGTTCTCCCGCAATAAGACGATGATCGTGTACTCGGCTTCGCACCTAAGCCGGGAGGTGGCATAGTGGACATTGTGATTACCCTGGTTAAAGATAGTCTTACGTCATGAGTCCTGCTATGGTTTGTTGATTTATTCTGGTTACTTTGTGTTTATTGATATATATTATTGTGGAATTATTCTGTTTATTCGTTTATTGTCGATTGATGCATATTTTAATCCGAATCATATTTTAGAAATGTTAAAATGTTTATGAGCATGCATAGCCTACTTACTGGGATATTCGTATCTCAGACCGTTTGTTTGTTTTGTTTTCAAACCTTGGAAAAGCCGATATCGGAGGGTAAAAGCTGTGATTAGGTGAGATTAGATTAGAGATTAATATTTTAGTTTGAGTTGGTTTTAGTGGACTCTGTATATATATATTTAATTGTTTAGTCATGTTTCCTTTACTCTGTTTTGTGATTCTGGGTGAAAATGTAACCTTTCGGTGATGAGTTACGGGTTAGTTTCCGTAACCCAGATCCGGGGCGTTACACCTTCCGTGTATTGAAAAAATTATCCCATATATGTCTTCAAGTTACTTATCAGAAAATGAAATCTTACTTTCATCTGAAGGTTCTGACCCTTTTTTTCCCCTTTTAATCTTGGAACTTATCAATGGCTCAAATTTGTACCCTGTGCTTCGACAATCTGGGTGCACTGGTAATTGGTGGATATCTTGGTCTCATATTCTGTCATTACTGTCTACTTCCTTTGTCAAGGACTCTCTCCACTGGGTTTTATCTCTAGTATTCACAGTGAAATTCACTTCCATACCCACTTGAGCAGATAAACTAGGTTTTGTTTCTAATATTCACAATGAGATTTACATTTTTTTTCCCAATTAATCAGATAAAAGGTAACCAGTACTACTCTTTACCTGTGTTTCAGGTATTATGTGTTCCTCCTGGTGCTACAGTGTTGGCATACTCCGAGAAGACAGAAATTGAGATGTTTTCAGTTGGTGATGATGTTCTGGGTATACAGTGCCACCCTGAATTTTCAGAGGATGTCATGGTGAACATAATACATGAATGTCTCTCCAGTAATGCAATCAATGTAAGACTACTTCAGTTTTCTTGATTTTAATTTCCTTTTAAATATTCAAGCCTCTAAATTTAAACTAATATCAAGGTGTTGAACAAATTGAGCTGGCTTTGGGGGAGATTCACTGTTGGCATATTGTGCTTGTCCATAAAGTGGCACACATGGTCTTCTTATTCTTCTAGGTAGTAATTTACCTTTGAGCATAATTTGGATGTTTGTTTATTAAACTTATTTACTGATTAAAAAAAAGAGTGAAAGTAAAAAACATATATGCTATCTTGGATTGTTCATTGTTGGAATATTGTCCTCATTTCAGTACTTCGTCGACATGAATTATATATCAGGATGAGTGAGAGTTTGTCTCGTTAAATTGGACTAGAGTTGCATTTAGTTAGAATTATTTCAGCATTTCATGTTCTATTCTTCCCCTCCCAAAATCCCAACATCCCATCGTATCAAACACCCACCACCAGAAACACCCACCCACAACAAACCCCACCAACACCCACCGACACATATCTACCCCCTGGCCCCCCACCACCAACAAACTCCCACCCCCCTCCCCCTCCTCTCCCAAAACACCCACAGACACACACACACCCCTTCAGTTTGTAGTTGATTTGGTCATTAAAAAAAAAGGTGTTAATTATATTTAGTTTACCTGTTGAAGAATATTGCAGTAACAAAGGCATTAGTAGCTTTTAGTTTACCTGCTGGTGGGCATTGCTAGCTATCATAGTTTTATGGCCAGGTCTGCAGACGACTTGAGCTGGGGAAACTATATTCTGGGTTGTAAGTAGTACGTTTATGATTAATATAAAAGCTTTTCTTTTTAATGGAGGGTGTAGAAATTACCTTGTCATAAAGTGGCAACTTCTGCTTCCCACAAGCTAATGAAAGATATTGAGGAACTACAGTGGGCAATCAATCCATGGAACTGTAGACTATAATCCAATATTGTTTATTGAAATGCTTGTTCTCATTCTCAATTACAAGGCTTGGGATTTAGTTTCAATGAAAATATTACAATCCCGAAAGTGCAATAAACAGTTTATAATATTTGTATTGACTGGAAAGGCTACAGTACATGTTTTTTCCTTCTTTTTAATAAATTGGCCTTAGAGAGGTTTGACTTACAATTGTTGAATTTATATCATGATGAAGTTCATAACATAATGTCAGTAGCTCTTTATTTATGTTAAGTTATTCTTCTAATACATGACTGCATCCTTTCACTTGGTGATTATCTGATGAATTTGGTTTCTATAGGCTGAGGTTGCAAATTATGCAATTAAGAGCTTTGAGGGGTGCCATATTGATCTAGAGCCACTCAAAGCGTTGTGCAAGGCGTTCCTAAAAGGACACCTAAAGTAGCATCGCCATGCTCATACTGACCGGTGAAGATGGTGACTGAATTCAGAATTGGTTGTGAATATGATTGAAGTTTGGTTAAGATTTTTCAGTAGTCAGAGCTGTTTTGCAGTCTATGAGGCGTTAAAGTAATGTAGATATGTCTGTAATTCTCTTTTCTGGGAGAACAAATTAAGATGTTGTGTGTTGTTAATAACTATAGAATGCAGTTGCATTATTTCAAGCACTCAGCTTGGTTGGGCTTGTAGGTTGAACTTGACTTACTCACAATTGTATTAGTAACAGCTATAAATCTCCTTTCATCCCTCTTCCTTGGATGTAAATAATTCATGTCAAAGAGGGGTTTCTATACTTGACCTTCAGAATATGAGTACCTGAGTGTAGAAGGAGAATAAAGTTTAAGAAATGTATCTGAAGTTCTAACACAAAGCTCCTCCATCCTCAAAATGTTTTGGAACCAGTCAGGAAACAACACAAGTATGGTTGCTGCCGGCACGGCCCACTCCTCTAGCTGTGCCGTGCTGTGCCCCGATATTAGGGCCCGCAGCCTGTTAGGGCATGGCTCACCAGGCTTCAGCACATGGGTGGCACGGCCTGCGCTTGATGGGAGCCGATGGGCCTGCCTGTGTGCTGGCTCGGCGGGCCTGCACAACAGCAGGCACGTGTGCCTGTCGTTGGGCCCAACTGGGCCAGCCCGCCAGGCACGAAACGGCTAGTAGTTTTTTTCCCTCTTTAAGTGGTTTTTACATTATTTTTTTTTGTACTGTTTTACCCCCCAATAGCCATATTAGGGGGTATGCTTGTAATGAATTGTAAATGACCATTTCCACCCCTTCCAACTGCCAAATAACAGCCATATTTGAGGGTAGAGGTGATAAAAAGCCACTTTTGGTTTTTTCTAAATAGGCCTAACCCTTCCCACTCCAAACCACACATCTTCTACAATCTTTTACTCTCTTCTACAATCTCCTTTACTCTCTTCATTTCTGTAGCTATCAAGAAATAATTAAAAATTTTGAATTGTTCAAGCATCAAAAGTGGGAAGTTGAACTCTGGAGGTTGAAGGCTTCAACTGCAAAGTTCAAGCTTCATTCTAAAGAGGTATTTTTCTATTTAATTTTCTAATTTTAAAATTAGTATAAATATTATATATATATATATATATATAAGTAAGTCTCTCCTTCTACCTTTCTTATTATTTTAAAGCCTAGTATAATGGATGACTATTGTGCAACTAAGGAAACTGGGTTTTAAGCGGGACCGTTTGTGACCCCTCCAGTTACCTGGGAATTTTCCTAGTGCATTTTTGCGTACATTATTCCTCACTTTACTATAGCTAGTGTATTACCAAAAATTTATTATTATATTATTTATTAAAATTTTTTTTTTTAAATTTGATAATGGACCCCAGGCAGTCTATGTACTTTAACACTAAGGAAAGGGAATTTCTTAGACCCTATTCTGACCCAAATTTTTCTGATGATGTGACCCAATCCCCATATTGTGACCATTCCATCCAAGATCATGAACTTGAGTTGCCTTCCCAAGAGATGAGATCATCTTCCCTATCACCTAGGAGCACCAAGAGGAGTAGAACCTCCGGTGTCTGGCTAAATTTTGCAATTGAAACTATAGGGAGTGAAGAGAGAGCAGTTTGTAACCACTGAAAAAAAGATTTTTGTTGCATAAAGAAGAAGTGGTACAGGCCACTTGCAACGGCATTTGCAGAAATGCCTTCCAAAAGTAGTGTTAATTTGGGCAATTTTGTTTTTAATCAAGAAGAAACTAGGCTTAAAATTGTAAAGTGGGTAATATAAGAAGAATTACCCTTTAGATTAATAGAATCTAAAAGATTTAACCGTCTAATAACCAAATATCTAACACCAGGATATAAACCCTTCTCACGCCACACTTTAAGAAAGGATACTATAACATTATATCAAAAAATGAAAACAGCATTAATAGAAAATATTTCAAATAGTACCTTTAAGGTGACTTTAACCTCAGATATTTGTACAAGTAGACAAAACATAAGTTACTTAGCTATAACTGCACATTATATAGATGAGAATTGGAGTATGGAAAAAAGAATACTAACTTTTGCATCACTAGATGTTAGTCATTCTGAACCAACTATAGCACATAATATAAGAAAGTATAAAATACAAAATAAAATAATGGCTCTAGCACTTGATAATGTAAGTGCTAATAATGTTACAATAGACATACTAAAGCAACACTTAAAATTCAATGTAGATGGATGTTTATTTCATGTTAGATGTTCTTGTCACATCCTAAAGTTAGTTGTACAAGATGGCTTAAAAATTGTGCAATATCATTTAATGAATATTAGAGACGCAGTAAGATTTTTAAAACAATCTAGCACAATTGCTAGAGAATTTAAAAATTATTCTTCAAGTTTGGGAAAGCAACCTAAAAAAATAACCCTAGATGTTGAACATAAGTGAAATTTAACATATTTAATGCTAGATGCTGCACTAGAATTGAAACAAGAACTTGCACTATTTTATAAAACAAAAGTGCCTACAAGTGAACTAGAAGAACTCGATTGGCAAATAACAAAAATTTTAAGAGATTTTTTAAAAGTCTTTTTTTATGCAACAAGATTCTTATCATGGGTTTATTACCCAACATCCTCGAATATTTTAAATATACTATATCAAATAAGTATTTGCTTTAAACAATATAGAGACACGCCTGTTGCTAAGGATATTTGCCCTACAATAGAATCTAAAATTTTAAAATATTGGCAATAAATGCCCCATTTATATTGTTTAGATAGTACAATGGACCCTAGGATTAAATTAGGAATGGAAGATTATAGAAGGAATAAATGAAAATATGAGATCTTCTTTTCAAATAGATATACATCAAATAACAAACCTATTAGAAATACTTTTTTTTGAATATGATACTAGCAGTAGCAGAAGTGGTTAGATTCAGACCCAAGAAACATTACCAGATAATTCCCTATGGAATTTTTTAAGTGGGAGAAGAAGGGGAAAACAACCAGTATCTGGTAGTGGGGGATCATTTGAATTAAGGATTTATTTAGAAAGCCCCCCACTACTTTTACATACTATTGATGAGCATAGTTCTTTTAATATTTTGAAATGGTGGAAGCAAAATCAGGTTAGTTATCCTGTGCTTTCCACCATGGCACGTGATCTACTAACGGTTTCAGTGTCCACAGTTGCATCGAAATCAGCTTTTAGTGCAGATGGACGAACGGTAGACGACTGTAGGAGCATATTAACGCCACAAATGTTACAAGTATGTGTTTGTCTGACAGATTGGCTAAGGGCGGAACTGAGAGATCAGGAATATGTGGATGATCAACTTGTTGGAGACATCGATGATTTGAATCTTGATGAATTTAGTCTTCCAGATTAATCTAAGTTTTATTATATTTTTTGTAATCAAAGTTTAGGAAACTTTACTTTCTTTTTCTTTTTTTTAAACTGCAAATGATAGATAGATGAGTGGGTGCCAACCTAGTTGGGATGTGCTCATACTATACTAATGCAGTATTATTTGTGTAAGTGTCTTATATATTGTTGTATTTGCAAAGTTGTACTTGTAATAATTAATTTATTTATATTTTTTGAGCAAAATCTACCCCAGTATGTGTAATACAATTTTGTGAATAATAAACATATTTTTCAGAATTTTTTTTATGATTTTCCCCTTTTTCCTTTGTTTTTTTTGAAAAAAAAACCCAGGCCCGCCAGTCCGCTGTGCCTGGCACGGCCTAGCCTTAGGCATGCTACGGGCTGGGCTGGGCTGTGCCGTGGGTTTTAGCTAATGGTATGCCACGGGCCCAACACGCGCTAAACGGGCCCGGGCCGGCCCGTTTAACACCCCTAAAACACAAGGGTGTCATTGACGACGAACTTAAAAGGTGTACGGAATGGTAGAAATGAGTCCACGTGCTTTCCTCCAAATTTCTCTACATTTTTACTGCGGCGAGGAGAGGGTGTTGTGTGTCCTCATGGGTCCCACAGAAGTTAGCTTTCCGACGGAAACGTTAAAGTTTCAGTTTCAATCTCACCTTTCTAAAAAAAAGCTAAATAAAATAAAATGAAGTCGTCTTCTCCATTTTGAAGAAGGAAAAGTTCATCTAAAAAAAACCTCTAAATATAAAAAACAAAAGGGAAAGAGTTTGCATCCCCTTCTCCAACGAAGTGAGATTCATAGGAACGAGTTCTAATACTATAGCTTTTCAACCTTCACTGGTATAGTTCCAAAGTTATTCCAAATTTCCAGTCCATTGATCAAAATCTCAAAACCTTAACCCTAATTTCTTCACATTTTTTGTTCATTCAGGATGGGATTCGAAGTTGCATTTAAAACCAGATTTGTCTGAGATGAGATTATAGGGGTTTGTGGGGTTCCAAGTTGCAATTCCTGAATATAAATCTAAGATGAGATTTTTGGGGTTTGATCCCCATGGTTGTTGTTATTGAGGGAATCAGATGATTTAAGATGTGGTGTAGATGAAATAAGAGTAGGTTTGATCGTGATGGTGTTGACGAAAGGGACGAAGTTCTTCTCGAGGCTCTGACAAGCATCCAAAACTCTTCTTAAGGCGACTGATTTTCAAGAGATGATTAAGGGGTTTGCAGGTTAAGGAAATGGAAGCTAGGTCGGCGAGATTGAGCTATAGAAGGATCTACTTTGTGCAGATGATGAGAAGTTGCTCAATGTTCACGTCTTTCTTTGTTTCTGTGGTTGTCTGTTACAAGCTTACAGCTATAATAAAGCCAAGCCAACTCGTTGTTGAAGACGAGTTGAGTGTTTTTTTTAAATTGGGAAATAGACAAGGAATCCCTTTGAGGTTTTAAGGTAATCACTTATTACCTTGTGGTTTAAAAAACTAGACAGTAACCACTCCTACCAACAATATCCAACCAGATGGCGTTAAAATTTTTAAGCAAATTCCAGAACTTTCCTTGGTCTATTGCCCCTTTGTTAGTCCCAAACCCTCAAATTGTAACCTTCAAGGAGCACACTGCAACAGATTGTCGTTCCGAACCCTTAAATCGAACAAACTACACTCTAATCTCTTGGGAAAGCTGCTCTCTTCTCTCTTCTACTATCTCACGGTTTCTTTTACTGAAGGATTTTTAAAACTGGTTCAAGTAGCAGCTCCTCTTGCAAGAATCATGGGAAAATTATTAAAACTACCCCCTTTTACAAAGATATTGCATAAAAACCCGTTGAAAAGTCTTTCCTCCAAAAACATGTAATTTTATCAAACTAATTGCTCTTCAGTCCAAAAGCATTAATTGCTATTATCCTTGTCCCAAATTACCCTTCCTTATAACTTAAAGAATAAAAACAAATATTACCCAAATCATTAACTTTCTTCTTCTTTCTCAATGAAGCCATTCTTCCTTCTCAACAAAGCCAATGTCTGGGAGCACCATTTTCAACCTTTCCGAGCAACATCGAGTGCCATTTAGTTGGGGAAAATCATTTGCTTTGATCTCCCTTCTCAACTTATAACATTGAGTGCCATTGTTTGTGATTCTCAACTCATCATAGCATCAAGCGTTGAAGACCTAACTCTCTAAGAAGAAGTATCAATCGATGTTGTTGATGAATAATCGATGAAGAACATGAATGTCGCTACTTACAGGTCAAGCAATGGGTTGTGGATTTCACATAAAACCATTAGGATTGGGCATATTAAACAAGGAGTTTAAACAAAATGAAGATAAAATTCCATACAAGGAAAATTGCGCTTAATAAATCCATTAATCGATATGGAGTGACGATCAATCGAAGAATAATAGTCTAGAATACTCTTTGGAATATGGGTTCATGATTAATCGATCATTGAGCTACAACTATAACCATCGCGAAGGATACAAGCATTTTCTTCATAGGATACAATTAATGATGAAGACAGCATAGGATACAAGAATAAACAACGTGGGATACTAATATTATCATCGGTGGATACTAGCGACATCTTCATGGGATACAACAATTTTCTTCGCAACATATATGAGATTAATCGAACTTGTAAAGATTAACCATCTAGAAAGTTTCCCAATCATAGGTTGATGATTAATAGAAATTTAGCTACGATTAATCGAGATGGGTTAACGATTAATCAAAGAATCTTGATTCAAAAACCAGAGAGCATTGAATCTTGAGTTTATGCAGGATTAATAAGTCGATTAATCGTGCTTTTGATGATTAATAGTCCAGAACATACTATTTAGAGTCGTGGGTCCACGATTAATCAAACTTTATCTTCGATTAATCAATCATTGGGCTACAAGTATAACCATCGCGAGGCACTTATTATTTGTTCGTGACTACTAGTACGATCTTTGTGGGCTACTTACATATTCTTCGAGGAATATAAGCATTTTCTTCAGGGGATACAACCAATATCAACGTGGAATATGATGAAGACCACGTGGGATACAAGAATAAACATCGTGGGATACTCATATTATCATCAACTGATACTAGCAACATCTTTGTGGGAAACAACAATTTTCTTTGCAGCATATATGAGACTAATCGAACTTGTAAAGATTAACCATCTAGAAAGTCTCCCAATCATAGGTTAACGATTAATCGAAATTTAGCTACGATTAATCGAGATGGGTTAACGTTTAATCAAAGAATCTCGATTCGAAAACCAGAGAGCATTGAATCTTGAGTTTATGTAGGATTAATCGTGTTTTTGACGATTAATCATCCAGAACATACTATTTGGAGTCGTGGGTTCACGATTAATTGATCATTAGGCTACAAGTATAACCATCGTGAGGCACTTATTATTTATTTGTGATTACCAGTACGATATTCGTAGGCTACTTACATGTTCTTCGAGGGATACAAGCACTTCCTTCAGGGGATACAATCAATAATGTTGATTAATCATGTTATGGCAATTAAGCAGGATTACTTTTCTTATTGTCTTATTGGTACATAGTTGTACAGCTTTTCATATTAATTAATATAATACATATGGATTACCTGGAACATTTTATAATCAACCATATAATACTTTTTTGGTTAAATTTACAATCAAACATGGAAAGTATAGGCAAATTACATCCTCCAAGTTTTACATCAATAACTTCACCGAAGTGTCCTACAATCAAACATTGAACTCATTTTTCCTATCCTAATGGTCCTCCAAGTATTGCACTCTCGATATATTCTCTACAGTGCATAACTGAATCTCCACTTTAAATCAAGTCCTATTGTTGTGGGTCCCATAGGCCTCTTTTACAGCTGAAATAGATATTCGGTATGCATTATTCATGAACTATAATTGTGTCCACATATGCTCCAATTGATCAACCACCTCCTGACAAACAACAAATGAAAAAATTGGTGGACTTGTGAGTCAAACAATCAATCCAATGGAATTTTAAAAATTTCCAGATTAAATCCTTAACAAAGTAAGGAAACTTGCTTACAGGGTCAATGTTTGGAAATTTAGAGTGGGGATCTTCAATGCTAACTACAACATCCTTTCGGTGTTGTTGGGATTTGGCTTATATAAGACTCCATTGGGATAGTTCAAATATTACAGCAATAACAAGGTAAAAGCGAAGGATGAATCTACAAACACAAAATATATGAAAATGTAGATAAAAAATTTATGTATTATAATTTGAAATAGATGGAGTAGACACACTTTCTTACTCTTTCATTCATTGGAAGTTCACTTACTATTTCTTCATTTTCAACGCCACCTCAAGATTTCCAAATTGACCTACAGAACCCAACAAATATAAGGAAAACCGTCATTGTAGACGTGAACATATGTTAAAGTAATAAGCATAGTAATATACCTATCAAGGGTCATATCCACCAACAAATTTCTCCGTTGTCTCTCGTGCTTTTAAACGTTCTTTAATCCATACCAAAATAGTACATGCTTGTTAACATGGGATGTACACATTTGCCACCAAGCATACATATTCATATTTTGAGAGATTCACTGTAAAATTTCTATCACTATTTTTAACTTAAAAATCATCTTGTGGCACATTGCATCGTGACAAAGATCTGTTTCTGAGTAGCAATATTTGATTTCACCAACAAGGATCACTTCATTGGCCACAGAAGTTACTTGTGGTAAAAATAAAAGAATCTATTTTTGTGTGAAAAATTAAACAAACTAATCGCATTCATAGGTCTTCAATCAGATTTCACTATAAACCAAGCTCAACATTCATCAAAAGACTCAGATGAATTGAACGACGGTTTTAATAACAAAACCATTCAAAAACCTAGCAATTCTCTTGCCTTCAAAGGAACCTCAGTGAAATTCCAGGCAATGAAAATTTGTATTTTCTAGAGAATATTAGATTAAAAATGTAAATTATAAAGAGCATGTGACTTATTTATACATGTATTGTTTCTTTATCCTGTTCCATCAAATAAAAAACAAATGATCACCTCTTTGACCTGCACACTTAAAATTATGAGAAATCATTGTTTATATCAAGGGTGAGCCCTTCCACTTTCCAATTTTTTGTCATATATGGATTGTTTATGATTAACTTCTCATATGTGGCTATGTTTGTCCCAATTCTTCTAGCATCCTACCACCCCCAAGGAACCACTCCTATTTCAATCAAAACTCAGACAAACCACAATCGGCACGGCCCATCCAATCCATCTCCTGACCACCTCAAAACCCATAAAGAATCCACATTCATGACTAAGAATTTAGCCACCCCTAGTTGTAGACACCCCAAATTGCACTACAATATGGGAGAACAATGAAAATGAATTTTAAATGATTTAATTGAACTTTGACAAGTGTCAAAAACTCAAAAATATTCAAAAAAGGTGTTGACAGCGCATGCAATGCAGTTTTTGGTCATTTGGTTTCGGCCACATATGATGTGCGGTTGCGACCGCACTTGATGTGTGGTCGGCTTCATGCTTCTTTCGTGTGCGCAAGTGGGCTGCCACGTGGCTTCTAGAAGCCTAGGTCGTTAGGCCACGTCGGCAACAATCATTAGCGTGTAACTGAATTTTGACCGGATCCCGATCTCGACATCTGGCAGGTGGAAGCTCATGGTCTCTAGGAAAAATCACTCCATCATCGCGGCAATCAGTGGTCAGTCCAAGCGCATGCCCGTGATGGTGATAAAGTGACCAAATCCAAAGTGGCCCATCTCTTAGCGCAATGCAACATAGCATCCTGCCACCGTCTCGGAGAAGAGTACCAAACTCCCTCGATAATGAGAAGACGGACGGGCTAAATCAAGATCTGCCCTAACACAGGCTAAGGGATGCGTCATCAAGTCATGAAGAAGGGGAGCATCTCGAATCTGATCTGCAATCCCTAGAGGTATAGTAACTCGGGGCTCTGCTCTGCTTCTGCCTCCGCGTCTAGCTCGGCCATGACCATGGCCCTCAGCTACAAGCTAAGAATACAAACAGAAATGGGTAAGGCTGAAGGTTTTAAGGAAAATAATTTATTTCCAGAAGGGTAAGAGAGTACCTCTGGGGTCGCCTCTTGCGAACCCTCAGAAGCTCCAGGATCAAAAGCTGCTAAGCTGCTGGAAGAAGAATGATCAGAATCTTGCCTGGCCCTCGAAGAAGAAGCCATATCAGTAGGATCCCTCCGAACCCTCGAGGAATAAGGCTCATTTATAGGTCCCAGGAAGCTGGACGGATACGGGCCATCTACAAGATCAAATTTCAGGGAAATAATTCATTATATTTTTCGCATTTAAAGTCATAAATTTTTATTTCTCCTTTACTATTGTTGTTCTTCAAGATAATCAAATTTGTTTGTTTGCAGGAAAACAAGAAAAAAATGAAGAACGGAGGAAACCCTTTAGAAGTGCCCAACCAAACCAAGATTTGACCATAGAAGTCTATCCTTTTGTTCTCCAAGAAAATTTTTAGGAATCTTTATTGTTGTTTTTTTTATATAGCTATTTCTGTTATATATAAGAATTATATACAAGAAATAAATGTCCTATATATCCTTGTTATATGATTAAAAAAAAGAGAGAAAAGAAAAAAGAAAAAAAAAGAGATGTTGAAATGAGTTTTTTAGAATTCGGATGGGTTTACAAATTGCCTAAATCCCTAAACCACTAAATTTGTTTTATTTTTAGATTTATAGAGGGAAGGCAGTAAAAGGACAGCCCAAGAGTGATCAAATTGGCATGAAGTTGTAAACAACAGCTTAAACCTATACAAATGTGATGAATTTATTATGCTCAACTAGGTTTGCCAAATTGACAGTCAATGAAAAACCTCCTTTTGGAGCTTTGGGCTCCCCAAGTGGCTAATAGAAGGCCTAGATGAAGCATGATAAATAAAGCATGGGTAAAAACACCCAAACATTCCAGAGCAAAGTAGAGAGAAGCTTAATCATAAATCAAGGGTTACATGCATAATAGAAATTAGAAAACAGGTCAAGGTGGGTTCATAACAACAAGTATTCCTAGGTCAAGGCTTAGAACAAAGCACAAAAATTTATGCATTCCGGAGTCACTCAATCACAGAATTCATGCACATTTCCAGATGAAGTATTGACGAGGAAAAATCAGATTGATACCAGCATGGACAGATACAGAAATCTGGAGATTATCAGTAGTTGGGTTCAAAATAATCACAGATTTCCGATGGCAAAAGAAAAAATCAGATTAACACAGGCAATGGGCATATACAGAAATTGGGGGCTTTATTCCACCAGAAACAAAGCAGCCAATTAGTTCACTTAGGAACAGAGAAGTTGCATTCATTCATGAACTCAATTTACCAAGTTTCAGATGGATTGCGTACAAGAGAAATTAGTGTTGAGGACATACCTGTATCAGTCGAAATATAGGGTTTTTTGCAAGAAAAATGGAGTCTTGGCCTCACCAGAACTCCAGTCGTAGGTAGCTTGAAGGCTGTTTGATATTTCCCAGTTGCAAGGAACTGAACAGTTAGGGCAATAATTGAAGGACGACTGAAGTGGAAGATTTTTAGGGCCGTCAACGAGTGTTGCAGGCATTGGCAAAAATCGGACAAAAACAATGCCACTGGAAAGAAAAGTCGCCTAAGAAAGGCTTGCTGTCGCTGGAGTAAGAGGGAGGTCGCCGGAGAAGAAGAAGGGTGAAGCCGGAGGTGAGATGCGGTCAGAAGAGAGAAGGGCAAGTGCGGAGGCCAAGTGCAAGCGAAGGTAAAGTGGAAGGGACGCGGTCGCGTTTATAAGAGCCCTAGAAAGCCGCATAGTCAGTGCAGCTATGTGTCAACTGCAAAAAGTATGTGCTTGAGCCAAAACCGTAGCATATGTGTGGACAGTACTAAAAAATGATTTTCAAAAGATTTTTTCCATCTCTATCAAGAGATTTGTGTTTGGATTAATTGTGACTTGTAAGGATCACCATTTTACCAACGTTTGTTTTTAAAATTTGCTCAAGTCTCACTTCATAGCCATGAGTGCTCTGTGAGACGCGAGAAGAGGATCTGCCCCTTAAAGTTAGGGACTTTTCAACAAATCCTCTAAACAAATTCTTTTTCCAAAAAAGTACACTTTGAAATCCTTGCAAGTCATAACTAATTTAACACAATCTCAAAAGGTGAAATTTGCGAGTCTTCTTGCTCTTCGCTATTAATTGGTTCCAATTCTAGTGAAAAGGGGGCAGTTGTAGACACCCGAAATTGCACTATAATATGGGAGAACAATGAAAGGGAATTTTAAATGATTTAATTGAACTTTGACAAGTGTTAAAAACTCAAAAATATTCAAAAAAGGTGTTGACCGCGCATGCAATGCGGTTTTTGGTCATTTGGTTTCGGCCGTATATGATGTGCGGTTGCAACCATAATTGATGTGCGGTCGGCTTCATGCTTCTTGCATGCGCGCAAGTGGGTTGCCATGTGGCTTCTAGAAGCCTAGGCTGTTAGGCCACGTCGGCAGCAATCATTAGTGTGTAACTGGATTTTGAACACACTGAGTATGCGGTTTTTGAGGAGTTTTGCCGCAACCACAAACAAAGGACGGTTTGGTCTAAACCGCATTGTGTATGCGGTTGCACTCATTTTGATCATTTGCGAAAAGACTTAGGATCTGAGCCTTATTTACGCACATTACCTTTCTCTAGGAGACCTAATCTCCCTATTTTGCCCTCCGAAACTTGTAGTATTACATCAATTCATACCTTTAATTTGAATTGGATTAATCTAGAAGCATTTATTGGCCTACCCTTGGGTCTTTTATACCCTTGGCTATGCCTATAAATATAGGGGCTCTCCTTTTGCAATGGGCTAATACTTTGAAGCTTGAAGGCTCTAGAAGAAGAAGTGAACCTCTATCGAATTGCTGTCTCAAGTCTCCCAAGCTACTAAGGTAAGATCCCACTCTCCTTTCCATTCTTTTGCTTACATTCCAGCACTCTCTTCTTCTATCTTTCTGTAGAATAAGGCCCTGGTGTGTGTTTGGAGCCCCAAACCACTTCTAAAGTACTTAAGAATCCTCTCTAGCCGTAAAACGTGAAGAGAGAGCTTGAGAAAAAGGAAGTTGGAATGGAACCTTAGTCTTAGAACCCCTCTTGAATAATATGCATATTGATGTTGTGTTTATTGTTATTTTGGTGTGATTTAAATCAGGAGAGGATACAAGGATCCATGCTCTCTATAGCATTGGATCCCAATCTTCTCCTAAAATCGGATTTCCTACACAATCACAAACATATCACTTCCTTTTTGTTAAGAATAGGCTTAGATCTTGGATTCACCATGCTCAATATGGTAAAGCTAAGATCAATGGCCTTAGAGCAAATTCCTAGGACTCCATGAGTTGATTTTAGTGATTTCAATCTTTGAGAGAAGACCCTATGGTCTAAATTCTCTATTTCGAGCTTTGCTTTAATATGGATGAACTTAGCTCTTCCTCTTCAACTAATGAGAGGCTTAGACTAAATCTTCATCCTAAAGCTGTTTTGAGCATCTTTCCAACTCAATGTTAGTGATTTCAAGTAAGTTTATTTGAATCCATTGCACACACTCACTGTTTTGTCTCATTTTTACTCTAAGTTTTCAAACCTGGGCTGAGCCTTTCCTCATTGCACACACTCATTGTTTTGTCTCATTTCCAACTCATTTTTACTCTAAGTTTTCGTATCCCTTTACGCATTGTGTTCTTTCGTATTTTGTAATTTGGTATTTTTTTTTTGTAATATGCAAATTGTCCTTCCTTTAGGTAGATTTGAGCATTTTGTTTTGCTGCCATGCTACCTGTGACATTTTAGTCTTAATTCAACCAAAATTCAAATGTCAACCCTGAATCTCTGGTTATAATTATGTTGGTATTCGTTTCTTCTTTCCATTAAAAAGTCAACTCCATTTTGATCACTTCCAAGATCTCTTTCCTTCAATGGACGACTCCTTTTCTTGTTTGAATGATTCTCAGGGTTTTGCACATAACGATTGTAATTGTTCAAATAGTGGAAGAGTTAGTATCTGGATGTCTTCTACGGTTTGTGCTCGTATTCAATCCTCAACTGTGACTAGTAACTCAAAATAAAGGTCTGTTTCAATACAATGTGATAAAGAAAACATGTGGACCTAGTGCCTATCAGTATCCAAAATCCAACATTGCCTTCTAATTTCTTATTGCTCAAAACCTATCCAAAATAGTACTACCTGCAATTTGTGAACTTTTTTCCATCGAACAAAGGATAAATCCCAAATCTTAGAGAGCATTAAATCAACACTCGACATATATTCTCATTATCAGTAATATACACTCACTAACAGAAATGAAATCAAAATTTTCCCTCTCCCTTTAGCTAACTTTTGGAAGAAATTATTATAATTTTGTTCAATAATTCATAACAACTCAGATTATTTCCACTTTCCTCAATAAAGCTGAATTTGATGTCAAGAGAAAGAATGAAAGGGGAGGCACCACTCTCTTCTTTAAGCAAATGACTAAACAAAACCACCTCATTTTTTTCCTTGTTGGAAAGGTCTGAAAATGCATCCAAAATGGGACACCGATAAGAATGTTTCAATTCTTCGCACGCGCCTCCCATACCATCCTTAGCAACATACGATATGCATCCTGCATGATGAGCATCTGGTTGCGCATGGTCTCTAGATCACGGACAACCTTCTGACCAATGATTGTTAAATTGTTAGACAAGTTCCAAAATAAACAAGCAACCAAATAAAAGGATAAAGTAACAAATTAAAGTTTGAAAAGTATAGGTTAAAAATCGTACAGGCTCAATATCCCAAAATTTGGAGTAAAGATCCTCCTTGCCCAACCCATTGTCCTCATGCCGTCTTGGGCATTGAGCCTATTACATGCACGTTAGAGGAATTACTTACATGAATTTGTGGAGTGATTTGTAATGTTCTTACAATTCAACTGCCAATGCGCAATATTACCTGAGTCGTGTCCCGTACAAGTGGCACTGTGGTGTCATTTCTATCCCTGACAAAATTCCTCAATCTCCCTACGACAACCTACACATCCATAAAATAGAATGTTAATATATCAATCTTTAACACAGAAATATATGTTGAGGGTAACAGAATCCACAACTGCACCTGGCCACGTCCATATCCACCGACATCTTTCTCTAGCTGCTCTTTGGTCTGTACACGTTTATTGGCCCAAACCAACAAACGAGGCAGCCGTATGTTACTTTCATCATCGGGAGGCTTGACGATAACGTGCTCGTAATAAAACAACTGAACAGGACAGCAAAAATTCAGAATACAATCACACAACAATAACTATATAAATGTATCATAATCACTCACTTGTAAAAAGAGAAGGCATCTGCCTATTGCTTGTTTTTTCTTCCTTTGGAAGATTTTTATTTCACCAAACAACCGCTCAACAACAAAACTTGCCCAGTTTGCTCTGGACAGGGTACCGACATCTACAATCGTGTGTAGAAGGGAGGCACTGGCATGTGGGTTTGCATTTGGGCATAAGAGTGAACCCAACGCAAATAAAACAAAAGCTCTTCTAAATTCGGTGCCCAATCCCACGGTAGGTAACAGATGCTTTATACGAGACAAAGATATGCCATGCCTACCGACCTCAAACATACTACGGACCTCTTCTATCCTATCATCTGGTCCACTCGAAATGATAGGGTCTTCGGTATGTCTCAGGCCCAAAATCAAGTTTACATCTAAGTCACCAATGGTTATATTATACCACCCAACCTTGAGGCAACGCCTATGTACATCGACATTTTTTACTAGCCAAGCACACAAGCCCCTTTGTAGGCTCGTGCACTGCAAATCTAATAGGGATCCAAACCCTATATCAAGAACTGCCTGTCTCTGCTCTGGTGTGAGCAGTTTGCAGAACTCAACGAACCGCCGCAACGAGTAGCACGTAGTAATCAATGGCTGCAAGTACAAGCAATAAGCACATTAAAGAATGGTACAAAACGAACACTAAAAAGTACACTTTTGCCTTGTAAGCCTTACAAGACTATGTTCTTACCTTCACGTATGTTCTTTTCTTTGGTTCAGGCCATTAAGCATGGTACTCCTCTACGCTGCAAGTAGATTGCTCGATGTAGGGCTGCCTCGCTTCCGCAGCCAATCTGTCCCACTGTGACTTTGCATCCTTCATCACCTACAGAAGAACAAGTTTAAACCTACATAGGCAAAGGAGCACAATATGAAGGGATGAAAGCAAACTTCAATAGCTAGACATAGAAAGTGAAGGTTGCTACACATGGAATATACAAGTTTATTTGATGAGTTAATCATGCATTTCAGTTTTATTCGTATTTCACCTAGCGCATATGCGGTTTTCGATTATTGCGTTTGCATCTAGATATGTAGTCAGTCCTATCAGGTTTACAACAGAATACAACAATTGACATGTCAAAAAAGATTGTTGTTTTCTCATACGCAATATTTTATTTGAATTTACCACTAATAGCTAACATGCTTACAGGAAGCAAACCCAAGGAGTCAATGGCCACTTCCATGCCCCGGATGAAGTGGAGGGTGAGTGTGTTTCAGTGCCTGCAGCAACCGTCCTTCTCCATGACATAACTTGTTTTTGTACAATCAAAGCATGTCAATGGAGAAAGGATATATCACTAGTGTCAGGTTACCGAATTGCATAAATGCAATAGTAACAAACACAACATAAATAAAGAACAGAAATTCATAGGGACGGGAGCACTGTGTAAAGACGTAATGACTATAATGCCTTCATTGTTAAAAAGTAGCCAACAAACAAACAATATTTATTATCAACACAAATAATTGTTCAAATGATCGTCTCGTAAAAAATGACAGTTTTAATCCAACACGAATCATGGGATCCTTTCTTATTTGTCCGCAGTCGAGCACTTCAACTCCATCTTTTGCCTATATTCGTGGTTGTCGACCTGCATATGATTCATCATTGTCAGAAATTAAATTATGCATAATAAATTTGACTTTTTATCAATACAAATAATATTGAACAACCTTCATACAAGCGGGTGTGCAGAAGCGCATGCTCGCTAGATCGCAGCTCTACAGGTAGACCGATTATGTCCTGTCCCATTGAAAAGAGAACAATGTATTGACCTCTTGTCTTGGAATTGAGACTTAATCCACTTCTGCCTAGGACGGCCAAGGCGTTTAGAGGTCTTAGGTGGAAATGTCATTTGTGGTGTATCTCTTGAATCAGCAACGGATTGAACTAGGAACATACTCTATGTCGGGCATGTCATGAGATGGTACTGGATGCATCAACTCGGCATATATCCACTCCTGTGTGCTGGTGTGGTAGCATTCTTCAACATAGTCATAGAGACCGAGGTTCTTCGTTTTCAAGACAGTACATGTATGTGCACATGATATGCCAGTCATTTGCCACCGTTTGCAGGTACACTCGTATTTATGTAGATCGACATAAAAATCATCATCACCGGTTCTAACTTCATGTTCAGAATCTGAACATCGCAATACACCATAACCAAGAGCCCAAGGGAAATTCGCTTGGATTTTATCTTCAATGTGACCACAAACGGGAGTCTTCCACATGGAAATCTCGTCCTTCTTCCGCACTAACATCTCTGTCAATTTAACCCGATGTGCATATATAAAACATAATACGTGCAATTTACATTCCTCCACCATCCATGCATTGAAAGAATTTGCTAAGTTCGAATTCAACTTATCTCAACGCGTCTTAGGAAACAAAGCATTTGCCCAATGCTTAGGACCATTGGCCTTCACCCAATCATACATCTCTATGGAAAATAATTTCATCTTATCCATTGCCTCCTCATAATCCGCTAGCCAGCGTGCATAGGCAACTGAACCCAATATCCCCAAAGCTTCTTTTTTCTTTCTGCTCAGATGAAATGAATTGATGAATTTGTTGAAATTTTCCTTCAAGTGTCGGAAACAATGTGAATGGTTTTGAACACCAAAGGTATTACTCATAGCATTAATGATTGCTGGATTCCTATCACTTATAATCACAACGTCATGTCTACCACTAATAGCACAATGAAGTCGATCAAGAAACCATAAAAAATCTTCATTATTCTCAAGCGAAACAATTACGAATGCGATTGGAAACATGCCATCATTGGCATCGAGTGCAGTGGCGGACAAAAGAGTTCCTTGGTATGGCCCACTAAGGTGTGACCCATCAATGAAAAGTAGGGGACGACATCCAACTGAGAATCCTCTCAATGAACATACATCTGCAATGAATAATTGTTTGAATTTCCCGCCTTCTGTAACAGTCCAATAGGCCAATGCCCCTGGGTTTGTCTACATCAACCGTTGACACATCCAAGGTATAAGCTTGTATGAATCTTCTGCATTCTCATCTATCTTCTTCTTTGCCTTCTCCTTACTCCTCCAAAATTGATAGTAAGTTAACCTCATTGCATGATCATTGTGCGCGTGTCGGGGATGCCACACCACAGGGCACGCGGGAGTGCGTGCCTCCTCTCGGGGTAAATCGAGAAGGTTGGAGTCACCACTGTCTTATGGGGTGCAGGCAGACACCTGAGTGCCTAGGTTTGTAACGCCCCGAACCCGGGTCTATGCAAAACAAGCACCAAACCCGAATCCGAAGTGATACTGGGCCCAAAGCTACTAATTACCAGACATTTAAATCCAACTAATTTCATTAATTATCAGAGTGCGGAAATTTAAAACATTAATTTCATCAATATACGTGGCTAACTATAACCATCAAACTAACTCATCAACATCAATTCATAAATCTGGTAAATGGGTTTTCTAGCACACTTTCTCTTATATTCAATTAAATCATAAAATATCCATCAAGATACAACTATATCAACCTCTAAAAGAAAGATCTAAACGAAATAATAAAGATCCTCTGCTCAGTAATCTGCGACTTCCCCTCGAGTCAACCCCAAGGACGCTCTCACGTGAAACAGCTGAAAAATAAGATAAGGAAGTAGGGTGAGATACAACTATCTCAGTAGGTAACACATGCATGCTAGAAACAGTTTATATATAAAAGTAATCATTCATGCACGATAAAATAATCAGGTAGTCACGGTCGATAATAAGAACGATTAATCACCATATGAAACCAAAATCTAATCAGGGTTCGGAATAAAGAGAGTTTATTATGTAACCTTCGTTTCAATTAGAAAGGCAATATAATATAAATCAAACTCTTCTGATTCAAATGTAGATCATGTCATTCATAATTAATAGTAAGTCTCAATCTGATAACAACATTCTCCCATGTAGGATGCAATCACGCAGTAATCACATCTACCCTACATGAGGTCTCTCCCGCAGGAGTCATCATATCTCACCCGCAGGTGGTCACATCTCACCCGCAGGTGGTAATCACATATATCTCCCTTGTGGGATGCAATCACATCGTGATTACATCTCCCCCACAAGAGGTCACATCTCTCCCGCAGGAGGTCACATATCTCCCCTGTGGGATGCAATCCAATCAGGATCACATCTCCCCCAACAGGAGGTCTCATCTCACCCGCAGGTGGTCTCTCCCTTGTGGGATGAAATCCAATCAGGATCACATCTCCCCCAACAGGAGGTCTCATCTCTCCCGCAGGAGGTCATCTCACCCGCAGGTGGTCTATCCCCTGTGGGATGCAATCCAATCAGGATCACATCTCCCCCAACAGGAGGTCTCATCTCTCCCGCAGGAGGTCTCTCCCCTGTGGGATGCAATCCACTCAGGATCACATCTCCCCCAACAGGAGGTCTCATCTCACCCGCAGGTGGTCTCTCCCCTGTGGGATGAAATCCAATCAGGATCACATCTCCCCCAACAGGAGGTCTCATCTCTCCCGCAGGAGGTCATCTCACCCGCAGGTGGTCACATATCTCATCCGCAGATGATACAATCTCTTATAGCCATCATGGCATTCAGTCCACAGTCCAATTATATTTTCAGAAGGAAATTACCTATATAGAATCCTTGTAACCATTTCAAGTGAATTTGATCATCTTTAAACCCCAAATTGTACTAAATCATAAAACAAGGTGGTTAAATATCTAATATGAACCTTTTAGTGTAAGTGGCCTTCAGGGACACATTAAGAATAATCTTAGAGAAGTGTTACAAGGGGTGGAAATCCAAATACCCTATTTTATAATGATTTAGGGACTATGAATGTCATAAAGTTCTCAAAATACATTTTGGATGAATGAAATAGTCTTAGGATCCCTAATAAGGTCACCATACCAATAATCAATCAATTCTGAGACAAAAAGTTTCAGACCCCAAAAATATTCTAAGTCTAGTTAAAAACGCTGACTTTTGGTATATAATTTTTCTAGACAAATCTACAAGGAGTTTCGAGCTCAAATTTTGGTTGTAGTCTATTGAAAGGTAAACACATCTCCTAGAATTTTATGGGCTCCTGAATCACTCATCTGGGTGTTAAACCCAAACCGGGCTTTTTGATAAAAACCGGGATTTAGGCATGAACTGGAAAGTTGACTTTTTATTGGCTGGGAATTAGACCTTGGAAGTATTTTTATTGGTTCCAAATGGGGGGTAAAACCTTATTTACATGTAAAGACTTAAGTAAATGGAGCAATTTCATGTCCAGGATGATTCTAACATAATTATATGAATGATATCAAGCTAAATACATGTATATATAACACTAAAACATGCAATACGATCGATTAACCTCCAAAACACAAAACGAATTGGAAATCGGTGCTACCTACCTCTTGAACGTGTGCTCTCCTCTTCCTTCTCTAAACAGCAACTCTCAGACTCAAAAGCACTCCTTTGGGATGAAGAAAACCAGAGCAACCTCTTCCTCCTTCTTTGGTCGCTCTTACCGCCGCTCTCCGTCGTGCGGCTAACGAATACGAGCAAGTCTTCCCAACTTATTCGTTTAGGTTATTTTAGCATATATATATATATATATACCTTCTATCCCACGCAACGCACACACAACAAACTCAATGCACATCGCCCAATCAAAATACTTTAGCTTTAAAATATTAATCTTACCGCGATAACTCACGATCAGACGCTCCGATCTGCGCCAAACTCCCGATCTTCACTAATAATGATATTCTCTACAATAATAAATTATTTCCATCCATAATAATCCTAAAGAATATTAATTGTTATTTTATTTTAATATTTGGGAAAATTCGGGGTTTTACAAGGTTTGTCTATTAGGCTGGTATGCGGCTCGAGATTCTAGTTAAGGCCTCATTTACGGTCCGGGGAAGTCCATAGACACCCCGGTCCACCCCATCGGGTGACGGGTCCCACAGGTTTCCCTAGTTCGAGTCAAATCGGTTTTTTGGTCTACTCACCCAATTCCTAATCGAAACATGCACTCTTTTTTAAGTCCGATGGGGACCACTTGAAGGGTGTGGGTTCCCTCTCTTTTATTGGATTTTATCTTCATTATTCAAGTGATGTTGGTCTGAGGTGGGCCCTGTTGGAAGGCCCAAAAGATGCCAAGGTGGTCTTTAAGTTAAGCCCAAGTTCCATCTAGGGTTATGTTGGGTAACCCATTTTATTGGATTGGTTCATTTGGTTTGAACATTAATTAAGTATACAAGATAATTAGTGGGTTCAGATTTTTAACGGGCCTATTGGGCTTGGAAGTGGCCCATGGGATTACCCAAGTTGCCCTTGGAGCCCATCTTCGGAGTGGGTCCTGGTTTCGGCTGGTCAGGTTTGGGCCTCGTTGGAAGGCCCACGAAGTCTTATTGGGCCTCGAGTGGGCCCAAGTCTCAAAAGATGGCCTAAAGTGCCCAAAGGGTGTTAATGGAGATTAATTAGATTAAGTTGGATGGGCCTAAGCCCAAGAACATAGGCTTTGGGGGTTTGCTAGGTATTGCCCGCAGACCCTATGCGGACAGGCTCTATCCGCACATACTGTGCGGGCAAGGCCGAATCGCTTTGTGTCTGCATGCGCCACCTGAAATACTCAAAAGTCCAAAATCCGAGAGGGGTCTAGGGTCCCCTCCCCCTTATTGGTTTGCACACACCTGTGGGTCTTAGAGCAAACCCACAGTGGCTTCCGAATTCCACTTTTCCATCTAAAATCATCACCTTTCGCAAGATTCTCCAAGGGGGGAAGAAGGGAGAAAGCCTGGAACAAGAGCACAAGCCCTGGAATATGAGCTCTAGAGGCCCCTGTTGTGGTGTTGAGGGTGACATCCCCTTACCCTTCATGAGAAGAGGTGAAGGGGGGCCCTGAGAGGCCTCGGTCACGGTCTATCCAACCAAGCATCCATGCATAAATTTAATCCATACATGAGCAAGCATATAAATTGAACAGGAATAGCAGTAAACATGCATGAAGATAATGATCTAAAGCACATACAGACAGTGGATAATATGAGGGGATCAATTATGTTGCTTAAGATGACTTCGATGCATGTGAAGGTAGCTTAAATAGTGGGCTAAGTATAATAAACAGGGGGGGAGGTCATTTACTGGTGCTCGTGTGTGTGAAAGGATGTGACAAAGCGAGCCCTAACATGCTCTCTAAGTGCTACACGCGGGTGTGAGTGCAAACCCTTCGTCCATGCTCTTAAAATGTACTAAAACAGTGAGTGAGGAAGGAGGGGAAGGCAGGTGAAGTGCCATGTAACATGCTTGTAAAACTATAAACAAAAAAAATGGAAAACCGCATGGAGCAAAGAAGCATGGTAGGAGGCAAAAAGAACATAGTAAAGAGAAAGGAAAAAAGGGGATTTGGGGGTACATAGGATGTGGGAAAGAGGACATGCCCTCCTCATATAGATAAAAGCAAAAAGAAGTAAGAAAGAAACTTGCTTGAGTGACCCCTTTTAACTTTGTAGATGAGGCCCTCCTCCCCACTTTCGAATGGAAACCTCCCCTTACCATGGCAGTTCCAATGGCACGAAAAAAAAGTGAAGAAAAAGAAGAAGAAAAGACAATAAAAAGGACTTAAGATAGCCTAGAATATAAACATACTCATAATACATTCATTTTAATATATGTGAGCTGAGGAGAACACTCACCGTGGGGTTACTTTTCCTCTTTGGGAAGTGGTGGCCCTCTAGTAGACGTGGACAGCAACTTGGAGCTCCTCTTTTGCTTCAAAAAACAACATCCTCCTTGTCCTCTTGTGAGTGAGAATGAGAGAAGGGGAATAAAAGAAGGTTTAGGGGGGTATTTTAGGTATTTGGATGAGCTTGGGTGAGGAAAAAATGGTCCAGGGGGTTACTGGTCGCAGGGGGGTTGTGGGGACGAAGGGGGAGAAGGAGCCAACCTTGAACCAAGGGGTTGTGGGCCCCTATTTATAGAAAACAGTCTCGTCCGCACTTAGTGTGCAAGTGAGCCTTGCCCGCACACTAACTACGGACGAGCCTATCCTTCGCGCAATGAGTGGAAATTCGCCACGTGGCGGTGCACGCAGAGGATAAGATTTTCCGTGCCCGCACATATAGTGCGGGCAAGACAATTTTGGCTTGATTTTTTTCCGTCCGCACTGTATGTGCGGATTTTGAGATTCTCCGAGATTTCCGGGATTTCAGATAAGATTTTAGATAGGATTTCGTCCACATAGTGTGTGCGGAGAGAACACGTCCGCACATACTGTGCGGGCGACCATGTGATTTTATTTTGTTTGACTGATTGACGTGACCAATTTGACCAATGTGACCCCATTCTCTTTCCTAACGAGAGAATCGGATTTTCGGATTTTTTATTTATTTTAAATGAGAAAAATGAGATATTTTGTAAAAAAATGATTATTTTATTCGAGATATTTTATCTCTCTTTGTCCTTTCGTCCTTTTACTGCATTTTTGTCACGTGGGCAGCTTTCTGCATATTTGCCACGTAGGCAGTTTTCTGCAACTTTGCCTTAGATTTTGAACTGCTCACAAATTCTTCATCTGGGCTCCGATTCTGGCAAACTTAGTTGCACTGGAACCGGGTTGAGATCCTCTATCCATTGAGACAAGGTTTTGCAGAAAGTTCAAGTTTTGAGCAGAAAGCCGAAACTGCGTCCAGAATCTTAATCTGCTCATATTTTCTTGATCCAGACCCCGATTCTGGCAAATTCAATTGGTCGGAACTGTGTCGGAATTTCCTTTCTTTCAGAACAAAGAGAGCAGGTAATCTGGGTTTGAGCAAAAAGTCACTTTCTGCTCCCCGGGATCTGATCTGCCCATAAATCTTTCATCTAGACTCCGATTCCGGTAAACTCAGTTACGTTAGAACCGTATCGGAAAGTTCTATCCCTTGGGATAGAGCAAGGTAGCCAACTAGCACTTGATCAAAAAGTCAACTTTTGTCCCCTTAGGGTTTGCTTTTTAGTTAGGGTTTTCATTTTCAGCACTTCCAGGAGGTGCAAAAATGAGGTGCTTACAATCATTATGGAAATCCTTATAAATTTGACGTGGGGCGTAACTTGGGGAGTCCTTAATTCTCTTCTCAATCACACCTGCAAACCACTTTGATCTCACCTTAGGATTCATTGATACATCTTCTTGTGCCGAGTGTTTTTGTGTATCTACAAACGTCATCACTATCATCGCGTCTGTCTCTTTCACGCGACTCACGTTCAATTTCCATGTACAGTCCCTAACGGAACATCTAACACTCATACCCAAGACTATTTTTCTTGAATACATATCTAAATCTGTGAGCAAGGGCATGCTTATAGATTGATTGCCTCAAGGCATTAGGACTCGCAAATTTCTGGCCCGCAGCAACGATTTTCAACCGCCATAAACTTGACACAAGTGGAGCTATACTGTGTGCTGTACAATCAACAGTGGAATCCCCATTTGCGACATCACTCACGTCACCTTTATGTGGCAATTGTTGACTTCCCATGGAGTTCCTCCTAAAAATTAAATATTTCTATTATGCTAAATTCACAAAAAATGCTAAATTGATATATTTTAGTGTAATATGAATCACCTTGTAAAAAATGGATCATCCAGTGATGGGCCCTCGCCGGTTAATAGATATACATTGGCAGCTCTCTCATTGCCAGTTATCAATTTTGATAGCCCTACTTGGTTGGTGAGCATAAGTAGTTTGCTCTTGTCAAACATAAGCGAGTACTTCAGAGTCACTTCCGCCGGTGATAAATTAAATAGTGAACATCCATCATTCAGAAAGTCCTCGTATTTTGTACTCTCGTTGATCATTAATGCATCTATCCTACCCCCTTTGCATGACAAGGAACTGGTCCCTTCATTTATAACAATTTCCCCTCCAAAATGGAAATAGTTGCTTCCCTGACATATCTATTAGAAATTGGTTAGGCCATTCCACATTCTACCAAACCCCTGACCATCTACACAGATAAAACTTTAGCTATGCAGTGAACAATGTAATGCCAACTTTCATAATGAAGTCAATCTAGCCACGCCATACTCCCCATTAGACAATAAACTTAAACCGCATTATGATACGGTGAACCATAAAGATCAGTGTGATAGGAGTGGACAACTACAATTTGAGAAAACTAAGACACCTAGACAAGATGCAAACAAATCAAAAGGTGGTAGAGCCCTGTTATTTCTTCTTGAGGGTTTCAAAGTCCCACACAAGCTATGTTACATGGACATTTTACACAATTCAAAATACCTCTGTCTGACACGACACGACACGGGTATGGGTATGGGAAATGTGCCAAATCCTTTTAATTGGCTACCCAAAATCATTCAGAAAATAATTATCAAATGACTAACTTGCAAGTAATGAATAAAAAAGATAATAGTTAAATGGCATTATTGACATTTACTTGGACACCTTTCAGCAGAATCCCAATATCCTTATCCAAATTTTGGGTATCCTAAGTTTTGAGGGTCAACTGAATTAGATTGGACCGCACACAGACTCGCACTCGACACGCATACCCAAGTCCATGTAACAAGCCTAAACAATGCACAAGAATCTATTAACATGATAAACTCAATGACTGATCATACCAACAAGAGAGAAACATAACACAAATTTTAAGAACTCCAACAACACAAGCATGGAATGATACTTTGCCAAATGTATGGTTAAACAACCAATAGCATGAATCATAATATAAAACCTCCCATCATTCTCACACCAAATTTTAGAATGAGCATCAATGCATGCCTCATAATGCATAAATGAGATGCAAGTTAATTGGAAGGAATGAGAAGCATGACTGGAAAAGGACAATGGGACAACTAGCTCAAAATTATTGCAAGGAAAATGATGTACTTTTTCGCAATTGCATGAATTCGTAACAAGTAATAAAGTGATGAAATAGAGTGTTGAACCCACAGGGAATTTTAGTTATTAAATACTGAAATTACTATCTTAAATTTTATTTGGACAATCAAAAAGTGAGATGGATGTTTAACTAGCAATTAAAATTAATAATTAAGAAAATAAAGGAATAAGATTCAATAAGAGATTAAGAATACTAAGGCGTTTGATTTCATCATAGCCAATCTGGATTTATTTCTAAACACACATGCCCTTTGAATTATAACCCACTTTGAAAGCAAAAATCCCTATCCTATCCAATCCAATGGTCTTTCTCAAGCACCAACGAACTTACCTCCCCACGATAACTCACAATATCTCTATGTGAAAGCAAGTAGGCACATTAAGATCTGTGGATTTTCATGTAAAAATACACAAGGCTACATAACCCATGCCAATACCTCTATCAACATGTAGAATATGGCATTTTATCACAAGGAACTGAGGTTGTATATCTCCTCTCAGTCTCAATACAACTACCAAATACAATTAAATGGTGATCAAGCACTCAATTGAGTTAAGCACAATGATAAAATACTCAAAGAATGAATCATAAATTCAATAGCAATAATATTCAGAGTTAAAACATCATGTCTAGATTACATCAAAGCCTTAGTAATAAAAATTAGTTCATGATTGAACTAAGAACAACCATCAAAAACCGAGTATATACAAAAGAAAGAAAAGAAAAGAAAAGGAGAAGAAATTAATAAACTAATGAAGATCCAAGCTCTGATTTCTCCCACGTCCTAGCTTCCTTCTCACGTTCCAAGCATCAACCAACCCTTTCTTAGGTTCCCTAACTCTCTCTTTATAGAAATCCCATCAGCTTGCCAAAGGATCCTTCAAGAGGAATAGCAACTTTCCCTCAAAACAAGAAGCTCCAAGAAGGAGAGAAGTTTCTTTTTCTTTCTAATCAGGAATTAGAAGTCCAAAAACGACCTCCTCTCTTCAATTAAAAACCCTTAAAGATCCTCCTAAAAGTTAGAAGAAGGTCCCCAAGAAAAAGGAAACAAATCCAAAAAGATCGGAATTTTATAACTGTTTTTACGACTTGAACGGTGCATCTAACGCGGGTCTAACGTTCAAGTCATAAAACTACTTCTCCCCCTCTTGTTCAAACGAAGATCACACATTGGGCTCCATCAATACCAACGTTCAAACGACAGATCTCACATTAGGATAAAATACACTAACGTTCGAACGCAACTTTCGGGTTTCTCTGCAGACTTTAAACGTTTGAACGGTGCTTCCCATACTATCGAACGCTACTCTCGGGTTTGTCTGCAATTGGATTTTTGCATTGATCGTTCGAATGGTGCTTCAAACGGCTATCTAACGTTGATCATAACTTCTTCAATTTGACTCCGATTGTGACGCCGTCTGAACCATGACTCCTATAACCACCAAGAGTATTTCTACATCAACAAATTAGGCATAATTTAGATAATGAAAATAAAATGCAAAGATGAAGGAATTTGGCAATTTCTAAGTAAAATTTGGGAATTGAATATGAGATAAAACCAAATAAGTCATGAAATTAATGTGATAAAATGTGGTATTTTCATGACTTATCACACCCCAACTTACTTTTTGCTAGTCCCTAGCAAAACTGAACTAAAACAAATAAAACAGAAAGTCCTAACTATACCACTTTCGCTAGCACTCTCGATTGCATTTAGCATATGCAACAAGCCTTTAAACCCCTAGGTGTTCCTAGTGGATGAGTTATAGTCTCGTGAGGGATTACCAGGATGATACCTACAAACATGAAATTGATTTGAAACACATGCTATCAAAGAAGATAAAGCAACACCCAGAACAATAGTTAACATTCAAGGATAGCTTAAAAATTGAAACTCCATGTTCACAATCTTAAGAAATAAAAAATGAGCCTAATCACTTATACTTAGATAGTGGAACATCACAAGTGCCATTGGTGTAAAGTGATCTAACATATCATTATGAGGCTTCAAAATAATTCTATTATAAAAGTTCTAACAAACCCAAATTCAGAGGACTCCTTATTTGATGAAACAACCAAGGCATGACATTGTGAGACTTTTATTTTCTATTTTATTTTTTCTTTCAAAACATGTGGATTGTGCAATGTCTAGCTTCCTTAAGCTTTTTAATTGACCCATTTATCAAGTGTTGGAGCAATGACTCCCAAACCAGATGGCTCAAGGGCATTAGGTGTGAAGACACCCTACAAGTTTTACTAACTCGAGTAAAAAAGGCTACAAAGTTAAACTAGCCACATTATCATTGACCTTTAAGACTCCTTACCTTTTGACGCGAACACTCATTGCTCAGTGAGGCAAGAGGCCCGGTTACTTAGTAAAAAGGAGCTCAAAATACAATTTTCCTCAAAAGGTGTTTTTTTTTTCAATCATCCACATTTATCATGCCAAAGTTGTTCATCTATAAGTCAATCAACAGAAATCAAGTTATCAAAACTTCTATGAATGCTTTCAGTCCTCATACCCCACACACAATGCATTAGTGTGCTCGTGCTAAGTTCAAAGTGAGACAAATGAAATCATACTATCCAAAGATAAGTAATAAAGGCCAAAATTTAGAATTCCTAGTCAAGTGATCATGTGTTCGACTGTTTAAGCTTAACCAAGAATATCAAGCTATCTAGCTTGCTAGGCATGGGCTAGAAATTCACATCACAAAGAAAACTATCCCACCAATAGGCTATCCAACACATCAAAGAAAAATCTGGGTTTTTGAGATCACCAAAACAGAGGTCAACAAAACATGAGACTTTAGCACAACACCCCCCAACTTGAGTCTAACATTGCCCTCAATGTTCAAGAGCAAAATGAAAATAAAGAGAAAGGGACAAAATACTCCCCGGATCTTCAGATGTTGAAATTGATTGTAGGATGGACTTTGATTACTGTGAACAACCTCCAAGAACCTAAAAAAATAGTAAAAAAAAATGAGTAAAAAGGAAAGTAGAATACAAAAATTAAAATGAAGAACCCTTGGGTTGCCTCCCAAGAAGCGCTTGGTTATGGTCATGAGCTTGACTGAAAGCCATCTTTTATGTTGAAGGGTGGAGCAAATAGGAGGACTTGTAGTTCTTGAAATCTTCATCAACATAAGGCTTTAATCTCTGACCATTGACCTTGAAGGTGCCTTTGGTGTCATGATGAATCTCTACAGCTCCATGGGGGTAGACATTTACAACAGTGAAAGGGCTAGACCAACGGGAACGAAGCTTTCCTAGAAAAATCTCAACCTAGAGTTGTAAAGTAACACTTTTTGGCCAACTATGAATTCCTTCCGTTGAATGTGCTTATCATGCCAGAGTTTTGTTCTTTCCTTGTAATTCGGGCATTCTCATAAGCATCAAGATGGAATTCATCCATCTCATTTAGTTGGAGAAGCCTCTTCTCTCCAGCTGTCTCAAGATCCAAGTTCAAAGTTTTCATGGCCCAGTAGGCCTTGTGTTCTAATTCCACCGGGAGATGACAAGCTTTTCCATAGACAAGTCGGTATGGAGACATTCCAATTGGTGTTTTGAAGGCAGTCCAGTATGCCCATAGTGCATCATCAAGCTTCTTTGACCAATCCTTTCGGGATGAATTTACTGTCCTTTCCAAGATGCGTTTCAATTCCCGGTTTGAAACCTCAACTTGACCACTGGTTTGGGGGTGACAGGGAATGGCAACTCTATGTGTAACACCATATTTTCGTAAGAGTGCCTCAAAATGCTGATTGCAAAAATGTTTCCCCCTATCACTAATTATTGCTCTTGGAGTGCCAAACCTGGTGAATATCTGCTTTCTCAAAAAATTCAACACAACTTTAGAATCATTTGTAGGGAGGGCCACTGCCTCTACACATTTGGAAACATAATCAACAGCAAGTAAAATGTATTGATTTGAGAAAGATGAAGGGAATGGTCCCATAAAATCAATGCCCCAAACATCAAATAATTCAACAACAAGATTATTGTTTAGAGGCATTGTAGACACCCCAAATTGCACCTCAATATAAGAGAATACTCAAAAGGAACTTTAAATGTCTTATGTGAGCATTGACATTTGTCAAAAACTCAAAAATGGTGCTAACCGTACTGAATGTGCGGTTTTGTTATTTTGGTCTCAACCGCTCTGTATGTGCGATTGTAATCGTATACACAGCACGGTTTATATTCATGTTTATCGTGCGGGTTGCCACGTGGCTTCCGGAAGCTTCGGCCGTTGGGACACGTTGACAGCAATCATGATGAGCGTAACTGAATTGAACCGCCCTGTATGTGCGGTTTGGTTGAATTTGCATAGGAACTGCACATTAAGTGACGGTTCTGTTGAAACCGCACTGAGTATACAGTTTTGGTTGTTTCAGGGATTTGCGAAATGGCTCGATTTCTGAGCCTTATTTACGCATATTACCTCTTTCTCAGGGACTTGAACTCCCTATTTCACCCTCCGAAACTTGCTGAATTACTCCAATTCAAGCCTTGGAGGAGAATTGGAATAATCTAGAAGGCTTTTTTGGCCTATCCTTGGGACTCTTCTACCCTTGGCTTTGCCTATAAATAGAGGGGTCCTCCTCTTGCAAATGGCTGATAATTTGAAGCTTGGAAGCTCTGCAAGAAGAAGGAAAACTCTACTGGATTGCTGCCTCAAGTGTTCAAGCTAACTAAGGTAAAGCCCTCTTTACATTTCTTGCTTCTCCTTTAAATTTACACTCTCATTTTCTACCTTTCTGTAGTGTAAGGCCTTGTGTGCAATTTTGCAACCCCAAACCTCTTCCAAAGTACCTGGGAATCCTCTCTAGCCGTAAAACGTGAAGAGAGAGCCTTGGGAAAAAGAAGTAGGAATGGATCCTCTAGGCTTAGAACCTACAAGTGATGAAGAGCATGCTATGTGGTTATTTTAAACCTATGGATGTTTATTTTCTGATGTTTTGCACTTGTTCATGGAGAAACATGTGAATCCTTGCTCTCAGTAGCAAAGGATTCCATCCTTCTCCTATGGAGTGGATTTCCACATATTCACACACTTTTTACCATTTTTCATCAAATAGGCTAGATCTGGGATTTCCGTGTTTAATACGGGAAATATAAGATTATTGGCTTTAGAATGAATTTTAGAACTTCATGAGATGGTTTTTGTTGATTTTTAAGAGTTTTTGTCGAATTCACTTGCACACATGCACTAGTTTGGCCTTTTCTCTTCAAATATTTCAAAACAGGGCAGCATCTGTGACCTGTCTTAGAATGCTCATAACTTCATCCTCCGGATGAATTTTTGAGTGATTCCAAAGACATGTGATAGATGAGTTGGCCTACTTCATATCTGGAAAATTTCGTTCACTTTTATGGAGCCAATTTTTGACACCATCTGTTCAAAGTCCGTAAGTCAGTTCAGCCCAGATTGCTGAACTTGCCGCTTTGATGGTGCACCGTTTGCTCAATTTTAATCCGTTTTGAGTGATTCCAATTCCTGAGTTTTCCTTGAGAAGTCTATTTTCATTTTCAACTGGTTTCAGCAGATTTTGATCTGTTTTGTGCCTTGGGTGCTCAATTGACTCAGAGATGCTCGCTGGCATAGTCCAGAGCTAATCTGTGGTTTTCTAGGCCTGTTCAAGAGAGCACACAAGCCACATTTGGGTAGAGTTTGGTGTGAGGTTTTTTTCTTTAGAAAGATGGCACCACATACTTCCTCCATACCAATTTTCATAGATTTTTATTGAGCCAAACTCCACGAATAGGATTTTGAAAATGCCTACTTAACACTTTTTCCAAGTTATAACAGCAAATTTCAGATGTGGATATCTCTCTCATTTTGAATCGGATTGAGCTGAATTTTTTACTGTACACTCTACTATATACCAGTTTTCAAATGGCTTTAGTTTCATTGGATTTGGATTTAAATTGAGTGAGTTATGGTTAATCGAAGCTTTCAAGCTCTTTTGATTTGATTTCTCCAGATTTGCCTTAGCTTGATTTTTCTTCATTTTTTACTTTGATTTCCATTCACTCATGAAGTTTTAGAAGTGATGAATCCACGAAGAGAGTCTAAGTTCATTAGATTTCTCATGTGGAATGGTCACACACATTGTGCTTATTATAAGCACCTCTTTGTTCATTTTTATTAGAAAACAATATTTTAGCATGAGCAAGCATTTGGCAACCGTCTTAGACGGATGAGTGGGGATGCCTAACACCTTCCCCTGCTCATAAATAATTCCCCTTACCTAATCTCTGGATTTTTCCTTATCTTAGAGCTACTTTAGCTCTATTTGGCTTCTATGAATCCTTTGGTGTCCATTCACACCTTAAGATGGATGGTGGCGACTCTTTACATTTATTGATCCCCGCGTAACAATATTGGAGGTCATCCTAGATGACATTTCCATGTCTCACAGGCATTTCATTTTTTATGGAAATATTTCCACTTCTTTGACATTAATTACATGTGGAAACAAAAGCAAAAGCATCTTTAAAGAGGGAGGGCCAATAAAAACCTGATTGTAGCACCTTAGCAACAGTTTTGTTTGGTCCAAAATGGCCTCCAACTTCGAGTGAATGACAATGCTTTAAGATAATCTCCATCTCTTCTTCAGGTACACATCTCCTAATGATTTGATCTTTGCAATGCTTGTAGAGGAAATGATCTTCCCAAAAGTAATGCTTTACATCCGAAAAGAATTTTTTCTTTTGTTGATATGAAAACTCCGGATTGACCACATTGCTGACCAAGTAATTTACAAAATCTGCATACCAAGGAACTTCTATTACTGAAAAGGCAAGAAGTTGTTCATCAGGAAATACCTCATTGATTGGAATGGATGTGGTGGCTTTTTCATCTTCAAGCTCAAGGTGAGAGAGGTGATCAGCTACTTGGTTCTCGGTTTCCTTCTTGTCTTTGATTTCCAAGTCGAACTCTTGCAAAAGTAGAATCCATAGAAATAGCCTTGGTTTTGCTTCCTTTTTTGCTAGCAAATATTTGAGAGCAGAATGGTCAGTATATATGATAACCTTGGAGCCAATCAAATAGGATCTAAACTTATCAAAGGCAAAAACTACAGCCAATAATTCTTTTCGGTTGTAGCATAATTGAGTTGAGCATCATTCAAGGTCCTACAAGCATAGTAAATGACATGCAATAATTTGTTTTTCCACTGTCCTAAAACAGCTCCTAAAGCATATTCACTAGCATCACACATCAACTCAAAAGGTAGCTCCCAATCCAGTGCACAAATTATGGGGGCCGAAATTAGTTTTTCCTTTAAAAGTTCGAAAGCATGTAAACAGTCTTTTGAAAAATTAAAAGGTGTATCCTTGACCAATAAGCTACAAAGGGGTTTAGTGATTTTAGAAAAATCTATAATAAAACAACGGTAAAACCCTGCATGCCCAAGAAAGCTCCGTACACCCTTGACTGTTGTGGGTGGTGTTTTTTCCATAACCTCCACCTTGGCTTTATCTACTTCGAGCCCTTTGGATGAGATCCTATGACCAAGCACTATTCATTCCTGTACCATGAAATGACATTTTTCCCAATTGAGAACAAGGTTAGTTTCTTCACATCTTTTCAACACCATAGATAAATTATTCAAACAAGCATCAAAAGAAAAACCAAACACAGAGAAATCATCCATAAAAATTTCCATAAATTTCTCCACCATGTCAGAAAAGATTGCCATCATGCATCGCTGAAAAGTGGCCAGTGCATTGCATAGTCCAAATGGCATTCTCTTATATGCAAAAGTGCCATAGGGACATGTGAAGGTGGTTTTCTCTTGGTCTTCCGGTGCTATAGGGATTTGATTATATCCCAAATAACCATCTAGAAAAGAATAATATGCATGACTTGCCAGACGCTCCAACATTTGGTCAATGAAAGGTAATGGAAAGTGATCTTTTTGAGTAGCATCATTAAGTTTCCTATAATCTATGCATACCTGCCAACCTGTCACTGTTCTTGTTGGAAAAAGTTCATTGGTTTCATTCCTTACAACCGTAATACCACCTTTCTTTGGTACTACTTAAACTGGACGTACCCATGAACTATCAGAAATTGGATAGATGATACATGCGTCTAGCAATTTGAGAACCTCAGCCCTTACCACCTCTTGCATGTTTGGATTTAGCCTTCTTTGTGGTTGTACAGTGGTCTTGTGGCTCTCCTCCATAAGGATTTTGTGCATGCATATTGAAGCACTAATTCCCTTTATGTCGGCTATGGACCAACCCAATGCTGATTTGTGAGCTCTTAACACTCGAAGTAGCTTCTCTTCTTCAAGACCTGTCAAAGAGGAAGAGACAATTACTAGAAAAGAAGAGTCAATTCCTAGAAAAACATATTTTAAATGAGAAGGTAAAGTTTTAAGCTCAAGCTTGGGAGGCTCAGAAGTTAATATATTTTGTTGAGAGGCTTCTTTCTTATGAAGATCTTCAAACTTGGGCTTCTTCTTGTGAGTGTAAGGTGGTGAAGCCTCTAAATAGAGTGCACACTCTCTAATGCCAGTGTCTTCAGAAGAAGTAGTCCCTGATTTGGTAATGCATGCTTCTAGTGGTTCCCTTGGATTATTTTCCTTGAAGGTATCAGATACCAACTTGCTAATGGTATCAATCTGAAAACATGAATCACTTGTGGAGGGATGCTTCATAGCTTCGAACACATCAAACGCAATCTGTTCCTCTTGCACTCTAAGTATAAGCTTTCCTTGTTGGACATCAATAAGAGTTCTTCCCGTAGCTAAGAATGGTCGGCCTAGGATGAGTGGAATTTCTCTGTCCTCCTCCATGTCAAATACAATGAAATCTGCAGGGAAAATAAACTTGTCAACCTTAATAAGAACATCCTCTATGATACCTCTTGGGTATTTGATGGATCTATCTGCCAATTGAAGGGATACGGTTGTTGCCTTGGCTTCACCAATCCCTAATTTCTGAAAAACAGAAAACGGCATTAGATTAATACTTGCTCCTAAATCACATAAAGCTTTATTGAAGTGAGAATTTCCAATTGTGCAAGGAATAGTGAAACTCCCTGGATCTTTTAGCTTTTGTGGAAGCTTATTTTGCAAAATTGCTGTAAATTCCTCGGTTAACATCACTGTTTCATGCTCCTCCCATTTTCTCTTGTTGGACAACATCTCCTTCATGAACTTGGCATAAGTAGGAATTTGTTCCAACGCATCTGCAAAAGGGATGTTAATATGCAATTTCTTAAAAATATCTAGAAACTTAGAAAATTGCTTGTCCAACTTATTTTTTCTTAATCTTTGTGGAAAAGGAATAGGAGGAACATAAGGAGGAAGAGTCTTAGAAAGCAAATCTATTTTTGTCTTTTGTTGTGCTTCTCGTTTACCTCCTCTTCATCTTCTTTTCTCACTTCTTGTTGAATTTCCAGATTTTTCCCACTCCTTAGGGTGATGGCTTTAGCATGTTCTCTTGGATTGGTAATAGTATCACTTGGGAGGGACCCTTGAGATCTTTCCGCCAATTGCTTTGAAAACTGCCCCATTTGGTGCTCAAGGTTCCAGATGCTAGCATCTTGGTTCCGGAAAGTAGTCCTTGCTTCTTGCATGAATCTTGAAGTGTCTTGCATGAACTTGGTAAGCAATTCCTCCATATTTGGCTTCTTTTCTTGCTGTTGGAAACCGGGAGGTTGCTTATTGATATTTTGAGGACCACTTGTATGCACTTGATTTTGCACAATGAGGCACACGTGAGAGTGCGTGCCTCGGGATATTCGGAGTTGCCATTGCCTGAGAGGTGCAGGTAGACAAAAAGGGTGCCTATCTGGGCCTAATTCAATTGGTCTGCAGCTTTCTAGAGACTTTGGCTAAGTTCTCGGTTACGTCCAGGGAAGTCCAAAGACACCCTGGCCCACCCCGTTGATTTGACGGGTCCCTCGGGTCTCCCTGGTTCAAGTCAACTTAATCTCACCCAATTCCTAGGCCAGCATGCAATTTATTTCGTCTGGTGGGGACCACTAAAGTGGGGTGGGTCCCCTTTTATTTGATTTTATCTTTTTATTTCCTTTTGATTGAGTGGGTTGAGTACAAGCCCCATTGGAAGGCCCGTTGGAATCCAAGTTGAGCTTGAGCCCATGGCCCAATTCGGGTCATTGGGTGACCCTTGTTGGCTTTTGGTTACTTTTGGTTTAAAAAGTTGGTTAAAACATGCAAGCTCAAGTTGGTTCAGATTTTTAGGGGGCCCAGTGGGCTTGGACTTGGCCCAAGGGCAATTAATCAGGTGGCCTTTGGCCCATTTATTGAAAACAGGCCTCGTTTGTGCAGGATTGGGTGTGGGCCCCATTGGAAGGCCCACAAAGCCTTGGTGGGCACGGGTGGGTCCACGATCTCAAAACGGGCTTGGGGTGACCCAAAAGGCCAAAGGGTTCAGGTCATACCAAAACGGGTAGGATTGGGTCCAACTGGGTCTAAAAGACTGATTTTTAGTTAATTACAAAAATTGTTCGCATTTGGAATGCGATCTGGGCTGAACCGCATATGAAATGCAGACCAAGCCGAATCGCACATCAAATGTGGTTCAGCTTGGTTTTCGAAAAAAGGCCGCGGTTTCGTTCATCTGCTCCTTGGGGATGTCCGCCGACTTCTGTGGCCTCTAGAACTCACTTGCAATAGCTCAAATGCTCATTTTTTAGCTCAAACTCCTCATTTTCATGAAACCACTCACATGTTCTTTTAATCCGACGACAACTAATCACAAACACCAAATCAATATGCATAACTATGCATACAAAAATTAGCAATCAATAAAATACGAAGGAACACATCTAAAGAATCAAATGTATTTTGAAAAGTTGATTTTAAATACTAGTAGCAACCAAAAGATGTCTTAAATCAGAAAGTATGTGTTTATAAATATCAATCAAAACAAATCTGGAGTAAGGTAAGTGAGCAAGTATGTGTGTGTAATACTTACTATGTTTCCTAAAGAGAACACTCAAAGTATTGAAATCAACGATGAAAACACCCTATGTGGAAATGATATTTATAAAACAAAGACAACAATGATTAAGAGAAATCTCAATCTTCTAAAAAAGGAATCACTCAGGTATGCACATGGAGCTTACTTTGATGCCTAAAAGATGACGTGCTAAACTATATGCATATGTACTTACATAATCTTGTAGCCATGAGTATGCATGAGAAGGATATGAGTAAACAAACAAATAATGACATGCCATTTATTCTAATAGAAAGGAGAGAGGGGAAGAATATTTTTAGGGGTACATCGGAGGGCTAAGGAGGACAGACCCTCCTAAAAATAATCATCAAAATATAATACCTTAACTTGATTAAACAACACTTTCTGTTTATTTTACAAAAAGAGATTCCACCTCCTGCTTTATTCCAATATATGTATGAAGAAACACCGCAAATGTTATTACCTTGGTATTACCTTCTCGTTTTGAGGTGTTGAGGTTCCCCTGTTGATGTGGACAGCACTTCGGCTCCTTGGTTCCCAAAAGTTACCTTTGTTGGTTCTTTTTGCGAGTGAAAACAGGAAAAAGGAGAGAAAGAAGAAGGCATAGGGGTGTTTTGGGTATAGAAAAAGTGTTTGGGTGAGTGGATAGGTGTTCAGAGAGCTAGGAGGTTGCTAGAGAGGCAGGGGGTCGATAGGGCAGAAAAGCCTTACAAACAATGGGGGGTGGAGGCCTATTTATAGGCAAAATTTCTGTGTCCGCATTTCGCTAGAGAGGCAGGGGGTCGATAGGGCAGAAAAGCCTTACAAACAATGGGGGGTGGAGGCCTATTTATAGGCAAAATTTCTATGTCCGCATTTGAAATGCGGACAAGGCAATGGGGGCTGGAGGCCTATTTATAGGCAAAATTTTTGTGTCCGCATTTGAAATGAGGACATGCCTTGTCCGCATTTGAAATGCGGACGTGCCTTGTTTGCATTTCAAATGCGGACGAGCCGCCCATGTGTGAAAATCAGTGCGAATCTACCAGGTGCGATGCGTGGCAGGCTTCTAGAAGGCCAAAACCGCATTTGAAATGTGGACAAGGTACGTCCACATTTCAAATTAATGCAGACACGCACGTTTTTTAAGTGCCGGATTTGAAATCCATTATTCAATTTGGTTTTGGGTTCGGATTCTGTCCGATCTTTATTATTTTATTACAAAAAACGAAGATTTTTATTAAAATATTTAAAAAATCAAGATATTTTCAATAAATAACTATTTTATTTCAGATATTCATTTGTTTTGTCTTTTCCTATTGTTTTGCCATGCGGGCAGTTTTTCTGAAACTTTGATCAGCCATAACTTTCTCGTTCGGACTTCGATTCGAACAAACTTAGTGTCGTTGGAATCAGATCGGAATCCACTATCCATCGGGATTAAATTGGGCAGCTGAATTGGGGTTGAGCAAAAAGTCAACTTTTGCTCCCCCAAAAGTTCGACCAGTTCATGACTTCCTCATCCAGGCTCCGATTCCAGTAAACTCAGTTGTGTTGGAACCGTGTCGGAATTCTCTTTTCAATGGAATAAAGTATGGTGGTCAATTTGCACTAAATCAAAAAGTCAAATTTTGGCCCCCTCAGGGTTTGATTTTTTAGATTAGAATTTCATTTTTTGCACTTTTTGGGGTGCAAAAATCAGGTGCTAACACCACTCCAAGAAAAGTTGGGATGATTACGCCATCCGGGGTTGTAGGTATTTGAATAAAGATTATTTAGGCATTGAAAGTTGGAGACATAATTGGCTTGCTCGAATGCACCCATGGCGAAGGAGTTTCCAACTTGACATTCAACACTTGAATGATTCCCTGGACAAATTTCACAAACAAAGTGAGTAGATTGGATAGCATTCACATTAATATTATCTACTTTCTTTGACAATAAAGCAACTTGAGAAGCTAAAGAATTAATGGCATCAATTTCATGAACTCCCTGAATTTTTCTTGGTCCCAAACGATCTGATGGCCATTGGTAGTTGTTTGAGGCCATTTCCTCAAGTAAATTGTAGGTTTCTTCATATGGCTTCCCCATCAATGCTCCTCCCGCTGCGGCATCCACAATTGTCCGTGTGTTTGGACTTAAACCATTATAGAAAGTTTGAACTTGCAACCAATTGGGTAAACCATGGTGAGGACATCTTCTAAGCAAGTCCTTATATCTCTCCTATGCTTCATAAAGTGACTCCATGTCGAATTGAGCAAAGGTATTGATATCATTCCTCATCTTGGCAGTTTTTGATGGAGGAAAGAACTTTGCTAAAAAATTTTGAGCCAAACCATCCTACGTAGTGATGGTCATTGGTGGAAGTGAGTTTAACCAACCTTTTGCCTTATCTCGTAGAGAGAAGGGAAAGAGCCGCAACCTTATGGCGTCATCGGAAACTCCATTGTGCTTGAAGGTATCACAAATTTCCAGAAAATTTGCAATATGAGCATTGGGATCATCATTCGGCATGCCATTGAATTGCACAGTTGATTGGATCATATGAATGATGGCTGGCTTTATCTCAAAATTATTGGCGTGAATGGCTGGCCTCCTAATGCTTGTATGAGCCCCGGTGACTAATGGCATGGCATAGTCTCTCAAAGCCCTATTGTTCTCCTCTTCTTCAATTTGATTTGCCATTTCAACTTGAGAGTTATTCAAAACTTGCCTCTTCTCCTTGTTTAACCGCCTAAAAGTATGATCAATTTCGGGATCACAAGGACAGATTTCAACACTTCTTGAGTGTCGCATACACAAGACCTGAAATAAAAATTAAAAATCCAAATTAAAATTGAGAATAGATAGTATCAATATTAGTAGACAAATAATTCCCCGGCAACGGCGCCAAAAACTTGATGTACTTTTTCGCAAGTGCACGAATTCGTAACAATTAATAAAGTGATGAAATAGAGTGTCGAACCCACAGGGAATTTTAGTTACTAAAGACTGAAATTACTATCCTAAATTTTATTTGGACAATCAAAAAGTGAGATGGATGTTTAACTAGCAATTAAAATTAATAACTAAGAAAATAAAGGAATAAGATTCAATAAGAGATTAAAAATACTAAGGCGTTTGATTTCATCATAGCCAATCCGGATTAATTTCTAAACACACATGCCCTTTGAATTATAACCCACTTTGAAAGCAAAAATCCCTATCCTATCCAATCCAATGGTCTTTCTCAAGCACCAACGAAATTACCTCCCCACGATAACCCACAATATCTCTATGTGAAAGCAAGTAGGCACATTAAGATCTGTGGATTTTCATGTAAAAATACACAAGGCTACATAACCCATGCCAATACCTCTATCAACATGTAGAATATGGCATTTTATCACAAGGAACTGAGGTTGTATATCTCCTCTCAGTCTCAATACAACTACCAAATACAATTAAATGGTGATCAAGCACTCAATTGAGTTAAGCACAATGATAAAATACTCAAAGAATGAATCATAAATTCAATAGCAATAATATTCAGAGTTAAAACATCATGTCTAGATTACATCAAAGCCTTAGTAATAAAAATTAGTTCATGATTGAACTAAGAACAACCATCAAAAACCGAGTATATACAAAAGAAAGAAAAGAAAAGAAAAGGAGAAGAAATTAATAAACTAATGAAGATCCAAGCTCTGATTTCTCCCACGTCCTAGCTTCCTTCTCACGTTCCAAGCATCAACCAACCCTTTCTCAGGTTCCCTAACTCTCTCTTTATAGAAATCCCATCAGTATTTAACAATTTTAACATATTTCTTTGACAATCCATCAGAGTAGCTAATGGAGATATCCTTCCTGCCAAATTTTGTCGGGAACCTTAACAATTCAGAATTTAACCCTATTAATAAGTTCAGGATGGTTTAGCTCATTTTAAGATCAAACAACAGATTTCTCCTTTAAGAACTTACCTTATGTCCTTACTTCTAAAATAAAACATATTTCCTTCCTTCGAAGACTTCCAATTCACTTAAATGAAGACCCTAAATTTCACCTCTCTTATTTAACTTAGATTTCTGCATTTATTCCTCAATACATCTCCAATTAACTCCAAACATAATTTTTGCACATTAAAAGAAATTCCTATAACCTATACTTTTGCAATACCAATGCACTAAGAAATACTCTTACCTCATCTAATACATTCTCAAACTCTCTTTAGGTTTAACCATGTCATTTATAATCTTATTTCAGCATCTATTTACTTTCTTTTATATTAAAACATATCCATAAAATTTCCGAAAGAAGTAGCACTCGTTCACTCTATTTTTCCTTAATTAACTCAACCAAAATCCATTAAAATAAAACTTAATTGGAACAACAATTTACCACTACACATTATGCTAACTTAACCATCTGAATGCCAACCACCAGGGGTCTAGGCTGCCCTGATCAATAACAAAAATATATCAATTTGGCATGGGCGCCAACCCTAGGCAGGTCAGCAACCCTGAGCGCCCAGCCATAATTATACTTCATGCCTACGGCTAATTCCCCTCTCTTGGACTGATTTATTCCTCCACATTCCAACCATTTCCACCACATTCATACTCATCTAATTCCTCTCTTGAAGTGCGATAATTCTAGAGCATGAATTACTATTCTTTCCTGCTGCATCCACATGGTCTCATCTCCTGGAAATTACTCTCATATCCATTGCCTAATATAACCTCCATAACCCTTGTTCTCAAGATCGATGGAGATTGCACTCCAAGAGAAATTATTTATAATCTCTCATTATGATTTCCCCTTACTTCTCCTTATCATTTCTTTGAAATAATATGCGCCTCAATCTTTACTTATAATACCTCCATTCAATCCCCTATAGGTAAGGTTTCCAAAATTTTCCTTGTAACCATCATGATTACCAACACCAAGTCTTGACAAATAAATTCTTCTCATAAATTTTCCTCGTCTCCTAAAATTACCACGCTTTCGCCGCACATTCATTAATTTCCAAATCATCAATCCATCCTCAATAAATTTAATCACATATAATCTCTTATTTCGATATCCATACTCACTAAAAAAATACTAAAATAACTTAGAAGAGAACATTATGACTTACTGTCACCCATCCTTTCATATATGTGCACCTATATGAAGGACATAGAAGAAATCATGTAAATCCTCTTCTAGCTTAAATTAAGTAAATATAGCACCCCAATTTCTTATATACATATAATATTAGATTACATACCCCATTTGTATAGAGCTTAATACTCAAGTATGTGTTCAACATTGGCCGATGCCTTACACTACTCATGTATAGCTATGTACATCTGGCTCATCATCCAATTAAGCTCCCAATTACGTATGCAAGTATTGGGTGCTTAAACAACCATTACCAATTTGTTATTTCACATATGATCATTAACAGTTAAAATTTATCTCACATCTCCAACATTTCCATCTTACTGTTTATCTCCACATCAACTACTTCTCAGGGTCCTCAATTTTCCTTCTGAATAGAATTTCAATAACCTCTCGCTAATCATGCAAAATTTATAATTATACTCTACATCATAAATAACAATCCATATCATCACAAATAGATATATTATAAGAGGACAAGTAACTTACTATCTGCAGAAAGAACACTCTCAACCTAAATTTCCTATGTAAAGGTGGTATCTAGCGAGCACACAACCCCCAAGGCTATCCTAGGGTTCCTTATATCTATGTCACATAACAGTAGTTCAAACCTAGGTAAAATGCATCAGCCACATTTCCTATTGCACTATTTTCAGTAGGCGCCAAGGTCTACCAAGTTGCTGCTGACCTCTTAGAGGTCAACGCCAGTTATAATTAAAGGGTGGGCTGCCTGGCGCCAACCTCTCTGGGTCAGCCCCAGCTCAATACCAGCCTACGTTTTTATTCTTATGAAACTTCTATTAAAATCTGTTTTGGGAGCTGTTTTGGGGGAATTAACTAGTGGTAATCTAGAGGCTTGGGATGAGTAAAAAGGTACTGAATTGAGACTATACATAAGGTTCTAATTAGAGAGAATTGGAAACTTGTATTAGATAAGTTTTGGGTATTCTTAAATGTTGAAATCTGTCCAGCACATACACACTATCATTTGTAAAACTCAATTGTGCAAATTACTTAAAGGATTAGTTAGAGATGAATTACAGGATTTAGAGTGAACAATGAGATGATGAAACAAATGTATGATTGAGGAGTTTTAGTCTAAAAAGCATAGTGAATAATTTAGATTTGGCATAGGTGATCTAGGTGCATTGGAGTTACAAAATAAAGACTATATGAAAGTTTTTTTAGGTTCAGGCCATATCTGAGTTTACTTGGGAATATAATAGAGAACAATTTTAGGGATTAAAATAACTAAAGGGTGGAAAGCTTTAGGATTGCATATAATAGAGTTAGAAATATTATTAGAAGTAGTTAAGGGTTTGTTTTAAAGTAAGTGAACTAAGGATACTACTTGTAGTAAAATCTACGGTTTTAAGCTTTAAAAGAGTAGAACATATCTAGATTAATAATAAGAATAAATTCTGAGTTTTTGCACTTGAAGACGCCGGTTTAGCCGTGATTGACAGTTTTTCTAAATTTTGAACTATAAAAGGAACTTTTATGCAAAATTATAGAAAATAGGTTGTTAACAAATTATTTTGGTTTAAGAAGGTTATTCGGATTAAAGTCTTGATTTTGTGAATACGGTTGAACCTTTATTATTAGTACTAGATCTCAACTCGGATTAGACAGGATTGTTATGATTATGAAATCTTTACGTCGAACTGGTTTTATACGGATTTTACGGAAAGAGGATTTTAAATTGAATATGGATGTTTTGTTTCCTTGTTTGGAATTGGTTTTCCTCCATGTACTTGGAGAGACGGTTTATGATGCTCTGTGTATCTCGGGATGTTGTTGCTTCTGTGTATCTCGGGGATGCCCTGTGTAGCTTGGGATGATATGATTGAGTTTGAGATGGGTTGTGTTTACTGGATTTCATTGTTGGTTTTGGTTTTATAGTCTAGTGGGCATAGCTCGATTTGGATCAATGTTAGGAGCTAGATAGTGGAAAGGATTGATCTTTGCTAGTTGTAAAACTTTGTTCACGTACGTGTTCCATCGTGTATCTCGATGAGACCTTCTCTGTATCTGGTTGGCTGCGGCTATCCCTCATTTTATCATGTATCTCGGACTATGACTGGATTAGTACTTGCCAACCCATTACTATATCTGGATGGGTTCTCCTGCAATAAGACGATGATCGTGTAGCTCAGCTTCGCACATAAGCCGGGAGGTGGCATAGTGAGCATGGTCTTACACTAGTTAAAAACAGTCTTATTTCATGAGTCCTGCAGTGACTTATTGATCGCTGTTTTGATGGTACAAATATGTTTGTTATACTGGATTATTCTTGTTATCTCGTCCTGATTGATGGTTTACTGTTGGATTACTTAGATTATTCGGAACTTATATGTTATCGCTACTAATGCATAATTTACAACTATATCATATTTTTAGAACTGATAAATTGTATTTGAGCATGCATGTGCTACTTACTGGGATATTCGTATCTCATTCCATTCCGTTCTATTTTGTTTTTGGATTCTAGTAAGGACGACACCAGCGGGTATATGCTTGGTTCATGTGAGTTAGCATTGGTTATGGTATTTTATTTGAGCTTGGGTTTATAGTGCACTCTGATTATATAGTTATTGATTTATTCATGTTTTTCCTTTATTCTGATATTGCGATCCTATGTTATATATTAACCTTCGGTGATGAGTTATGGTTTCACTATGTAACTTGGATCCGGGGCATTACATGTATGTATATAATATGTATAAAATTTTGAAAGTTTACCTTTAAACTTTGAGGGTGTTATAAACAATACCCTTGTTTGAGCATAAGCATCTATTGGTCTAACCTGAACCAAACCGAACTGAACCGATCTCATGTAATTCGGTTCATTAGTTCAATTTGGGTTTCGGTTTTTTTATTTATTTTCAATTCGGTTTGATTGTAAATATTTTCGATTTGGTTTTAGGTTGACATCAACCTGAACCGAACTGACCCGAGTTGCCACGCAACTTGTAAGTTGATCAAAGAATTTAAATATAGAATAAAATACTAGGGAATTTCATTTTAAGGGACTATCTATGTACAGGAGGCTGTACATGTCATGCACAAAGGAGTGGTAAATTGGGCTGTGCTTGTTTGGCCCATTTGTGGCATCTAACACCCCTATTCTGACAAGCTTGTAAGGGGTAACCATGTACGATCCAAACTAGGGATGGCAACAGTCGTGACTTGGAAAAAATCAAAACCGAATTGATATAGTTTGCAATGAAAATAGTAACCGAACGGTAGTTGTTGCAGTTTACTAATTTTAAAACCAAACCCGTTTAGCTTTCATATTCTTGACCATTTCACCTTTTTTGGAAGTTCAGATAAATTAAATTTTTATTATTATATCGTGTCTACACAGGGGTGTGCTAATTAATAAAAAACTTTTCAGCTTCCTCTCTTCTAATACATTGTTCTATTCCATTTCTAAAATCTTTAATAAATCCGTAATGACCTAACCGGCTAAGGAGTTGTGTGGTTGTACAACTCAAAACTTATACATATTACATGTAGTCGGTTCGGTTTTGGTTTAGTTTCATCTTAAAATCGTAACTGAATCAAAATCGCATCGGTTTCTTCAGTCAAAAACTAAAACCGAACTGAAACCAATTATTTAAGAACCAAAACCGACCCTAATAGATTTGGTTCGGTTTTAACCGAACCAAATCCAAACATCAACTTTGCGAAATGTCGCAGAGTTAAAAAAAGGAGGGAACAAATGATCGGGGATTCGATTGCCAGAAGAGGTCGGAGAAGGCGGTTCGAGATTTTGGTCTTACTTTTTGACTTCTCCGAACTGGCTTTTGATTAAATCGAACTCCTCTCTTCGATTTGTTTGGTCTAAGTTTTTCGGGATGAGAATCGGTACGTAGTCGACGCAATTTGAACAACAACTCTGGTTTACCCATTCAAGAGGGCTTTTAGTAATCAAATTCCAACTAATATCTCTTGCATGCCGTGGAAGATTTTCATAGATTCTTATTAAGAGTGACGTGATTGTCCGAAGCTTCCTTGTATGGATCATCTTCTTCTCAGAGGTGCAGGAAATTTGCTCATCTCCTGAGAAATCATTAATCGGTTTGATTTCTGGAGGTAATATTCTCGTCAGTTATATATTCATTCTCTGATTCCCTGGTTCCTTTCTAATTTTGTTATTCAATTGTATCTTCTATATCGCAGCTATTTAAGATTATTTCTGGTTTAAAGTTATCTCATCAGATAGGTTTTTCATGCCTCCATGTTCCGTTTAGACTAAAATCTCATTTCTGATTTGCGTCTATATAAACTTTTACTTTTGTTCTTGGAAGTTTGCATGCATGCTCTATTCTGACATCTTGTGCTTAAACTTCTCATAGCATCGGTTAGTCTTATATTCAGCTTTGTGAATACATATCATGTCTATTTCAGATTCATTCTCTATTTGAATCCAACATAAAACTAGTCTATGGGATTTATCTTATCTTATCTGTCAAGAAGAAAAAAAAATGCTATTGGATTTATCTTCGGTCGTTTCAGCTCTATTCTCTCTTCTTTTAACCATTGATGAAGATGAATTTGACAAGGCGTTAGCCATGTTATTACAGCATTATACATGTTGATATAAACTCATAATTTCCCAAATATACTAACCGCTTATCATGGCCTCTCTCTCTCGCTCCCTATGTTTCTTTGGGGATGCCATCAATTGAAGCATCCTTGCTTATCGTATGCTACCATGAAACCTGGTAGTGATTTTATCGTTCATTTAAACTGCATTTCTGCATCTCATTGAATTTAAATCTCTTCCATATCAGTATTTTTATAGTGAGAAGAATTCAGGAATCTTGGAAGAAGAAATTGAGATATTATTCAGGAATCTTGGGAGAGGAAATTGAGATAATTTTTTGTTTATCTTAGGTCGATTGAATATATTAACTAAATCTAACATGTTTTATAAAGCTGATTAAATGATCAGTATATTCAGCAAGCACTTTATACATTATTTTTGAGCTAAAGTTCCTTTCTTGAACAGTACCTGATGAGCTGAATTTTGTTTTGTTCTTAAGATGTTGGTAATTGTTTTATGTTTGGTGGTTTTGCAAACCATACTCATTGTAAGCTTCAAGATAGTGATGTGAATCATGGCGAGTTTATAGATCCCAGTCTCCCCCAAGCTGCTGTCGTGTTCTGTAGCAAGGAGAATAAACATTCAGAGGTTACTGTGACAACACTTAGATCAGCCAAATGATTTCATCTTATATGGATTGTTAGAAAATTATAATACATTATCATATATGTGAGTTAGCTCTCTGTGCCTTTTTTTCCTCCTTATGTCGTGATATTTTCTTGATTGCTTCAACTATTGCTCATAATATGTTGTCAGTATTAATGTCAGCATTGTTGTAATATTATTTGCAAGATGTGCAATAATTGAATTACCAATAGATGCTAAGTTTAGTTTCTTGTGCGCATAGTGTTGATATGAAACATATTTATTCAATTAGTTGGTAAGCGTATTGTTACTCCAGAATTAGTTAGGTATTAAGGTTGACTTGTATAGGTGACCCCAAATTTGATATGTCTTGACTAAGTCCGTTCTGTTCAATTCTTAAAGTCTTTATTCAGTGTCGAGTACAATTATACTTTCTACAAAAAAAAAAAAAAAAAAAAAATCCATTCTTTAATCAACTTCTCGTTTGCTACATGATTGTGATTGGTTGTTTTACATGAACGAATGTTTTAACTTATGATTATGTCTGTGTTTCATGCATAAAAATGTCAATAATAGTGTATTAATCCTTTGGCAACTCATGGTTTTTCCTAGGATGCTCCACTTGTTTTTTATGTTTTTGTTTTTGTTTTTGTTGTCGTTTGGTTCTTTATTGCTGGATTTCTTGGTTCTGTTTCCTCTCACTATACATAGCTGAGATTTCTAGTTTTGAAAGCTTTAGGAAATAAAATAACTATTATTTCTAGCCTCACATGAAAGCAAGATTTTCACGTTGATGCAATTGAATCATGTCAAAGTTGAGCTCTTGATCATATAATGGATAGAATTAGAGATTTGAAATATCAAGAATCTTTAGTGAACAGTTTCATTATAAATTCTGTAATTCAATAATTTCGTTGAGACTTGGTTTATTTTCATTCTACTGGATCAATTGTTCATAAATATTGAGATATTGATGAGCATGTTGCACATAGAATTGGAGCTAGATAATTAAGTACAAAGACACTACTGGAGTATTATATGATTAACTTGTTCCACTTAATCTTGGAAATAAATTTTATAAGACAGCCATTGGCCTACTATGATGTATGGATCAGAATGTAGGGCCACGAGGAAGCAATAAATGCATGGGATGAATGTTTTTAGATGAGGATTTTGGGATGGATACCATATCCATGAATATGTTGGTGTTTTTCCATATATTTGGTAAGATAAAGGAAAATAGCTTAAGATGGTTTGGACATGTAAAACAAAGACTTAGGAAGGCAGCTATGAGAAGATGTGATAGTATACTTGTTGAAGGGCTTGGGAGAAAGACACAAAAAAGATGGATAGAGCTTGTGAGAAAGAATTTTACATGTTTATAATTTGATTAAAGCAATGGTTTTTGATAGATTGGGATGGAGGGATGGAGCGACAAGATTCACGTTGCCGACCCAAGCTACTTGGGATAAGGCATTTTTGCTATTTTTATATATTTTTAAAGTGAAATTTATATTTTTGAATTTTGAAAATAAGGCCCTATTGTCAATAATAATACTGTTAGTATTTCCTCTTATCCATGGCAAAATCATTATATATATATATATCTATCTATATATATATATATATATATATATATATATATATATATATATTGGCTAAGTGATGAAATTTCATTAAAAGAAGGGAAGAGGAAATACAAAGAGAAGAAAAAAAAACCAACTACTAGGTACAAAATGTGCCACAAGCCAAAGGGCACCCTAAAACTAGAACAACCTAAACATCCATGTAGGAAGATATGTCTCGAAAGACTGGAGAATTGCTAGTTGCTCCAGACTTAGCTAATCTATTCGCAACATCATTAGCAGCCCTTGGTACGTGTTTGAATGAGACGTTTAAACACCACACCAAAGATCTAGCTAATCTGATCAGATCCAAATATCTCCATGGTTCATAACACTCTCTAATCATCCATTTCAAAATATTGGTGGCATCCCCCTCAATGACAACCTCCCGAAGCCCTATGGTATGAATATTGCAAATACTTGTGATAAGTGCCAATAACTCGGCCCGAGTGGAATCCGCCACTCCGATAGAGCCATGATAAGCAGATATGACTTAGCCCAGGTGATTCCTAAAGACTCCTCCAACCCTTGCTAATCTGGGATTACCCAAAGAACATCCCTCAAAGTTTAATGGCAAGATCATTATATTGGCTATTATATGAGTATGTTACTTCTTAGTTTCCTAATTTCCGATCCTATAAGGCAACAGATATGTGGTGGACATGTGCAATTTTGCTTTTAATGTAATTATAATGCATGATCCACACATTTTGGAGGCATGTGTTTACCTTTATCACCTTAATCTTATTCTATGATCAGCACCTTCCTCTTCCTTCTTACTAGTCAAGACAATTGCCACCCCCTCTATTATTGTACTTGCTGAAGTTTCTTTAACTGATGAAAATCAAATTTAAAATATATTCAGAACATTTAAGGAGACGTTCTATTGCTGGTTAGGTTATAAACAACTGAAAATTTGTGGAATCCAGAAAAATAATTGTTCTTAACAAAAATTCTCAAAATTAAGGCAAAGAAGGTGGAATTCTGACATCAGAAATATAGACAAAAGGATAATGTATCAGTTGTTGCCAACTAAAAGACATTAGAACCAAAAAAGATCTTGAGATTGAACTTAGCGAATAAAGGAGATTTTCTTTGGTAGGAGAAATTCAAACTAGAGATTTTAATCCTGCATGATTTCTTCCATTAGTTCTAAATGCATAGCTTTTGCTTTTGCTTTTGTATGTGGTGCTTATGATTTATATGCTTCAACCACTAACATTCTAACATTTTTCGTGTCATGAACTGTCGACTTGGCTCCAATAACATCGTAAAATACCATGATGGTAAGTTGGGTATATTTTATGGCACAGTAGCCCCCCATTGTGTAGTTTTGGAAGTGAGATGTTTGGAAAGATGTGCCATCTAGTCTATTTAGAGCCAAGTAGAGCTGGAAAATTTTGAACTGACCCATCAACCTGAATAAATGGGTTCGGGTTGACCTGCTTAACTATTTGGGTTGAGGCTTTCCCAACCCGTTTGGAAACGGGTCAACTCGAACCAAACCCATCAACCTATTGGGTACCCGACAATGTACCAATTTTTATTTTTATTTTGTATAAGCATTATAAACTATTAAACAAACTACCACTAAATAGCAAAAAATTAGTAAGTTTTTGTTTTGAAAAGTTAAAAAAATGAAAGGAGAATAGAAGCTTTGTTTGTGGTCTGTTTTCAACCCTTGTTCAACATGTAATAGATTTGCACCTTCCTCAACTGCCATGTTTTTACTTTTCAATCAGGTGGCTTCTTGTTCGTTAAGATAACGAGAAAACATTGTAAATATGCTCAATCCATAATGCTTAATTTTCTACACAGTATCATATAAATTTAGTAACAAGGATAGCATATTTAGGGAAAAAATATTTCATGATCTTTATTTTCTCAATTTTCAAAAACTAAACATCTAATACCAAGCTAAAAAACAAATATTAAACATTTATGTTAAAAAAATAATGATACATATCTCCATGATTTCTAAATTCTCTAAAAATACTAATTAAAAGGAATTTCTTTAAAAAAATGTAAGTCAAAAAATTAAACGGTTGGGTCTGGTTCAACCCATTTATTTGCAGGTTGGATTCGGTTCCAAGATTTTCCAACCCGTTGGTAAACGGGTTGAACCCGACCCAACCCATTTAAGGCTCAATCCGTTCACAACCCACCCAAACCCAAAGCAACCCAACCCTACCCATTGCCACCTCTAGAGCCATGAGTGCTGAAGTGGTTTTCACATGAAATTTTGTTGTATTTTCTTGTAAAGAATCATTTGAAAGTGTCCTATAGGATTATGTTGGAGCATCAGCCATTAAAATTGTTCTGTGGATCTAACAATTGTGGTGTATGCTTTTTTATTTGAAAATCTCTTGGCAATATATATATATATATATTGATAGATGTTATTGATGGAATTCAATTTTAAGTTTAGGTAAGCAATAAACTCCTGTAATTAAAGATATATCGAAAGCCTATCTCATGAATTAGTATTATTCTCTTGATATTGTCCTCTTTTTTTATTCTTTTCTTTTTTTTTTTCAGTTACTGGATGTTGTGTATTATTGAATCAAATCTCTAATTGAGCTTCTTTGAATTGATTCCCTTATCCTTTGATCTGATTTCATGTCTTGTTGATTATTTCCCAACAGCATGTTGTTGGTGTTCTTTGTTTATGATTCTTTTAATGAATCAAATAGCATAATTTGAGTATTAATGTCTATCAATGACATGTAAAAAGTCATAGAAAAGAATATATTGCTGCTTATGACTATCACTTAATTTTATTTAATGGGTCAGTCCAATTGGCCGTAAGGGGATGCAATTTGCATTGCATGATGATATTGTTTATACCAGACACTTCGAAATTAATTCTATTATGGGCTTATAACTCTGGTAATAAAGCTTTATTGAATTGTCATAAGAAGAAAACTATGAGAAATCACCTTTTAGTGATGGACCATATGGCACCTAATTGGGCTTTGGGGATAATTGATCATGCACAAAGCCGCAGAAGCAAGATGTGTGTTTTGTTTTTCACATTTGATTCATTTATTTTTTAAAATTTTGTCATTTAAGTTGTTGGTTTAATCAAATACATTTTACATTATATTTTTTATTTGTTTTGCATTTGAATTTAACATAATATGTCTAAGAAAATTTCTAACCATAAAAAAAAAATATGCCTAAGAAAATTTTCCCATTATCTTCCTTTAGTGGAATTAGACAATGTAAATAGCACATATGAAGAGTGCAGTCTGACCAATGGTTGAAATTTCAAAGTTGCAGCACACGTTTTATGTGAGTTCCTGTGGTTAATAATTCTTATATAAGAATCAGGTTTTGTGATGAAGGGTCAGTAAATCTCTTCTGCACCAGTAAGATTGTAATTATCTTTGCTTATAATCCTGCAACATGGTTAAAAAAATAACATAGAGACCTAGATTTAGCATTTTATCCATATTGAATCCTTATATGTATGTACCCTACATATGAAAAATTATGACCTGTTAATATCCTTACCTACCAAAGGAAAGCAATTCCCACTTTCTTTTTATCTTAATCAAGTTTAAAATATACCGTATATAACTAGCTTGAGTGGGAGTGCTGAGTATACTTTTGCTCCAGGTTATTAATCTAATCTGTCTCTGTTTATAACTAAACTATTTAACGTGGACCCTTGTATTCATGATAAAATACCTGTTTTACCATGATAGACATGTGTCTGTGTTCATGTCAGATCCTTAATAGCTGTGTCCAGTTTTTCTTTAATAGATGTTTCCTATATTGAGAAAATGCTTCCTAATGATCTAGTTTGCAGTGAGTACAAATTGATATTGTTTATATGCATTATTGTATCATGGTACCACTTAGCATTTTTAAGATCAGAACATATGTTACATGTTCCAAATCTCCTTGTCCTATGACATAGGAATGAGATGAGTGTAACACCTAGAGGCATACCATTACCTGAGTCCATGTAAACTAGATGTAAGGATCTCTTGGACTGCTATTAGGGGTATATGGTCTTCCGGTTTTACAGACAATAAAAAAGGTGGTGGCAGATAAAATGACTCACTCCTCCCTCTTACCTACCCCCCCTTCTTTTTTTTTTCTAATAATAATTTCTTCTACTCTTTATCTTTCTTTTCTCTTGAAATATTTGAGAATTAAATAAAACAACCCTAAGTTGCTTGAGAAAAAAATAGTTCAGGTATTCCATCGAAGTTGCAATTTCAGCTGTTCTAGTAAAAAAGAGATAATAGTTTTTATTCTATCAATATATAAAGAATCAATTTATTTGGGAAGTGCGTTGCAATTCCAATGTTTAAAAGTACTTTTAGCAAATTAATGTTGTAAGTAAACACTTCCAAGATCTGCAGTTTTAAATTTCCAATAATTATTCTCATGAAGAATAAATGATATATTGTTGTTTTCCCTTCTATTGTAGGTTGTTTATCTTGGTTGCGTCATGATGTAGATGATGGAATTACTGATATAAGTCCATGGAGGAAGAAGAGGAGGATAAAATTTTGTTAAGCAGTTTGGGTGTCACTTCTGTGAATCCTGAAGATATTGAACGTGGCATACTAACCGAGGTTTTGTTTTTGAGTTCTTTTTGTTTTTCTTTATTTTCTTACTGAGGAAGTTGGAGACTGCTTTCTACCTAGAATGGATGTGGTGTTCCTGACAAGAAATGGAGAAAGATTGTTTCCCATGAAGAAAGTGTTTTAGAAGAAATTGGTATGTTTGTTGTGTCTTCTTTGAATAAATCACTCGTAAGATTATTTGATCTCTTAATTTTTATATATTCTACAATTTAAATTTTGAACTCAGTGCCAACCGTTGAATGTTTGTAACTTGATCTGCATCTAATCGTCATGTGAAGCCGTTTTGTAGTCAGTTTATTGTTCTCTATTTCAAGTTTACATTTTCTTTTTTTGCCGTTATACTGTGAGTTCCGTTGTTTACTATGGATTGTCGTTTCTGATCATTAATTTTTTTTGTTGGTAAATTATGATTTTGAAGGGAATTTTCTGTTGTTAAAATCTCGAGATCCTAAAATTGGGTTTCAAGTTTCAATATGGCCATCTGACATAGTATCTTAAATCTTAGTAATTAGAGATTTGCATTTACAATGTTTAAAATCAAGCTTATCAATTATCATGTTGTGTCTTTTCAAGAACTTGAACTATGTGTGTGATGCCAAGCTTCATAAAGGTGAAATCAGTAAAACTTTATTGCGTCATTGAATGTCTAGGAATGTATGACTGAGTAGGAATTTTTCATTATATTTTTGATTGAAAATGAAAAAAGAACATAGGAGTGTAAAAGAAATTATATTTTCACCAAATTTAACTGATTTTTGTATTGCTGCTCACATCCTTCTCTTTCTTATGCTTAAGTGGAGTGTTGCTTCTAGAGTTTTCTGTGATGACCCTTAAAATCAAATTAGAAGGGAAATTTTGATACAGATATCAGACCTGATATGATGTTGGAAGCAGAATATTAGATAATCAAGAGGCATATTCATAGTATTTGTGTGACTGAAATGAGGATCTTGAGATAGATATATGGGAATTGCAAGACAGTATGGCAAGGAATGAACATATTTAATAGAATCTAGAAGTAGAGGAGATGATATGGGTATGGTTTGGGCGTGTAAAATAAAGAGAGTCAGGTGTACTTCTATGGAGGTATAGAATGTGCAGAAGGGCTACAGAAAGACCAAAAACACACTTAAATGGTGTTTGTCAGAAATGATTTGTAAGGCATGCCATCTAGCTGAAGGTATGTTATTCACAATGGATTGGTGGAACTGTAAATATATGACCAAACCAAGTGATGAGGCATCTTGTTGTTGCTTTATAGTTGCTTCTCTATAAATGTGTATCTCATAACATTTCTGATATTAAACTTGTTACATGCTTTTCAAAAGAAGATGGAAAGAGTAGCTCAGTGACCTCTGATCATGATGAAGAAAATCAAGATAAAATCAAAGATGCAGATGTAAATGAACCTCCTTCTGTAACACTTGAAGGAGGACTGAAAATCCTGAAAGCTATTTTCAGCAAACTATTTGACTTCCAAAAAGTTGGAGTACAGTGGCTCTGGGAATTGCATTGCCAAAGAGCGGGCGGGATTATTGGGGATGAGATGGGTCTTGGTAAGACTATCCAGGTCATATCTTTCCTTGGGGCTTTGCATTTTAGTAATATGTATAAACCAAGCATTATTATCTGCCCTGTGACCCTCTTGCGATGGTGGAGGAGGGAAGCAAGGATATGGTACCCGAACTTTCATGTTGAGATTCTTCATGATTCTGCTCAGGTTCCTACTAACAGGAAGAAGCGATGCAAATATGATGAAAGTGATTATGACATTGATCATTCAGTAGACAGCGATATTGAATGGAATATGCCAGTAAAAACAACAAAAAGGTGGGATTTCTTGATAGATTGTGTCTTGAAATCAGAGTCTGGGCTGCTTATAACCACATATGAGCAACTCTGGATTATTGGAGAAAAATTGCTTGATATAGAATGGGGTTATGCTGTGTTGGATGAAGGACACCGCATCAGGAACGCAAATGCTGATGTCACTCTAGCTTTTAAACAGCTACAGACAGTTCATCATATAATAATGACAGGTGCACCAATCCAGAACAAGTTGACAGGGCTTTGGTCATTGTTTGATTTTGTCTTTCCTGGAAAGTTGGGTGTCTTGCCTGTATTTGAGGCAGAATTTGCTGTTCCCATTTCAGTTGGTGGTTATGCAAATGCCACGCCATTACAAGTCTCTACTGCTTACAGGTGTGCAGTGGTCCTACGTGATCTGATTATGCCTTACCTCTTCCGGCGTATGAAAGCCGATGTGAATGCACAGCTTCCAAAAAAAACTGAACATGTTCTCTTTTGCACTCTCACTGCAGTGCAGCGAAATACATACCGAGCATTTCTTGCTAGCTCTGAGGTGGAGCAGATCTTTGATGGGAGTAGGAATTCTCTTTATGGAATTGATGTTATGCGAAAGATTTGCAACCATCCTGATCTACTTGAAAGAGAACATTCTCTCCAAAATCCAGACTATGGAAACCTGGAATGCAGTGGAAAAATGAAAGTTGTTGCCCAACTACTTAAGGTATGGAAGGATCAAGGTCAATGTGTTCTTCTTTTCACACAAACCCAACAGATGCTAGACATCCTTGAGAGTTTCCTGGTTACAGATGGTTATATCTATCATCGAATGGATGGCAACACTCCTGTTAGGCAAAGAATGGCTCTGATAGATGAATTTAATAACTCAAATGAAGTATTCATTTTCATTCTAACTACTAAAGTTGGAGGCTTTGGAACAAATCTAATTGGTGCTAGTAGGGTGATCATCTTTGATCCTGACTGGAATCCTTCAACAGATATGCAGGTAGGTTTTTTGATGGCTTAGGATCCTCTGTGAAGCGGATCCTCTATGAAGTAGAGGATTGTTTATGAAGCACAATCCAACGGTCCAAACGTTGGATCAAGTTAAATGAAGGATATCAAATATGGGGGTACCTCAGGCAAACAATGGGGTACCTCTATCAAATACCGTGATACCTCAGGCAAACATGGGGGTACCCGATCATGTTCATGGAGATACCTTCGGCCTAACATTGGAGTACCTCTGTCAAATATGGGGTACCTCAGATACCCCACTATAACCCGAAGCTACTTCCCTAAATCGTGGTTGATACCTTCCAAAATAATTTTAAAGTACCCCACTGTAAGCCCAAGGTGCCCTTATGTAAGTCTAATGTACTCTCATGTAAGCCTAAGGTAAACCCCCATGGTAAGCCATATGCAATCACCAAAAATAGTCTAAGGTACCCCCTTCTAAGCCTAAGGTACCTCAATATAAGCTTAAGGTACCTCCCTACAAGCCGAAGGTACCTCCTTATAGAGGATCGGACCAAATTAATTTGGTCCATTGGATTGCGCTTCACAGAGGATCCGTTTCCTTTTTTGATAAGCTGCATTTACTTATCCAGTTTCCACAAGCAAAACATGCATGTAAAGACAATTATTGCACGTGACAGGCTAGAGAACGTGCATGGCGTATTGGTCAGACACGGGATGTAATAGTTTATAGACTGATCACTTGTGGAACCATAGAGGAGAAGGTGTACCATCGTCAGATTTACAAACATTTTCTGACCAATAAGATTTTGAAGAATGCACAGCAGAGGAGGTTCTTTAAAGCCCGGGATTTGAAAGATCTTTTCACTTACAATGATGGTGGAGAGAGTGTTTCTACTGAAACATCTAGCATTTTCAGTCAGTTGTCTGGAGATGTTAACATTTTTGAAGTTCATAGGGATGAGTATGATAAACAGAAAATTCCAAATTCAGCAACAGTACTACTTACTGATGGTGATGATACAATTGGTGATGGAATAGAATCTGCATCCAGATCATCCAAAAGTCAAGGGAAAGCAAAGGCTGATCAAAGTGATGGTGAAGTAGATGAGGAAACTAATGTGTTGAGGAGCCTTTTTGATGCCCGTGGGATACATGTAAGTTTCATTTATCAAAGCTGTTGCCTCTAATTACTTTCATCAATGCTGATAATTCGTCTAATTCTACTCTCATCACCTGTCTATCATTCTTTTTTGTTTTTTGTTTTTTTCCCTCTCTTTTTTCCCGTCAGAGTGCAATGAATCATGATGCTATTATGAATGCCCATGGTGAAGAGAAAATGAGTCTTGAGGAGCAAACTTCTCAAGTTGCACAAAGAGCAGCTGAAGCATTATGCCAGTCACGAATGCTGCGAAGTGGAGATAGTATTTCTGTTCCAACATGGACTGGGAGATCAAAAACTGCTGGTGCCCCATCTTCTGTTCGTAAAAGGTTTGGCTCAACAGTGAACTCAGTTAGTCTGCAATTCTCAACCTTCCAATGGGCCTTCTAGCAGTGGTTCGGTAAGGTCAAATGGTTTAGCAGCTGGGGCATCTGTTGGTAAGGCCTTATCTTCGGCTGAGTTACTGAATAAAATTTGAGGGACCGAAGAGAGAGCTGTTAGTGAAGGGCTAGAACATCAGTTTGGTATGGTCTCTAGTTCCTCTAACAGCGCCCAACCTCCATCAGATGATGGGTCTTGTAGACCATCTCAGAAGTCATCTAGCACACAACCTGAGGTATTAATCTGTCAGATCTGTACATTTATACAGCAAAGAGGTGGAACTACAAACTCAGCCAACATAGTAGAGTATTTCAGGAACAGGATACCCTCGAAAGATCTTCCCCTATTTAAGAATCTCCTGAAAGAAATAGCCACCTTAGAGAAAAACCCAAGTGGGTCTTTGTGGGTTCTAAAGCCAGAGTATCAACTGCGATGATCTCGTCAACTCAGTGAAGCATTAATACTTGGTGGTTCCTCTCAGCTTATCATCCAAGAATCCATGGAACTGGCAAATGATTCAGTAACTTGGAAATGAATTGTTCAATATCTTCCAAATGGATGGGAACCACTTCTGGTACAAGTTTTGTGAATTTGTCAAAATTTTGCCTGAAAGTTTTGGACATTGCACATAACTTTCATTTTTTATGAGCTCAGAATTACTTCCGACTGCATATACCCATCAGTTGTATGGTGAAAAGATTACCCTTCAATTGTATACAGTTATGCATGTGATTTTGGAACATGAGAAATTCTTAATTTTTTGTAACCTTGGTTCAAAATCAAGAGTAGAAAAGTTGTGTCAATTAGAATCGCAGAAGTTATTTGTTCCCTCTTTGAAACTCTCTAAAATGATGTCTTTCTTCCTAACTGTCCCTTTTTGTGTCATTATTCACCTTCTATAATTGTTCTATTGTAAAACAAAACTCTTAAAAAAAATAACAAAACAAAGTAAAAAATTAATAAAATCCAAAATCAACTAAACACTAAAATATTTTTCAAAGTAAACTTTCTTTAGTCTCTTAAACAAATTAAAAACTTGAGCTATTGAGTCGAAAGCCAGTCAAAAGGGTGATTCTACTAGAAATATCACTTTGCCAACCTCTTCCTCAACTTTGGCATTGAAATATTAGTATTTTCATATATATATATATATATATTCCCTTATCAAACCTGTGAATCAAATGTTGAAAAATGGTTTAAGAGAGAGATTACTTTTACAAGGCACAAACAGTACTATTTAAAACAAACTAAACTTGTGAGTCCATGCACACAGTTATCTTATTACCCATACATTGTCATTTGTCATAAAGTTACATTATTTACTCCTGAATAGAACATGAGAAACCATTATTTCTTCACCATTGTTGTATCCAAAATACTCCATAACAAAAATGGTGTAGACTCTCCAATAGTAAACTACTTTCTTAGCTTCTTCCTTGCCACCAGAGAATGATCGTATTATGGCATCACTATTAGCATCCAATCTCTTCAACCACTCTCGGCTACGACATATGAAAATTAAGTGTGATCTTTTATCTAATTTGGAAAAGAGATATTAAGAAAAGAATTAGTTCATGAAGATTAATATTTGTCCTTACCCACAACATGCATAATGCTCCCCACTAAGAGTCCAATGATTTATGACTGTTACATCGTCCTGCCAAATAGAAGAGAATATTTTAACAAGAAACTAAAGAGTTTCATTTTTATATTGCCCAAAAAAAAGAAACCAAAAAATCATTATTACATCAGATGAAATAAAGTTCGTCAACCAAATATGCTTAACTAGAACAATTAGGTATATATTTTGTAGCATTTGTAAGAAAGGCCGTGAAATCTAAAATGAATGCCACAATAGTTATTGGCGGCGAACATAGTGGTGAATTGACTTTTATCGCCAAAGGACATGTCGCAAATAATTTTGTCATGTTTTGTACATTAGCCAAAGGCACAAAAGCTTTTTAAGACATGGCAAATTTTTTTTTTTTGAACGGAAGGTTGCCATATATATGATTATATAGCAACATATATTTGTGTTCACTGCAGAATTTGCATCACTAAAAAATTAATCTTTAGTATTGTTGTTTTTAACAATCAAATAACCCAGTTCCTGTACAAGTTACTAATCACCACCCTAAATTGTATCCATATTTAAATCCCCACTAATGATGTGATATAAAGGAAGAAAACCAACCTATGCAGTAGAGTAATGTGGAGCAAGGGACATGTTTATTACAAGATTAATGCAATGATCTTAGAAGAATAATTAATTGTTTAATAGCTACGGTATGGAAACATATTAGGTAACTTACCTGAAAATATAGAAGCATTGAGGCAGATGGTAGAACTATAGTTCCAGCAGGAAATAGGTATCCATTAAACCAATCATAATCTTCATGAACAAGCTGTAAGAAGTTTTTTCACAAATTAATCACACGTCGTTTGATCGTAAACCAAATAGTAATCATATTGTAGGTAAATGAGAAATGAAAATGAAAAACTCTAATCCATAGAAAAATGGATGACTTAAAAGCAGTTATTCAAATAAACTAAATGGGAGGGTACTCTGACCTGGCCCGATATGTCGACAAAGTTTTTATAGCATACATGTTGCACGAAAAGAAGTCCGTCTTTTGTCATCCATTTGGATATCTTCCTAAGGAGTAGCTCATAGTTCTTCATGTGCTGAAAGGTATAAAAGATGATTCCAGTATATCCCATATAGAAGGGAAGAATGAGAATGTATAAATCTCAAGAAACAAAAGTCTTTATACCTCAAAAACTTCAATAACTATTACTCGATCAAAAGTCTCTTCCATTTCATATGTTGATATATCTGCTAATATAACCTTCACATTTGAAAGCTTATGCTTCCTGAAATTTTATGATCAATTATAGATTAATTGTATGGAATATATTTTCTGTTCTAAGTATACACTATTTTTAAGTTAAAATTATGGAGAAGGTTGTGAAATTGTATGACATACTTGAGTTTCTCCTCTATGAACCCCTTTTGTGACATTGAATTAGTAATTGCTGTAACATGAGAGTTTTTGAACTTGTTGGCAATATATAATGTTGTAGCTCCCCATCCACAACCAAGATCAAGGACACTTTGGCCATCTTTTATCTGTGCTCTCTCACAATACAAGTCCATCATTTCTATCTCGGCTTCATCAATCGACATTGAACCATCTTTAAAATAGGAACAGCTGCGAAATTGTGCGTGTACATTAGTGAAAAATTCTTATCAATTATGGCAATATATTTTCTTTTGTAAGAAGAACTAGTGGAAAGGCATACAAGATGCACGTATCAAAAGAATATTGCAATGCCTTTTGTCTCCTAAAATGTTTGAATATGTGGTTAAAACTACATGATTAGATTATAGGTAATTATCAAATTAGATAAGCATACGTAAATAATTGAGAGATAAAAGAGAATAGAAGTAAAAGCGAAGGGCATTTTTGGCAGCAAGCCAGAATAACAAATAGTCATCAAAAGATAGATATATAAGCAACAAATTAGATGTTAAAAGTGAATAAAAGTAAAAGTTAAAGGCATTTTGAGCAGCAGATGTCAGTCAAGAATATCTAAGGTTCTCTTTCTATCAAGGTTTACAATTTCGGTCATGGGACCCCCGGCGATGCGTTTCGTCAGGGAAAATCGCTGGGGTTGTGCCCCCAGCGACATTTATCGAAATGCCTACCGTGCCAAGCGAAATTTCGCTCGGCGGCGGTCGGCATTTTTTTTGAAAACGAATCGCGCGCACGTGTGCGTTTCGCACATGTGCGCGCGGAATTAAAACGACGCGCCGGTCAATTTGGGCGAAATTTCACCCAAATCGACCTGCACATTAAAAAATAGGGGAGGACAAAGGGGGTATAGCCGTATGCTTTGGGGGGGTATTTTGGCTCGATTTTTGAGTGGATTAGGCAGGGTTTTGGTCGTTTTTCATAATCTAGCAAGATTACACTGCTTTGAGAGACGATTTTGTAGAGAATCAAGCTTGGTTCATTGCACACGTTGGGGTAAGATCGTTGTTTTCAAAATTTTTTGATGAAATGCTTGTGGAATGTGTTGAATTTATTATATGTTGAAGCCCGACACCCGATCTACAGATGGGTGTCGGCGTTTTATTTTTTGCACAAAAAAAAATATTTTTTGCAATTATTTGTGTCGAAAATGCATATAATTTCTTTTTAATTCATTTAAATTAGATAAATATTGTTGTTGACTTTGATAATTATATATGTTAGATGGGGGCACCCGATCTACAAATGGGTGCCCCCGGATTAATTTTTTAGAAAATTAATTTTTTTATTAATTTTTAAATCCGAAAATTGATATATAATTTATAAAATGAAGAAAAATAGATAAGTTGCCAAATTTAAAACATAAAATTGATTTATTTATTATAGAATTATTTATGTTAAAAAATTTGAGTTTATATAATTTTTTATGTATTTTTGATTTTTTTTGGAATTAATTAATCCGAAAATTAATTAATTATTAATAAAATTAATAAAAAAGATAAATACTCAAATTGAATTCATAAAATTGATTTAGTTATTGTAGAATGATTTATGTTAAATAATTGGAGTTTATATAATTTTTTTTATATATTTTTGATTTTTTGGAATTAATTAATCTGAAAATTAGTTAATTATTCATAAAATTAATAAAAAAATATAAGTACGCAAATTAAATTCTTAAAGATAATTTGTTTATTATAGTCTTTATAGAACAATTTATTTTGAAGAATCAGAGTGTTTATAATTTTTTTATATAATTATGATTTTTCGAATTAATTAATCCCAAAGTATTCATAAAATTCATAACTAATAATATAGTTTATAAATTATAAATAAGAAATTATAATTAGTTGGTAATGTTAGTATTGTCTAATGTGGATTAATATTTATAATTTGTTATTGTGCTCTGTTATTGACTTACTGTGCGTTTGTGCAGGTGTTCAGATTCCAGTGTAGTACTTTTTGGTTAGTCTGTTAGAGACAGTCAGACGGATAGACAGTATGGCATCTGGCAGTGGTAGTGGAGAGGGCAGAGATGCTGGTAGGAGGCTGGATATTGATTGGGCCCATTGCACGAGATTCGAGGGAGACAGAAATAAGACGGTCTGCAACTATTGCCACCAAGTCATAAAGGGTGGTGGAGTATCACGGTTGAAGCAACATTTGGCATACGGCTACAGTAACGTGGCCAACTGTCGTCAAGTCCCTCCAGAGGTTAAGAAGCTGATGCAACAACACTTGGCATCAGGGAGTGCAGCTAGGGAGGGGAAGAGGCATGCACGGGAGGAGGTTAGACGTAGATTGGCAGAGCCTATCGGACCCTCTGTGGCTCCTGATATTGATGACGACGATGATATGGTGTACCCACCCGAGTATGTGACAGAGGGAGAAAGGGTAGCATTCAGAGCCTCAGTGCAAGCATCTTTGCAATCTGAGTTTGAGAGAGCAGAGGTTGCGAGGCATGGATTTCACAGGGGTGGTACTTCTAGAGGAGATGCAGATGTTGATGCTCCTACTCCTAGTTCTAGATATGGGGCTGGGGCTGGGGTTGGACCTAGCATCAGGATGCCTGATTATCCTATGGAGCCGAGTATGTGGTGTTCATCTGGTGCCAAGTAGAAGAAATTGAAGAATGTGTGGAGCAAGGGCACTGTTAGGGAGAAAATGGGGAAGTTTATATCAAAATTTTTTATCTTCAATCACATTCCAGCGAATGCAGCAGCGAGCCCCCATTTCAAGAACATGGTCGATGTTATCCAGGAGTCGGGTCAGGGAGTCTTGCCTCCTACGCCACGGGAGATTATGGGTACGTACTTGGATCAGGAGGAGGCAGAGATGAGAGAGTTTATTACATCGCTACGACCCCACTGGGAGCAGTTTGGAGTTACGATCATGTGTGATGGATGGACAGGTCCTACTAAACTGTCCATCATCAATTTCATGGTGTATTGTAGAGGCAGGGCAGTGTTCTTGAGATCTGTTGACGCATCACACAATATCAAGGATGCGCCCTATATTACCAGCTTATTAGAGAGCGTGATACAGGAGGTTGGTGTTGAGAACGTCGTTCAGATTGTGACAGACAGTGCCAGTGCGTTCATGAAAGCCGGCAAGACATTATAGCAGCGGTATAACCTGTATTGGGCGCCCTGTGCTGCACATGCCATTGACTCGATACTAGAGGAGATTGGCAAGAGAAGCAATGTACTGACGACATTGAAGGATGCACGAGCACTCACCACATTTGTGTACAACCATAATTTCGTACTAGCGAAGATGAGAGAGAAATGTGGTGGGGACTTAGTTCGGCCAGGGATTACCAGATTCGGTACGACCTATATTGCATTGGATAGTATTCTGAGCAACAGGCAGGGATTGAGATCTCTATTTACCAGTGACGAATGGACGAGTTGTGCTCAGAGTCGCAAAGAGACCGGGAGGAGAGTAGAAGAGATTGTTTTGTCCAATACTTTTTGGGAGCATGTGCGAGAGTTGATTGCTGTACTGCACCCCATATATCGTATACTGCGGCTGCTTGACACAGATTCCTATCCTACCGTAGGATCCATTTTTAAGTGTATGGCGGTGATGAAAGCTCAGATTAAGGCCGCAGCACCCAAATCACATAAGTGGATACTGAGGATTGTTAAAGACAGATGGTACAAGTCGCTAGGTCATCCTTTGCATGCAGCAGGTATAATTACAATTTTATTTAAATCATTTTATGTTGAATCATGTTTATAATTATATTTTAATTATTGTACTGATGTTTTTTCTTGTAATCGTCAATGTAGCGTATTATTTGAATCCCAAATATCATTATAAGGATAATCTTGGCGCACAGCACGATCTCTGCGCTCGTGTCCACTAGGTTTTCATGAAGTTGGACCCCCATTCAGAATCAGTTGGGGATTTTGGAAACGAGGTAGGGGACGTAGCATTTAACTTCACTTATGTTATGGATATCACTTTTTCTTAATAGTTATATTAATTATTAAGTATTGACCATCTCAAATTATTCCAATACCAGATCATACAATTTAGAGATGCGATGGGCTCATTCGGGTTGACTACGGCGATTGCGTCAAGGAACAAGATGATGCCGTGTAAGTGACAAGGGATTATGAATATTAATATTTAAATTTCTAATTTCTAAATAATTTTTAATATTTTCTATTTGTAAATCCAGGTGAATGGTGGGCGATGTATGGCACAAGTGCCTTTACACTGAGGAAGTTAGCGTGTCGAATATTGGCTCAGACAGCATCCTCTTCTGCTTGTGAGTGCAATTGGAGTATGTTCGCACTCATACACACGAAGCAGAGGAACCGGCTAGCTTATCAGAGGTTACAGAAGTTGGTCTTCTACCATTATAACATGAGGCTGAGGACGAAGCAGTTAGAGATAGAGCGCGGCACCGCTGCCGGGACTGTGAAGGATCCTTTGGATGTGTTATTCAGTAATGAAGTCGATGACGAGGATCCATTTGCAGAGTGGGTTAGATGTGTTGAGATGGATTAGCCTGATCGTAGTCCTAGCCCAGTCATATCCCAGGCTGCGGCAGAGTTGGGCATCGATGTAGACGCAGCTATGGAGGAGGAGAGGGGGGAGGTTCGTGGAGACTCATTGGATAACCTCATCAGAGTTGTTCCTTCCTCCGCTACTACGACGACACTATCCCCAGTCCCAGCCCCAGTCCCAGCCCATAGGCATGTTTCATTGTCAGAGGAGGAGGAGGAGGAGGAGGGGGAGGAGACAGATGAGGAGGAGACTGATGAGGACATTGAGGGGGAGACAGATGATGAGGATGAGTCCGGATCTTCAGATGATGATGATGGAGATGGTGGTGCTAGTCGTGGTTATGATGATTATGGTGGTTATGGTGGTGTTGGCACCAGTGGCCCGAGGTTGAGCCCATTTACTGGAGAGGCGGCTTTCCATCATACCACACAGGATACTGACCACGGAGATAGAGATCCTGATGAGAGTGGGGGATATTCCTTTCAGAGGAGGAAAGGCAAGGAAAGACAACATACAGGGATGCACGATGACTCGTCTTCCGTGGCACAGAGTTTCGGATCTTTAGATCTTGGAGGATCATTGAGTTCTTATAGAGAGCAGTATCCTCACTATCCACCACAGATGACCCAGGGACACTATCCAGCCTATTATCCTCAGCAGCTTGGGCCAGCAGATTCATTAGATAGTAGTAGTTATAGTACATCATACGGATATCCTGGAGCACACATGCAGACATCTGATCCATTTGGGATCTTTCCAGTGAATCCATATCCGCCCGGATATTATCCTATGCCTGTTGTACCTATTGGTATTGGAGTTGCAGCAGTAGCCCCTCCATACGAGCATCCTGGTTATCCTGCGCTGTCTCCTCTGTCGCCACCAGAGCAAGAGACATGCTACTATTATGATGATTTCCCTCCAGTTGGTATCATGGCTCATATGACACAGGAGGAGTATGAGCAACATGTCCGTGCATATAAGAGAGAATACAGATTTCGGATGGGATGGAAGCGCTACTGTCATTTTATTGGCGAGAGATCAGGGTTTGAGCCACCACGTCATTCATTTCATGTCTGATTTGACGGTATGATTATATGTTTTTTACTTTATATATTGTTGTTTTAGTTTAATTTAAAATTTGGATTATCTTTGTTATTTTTTATTTAAAGTTTAAACACAGCAAACACAGGCATCACCCCGATAGGTGGCATAGGCCCGATCATTACATTTACATGCCACATTGTGTTTTCATGATTTCTGAGATATAGTATTGATTCTTATGGTAATTTAAGTGCAGTTTTGAAGTATATAACTTATGCTTGTTGAATTGTTGTAAAATTTTTGATTTTTTGGGAAAAAAAGCAAATTTATATGTTTCTGTTGAAATTTCGTCGACACGCGTCGGCGTGCCGACGAAATTTCTACCGATTTGCCAGAAACCGAGGAAAATCTCGTTTTCCGGCGAATCGTCGGCATTTCGTCGGCGTGCTGACGAAATGCCGTTCGGTGACCTGGGCGTAGTCAACCGAAATTCAAAACCTTGCTTTGTATAATGGTATAGATAAGAGAAGACAATGCTATTTTAATTGGCTATTATGGATTGAACTTATCCATGTAATTAATTATTAAACTTTAAACTACTCATTTCATGGGTGTCCGTTCTGCTTGTGAGAAGGCGTCCGTGAGAAGGTGTCCGTTCTGCTCGTTCGCCGACGTGCCGCTGGCGACCATCCCTGGGTTCGTTCGTTCTAAGGAGCTCCCTCGGTAGGTGCTGTTGCTCGTGTGGGTAAGGAATCCCTTGTTCGTGGGTGTTTGTCTCAACAGGTGGGAATCCCCTGTCCCTGGGTGTTCGTCTTCAGGTACCTATTGGGGGTATTCCCAGTTACGTTGCAAGAGGCTTCTTGAGGTATTCCCCTTTGGACACGGTTCCTGATTGAAGGCTCTCGTGTTCTATTGGGGTGCGAGGGTTTTCAAGGCGAATGCTGAAGGTCTTTCAGCTTGGGGCTCTAAGATTCGTGGGGACAGTTGGAGTGTGCTTTTGGTGGTGTGTTTCTACAGGGCTCGGGATTTGCCTGTCTAGTGTTCGGCCATGGCCATGACGTCGGGTTCTGATTTGAATTTGGAGTTCCCGCCTTTGGGGAATTCAAATCTACATTCTTCTTCTCGCCTTGCAGAGGGCAGTCCAGGCCATGGTAATAGGGGTTCTTCACCTAATGGAGGTCATGCATCCATACCTGTTTCTGTTAAGGTCCCTAGAGGCAGCAAAGCCTTGGTCTGTGCTATTTGGTAGTGGCTCAACTTCTAGAACAAAGCTACAGTACTATCCTCCTTCTATAGTAGAGGGTCGGGTTGTGGTTTCCCCACCATCAGATGTTGCAAATGAAGGCATTAAGCTATGGAGTGGGAGTTTGGTAGGTCACTTTCTTGACAAGAAATTGCCATTCGCAGTGGTCCAAAGCATTGCCAAAAAGCTATGGGGAAGAGAAGGGAATGTACAAGTTTCGGTGGCAGGAAAAGACTTCTACATTTTTCGTTTTGCAAATGATGCTACCAAGAGCAGAGTAATGCAACATGCTCCATGGCACTTTGCAGGGAGGCTTATGGTTTTGCAGGATTGGCAGCCCAATATGCAATTGCAGAAGGCTTCTTTACCTAAGCTTCCTATATGGATTAAATTGTATAATGTGCCAATGGAATATTGGACACCTGCAGGTTTGAGTTTCTTGGAAAGTGGAGTAGGAAAGCCGCTATGCATGGATGAAGCAACTGAGAGGAGAGCAAGATTGAACTTCGCTAGGGTGTGTGTGGAGATTGATTTGGATTGCAACTACCCTGAGTTTCTATCCCTTAATGTCCAAGGAGACAATGGAGAAGCTGAAAATGATATTGAGGTCGAAGTGGAGTATGAATGGAAGCTTGTAAAGTGTGTGCACTACAAGCTCTTTGGTCATTCTGAGAATAAGTGTCCTAATGCTCCGGCAAAGTTTTGGGTACCTACTGGTAGGTCATTCACTGATGATGGTGGAGGTTTTGGGGGGTTGCCTCAAGAGCAAGATGGTTCTCACAAAGACATAGTTGGTACCAACGCAGATTGCCAAGCTGCCTCTGATCATGTATCTGGGTAGCATTGGATTACTGTTATGGCAAAGGGCAAACAGAAGAGAGGAGATTGAGTAGGTGAGCCGATAATAGTGAGTTCTGAAAGACAAAGAGATGTAAATCATGCAGAGACTAGTGAACTTGTTCCAGTGCTGCCAGTGATTGAAAGTGTGCCAAGTTAAGCAAGTAAGGTTGCTGGAAGCAAAGAACAAGATGTTTGCCTGTCTTTGCAGACTATTGAGCAGAATGATGAGATTCCTTCTGATCTCCAAGTGGGCAATGAAATAGGGGGTGAGCTGTCCATCATATTGCCTCTACAACCTTTGGTTTAGCAAAACTCTAGCATCTCTGGGTAGCCTGGTATGGGGGATGGATCTGAATGGCAAGTGGTTCTTCACAACAAAGTTCCAGTGAATGCACATGAAGCTATTGTGGAGGGTGCCTCTCTAGCAATACCTCAAGAAGCTATATCCAATGCTGCCCATGGGATCCCTTCCCATGACATTCACTATGCTTCTGCACCTGAAGAGACACATAGTGGCGAAGTAATTTCATTGAATAGATATAGTTCTCCGATTGCAATCGAGGATAAGGAAACAATTACTAGCTTGGGCCCCTGTAGCTTGAAAAAAAAGAAGAAACAGAAGGGAAAAAAGAAACTTCTGGTAGACGAAGTCGCAATGAGGGATGCTAGACTCAAGACAAAGGTGTTGGCAGGCCTGTCTAAAACCCACCATTCTCCATGTTAAACATAGCTAGCTGGAACATAAGAGGTCTAAATGACCCGGGGAAGTAGAGGGAAGTTAGAGGTCTCATTGAGAAGCACCGCATCAGTGTAATAAGCTTGTTAGAAACAAAGATAAGGCAAGTAAACAAAGCAGTAACCTGTGCTCAGATTTGTCCTACATGGAGTTGTATAGATAACTACAGAATGCTCTAAAGGGGAGAATTATTATCTATTGGGATTCGGTTCAGGTTCATATCTCACCAATCACTATAACAAATCAGGTAATCCACTGTAGAGTGCAAAGTGCCCAGATTCAACACACTTGCTACATCTCCTTTGTTTATGCTTGGAATGATGCTGTCTTGAGGAACCAGTTGTGGAGAGACCTGAGAGGAATCACACTTGCGGACCCATGGCTTGTGCTTGGAGACTTGAATTGTGTTAGATCCATCAATGAAAAGCATGGGGGAGAAGGCCTAAAGACAGTTCTATGAAGGACCTAAACAACTTCATTGAAAATGCCATGCTACTGGATATGAAGTTCAAAGGGAATAACTTTTCTTGGAGTAATTGTAGTGCTGGGGATAATAGAATATCTTGTAAACTAGACAGGGCTCTCATCAATTGTGCATGGATACATTCATTCCAGGACTCAGAAGCAGATTTCCTTCCTCCAGGAATCTCTGATCATAGTCCTTGTGTTATCTCATTGGGTACTAAAGTGCACAAAGGTCCCAAACTTTTCAAGTACTTCAACTCTTGGGGAAAGGAGGACGACTTTCTTGACTTGGTAAAAGAAGAATGGAGCATCCAAGTCATGGGTACGCTGATGTTCAAACTGGTTACTAAGCTAAAAAATCTCAAGAAGAGACTGAGAGCATGGAGTCGTGAGAAATTCTACAATGTTTACGGCAGGTTTTTAAGTGCACAAACTGAACTTGCTTATTGTCAGAAGTCTCTTGATGCAAACCCAACAAATGAGAGCATGGCCTTAAAGGAGAAGGATCTTCGGAGAGAAGTCTTAAGACTGAATTGGATCCATGAAGAGCAACTAAAGCAGAAATCGAGAATCCAATGGCTCAAGTTTGGTGATAGTAACACATCCCTTTTCGACCAATCTATCATGACAAGGAGATCATTTAACAGGGTTAACAGCATATACAATGATCGGGGGGACAAGGTTGAAAATCCTGATGAGATTAAAAGACTATTCTTAGACCATTTTCAAGACTTGCTTGGGAAGAAGTTTGTAGCTGGAGACCTTACTCTTGGCAGCTTCCATGATCTTACTCTTGACAGCTTCCATGATCTTATTGACAAAAGATTGAATGTGCAACAGATGAATGATATGGGGAAACCAATCACCAGGGAGGAGATCAAGAAAGTAATTTTTAGCTTGAATGAAAACAAAGCTTCGGGGCCTGATGGCTTCACTTCAGGTTTCTTCAAGGAGGCTTGGAGTATTGTTGGAATAGAAGTTGAAGATGCTATATTGAGTTTCTTTTCCTCCAATTCCCTTCTCAAACAAGTAAATCACTTTTTCATAAACCTTATTCCGAAAATCCAAAACCCAACCTCTGTCAGTGATTTCCGGCCAATTTCTTGTGTGGGAACTATATACAAGTGTATCTCGAAGATCCTTGCCAACAGAATGAAGAATGTAATGGATGACTGTGAGACATGGGAAAATCAAATCCTATGACTTCCTCTATCATCACACGGGATTAAATTAAACAAAGAGTCGTCACCATTCAATTTAGGTGTGAATGGACACCAATATATTAAATAAGCACAAAAGGCAATTTTAGGGTAAAAATAACCCTCCTAAAAAAACAACCAGAGACGGGTAAGGGGATTAAGTTATGAACAGGGGAAGGTGTTATGCACCCCTATTCATCTACGCAAGGTGGTTGCCAGGTATTGTTCATGTTAAATTAAAGGAAAAAAAAGCTTGCTATAAAAATCAGGAAAAATAAAAAAAAGACAAAAATATATGGTTTTTTCATACGAATAGTCTGATTGATCCAGAACTTTCAAATATGATCATACCATTCCTAGGGTTTCATGATCAAAATAAAATTGAGATAAAATCAAATAAAATCAATTTAAAGTGAAAAATCCAAAAATCTGGCTTCAAGTTAAATTCTAGAAATCTAGAAAAATATGATTTTTATAAAATATTTCAAAATTGAACTTGAATAGTCCAGGACATAGATATAGTCCAAATTTCACATTAAATCAAGAAATAAAAACCAAAAATACCCATATTGATGAAGAACATCAAAAGGGGAGAACTTAGACCGTAGGGTCTTCTCTCAATAATAAAAAACGATTTAAAAACAACTTCATGAAACCCTAGAATTTAATTTCAGGCTTCTAGATCCAGATCTATCATATTGATCATGATAAATTCAAGATCTTAGCCTAATCTCACAAAAATCACGAAAACAGTGCTGTAGGTGCAAATATGTGAAAAATCCAAATTTTATAAAAAAATGGGGATCTCATGCTATAAACATCATAGATTCATGTTATTCATTCAGATTCATCATAAAAACCATTAAAACATGATCAGGATATTTAAAGCAGCCACATCTCACAGATTAGAGCACATGGGGGTCTACCCTACGGATCCACCTGTTCTCTTTTCCCCTAGCTCTCTCTTCACGTTTTACGGCTAGAGAGACTCTTGAGGTACTTGGAGATAGGTTTGGGTACACAAACACAATCAAAGGCCTTATTCTAGAAAAAAAAGGAGAAAAACAGATATGGGGTTCTATTCTAGGGATCCACCTGTTCTTTTTTCCCCTAGCTCTCTCTTCACGTTTTACGACTAGAGAGACTCTTGAGGTACTTGGAGACAAGTTTAGGAATACAAGATAAAGATGGCCTTATTCTACAGCAATAGAGAAGATCCTATTACATCTAGAATTGAAGACAGAAAATAAAAGGGAAAAGGGACTTACCTGGATTGAGCAAGCAGAGCAGCAGGGGTTCCTCTTCTTCTCTTGGAGCTTCTTAGACTTCAAATTTTCATGGCCTTTTGCTTGAGGAAAGGCCCTCTATTTATAGGCAAACCCAGGGTCATGGTTGATCCAAGGTTTGGCAAGATAGAGTTTCAGTTTGAGTGAAACACAAGATCATGCCCATCCTTTATCCACAAAGATATTTCGCACGAATAAAATATATAATTCACTCATTTAAAGGGATATTGGACTAAAGATAAGGCTCAGAAATTGAGAGAAGAACAGAACTCGCACGAGTCTAAAGGGCCCGTAAATGATTTACGGTCCAAAGGTGCCCGTATTACCAATACGGGCGCGCCTGACCGTAGAGACATTTCGGGCGCGACCGGCCCGTGAATAAAATACGGGCAAAGCATGCCTTGTCAGTTTTTTTGCATTTTGACCTGTTTTAAGCTCTAATTACATGTTTTTACTATTTTCTCATTCTGTAGTGCAATTTGGGGTGTCTACAATGACTTACTGAGCATAAACCAAACAGCATTTGTTCCAGGGAGAAGGATTATTGACAACATTTTGCTTGTGCATGAATTGGTTCACAGCTATCACCTTGATAAAGGGGAGCCCAGATGTGCTTTCAAAGTGGATTTACGAAAGGCCTTTGACTTAGTTATATGGAGTATAGTCCCAAGAATTCTCCAAAGCATGAACTTTCCTTCAAACTTTATTTGGTGGATCTAAGAATGTATCACTACCACATCCTTCTCCATAATTTTGAATGACCCCTCTCATGGTTGGTTCAAGGGTGGAAAAGGTCTCAGGCAAGGTGACCCTATTTCACCCTATCTTTTTGTCTTTGTCATGGAGCTACTCCAGGGAATCATCATGAAAGCAACAAAGCAGAATTTTCAGTTCCATCCTAGATGTGAAGACCCCAAGATCGCTATGGTTGCTTTTGTGGATGACATCTTCCTCTTTTCAAGGGCGGATGAGATTTCAGTAAGAACAATCCTACTTGCCTTGCAATAGGTGAAAAGAATCACGGGCTTATGCTGCAATGAGAACAAAAGTCACATTTTCTTCTGTGGAGTCCCTATGGATTTGAAGGACAGGATCCTTAATGCCACAAAATTTAAGGAAGGATGCTTGCCGATAACATATCTTGGAGTGCCCCTTATCTCCAAGAAGCTTACACATACTGATTGCGAGACTCTTATCATGAAAATTAGAGCAAGAATTCAGTCATGGAAAGTTAGATTTCTATCTTATGCTGGACGAACCCAACTCATTAGATCAGTTCTTTTTTCAATCCAAGTCTACTGGTTATCCTGCTTCATTATCCCAAAAAGTGTGCTGAAGACAATAATCCAGATGTGTTGCTCTTTCCTTTGGATAGGTGGTGGACCAAAGAAGATCGCCCTTGTTAGCTGGAATTAGATATGCTCTCCAAAGATTGAAGGTGGGCTTAACTTCATAGACATTATCGAATGGAATAAGGCAGCAACAATGAGGAGAGTATGGGATCTGGTACTTCAGAAAAACTCATTGTGGGTTGCATGGGTCTACAAAAATCTGATCAAAGGCAGAATTTTCTGGATATTGAAGGCTCCAAGTTCGTGTTCATGGGCTTGGCGAAAAATATTGAAAGCAAGAGAGCAATGTCAGTGACTCCTCCATCACAAGATAGGTGATGGCATGGCCACCTCACTTTGGTTTGATCATTGGCTACCTTGTGGACATCTATTCAAAAAATTTGGAGGAAGAATCATCTATGACTCCAGGCTTGGGATAGTAGCAAAAGTACAGGACATCATCTCAGGTAATGATTGGGACACTCCGACAGCTCTCTCGCCACTCTTGATAGAAGCATGGCAGTACCTTGATCAAATCCCCAAGCCTGATAGGATTTCGTGGACTCCTAGTTCTGCAGGTATGTACAACATAAAGGATACCTACGATGCAATTAGAGAATCCAAGCCTCTTGTTATTTGGAGTGAGCTGATTTGGTACCATAGAAACATCCCTAGGCATTCGATGATTTCTTGGTTAGCCATCAAAGAGAGACTCTTGATCCATGATAGGTTGTGTTCCCTTGGTATTATAGCTACCTCAGGCTGTATTTTCTGCCATGATGGGGGGGGGAATCCATACCACATCTATACTTTGATTGTTCATTCTCTAAATGGATTTGGACCCGGATAATGAGACTAAATGGCCACCACTGCAACTTGAAAACTTGGACGGAAGAAATCACATGGTTCGTTCATAAGTTTTCTGGTAAAGAACCTATCGCATGGATTGGGAAACTATCCTTCTCATCAATGATATATCACATTTGGTTAGAGAGGAATAGAAGGAGATTCCAAAACTGTTTCTTGCCCAAGGAAGAGATCCTTAAGCGTGTGCCAAAGGATGTTCAATGCAAAGTGGAGGTTGAGAAGCCAACTGTCAAAGATAACCACACAAATAGAGCTATCATTGAAAATTTGGAGCTGATCGTCAATTTCACTCTTTGACCTTTTTTTCATTTCACTTTTGTATGCCTTTTTTTTTTTTTTTTTTTTTTTTTTTTTTCTGTTTCTCCTTTGTAAATGAGGATAGCACTCTTGTCTTAGTGCTCTGTTGGATGTAAATCTTGTACATTCTTACCTATCAATACAAACAACTTACTTTCCAAAAAAAATAAAAAAATAAAAAAATAAAAAAATAAAAAATAAAAAAATAAAAAAATAAAAAAAATAAAATAAAATAAAAACAGGCATGATATAAATTGTTCCCATCATCTAGTCATTAGAGTTGATGGCTTTCACTTTTACAAGCATGATCACCAAATGAATGGGATGCATGGAGAGAATAGGAAACTAAAATAGCTATCAAAGCAATTGAATAAATCAATCAAATAAAAGAAATTAAAGAAAGGTTTGTTGCACCTGTCTTTCAAGTAGCTTCCAAAAATGTATTGTAGCAAAGAAGCTGGCATCTCATATGATTGTGAATTTAAAAGATCGGTCTTTGTAGCAATCTCCATCTGCCTCAGAGCTGAATGCAGATCAAATTAGCAAAATTTTGTGAAAGTTTGATTCTATTTATTTGTTTATTCATTTATTTAAATTCGGGAGGGAGGTGAAATGTTATAATATATCATACACACGTGCACACACAATATTGCATGTGTATATTTTTCAAAGAGATTTGTTTAAAAAAAAAACTACCCTAAGTAAGGATTCGATAAAGGTTTTGCCACTTTGTATAAAATTACGTACGTACTAAAAGTTAGATCTATCGCCAGTCTACCTCTCCAAAACATTACTTCAATGGAATCATTCCTAAGTTCAATCAGAATGTATAAAACAGTTACTGTAGTTTAACTAACTTTTTTATCAATTGAAAAAAATTATGGGTAGATCAAAACTCAAGTTAATTATATATCTTTAAGAGAGAGATAGAGAGAGAGAGAGAGCTAGAGAGAACAGACCCAAATACCCAAGTTCATCATACTTGATTATGATTAATTCATACAGATGCAGATACAGGTTTGCTTGAGATTAAACTAAAGTAATAATCAAACTAAATCAAGGTCCGATTCATTTATAAAATCTAAAAAAAAAAATTATTATATAGGAGAAAATTAAAGAGAGAAAGATACAATGAACGGAGTTGAGTATCTCAGCTAACTGTAGCTCATGAGTTGGTTTATAGCACTGTTGGAGAAGCTTTTGAAATCTGATCTTCAGTAGCTGCCTAAGCTCATTGTCTGGAATGAGGCCAAGCTCCAACCTCCTGCGTAGATCCTGCTGCTCAGCCTCCATTAAGCACCTCTGTGTTTTCTCTGTATGTGTGTGTATATGTAGATACATATAAGACCAAACAGTATGGCAAATACATGACATCATACGTGTTTTTAATTTCAGATGACAATGACAAGGCCGGCTATAAGTTGCATGCCATGTCCGCTCTAATTCATTTGATGGCATCATATGATTATATATATATTTTTATTTATTTATTTGGTTGTTGCTTTTGTTGTTTTCTGTTAGAATCCGGTCTACTTTGATACCACGGGCTGGGATTTTTTTTGGGTGTGTGCCCCTATTGAAATGTCATGACCGCTCTAGTAATATCTATGTAAACTTGAAGATTCACTAACTAATTGACTTTTACCGGCGGCGGGTAAAATAAAAAACCACCGGTAATTCATTTGCCGGCATTTTCACAAATGCCACTATATTGTATCTTGGGGTGCTTTAAGCGGCGTTTTTAGAACCGCCGGTAATAAAAAATGTATTTACCCCACTATTTTGTTTTGACTTGTTTTCTCTATGACCGCTGGTAATTATACTTTTTTTATTTTTAAGAAAAAATGGACCAGTGCTCGGACATCTATGCATGCCTACTCAGAGTCACAAGCTAAATTCCCTTTTTGCCCTTGGACATTAATTCAAAGTAAACTTTCTTTAGTCTCTTAAACAAATTAAAAACTTGAGCTATTGAGTCGAAAGCCAGTCAAAAGGGTGATTCCACTAGAAATATCACTTTGCCAACCTCTTCCTCAACTTTGGCATTGAAATATTAGTATTTTCACATACATATATATATCCCTTATCAAACCTGTGAATCAAATGTTGAAAAATAGTTTAAGAGAGAGATTACTTTTACAAGGCACAAACAGTACTATTTAAAACAAACTAAACTTGTGAGTCCATGCACGCATAGTTATCTTATTACCCATACATTGTCATTTGTCATTGTAACACAAGCACACATAAGGAAGATCAAAGAAAAGTCATAAAGTTACATTATTTACTCCTGAATAGAACATGAGAAACCATTATTTCTTCACCATTGTTGTATCCAAAATGCTCCATCACAAGAATGGCGTAGACTCTCCAATAGTAAACTACTTTCTTAGCATCTTCCTTGCCACCAGAGAATGATCGTATTATGGCATCACTATTAGCATCCAATCTCTTCAACCACTCTCGGCTGCGACATATGAAAATTCAGTGTGATCTTTTATCTAATTTGGAAAGGAGATATTAAGAAAAGAATTTGTTAGATTTATTTAGTTAATTAATATTTGTCCTTACCCACAACATGCATAATGCTCCCCACCAAGAGTCCAATGATTTATGACTGTTACATCGTCCTGCCAAATAAAAGAGAATATCTTAACAAGAAACTAAAGAGTTTCATTTTTATATTGCCAAAAAAAAAACCCAAAAAATCATTGTTGGGAAAATATATTTCCCCATGTGACAAATTGCATGACAATACTTATTGAAATTTGTTAAAAATTCTGTGTGTGATTGAATGTTAAAATTGTTGGATTAAATGAATGATAAAAAGTTACAAGTTGAAAATGGTTGTGTGAATGTGGCCTGTGTGTGCTACTAGTAGGGTTAATTGTAACCTGCTGTAGCTACAGGCACAACTGAATTCTCGGGCTGTTATGAGAATCAGTTGGGTTTGTTTCAAGTTTGTTAGGTTGTTTTTCAAGATTAGTTACATACAGTTACAGCAGTTATCAAGGGGTTGAGAACCTTGTTTTAAAAGGATCGGAGAGGTTATTTGGGGGCTGATCTTTTGGAGTCCAGAAGTAGCTTGGTGAAGAGTGCAGCTGGAGAAAGATTAGAGATGTTGAGGTTGCTGTAGAATTCTGGAAAACTGGGAAAGTTTTCAGAACAAGAACATTCCAGATCTGTGTACGATTGGAATGGGCAATCTCATTGATCACATCATGTTCGTGTGAAGTCTTGAAACTGCTGGAGAAGATGAATATCAAGTTGTTGCAGACAAAGGTTGTGGAATCAACTGTGTGAGTGAATCCTTATATTTGTATAAGATCACTGTATGTCTGAACATTTTGTAAAGAACATTTGTTAGTAATACATTGTTTTCAGGCATGGTCTTACTCAAAAAGACCCGAGGTTGTACCTAGACTATTGTCTAGGGTTTCCTCGTTAAATCGTGTGTCCTCTTGTCACTGTTTTATCATTTAGTATTGTAATCTCTTCTTGTTGTTCAGAATCCTAGAGAACAGGGACCTGAGATTAGAAATCTTAATTGGTATCAGAGCCACTACACTCAAATCTGTTAAAGAGTGAGATCTTGGTTCTCTATGGACTATAACAAAGAAGGGGCTTCTTCCTCTAGGCCACCCCTCTTTGATGGGTCAAATTATGCCTATTGGAAGGCAAGAATGCGAGCCTATCTGAAATCTTTAGATGAAAGAATCTGGTTATCTATCTTGAATGGATATGAAGCACCCACAGAAAATATTCAAGGTGTTCTTGTTCCAAAGGCTTATGATAGGTGGAGTAAAGGAGAGTTTGACAACTGTAGCTGGAATAATAAGGCTATTAATGCCTTATTTAGTGCTGTTACTGTTGAGGAATTCAGAAGAATCTCAACTTGTGAAATTGCTAAAGAGGCTTGGGATATTTTAGAGGTTACTCATGAAGGTACAGGTACTGTTAAATTGTCCCGGTTGCAACGTTTAACCACTGCCTTTGAAACAATTTAGATGGACGAAGAAGAAACCTTCGACCAATTTTATTCAGGGTTAAGTGACGTAGTTAACACTAGCTTCAATCTAGGAGAGAAGATTCCCACATCCAAGGTTGTAAGGAAAATTCTAAGATCTCTACCTGAGAGATTTCAACCCAAGGTTATAGCAATAGAAGAGGCTAAGGATGTTGATGCAATGAAAGTAGAAGAGTTGGTGGGCTTTCTACAAACATTTGAAGCTAATCTGGAAATTTCCAGGAAGCAAAAGGGGTTGCTCTTAAGAGTATAAAGGAGGATAAAGATACAGATTCAGATGATGATCTTGAAGAGTTGGTCTCACTTGCTAAAAAGTTCAGAAGTCTCTTCAAGAAGAAGCAATCAATAAACTCATTAGTGAAGCCAAAAGATTTCAGATCTGATAAGAAGAACAGTGAAACAAAGACAGAAAGTAAGAAAAAACTGAAGGGAATCCAATGCTATGAATGCCAAGGCTTTGGCCATATTGTTGCTGAATGTCCTAATAGAGTATCCAAGAAGAAAAAGGCATTAAAAGTAACTTGGAATGACAGTGATGAAGAGGAAAGTTCTGATTCTGGAACAGAGGAAAATCAAGAGAAACTCATGGCTTTTGTTGTTACTAACAATTCAGACAGTGAGTCTCCAAGTGAATGTAGTGAAGATGAAGATTCAGAAGAGAATGGTGATCTTCAAGAAGCATATAATCTCCTGTAATGGGAGTTTCACAAGCTGCAGAAAAGATGCAAAAGAATTTCACTCCAATTAAAAAGTGCTAAGATAGAGAAAGAAGCTTGTTTGAGGCAAAGTGAAGAAATGGAAAAATTTGTCTTGGAAGCCAAAATTAGAGAAACCTTTCTGATATATGAAATTCATGGTGCTGAACTCAAAAACAAGGAACAAGCTACTGAGTTAGAAAACTTAAAAGGTAAAATCTCTTTGGTCGAAAATGAGCTCAAGTAGTGAATCATAAATCCTTTAGCAATATTATTCAGAATTAAAACATCATGTTTAGATTACATCAAAGCCTTAGAAAGAGAAATTAGTTCATGACTGAACTAAGAATAACCATAAAAAACAGAGTATTTTAAAAAGAGAAGAAAAGAGAAGAAATAAACTAATGAGATCCAAGCTTTGATCTCTCCCACGTTCCTGGTTCCTTCTCACGTTCCCAGCATCATCCTCCTCTCTTCACATTCCAGCTCCTTCTTTATAGAAATCTCAAAGCTTGCCCAAAAATCCCTTGAAGAGAAAATAGGAACTTTCCTTCCAAAACTCCTAAGGAAGAGAGAACTTCCTTTCCTTGTATATCCACGACTTAGAAGTCCAAAAACGACCTAATCTTCTTAATTAGAAACCCCTCTAAGTCCTTCTAAAAACTAGAAGAAGATCCCCAAGAAAAAAGGAAACAAATCCGCAAAGTTCGGAATTTCATAACAGGTTTTACTACTTGATCGATTGAACGTTCATCGAACGCGGGTCGAACGTTCAGGTCAAAAAGTTGTTTCCTCTTCTCTTGTTCGAACGTTCATCGAACGGCCAGCGAACGTTGCTCATAATTTCTCTATTTTTCACCAACATTCGAACGTCAATCGAACGTTCAGCTCACGCTGCTCTCGAGTTTCTCTGTAGATCACCAACGTTCGAACGACAAGCAAACTTTCAGCGAACGCTGCTCTCGGGTTTCTCTGTAGATCACCAACGTTCGAACGACAGGTGAACGGCCAGCGAACGTTGGCCATTACTTCTGCAATTTGACTCCGATTGTTACGCTATTTGAACCGTGACTTCTATAATCACCGAGAGTATCTCTTCATCAACAAATTAGGCAAAATTTAGACAATGAAAATAAAATGCAATGATGAAAGACTTTGACAATTTCTAAGTAAAATTGGGAATTAAATATGAAATAAAACCAGATAAGTCATGAATTAAATGAGCTATAATGTGGTATTTTCATGACTTATCACACTACAATCCCAAACTGAAATACAAAATTACAATAATACAACTCTCAACTCACATAAACCAAGCAACTACCCTCTGGTATCTTCCTCTCTAAGATCTAAAAACAAAATAAAACAAAACAGAATGAGATACAAATATCCCAGTAAGTAGCACATGCATGCTCAAATATATTTTTCATAGTTATAAAACATGTATTGGATATAAAGCATGTAACAATGGCGATAACAAGATTAATCCGAATAATCCCAAAATAATTCAGCAGTCAAATATGATATAACTCATGAAACCCAGCACGTAAGTCAAATCTGTAGCATTGATGTCAATCACACGAATAACTATGAAACCCAATATAACCATGTAACCATGTGTCAATGAAACCAAGTTTCCAAAGCAAAGCAAATATATATATCTCCGGTCATAACAAGTGTCAATATAAACAAACCACATTATAGTCAAGTCCACGCCTCCATGTGTGTATCCGGCCTACTAAGGGTTTCGGATATTGAAATGACGGCCTACTCCAGGTTTCGACATTGACAATATCGAACCACTCAAGGTTGCGATGTTGCTCTACGTTGGCGGTGGAGAATACCAATACCAATGAACCACATACGGTGAAATAACAAATACCCATGACTAGCTGATCAAACATTTTGTGCCAAATCAAATCACAATATAGGTCAATGTCATGTAATTTGCTTAGATTGGTTAATAGACATGCCAATGCGACATCCACACCTCCATGTACACAGTTCCAACCTACTCAGGGTTTCAGAACTCTTAAATGATGGCCTACTCAGGGTTTTGTCATCCAATGCCGACCTACTTTAGGTTTTGGCATTGACGACCCGGCCTACTCAGGGTTTCAGGCTGCTTTACACCGGTCGTGACAACACCCAAGGCCATGCCATTACACCAATGAAGCAAAAACATTACATTACTAAGCTTAGACATGGATCCAGGACAAGCTAAGCCAGTAATCAACTCAAATCCTTACTTTTAATAGTAAGTAAACTAGCATGCAAAATCAACATATTATGCAACAACGGCTAAACGCGAACAATGTTTATGATGGGTCACTCAGGACCGGATCACTCCCTCATGGAGATTTTGTAACGCCCCAAACCCATAACCAGCAAGATATTGTCCGCTCTAGGCCCATGGGCCCTCACGGATTTGTTTTTAAGGATAACACGAGAAAACTTCCCAGGGGTCACCCATCCTAGCAGTGCTCCCACCCGAGCACGCTTAACTTTAGGGTTCCCAGGGGATTTAGTCCCGTGTTAGTCCTTAAAAGGCCTCTTGTTAATTTATGGGTCTTAAGACTACTTATAGCATCCCCGAGCGTTGTGGGATCCCAACCATATGCACATCCTCGCCTGGTAGCTCGCCACTGTGGTAGCTCGCCCAGGTCTCTCACCCCGCCCACATCACAACCACCCACTCAGACAGCCAGGATGTCACATACTCCCCTTCATGTGGGCGGGGTGAGAGACCTGGGTGAGCTACCACAGTGGTGAGCTACCAGGCGAGGATGTACATATGGTTTGGATCCCACAACGCTCGGGGATGCTATAAGTAGTCTTAAGACCCCCAAATTAGCAAGAGGCCTTTTAGGAATAACACGGGACTAAATCCCTTGGGAACCCTAAAGTTAAGCGTACTCGGATGGGAGCACTACTAGGATGGGTGACCCCTGGGAAGTTTTCTCATGTTATCCTTGAGAACAAATCCGTAAGGGCCCGTGGGCCCAGAGCGGACAATATCTTGCTGGTTATGGGTCTGGGGCGTTACAGATTTCTAGTGCAATTTCCAGAAACAATTAACAATTTTAAATCAGCAAGGTGTGTGAGACACTCATAAAACACTCATCGTATGAAATCTGTTCCAGCATGTTAAATTAACTAAAATAAAAAAACTCAATTGCTAGACATGATTTTACAGAAAACTTAAAATAGCAAAGGTGATCATCGATTACTCACTAAATAGAAACATCTTCTGATTTCCTTATTCCATCTTCTAGCACTTGTTTTCTACTACTATAATTTCTTCCCACTTATGATTGTTTGCATTCAATTGTAAAAGACCACTTGAAATAATATCAGTACCCATCTAGATACCATAGACTAGTATTTAGAGGTTAAAACCCAAAAAACGTGCTTCTATGAACTTAGCCGCATATGGCTATAAGACAGGGGCTGGGTGCCTACCTGACTTTAGTAGGCACCCAGTAGGTGTCCCTGGACTACCAACTCCAGTATGAATTCGACTTTCAGAATTTTTAAATGTTCATGCTCATCACTCACACTCTTCTCCTAAGCCTTTAAATCCAACCACACCTATACTTATACCAAGACTTCCTCTAACAACCACCGTAGAAAATCACCAACACTTAGACAAGCCCATAGAATAGCATTTATAAGTTTAAAACCAAAAATGTTAATTGTATAAGATTAGCCACACTTGGCTGAAATAAAATGGCTAGGCGCCTACTGCCTAAGGTAGGCACCCCTGAGCTGTCTCTCAAGTTTTGAACCAGCGCCCACTTCTCGAGGTAGGCACTGGTAGGCGCCCAAATGCAGATTTTACAGAACGGCTAGGACTCTCTGCAATTTCCATTTCTATCACGTCTGAACAGGATTTCTACCTTAGTAGTCATTCGATTATAACCCACATCCTCTAGAGACTCAAACAAAGATATTCGACTTTAATTCAGTTGAGATTCATGATAAAAATTCAGCAATTGGTGTGCTTCATGCCTACGGTCGACAAATCCAAGTCTAAGCAAACTATGCAATGGAATTCTACAAAATGCATTTGTAAAACCTAAAAAATGAGTGCTACTCACCTAAAAATGCTTCAACCTATAAAATCTTTGATACAGAAATCTCATAATTCGAATCTCTAGAATCCTCTTCAATTGATCGTTGTTTTCCACAAATTTTACCAGATATTATTAGATTTGATCCAACTCTAATTTATCCTATATTTAATCACAAAATTGGGATTGAATTCACTTTCACCTGTAAATTCTCTAATCTGCCGCTAATCTGAATGAGCTCTTCATAGCAGCTCAGCCACTTACTTCACTGACAGCTTCCAGACACCTCCGATCAAATCTCCTGCAATCTTCAATTCAGGATCGGTAACTTGGAGAATTCTCCTTCTCTCTTAAGCTCTCCTCTCAACCACTACTCCCAAGATACAATTTCACTCCGACCAAAACCTCACAACTCAACAAAACGAGTCTATATATACATGGTTGTTGGCACTCAACAATTTGGCAATTCATGATCCGCCACTTGCTCGCCCACCATATTCCCTAAAACCTCAACCTCTTAACCACATGATAAGGTGCTTGCCACTACATTGAACTACCTACATTAGCACCAGCACCCACTTTACTTAATTTTAATCATGTTATTGTTAAATATTCAAACTAGCATTATAACAACCACTTACCTTAATTTATGTCCCTCTCCACTGAACATGTAAAATTCCCAAAGTACCCTTGCTCGCTACAACACCAAACCACCAAAACCCAGCCAATGAAACTCAAATAACCAATTTACCATTTTAATAATTCATCATATCTTAATTTTGAAATTTTACTCTAAATAACTTCCTTTTCTCCATTGTCTGAAATTTTCCATTAATTAAATCAATTAACAACATAAAACCCAATTTTTAATGTTATTAAAAATTTGGGATTTTACAAGAGAGCTCCTTCCTCTCCCCCAAGTCTCTTCTAACACCTTGAAACCTTTTTAAACCCTTCCCAATCACTCTCAAACACCCTTTATCCACCATTGAAGCTACTAGAACTTCTTAGAGGACCATTTGGAGAAGAAGGAAAGGGCTTAGCTGTTGTCAAGGCTTCAAGGAACCCTCAAGAACATCCAAGAGAGTTTTCTCCTTCAAGGTAAGCTTCTATTACATCTCCTATGTAACATATGTTGAACTCATGATAATGTGAGCTTGTTGGGATATTTACCATGCATTCACCCTCTCTTAAGCATACTTTTCACTCTCTATTTAGCTATCATGTTTAGTTCTCTTTAGAAAGGGAAAACCCACGTGGTAAGGTGGGCATGAGGACAAAAGGGAGGTCGAGAGAGCATGGTTGTAGACACCCCAAAATTGCACGATTTTTGATAAATCTTGAAGGAGAGAAATATTTTATTGGAATTTTCAATTCTTTGCATTGGGTTTGAGATCCTTAACCCATTTGAATCTAAAACCGCAAAGGAAAAGGCCCGAATTCAATCTTTTGTGCAAAGTCAAACTTTTTCCGGTTGAATTTTGTTGACTTTTGACCCCAGAAAATGAAATTTTTTTTAAAAGCAAGATTTCAAGATAACTTTTCCCGATAATCAGGTTTTTAGCAATGTTATTGCATAAATGATTTTTTTGAGATTTTAAATCTTGACGAATACCTTGGTGTTAACATATTGAACCTTTTTACCAAACCTGAAAAACCGGAATTTTGCCTTGAACTGAAAATTCAGTTTTTATTCACTTGGAATTTGAGTCTGGAACTATTTTTAATGGATTCAAATTTGGGGGGGGGGGGGGTGTTTGCTTATTTACATGTAATATCTTAAGTAAATGGAGATTAAAAAATACGAGGACATTTAATTAAACGATATTACATATAAATAAGTATTGCTTGTGTAGGCAAGGGTCAGTGCCGTGCAGAAGCTTTGCAGAGAAGTTTTTTTTTTTTTGCATCTGACATGTAATGTCAGATACAAGCCTTTTTCTTTGTATCCGACATTATATGTCTGATACAAGCCTTTTGCTTTGTATCCGAAATTTTATGTCGGATACAAAGGATTTTGCTTGTATCTGACCTGAGTTGTCGAATACAAGTATTTTGCTGTAGAAATTGGAAAATTCCGAAAGTTTTCACTTTTTACTGTCTTATCCCTATTCTAAGAGGTGGAATTCTCGAAAATAGCCTTAGGGTTTAAGTTGGTGGGTTCTAGACATAATTTTGTGTCTACCATTAGGGTTCCCCTTTGCCCTAGTCTTTGCCTATAAATAGGAGGCCCCTCCTCAAGCAAATGGCAAAGAGTTGGCGATTGAAGAGCTCCAAGTGAAGAAGGGAACCTCTGCCCCATTGCTTCCAGAACCCAGGTAAGTTCTTCCTTCCTTTCTGTAGAATAATGGCCTGAATGTGTTTGGAACCCCATTCCCTACTCAAAGTACCTCAAGACTATCTCTAGCCGTAAAACGTGAAGAGAATGCTAGGGGAAACGAGAATGGGGATGTAACCTTAGTTCTAGAACCCTCTTAATGGCCTACTGTTGTGTGAAACCCCATTCCTTACTCAAAGTACCTCAAGATTATTTCTAGCCGTAAAAGGTGAAGAGAGAACTAGGGGAAATAAGAATGGGAATGGAACCTTAGTCATAGAACCCCATTTGATTGATGTATTTTTTAATGCTATATGTTGTGATGTGCTGATTAATTTAAAGAGATGATTTTTACGCATGCACATATCGCACTTGTTTTGTCAAAATAGGCTTGTATTTTGGATCTATCGTATTCTTTATGATAGATCTGAAATGAATGGCCCCAAGCATTTCTTGGACATTTTTGAATGGTTTTCAAAAGAATACAAGCGAATTTTTCCTTGGATATAAAAGACCTCTCAGTCTAATCTCTCTGTTTTGCTCCATTTTGGAGGTTTTGGTATATTCTCTCTAATCAAAGAGAATGGTGAGCCAAATTCATGCCCTATATCCTTCTGGAGGTTTTTCAACATTTTTCCAAATGATTTTAGTTCAGATCACATAGATCACACACACTTGCCCACTGTTTGGACTTGATTCTACTTAAAAGTCTTAAATCTGGACAGCACCTACACCTGATTTTAGAACACCCATAACTTCATCATCCAGATTAATTTTTGGCTGATTCTAGAGACATGTGAAAGGTGAGATTGTCTAGTTCTTATCTGTAAAATTTCATCAATTTTTATGGAGTGGATTTTTGACACCATTCGATCAAAGTCGACAGGTCAGTTCAGGCCGGATTGCTGAATCTGTCACTTTGACTGAGCACCATGTGCTCGATTTAAGTCCGATTTAAGTGATTTTGATTTATGTATTTTTCTTTATGAGTATGCTTTCAAATCCAATTGGTTTCAAAAATTTTTGCTTTCATTTGTGTCTGATTTACTCAGAACTGCCCTATAGCACAATTCTGTGCTGTTCTGTGATCCTCTGGGCATATTCGTGAGGTCACACAAGTCACATCTGAATGGAGTTTTATGTGAGGTCTACTTCATTTGAAAGATGACACCTCATACTTCATTCATGCAAGTTTTCAAGGATTTATATGGAGGCAATCTTCACAAATAGGTTTTCAAAGTTGCCCATTTGCCACTTTTATCAACTTATAACAGTGAATTTCAAACAAGCATAACTCTTAGGATTTTAATCGGATCTACTTGAAAATTTTCCTGAGTCTTTTATTTATCATAATCTTTCAAATGGATTTGGTTTGATTCAATTTGAATTTGATTTGAATGATTTTATGGTCAAATGGCTACATCTTTTACCGAGTTTTCCGGATTGGCCTTAACTTGCTTGTATTCAAATTTCATTTACAATTATTGGTGATGTCCTAGTAGTAATACTTCCATAAAAGAGGATCTGGAATTCATTGGACTTCTCATGTGAAGGGATCATACATGTGTTTGATTCTTTTCAAGCGTTTTGATTATTTTAATTAGCAAGCTTTCTTTATTTTGAACATGAACAATACTTGGCAACCACCTTGTGTGGGTGAATGGGGGTGCCTAACACCTTCCCCCATTCATAATCTAATCCCCTTACCCATCTCTGGATTAATTATTTTAAAGTGGAATTAATTTTGATCTAGATTTGCCTTTTGTGCTTATTTTGATGATTTTGGTGTCCATTCACACCTAAAAAGAATGGTGGCGACTCTTCCCTTTTTTGAATCCCCTGTGATGATCAGGAAGTCATTAAATTAATTTTCCATGTCTCACAACTGGCGACTCCGCTGGGGACTTGTGGATTTAAGCCATGTTTTGTGTTTGTTCATGTTTTATTTTTATTCTTGAATGCTTGCTGTTCTTGTTATTTTATTTGGGGTTGCTTGATGTATCTTAGATTTGTTTTGTATGATTAGAAGATTCATGAAGATATGGCATGTATGTGTTGCTTGATGGTGTCTAAAATGTTTTTTAATGAGAGCATATCTTGTAACACGATTTTGATTTATTTTGTGATAACATGCTCTAATTTTGGTTTTTTATGCCATGAGTTGAACATAAAAATTAAGTGCATGAAATCTAGGAGTTTAGTGGGTATTTTTGGGGCATTCAAGCATGTTTTCCCTAAATTAAAACTCTTTTTATACCATGTGATTAGTTACTATATTTTTAGGTTGTGATTTGGGTATAAATGATGCATATGGAACATAAAAAATTCAGAGCAAGAAATCTGGAAATTCAGTGGGTATTTTTGGGGGGTTTTCAAGCACGTTTTCCCTAATAAAACACTTTTTGTACCATGTTATTAGTTGCTGGATTTTTAGGCTTTGAGTTGGGTATGAATAATGCAATTTGAGCATCAAAATGAAGAGCATGAAATCTGGAAATTTATGGGATGCTTTTGGGTTTCAAGCATGCTTTTCATGGCTAATTGTTGTTTGTACAATGTGATAACATGCTTGGGTATTACTTTTGTGAATATGATATTCATGAGCATGTTTGGGTGTTTTTAACTTGCTTGCTTGTGTTTTTACTGTCAATATAATGTTGTATTATGCCTTGGCTTGAAATTGTATGCATGACTGTGAAAAGAGTGGCAAGGGGCTGGGATGTTGTAAATGTTTCCTTGAATTTCAAATGCACTTGAGCACTTTAAACTTTTTGCACAGCCTATCCATTACCTATAGGAAGTTGAACCCGAATGTGTGTAGCTTGGAGCAACGAGGTCGATACTTCGGAAAGCGAAAGTGAAAACATTCACCTTAGAATTTGAGTCAATGATGTGATGACAATGAGATCTGTGATTCGATTCCTGGCATCACTAGACTTGAGATCAAAGTTGCCAATAAGCCAAAACCTAAAAACTATACGCTTGAAGGTGGAGAAACACTTTTTCGGCTAAAGTAAACAATTATGTTTGGGGAATTGGTTGTAATTGAGGAAAGGCCGTTTGCATGTTTCATAGGCCAAGGTATAATATGAGTACCATGTTGAAAGGTAAATGCATTTTTTTTAATTACCTTCATATCATGCAAAGTAAGAGCCATGGTGTCCATATGCTTGGGATGAAATTGTTCCCAATAAAGTCTATACCCTAAGATTGGTGTATCCTATAGGAAGAGTTTCTTTACTTTTCTCAAATGTGATCCTACCCAAAATCCATGTAGGAGTCCACCAAATGTACAAAATCTTTGAATATGGTGTCTAATTTTGAGGGAACATATACCCTCATGAACATTTATGCATGTTTACAAAATATAGTGTCAAGTCCAATTGGAGACTGCATTTGGAGGCCAAATCAAAGTAAACATTAAGTGGGAATAAAGATGACCTAAGGTGTGCAAATCTGGGGAACAAATGAGTCAAAAAAGGGCTATTTCGGCATTAACCAACAACTCAGGTCGGTAAAGTGATATAGCATTTGTATCCGATATATGTTGTCGACAAAAAGGTTTTATGTGTGTATCCGATTATTTATATCGGATACAATAAATCATACCTTTATCCGACCTGATATGTCGGATACAATACAGAAACTTCCAAATTAATTTTTATCCCAATGTTTCTTGAATATAAAATGCCCAAAACATTGTAAATAACCTGTGGGCACCTCAATGGAAATATGAAAAGATAATTTCAAGGTTCAAATGATCTAGCAAAGGATTCAACTTAATCTTGGAACATAAATTCACCCTTTCCCTCAAGCTTAAAGAAAATACATTAAAGGAGGGTCAAGTTGGCATATTTCTTGATACCAATTTACCTCAAACATGTTTCAATCAAACTTTTGAACTTGAAAACAGAGGAAATTTTGCAAATCAATTGAAACTTTTGTGGGACCTTTGGAAGCCCTAAAATATTCCAAAAAACCTTTGGTTGGTCTTTTTCGTACCAATCAATTCAAAATTTTGTGAGACACTTGAAAGCCCTAAAATATTCCAAAAAACCTTTGGTTGGTCTTTTTCGTACAAATCAATTGAAACTTTTGTGGGACCTTTGGAATCCCTAAAATATTCCAAAAAACCTTTGGTTGGTCTTTTCGTACCAATCAATTGAAATTTTTGTGGGACACTTGGAAGCCCTAAAATATTTCAAAAAAACCTTTGGTTGGACTTTTTCGTACCAAACAAGTCAAATTTTTGGGGGACCTTTGGAAGCCCTAAAATATTCCAACAGCTTTTGGATGGTCTTTTTTGTACCAACCAATTCATAGGCCTCTAGAGGCCTGAGTAATTCTAGAAACATTTGCTTGGGCCATCTAAAAGCCTCTGAATTTTAGACAAATCAATCTCTTTGGGCCATCTAAAAGCCTCTGAATTTTAGACACAATCTTTTTGGGCCATTTGAAAGCCTTTATATTTCAAACATCAATCTCTTTGGGCCGTCTAAAAGCCTCTGAATTTTAGACACATATCCTTTGGGCCGTCTAAAAGCCTCTGAATTTTAGACACAATCTTTTTGGGCCATTTGAAAGCCTCTGAATTTCAAACATCCATCTCTTTCGGCCGTCTATAAGCCTCTGAATTATAGACACATATCCTTTGGGACGTCTATAAGCCTCTGAATGTTAGACACATATCTTTGGGCCATTTATAAGCCTCTGAATTATAGACACATATCCTTTGGGCCGTCTAAAAGCCTCTGAATTTTAGACAAATCAATCTCTTTGAGCCGTTTAAAAGCCTCTGAATTTTAGACACAATCTTTTTGGGCCATTTGAAAGCCTCTAAATTTCAAACATCTATCTCTTTGGGCCGTCTAAAAGCCTCTGAATTTTAGACACAATCTTTTTGGGCCATTTGAAAGTCTCTAAATTTCAAACATCAATCTCTTTGGGCCGTCTAAAAGCCTATGAATTTTAGACACATATCCTTTAGGCCGTCTAAAAGCCTCTGAATTTTAGACACAATCTTTTTGGGCCATTTGAAAGCCTCTGAATTTCAAACATTCATATTTTTGGGCCGTCTATAAGCCTCTGAATTATAGACACATATCCTTTGGGACGTCTATAAGCCTCTGAATGTTAGACACATATCTTTGGGCCATCTATAAGCCTCTGAATTATAGACACATATCTTTGGGCCATCTATAAGCCTCTGAATTATAGACACATATCTTTTGGGCTATTTGAAAGCCTCTAAATTTCAAACATTTCTTATTCTTTGGGACCTTTTGGAAGCCTTTAAATTCCAAACATTCTTTTGGATGGTCCTTTGTACCAACCACTTCTCTTCACAAGGTCAATTTCGATCAAAACAAAGAAAAGAAAAAAATATAAAAATAAGAAAAGCAAAAACAAAAAAAATTTGTAATTCAAACTCATGTTCACCCAAACATGCATACATGAATTGTGTGAGTTTGAGTTCCATTATGCACTGATTGTGTTTCTTTTTCTCTTCTTTTACCAGGTTTCTCTTTGTGGCAATCATTGCTACGCATCGAAGTCCATACTTACTAAGATCCAAAGCTGTCAGAATGAATCCGGAGAACCAATCAACTGTATCTACTCAAGACCTTCATCAGCTTCAAGAGCAAGTGGTTGGGATGTCTAAGCTGTTGGAAATGCTGTTGTATAACCAGGTCCAAGCCCAAGCAGCTCAAAACCAAGCTTATTCATCTCAACAAGCACCACCGCCAAAACCTTAAATACCAATTCCACCTCAGCCACAACCTCAACCAGAATTTCACCAACCAATTCCTGAACCTATACTGATCAGGGAGGAGGAAACTGAATCTGAGAAGGAAAAAGAAAAGGAAAGAATGAGGGTAGAGATGGAAAGAAAATTCATGAATAAGTTAGAGTCTCTGCAAGATGAACTAAGAGAAGTGAAGGGGGCGAGTTTGTTTGGAGGAACAAGCTTTGAAGACCTTTGTTTTTATCCGGAGGTGAATCTACCTCCCAAGTTTAAGTGCCCTGAGTTTGAAAAATATGATGGCACAAGCTGTCCCATTAGTCACTTGAAGCTTTACTGTGGGGCACTCTGCCAATATGATGGGATGATGCAGTGTTAGTCCAGTTGTTTCAAAGAAGCTTATGTGGACCAGCTTTGAGGTGGTTCTCTACTCTAGACCATGGAAAAATCAGGAGATGGAAAGATTTAGCAGATTCCTTTTTGGCACAATACAGGTTCAACTCTGAGATAATACCTGACAGGTATGATGTGATGAGGATGGCTAAGAAGGCAAGTGAGACTATTCAAGAGTATGCTTAGAGGTGGAGGGAGTTGGCTACACAAGTTAGGCCTCCCATGGGAGAACCAGAAATGATTTCAACGTTCATCATGACTGTGCGCGCGTCGGAAACGCCGCACGGGAAAATTCGGAGTCGCCACCGCCTGATGGGGTGTAGGCGGACACCTGGGTGCCTAATCTTGTTTATTAAGGCTTGGGTTTGCGGCTTTTGAGATTCTAAGTAGGGCCTCGGTTGTGGTCCAGGGAAGTCCGTAGACACCCAGGTCCACCCCGTCGGGTGACGGGTCCCTTAGGGTTATCCTGGTTTGAGTCAGATTACTTTGGTCTCACCCGATTCCTAATCTGATATGCAGTTTGGTTAAGCCTGGTGGGACCACCTGAGTGGTGTGGGTCCCTTTAATTGCTTTTATCTTGATTAATTAAGTAATCTGAGTCTAGTTGGGTGGGCCCCGTTGGAAGGCCCACGGTGTCCTTGGTGGGCTTAGTCGAGCCCATGTACCTTTGTGGGCCTCAGTCTAGCCTGAGAGGCCCTTTGGGCATTGGTTAGTTCAATTGATTTTACTTTTGGTTTCAAATTGGATTAAAGTGGTTTCTATGCAAAGGTGGGCCGGATTGGTTTATGGGCCCCTTAGGTGGGCCCACATGGTAGCCAAGTAATTTAGTGGATTTATCTATTTAAGTTTCCAAAAATGGGTTGGATACTGGGCTTGGGGCCCGTAGCCCTGATTAGGGCTTGAAAGCCCAAGTTACAGGAAGTTAGGGTTTGCACCCTTCCTTGGTTCGGTTGGTGGGCTTTGGCGGGCATGGTAGGCCCTTGCCCTTGGTCTCGGCCAAACCACGCATTTCAAACATCAATTCACCAAGTTTGGTTTGGGTGGGCCGCATTGGGTTTGGCCCGCCCCGATAGATTGGTTCATTTATTTATCTTGATTAGGCCACATGCATGCATTCCATTGTGTTCATTGGGCTTGGTGGGCCCCGTTGGAAGGCCCACGAGAAATCAAATTGGACAGGGGGTCCAAGTCCCATGTTGGGTTTCCGGGTGACCCGGAAACCCTATTGGTTTATTTGGGTCAGTTTGGAAAGGCCAACCATCCAGCAGCAAAAGTCATAGAGAATATACATGCATCACAGAGAATAAATAAAAAAAGACATTTACTAGGGGAGATTGGTTCACTAATCTGGGTCCAAGGGGAGGGACCTGGGGCCCCTGTGGGCGGAGCGAGGTCCCTCCCCGCGCCAAGGAACAAGTTGGACGCGCGGCGAACAAAGGGGTTGGGAGGTGTGGGGGGCGAAGCCCCCCGTGGTACAGTAAAGGGCATTTTCGGGTTTCCAAAAAATATAGTAATTCGGCATTTTTAAGAGGGTGCGCTGACCTCAGGCACTAGGCGAGAGGTTAGCGCGAGCTGGGCAGACTGAAAACCCACGAAAGGCCCTTGCGCGAAAAGCGCCTCGCACGAGCGAAAGCGCTGAGCCTCGCGCGAGCGAAAAGCGCCTTGCGCGAGCTTCGCGCGATTTTCGCGAGAGCGAAAGTGCATTGCGCGAGCTTCTCGAAGCTCGGCGGACACCCTGATTATCTGTTTTTTTCCTCAGAGACTGGATTGGTTTCCAGTCTCTGTAACACCTCCCAGTGCTTCTACAAGACTCCAGAAGGCCTCTAAACATACTTTGAAATTAAAATAGCACAACTTAGATGAGATTATTTCAGACCATAGGGTTTGTGTGTATGCTTCTAGCCCTCAAGAAACCAAAAAGAACCATACAGGATAAGCCAAGCAAGAACACATGCATGCAAAGGTGGGAATAGCAAACCCTATATGTACAAGAACATGACAGTGGAATCCTTAGCTAGCATGTATCACCTACGAATCACCACAACATCAGAACCTAAAATCCATGCTTCAACTCAGGAAGATTTAGAGAAGGGAAATAGGAGGGGGGTTTATACAGGATACATTGGACAGGCTCATTGTGAGGGAACATACTCCCTTTACTTGATGACCGAGAATCCCCAGGCAGCAAACTTGGATGACAATAACAGCAAGAGGGAACTAGGCGTGGGGTCTCTTTTAACTTTAGAGACCCTCACCTTAACCGGCATGTGAAAAAGAAGTTAACTGGCAAGTGAAAAAGATGCATGTAATCTACTGAGAAAATTTTCTAAACATGGCACTGTGAGACATGGGAAAAAATCAATCTTAATGATTTCCTCAATCTTCACACGGGATTAAATCAAACAAAGAGTCGCCACCGTTCAATTTAGGTGTGAATGGACACCAAAATATCAAATAAGCACAAAAGGCAAATTTTAGGGCAAAATATCCCTCCTAAAAAAAACAACCAGAGATGGGTAAGGGGATTAGGTTATGAACAGGGGAAGGTGTTAGGCACCCCTATTCATCCACGCAAGGTGGTTGCCAGGTATTTGTTCATGTTAAATTAAAGGAAAAAGCTTGCTATAAAAATCACACAAAATCACAAAAAAAAAAAGAAGAAAAAATATATGGTTTTTTCATATGAATAGTCTGATTGATCCAGAACTTTCAAACATGATCATACCATTCCTAGGGTTTCATGATCAAAATAAAATTGAGATAAAATCAAATAAAATCAATTTAAAGTGAAAAATCCAAAAATCTGGCTTCAAGTCAAAATCCTAGAAATCTAGAAAAATATGATTTTTATAAAATATTTCAAAATTGAACTTGAATAGTCCAGGACATAGATAAAGCCCAAATTTCACATTAAATCAGAAAATAAAAACCAAAAAGACCCACGTTGATGAAAAACACCAAAAGGGGAGAACTGAGACCGTGGGGTCTTCTCTCAATAATGAAAAATAATTTAAAAACCACATCATGAAACCCTAGAATTTACTTTCAGGCTTCTAGATCCAGCTCTATCATATTGATCATGATAAATCCAAGATCCGAGCCTAAAACCACAAAAATCACGAAAACAGTGCTGTAGGTGCAAAAGTGGCAAAAATCCAAATTTTGGCAAAAATAGGGGATCTCATGCTATAAACATCATAGATTCATGTTATTCATTCAGATATATCATAAAAAGCATTAAAACATGATCAGGATATTCAAAACAGTCACATGTCACAGATTAGAGCACATGGGGGTCTACCCTACGGATCCACCTGTTCTCTTTTCCCCTAGTTCTCTCTTCACGTTTTACGGTTAGAGAGACTCTTGAGGTACTTAGAGATAGGTTTGGTTACACAAACACAATCACAGGCCTTATTCTATGAAAAAAAGAAAAAAAACAGATATGGGGTTCTATTCTAGGGATCCACCTGTTCCCCTTTCCCCTAGTTCTCTCTTCACGTTTTACGGCTAGAGAGACCCTTGAGGTACTTGGAGACAAGTTTAGGAAGACAAAAATAGATATGGCCTTATTCTACAGCAATAGAGATGATCCTATTATTTCTAGAATTGAAGACAGAAAATAAAAAGGGATAGGAGACTTACCTGGATTGAGCAAGCAAAGCAGCAGGGGTTCCTCTTCTTCTCTTGGGAGCTTCTTAGAATTCCTTGGACTCAAAATTTCGTGGCCCTAAGCTAGAGGAATGAGCCTCTATTTATAGACACACCCAGGGGCATGGTTGGTCCAAGGAGATATAGCCTGATCCTCAGGATAGAGAGAAAGTTGGAGATAATGCCCATCCATAGCCATCCAAGGTGACTTCAGCGAATAAAAGACATAATCCGCTCGTTTAAAGATATATTTGACTTCAAATAAAGCTCGGAAATCGAGAGAAGGACCAAACTTGCACGTGTCTTTAATGCCCGTAAATACACTACGGTCCAACGGGGACCGTATAGATACTACGGGCGCGCCTGCCCGTAGATATTTTGCGGGCAAGATCGGCCTGTGAAGAAAATACGGGCAAAGCCTGTTCATTCTATTTTTAGGCCTTTTTGACCTGTTTTAAGCTCTAATTACATGTTTTTAGTATTTTCTCATTTGGTAGTGCAATTTGGGGTGTCTACAGGCACATGTCTCTGTTTTTATATATGTGAAAGAGAGAGTGTCGAGGAGTGATACTTGGTAGTTTTGAGATTCTCTCGAGGTACGTAGCCTTCCCCTGGAGCTCCGACGGCAGTTGGAAGGTCCCTTTGCTCCACCAACAGCAACAAGCTTTCACCCCCTTAATTGGGAATGGATGAGAACAAAGGAGGGGAAGAGAGTGTCTGACAATCGGGGGAGGTGCCTGGGGGTTTTCAGAGGCAAGGAGGGATGAGAAGAGAGGGAGCTCGGACGAGGGGGGGGGGGGGGGAAGGGAAACAGAAGTCAGGCTAACCAAAGAAAGTCTTCCGACTAAAAAAATTCCCCACCAAAGGAGCCAACCGAAAAATCTCCAACCCTTTGCACGAAGAGTCGCGCGGCTTTTATAGGATGGGAAGAAGGGTATCCGCTGAGTGGGTGCCCCGCGCGTTTTGCCCTTGCCCCGTTCGCGCGAGCGGCCAAATGATTGAAAATCAATTAATGCGGCCGCTTGATGGTCGGAAAATCCGAATTTTTCAGATTTAGTCCCTGGGTATTTTCGATTTAATCCGATATTCTTATATTTTTACAGATTTAGTCCTTGGGATATTTCATACGTTTGGATATTTACGGATTTGATCCTCGAGATATTCTTCTGCGCAACTCGCCACGTGTGCAGCTCGCTGTTTTTGCCGCTCGGAAACTTTGACAACTCATATTTTCTCTATTCGGACTCCGATTTGGGCAAACTCAGTTGCGTTAGAATCGTATTGGAGCCCTCTATCTAATGACACAGGGGTAGGCATCTGGATCGGATTTTAGTAGAAAGTCAACTTTCGGCTCCCCTCAAGTTTGACCGCCCACGGAACCTTCATCTGGACTCTGATTCCTGCAAACTCAATTGCGTTGGAACCGTGTCAAGATTCTCTATCCAATGATATAAAGGTAAGCACCTGGATCGGGGTTTAGCAGAAAGTCAACTTTCGACTCCCCTCAAGTTTGACTGGCCTGGAGAACCCTTATCCGGACTCCGATTCCTGCAAACTCAGTTGCGTTGGAACCGTGTCGAGATTCTCTATCCAATGACATAAAGCGAGGGGGCCAATTATCACTTGATCAAAAAGTCAACTTTTCACCCCTTAGGATTTGACTTTCTGTCCAGGGTTTGCATTTCTGGCTTTTCTGGGGGCGCAAAAATGAGGTGCTTACAATGACATTGAGGCAGCCCTTCTACAATCACCTTGTGGGTCAGACCACTACCAGTTTTGCTGCCCTAGTGCAAGTGGCAGACAGAATTGAAGATGGGATCAAGTCCAGAAAAATAGCTGATTATTCTGCTATGTTGAACCAGGAAGCTTCTACCACTTTCTCTACACAGAAAAAGGAGAATGGTAATGGAAGAAGAAATAATGAAGAAAGAAGGGAAGCAGAAGTAAACATGGTGCAATCACTTGGAAAACCGCTTCAAATCAATGTCCATCCACCTCCTATCAAGCCAACCCATCAAGTTCCTTTGCTACCTATCCAAATTAATGTCCCTTCCGAACAGCCTACCAAAGAGGAGAATGAAGTAAGGAAAAAAAGGGAATTCTCAAAATTGCCCATGAAGCCATCCGAATTACTCCTTACCTTACTTCAGAAGGGTTATGTGACTTTGAAGTTGCCAAATCCTTATGCAAGCAAGGGGAAGAATTATGATTCATCTGCAATTTGTGAGTATCATATGAGCACTCCAGGGCATACCACTGATCGTTGCTTGGCCCTAAAGCATGCAATCCAGGATTTGTTGGATAATAACTCCTTATCATTCAATTCAGTCACACCCATCCCACCTACCGATGACAATGGGGCAGGCAGCTCAAATGCAGTAGGGGCAATTTTTTCAGGAGAAAGAAGATTTGACCCTTCTCAACTTATTGCTCCAGTGGGTATCACAGTCCGGGTTTATTTTGAAAAAGAAGATGAATGGGGTCGTGTGGAGAAGGAGACTCTCACAGGGGCAGATTTTAATATCAAGGAAAGGAAGGAAGAGGAAGAAGAAAAGCTAAAATTGGAAGGAAATGAAATGATGGGTGGAAAGGCAAAAAGGTGGTAGACAGAAGCATCAAAGCAGTATAAGCTACATGAACAAGCTGACGAAAATGAGATAAAGGTGAAAGAAGGATGCCAGGAAAAGAAGGAAGGGGCAATGAAAGAAGAGAATGAAGCCAAGGTTGAGCCTCCCTTCATTGATTGGGCAGCTATCCAAATTCCCGATAATGTGATGATACCTCATTTAAAAACAAAGGAGATCATCCCAAATAAGGAAAAGAGAAACTTGCCTCACTCAGCAAGAGAAAGAAATTTTCTGAAAAAGAGAGAAAAGTCAGCTTTTGTCTTTGAGAACAGAAGCAATTTTTTAATTCCCACATTCTCTGAAAAGAAACCCCCATAAAAAGAATGCACATTTCCTGAGGACTCTAAGGAGCCTTGTTCTCAGGAAGTGATTTTAATAAAGGCTCTTTCAAAAAAAAAAAAAAAAGAGTTTTTCTTTAAGATTTTTGTAGAAAAAAAAAAGATTTCCCCTTTAACATTTTTCTAAAAAAAAAAAAGGAGTTTTCAACAAGGTCCTGTTTTACTTATGAGTCATATCTCCTATTAAATTTCATTAAGTTGAATATGACTTCGACATTGGGCTCAATTTTGAGACCAAAATCGAAGAAAAAGACATTTTATATGAAAATTCAAATCTTTTTTAAGTATCATGAGAAGAATATTCTGCAAAATTATGAAATGACCAATTTTATGGCCTTTGGAACCAAAGATGATCCACAGTCTTCAACAAAAAAGATAGAAGAGGATTTGAAGTTTCTTCATTAGAATACAGAAAGGATCATACCACTTGTTGATTCGTTCAAAGGGAAGTTGATAATATTGTTTGAAAAAATTTTGGGACTTTATACTTGAAAATATGGGAGAAGATTTGACCTTTTCGTTGGAAATTGAATTGGGCATCATTTGATGGAAATAATCCAAATCCATAAGTTTGATCAAAAGGTGAAAAACTAGTTCATAACAAAGGTTCTATTTGAAGAGGCTTTCATGTTGATAGAAGGTGATTAAGAAAAAAAAAAGAAGAAAGAAAAATCGTGAGCCAGTCATGTAGTGCAACTCTACCAAGTTTGAAAATTCAAACTTTTCTTAAAAGGATAAGAGGCCTTTCTTTCTTATATCCCCAAAATTTTTGAAATCCCTAGTTAGACTCTTTGAGCTTGATAAATTTTTCCAAATAACCTAAACTGAGAATTGTAACCCTACACTAGGGCAAATTTATTAAGGCAAAAAAAAAGGGGGGGGGGGCATTATTGAAGTTCAAAAAGGGATTTTAAAGATGTTTTCAGAAAAAAGGGGACAAAGACAAGAAAAGAAAAAAAAGAAGAAAGAAGAAAGAGAGATCATCAAATGTTATGGAATATTTGGAGAATGTCTTCAAAAGGGGTAAATAAAAATGGTGAAGGGAAGAATGAGAAAAGAAGTTTAATACTGGGGAATAAGTTTCAAATGAAGAAATCAAAGTAGGGGAAGAACTTCATTAATGGGGGCAATTTCATATTCGTTAAAAAAAATGCCTTAAGAATTGCAATTTCAGTTAACCTATTTGATCAATATGGTATTTGAGCATTTTATTCCTTTTCTTTCTAAACAAACACCAAGCCTTCGTTTCGTTTCATTCATAAGTCCTCTTTGATTAAGAAATTTTGAATTAAGGCAGTTTTGATTATATAGTTGTTGGTGATGAAGGATAAAAAAAAAGGGAAAAAAAGAAAAAAAAAGAAATAAAATGGAGAAAATGTAGTGAAAACTCGGAAGGGCGCTACGTGGCAAATAATCAGCTATCTACAAGAAGAAAATCGTCAGAGAGGAAAGTCCAGAATTGGCATAAATCCAGGTGAAGTGCTCATGTTGGTGGTTATTTTGAGATACATCCACTCTTCAAGTGATTGAGGAATTCTCTTTTCAAGACCGAAGCAACATAATCAGAACCATGGTATGAAGCATCTGTGAACAAGTTGATAGCCATCAAAATTGCCATTAGGAAATTGTTGCTGAAGTTGAAATTGGTCATGGGAATGATTCTAAAGGTTCCGAAGGCTTATTTTGGTCTTTCTTCATTTTCTGAAATAATCTTCTCAATATTCAACTTGATTTTAATTCGTTTGGACTATATGATAATAAGTGATTGGATCATTTTTCAAAAAAAAAAAAAAAGCACAAAAAGGCAAAAAATATATTTTTGGCCTATGATGAGCATTTATGTCTTTTCATATAAACATTGATTTTGCAAGCATTAGAGAATTTTGAGGCCACTAGCATAAAACCTATTTTTGTATTTGCATTCTTTTATTAGGGTCTCTTTTTGCAAAGGTTTAAAAAAAAGAAAAAAAAGAAGAAAAAAAAAGAAAGAGAAAAAGAAGAAAAAAAGGAAAAAAAAAGAAAAAAGAAGAAGAGAAAAATAAAAAAAAAGGAAAAAAGAGGATCATCTCTGCTGAGGGGCAAATACTTCTTCAAGCAATCAAAACTGGGGCATGCTCAGCGTCTTTCCCTCTGGGTTTTCATTGAAATAAATTACAGCATTTGGAAGAAGCAGCCAAGCCTTAGTCTTCGGATTTGAAAGAAAAAAAGAAGCTTCGAAGCAGTTGCATGTTTTCTCCTTTAAACAAAGTTTTCCAATTCTGAAGAAGGATTTTACTGGGGCAGTAAGAAGGCATGAAGGAGAGATCATGGTAGTAAGGGCATGAAGTAAAACAGATCATGATTCTCAAATCCATCAATCAATAAGGATTTTACTTGGGCAGTTGAAAAGCATAAAGGCAGGTTATGGACAGCAACGGCACATACATCATTATTGAGAGAGCAAGAAGATGAAGAAGCAAAAGCAAGTTGCAGAATATTCAAGCACAGGTTTGGGCATCAAATGGCACCCAAGTTTGTCAAATAAAAAAAATCAATCAAGAAAATTCAATAAAATATTTCATTCCTTATTGTTGAACTGTAAAGTGAAAAACATCAAAAGCAATTGAGTTTGCAGAGGTCAATTTTAAATCCACATTCTTTTCAAAATTTGCTTGTCTCCAATTTTTTTTCATAGCCACGAGAGCTCAAAGAAATCTGAGATAAGGAAGAGATGCCACCCCGTCAGACTTCAAGCAGGGGTTTCATTGACTATCTTCAAATCCATGTTTTTTTATCACTCATTTATTTGACAAAAGCAAGTTCAATTAATGAGATGTCTTTCAAATGTGCAATTTTGAGTTGTGTCTATTCTTTTCTGTTCATTGTGATACAACTCCAATAAAGAGGGGCAGTTGTAGACACCACAAAATTGCACGATTTTTGATAAATCTTGAAGGAGGGAAATATTTTATTGGAATTTTCAATTCTTTGCATTGGGTTTGAGATCCTTAACCCATTTGAATCTAAAACCGCAAAGGAAAAGGCCCGAATTCAATCTTTTGTGCAAAGTCAAACTTTTTTCCTGTTGAATTTTGTTGACTTTTGACCCCAGAAAATGAAATATTTTTTAAGGCAAGATTTCAAGATAATTTTTCCTGGTAATCAGGTTTTTAGCCATGTTATTGCATAAATGAATTTTTTGAGATTTTAAATCTTGACGAATACCTTGGTTTTAACATGTTGAATCTTTTTACCGGACCTAAAAAACCGGAATTTTGCCTGGAATTGGAAAGTTGACTTTTTATTCACTTGGAATTTGGGTTTGGAACTATTTTTAATGGATTCAAATGGGGGGGGGGGGTGTATGCTTATTTACATGTAATATCTTAAGTAAATGGAGATTATAAAATACAAGGACATTTACTTTAATGATATTACATGTAAATAAGTATTGCCTGTGCAGGCAAGGGTCAGTGTCATGCAGAAGCTGTGCAGAGAAGTTTTTTTTTTTTTTTTTTTGTATTTGACATTATATGTCGGATACAAGCCTTTTGCTTTGTATCTGAAATTTTATGTCGGATACAAAGGATTTTGCTTGTATCCGACCTGAGTTGTTGGATATAAGTATTTTGCTGCAGAAATTGGAAAATTCCGAAAGTTTTCACTTTTTACTTTCTTATCCCTATTCTAAGAGTGGGAATTATCGAAAATAGCCTTAGGGTTTAAGTTGGTGGGTTCTAGAAATAGTTTTGTGTCTACCATTAGGGTTCCCCTTTGCCCTAGTGTAGACACCCCAAATTGCACTGTCAAAATGATTAATAATTATCAAAAATCATTATCTCCTTGAAAGCCAGCACAAAAATTGAAGAAAATAAGTTTTTACCTGTATCCGGCAACTCAGGCCGGATACAAGTACTCCTCTTTGTATCCGGTGGAACATACCGGATACAAGAGAGCTTTAGTGTATCCGGTATTATATACCGGATACCTTAAGGCCCTTGTGTATCCGGTCTGATATGCCGGATACATAAGTTTTGCTCAAAATTAGGGTTTTTCGAGAGCTTTTCACTTTTACCATCATATCCCTCATTAAATGAGTGGAAATCTTGGAAATGGCCTTAGGGTTAAGGTTGGTGGGCTATAGACATTATGTTGTGTCTACCATTCTCACTAACCCTAACCCTAGCCTTTGCCTATAAATAGGAGGCTCCTCCTCAAGCAAATGGCCATTAACTTTTGTCTTGAATTCTCGCCAAGAAGAGCTCCAAGAGAAGAGGGAAACTACTGCGGAAGTGCTTCCAGAACCCAGGTAAGCCTCAAACCTCTTTTTAATTTTTGTCTTTACATTTCTAGATCTAGATCTCTTCTTCTACCTTTTTGTAGAATAAGGCCTTGATCTGTGTGTGAAAACCCTTCCCTGGCTCAAAGTATCTCAAGACTCCCCCTAGCCGTAAAACGTGAAGGCGGGATCTAGGAGAAACGAGACTGGGGATTGACCCTAGTGCTAGAACCTATGTAGCATAAAGCCTTTTGAATGATTGAAAACCGTTTCATATTCAAAGTACCCCATGATTATCTTGAAGAACCGTGTTTAACAGGGAGAGAGAACAAAGGGAAACGATAATGGAACGGAACCCTAGGTTGTTTTAGAACCTTATTTTGATGAATATGTATGCATGCTATGTTGTTGTATTGATCTTGTATGGTTTTTCACACTTGCACACACATAGCACTATTTTGGCGGGATAGGCTCACATTTGGGGATTTATTACTTTCATTGTGATAAATCTCAAATAAATGGCCTCAATCAATTCTGGGATGTTTTTAAAAGGTTTTTAAAGGTTTTGTATTCATCTTGCACGAATTGCACACACTTTGTCACAGTTTTGCATTGTTTTTCTCCAAAAAGGGCTTAAGTTGACAGCAACTGTACCCCGACTTCGGACACTCATAACTTCATCGTCCGGATGAATTTTGGAGTGATTCTAGAACTATGGGAAAGGTGAGGCTGTCTAGTTTATGTCCACCAAATGTCATTAATTTATATCAAGCGGATTTTTGACACCTTTCTGTCGAAGTTGATTGGACAGTTCAGGTTCAAATACAGAACTTGTCAATTCGACGGAGCGCCATGTGTTCGTTTTAAATCCGATTCAAGTGCTTTTTATTTCTGGGCACTCCTTTATGAGTCTATTTTTAAATCCAATTGATTTCATAATATTTTGATTTAAATTGTGTCGTGGAGAGCAGAGTTACTCAGAACTGCTCAACAGCACTTTTCTGGGTCAATCTGTGATCCTCGGGGCCTGTTCGGGAAGTCACCCAAGGCACATCCGAATGAGTTTTTGTATTAGGCTAGTTTCTTTTGAAAGATGGCCATACAGACTTCATTGACACCAAATTTCACGGATTTCTATGGAGTAGATTTTTCTAGGTGATTTTCCAAAGTTGCCTACTTGCTACTTTTGATTTTCTCTAGTAGCAACTTTAAAAGAGCCATAACTCTTAGGATTTCAACCCGAATTAATTGAAATTTTGCATGAGACTATTGTTTACCCTAATACTTCAAATGGATTTGTTTTGATTTAATTTAAAATTGGATTTGATTAATTTCAAGAGAAATGGCCTTACTTTTTACCAAATTTCCCGAATTTGCCTCAAGTTGGTTTTGTGCAACTTTTGCTGTGATTTCCATCTTTTTGTGATATTCCAGAAGTGATATTAACATAAAAGAAGATTTGGAATTCATTTGGATTTTCATGTGAAGATATCATATATTTGCCCTTTTTCAAGGTTTTCATGATTTTTTAGCAAGCTTTCTATTTTCTTTTGGCATGAATAACACTTGGCAACCACCTTGTGTGGGTGAATGGGGGTGCCTAACACCTTCCCCCGTTCATAATCTAATCCCCTTACCCATCTCTGGATTTGATTTTCAAGTAGGGTTTTTTTTTTACTCTAGAATTTGCCTTTTAGCACTTTTTATCTCTTTTTGCTTGTTTTTAATTATTTTGGTGTCCATTCACACATCAAAATTCTGAATGGTGGTGACTCTCCCAATTTTATGTCGAGCCCCGTGTGTTGACGAAGGGGAAATCGTCCCGGTGATTTTTCCCATGTCTCACAACTGGCGACTCTGCTGGGGACTTGTGGATTTAAGCCATTTTGTGTATATTCATGCTTTTTCTTCACTTTTGAATGCTTGCTATTTTGCTTATTTTATTTGTGCATATTGTTGTATCTTAAATCTGAATGGGATGATTAAAAAGTTATATGGATAAAGGCATGGGCATGTTGCTTGATTTTTGTTTAAAGGAAAAACCCATATTGTTATATGACTTTGCTATATTATGTGTTAGCATTTTTTTTGGGGTTTCAATGCCATGAGTTAAAAAAAATACAATATTTGAAATCTGGAAATTTTGTGTTGGGTATTCAAGCATGTTTCCCATGAATAAAGCTTTTTTGTGCTTAATGTTTGTTTTATGCCATGCTTTGGATTTGGGGGTATAGGATGACATGATTTGAGCATGAAAACCATGAGCATGAAAAGTTAATTTGGAGGTTTTCAAGCATGTTTTTACCATCAAAACTCTCCTTATACCATGTCAAGTAGTTGCTAAATTTTTAGGCATTAATTTGGGGTATGAGTGATGCACTTTTGAGCATGAAAAATCTGGAAATTTGAGTGTATTTAGGGGGAGATTTCAAGCATGTTTTACCTAATTGAAACACTTTTGGACCATGTCAAGTAGTTGCTAAAATTTTTAGGCTTCAACTTGGGTAGAAATGGTACACTTTGAGCATGAAAAAGAGCATGAAAATCTGGAATTTTAGGGAATGCTTTTGGGTTTCAAGCATGCTCCCATGGTTTAACTGTTGTTTGCACCAAATAACATGTTTGTATACCACTTTTTGGGCATGTAATATTTTTGTACATATTTGGTTGCTTTGGTTCTCTTGCTTGCTTGTATTTAGCTTCATTATATTGTCATATGTGCCTTGGCTTGAAATTGAATGCATGGCTACGAAAAAGAGTGGCAAGGGGCTGGGACGTTGTGAATGTTACCTCAATTTTAAATTGCACTTGAGCACTTTAAACTATTTGCACAGCCTACCCATTACCTATAGGAAGTTGAACCATGAATGTGTGTAGCTTGGCGCACCAAGGTCGTGACTTCGGAAAGCGAAAGTGAAAACATTCACCTTAGAATTTGAATCAATGATGTGATGACAATGGGATCTGTGATTCGATTCTGGGCATCACTAGACTTGAGTTCTAAGTTGCCAATTAAGCCAAAACCCAAAAACCATGCGCTTGAAGGTGGACAAACACGTTTTCAGCTAAAAGTACACAATTGCGTTTGGGGAATTGGGTGTAAATGTGGGAAGGCCGTTTGCATGTTTTACAGGCCAAGGTATAATGTGAATACCATATTGAATGAAGGTAATACAAGGTGGCAAGGTAAAGCCATGTTCTTTTCATGAATTTGGGGAATTTTGAAAGTATGATGTCCAAGCCCAATTTGGGGCAAGTTTTGAAGGTCAAGTTAAGGTGAACATCAAGTGGGAATGAAAAAAACCTAGTCTATTGAAAAAATGAGTCAAAAATGGCCATTTCGGCATTAACCGGCAACTCAGGCCGGTTAAGAATACTTTTCTTCATATCCGGTATATATTGCCGGATACAAAGGGTTATGCGTGTATCTGATCATTGTTGCCGGATACAATAAGACATATGCTTATCCGGCACTTAATACTGGATACATGCAGAAAATGAATAAATTGGCTTTTTCAGCCCGAATTTTCAGAATAAAATGCCTAAACACTGTGGATAATCCTTAGGCACCCCAAAGAAAATATAAAAATGTCTAAAAAAAATAATAAAAAGAAAAATAAAAAAAATATATTCCTTTAAGATTAAACATAATGTTGAAACTCAAAAAACAAGCTAAGGTGTCATATTTTTTGATATCAATTCAATTCAAACATGTGTCAATCAACTTTTGAACTTGAAAACTGGGAAAATTCAGCAAATTTGAAAAAAAAAAAAACCTTGGTTGATTATTTTTATCAATCAAATCCAAAAAAAGTGGGATCTCTGGAAGCCCTAAAATATTCTATGAACCCTTGGTTTCTTTTTCGTACCAATCAAATCAAAAAATTGTAGGACCTTTGGAAGCCCTAAAATATTCCATAAAAATCCTTGGTTGGTCTTTTTCGTACCAATCAAATCAAAAAAAAGTGGGACCTCTGGAAGCCCTAAAATATTCCATAAACCCTTGGTTGGTCTTTTTCGTACCAATCAAATCAAAAAATTGTGGGACCTTTGGAAGCCCTAAAATATTCCATAAAAACCCTTGGTTGGTCTTTTTCGTACCAATCAAATAAAAAATTGTGGGACCTTTGGAAGCCCTAAAATATTCCATGAAACCTTGGTTGGTCTTTTTTGTACCAATCAAATCAAAAATTGTGGGACCTTTAGAAGCCCTAAAATATTCCATAAAAACCCTTGGTTGGTCTTTTCCGTACCAATCAAGTCAAAAAAAAGTGGGACCTCTGGAAGCCCTAAAATATTCCATGAACCCTTGGTTGGTCTTTTTCGTACCAATCAAATCAAAAAAATTGTGGGACCTTTGGAAGCCTTAAAATATTCCATAAAAACCCTTGGTTGGTCTTTTTCGTACCAATCAAGTCAAAAAAAAAAGTGGGACCTTTGGAAGCCCTAAAATATTCCATAAAAAACCCTTGGTTGGTCTTTTTCGTACCAATCAAATCAAAAAATTTTTGGGACCCTTGGAAGCCCTAAAATATTCCAACACAAAAACAAAAAAAAAAAAAAAAAACAAATCTGGATTGGTGTTCACCTAACCTACTTGTCTACATGTATAGGGGTGTGACTCAAGTTAAATGGAAGCTAACATGTTCTGTTAATTTTTTCCTCAGGTACATTTACTTGCAACCCAGGTACAATTATTTGCAACCATTGCTCCCGTGACCAGATCCAAAACCAGAGCCATGAACACTGAAGAGAACCAAGCCCAAGCTACTATCCCTGCTCAGGACTTTGCTCAGCTGCAAGAGCAGGTGGCCGGTTTGGCCAAGATGCTGGGAGACCTACTGGCGGCTCAGGCCCAACAGGCTCAAGCCCAAAATCAAGCGTCAACCTCCCATCAGGCACCACCACCTCAGGCCTACATGCCGCCTCCGGCTCAACCCATGCCTGAGCCCATGTCTGAACCGGTCCCTGAACCCATTCTGATCAGGGAAAATACAGCAGAATCCGAGAAAGAACTGGAGAAGGAAAAGGCCAGAGAAGAGATGGAAAAGAAGATGCTACTCAGGATAGAAAGGATCCAGGAAGAGCTGAAGGAAGTGAAGGGGGGAAACAGCTATGGAGGCACCACTTTCGAGGATCTGTGCATGTATCCAGACGTATGCCTACCAGCCAAGTTCAAGTGCCCGGACTTCGACAAATTTGACGGCACAGGCTGCCCTATGAGCCATTTAAAATTATACTGCGGGGCCCTATGCCAGTTTCGCCGGGATGACGGCATATTAATCCAACTCTTCCAGAGGAGTTTGACAGGTGGAAGGACTTGGCTGACGCGTTCCTGGATCAGTACAAGTTTAACTCTGAGATCGTGCCAGACCGGTACGACATGATGAGGATGAGTAAAGGGAAAGATGAGCTGGTACGGCAGTATGCCAAGAGGTGGAGAGAGGCTGCCTCCCAAGTCAGGCCACCTATGCAGGAACCAGAAATGATTTCAACATTCATGGGCACACTGGGGCAGCCCTTCTACAACCATTTGGTGGGTCAGATCACCACCAACTTTGCAGCCCTGGTGCAAGTGGCGGACCGGATCGAGGAAGGAGTCAGGTCAGGAAGGCTGATAGACTACTCTACTCTGACTGGGCAGTCTAATTCCTCTGCATCCATGGCCTAGAAGAAGGGAACCGGGTTCAAGAAGAACGGGGCCCGAAAAGAAGGAGAAGTAAATCTGGTCCAGGCTCCTCCAGCCAAGAAGCCGCTCCACGTCAACTTCTCTGCACCCCAACAGGCCCAGCAGTCTTATCAGACCCCACTGAATGTCAATTTCGCCCCCTCCGTACCAGCAAACCCAAGGAGGGCTTTTAACAAGGAAGAGAGGGAGGCCTGGTTAGCAACAAGGAGGAACCGTGTCTTTACGTCTCTCCCGATATCTCTGTCCCAGCTGCTGCCAACCCTGCTGAAGGGGGAGTATTTTACTTTGAAAGAGCCCAACCCGAATGCCACCAAGGGAAGGAATTTTGACTCAGCGGTCACCTGTGACTTCCACATGGGTGCACCGGGGCATTCTACAGGTGCCTGCTGGGTGTTGAAACACGCGGTTCAGGACTTGTTGGACTAGAAGGCCTTGGTGTTTAACACTGCTGCACCAACCCCGTCCGGGAATGATATTGGGCAGAACCCTCTGCCCTACCATAATGGGGCAGGCCCATCCAATTCTATCACAGCCATATCCACCACCAGAAGGGCCTTTGACCCATCTCAGCTCATAGCTCCAGTAGGGACCACGGTCCAGGTCCGATTTTTCCAAGAAAAGGAAGAAGAGGAGATCAACATGGTCTCCCAGAAAAATAACCCTGCTGCTGAGAGGACATAAGCTCCTCTTTAAACCGGGTCTCTTCTCTTATGGCCCAGATAAATATTGCAAGGCCCCCATTGGTCTTCAATTGCAGTCCACCCATTTGTTCACCATCCAAGCCGTCCAAGGCTCCACTGGTCATCAACCTTGACCCCACCATTGCTTCCATCAGTTCTTCTGTCCCCACAAAATCCAAACTCCAGCCCTTGGTTGTAAATGTTCAGCCAGCCCAGACTATCCCTAAACCGACCCATACATCCCGGTCCAAACTCCAGCCACTAGTGGTTAACATCCCTAAATTAGCCTATTCTGAGGCCGCTGTACCATGGAATTGCAGCGAGGGAATCACGGCTACGGTTCCAGTGGTTAGGAACCAGAACCAGGAGGAGGTGAACCTCATGACGAGGTCGGGGAGATGTGCAGGGGGTGAGGAGAAAGAAAAGGAGACAGAGGCAGAGAAAGAGAAAAAAGAAAATGAAGAAAAAAGAAAACAAAAAGGAAAGACAAAATAGGAGAAGACACCCCCCAGGGTGTAGAAAATGAGGCAGCAGACCTCATAAGAATAATTAAGAAAAGTGAATTCAATCTTGTGGATCAGTTGAACAAGGTCCCGGCCTAGATTTCAATACTGGGCCTTTTGCTGAATTCGGAAAAGCACAGGGATGCATTGTTAAGGGTGCTACAGAGTGCACATGTATCCCAGACAATCGATCCAGACTAGCTTGGCAAAATGGTTGGTCAAATCTTGTCACATAATGTGATAAGTTTCTCTGAGGGTGAGATCAGCCTAGGTGGGTGTTATCATGTTGACCCTTTGCACATCACAGTGCTTTGTAAGGGCTGCATGATTGCACGGGTACTAATTGACAACGGGTCGGCGTTAAACGTTTGCCCATTAATCATTTTTACCAAGTTTGGTTTGGACCAGTCAAGGATCAAGCAGAATGGGAGGATAGTGAGGGCTTTTGATAGCTCCAAGACCCACTCCCTAGGGGAGATTGAACTGCCGGTCACAATTGGGCCGAATATCTTCAACATCACATTTGAGGTGATGGATATACCCGCAGCCTTCAATCTGCTCCTCGGGAGGCCGTGGATACATTCAGCTAGGGCAATACCATCCATGTTCCACCAAAGGGTGAAATATGTAAGAGGGCAAAGGGTGATAACAGTCCTAGCCGAAAACTTGGTGCCTCCCATTGTGTCACCTGACGTACCCTTGATAAATGTGGACTTAACTGTCGACAAGATTGCGTTTCACTCGTTTCAATTCGAAACGGTCAATTTCATACTTGGGGGGTGTGAGAAAAAGGAAAATAAACAAACTACTGTAGAAAAAATGGTGAAGAAAGTGATGGAGAAATACCACTTTCATCCGGGGAAAGGCCTAGGAGTCAATTTGCAGGGAATGGTGGAGCCAATCACGGCCAAGAAACTGATCCCTAAAGTAGGTTGGGCTTCAAGCCCAGAGGTTGGAGAAGGATGAAGCATGAAGAAGGAGAGAAAAGAAGTAAAGGAAAACTCCCTCACTTAAGGGAAAGTTTCCCTAAACCCTCCTATACAATCCAAATATCTCCTCCTATTCACCAGTCCAAGCCTCCCTACTACAACATCAACCCATTTCAAAAGCCTTTTGTTTCGGCCTTGCAACCATACAACCCATCTCCAATACTGGGAGCAGCAAATGGGCCTAGGCCACAACCAGAGCAGCAGACAGACTTCTTTGAAGATGTGGGGGCTTTCTTCGCCATGACTGAAGGCGAGAAAACTGGTAGTGACAACGAGCTACCATTCATTGACTGGGCCGTAGTAAAGATTCCGGAGGAGATCATTTCTGGACTGGGCCCCATAGCAGAAAATGGCAGTACCCACCCACTGATGATGGCATCAGATGTTGGGCCTGAGGAGCAGGCTTTCCCTATTTCCGCTGCTCCCCAAAATTTTATGTTGAACAATTGGGAGGAAACTCCCCTTACCTTTGAAGCAGCGTTAGTTTGGCAAACTGACGCGCCTTCCAAAAAAAAACTCCAATAGTGGAATGCAATTTCCCTGAAGGTTCTAATGGGCCTTCGTCTTCAGCGGAATTATGTTTAGAAGGCTCACAAAAAACCCAAAAAGATTTTTCTATTTTTTCTAGAAAATTTAATTTTTTCAAAAAGGTCCAAACCACTTATGAACCATATAATCAGACCGAATTGGACCAAGTTGAATATGACTTCGACTTCGAGCTCGACTTTGACCTCATGGGGATCGAAGAAGAGATCGAGGTTGAAGGAGAAGACGTTCCAAAAGAAATTGAATACCAATTGGAACGTCAAGAAAAGGGGTTCCAACCTAATATTGAGGAGACTGTGCGCACCTAAAAATCCTAGATCCTAGATCGCACACCGGGCTCACCTTTGGTGCATGCCTCGGGACATTCAGAGTCGCCACTGCCTGAGAGTGCAGGCAGACACGGTTTTGCCCTAACCGGGTCTAAGTCTGGTCTGCGGCTTTTTAGAGATCTAGCTAAGTCCTCGGTTACGTCCGGGGAAGCCGTAAAACACCCCGGCCCGCCCCGTCGGTTTGACAGGTCCCTCGGGTCTCCCTGGTTTCTGAGTCAATTCCAGCCTTTTCCTTGACCAGCATGCTACCTTGTTAGGTCTGGCGGGGCCCTCTGGAGGTGTGGGTCCCTTTTTATTTGATTTTATCTTTTTATTTATTTTAAGTGAAGTGGGTCGGACCCGGGTCCAGTTGGAAGACCCGTGGGTTGCCATGGTTGGGCCTTGAGCCCAGTTGGGTTATTGGGTAACCCATTTTGGTTATTTATTTAAACTATTTACATATGCCATGGGCTTAGTGGGCTTGGATTTGGCCCATTAGCCAAGGGTCAAAGGGCCTGGGCCTGTTTATTGAAAACAGGCCTGGTATAGGCCAGTCTAAGGTAGACCACTCATGTGGGCCAAAAGGAGGTCTTGGTGGGCCCATGGTCCAAAAATGGGCTAAAGATAGCCCAAACTGGTTCAGGCCGGTTCAGGTCGAATCAGGTTCAACCGGACCGAAAAATTATGTTTTTTAATTATATTTACATCTGCTCGTATTTGTTATACGGTCCACCCTTGCCCGTGAATATAGTCCGGTTTGTCTTGCCCGTGAAGCAATTACGGTCCCACTCGGACCGCTCTGAGTTTACGGACACGATCAGTTTTACATTTTTTGCAGCCGATTCCGATCGGGAGCAGTTCCGTGGCCTCCTTGAGGTCTTCAACAACTTCAGTAGTAGTTCTGATGCCTTCTAACATGGTACACTTGCCTCCTTTACCATCTTCAAGTCCTCTTTTTCTGATGCTTGAGAATGGGATTAAGCCCCATTTTTTTTAGATCATGCCATCTTCCAATAGTGTAGCCAAAAGAAAAGGAAATGGTAGTGGGGAGGGGGTTACATAGGAGGATTTAAAGAGGCATTTATGAATTCAACCCATTAGCTAAGACATGTCATATCTCTTTTTTTATGTTAATTTTATGGTTCCATCCTCTTCTTATCCCATAAGAAGATGCTCATTTGCATGGGAATTCTCCAACAAACAATGAAGCCAGTGGGTTAGTAGCATAGTAATAACACAAAAGAGAACTTAAATGAAATGATTCATATATACTAAAAAGAAGTTGATATAAAAGTTACCACACTAGTACTCCTTTGATTTGGTGATGTAATGACTCTCTAATGATTTCGGCAGTGCTTCCGCGTCCTCCGGGATTTTCTAGATTGAATTTAAAAGAGCCTTGATGGGAGGTTGGGTTTAAGAAGAGGCTTTTGGAGGTTTAGGCATGGTTTTGGGGTGACAAGGGTATTTTGGGCATTGAATGGGCTTGGGTAAGGTGGTGGCAATTGGGCAGCATTTGGTCGTGGTAATCAGCAAGGAAGAGAGGAGGGTCGGCCAGGTAGAATGGCTTGTTGAAATGGGGGGGGGGGGGGAGGCCTCTCTATTTATAGGCAAAATTTCCGTGCCCGTATTTGAAATACGGTCATGCCTTGCCCGTATTTCAAGTACGGGTGTGCCTTGCCCGTAATTCAAATACGGGCGAAAAACGCACATGTGCGAATCTCGCGAATCGGCTGTACAGGACGCGTGTCCCGCCGTACAGCGACGCGTGTCTTCTACCAGAATCTTGCCCGTATTTCAAATACGGGCATGCCCTGCCCGTAATTCAAATACGGTCCAGCACGTTTTTAAAATGTTTGGATTTCAAACCTTTATTTAATTTGGTTTTTTTTTGCAAGATTCTTATTCGATTTTTCCGATTATTATATTAAAAAGCGAGATTCTCTTTATTAAAATATTATTTCTTATTTATTTTATTGGTTTATTCCATTTTTGCTGCCTTTTTCTGAAACTTCAACTGCTCATAACTTCTTCATCCGGTGTCCGATTTCAGCAAACTTAGTGTTGTTGGAACCGGCTCGGAACCACCTGTCCACTGGGGTCAAGTTTGGCAGCTGAATTGGGGTTGAGTAAAAAGTCAACTTTTTGCTCCCCAAAAGTTTGACCAGCTCATATCTTTCTCATCTGGATTCTGGTTCCAGCAAATTCAGTTGCGTTGGAATCGTGTCGAAATTCTCTTTTCAATGAGATGAAGTTTGATGGCCAAATTTACTTGAATCAAAAAGTCAATTTTTGACCCCCTCAGGGTTTGACTTTTGACTTTTCATTTTTTCTTTATTTTGGAGGTGCAAAAATCAGGTGCTAACAGAGACCATATCCATAAATCTTGGGACCAAAGAGGACCCAAAAATTGTGAAAATCGGGGCATGCTTGTCTGATGTGCAGCAAAATGAAATGTCACGGTTTTTGGCAGATTACAAGGATGTGTTCGCTTGGTCGTATCGGGACATGCCGGGGTTGGACACTGACATGGTGGTGCACAAGTTGCCAATTTTGCCAGGGGTTAAGCCAATTAAGCAGAAGCTGAGAATATTGAAACCTGAATGGACTTTGAAGGTCAAGGACGAAGTGGTCAAGCAATTCCAGGCAAGGTTTCTGGCAGTCTCTACGTATCCTGAGTGGCTTGCAAACATAGTGCCAGTACCAAGAAGGCCGGAAAGTCAGAATGTGCATGGACTATAGAGATCTGAATAAGGCAAGCCCAAAGGACGATTTTCCGCTCCCACACATCGACATTCTGGTCGATAATACGGCAGCACATAGCCTATTCTCCTTCATGGATGGTTTCTCTGGGTACAATCAGATCAAGTTGGCTAAAGAAGATCAAGAGAAAACAACATTTATCACACCTTGGGGCACATTCCATTACACGGTCATGCCGTTTGGGCTCAAAAATGCCGGGGCAACATATCAGCGGGCCATGACAACACTATTTCATGACATGATCCACAAAGAGATGGAGGCTACGTGGATGATATGATTGCCAAATCATGCAAAGAAGAGGACCACTTGATCAATCTGAAGAAAGTGTTTGATCGACTCAGGAAGTACAGCCTACGGCTTAACCCAGCTAAATGCATCTTTGGGGCTACATCAGGAAAGTTGCTGGGATTTATAGTAAGCAGAAGAGGAATTGAAATTGACCCGGCTAAAACCAAGGCCATAATTGAAATGCCAGCACCCAGAACAGAGAAGGAGGTCAGGGGCTTTCTTAGAAGAATTCAGTACATAAGCCGGTTCATAGCACAACTCACTGTTATCTGTGAACCAATCTTCAAACTTCTGAGGAAAGATAACCCGACGGTCTGGAATGAAGATTGCCAAGAAGCCTTTGACACAATTAAGAGATATTTGCTGAACCCACCTGCGCTAGTGCCACCAACTCCAGGAAGACCACTGATCCTGTACTTGTCAGTGTTGGAAACGTCAATGGGATGTGTCTTGGGGTAGCATGATGAGACTGGTAGAAAAGAAAGGGCCATTTACTATCTGAGTAAAAAATTCACGAAATATGAAGCCAAGTACTCACAATTGGAGAAGAATTGCTGTGCTCTAGTGTGGGCCACTCAGAGGCTAAGGCATTACTTTCTTAGTCACTCCACACTATTGATATCCCGGATGGACCCGCTAAAGTATTTATTTGAGAAACCGGCACTGACTGGCAGAACGGCTAAGTGGCAACTACTACTGTCCGAGTTTGACCTCATGTACATCACCCAGAAGGCGATCAAGGGTCAAGCCATAGCTGATCACCTGGCTGCACATCCTTTGCCAGAATATCAACCCTTGAAGACCAACTTTCCCGATGAGGCGATTCTGTACACCGAAGAGGAGGAAAGTGAGAGTTCTTGGCAGATGTTCTTTGATGGGGCCGCCAATATGAATGGGAACGGAATAGGGGCAGTCTTGGTTAAACCAGATGGTTCACACATCCCGATTGCAGTAAAGCTGAGATTCCAGTGCACCAATAATATTGCAGAATATGAAGCATGCATAATTGGATTGCAAGCAGCCACGGATCATGGAGTAGAGGAACTTGACGTATACGGGGATTCGAGTCTTATCATCTTCCAAACAACTGGTGAGTGGAAAACCAAGGATCACAAATTGATCCCCTATCACCAGTATTTGGAAGAAATAAGCACAAATTTCATTCGAATTTCCTTCAACTATATGCCAAGGGCCAAGAATCAGTTTACGGATGCTCTAGCAACATTAGCTTCAATGGTCAGCATACCCGAAGGAGTAGACATCAGACCACTGGAAATTGAGGTTAGAGATGAACCGGCTTACTGTCTTGTTTTAGAGGGAACACCAGAAGAAGAAGCACCGTGGTTTCAAGATATCAAAAATTTCTTGAACAATCGGAGTCTGCCAGAAAATGCCACTGCTACTGAGAAGAGGACAATACAGAGATTGGTGGGTCAATTTCTGCTAAGTGGTGGACATGTGTACAAGAGGTCACATAACGACATTCTGCTTAGATGTGTTGCCAAGGCTGAATCGGAAAGGCTGATTGAGACCGTACATGGAGGAGTTTGTGGGCCCCATATGAGTGGGTACATGTTGGCAAAGAAGATCTTGAGGCTGGGCTACTACTGGTCGACCATGGAACATGATTGCTGTATACATGTCAGGAGTTGCCATCAATGTCAAATCTATGCAGATAATAAGCATGCACCCCCGGGCGAGTTGCACAACATGACATCACCATGGCCCTTCTCTATGTGGGGCATAGACGTTATTGGCATGATTTCACCTAAGGCGTCGAACGGACACAGGTTCATCTTGGTGGCAATTGATTATTTTACTAAGTGGGTAGAAGCAGCTTCATATGCAAACATCACAAGCAACCATGTTATTAAGTTTTTGAAGCACAATATCATTTGTCGCTATGGACTGCCAAGTGCCATAGTATCAGACAACGCTTCAAATATTAAGAACAAGGACATGAAGAAGATGTGTAAGCAGTTTCAGATCACCCACCACAAGTCAGCTCCATACAGGCCGAAGATGAATGGGGCAGTAGAAGCAGAAAATAAAAATATAAAGAAAATCATTCAGAAGATGGTAGTGAGTTACAAGGATTGGCATGAAATGCTACCACTTGCTCTACATGCTTATAGAACCTCAATCCGGACTTCAACTGGGGCAACCCCGTACTCCCTAGTCTATGGAATGGAAGCAGTCTTGCCAGTGGAAGTAGAAATCCCATCACTCAGAGTGCTCATGGAAGCAGAACTGGAAAAAGCCGAATGGGTATAGTCAAGACATGATCAACTCAACCTAATAGAAGAGAAGAGATTGAAAGCACTATGTCATGGCCAATTGTACCAGAAGAGAATGGCCCGAGCCTACAATAAGAAAGTGAGGCCCAGAACATTCCAAGAAGGAAATTTGGTTCTAAAGAAAATTCTACCATTTTTGGAAGACCCTCGTGGTAAGTTCAAGCCCAATTGGGAAGGGCCTTATATCGTCAAGAAGGTCCTGTCAGGGGGTGCACTCATCTTAGCAGAAAAGGATGGGTCAGATTTTCCTGAGCCAATTAACTCTGATGCGGTAAAAAGGTATTTTCCTTGATTGAACATTACTAGGAAATGATCCGAGGCCATTTTTCTTTATTCCCTTCAAAATTTTAATCCCTAGTCTAGCCAAGTTGAGCCGGTTCGTTTCTTTGATAAACCTAAACCGGATTTACAGTCTTATATTGGGGCAAAACAAATTGGGGCAAAGCCAATTGGGGCAAAGTAAGAAAAAAAGCAAATAAAAATGGCAAATGAAAGCCAAGTGTGAAAAAAGACGCAAAGAAGGCAATTTGGGAAAAAGGGTTAAATTCATCATGACTATAAGTCCGGTTGACCTATTTCCACATATGAAAATTTTTGGGCCTTTAATACCCTCTCTTTCATAAACCGAGCCTAGCCTTTGTTTCGTCCTATTTTTAAGCCCTTGGTGATCTTAGTTTGTTCATTCAAATGTCAGAGTAAGATTGGTGATGACGGAATACAGAAGCCAGCCCTAGTGAAAACCGTAACTGGCGCTAGGGGCAATATTGGCAAGAACAAAAAAAAAAAGAAGAAAAATCAGAGGTTGAGTTGATCATGGAGATCTGAGCTTGAAGCAAAGTTGGCATGAGCAGAATGGGGTCAGTTTTGGCATTTGGGGATGACTCTAAAGGTCCTAAGATGGACGGTTCTGATCCCTCATTATTTTGTGGACTACCCTTTTCATTATTTAACCTGGTTTAATTCCTTTAATTATAGGTGATTAAGTGCATGGACCAAATTTCAAAAAATAAAAAAAATATAAAAAGGAAAAATTATACTTTGGCCAGTGATGATAAATCAAATACTTTTCATAAAACCTTTGTTTTTACAAGCATCTGAGCATTCTGAGGGCCAATAATATAAAATTTTATTTTGAATTAAATCCTTTGTCTTTCCACTATTGGAGTTTGCTTTTGTACAAAGGTAGGAAAAAAGAAAAAAAATTTGTGCAGGAAATAAGGCTAATCTCTGTCTCCTAGCCGCTCCTCAAGCTCCCGGATCCGAGCTGCCTGAGCTGCAATAACCCTAGAAGCCTCCTCTGCAGCGGGATCACTCAAGAAGGAAATGACCTCATTTGAAAGAGTCTGCCTAATCCACATGCTCCTAAGGTCGGCTAAAGCATCCTGGTGCTTCTGCCTCAGTGCTCGGACTTCAAGACAGCGGGCCTGCCTATGTTCCTCAAGTTGCTTCTCCATAGCCAGACGGCGAGATACCTGCTCTGCAAGTTGTCTTTCCATGTCAAGGCCCTGTATCCTAAGCTCCTGGGCCTCCCGTACCCATATCTGCTGAAGTCGCTTGTGAGAAGCTCTCTCAGACTCTAAAATATCCTCATAAGTAGGAGCCAAGACTGCAGGAGGATCTTCAGGTACTGGTGCCTGACTCTGTATCTACTCCTTGATCCAGAAGAGATAATCCTTTACATGGGCTTCTGAGAAGACTGGGCCACGCATGAAGCGAACATAGGACCACTCCCTCATGGTAGCTGGAGAAAGGGGCCCAAGATGATCCTCATATCCACTTGGGATTATAATCCCCTGGGTCGCTCTAAACTGACGAAGGACCCTCAAAGGAAGATAAAGCACTGCATGCCTCAGGCCCGCTAGAATAAGAAAGTTGCGATCTCGGAAGCTAATCACAGTCTCTGCATTGGGTTGATAAGTACCAGGCCACCTCACCTGGTCATCCTGAAGTGAACCCAAGAAAGTGAACCAGCCCTGTTTGCCCCCTGGAATATTGGGACACCCCCGGTTGCTCATCAAGATGGGGACTTTCAAGCTCGGGAAGAAGTGTCGATTGATTTCTTCAATCTGACTCAGATGATCAAGTAGCCAAAGCTGCAAAGGAGAAGAGATATATCAGCACATTGTAAAAAGGAAAAAAAAAAGCAAAAAGAAAGCAACCAAAAAAAAAAAAAAAAAAGCAAAAAGAAAAAATTTACCTGCAGGATTTGGGCACATGCTAAGAAGCGTTTCGACTTCCTATTGTAGTAGTCAGTCAATGCTTGATACATCCCAGCCAAAATCATAGGGGCCAACCTCTCCCGCTCCCTAACTTGGCATATCACTGAGATCAAGGTCAAGTCCACCTCATCATCATCTCGTGGGAAAAGTAGCTGGTGGACCACTATCAGGGTCAAGACATTAAACCGGGCTTCCTTGTTCTCCCCCCTCAAAAGCTTCTCAGTCAAAAAAGTCTTAGATAAGGTCAAAAGGGTGTCTGAATCCCCTAAGTCCTTCTTCCCTATGCCCAGAAAAGTAGAAGCCTCCTCCTTGTAGCTGGGCCTAAGAGGCGGGTTCACTACCTTCTCAGCAAACCTCAAACCCAAGATGGTTTCAACCTCCTCAATGGTTGGGGTCATTTCATGGGTCCCAAAACGGAAAAGGTTGAGGTCGGGTACCCAATGGCCAATCATAGCTTCAATAATCTCCCACTTGAAGGGAACCTTCGGGATAAGCAGAATGTGGCCTAGATGGTTGGAATCCCATCTCCTCTCCTCATCTAGGGTCATAGAATTAACCCACCTATCATAAAAAGAGTCCATAGGGTTGTACCTAGTAAGATTAGGTGGTTTTGATCTAAAGGACTGTTTTGCAGGGGAGGTAGTGTGGACAGACAATAATGGGGCAGAAGATGATCCGGATTCCATTAGATATGATGGGAGCAAGCTAGAACTCAAGGGGAGGAAGAAAAAGGCGAAAAAGGGGGTTTCTAAATTCAAAAACTCGTAAAAAAATGCTCAAATCCTGAGGCTGGTTGCATTTATAGCATCTTTTAATGTATCCGGTAACTCAGACCGGATATAAAAGGTTCTATTCATATCCGGTTAAGTATGCCAGATACAAAGGGGACCATGTGTATCCGGCATATTATACCGGATACAAAGAACAATCAATGTATCCGGTCTGATATATCGGATACAAAGGAATAATGCAAAAAAAAAGAGTAAAGGGAGGAAAATCCGAATTTTTTACCTATGTACAAGGCATAATTGCATGAAATGGAAAAGAAAATAAGTACAAGACAAGAGAGAATGAAAAATTTTTTTTTTTTTATATATATAAGTCTCGTTTGTACAAGTGATAATGAAAAAAAAAACAGGAATCCTAATATACTACTCCTGTGCAGGATCTCCTTGGCCACGTCCTCCTCTACGGCTTCTCCCCCGAGATGGTTGGCGCCTATAATAGGCCAAAAGTAGCTTCGCCATGTAGCGTGGTCTCCGACCCACAAAGGACTGAAGCTAGTACTCAATACAGTAATCCGATGTGTCGGGGGAAGGAACAGGGATAGAATCAGAAGAAGCCTTTGGCTCAGCAGGAACTGGCTCAACTAGACCCCCAGCCGTAGCAGTCTCCACTCCCATAGATCCAGAAGGCCCAGCAGCAGCAGAAGAGGGTCCAGGAACAGAAATATCTGTGTCAATGGAATAAATTCAGAAATAGAAGCATCAAAATAAACCAAGGAGGGAAAATTAAAACTTACCAGGAATATCTACAGTAGAAACTGGGGGATCTGGCTCAACTGGGTCAGCAGCAGGGATGTCCTCCGGCTCAGGAACCATCACTGGAGATGAAGGAGCAGCCGGGGCATCCGCAGTAGCAGCTGGGACATCCACAGGATCAGCAACCCGAGCTGGAGATGGACCAGATACAGGGAAGTCAAGCTCGTAGGCAGCATCATCCGGGACCGGGCCCTGCACAAGTCAAAACAGGCATATCAGAATAGCAGAAACATAGAAATAAAGGAGATGAAAATTACAAAGTACCTGTCTAGCCTGGAGCTCAGCAACCAGGGCCTCCAGCTCTTTGATCCTAGCATCCCTCTGGGCCACGACCGCATCATGCTCGGCGATCATATCATCGATCGTGACCCGCTGGCTCTCGAACCGGTCCCGGATAATATTCAGCTCATGTACCTGCAAACAAGAACAGAATTGGGGTCAGAAATACAGAAGGGAAGAAAAGTGGATGAAAATATGAAGATTACGAGACTCACCGTGTCCTCATGGATTCGGATACAAATCCCGCCAATCTCGGTCACCCCCGCACGAGTGGGTCGATCCATCAAGCACCCAATGGATACTCTCTAGATCCACTCGTCGTAATCCCCAGCTACTGTGAGCCTCTCTGCATCCTGGAAATGATCAAACTGATCAACATTAAAACCCGGCAGGAGCGTGTCGGGACCCACAGGAGGAGGAGGAACGGGGATACGAAGTGCACCGGTGTGCTGATAGTACAGGAACTCTCCCAAGTACATCAACCTACCAAGCCTCCCAAGGAAGCACTGGTAGGGCTGACGTCGCCGATCTCTATCAAAAGCACCCTGTACTATCATCTCACGGGCCACTCCGACATCCACGTCATCAAAGCGTGCCAGGAGGAGCTGCAAAGAAGAAAAATAGTCAGATACAGTCAAGGTGCAGGAAAAGAAACGAAAGGAAAAAGGCAAAGAATTTACATCGGATCTTCGGGCGCGGTCCAAGTGAACCCGAGCAGTGCGAGGCTGACTCCTATTAGCATCTCGGACCTGGGCTGACCAGCGTAAAGCAACAGGGAAATCCGTGACCTCAGGTACCGGGGATGGGCGGAAGAAAGTCATATAGGTGTACATAAACACCTGGTAAAACAAAATCAATCAGAGATCAAGAAGATAAGGCCTAAGGAAGTAAACCAGACTGATAAATTCAATACCTGTAGAATCTGCCAGAAGAACTGGCTGCTGACTCCATCGCCTCTCAGGGATGCCAGGCCTCGAACCGCTTGGCACAACCCGGCTAGGATGGTCCCATATATAAGCTGACCCCATGCTAGCTGGAGGGTCTGATGAAAATCTCGCAAGGCGTCCAAGAAGAGCGGGCTGACACTGGTCGTATCCTCCAGGAAGAAGCAGCTCCCGAGCATCAGCAAAAATATATGTCGAAAGATGGGAACAAAGGCTGCATCCTCCACAGCGACGGTCGCATGTCTCCCCTCGAAATGACGAGCCAGGCTCTCCCGCAGCCAACTAATAGAGAGGTGACCACTCCGCCCATCCCAAGCAGCATGAGGCAGGTCCGGATACCCCAGGAGGAGGCCAATATCCTCCGCAGAAGGCCGATCCAAGACGATGGTCCACCCCGTCAAAGGAATACCGGTAATCATCACAAAATCAGAGGGGCGGATCCCCAGCTCCGCGTCCGGAAGATGGAATGACTGAGTCTCCAGAAAATATCTCTCCATCATGGCGAAGATGAGTGGACAGTCGGCTCTGAAAGATGGGATGCTAAGGAAATGGTCCAAATGGCACCTCCCAAACTCGCGCCTGAGGGTCGGAGAAAGCGACTGAGCCAACTCGCTAAATCTCCCCCAATTGCCTCGCAAATGGGAAGAATGATAGGGAAGCAGCACATCGGCCCTGATGCACATAGAGGGGTGGCTATCCAAGCCACTGAGGAGCTCTGTATCATGAACAGATGCTCTCAGCTCCTCAGAGACCCCTGACAGAGCTACAGCAGCACCATCCTGAGCTGCACCTCGGGCTCTGCCACGGCCTCTCTCACCCTCAGGGGCCTGATCCTGAACTCTGCCTCGGGCTCTGCCTCGGCCTCTCACATTTGCGGATTTATTACTTTCATTGTGATAAATCTCAAATAAATGGCATCAATCAATTCTGGAATGTTTTTAAAGGTTTTGTATTCATCTTGCACGAATTGCACACACTTTGTCACAGTTTTGCATTGTTTTTCTCCAAAAAGGGCTTAACTTGACAGCAACTGTACCCCGACTTCGGACACTCATAACTTCATCGTCCGGATGAATTTTGGAGTGATTACAGAACCATGGGAACGGTGAGGCTGTCTAGTTTATGTCCACCAAATTTCATTAATTTATATCAAGCGGATTTTTGACACCTCTCTGTCGAAGTTGATTGGACAGTTCAGGTTCAAATACAGAACTTGTCACTTCGACGGAGCGCCATGTGTTCGTGTGTTCGTTTTAAATCCGATTCGAGTGATTTTTTGTTTCTGGGCACTCCTTTATGAGTCTATTTTTAAATCCAATTGATTTCATAATTTTTTTGATTTAAATTGTGTCGTGGAGAGAAGATTTACTAAGAACTGCTCAACAGCACTTTTCTGGGTCAATCTGTGATCCTCGAGGCCTGTTCGGGAAGTCACCCAAGGCACATCCGAATGAGTTTTTGTATTAGGCTAGTTTCTTTTGAAAGATGGCCATACAGACTTCATTGACACCAAATTTCACGGATTTCTATGGAGTAGATTTTTCTAGGTGATTTTCCAAAGTTGCCTACTTGCTACTTTTGATTTTCTCCGGCAGCAACTTTAAAAGAGCCATAACTCTTAGGATTTCAACCGGAATTAATTAAAATTTTGCATGAGACTATTGTTTACCCTAATCTTTCAAATGGATTTGGTTTGATTTAATTTAAAATTGGATTTGATTAATTTCAAGATAAATGGCCTTACTTTTTACCAAATTTCCCGGATTTGCCTCAACTTGGTTTTGTGCAACTTTTGCTGTGATTTCCATCTTTTTGTGATATTCCAGAAGTGATATTAACATAAAAGAAGATCTGGAATTCATTTGGATTTTCATGTGAAGATATCATATATTTGTCCTTTTTCAAGGTTTTCATGATTTTTTAGCAAGCTTTCTATTTTCTTTTGGCATGAATAACACTTGGCAACCACCTTGTGTGGGTGAATGGGGGTGCCTAACACCTTCCCCCGTTCATAATCTAATCCCCTTACCCATCTCTGGATTTGATTTTCAAGTAGGGTTTTTTTTTTTACTCTAGAATTTGCCTTTTAGCACTTTTTATCTCTTTTTGCTTGTTTTTAATTCTTTTGGTGTCCATTCACACCTCAAAATTCTGAATGGTGGCGACTCTCCCAATTTTATGTCGAGTCCCGTGTGTTGACGGAGGGGAAATCATCCCGGTGATTTTTCCCATGTCTCGCACCTAGTCTTTGCCTATAAATAGGAGGCCCCTCCTCAAGCAAATGGCCAAGAGTTGGAGATTGAAGAGCTCCAAGTGAAGAATGGAACCTCTGCCCCATTGCTTTCAGAACCCAGGTAAGCCCTAACCTTCTTTTAATTTTTTGTTCTTCAATTCTAGGGTTAGTTCTTCCTTCCTTTCTGTAGAATAATGGCCTGAACGTGTTTGGAACCCCATTCCCTACTCAAAGTACCTCAAGACTATCTCTAGCCGCAAAACATGAAGAGAAAGCTAGGGGAAACGAGAAGGGAGAGAGGGGATGGAATCGCCTTTCTCTTAGTTAGAATGTCTTCCTTTTGTGTATTTTGCCAAAAGGAAAGATCTTATCATATGCCCGAACAGCCCAAAAACCTGCATGCATAGGAAATCGAGAAGGGAGAGAGGGGAAAGATTACGGGGTACATTAAGAATGAAAGAGGATAGGACCCCTCTTTACAAATATGAACAAATTAACATAAGAAAAGTTAGTTCAAAACAGTTTATTGGAACTCTTTCTTCCTCCGTTGTTTCGCGTGGGGGAACTCCCCTCCCGGGGAGTCCCGTTTATATGCACCAAGCAAACAGATTAGATAGAAAGAATAAAACAAAGAACAGCTTTAAAATGTCAAAACGATCACTTATTAAGAGAACTTTTAATGTAATACAAAGCTAATTAAAAGCTTACCGTGCTATTATTACCTTATTCTGAGGTGTGGAGGTTCTCTGAATGATTTTGACAGCGCTTCCGCACTCCCTTTGATTCTCTGAAATGGGTTTGGAAAGAGCCTCCTTGCCTTCAAGATTAAAAGGGATGGAAGGTGACAAGAATGGGTGGAGCCTAAGGGTATTTTGGGAATAAAATTTGGGTTGAAAAGGGCAGATGGTCTTTGGCAGAGTGTTGGACGAGCAGGGGGCGGAGAAGGAAAGGGGGGACCATCAAGGGCCAGCTTACACAAATGGGGGGCTGGCCCCCTATTTATAGGCATTTTTTTTCGTGCTCGTATTTGAAGGGGCATGTCTTGCCTGTACTTCAAATGCGGGCATGCCTTGCCCGTACTTCAAATGCGGGCGAAATAAACACGTTTTAAAATCTCGCGAATTCGCCAGCTGTCGCCGTACAGGATGCGTGTCCTGCTTCTAGAAGGCTTGCCCGTATTTGAATTATGGGCATGCCTCACCCGCACTTCAAATACGGGCGCGCACGTTTTTTAAATGCTGGATTTGAAACACTTTATTAAATTTGATTTTTAATAAAGATTTTATCCGATTTTTTGATTATTATATTATAAAAACGAGATTTTTATTAAAATATTATTAAAAGAATAAAGATATTTCTATTAAATGATTATTTTATTCATTTATTCTGCTTTTTGTTGCTGTTTTGCCACATGGGCAGCTTTCTTTGAAACTTCAACTGCCCATAACTTTTCCGTTCGAACTTCGATTTCAGCCAATTTGGTGTCGTTGGAATCAGCTCAGAATGCTCTATCCAATGGGATCAAATTGGATAGTTGAATTTGGGTCGAGCAAAAAGTCAACTTTCGCTTCCCCAAAAATTTGACCAGCTCATAACTTTCTCATCCGGACTTCGATTCCAGCAAACTCAGTTGTATTAGAACCATGTTGAAATTATCTTTTCAATGAGAGGAAGTTTGATGGTCAATTATTTTTGGATCAAAAAGTCAAATTTTGGCCCCCTCAGGGTTTGACTTTTTTAATTAAAATTTTTATTTTCTGCATTTTCGGGGGTGTAAAAATCAGGTGTCTACACTTAGTTCTAGAACCCTCTTAATGGCCTACTGTTGTGTGAAACCCCATTCCCTACTCAAAGTACCTCAAGATTATTTCTAGCCATAAAAGGTGAAGAGAGAACTAGGGGAAATGAGAATGGGAATGGAACCTTAGTCATAGAACCCCATTTTTAATGCTATATGTTATAATGTGTTGATTAATTTAAAGAGATGATTTTTACACATGCACACATCGCACTTGTTTTGTCGAAATAGGCTTGCATTTTGGATCTACCGTATTCATTATGATAGATTTGAAATGAATGGCCCCAAGCATTTCTTGGACATTTCTGAATGGTTTTCAAAAGAATACAAGTGAATTTTTCCTTGGATATAGAAGACCTCTCGGTCTAATCTCTTTGTTTTGGGCATTTTTGCTCCATTTTGGGGGTTTTGGTATATTCTCTCCAATCAAAGAGAATGGTGAGCCAAATTCGTGCCCTATATCCTTCTGGAGGGTTTTCAGCATTTTTCCAAATGATTTTAATTCAGATCACACAAATCACACACACTTGCCCACTGTTTGGACTTGATTCTGCTTAAAAGTCTCAAATTCGGACAGCACCTACACCCGATTTTAGAACACCCATAACTTCATCATCCAGATTAATTTTTGGCTGATTCCAGAGACATGTGAAAGGTGAGATTGTCTAGTTCTTATCCGTAAAATTTCATCAATTTTTATGGAGTGGATTTTTGACACCATTCGATCAAAGTAGACAGGTCAGTTCAGGCTGGATTGCTGAACCTGTCACTTTGACTGAGCACCATGTGCTCGATTTAAGTGATTTGATTTCTGTGTTTTTCTTTATGAGTATGCTTTCAAATCCAATTGGTTTCAAAATTTTTTGCTTTCATTTGTGTCTGATTTACTCAGAACTGCCCTATAGCACAATTCTGTGCTGATCTGTGATCCTCTAGGCATATTCGTGAGGTCACACAAGTCACATCCGAATGGAGTTTTGTGTGAAGTCTATTTCATTTGAAAGATGGCACCTCATACTTTATTCATGCAAGTTTTCAAGGATTTATATGGAGCCAATCTTCACAAATAGGTTTTCAAAGTTTCCCACTTGCCACTTTTATCAACTTATAACAGTGAATTTTAAACAAGCATAACTCTTAGGATTTTAATCGGATCTACTTGAAAATTTTCCTGAGTCTTTTATTTGTCATAATCTTTCAAATGGATTTGGTTTGATTCAATTTGAATTTGATTTGAATGATTTTATGGTCAAATGGCTCCATCTTTTATCGAGTTTTCCGGATTGGCCTTAACTTGCTTGTATTCAAATTTCATTTACAATTATTGGTGATGTCCTAGTAGTAATACTTCCATAAAAGAGGATCTGGAATTCATTGGACTTCTCATGTGAAGGGATGATACATGTGTTTGATTCTTTTCAAGTCTTTTGATTATTTTAATTAGCAAGCTTTCTTTACTTTGAACATAAACAATACTTGGCAACCACCTTGTGTGGGTGAATGGGGGTGCCTAACACCTTCCCCCGTTCATAATCTAATCCCCTTACCCATCTCTGGATTTTTTATTTTAAAGTGGAATTAATTTTGATCTAGATTTGCCTTTTGTGCTTATTTTGATGATTTTGGTGTCCATTCACACCTAAAAAGAATGGTGGTGACTCTTCCCTTTTTCGAATCCCCTGTGATGATCAGGAAGTCATTAAATTGATTTTCCATGTCTCACAATGGTGCCTCCCCCTAAAGGAGGCACGCACATCGTGCACCTCCCGACAATAGAATGCGCCCGCGGATTGACACGCGCACAATAAGGAATGATTTGTTTGTCTTTGATTGCGTAGCATGATCATGGTTTGACCAATCAGACCCCAAGCAATAGGCCTCTCAGGCCCTTGATTTGGTCTTCCCTTTATAATGTACTAAATCACTTGCTTCAACAAAGGTGGAGAATCTCACCCCCCACCTCAAAAATCTTGAGTTTTGCAACTCAGGTGTCGGAAGAAGGGTCCAAGTCTTGATTTCCTTCCCCTTTGGTTAAAAGCAACTCAATATTGATTTAAATTGTTAATCAAGAGATTTGGACACCACTGTGGGTCAACAAAGTGTCCCACAGTCATCTTAGACCCAGCTAACGGAGGCAGGGATCCCAAAATCCTTGAAAAATGCATTTTGGAGTATTAAGAGTAGAACTGTATACTCAGTACGGTTCTGCTAAAGAACCGTACTGTGTATATGATTCTTCCTTGGGAGATTACAAAGTGTATTTTTCCCCCATTTGTGATTAATCTCAATCTCGAAGGGTCTTTGGGCATCCGGAAACCAATGTTGGGCCCTAGGCTTCCTTTAAGCCCTACTTGATTTCATACGGAGACCCGTTCCTCTTTCAAACACCCAGATCCTTTCTAAATGGATAGGAGACCATGTTCATACCTCATTGGTTGCCCCAAACCCACTGCTCCTTTTAAAAATCAAAGGAATAAACTTAATAAGGCAAAATGAGGATAAGGACAGGATTGCTAGAGCACTGTATTGTACATATGGTTCTTAAGGAAATAGGCTCCACCGTACTGAGTATATGGTGTAGCTTGTTTTATCTTATTCAGTGGCTTTTCAGTCCTTTATTTGTTATAAAAATCACCTCCAAAACAAAATAAGTAAGCCAAAAGGTTTGCTACCAAAACTGCAACCCTAAATGGGACTTAGGCCTACTTTTAGGCCTTGCTCGGCATTCCGTGGGCCTTCCAATAGGGCCCACCCTTCAGACAAAGGTCACTACAAATAAAACAGACATAAATCAGAAAAAAGGACCTTCACCACTCATTTGGTCCCACAAAGGTTGAATCAAAACATGCTTGCTTAGGACAGGTGAGATAAAGTGGTTAACACGATCTAAAATCAACCAGGGATGACCCATGGGACACGTCTTCGACGAGGCGTACCAAAGTGTTTATGAACTTCCCCGAACCGTAACCAAGTACTTAACCAAAATGTCGATGCACAGAACACCTATTACACAAATTCTTAGGCATCTAGTTGTCTGCCTCCACCCATTCAGGTCAAATCCCTTAATCCTTTAATTCCAGTCCCATCTTGAATGCGTGTGATCCTTTCATGCATTCACATGAGAGTGCACATGGCATTATTGAAAGAGGTGACTGCATACCTTTCTACATGTGTGCCATAGATTGATGTGCGCACAGGTACATCTCTCAAGGTATGAGAGCATCAACATAGAAGGAAAAGAAGATGGGAGAACTTAAAGACAAGGATATTGAGGCATGCATTTCATTATATGATCACATTTGAACAAAATTCAAGTGTGTTACATAAAATAAAAGTAGAAGGCTTACCTTAAGGAATGGAGGCTCTTAGAGATGCTTTGAGTTCCCTCCAAGTGATGAAACAAGTGAAGCCTCCTTCTTTAGCTCCAAGATGGTTTGCTTTTCCAGTTATTTCAAGTTATAGATGGGTCTCTTTAAGCTAGAATGGATTTGGAGGGATTTGAGGTGGTTTAGAAGGATCTTGAAGGCTTAGAGGAGCTGTAACTAGGAGACCTTCGGAACTCAGGTGAAGAGAATGAAGAAAAAAAAATGAGCTCCCTCAAAACAGTTCAAAAATTGGGCTTTTATAGCCTAGGGAAGTTGCAAAACACGTCCTTTCAAAAATCCAAATTCCGAATTTTACGGGATCTGTCTGCGAATAGGTGGGATTGCGATTAGACATTGCACCATATTTTCAATACGGTGCAACGTGTTTTGCACCGTATTGCAAATATGGTGCAAAGCAAATCTTATCAAATCAATTTGCCCGATTATCTCATTCTTTTGGTGTGAATAAGGGTCTGGATAAATAAACAAACGACGGAAGAATAGCTCTGGTTTTCATTTTGGATCAGGGAGAGATTCAAACCTTTGCATCAGTGGAGCTCTCAACATCAAGCAAAGCTTGTAATCCATTTTTACCAAGTATGAGTGTTACAGTTTATCCTTGTAGTTTGTCTTTGAATTTGAATTTATTAGATAATGCTCATGAAGAAATCTGGTTTGTAATTGACATCTCAGACATTGTTCTGCATGTATTCAAATTATCAATAAGGTTCATGCTAATCTTTTGATCCATTGTTATGATGTTCACTGCAGGATTGTTTCATCGATGATCCCTTTAAAACATTACCCAAGTCGTGTGATTGCTTGTGATGGGTCGCATCATGGAATGGGGTTGATTCATTATTTCTTAAGACTATCTCATGCGCAACACATATTTTCCTTCGTCCATTTGTTCTTCATGAAACATTTTTTTTTAATTGGAGCATGATTATTTCAATGGTTTAAGTTAGCATTTGAGTCCATGTAACCCAACACTAGTCATGGCTATACGCAATCATCTACTTTTTTTTTTTTTTTCCTAATTGTTGGTCTTTATTTGATTGCCATTCGTCAAGTTATGTGGGTTGTGCTCTTTTATCTTCCTTGTATATTAGTGATCCTCCAAGGTATGGCCAATCATAGAAGTGATTGAGTTGATTGTGATGATATTTGGATTTCTTCATTTTTCTTTCATTCCTTAATTTACATGTGCTTTTGATGCCGCTACTGGTTTACTGTGGTTGTCTTTATACTAGCAAAATCATCATATATTATGTAATGATCAATGTTTAAAAAACAAAATTCTATTTATAAAAATTTATACTACAACCACGTTAAAACTATAAGTAGATGTATTAAATGCTATTTGCAAAATAGATGCATGATACATAAGATGGTTACAAAAATATGCTTGTTCTATTATCAGCATTTTTCCTTTCACTGAAATAAAAACTATGAGAGGGCACCACTTGAAGGCATTTTTAGCGGCGGATCAAGACCGCGGCTAAATCTTGAATGACCACCGCTAAAACTCCATCACAACGACGCTTGTCCGCCGTTGATTCACTTGTTGCTGAATGTAATGCCCCGGATCCGAGTTACGTAGAAAAAACCATAACTCATCTCCAGAGGTTAATATGTAACACAGGATCACAATATCAGAGTAAAGGAAAAACATAAATGTAATAATAACTATATAATAGAGTGCGCTAAAAATAATCCCAAACTGAAATAAACTTACATGACCAAGTAACTACTCGCAAGTATCGTCCTCTCCAAGAGCAGCTGAAAACAAAACAAAACAAACGGGATGAGATACGAATATCCCAGTGAGCAGTATATGCATGCAGAAATAGTTATCCTCAATTATATACATGCCACAATCAATAACCAGCACAAATAGTCGATAGAGATAAACTCCGAAGTTGAAAACCAACTACAATGCCGATTAAACAACGAATGGGCAATGTCATGCCTATTGTTTCTGTAACGCCTCGGATCCAAGTTACGTAGAGAAACCATAACTTATCTCCGAAGGTTAATATATAACCCAGGATTGCAATATCAGAGTGAAGGAAAACATGAATAAATCAATAACAAGATAATCAGAGTGCACTATAACCCAAGCTCAACAATAAAAAGAAAATACCATAACCAATGCTAACTCACATGAACCAATCATATACCCGCTGGTGCCGTCCTTACCAGAATATGAAAACAAAACAAAACGGAAAAGAATGAGATACGAATATCCCAGTAAGCAGCACATGCATGCTAAAATATAGTTTATTAGTTCTAAAACATGATACAGTTGTAAATCATGCAACAGTGGCGATAATATATCAGTTTCGAATAATCTGAATAACCCAACAATAAAACATCGCTCAGTACGAGATAACAAGAATAATCCATTATAACGAACATATATGAATCAATCAAAAACAACAGTCGATGAGTCACTGCAGGACTCATGAAATAAGACTGCCTTTAACTAGTGTAAGACCATGCTCACTGTGCCACCTCCCGGCTTATGTGCCAAGCCGAGCTATACGGTCATCGACTTATTGCAGGAGAACCCATCCAGATATAGTAATGGGTTGGCAAGTACTAATCCAGTCATAGTCCGAGATACACGATAAAATGAGGGATAACCACAGCCAACCAGATACAGCGAAGGCCTCACCAAGGTACATGGTGGAACAAAGTGTTACGACTAGCAAAGAACAATCTTTTCCACTATCTAGCTCCTAACATGGATCCATATCGAGCTATGCCCACTAGACTCTAAAACCAAAACCAACAGAGAAATCCAGTAAGCACAACTCATCTCAATCTCAATCATATCATCCCGAGCTACATAGGGCATCCTTGAGATACACGGAGGTAACAACATCCTGAGATACACAGGGCATCTCAAACCGTATCTCCCAATATATGGAGGAAAACCAATTCGAAACCAGAAAACCAATCATTCATAATCAGTTAAAAATCCTCTTTCCGTATGATCCGCTTAAAACCAGTTCGATGTAAAGATTCCATAATCATGACAATCTCGACTAAACCGAGGTGAAAACCAATGCTAATAATCAAGGTTTAACCATTATATATTTAGTTTTACTAGCTCATTCCATTAACTTGCACAAAATCCCTTTTTAATGTCAAATTTATGTAAAAAGTGTATTTCTCAACTCAGCCGAGAACTCCAAATGCTAAAATCATAATTCAGCTCTCTAAATAACTCAGATTGGTTTTACTCATATTAAGCTTAAATAGCAGATTTCTACTAGTATAATTATCCATAATTTTCATGAGGATTAACCTTAGTTCACTCTTAATTAACTTAAATCCTTAAGATCTTCCTTTAGTATTCCCAATTCATTTAAAAGCAACTTATTAATTTCTTCTTCTAGATTATTTTAATTTCTGCAGATTTTCTCTAACTGTGAGACATGGAAATGTCACCTAAGATGACTTCCGATATCATCACACGGGGATGGGTAAAAATAGAGAGTCGCCACCATTCAAATGTTAAGGTGTGAATAGACACCAAAGGGATCATAAATGCCAAATAGAGCTAAGTAGCTCTAATTCAAGGAAAAAATCCAGAGATCAGGTAAGGGGAATTAGTTATGAGAGGGGGAAGGTTTTAAGCACCCCCACTCATCCGTACGAGATGGTGGCAACATGCTTGCTCATGCTCAAAAATTGTTTGCTAACTAAAACTACCAAAGGAGTGCTTGAAATTAAGCACCATGTTTGTGATTCCTCCATATGAATAATCCAATGAACTTGGATTCTCTTTATGGACATACCACTTCTAGAACTTCATGAGTGAATGAAAAACGAAGTAAAATTGAAGAGAAACCAAGCTAAGGTAAAATCTGGAAAAATCAGATTGCAAGAGCTTGAAAGCTTCAGTTAGCCACAAATCACTCAATTTAGATCCAAATTAAATGAAACCAAGGCCATTTGAAATTTGGTATGAAGTGGAATATTCAGTAAGAAAATCATCCCATTCCAATTTAAAACAAGGGAGAAATACTCTATTGAAATCTGTTGCTGTAAACCAGAAAAAGCGTTGAGTAAGCAATTTTGAAACTCTATTCGTGGAGTTTGGCTCCATATAAATTCATGAAAACCTGCATGGATGAAGTATATGGTGCCATCTTTCAAACGAAATAGGTCTTACATCAAACTCCATCTATTTGTGACTTGTGTGTCCTCTTGAACGTGCCTAGAGGATCACAAATAAACCCAGAACTCTGTTATAGAGCCACTCTGAGTCAATCAAGCACACAAGCCACAAATCCAAACAAAAGCCCGTAAAACCTGCTAGAATAGACAATAGACTCTTCAAGGAAAACACAGAGATTGAAATCACTCAAAACGGATTAAAATTGAGCAAATGGGGCTCAATCAAAGTGGCAAGTTCAGCAATCTGGACTGAACTAACCTGCCAACTTTGAACAGATGGTGTCAAAAAATGGCTCCATAAAAATTGATAAAAATTTCCAGATACTAAATAGATAATCTCATCTATCACATGTCTTTAGAATCACTTAGAAATTCATCCGGATGATGAAGTTATGAGCATTCTAAGACAGGCCACAGATGCTGCCCTGTTTTGAAGATTTTTGAATAAAAGACCAAAATCAATGCATGTGTGCATGTGGATTCGGCCAAAACTACATGAAATCATGAAAAACAACTCATGAAGTCCTAAAAATTCATTCTAAGGCCAATGATCTCAGACTTCCCATATTAAACATGGAAAATCCAAGATCTTGCACATTCTTGCAAAAACAGTGAAAAGTGTGTTTGATAGTGATGGAAATCATATTTCTAGGAGAAGGTTGGAATCCATTGCTATTGAGAGCATGAATTCTTGTATCTTCTCCAAATACAAGTACAAATCAGATCAGAGAAGCAACCATAGGTACAAAAAAATAACCAGCATGCTCTTCATCATATGTAGGTTCTAAGCCTAGAGGATCCAGTCCAACTTCTTTTTCCCAAGGCTCTCTCTTCACGTTTTACGGTTAGAGAGGATTCACAGGTACTTTGGAAGAAGTTTGGGGCTTGCAAACAACCACAAACTGGCTTTACACTACAGAAAGGTAGAAGTTGGGAGCTTGCTGGAATGTAAAGAGGAAACCAGAAATCTAAAGAGAACTTTACCTTTAGTAGCTTGAACTTTGAGTAGACAATCTAGCAGAGTTTTCTTTCTTCTTGCAGAGCTTCAATGCTTCAAATTGCCAGCCATTTGCAAGAGGAGGACCTTTCTATTTATAGGCACAGCCAAGGGTATGCCCAAAAATCCTTCTAGATTATTCCAATTCCCCTTGAAGGCTTGAATTGGAGTAATTTCGTAGGTTTCGGAGGGTAAAACAGGGAGTTCAAGTCCCTAAGAGAGAGGTAATATGTGTAAATATGGCTCAGAAATCGAGCCTTTCTGCAAATGCACTGTAACGTCTCGAACCCGGGTCAGTGCAAATCGGCACCCAACCCAAACCCGGTTTGCTACTGTAACAACCCAAGTCCAGTTCATCAACCAAACTCGAGGTGTTACCACGAAGCTGGGGTCAGATACAAACCAAGATTCACAATAATTTTAAAACTTTACTAATTAATTACATCAGAGTTATGGTGGCCAATAAAAACAATTCTTTATTCAATAATATCAATTCAGTTTACAATAAAGTTTATCTAATCAACATGTGGCATTAATACCAATTATAATTCTACCCATCAAATTAAACCCCATCTTCGCGATCTCTCCAAGCAACCTGAAAAATAGGGGAAAACGGAGTGAGATTTACATCTCAGCAAGTAGCAGGTGCATGCAATTAGAAACAGTCCAATATAAGCAAATAGTCATGAGGTATTCGATTAATCAACGATAAGACGAGTAATCCAAGTTATCCATGGCAATTCCAAATAAAGCGATAAAACAGATGAACATGTATAAATACCAGTAACTTGATGTTAACGAGGTAAAACCGACAAAAGCGATAAAACACGTGCCATTGTAGGACTCACAAAGATGATGAGTATTTGAGATGACACTCGGCTAAATTCTATACCACCGTACGACTTAGGGGCAGTGCTACTTAATGATACTTAAGCCCCATGCATCGCAGCTTAGACAAGAGCTGTAGTTACCGACTTATTGTGCACGAACTCAACAAAGTTGGCATGTACCATCAGCATGCAGCACTAGAATCAATACATGGAGATGGTCGCTTATCCATATGTACAGGGAATCTCCAGCGGCTCACCGAGGTGTCCCTTCAGACATAGGACCTTCCCAGAGCAAACTAACTTGCAATGGAAGCGCGCTCGCACATAGGAGTAAATCAACCCAATCTAAATACCACTTATCTAACCAGCCAAAACTCTGGATCCATATACAGCTAAGCCCACTGACACAAACCATGATAAAACCACATACGGGAGGACACGCTAATGTAGGAGGCATACACACTTTTACCCATAAAGGATTACACATCTCTACATAGAGAATTACCCATCTCTGCCGTAAAACATAGTATCAAACTCTACCACAGAAGCCGTACCACTCAACCGTAAAAGAAAATCTAATAACTTCATACCAGATACCAATCCATACCAGAATCTTCAATTCCAAGTGAAAATCATGATTCAATCCTTAATAATCCAAATGAAGCCTTTTTCAGAATTTCATATGCAATTTCCCAAATATATTCAAAGTAAAGCTCATGTATCATAAATTTAATAGAAATCAATGTTACTCCAATTCCATAAACCAATATTCATATTAAAGCTCAAAATAAAGGAAATCAAATCCTACTTAGAGTTTTCTTTATTAATCCCTTTATTAGAATCCAATTTCCCATCTTAACACCTAAAGTAGTTTCTTTTTAACCTTTCTGTATTTTTATTTTCCAGCATGTTCTACAGACCTAGAATGAAGTTTAAAAGATGTTTATAAGCTATAAGTATCAGTAGTATTATTTCTAGCAATATCCATACCCTTTGACCCTTTTATAAACAAACCTTTCATTGAAACCTTCAATTTATTGGATAATCTTTCCCATTTAATTTTATAATTTTTATACCTTAATTAGGTCCTTATAATGATGCTAACATGCTCAAATAATCAGAAAAATCATTGTAAATTTATTCAAATTACCGAATCCCCAAAAGTTGCTAATTTTACTTAGAGTGCCGACCTCTACAGGGTTGGGCGATCCTAGGCGCTCGTGCAAAATTAAACAGAAATTTCCAGATTTTTAAAGTTCGGATTTTTATGCTCTTGTTATATGTTTCTTTGGTCTAATTTAATCTAATAACATTCTAAAACATTCCTAAAGCCTTCTAGATCAATTTTTGTTAATTAAATACCATCCTATAATTATTTTCATGATTAAACCAACTTTTCTTCTTTATTTCAACAAATCCTTCAAGAATACCAATCAATAACGTATAACTAATTTGATTCCATGTAAATACTATTCCGACTAATCCGTTCAATCAATATTAAATCACAAAAAACGAAATCATGCAATTCCTCACGTTTTTTGAAGGGTTACTACTTGCCTTATACGCTAAATCCTTCTTCCATTGAAACTTCTAATTCTGGACCTTACTTTTGCTCCCAAATGCACCAAGCTAGACTCTCCCAATTCAAATCTCCACTGTACACAATGTAGTTCCATCAGTGAAGACCAAAAACTCCAAATTTGAAGGCGATCCACTGCATGGATCTTCCCCGATCATGGTTTGATGATGGCTGGTCAGACACCTCCATTAGCCACCTTCTTCCTTTCTCTCTCTCTTTTCCCTCAATAATAAACCCACGAAAATTCCCTCTTGTCTACCCTTAGTCTCCTATTTATATTATGCTTTAGAAGTCCTAAACCAAACCTAATTGGCTACTTTAATTTGGGCTAACCCAACCATGGTCTAATTAATGTCTAACACCTTCTAATTTAATTCATACTTTTTCTCCACCTTCTATTTTTCTACTAAAACAATACTAATCAATTCTCTTATTATCTAAACACTCTTTATAAGCTATTTTCATGCCTAATAATTACTTAAACATTAAATATCACCTAAAACCTTATTTTCTCCAAATTAATACGTGAAATCTCCTAATTACCCCTTTTCCCACTTTTAGGCTTTTATTAATTTCTAAATTGTCAAAATAAATTATTTTCTTCTATTTTCTAATTCTAGTTATTATTTAATGATCTAATTATTAATTACCCTTTTCTGAAAATTACCAAAATACCCTTTTTATTCTTTTAGGCTAATTTCATTAAAATTCTTTCTTTATTTTCAACTTATGACTTATTTGAATTACTTACCCTCTAAATCTTCACTTAACTCATATTTTCTTTTATTTATTATTTACTTATTTATTAGGTGAAAATTCGGGTTTTACATGCACGAACAAGCAAAACCGCATACACAGTGCGGTTTACGCCAAACTGTCACATTATATATGGTTTCATTGCAAATTCACCCCAACCGCATACACAGGCCGGTTCAAATTCAGTTACGCTCCTCATGATTACTGTCGACGTGGCCTAACGGCCTAAGCTTATAGAAGCCACGTGGCAGCTCACGCAAGAAGCATGAACCTCAACCGTGCTGTGGCGCAATCGCAACCGCATACATAGGGCGGTTGAGACCAAATTCACAAAAACCGCGTATACAGTGCGGTTAGCACCCCTTTTGAGTATTTTTGAGTGTTTGACACATGTCAAAGCTCAAATAAAACATTTAAAATTCATTTTGATTGTTCTCTCACATTGAAGTGTAATTTGGGGTGTCTACAACTGCCCCCTCTTCGCTGGAATTGGAATCAATTAACAGGGGAGAGCAAAAAGACCCAGAAATTGTGCTTCCCAAGATTATGTCCATTTAATCATGACTTGCAAGAACTTCAAAATATGATTTTTGGAAAAAGAATTTGTTTAGAGGATCTGCTGAAAAGTCCCTAACTTAAAGGGGCAAATCCTCTTCTCGCGTCTTATAGAACACTCGTGGCTATGAAATGAGATTTGAGCAAATTTTTAAAACAGAAGTTCGTAGCGTGGTGGTTCTTGCACTTCACAATCAATTTGAACACAAACCCTTCAAGAGAGATGGAAGAATCATTTAAAAATTCATTTTTGGGTGCTAACCGCACTATTTATGTGGTTTTGGCCATTTCAGTTTCAACCGCTCTGTCTGTGCGGTTTTCTAGGTCGCATATAATCCCGAACGCGACTGCGACACCTCACTTTGCCTTCGTGAAAACCTTTGAATTCCGGTGCTTCTATTTCCTTTTGCGACCGCATCATACCTCCGGCTTTCGTCCGCCTCTCCGACGATTTCCCCTTCCTCTGGCGACTTCTTTTCTTCCGGTGACTTAGCCTCTTCAGGTGATCGACGGTATTCTGCAGTGGTCGTGGCTTTCGGCGAACACTTCCTACTTTCATCGTCTTTCTGCTGTTGTCGTGACCGTGCTCAATCACTCATTGCGACCGCCACTTTGATTAATTACCTTTGAAGTTCTGGTGAGGCCAAAAGTCTGCTTTTCTTGCAAATCTTTGATTTTGGCTAACACAGGTAAATGGCCGAACCTCTTTTCTCTTGTAATCCTTCAATCCGAAATTTGGCAGCTCGATTCCATGATTGAATGATCTCAGTTTATGCACGAATTTGATTCATGATCAAATGGTTTTATGCTCTTGATTATTTGCTCCTTGATCGGATGAAATCCCCAAATTTTGTATTGGCTCGACCATGACTTGTATCATTCTGATATTATCTGAAGCCTTATCTCACAATGCCAGTTTCTTTCTTGATTTTTACACTTCTGTTTGTCCAATTTGATTATTATTTTTTGTTGAATGCTTGCTCCCCCTCGGCCTGAGGGCTTCTTTTCTGCGGCAGCATAATACTTAGCATGCCCCCTTGTTATGAAGAACTTGTGTGCTTGGAGTGACTCTTGGATAAACTGATTTCAACTAGTACTGCTTGCCCTGTTAATGCTTTTACTCAACGGCGACAGCGAGGCAGAGGCCGTGGGGATTGACCTGCAGGAGATAGATTTAGATTAGGATTTTTTCTTTCTGCACATGACACTTGTATAAAAAACTAATGTATCATTTTGCAAATGTATATAAAAGAGAAAATTATTCATTTTTTGCTTCTTTTCTTTTATTTTTGCTTTTTATTTGTTTTTATCATGCTATAACTGATATATAGGTAACAAGGACCTTTGGAAAACATGACTTATTAAAAAGAAAGAGGAAAAAAACTGTTTTTGTTCAGAAACCGCACATACAGGGCGATTGTGCTGGAACCGCACTTGTCCCGCGGTCTTTAAACTCCGCAGAAATGTAACCGCACATTGGGAGCGGTTCAAGCACAACCGCTCTGAGTATGCAGTTTTTGCCCTTTTGCGATTTTAAAGCTGCGAATTGCGGGCAGAACGTCACTTTGACGTATTGCTTAGGTCATAAACCCCCTCTTTGGTGATTTTTCTCTCTCCTAATTGCCTTTAATCCACTTTTGACCATCAATGGCCTCTGATTCAGCCTTCGTGCCTTCTTCATCTTCTATACCTAAAACATCAGCTTCCAGACCAACCATTAGATCAAAACCCCCAAATTTAACAAGATATGCCATAGTGGATGCTTGTTACGAGAGATGGGTTGACTCAATGACCCATTAAGACAAGATAGATTGGGATTTCACCAATCTAGGCCACATCCTCTCACTCCCAAAGGTTTCCCTAAAATGGGAAATCATAGAGGCATTGATTGGGCACTGGGAACCCCAATTAAACCTTTTCAGGTTCGGGGATAAGGAGATGACCCCTACAATTGAGGAGGTTGAAACCATCCTCAACACTAGGTTCTCCAAAAAGGTAGTCAACCCACCTCTCAAACCGAGCTTCAAAAAGGAAGCCTCCACCTTTTTAGGTATTGGCAAGAAAGAGTTAGGGGATGCTGACCCCCTATTGACCCTATCCAAGTCATTTTTGACTGAAAAGCTATTGAATAGCTCGAACCAGCCAGCCCAGTTTAATGCTTTAACTTTGATAGTGGTCAACCAACTTTTATTCCCCCGAGATAATAGCGAGGTTGATTTATCCCTCATTTCAGTCATTTGCCAGGTTAGGGAGCACGAAAGGCTTGCCCCTATGATCCTGGCTAAAATATACCAGGCCTTGACTGACTGCTATCATCGGAAGAAGAAGAGTTTTCTTGCCTGCACCCCTATCCTTCAGGTAAAATCTGAATCTCTTTCTTGAATTACAATTTTCTTGTGAAATTGGAATTTTCTTTGCAAATAAATTGAAATGCTTCCCTTTTCTTTGCAGCTCTGGCTTCTGGATCATCTAACTCAGATCGAGGATATAGACCGACACTTTGCCCGGAACATGGATGTTCTCACTTTGATGAACAATCGGGGATGTCGTTCTATCCTAGGACGTAAGAGGGGGTGGTTTGTCTTCTTAGGGACGCTCCAGGATGACTAGGTGAGATGGCTTGGTACTTATCAGCCTTCTGCCAAAACGGTGATCAGCTTCCTGGATCGAAACTTTGCCGTGCTCATGGGCTTGAGATCCGAGTTTTGATCTGCTGTGCTTTATTTGCCTTTGAGGGTCATCTGGCAGTTCAGAGAGGAGACTCAAGGGATCCTGGTACCTTAGGGCTATGACAAGTTCATTGGACCACTCACACCGGCCACCATGGGGCTATGTTTTCGTTTGATGAAAGAGTGGTCCCACGCCTGCCTTTTGAGTGGTCCTGTCTTCTCTAGGCTACATGAGAAGGACTACCTCTTCTGGATTAGGGAGCAAGTGCAGGGTTGTGCTTCTGTACCAGCGGATCCCCCTGCTGTCCCATGTCTTACCTATGAGGACCTTCTAGAGACTGAGAGGGCTTCTCATAGGCGGCTCCAGCATATCTGGGTGGAGGAGGCCCGAGTGATGAGACTGGAGAAGGAAGACTTGGAGAGATGGCTTGTAGAATAGATACAGGCTCGTCGCTTCGAGGTTAGAGCTGCATGTCATAGGCATGCTGAGACCATGGCTAGGCTCAGGGAGATGAGGACCAGACAGACCCTCTCAGATGATGTCATTTCCTTTCTCAGTGACCCGGATGCAGAGGGGGCTAAAAGGCTCGTCGCGGCTCGGATCAGAGCGCTTGAGGAGAGACTAGGGGATAGAGATTAGCCCCTTTATTGTAATTTTTTTCTTCTTTACACTTTTGTACAAAGAGAAACTCCATTAGTGGAAAGACAAGGAATACAAAAATAGGTTTTTATTACTATTGGCCTCAGAACTCTTATATGCCTGTAAAAACTGATAGTTTAATGAAAAGTCACTGATTTCTCATCATCGGCCAAAATATAATTTTCATTTTTCTGTATTTTTTTTTGGAAATTGGTCCATAATGCTTAATCACATATAGTTTAATGAATTAAAGCAAGTTCGACAAAAAGGGTATTTTAAATAATAGGGAAGAATCCATTTTGTCAACCTTTGGACCTTTAGGCTCATCCCCAAACTCCATTCCCATTTCCATGGATCATGCCATCACTTACTGGCTCAGTCCCGTGCTGAAAATCCGACCAACTCAACCTTGTCACTGAGAACCGTATAGTCAGACCAGTTTAGCCGAAACCTTTTTTAACATACGGTTTTCTGGTCCCTCTGCTAAAACCATATAAATATTGCGGCTTGAGCCAATATGTACCCACAGTGCGGTTTTATACCCTTCTTCTGTCTTTTTCATTTTTCTTTTGCTCTTCTTTTTCTGTTGCTTTTTTCTGGCCAATATTGACCCTAGTGCCTATTATGGTTTTCACTAGGGCTGGCTTATTTACTCTGTCATTGCCAATCCAACACCAAAAGTTGAAGGAATTTGCTCTTTTTCTTTCTTTTTGTATTTGGCTTTCATTTGCCACCTTATTTTTCTTCTTCTCTCTTTTCTTTATTTTTGCCCCTATTGGTTTTACCCCAGTTGCAACTGTAAGTCCCAGTTTAGGTTCTTAGAAAAACACGAACAGGCTCAACTTGGTTAGGCTAGGGATTTAAAATTTTGAGGGATAAAGAAAAAAGGCCTCAGATCATTTCCTAGTGATATTCCATCAAGGGAAATACCGTTTGACTGCGTCAAAGTTGATTGGCTCAGGAAAATCCTTTCCATCCATCTCTGATAGGATGAGAGTGCCTCCTGATAGGACCTTCTTCACCACATAAGGCCCTTCCCAATTTTGCTTAAACTTCCCACGGGGGTCCTCCAGAAATGGTTATATTTTCTTTAAAACCAAATTATCCACTTGGAAAGCTCTTGGCTTCACCTTCTTATTATAGGCCCTGCCATTCTCTTTTGGTATAATTGGCTGTGACAAAGCGCATTCAGACGCTTTTCCTCTATTAGGTTGAGTTGATCATATCTAGACTGAATCCATTTAGCTTCTTCGAGCTCTGCTTCCATAAGCACTGTTAGTGATGGGATTTCCACTTCAACAGCTAAAACTGCCTCTGTCCCATAAACCAAGGAATACGGCGTTGCCCCAGTAGAAGTCCGGATTGAGGTTCTGTAAGCATGCAAAGTAAATGGTAGCATTTCGTGCCAATCTCTATAGCTCACTACCATTTTCTGAATTATCTTCTTTATGTTTTTATTTGCCGCCTCTACTGCCCCATTCATCTTTGGTCTGAATGGAGCTGAATTGTGATGAGTTATCTGAAACTGCTCACACATCTTCTTCATATCACTGTTCTTAATATTTGAAGCATTGTCTGATACTATGGCATTTGGCAATTCATAGCGACAAATTATGTTGTGCTTCAAAAACTTAAGAACATGGTTTCTTGTGATATTTGCATATGAAGTAGCTTCCATCCACTTCGTGAAATAATCGATCGCCACGAGGATAAACCCATGTCCATTTGACGCCTTTGGAGAAATCATCCCGATGACATCAACACCCCACATAAAAAAAGGCCATGGCGAGGTCATGCTATGCAACTCACTTGGTGGTGCATGCTTATTATCAGCATATATTTGGCACAAGTGGCACCTCTTGACATGTACGTAGCAATCATGCTCCATCGTAGACCAATAATATCCCAATCGTAGTATTTTCCTCGCGAGCATGTGTCCATTCATATGCGGCCCACAAACTCCTCCATGTATTGTTTCTATCAATCTTTTTGCTTCGATCTTGGTGACGCATCTAAGTAGAATATCATTGTAGGATCTCTTGTATAACTGCCCACCACTAAGAAGGAACTGCTTTGCTAACCTCTGTATCGTTCTTTTTTCAGTAGAAGTAGCACCTTTTGGGAAACCCTAATCATTCAAGAAATTTCTGATATATTGAAACCATGGTATTTCTTCTTCTTGCGCTCCTTCTAGAACAAGACAGTAAGCTGGCTCGTCTCTGACTTCAATTTCGTGTGGTTGGATGTCTACCCCTTCTGGAATACTTACCATTGAAGCCAATGTTGCCAAGGCATCCGCAAATTGATTCTTAGATCTTGGCATATAGCTAAAAGAAATTCGAGTAAATTTGGTACTTATTTCTTCCAAATACTGGTGATATAGGATCAACTTGTGATCAACTTATCCCTTCCCTCCCTTGTTCGAGCTCCCTCTTCGGCAGTCCCCCTTAGACCCCAAGCATCCCACCTTGCGTGCTCACCCTCCCTTCTCTTCCCGTCCTTCACCTTCATCACAAACGAGACGAAGGCCGGCTGCTGTTGGAGCAAGAAGGAAGGTGCTCCAGCTCTTGCTTCGTTGCAAGGAGAAGCCCACACACCTCAAGCAGGCCTTAGGATCCCCAGGTATTATTCTCTACCATGCTTGATATGCATATGTTGAAATGAGAAGTTTCTAATAAGTTTTCTAAGCTTATTTTCGTCCTTGGGCACGAGTCTGTTCCCATGGCAGTTTAATATGCACTTGCTTCACTTTGCAGTATGGAGGGTCTCTAAGTGAGGAAGAGACCCACCGTGAGCTTAAGGTAGGTTGAGAGAGAGTTCCCCACAAACTGTTCGGGCATACTTAAGGCTATGGTCGTGCCTGTTTTCGTTGCTTTAAAAGGGAGTTTGTTCCCTCAGCTTAATTGATCCAGATTTCATGAGTTTAAGTAATGATCTTCCCCTTCTCTAAGTCTTCATGAGTTTAAGTAATGATCTTGGGTCCAGATTTCATTAGGACTTGTCGATGATACTTGCATGTGGTACTGTTATTGGTTTTCCCTGTGTGTTTCTTCTCGATTCTTGATTGCAATAAGCACACACGCACCCTTTAGTGGAGTTAGATTAATTTCAAGTCATGATTAAATGTCTTCTGGGGAGTGGTCGAAGCACTGGGAGGTGTTTTAGAGCTTAAAAAACCAGTCAGAAATGGAGTTTGAGCAAAAACCAGAAGCTTGGGTTTCGCAGTGGGTATTCGCCGAGCTCGTGCCCACTTGTTTTTTGGGTGCGCTGAGCTCGCGCCCACTTGTTTTTTTGATGCGCGAAGCTCGCGCCCACCTCTCGCGGGCGGACCGTTTTTTGGCATCCGCCGAGCTTTGCGCCTAGCTTGCGCTCACCTCGCGCCTACTTGTTTTTGGGTGCGCTCAGCTCGCGCCTACTTTTTTTTGGGTGCGATCAGCTTGCGCCTACTTGTTTTTTTTGGGTGCGCTCAGCTCGCGCCCACCTCGCTCGCGGATGCTTTTTTTCCACTATTTTAGGTCCGCCCATCCCGCGCCGACCTCGCGATAGCGCCTGAGCTCGGCGCATACTCCTAAAAAATGCCGAATTGCTATATTTTTGGAAAATCCCGAAAATGCCCTTTACTGTACTGCGGGGGGCGAAGCCCCCCGCACCCCCCAACCCAGTTGTTCACCGCGCGTCCAACTCGTTCCTTGTTTGCCCTGAGTCCCTCCCCTTGGACCCAGTATAATGAGCTGGTTTCTCCCTGACAAAGTGTCAATTTTGTGTATTTTCTGTGATTATTGCTGGATGTAAGTGCCATTTCCGAACCGAATAAACCAACAGGGTTTCCGGGTCACTCGAAAACCCAACATGGGACTTGGACCCCCGTCCAACTTGATTTCCAGTGGGCCTTCCAACGGGGCCCACCCAGCCCAATGAACACAATGAAATGTATGCATGCAACTTAATCAAGATAAGTAAAATCAACTGATTAAACCGGGTGGGCCAAACCTAAGGCGGTCCACCCGAACCAGACTTGTGAAATTGATGCATGAAATGCGTGGTTTGGCCGAGACCAAGGGCAAGGGCCTACCGGGCCCGCCAAAGCCCACCAACCGAGCCGAGGAAGGGTGCAAACCCTAACTTCTGGTAACTTGGGCTTACAAGCCCTAATCAGGACTATGGGCCCCAAGCCCAATGTTCAACTCATTTTGGCAAATTAAAAGAGATAAATCCACTAAAATTACTTGGCTACCATGTGGGCCCACCTAAGGGGGCCACAAACTAATCCGGCCCACCTTTGCATGGAAAACACTTAATCTTCAAATCTGAACCTAAAGCAAAATCAATGCACTTAACCAAAGCCCAAAGGGCCTCCTAGGATAGACCGAGGTCCACAGGGGCACACGGGCTTGACTAAGCCCACCAAGGACACCGTGGGCCTTCCACGGGGCCCACCCAACTAGACTCATATTACCCAATTAATCAAGATAAAAGCAATTAAAGGGACCCACACCACTCAGGTGGTCCCACCAGACTTAACCAAACTGCATATCGGATTAGGAATCGGGTGAGACCAAAGTAAGATGACTCAAACCAGGATAAACCTAAGGGACCCGTCACCTGACGAGGTGGACCGGGGTGTCTACGGACTTCCCCGAACCACAACCGAGACCCTACTTAGAATCTCAAAGCCGCAGACCAAAAGCCCTAATAGACAAGGTTAGGCACCCAGGTGTCCGCCTGCACCCCATCAGGCGGTGGCGACTTCGAATTTTCCCGTGCCGCGTTTCCGACGCACACACACTTGCTTGTATTCGTCGACAGCCGCAAGCGACAAACCCGACCAAAGGAGAAGAAGAAGAAGAGGAGGAGGAAAGGTCTGGTTTTGAGTTCTTCATCGTCCAGAGTGTTACTGGGTGATAAAGAATCGTTGTTGAGAGAAGAGATGAAGAGGAACATTCGTTCAAGAGGTAGGTGACACCGTTTACCTTCAATTTTGTATTTACATGTGATTAATCGACAAAAGCATGTTTTTATGATATGAAAAGATTTATATATTTTGATAATCATGTTATAAATATGTTAGAATGAGTTTAGACGAGAAAAATCATGTTTTGGAACTGATTCTGTTCGATTTTGAACTACCACCGACCTCGACTGTTCTCGGCAATCATCAGCGATCTTAGGCGCTCGTTATAAATCGTGGACCGCCGTAGACCGCTTGAAGACGTATCATCAGGGTTCTGTTTTGAACTACCGCCGACCACAGACCGCCGGGGCAATCCTGAGCGATCCTAGGCGCTCTGTTCAGATTTTGCAGATTTTCATAATTTCACACCCTGATTCAATTCCAAACTATTTTTAGACAATTTTAATGATTAAATAAGATGTTTTAAGACCAAAATAAATTATCTAATTCCCTATTTTATAGAAAAATAAATTAGGAAGGTATTTAGGACATTAGTTGCCAAACTTTGAAAGAAATGGAGAAACCTAGTTTTTGGAAAACCTAACTTGTATTTAATTACTAGAACATCTTCTAAATGACACTATAAACCAGAAAACTGTATATAGAGAATTCAAAACTCAGATGACCGAATATTGAAGTAATTATCAGATTTAACCTTTATATGCCGCTAGGCACCAACCCTTATAGAAATATTATATTTTAGGGAATTTTGGAGTCAGTGGGCATAGCTGGTTATGAATCCATAGTTGTAGCTAGATAGCTGAGGGATATGTCATTTGGGTTGAGTTACTCCTATATGCGACGCGCTTCCTTTGCAAGTTAGTTTGTCTGGGAAGGTCCTATGTCTGGAGGGACACCCCGGTGAGCCGCTGGTGATTCCCTGTATATATTGATAAGCGACCATCTCCATGTATTGATTTTGGTGCTGCATGCTGGTGGTACATGCCAACTCTGATGGGTACGTGTGCAATAAGTCAGTGACTACGGCTCTTGTCTAAGCTGCTGCATAGGACTTGAGTATCATTAGTAGCATTGCTCCTAAGTCACACGGTGGTATAGCAATTGGTTGAGAATCATCTCAAGAAGTTTATCTATCTTTGTGAGTCCTACAATGACACTGAAATCACAACACTTGATATTATTATTGAATACATGCTGGAGGCATGTGATTGAGATATTGATCGAATGTGACTGCTTAGTGCATCTTAGCAAAGTGTGAATTATGTTATCGATCTTGATATTAGATTCTTATATTAAAACTTGCTGAAATTCATTTCTAGAACTGTTTATCAAACTGTTTTGTATTCATGAATGATATGAATGATTATACGAGCCTGATTAGTCGTTATTGCTTAACTGTGCATGAACTGTTACTTTACTTATATGAACTGTTTAATCATGCATGTGTTATCTACTGGGATATTCGTATCTCACCCTACTTTTATTTCATTTTTCAGCTGATACGCGAGAGGGGGATCTTAGTGATTTCTAGGGAGAGATAGCTGAATACACACCGGAGGATTACTATTATCCGGATCTTGTGTGAGGTGGATGAATGATATAGACTTAGCACTTTTAATTAGATTATTATTATTCATTTGGATTTGATGTATTAGAGAGATGAGAGAGAGATAGTAACCAGTTTATTTTACCAGACTTTGATATTAATGATTGATGATCAAACTATATGTTTATTTGAGGATTTTAAACTACACTTCCGCACATACTTGTTTCCGCAACTCTGATAGTATAAATAAGTTGAATGGATTTTAAATTCTTTGGTTTAGTATATTATTGATGATGTATTTGATATGGGCCAGTAACACCGATATGGGCCAGTAACACCTCGGATTTGGTTGTTGAACTAAATTCGGGTTGTTACAGTAGCGAACCGGGTTCGGGTCGGGTGTCGGTTGGCACTGACCCGGGTTCGGGGCTTTACAGAGATGGTATCAGAGCAATGGTCCTTACCTTAGATTAGCCAGCTTTAGAGGAATGGGATTGTGAGTACGCTAGATAGAACCCCTAGAATTATTGGATTCTAACAAGTGAATTTGTATTTTGCAGATGGCTGGTAGAGGAAGACGTGCTAGAGCTGATCCTATTGAGGAGGAGCAGCAGGATGTTCCGTTACCTCCACCACCTCCTGGGGGTGACATATGGACTGTTGTTAGCAGCTTGGCAGAGCTTCTTGCCAAGGAAAGGGAGGAGAGACTGAGCCAGCATGGCAATGGTGGAAATGGTGGCAATGGTCACGAAGATGAGCCTGTACATGAGAGGGCCATACATACGGCCAAGGATCTTGAGTAGTTCAGAAAATTGGATCCACCTATCTTCAGTGGACGTCCAGATCCTATGGAAGCTGAAAGATGGCTGATGCGAGTTGAGTGGATTTTTTAGGCTATGGGATGCCCGATGGATCGGAGAGTGCGCTTGGCAGCATTCTTGTTTGAGGGAGAAGCAGTTCACTGGTGGACAGCCAGGAAGAGGCAGGATCCACAGGCTACGTACATGACATGGGACAGATTCTAAGAGGTCTTCTATGATCAGTACTTTTCTGAGGAAGTCTGGCTCAAAAAGGAGCGGGAATTCATGGAGATTACTCAGGGAAGCCAGACAATGGCTCAGTAAGAGGCTAGATTTGCAGCCTTGTCCCGATTTGCACCCCACATGACACAGGATGAAAGGAGGCTGACTTCACACTTTGAGCGGGGTCTGAAGCCTGAGATTAAGAGTATGCTAACAATACTCTTGTGCACCGAACTGACGGATGTGGTACGTACAGCCACCAGAGCTGAGAGTGACTTAGAGGCTAGAGTGAGCCAGAGCAGAGCTAGACCGCCCATGAGGCCGGCAGATCAGAGAGGTTTCCTTGGTGGAAACAAGAGACCCAGAGACTGGACTAGGGCGGAGCCTACAGGAGGACAGTATAGGCCAGCTCCGAAGATATGTGTCAGTTGTGGTAGATACCATGTACCTGGACCGTGTGTCGCAGCACCGGGCACCTGTTACAGATGCGGAAAGGCAGGTCACAGAATCACGGATTGTCGGTTCTCTCCTAGTTATCAGCCGTTAGCAGTACTTGCTCAGCAGCCGCAGCCAGCGAGAGTTTATGCAATGGATGCACATAAGGAGCGTGAGCCCGATCGTATGGAGGATATCGAGGTTGATCACAAGGCACCTGAGCTAATTGGAGGTATTCTTTTCATCTGTGGTAGATCAGCATGTGTTTTGTTTGATTCTGGTGCTTCCCATTCATTTATATCACCTACTTGTGCACGACGGATTGGTTTGTCACCCACTGAATTGGATATTGCATTGTCTGTGCACACACCTTTGGGAGAGTCTACTAGAGTGGAGTATATGTATAGAGACTGCATGATTAGATTGGGTAGATTGGAGTTGTCTGGCGATTTGATTGCCTTAGACATTGGAGGTTTTGATGTGATATTGGGGATGGACTGGCTATGTAGACGCCATGTGACATTGGATTGCTATGCAGGGACAGTGATAGTTAGAGGACCAGATCAAACCACTCATTGTTTCAAATGTGAGGGGTTCAAGTCACGAATTGGTCTGGTAGCGTCTGTGATAGCAGGGGAGCTTAGGAGTGACACCCTTGTCATCTCCAATGTACCTGTAGTACAGGAGTTTGCGGATGTGTTTCCAGAGGATTTACCTGGATTACCACATGCTAGAGGAGTAGAGTTCAGGATTCAGTTGATGCCTGGTACGGCTCCAGTTTCAAAGCCACCCTATAGGCTTGCGAAACCAGAACAGGAGGAACTTAAGAAGCAGTTAGATGAGCTTCAGGAAAAAGGTTTCATCAGACCAAGTATGTCGCCATGGGGCTCGCCAGTTCTATTTGTGCAGAAGAAGGATGGTAGTATGAGGATGTGCATTGATTATAGGCAACTAAATCAAGTGACAGTAAAGAACAAGTATCCGTTGCCAAGGATTGATGACCTGTTTGACCAGTTAGGAGGAGCATCTTGGTTCTCCAAGACAGACTTGAGGTCAGGATATCATCAATTGAGAGTGGCAGAGGAGGACATAGAGTGGACAGCTTTTCGTACACGCTATGGGCATTATGAGTTCTTGGTTATGCCTTTTGGGTTGACCAATGCCCCAGCTGTTTTCATGGACCTTATGAACAGGATTTTTCATTCGTACTTGGATAGCTTTGTAGTGGTGTTCATTGATGACATCCTAGTATAGTCTAAGACCCGAGAAGCACATATAGGGCATTTGAAGGCAGTGTTGCATACTTTGAGAGACCACGGATTGTATGGGAAATTCAGCAAGTGTCAGTTTTGGTTAAGGCAGATTTCTTTCTTAGGAGAGGGTATATCTGTGGACCCTTAGAAGGTTAAGGCAGTGGCAGAATGGCCTAAACTTACAATAGTGACAGAGGTCAGGAGTTTCCTTGGTATGGCAGGTTACTACAGGAGATTCATCGCAGGATTTTCACGTATAGCTGTACCTTTGTCTAATCTAACCAAGAAGGCAGTGAAGTTCCAATGGGATGAGAAATATGAGCAGAGTTTCCAGGAATTGAAGCAGAGATTGACTACTGCACCAGTTTTGATTATGCCATCCATGGATGAGGCATTTGCAGTATATTGTGATGCTTCTAGGATAGGCTTGGGATGTGTATTTGTAAGTGTGAAAACTCACACTTCCTTTATGGCAAATGTTTGACAAATTATGTCTTCTAATAATCTTCAAGATGTGCAGATTAAATAATGAAAATTCAGTGAATTTAGTAAAGAAGAAGAAGACGATGCTACCACACAGCTACCACGCCGCTGGTAGCTCAAGGAAATGAAAGATTGTCTAAATAAAGCATCTCTTGTAAAGGCACTTGCGCAGAACAACGCCGCTGCCACTCCGCTGGCAGCGCATAATTGAAACGGTGCTTTGAAAGTAAGGCACGTGCACTAGCGTCGTAAGGCGACGCTGACACGCCGCTGGTAGTGCAGAGCGAGATTGAAGATTCTATGATCAGCTGTGCACATGCCGCGTTCCCTCCCGCTAGCAGCGAGCTTGCAGCGTGCCCTTAACTGATTCAACTTGTTCTAAGCGGGACTTGAGTTCGCTTCCAGCCGTCTACCCCGATCGCACCACGACGCCACCAGCGCTCGACGCGATCTGAGTTTTCTCCTTTAAATAGACGTGCTGTAATTTTTAGTGAAGACTTTTTTCTTTGGATCAATTTGATTTTGGATCTTGAGGTGTTCAAGATTCGATCAATTCTTCTTTAGAGAGTCGGTGATCGAGTGAGGGGGAGACCTGAGATAGATCACCTCGAATTGAAGTTTGAGGATTCTTCTTCAATTCGGAACTTCACCTGATCGTGTGATCGCCTGGATTGGTGATCGACTTTGTTGGATGCATAGGTGGATTCCTACTGCATTGGATCGTCTCAGTGGACTTTGAGGTGATTGTTGCGATCTGGATTGATCGTGTTCTGCAGCTTGTGGATTCAGGCTGTGTTGCAGTTCGTGGATTCGAACTGTGGATCACTGTTGAGTGATTGTTTGCGATCTGGATTGATCGTGTTTTGCAGCTTGTGGATTCAAGCTGTGTTGCAGTTCGTGGATTCGAGCTGTGGATTGCTGTTGAGTGAGTTCAATTGTAAAGGTTAAGTGTGTGCTCCTTTGTAATTGTCTTTTCATTCAATAGTGGAAATCCGAAGGGTTAGTCGCCTCATATAGACTCGAGGTTTTTCCTGGATCTGGATTCAGGTTTCCTCGTATAATTCTCTGTGTGTATATTTCCGCATTGTTAAATTCTTAATTGTTGTAGATCGTGGACCTATAGAGTAGATCTCTACTCTTTCAATTGGTATCAGAGCCTATTCACTTTGAATTGCTATACAAAGTGTGATCTAGATCTATAGCATGGACTTTGGAAAAGGAGGATCTGCCTCTAGACCTCCATTATTTGAAGGTAACAATTATTCTTACTGGAAAGCAAGAATGAGAGCTTACCTGAAATCTATCGATGAGCGTGTCTGGCTCTCGGTTTGTAATGGTTATCATCCACCAGAAATCACAACAGAAGGAGGTGTTGTGATACCTAAACCTCATGATCAGTGGAGTAAAGCTGAATCTGATCTCTGTGGATGGAACAACAAGGCAATGAATGCCTTATTTTGTGCTGTTAGTGTTGAGGAATTCAGGAGAATTTCCTCATGTGAAGCCGGTAAGGAAGCTTGGGACATTCTTGAGGTTACTCATGAAGGAACCTCACCTGTCAAGCTGTCTAGACTTCAAAGACTTACAACATCTTTCGAAACTCTATACATGAAAGATGATGAGTCTTTTGATGAATTTTATGCTAGACTGTCTGATATTGTTAATTCGAGTTTTAATCTTGGAGAAAAGATCTCTACATCTAAGGTTGTTAGAAAAATGTTGAGATCTTTGCCTGAAAAATTCAGACCTAAAGTTACTGCCATTCAAGAGGCAAAAAATGTAGATACTATGAGAATTGAAGATCTGGTAGGATCTTTACAGACTTATGAGCTTGATCTGAATATTCCTAAAAGAAGTAAAGGAATAGCTCTAAAATCTGTAAATAATGAAGAATCAGATAATTCTGATGTAGATATGGATGAATTAGTTCTCTTAGCTAAAAAGTTTAAGAGAATGTTTAAAAAGAGATATTCTAATCCTCAGTCATCCATGGACAGATCTAATAGGAGATCTGATAATAAAATTTCTGATCTAAGAAAGGAGAAGAAAGTTTCTCAGAATGATGAAGTTCAGTGTTATAAATGTAGAGGATTTGGACATGTTGCTTCTGATTGTCCCTCAAAGGATAAAAAGAAAAAGACAAATTATCAGGTTACTTGGGATGACAGTAATACTGATAATTCTTCACAATCTGATGAGGATATTTCTGCTAATTTTACTGCTTTCAATTCCTTTTACTCATCTTCTTCTGGTAGTTCAATCTCTGGCATTGCAGAAGATAATAAAGAGACTTTATCAGATGATGAAGAAGAATTACAAGAAGCCTACAATCAGCTCTATAAGGAATTCAATAGAGCTCAGAAGAAAGTCAAGAAACTGAGTAAAAAATTGAAGGAATTAGAAACAGAGAAAAATAAAGCTCTTGCAGAAATAGATTCAATAAACAAGAAGTTACTTGAAAGACATGCCAAAGAAAATTTTCTGGTAACTTCTTTGATTGAAAAAACTGAAAAATTAAAAGAAAAGGAAGCTCAGATTTCTGCACTTCAAGGTAAAGTGATTGAACTTGAGAAAGTTTCAAATTCAATTAAATCTAATGCTTCAAATTCTTCTGCAGGAAATCATCAAATTGATGAGGAATCAACTTCAAAGGAAGTTCCTGAAAGCTCAAATTCTGTTGAAAAGAGAATGAGTGTAAGTAATCAAAATAAGGAATCTTCACAGAAAAATTCTGCTGGAGAAGTAAGACCAACAGGTAAATCTTCAACATCTGAGAAATCTAAATTTGTACAATTTAGAAATACTGTCAAACCTGGAAATGTTGATTCTTCTGAACATAGGTTCATACCTGTGTGCCATCACTGCAATAAAAAGGGTCATATAAGACCAAAGTGTTATGTTTTGCATGGTTTTCCTGAGGGATATTTTGACAATAAGAGGAATGTAAATCAAAGTCAGTCCCTGGATTTACATAACAGATTTGATTCCCTGTTAAAATTGACTGAAACATTAAATAAGGAAGTCATAAATCTATCAAAGAAACTTCCTTCAAAATCTCAAGTTGTTGATAAAGGTATTTCTCAGAAAACTCCTGAAAAACAGATTTGGGTTAGAAAAGATTCCTTAGTTGCAAATGTGGTTCATATAGCTTTGAAAGCTCATGATGTCAACATGTGGTACTTGGATAGTGGTTGTTCAAGACATATGTGTGGACATAAGTCTATGTTTAGTACCTTTGAAGAATATTTTGGTGGAAGTGTAACATTTGGTGATGGAAGCACTTCTCAAGTCAAAGGTAGAGGAACAGTAACTGGTCCTAATGGAGTTTGTCTAAAAAATGTTTTATTTGTCTCTGGTTTGAAGGCAAACTTAATCAGTATTAGCCAGTTATGTGATTCAAGATTGTTTGTATATTTTACCAGAAAAGAATGTAAAATTTTGGATAATTCTGGTAGAACTGTTCTTATAGGTGTAAGAACAAGTGACAATTGCTATGGAATTATTGGAAACAATGAAAAATCTTTAAAATCTTCTGTATGCAATGAAATTGATTTGTGGCATAGAAGACTTGGTCACATTAACTATAGAGATTTGTCAAAAATCTCTAAATCTGAACTGGTTAGAGGAATTCCCAAGTTTGGGAACAATAAAAAGAAAGGAATGTGTGGTCCTTGCAATCAAGGAAAGCAAATCAAAGCCACACACAAGAAAACCAACATTGTAGGAACCTCTAGACCATTAGAACTGATTCATATGGACTTGATGGGACCTACAAAGACTGAAAGTCTTGGAGGAAAGAGGTATATCTTTGTTGCTGTAGATGACTACAGTAGATACACCTGGGTAAATTTTCTAAGAGAAAAATCTGAATGTTTTGATTGTTTCAAACAATTGTGCTGTCAAATCCAAGTTGAAAAGAACTTGCAAATAGGGAGGATTGTTAGAATAAGATCTGATCATGGGACAGAATTTGAAAATCAAATGTTTTCCAAATTCTGTGAAGAACAAGGAATTAAACATGAATTTTCTGCTCCTAAGACTCCACAGCAAAATGGAGTTGTGGAAAGGAAAAACAGAGTTTTGCAAGAGATGGCTAGAACCATGATGATAGCCAAGAAAGTGTCAACAAAATTCTGGGCTGAAGCAATAAATACTGCCTGTTATATAAGTAACAGAGTATATGTCAGATCTGGGTGGAAACAAACTCCTTATGAAATCTGGAAAGGAAAACAGCCAAACTTGAAATATTTTAGAGTCCTTGGAAGTAAATGCTATATCCTAAGGGACAGAGAAAATATAGGAAAATTTGATTCTAGAAGTGATGAAGGAATCTTTCTAGGATATTCTTCTTCTAGTAGAGCATACAGAGTTTTTAACTTGCAAAAATCTGTTGTAATGGAGTCTATTAATGTGTTAATAGATGATGAAGGAATTGACTGTGAATTCTTGCAGGTTGTAGATGAAGAGGATGAAGTCAGAGATGCTTCCTCAAGCAATGAAATTATTCCTCTGACAAAAACTCTCAAATATCACCCAACTGAGCAAATTGTTGGAAATATTTCAGATGGTGTAAGAACAAGACATCAATTACATAATGAGGTAAAATTTTCTTCTTATCTATCTCAATTTGAGCCAAAATCTTATAAAGATGCCTTGTTGGATGAATCCTAGTTAAATGCTATGCATGAAGAACTAAACCAATTTACTAGAAATAATGTATGGGAATTGGTTGAAAGACCCTCTGATCTGAATGTGATAGGAACCAAATGGATTTTTAAGAACAAATCTGATGAGAATGGGATAGTAACCAGAAATAAAGCTAGGCTTGTTGCTCAGGGATACACCCAAGTAGAAGGAATAGATTTTGATGAAACCTTTGCTCCTGTAGCTAGGTTAGAATCAATCAGATTACTTTTGTCTATTGCATGCTATTTGAAGTTTAAACTGTTTCAAATGGATGTTAAGAGTGCATTCTTGAATGGATATCTGAATGAAGAGGTCTATGTAGAGCAACCTAAAGGATTTGAGGACACAAATCATCCTAAACATGTTTATAAGCTGAACAAGGCCTTGTATGGACTCAAACAAGCTCCTAGAGCTTGGTATGAGAGACTCACCTCTTTTTTACTTGAATCTGGTTTTATGAGAGGAAATGTGGATAAAACTCTTTTTATTCAAAGAGAGTCCAAACATATTTTGATTGCTCAAATCTATGTTGATGACATAGTGTTTGATCTACTTCTGAAAATCATGCTCACTCCTTTGGAGACTTAATGAAAAGTGAATTTGAGATGAGTATGATGGGTGAACTGAATTTTTTCTTAGGACTTCAGATTTATCAATCTCAACAAGGGATTTCTTTCTCTCAAGCAAAATATGCTAGAAATCTAGTCAAGAGATTCAGTTTAACTCATGCTAAACATGCTAGGACTCCTATGAGTACTAGCTTAAAGCTTGGAAAAGATGAATCTGGGAAGGATATAGACCCTACCTTGTACAGAGGAATGATTGGAAGTCTTCTGTACTTAACAGTAAGTAGACCTGATATAAGTTTTAGTGTTGGAGTTTGTGCAAGATATCAGGCTAATCCTAAAGAATCTCATCTAAATGCTGTAAAAAGGATTATAAAGTATGTTAATGGAACTGTTGATCTGGGAATTTGGTTTTCCAAAGAGACTAACCCATATCTTACTGGATACACTGATGCTGATTGGGCTGGGTGTATGGATGATAGAAAAAGCACCTCTGGTGGTTGCTTTTATATGGGTAATAACCTCATTGCTTGGCTAAGCAAAAAGCAAAACTCAGTTTCACTGAGTACAGCTGAAGTAGAGTACATTGCTGCAGGAAGCAGTTGTACTCAACTAATTTGGATGAAACAAATGTTATCTAATTATGGTTTAGATCAGGACCAAATGATTTTTTTCTTGTGACAATCAAAGTGCCATAAATATCTCCAAGAATCCTATTCAACACTCAAGGACTAAACATATAGACATCAGGCATCACTTTATAAGAGAATTGATTGAAGACAAAACTGTTATGATTGAATATATATCTACTGAAAAACAGTTGGCTGACATTTTTACTAAACCTTTAGATCAGAACAGATTTGAAACTCTTAGGAAATCCCTACGAGTATGCTCTCAAAACTGAAAATCAGGTTCTGTTTTGAGTTAATTTTGATGTAAAATGATTTACATGTCTGTTCAAAATGAATTTATGTGTTCTTGTTACTAAAATTTGTATTCAGGAAGCTTGAGTCTATGCATATTGACATAAATGTCTTATCTTTAACCATCAATTTTGTCTTAAACACCTTTGCGTATTGAAGCTTATTATGTGTTAAAGCTTGGGTTCTATAGGCTATCACCTTTATGAAAAGAAAAGTTTTGGAAATGGCTACCATAGAGATTAGAGCGAAAGCCACTGTAATTCTCAAAAAGAAAAAGAGAAAGAAGGTATATTCTTGGAATGAACTGTAAACTCAGGTTTTTTAAGGGTCAATGCCTTCTTCAAAAAGAAAAGAAAAAGAGATCAGAAAAGGCTACCTATCTCTGATGTGCGAAAGCCACCAAAATGAAGTTTGGGGTATGTCTATACTTTCCAAGTATAATTACACTGAAATAACCTTTCATATGTATAAAGTGTGAAAGTCAAAAATGTTGTTCACTCTACACAAGCATTGATTCATTAATATGCATATGTGCTCAATATCTTGAAGAAAATTTATAGTATGAGAAACCATGAAGGAAATTTTGCTCTTTGATATGAAATGTACCACATCTGAATTAACTTTGATAGGTTCTTCAAGATCAGTTTTGTGATAAGTACTTCTTGGATTGAATAAGTTGATTATCTGGATGATTTTTAGTTTAGTTAAAATCTTAGCTTTGTGTTTTGATGTATGAGTTTGTCATGAATAATAGTTCAAACTCCTTTTATAAATTTTTGCCTTGTGACTGTGTTTTTTATTGAGTGTGCATGTGCACCTTCTACATCGCTAGAAGCGTGCATGTAGCCTTCTCCATTCTATCTTGCTTTGGCACATGCCCTGTTAAATGTCGCTGGATGCTCGCTGGCAGCGTATTCTGTTTGTCTATAAAAAGGTGAAATCGCTTTCACTTTTTACCCCTGCGCTTTTTCACTTGTCTGCGGTTCCTCTCGCCTCTCGCGTCGTGCTTCTTCATTGCTGCCCTTTTCAACTTCCATCTCCCTGTCCACTGTTCAGGTAAAATTTTTTTTACTGTCTTCGTCTTCCTTCTTCAATTTCTTCTTCCTATTGCTGTGCTCTACTCTCGTCTTCTGTATTAGGGCTTTCTCGTGCCTTGTCTGTGTTCTACCTTCTCTTCTATTTTCTTCTGTATTCTCATCATGCCACCCAAGAAAAAGTCTAGAACTGAATCTCCTACCACCTCCTCCCCTCTAGTAAGAACCTCTCTTGTTGTGTCGTCTCCTCCTGTGAGACCCCCATCTCCATCTCATTCATCTGAACCATTCGTGGGAAATGGTTTATCTGTTTTTAATGAGTTTTTCAAGCATAGGCCACTCCTCTTGGAAAGGGCCATAAATCTTGACTCTTTCACTGATTCTCCTCTCTTCTCCTTGTTTTCGGATAATGGATGGAAGAAATTTGCTTTGATCAGTGGTTTTGCTTATCCTGTCCTGGTTCGAGAGTTCTATTCGAACCTCCACCATCTCCATCTTGCTAATCAAGGCTTTGTTAAAGCCTATGTCCGAGGTATCTCTTTCGACTTCTCGAAAGAGCTTATCTCCTCTCTGCTTGAACTACCCATTGTTGATTCTCCCTCCTTTGATTTTCTTGCTACTCATTCTGATCCTCCTATGGATTCAATCATTCCTTCTCTGATTGTTCAGGGTGCTCCCACTTCCATAAAGAATAAGCCCAACTATATGCCTCATGGCTCACTCCAAGATCTTCTTCGGATCTTGAATCTGTTTGTTTGTGCGTCTGTTGTTCCCTCTGAACATCACTCGGAGATCTCTCACTCTCCGGCAAGACTTCTTCATGCCCTCTGGAACAGAGACAGTGTTTGTCTTCCTTCTCTCATATTCAATCAGATCCTCCAGTCTCGGAATTTAAAATCCAAGACTGCTGCTCTCCCATTTGGGATTTTCATCACATACTTATGCATTCACCAGGGGGTACTCCCTGATCCTGTGGAAATGATTCTTCACCCCAAACCTCCCATTGATGCTTCCACTCTTACCCGTAGCAAAAGGGCTAATCCTTTTCGGTTGGCTTCTTCGGAGCCTTCCTCTTCTCATACCTCTGTGTCCAGTGCTGATGCAATGGCCATCCTGGATAAGTTAAATTCAATGCAAGCCTCCCAGGAGGCTTTCAACTCTGAGGTTAGGGCTCACATGCTCATGATGAGCATGTTCAAATCAGAAGCCCAAGAGAAGCTGGCTAAGCTGGAAAAGGATGTTGACTTTGCCTGTGGAGAGGTCCAGAGGGATGTAGCTGCCCAGCAAAGAATGCAAAATGAAGCTGATCATTTTCTGAACAGCATTCGAAGGACTCAGCTGGAAATGGAGCATAAGCTATGTTGGCTACACTCCCGGTCCCAAGATGCCTACCGGCATTATTCCAAAACTTGGGATCCGAAACCTCCTTCCAGAAAGGGGGAGACATTCTGATGATGCTGTTGTTGCTGTGGATGATATTCTTTTTATCTGTGAATGATATTTTTTTTTTGTTGTGTTTGTTCTGTTTTTGTTTCTTCTGAAAGAAGGTTTAAGGGGGAGTGATGTTTAAGGGGGAGAGATTGTATAGTTTTTTCTGAATACTGTATATGTCTTCTGATCTCTATACATTTTTTGAAATGAATGAAACTCTGTGATTCTCCCTTATCAGTGTGAATAGAATGCTTAAATGGAAATCAATATCTGCAGTTGATATAAAGAACTTGTTTTAAGTTTATGGAAATCAATATCTGCATCTGGACTTAAGAACTGGTTTTAAAGTTGTTGTCAGGCATCTGCCAAGGGGGAGATTGTAAGTGTGAAAACTCACACTTCCTTTATGGCAAATGTTTGACAAATTATGTCTTATAATAATCTTCAAGATGTGCAGATTAAATAATGAAAATTCAGTGAATTTAGTAAAGAAGAAGAAGACGATGCTGCCACACAGCTACCACGCCGCTGGTAGCTCAAGGAAATGAAAGATTGTCTAAATAAAGCATTTCTTGTAAAGGCACTTGCGCGGAACAACGCCGCTGCCACTCTGCTGGCAGTGCATAAGTGAAACGGTGCTTTGAAAGTAAGGCACGTGCACTAGCGTCGTAAAGCAACGTTGACACGCCGCTGGTAGCGCAGAGCGAGATTGAAGATTCTATGATCAGCTGTGCACATGCCGCGTTCCCTCCCGCTAGCAGCGAGTTGGCAGCGTGCCCTTAACTGATTCAACTTTTTCTAAGCGGGACTTGAGTTCGCTTCCAGCTGTCTAACCCGATCGCACCACAACGCCACCAGCGCTCGACGCGATCTGAGTTTTCTCCTTTAAATAGACGTGCTGTAATTTTTAGCGAAGACTTTTTTCTTTGGATCAATTTGATTTTGGATCTTGAGGTGTTCAAGATTCGATCAATTCTTCTTTAGAGAGTCGGCGATCGAGTGAGGGGGAGATCTGAGATAGATCATCTGGAATTGAAGTTTGAGGATTCTTCTTCAATTCGGAACTTCACCTGATCGTGTGATCGCCTGGATTGGTGATCGACTTTGTTGGATGCATAGGTGGATTCCTACTGCATTGGATCGTCTCAGTGGACTCTGAGGTGATTGTTGCGATCTGGATTGATCGTGTTTTGCAGCTTGTGGATTCAAGTTGTGTTGCAGTTCATGGATTCGAACTGTGGATCACTGTTGAGTGATTCTTTGCGATCTGGATTGATCGTGTTTTGCAGCTTGTGGATTCAAGCTGTGTTGCAGTTCGTGGATTCGAGCTGTGGATTGCTGTTGAGTGAGTTCAATTGTAAAGGTTAAGTGTGTGCTCCTTTGTAATTGTCTTTTCATTCAATAGTGGAAATCCGAAGGGTTAGTCGCCTCATATAGACTCGAGGTTTTTCCTGGATCTGGATTCAGGTTTTCTCATATAATTCTCTGTGTGTATGTTTCCGCATTGTTAAATTCTTAATTGTTGTAGATTGTGGACCTATAGAGTAGATCTCTACTCTTTCAGTATTGATGCAGCAGGGCAGAGTTATAGCGTATGCTTCGAGATTGTTGAGGATGCATGAGAAGAACTACCCTACCCACGATCTAGAGTTAGCAGCCATAGTCTTTGCACTGAAGCTATGGAGGCATTACCTTTATGGGGTAGAGTTTGAGATCTTTTCTGATCATAAGAGCTTGAGATATTTGTTTTCACAGAGAGACTTGAATATGAGGCAGCGAAGGTGGATGGATTTGTTAAAGGATTTCAAGTTCACTTTGCAATACCACCCTGGTAAAGCGAACGTAGTGGCGGATGCTTTGAGTAGAAAAAGTGCAGTTAATGATCAGGTAGCTACTTTAGCATCTTTCATGATGAGCCAATGTAGATTGGTTGATTCAGTCAGAGATTGGCAGGGAGAGTTTAGCATGCCACAAGATGGAGTGATCTGAGTTGCTCGTGTTCAGATTGAGCCAGATTTGGTTCAGTTGATTCGGAAGAAACAATTTATTGACCCACAGTTGATTCAAACTAGGGAGATGATGAGTAGAGGATCTGAGGCAGCTGTAGATTTTTTAGATAGAGATGGGCTATTGAGATATAGAGGCCATATTTGTGTTCTAGATTATGAGGAGATTAACGAGAAAATATTGACAGAGGGTCATAGATCGAGGTATGCAGTTCACCCAGGAAGTACGAAGACGTACAAGAATTTGAAAGAAATCTATTGGTGGTCAGGAATGAATAGAGAGATTGCAGAGTATGTGGCAAAGTGTTTGATATGCCAACAAGTGAAGGCTGAACATCGGAAACCACCTAGTTTACTTCAGTCACTTCCTATTCCAGAATGGAAGTGGGAGCATGTGACTATGGATTTTGTATCTGGGTTACCATTGACAACAAAGAAAGAAGATGCTATTTGGGTTGTCGTGGATAGATTGACTAAGTCAGCACATTTCTTGCCTATGAACACTACACAGTCGTTGAAGTCTTTAGCTGAGTTATATGTCAAGGATATAGTGAGACTTCATGGAGTACCAGTTTCTATAGTGTTTGACAGAGATGCACGATTCATGGCACGCTTTTGGCTTGCATTTCACGCAGCTTTAGGAACTAAGCTTAATTTCAGCACTAGCTATCATCCTCAGACAGATGGACAATCTGAGCGTACCATTCAGACGTTGGAAGACATGTTGAGATGTTGTATTATGGATTGGGGAGGCAGTTGGAATCAGCACCTACCATTGGTGGAGTTCGCCTATAATAACAGCTATCAGGCGAGTATTCAGATGGCACCATTTGAGGCACTTTATGTAACGCCACGGATCCGAGTCACGAAATAACACCGTAACTCATCCCCGGAGGTTAATTTAAAACATAGGATCACAATATCAAAGTGAAGGAAAAGCATGAATACCACAATAACTATATAACAGAGTGCGCTAAAATATTCCCAAACTAAAATAAAACTCACATGTCCAAGTAACTACCCACATGTATCGAGCTCTCCAAGGGTATCTGAAAAAAAAACGAAAGCAACGGGGTGAGATACGAATATCCCAGTGAGCAGCACATGCATGCACAAATACATTTAGTTCAGTTCTAAAACATGCCACGATTACAAACCACATACAACAATGATAACACGTATAACCCAACAAAACTTCAACAATCCAATTTACATCCGTGAGGAAAACCATCGTATAAACCAGGCAGAAAAGACGGTATCAAATCATGCATATAGTCATAAAGTCACGTATAATCAGTTAACAATATATCAAAGAAATCATAGTTCAACAACTCAAAAGATATAACTCGGGTCCCAACCCGTATCAACAATAAAGTCACATCATAGCCATATCCACGCCGCTCAATGTATATCCGGCCTACTCAGGGTTTCGGATATTGAAATGACAACGTCATCCAATGTCGGCCTACTCCGGGTATCGGCATTGACAACACCATACCACTCAGGGTCACGATGCTGCTCTACACTGGCGGAAAAGATACTAATACCAGATAACCGATAAACCACATTCAGTGAACCATAATTACCAATAAACAAGCAGATAAAACATATGGTGCCAAATAAACAAATCCCCACAGTGGTCAATGTCATGTAGTTGCTTAGATTGGTTAATCAACATGCCAGAGCGACATCCACACCTCCATGTACACAGTTCCGGCCTACTCAGGGTATCGGATACTTTGAAATGACGGCCTACTCAGGGTATCGTTATCCAATGCCGGCCTACTCCGGGTGTCTGCACTGACAACCAGGCCTACTCAGGGTATCTGGCTGCTCTACACTGGTCGTGGCAACACTCCATGGCCATGCCATTACACCAAATAAACAAAATACATCACATTACTAAGCTTAGACTCTGGATCTAGGACAAGCTAAACCAAAAACCGATAAATAACCAACAAAACTCCGCATTCAGTACACACATCACCAGTTGTTCCAACCAGAACAGTAATTCCTCACAATTGTTCCAACCAGAACAGAATAAGATATGATTCTAAACTGGCTACCAATATAAAACAATATTCCAGTAAATCATTCCTGAAGTGCACTGTGCATTCAAAGGTGAACTAGCATAATAGTGTAGATGTATTTCAGCAAAACAATATGGTTTCAAAACTGACTTTTCAGAATAAAGCACATTATACAAAAATGATTTCAGCATCCAACTTCAATTAAACATAAATCAGCAAAACATCTCCTAGATTCTCAATTTCGCTTTCATAATCCAAATCAATCAAAACGAATGTTGTAAAGACCTCAAAACACATTTTTGATGAGTGGAATAGTCTTAGGATCCCCTATAAGGTCACCATACCAAAAAGCAATCAATTCTGAGACAAAAAGTTTCGGACCTCAAAATATTCTAAGTCTAGTTAAAAACGTTGACTTTTGGTATATAATTTTTCTAGACAATTCTACAAGGAGTTTCGGGCTCAAATTTTGGTTGTAGTCTATTGATGGGTAAACACATCTCCTAGAATTTTCTGGGCTCCTGAATCACTCATCTGGGTATTAAACCCAAACCGGGCTTTTTGATTAAAATCGAGATTTAGGCATGAACTGGAAAGTTGACTTTTTATTGGCTGGGAATTAGACCTTGGAAGTATTTTTATTGGTTCTAAATGGGGGGGGGGGGGGGGGGGTAAAACCTTATTTACATGTAAAGACTTAAGTAAATGGAGCAATAAATACACAAGACATTTACTTAAATGTCTTTCATGTAAATAAGGGGGCTATTTTCAACCAATTCAACAAATTTGGGTAGGTGCGCTTACTTAACTCGAGTGGGCGCCAGTGAGCGCCAAGTGGGCGGATAGTCAATGGCCTAAATTTGGGGTATGCGCCTACTCGATAGTAAGTGGGCGCGAGAAGGGCGCGAAGTGGGTGCGAGAAGGGCGCGGGTAGGCGCGGAATATTTAAGTGGGCGCGAGAAGGACGCGGGATAGGCGCGAGAAAGGCACCAAGTCTATTTTTCCATGCGCCTACTTCCCGAAGTGGGCGCCAGTGGGTGCCAAGTGGGCGGATACCCACTGTGTTTTTCAAGTCTCTATTAAATCCAAATCTTCAACTCTGGCCGAAATTTTTCAATCTGTAACCACTTCTCTGGTCTCCTAATACCCCCAGAACACATTCAAACCTATTTTGAAATTAATCTAACACACTTTTCAATTATCCCCAATTTGTTATACAGAAAACCCTTCGGACTATCTTCGCCCAGAAACCCAGTGAATAATTCATTCGACAACCATGTGCATTCATTGAAACAAAAACTACGAATAACATAAACCAGGTTTTAAAATAGTGCCACTCACCTTTTATGCTTCCAAGTCTTGGCAACAACAACCCAGAAAATCCCCAAATCAGCAGTTCGGCCGACTGATTGCTATGGTCGAACAGAGGTTCTCTGAAGGAAGAAAAACCCTTCCGAGCTTCTTGTTAACAAATACCTACTAGCAGGAAGTCTTCCCCAGCTCGTCTCTCCCACAGAACTTCCCCAACTCCTTTCTCTCGGAGAACCCTAAACAAACGCCGCGGCCGCCAAACCTCTCAGTAGAGTATACTAGAGCAAAAACCCAAAACCTAATTTCTTAAGGTATTTATACCTTCCGCAAATACGCTTGCCGCTTGACGAACTTTAAACTCTGATCTGGTGTGTGCTCGCCCACCAAAACTCCTACATCCACACACCTTATTAGTTTAAATATTTATGATTATTAATTTTTTTTCCATAAATCCTGAAAATAATCGGGGTTTTACAAGTTCTCCACTAATTAAATAAGTTTTAAAAACATAAAATCTAAATTTTAATGTTATTAAAATTCGGGATTTTACACTTTATGGCAGACCGTGTAGATCCCCAGTGTGCTGGGTGGAAGTTGGAGAAAGACAACTTATTGGGCCGCAGATTGTACAGGATAGCATTGAGAAGGTGAATCAGATTAGGCAGAATATGCTTACAGCCCAGAGTCGTCAGAAGATCTATGCAGATACCAGAAGAAGAGACTTGCATTTTGAAGTTGGTGATTTGGTATTTCTGAAGATATCACCATCTCGTGGGATTAAGAGATTTGGAAAGAAAGGCAAGTTGGTTCCAAGATATATAGGTCCGTTTGAGATTAAGGGTACAGTGGGACTATTAGCATACAGATTGGCTTTGCCTACACAGCTGGAACGAGTTCATGACGTATTCCATGTTTCTATGTTGAGGAAGTACGTGCATGACCCTACCCATATCATTCAGCATGAGCCGATAGTAGTGCGAGGGGACTTGACTTATGAGGAGCATCCAGTTGAGATTTTGGACAGGAAGGAGCAGGTTCTTCGTACTAAGGTGATTCCACTTGTGAAAGTACTTTGGCAGAATCACACAACGGAGGAAGCTACTTGGGAATTGGAATCGGAAATGCAGAGAAGGTATCCCAACCTATTTCCAAAACCACAAGGTAAATTTCGAGGACGAAATTTTTCTTTTAGGAGGGGAGGATGTAAAACCCCGAATTTTCCTTAAATAATAAATTAAATTAAATTAATAAATGATATTAGTGAGAGTTATAATTGATAGAAATAATTTATTATTGTAGGGGATGATCTAATAAGTGGAGATCTAGAATTGGACGTAGATCTGACCGTCCGATCATGAGATATCGAGGTATGTATTCCGATTGGGCGTGTGTATGGAATTTGGTGTATGTGAGATACATGGGATCGGAGAGTATATATATCAATTAAAATAACCTAAAACATATTCGTGTATTCTCGCTTGTATTCGTCGACAGCCGCAAGCGACAAACCCGACTGAAGGAGAAGAAGAAGAGGAGGAGGAGGAAAGGTCTGGTTTTGAGTTCTTCATCGTCCAGAGTGTTGCTGGGTGATAGAGAATCGTTGTTGAGAGAAGAGGAAGAGGAACATTCGTTCAAGAGGTAGGTGACACCGTTTACCTTCGTTTTTGTATTTACATGTGATTAATCGACAAAAGCATGTTTTTATGATATGAAATGATGTATATATTTTGATAATCATGTTATAAATATGTTAGAATGAGTTTAGACGAGAAAAATCATGTTTTGGAACTGATTCTGTTCGATTTTGAACGACCGCCGACCTCGACTGTTCTCAGCGATCTTAGGCGCTCGTTGTAAATCGTAGACCACCGTAGACCGCTTGAAGACGTATCGTCGGCGTTCTGATTTGAACTACTGCCGACCACAGACCGCCGGGGCGATCCTGAGCGATCTTAGGCGCTCTGTTCAGATTTTGCAGATTTTCATAATTTCACATCTTGATTCAATTCCAAACTACTTTTAGACAATTTTAATGATTAAATAAGATGTTTTAAGACCAAAATAAATTATCTAATTCCCTGTTTTACAGAAAAATAAATTAGGAAGGTATTTAGGACATTAGTTGCCAAACTTTGAAAGAAATGGAGAAACCTAGTTTTTGGAAAACCTAACTTGTATTTAATTACTAGAACATCTTCTAAATGACACTACAAACCAGAAAACTGTATATAGAGAATTCAAAACTCAGATGATCGAATATTGAAGTAATTATTAGATTTAACCTTTATATGCCGCTAGGCACCAACCCTTATAGAAATATTATATTTTAGGAAATTTTGGAGTCAGTGGGCATAGCTGGTTATGAATCCATAGTTGTAACTAGATAGCTGAGGGATATGTCATTTGGGTTGAGTTACTCCTATATGCGACGCGCTTCCTTTGCAAGTTAGTTTGTCTGGGAAGGTCCTATGTCTGGAGGGACACCCCGGTGAGCCGCTGGTGATTCCCTATACATGTGGATAACCGACCATCTCCATGTATTGATTTTGGTGCTGCATGCTGGTGGTACATGCCAACTCTGATGGGTACGTGTGCAATAAGTCAGTGACTACGGCTCTTGTCTAAGCTGCGCTGCATGAGACTTGAGTATCATTAGTAGCATTGCTCCTAAGTCGCACGGTGGTATAGCAATTGGTTGAGAATCATCTCAAAAAGTTTATCTATCTTTGTGAGTCCTACAATGACACTGAAATCACAACACTTGATATTATTATTGAATACATGCTGGAGGCATGTGATTGAGATATTGATCGGATGTGACTGCTTAGTGCATCTTAGCAAAGTTTGAATTATGTTATCGATCTTGATATTGGATTCTTATATTAAAACTTGTTGAAATTCATTTCTAGAACTATTTATCAAACTGTTTTGTATTCATGAATGATATGAATGATTATACGAGCCTGATTAGTCGTTATTGCTTAACCGTGCATGAACTGTTACTTTACTTATATGAACTGTTTAATCCTGCATGTGTTACCTACTGGGATATTCGTATCTCACCCTACTTTTATTTTATTTTTCAGTTGATACGCGAGAGGGGGATCTTAGTGATTTCCAGGGAGAGATAGCTGAGTACACACCGGAGGATTACTATTATCCAGATCTTGTGTGAGGTGGATGAATGATATAGACTTAGCACTTTTAATTAGATTATTATTATGCATTGGGATTTGATGTATTAGAGAGATGAGAGAGAGATAGTAACCAGTTTATTTTACCAGACTTTGATATTAATGATTGATGATCAAACTATATGTTTATTTGAGGATTTTAAACTACACTTCCACACATACTTGTTTCCGCAACTCTGATAGTATAAATAAGTTGAATGGATTTTAAATTCTTTGGTCTGGTATATTATTGATGATGTATTTGATATGGGCCAGTAACACTTCGGATTTGGTTGTTGAACTAAATTCGGGTTGTTACAATAGCGAACCGGGTTCGGGTCGGGTGCCGGTTTGCACTGACCCGGGTTCGGGGCGTTACACCAGCCATTTGCAAGAGGAGGACCCCTCTATTTATAGGCACAGCCAAGGGTAGAAAATTCCCAAGGGTATGCCCAAAAATCCTTCTAGATTATTCCAATTCCCCTTGAAGGCTTGAATTGGAGTAATTTCGTAGGTTTCGGAGGGTAAAACAGGGAGTTCAAGTCCCTAAGAGAGATGTAATATGCGTAAATAAGGCTAAGAAATTGAGCCTTTCCGCAAATGCACGGAACAAGCAAAACCGCATACACAATGCGGTTTACGCCAAATCGTCACATTATATACCGTTTCATTGCAAATTCACCCCAACCGCATATACAGGGCGATTCAAATTCAATTACGCTCCTCATGATTGATGTCGACGTGGCCTAATGGCCTAAGCTTCTAGAAGCCACGTGGCAGCTCACGCAAGAAGCATGAATCTCAACCGTGCTGTGTGTGCGGTCGCAACCGCATACACAGGGCGGTTGAGACCAAATTCACAAAAACCGGGTATACAGTGCGGTTAGCACCCCTTTTGAGTATTTTTGAGTGTTTGACACATGTCAAAGCTCAAATAAAACATTTAAAATTCATTTTGATTGTTCTTTCACATTGAAGTGCAATTTGGGGTGTCTACGCTAACATTTTCCCGACCAAACCCAGCTAAGATTAGAACTTATCAAAAGACCTTCATATTCACTCTATTTCAAAAATAGAAATGCTCTAAACACAAATATCATCAATAAGATGAACATCTGATCTATTAGTGCTGAAACACCTCATTTAATATATCAGACCAGCAACTTATTAGTCACTAACATTCTATTTGGTTTTCTCCAAATAATCCCTTATGTGATTTCCCAAATTTAGTTTTACAAAGTAAGAATGTATGTGCTGGAGAAGTTACAACACTCTACTAGTACCCAAATTCTTAACTAGAATAGGTTTCTGATTTGCTTACTTGATAACAACATATGCCCCTAATACCAGTATTTCCTAATCCCCCAAAGTCTTTTAATAACTTCTCATTAAACTCTTTCTAACTACACCCCACAAGAATACTTAGCACAAAGACAAGGGTGCTGGACAGATTTCAATACTCTTAAGAACACTCAACTTTTAAACTAGTTTAGATTTCTATTTCCCAATACTTAATACCTTAAATGTACTCCCAATTCCAGCCTCTTCAATTCACCCAGGTATTTCAAATACCCCTATTTAAGTCCTCTATACATCCCCAAATAAAGTATTACAGCCTTTAGAAATAACAATACTCTAATTGGACTGGCTGAGCGCCAACCCAGCAGCACTTGGCTTGATCAAGTATTATCTCCAACTTATTCATACATCAACACAACTCTAATTTACATCATCTGAACTGATATATTTTGAATTGAAATATAGATACATTATTTACTAGAACAGCCACGCATGGCTGTGGAAAAACAACTGGGCGCTAACCTCTAAGAAGGTTGGCGCTAACCTCTACAAACATTGGCACCACTCCCTTTCTCCCAAACTCAAGTGCGGCTAACCTCCTTTGACCAAGTCTGACCTAATATTCTTCCTCCAACTCTTTTCCAGCATTACTTTAACTCTTTAAACAATGATTCTACACCACTTCGAATTTATTTAAGACATGATTCAATTCATCAAAAAATTAGCAGCTCATGAGGTTTTCTAACAGAGATTTCAGCAAAAACAAAAGTAGATACGAATTATATATATATATATATATATATATATATATATTCTGATCTTGGTTTCTTCATTAATTCATCTCCAGAAACTCAATGACAAACCAGTTAAATAGTAAACATACTCTGAAATTTCATTAATCTAAAACTCATTGCTGACCAAGTTTAGATGCCAAAACTAATAAAAACAGGGGAATCTGCAGATAGTACTCATGTGAAACTACACTTCAATTTAATCATTATAAATTGAAAACAAGAGTGCTACTTACATGATGAAGACCATTCACAGCCTAAACTCTCTCTCAATCTTACAACCACGACCTTAGCATTCCAAAATCAGCATTGCCGGTCACTATTTCTCATAGATCTGAACTTGTTGAATCAGTAGCTCTTGAATGACTCAAACACTGCTGCCGCAATGCTCTGAACTTCCATATGAGTAGAAATCAATGACCAACTCCATTCTCTCTCTAACCTCCACCAAATCTAGCTTTGATCCTCTCAAACCCTAGCCTCTTTTCTTACTGAGTTTTCTGAAGTTCTCAAATAAACACGAGGTAAACAATAGACAGAAATTTTCTGTCTATTTACACTTGCCGCTAGCTTTGTGTTTTAAAGCCCAATTGCATGCCTGCCACTCCAGCCTATCTTCCCTACATGAGCACCACTTAACTATCTCGATTCCATGCTTGACACACCACCGAACCACCATAAATCATCCAATTAAAATCCCAACAATTTTCCTTTTCCGGTTTTTGCTCAAAAGTCCCCGTTTAACTTCTTGCTCTCTTTCCTTCGAAAATTACTAATTAACCATAACTTAATTACTAAACCAATAATTTTTAATTTCATTAAAAATTTGGGATTTTACAGTTTCAATTGGTTAATTGCCATGCCAAGGAGACATGCACACCTCCATGTACACAGTTCCGGCCTACTCAGGGTTTCGGACACTCTGAAATGTGTGAGACATGGAAAATCAATTTAATGACTTCCTAATCATCACACGGGATTCATTAGAACAAGGAGTCGCCACCATTCCTTTTAGGTGTGAATGGACACCGAAATATCAAATCAAGGAGATAGTAATTAGAGTAAAAATAACTCTAGTTTAAAATACAAAACAAAAACAAAACAACCAAAGATGGGTAAGGGGATTAGGTTATGAATAGGGGAAGGTGTTAGGCACTCTATTCATCCACACAAGGTGGTTGCTAGGTATTGTTCATGTTAAAAATGAAGAAGGCTTGCTTAATAACAAAAAATCATAAAAGTAACAAAAGTGTATGGTCTTTCATATGAATATCTCGATTAATTCAGAACTTTCAATATGATCACCATTCTAAGGGTTTCATGACTGAAATAAAATTGAGATAAAATCAAAGAAAACCAATCTAAAGTGAAACCTGAAAAACTATCTTTAGGTGAAACCATTAAAAGGTTGAAAAACTAAATTGGAATCTTTTGATTAGAACATTGAAGAATAAAGTTCTTCGGAGTACAGATCTGATCCAGATCTCTCATTAGTGGAGAGATAGAACCCCAATCAACCCATGTTGATGAAAAAAAAAATCAAAAGGGAGAGTTTAGACCATAGGATCCTTTCTCCAAAATTAAAACCACTTCACAGTCACATCATGAAACCTTATAGGTTACTTTCAGGCTTTTGGTTTTAGATCTACCATATAGATCATGGTAGATCCAGAATCCTAGCCAAAATCAAGAAAACAGTGATGTAGGTGCAATGGTGTGAAAAATCCAAACTATAGGAGGAAGTGGGGATCTCATGCTATAAACAACTTGGATCCATAGGATTCCTCCAGATTTAGAATAAAACACTTACATAACATCCACAGAGTAATAAAAACCACATATCACAGATTATAGTACATTGGGGTCTACCCTACGGATCCACCTATTCTCTTTTCCCCTAGCTCTCTCTTCACGTTTTACAGCTAAAGAGGAGTCTTGAGGTACTTGGAGGTAGGTTTGGGAATACAAACACAAACAAGAGGCCTTATTCTACAAAAAAGAGAAGAACAGATTATAGGGTTCTATTATAAGAATCCACCTGTTCCCCTTTCCTCTAGCTCTCTCTTCACGTTTTACGACTAGAGAGGAGTCTTGAGGTACTTGGAGGTAGGTTTGGGGATATAAACATAAGAAGGCCTTATTCTACAGAAATGGAGAAGATCTAACTATCTCTAGAATTAAAAACAGAAAATAAAAAAGAAAAGGGACTTACCTGGATTGAGAAAGCAGAAAAGCAGGGATTCCCTTCTTCACTTGGAGCTCTTCAGGCTTCTGATTCTTGGCCCTTTGCTTGAGGAGAGGTCCTCTATTTATAGGCAAACCCAAGGGCATAGTTGGTCCAAGGGATATGCGAAGATAGAGTTCCAGAAGATTCCAAATTGAGTTAAAAACAGAGATAATGCCAATCCATTGAAGCATAGAGGATAAACAAGAGGATTCGAATCTCCGAGAGAGAGATTTGAGTTCAGATAAGGCTCAGGAATTGAGAAAGGATAAATTCGCTCAAAAAACCGCGCCCGTATATATAATGCGGGCACGACCAGCCTGCAGATAAAATGCGGGCATTGCATGTTTGACCAAATTTAACACTTTTTTGACCTGTTTCAAATTCCAGTTACATATTTTTAATTATTTTCTCATTTTGTAGTGCAATTTGGGGTGTCTACAACTGCCCCCTCTTTGCTGATAATTGGAACCAATTACCAACAGAGAGCAACAAGACCCGCAAACTGCACTTTTTGAGATTTTTCCATCTAATTGCAATTTGCAAGGATTAAAAGGATGATTTTGGAAAAGAATTTGTGTGAAGGATTTACTGAAAAGTCCCTAACCTTAAGGGGCTAATCCTCCTCTCTAGTCTCACTGAGCACTCATGGCTATAAAGTGAGATTTGAGACAAATTTTAAAACAAAAGTGGATAAAGTGGCAATTCTTGCAATTTACAATTAATATGGACATTAATCTCCTGAAAAGCATGGAGAAAATCAAGAAAAATGAAATTTTCTGGCTTGCCCGTATTTGTACTGTGGGCGAGTTACGCTCGTAGTTTAATCACGGGCGAGCTATGACCGCCATAGCTTTACGGACATTGGATGCCCACGTTTTAAATGGGGGTTTCTAGGGCTTGACTTAAAAACAAGCGCGACCGGCCTTCGATCACTTCTAACCTGTATCTGCACTTAGACTTCGGTTTGCTCTCGTTTCCCTTGCGACCGCACTTTCGCTTGACCTCTTTCTTCATCTTCGGCGACGGCTAAACCCTCCAGTGACAACCTCATTTCCGGCAACAACGATTCAACCATCCTTCGGCAACCGTGAGTCTAGACGCCCTCTTTCACTATTGGGACATTTGGATTGCAATCCGATTACCCTTTCTTCTCCAGCGACATCTCGCTTCTTCAGTAACCTTCGGCGACTGTTGCTTCTACTGTCGCGTCCAATCCATCCTCGATTAGACAAGTGAGTTGTCCTTGGATTTGAAGACTGGAACATGTATGCCAAACATCCTCTCTTGCTTTGTAATTTCTTTGAGTTGCTGATTCTGACTTTAAGAATTAAATTGTAACCATACAATGCATATGATATTCCATGATTACTGCATTGTTCTGCTTTTGTTTTGAATTTCTTCCCATGTGATTTTAATTCCTGACTAACTTTTCTGTTTGACCGAAATTTGTTCCTGAGCTGGCAATCTTGAGTCTGGGTTCCTAATTGGATGAAAACCTTGAATTCAGATTTGTTTCATTGCTGTACTCTACTGATGATTTCTTCCATCTTGTAAGTGTGAAAACTCACACTCCTTATATGGAAAATGTTTGACAAATTATATCTTCTAATAATCTTCAAGATGTGCAGAATCAAAATGTAAGTTCTGTGAATTTAGTAAAGAGGAAGGTGATGCTGCCACACAGCTACCACTTCGCTGGTAGCTCAAGGAAATGTAAGGTTTTCTAAATAAAGAATATTTCGTAAAGGCACTTGCGAGGAACAACGCTGCTACCACTCCGCTGGCAACGCATAAGTGAAATAGCGCATTGAAAATAAAGAGCGCGCACCTGCGTCGTAAGGCGACGCTGATACGCCGCTGACAGCGCATGAGTCATGCAGTGCTTTGAAAGTAAAGAACGTGTACCTGCGTCGTAAGACGACGCTGACACGCCGCTGGTAGCGCAGAGCAAGATTGAAGAATCTAAAAATCAGTTGTGCACATGCCGCGTTCCCTCCCGCTAGCAGCGCGCCCTTAACTGGGTCAATTTGGATTTGACCGGGACTTGAGTTCGCTTCCAGCCGTCTACCCCGATCTCAAGGCGACGCCACCAGCGCTCGATGCGATCTGAGTTTTTATTCTTTAAATAGACAAGCTGTATTTTTTTGGAATGACTTTTCTTTTGATCAATTCGATTTGGATCTTGAGGTGTTCGAGATTCAATCAATTCATCTTTAGAGAGTCGGTGATCGAGTGAAGGGGAGATCTGAGAGAGATCTCCTGGAATTGAAGTTTGAGGATTCTTCTTCATTTCGGAACTTCACATGATCGTATGATCTCCTGGATTGGTGATCGAGCTTGATGGATGCATAGGTGGATTCCTATTGCATTGGATCATCTTAGTGGGCTCTAAGGTGATTGTTACGATCTGGATTGATTGTGAATTGCAGCTTGTGGATTCAAGTTGTGTTACAGTTCGTGGATTCAAGCTGTGGATTGCTGTTGAGTGAGTTCAATTGTAAAGGTTAAGTGTGTTTTCCTTTGTAATTGCTTTTCATTTAATAGTGGAGATTCTAAGGGTTAGTCGCCTCATATAGACTCGAGGTTTTTCCTGGATCTGGATTCAGGTTTCCTCGTATAAATTCTGTGTGTATGTTTCCGTATTGTTAAGATCAAAATTGTTGTAGATCGAGGACCTGTAGAGTAGTCTCCTACTCTTTCACATCTGTATCCTCTCTGAAAGTAGTAAAATGCCTTTAGCATTCATGTAACACCCCGAACCCGGGTCAGTGCAAACCAGCACCCAACCCGAACCCGGTTCGCTACTGTAACATCCCAAGTCCGGTTCAACAACCAAACTCGAGGTGTTACCACGAAGCTGGGGTCAGATACAAACCAAGATTCACAATAATTTTAAAACTTTACTAATTAATTACATCAGAGTTATGGTGGCCAATAAAAACAATTCTTTATTCAATAATATCAATTCAGTTTACAATAAAGTTTATCTAATCAACATGTGGCATTAATACCAATTATAATTCTACCCATCAAATTAAACCCCATCTTCGCGATCTCTCCAAGCAACCTGAAAAATAGGGGAAAACGGAGTGAGATTTACATCTCAGCAAGTAGCAGGTGCATGCAATTAGAAACAGTCCAATATAAGCAAATAGTCATGAGGTATTCGATTAATCAACGATAAGACGAGTAATCCAAGTTATCCATGGCAATTCCAAATAAAGCGATAAAACAGATGAACATGTATAAATACCAGTAACTTGATGTAAACGAGGTAAAACCGACAAAAGGGATAAAACACGTGCCATTGTAGGACTCACAAAGATGATGAGTATTTGAGATGACACTCGGCTAAATGCTATACCACCGTACGACTTAGGGGCAGTGCTACTTAATGATACTCAAGCCCCATGCAGCGCAGCTTAGACAAGAGCTGTAGTTACCGACTTATTGTGCACGAACTCAACAGAGTTGGCATGTACCATCATCATGCAGCACTAGAATCAATACATGGAGATGGTCGCTTATCCATATGTACAGGGAATCACCAGCGGCTCACCGAGGTGTCCCTTCAGACATAGGACCTTCCCAGAGCAAACTAACTTGCAATGGAAGCGCGCTCGCACATAGGAGTAAATCAACCCAATCTAAATACCACTTAGCTAACCAGTCAAAACTCTGGATCCATATACAGCTAAGCCCACTGACACAAACCATGATAAAACCACATACGGGAGGACACGCTAATGTAGGAGGCATACACACTTTTACCCATAAAGGATTACACATCTCTACATAGAGAATTACCCATCTCTGTCGTAAAAGATAGTATCAAACTCTACCACAGAAGCCGTACCACTCAACCGTAAAAGAAAAGCTAATAACTTCATACCAGATACCAATCCATACCAGAATCTTCAATTCCAAGTGAAAATCATGATTCAATCCTTAATAATCCAAATGAAGCCTTTTTCAGAATTTCATATGTAATTTCCCAAATATATTCAAAGTAAAGCTCATGTATCATAAATTTAATAGAAATCAATGTTACTCCAATTCCATAAACCAATATTCATATTAAAGCTCAAAATAAAGGAAATCAAATCCTACTTAGAGAGTTTTCTTTATTAATCCCTTTATTAGAATCCAATTTCCCATCTTAACACCTAAAGTAGTTTCTTTTTAACCTTTCTGTATTTTTATTTTCCAGCATGTTCTACAGACCTAGAATGAAGTTTAAAAGAGGTTTATAAGCTATAGGTATCAGTATTATTATTTCTAGCAATATCCATACCCTTTGACCCTTTTATAAACAAACCTTTCATTGAAACCTTCAATTTATTGGATAATCTTTCCCATTTAATTTTATAATTTTTATACCTTAATTAGGTCCTTATAATGATGCTAACATGCTCAAATAATCAGAAAAATCATTGTACATTTATTCAAATTACCGAATCCCCAAAAGTTGCTAATTTTACTTAGAGTGTCGACCTCTACAGGGTTGGGCGATCCTAGGCGCTCGTGCAAAATTAAACAGAAATTTCCAGATTTTTAAAGTTCGGATTTTTATGCTCTTGCTATATGTTTCTTTGGTCTAATTTAATCTAATAACATTCTAAAACATTCCTAAAGCCTTCTAGATCAATTTTTGTTAATTAAATACCATCCTATAATTATTTTCATGATTAAACCAACTTTTCTTCTTTATTTCAACAAATCCTTCAAGAATACCAATCAATAACGTATAACTAATTTGATTCCATGTAAATACTATTCCGACTAATCCGTTCAATCAATATTAAATCACAGAAAACGAAATCATGCAATTCCTCACGTTTTCCGAAGGGTTACTACTTGCCTTATACGCTAAATCCTTCTTCCATTGAAACTTCTAATTCTGGACCTTACTTTTGCTCCCAAATGCACCAAGCTAGACTCTCCCAATTCAAATCTCCACCGTACACAATGTAGTTCCATCAGTGAAGACCAAAAACTCCAAATTTGAAGGCGATCCACTGCATGGATCTTCCCCGATCATGGTTTGATGATGGCTGGTCAGACACCTCCATTAGCCACCTTCTTCCTTTCTCTCTCTCTTTTCCCTCAATAATAAACCCACGAAAATTCCCTCTTGTCTACCCTTAGTCTCCTATTTATATTATGCTTTAGAAGTCCTAAACCAAACCTAATTGGCTACTTTAATTTGGGCTAACCCAACCATGGTCTAATTAATGTCTAACACCTTCTAATTTAATTCATACTTTTTCTCCACCTTCTATTTTTCTACTAAAACAATACTAATCAATTCTCTTATTATCTAAACACTCTTTATAAGCTATTTTCATGCCTAATAATTACTTAAACATTAAATATCACCTAAAACCTTATTTTCTCCAAATTAATACGTGAAATCTCCTAATTACCCCTTTTCCCACTTTTAGGCTTTTATTAATTTCTAAATTGTCAAAATAAATTATTTTCTTCTATTTTCTAATTCTAGTTATTATTTAATGATCTAATTATTAATTACCCTTTTCTGAAAATTACCAAAATACCCTTTTTATTCTTTTAGGCTAATTTCATTAAAATTCTTTCTTTATTTTCAACTTATGACTTATTTGAATTACTTACCCTCTAAATCTTCACTTAACTCATATTTTCTTTTATTTATTATTTACTTATTTATTAGGTGAAAATTCAGGTTTTACATGCACGAACAAGCAAAACCGCATACACAGTGCGGTTTACGCCAAACCGTCACATTATATACGGTTTCATTGCAAATTCACCCCAACCGCATACACAGGCCGGTTCAAATTCAATTACGCTCCTCATGATTACTGTCGACGTGGCCTAACGGCCTAAGCTTCTAGAAGCCACGTGGCAGCTCACGCAAGAAGCATGAACCTCAACCGTGCTGTGGCGTAATCGCAACCGCATACATAGGGCGGTTGAGACCAAATTCACAAAAACCGCGTATACAGTGCGGTTAGCACCCCTTTTGAGTATTTTTGAGTGTTTGACACATGTCAAAGCTCAAATAAAACATTTAAAATTCATTTTGATTGTTCTCTCACATTGAAGTGTAATTTGGGGTGTCTACAACTGCCCCCTCTTCGCTGGAATTGGAATCAATTAACAGGGGAGAGCAAAAAGACCCAGAAATTGTGCTTCCCAAGATTATGTCCATTTAATCATGACTTGCAAGAACTTCAAAATATGATTTTTGGAAAAAGAATTTGTTTAGAGGATCTGCTGAAAAGTCCCTAACTTAAAGGGGCAAATCCTCTTCTCGCGTCTTATAGAACACTCGTGGCTATGAAATGAGATTTGAGCAAATTTTTAAAACAGAAGTTAGTAGCGTGGTGGTTCTTGCACTTCACAATCAATTTGAACACAAACCCTTCAAGAGAGATGGAAGAATCATTTAAAAATTCATTTTTGGGTGCTAACCGCACTATTTATGTGGTTTTGGCCATTTCAGTTTCAACCGCTCTGTCTGTGCGGTTTTCTAGGTCGTATATAATCCCGAACGCGACTGCGACACCTCACTTTGCCTTCGTGAAAACCTTTGAATTCCGGTGCTTCTATTTCCTTTTGCGACCGCGTCATACCTCCGGCTTTCGTCCGCCTCTCCGACGATTTCCCCTTCCTCTGGCGACTTCTTTTCTTCCAGTGACTTAGCCTCTTCAGGTGATCGACGGTATTCTGCAGTGGTCGTGGCTTTCGGCGAACACTTCCTACTTTCATCGTCTTTCTGCTGTTGTCGTGACCGTGCTCAATCACTCATTGCGACCGCCACTTTGATTAATTACCTTTGAAGTTCTGGTGAGGCCAAAAGTCTGCTTTTCTTGCAAATCTTTGATTTTGGCTAACACAGGTAAATGGCCGAACCTCTTTTCTCTTGTAATCCTTCAATCCGAAATTTGGCAGCTCGATTCCATGATTGAATGATCTCAGTTTATGCACGAATTTGATTCATGATCAAATGGTTTTATGCTCTTGATTATTTGCTCCTTGATCGGATGAAATCCCCAAATTTTGTATTGGCTCGACCATGACTTGTATCATTCTGATATTATCTGAAGCCTTATCTCACAATGCCAGTTTCTTTCTTGATTTTTACACTTCTGTTTGTCCAATTTGATTATTATTTTTTGTTGAATGCTTGCTCCCCCTCGGCCTGAGGGCTTCTTTTCTGCGGCAGCATAATACTTAGCATGCCCCCTTGTTATGAAGAACTTGTGTGCTTGGAGTGACTCTTGGATAAACTGATTTCAACTAGTACTGCTTGCCCTGTTAATGCTTTTACTCAACGGCGACAGCGAGGCAGAGGCCGTGGGGATTGACCTGCAGGAGATAGATTTAGATTAGGATTTTTTTCTTTCTGCACATGACACTTGTATAAAAAACTAATGTATCATTTTGCAAATGTATATAAAAGAGAAAATTATTCATTTTTTGCCTCTTTTCTTTTATTTTTGCTTTTTATTTGTTTTTATCATGCTATAACTGATATATAGGTAACAAGGACCTTTGGAAAACATGACTTATTAAAAAGAAAGAGGAAAAAAACTGTTTTTGTTCAGAAACCGCACATACAGGGCGATTGTGCTGGAACCGCACTTGTCCCGCGGTCTTTAAACTCCGCAGAAATGTAACCGCACATTGGGAGCGGTTCAAGCACAACCGCTCTGAGTATGCAGTTTTTGCCCTTTTGCGATTTTAAAGCTGCGAATCGCGGGCAGAACGTCACTTTGACGTATTGCTTAGGTCATAAACCCCCTCTTTGGCGATTTTTCTCTCTCCTAATTGCCTTTAATCCACTTTTGACCATCAATGGCCTCTGATTCAGCCTTCGTGCCTTCTTCGTCCTCTATACCTAAAACATCAGCTTCCAGACCAACCATTAGATCAAAACCCCCAAATTTAACAAGATATGCCATAGTGGATGCTTGTTACAAGAGATGGGTTGACTCAATGACCCATCAAGACAAGATAGATTGGGATTTCACCAATCTAGGCCACATCCTCTCACTCCCAAAGGTTTCCCTAAAATGGGAAATCATAGAGGCATTGATTGGGCACTGGGAACCCCAATTAAACCTTTTCAGGTTCGGGGATAAGGAGATGACCCCTACAATTGAGGAGGTTGAAACCATCCTCAACACTAGGTTCTCCAAAAAGGTAGTCAACCCACCTCTCAAACCGAGCTTCAAAAAGGAAGCCTCCACCTTTTTAGGTATTGGCAAGAAAGAGTTAGGGGATACTGACCCCCTATTGACCCTATCCAAGTCATTTTTGACTGAAAAGCTATTGAATAGCTCGAACCAGCCAGCCCAGTTTAATGCTTTAACTTTGATAGTGGTCAACCAACTTTTATTCCCCTGAGATGATAGCGAGGTTGATTTATCCCTCATTTCAGTCATTTGCCAGGTTAGGGAGCACGAAAGGCTTGCCCCTATGATCCTGGCTAAAATATACCAGGCCTTGACTGACTGCTATCATCGGAAGAAGAAGAGTTTTCTTGCCTGCACCCCTATCCTTCAGGTAAAATCTGAATCTCTTTCTTGAATTACAATTTTCTTGTGAAATTGGAATTTTCTTTGCAAATAAATTGAAATGCTTCCCTTTTCTTTGCAGCTCTGGCTTCTGGATCATCTAACTCAGATCGAGGATATAGACCGACACTTTGCCCGGAACATGGATGTTCTCACTTTGATGAACAATCGGGGATGTCGTTCTATCCTAGGACGCAAGAGGGGGTGGTTTGTCTTCTTAGGGACACTCCAGGATGACTAGGTGAGATGGCTTGGTACTTATCAGCCTTCTGCCAAAACGGCGATCAACTTCCTGGATCGAAACTTTGCCGTGCTCATGGGCTTGAGATCCGAGTTTTGATCCGCTGTGCTTTATTTGCCTTTGAGGGTCATCCGGCAGTTCAGAGAGGAGACTCAAGGGATCCTGGTACCTTAGGGCTATGACAAGTTCATTGGACCACTCACACCGGCCACCATGGGGCTATGTTTTCGTTTGATGAAAGAGTGGTCCCACGCCTGCCTTTTGAGTGGTCCTGTCTTCTCCAGGCTACATGAGAAGGACTACCTCTTCTGGATTAGGGAGCAAGTGCAGGGTTGTGCTTCTGTACCAGCGGATCCCCCTGCTGTCCCATGTCTTACCTATGAGGACCTTCTAGAGACTGAGAGGGCTTCTCATAGGCGGCTCCAGCATATCTGGGTGGAGGAGGCCCGAGTGATGAGACTGGAGAAGGAAGACTTGGAGAGATGGCTTGTAGAATAGATACAGGCTCGTCGCTTCGAGGTTAGAGTTGCATGTCATAGGCATGCTGAGACCATGGCTAGGCTCAGGGAGATGAGGACCAGACAGACCCTCTCAGATGATGTCATTTCCTTTCTCAGTGACCCGGATGCAGAGGGGGCTAAAAGGCTCGTCGCGGCTCAGGCGGCTCGGATCAGAGCGCTTGAGGAGAGACTAGGGGATAGAGATTAGCCCCTTTATTGTATTTTTTTTCTTCTTTACACTTTTGTACAAAGAGAAACTCCATTAGTGGAAAGACAAGGAATACAAAAATAGGTTTTTATTACTATTGGCCTCAGAACTCTTATATGCCTGTAAAAATTGATAGTTTAATGAAAAGTCACTGATTTCTCATCATCGGCCAAAATATAATTTTCATTTTTCTGTATTTTTTTTGGAAATTGGTCCATAATGCTTAATCACATATAGTTTAATGAATTAAAGCAAGTTGGACAAAAAGGGTATTTTAAATAATAGGGAAGAATCCATTTTGTCAACCTTTGGACCTTTAGGCTCATCCCCAAACTCCATTCCCATTTCCATGGATCATGCCATCACTTACTGGCTCAGTCCCGTGCTGAAAATCTGACCAACTCAACCTTGTCACTGAGAACCGTATAGTCAGACCAGTTTAGCCGAAACCTTTTTTAACATACGGTTTTCTGGTCCCTCTGCTAAAACCATATAAATATTGCGGCTTGAGCCAATATGTACCCACAGTGCGGTTTTATACCCTTCTTCTGTCTTTTTCATTTTTCTTTTGCTCTTCTTTTTCTGTTGCTTTTTTCTGGCCTATATTGCCCCTAGTGCCTATTATGGTTTTCACTAGGGCTGGCTTATTTACTCCGTCATTGCCAATCCAACACCAAAAGTTGAAGGAATTTGCTATTTTTCTTTCCTTTTGTATTTGGCTTTCATTTGCCACCTTATTTTTCTTCTTCTCTCTTTTCTTTATTTTTGCCCCTATTGGTTTTACCCCAGTTGCAACTGTAAGTCCCAGTTTAGGTTCTTAGAAAAACACGAACAAGCTCAACTTGGTTAGGCTAGGGATTTAAAATTTTGAGGGATAAAGAAAAATGGCCTCAGATCATTTCCTAGTGATATTCCATCAAGGGAAATACCATTTGACTGCGTCAGAGTTGATTGGCTCAGGAAAATCCTTTCGATCCATCTCTGATAGGATGAGAGTGCCTCCTGATAGGACCTTCTTCACCACATAAGGCCCTTCCCAAGTTTGCTTAAACTTCCCACGAGGGTCCTCCAGAAATGGTAATATTTTCTTTAAAACCAAATTACCCACTTGGAAAGCTCTTGGCTTCACCTTCTTATTATAGGCCCTGCCATTCTCTTTTGGTATAATTGGCTGTGACAAAGCGCATTCAGACGCTTTTCCTCTATTAGGTTGAGTTGATCATATCTAGACTGAATCCATTTAGCTTCTTCGAGCTCTGCTTCCATAAGCACTGTTAGTGATGGGATTTCCACTTCAACAGCTAAAACTGCCTCTGTCCCATAAACCAAGGAATACGGCGTTGCCCCAGTAGCAGTCCGGATTGAGGTTCTGTAAGCATGCAAAGCAAATGGTAGCATTTCGTGCCAATCTCTATAGCTCACTACCATTTTCTGAATTATCTTCTTTATGTTCTTATTTGCCGCCTCTACTGCCCCATTCATCTTTGGTCTGAATGGAGCTGAATTGTGATGAGTTATCTGAAACTGCTCACACATCTTCTTCATATCACTGTTCTTAATATTTGAAGCATTGTCTGATACTATGGCATTTGGCAATTCATAGCGACAAATTATGTTGTGCTTCAAAAACTTAAGAACATGGTTTCTTGTGATATTTGCATATGAAGTAGCTTCCATCCACTTCGTGAAATAATCGATCGCCACGAGGATAAACCCATGTCCATTTGACGCCTTTGGAGAAATCATCCCGATGACATCAACACCCTACATAAAAAAAGGCCATGGCGAGGTCATGCTATGCAACTCACTTGGTGGTGCATGCTTATTATCAGCATATATTTGGCACAAGTGGCACCTCTTGACATGTACGTAGCAATCATGCTCCATCGTAGACCAATAATATCCCAATCGTAGTATTTTCCTCGCGAGCATGTGTCCATTCATATGCGGCCCACAAACTCCTCCATGTATTGTTTCTATCAATCTTTTTGCTTCGATCTTGGTGACGCATCTAAGTAGAATATCATTGTAGGATCTCTTGTATAACTGCCCACCACTAAGAAGGAACTGCTTTGCTAACCTCTGTATCGTTCTTTTTTCAGTAGAAGTAGCACCTTTTGGGAAACCCTGATCATTCAAGAAATTTCTGATATATTGAAACCATGGTATTTCTTCTTCTTGCGCTCCTTCTAGAACAAGACAGTAAGCTGGCTCGTCTCTGACTTCAATTTCGTGTGGTTGGATGTCTACCCCTTCTGGAATACTTACCATTGAAGCCAATGTTGCCAAGGCATCCGCAAATTGATTCTTAGATCTTGGCATATAGCTAAAAGAAATTCGAGTAAATTTGGTACTTATTTCTTCCAAATACTGGTGATATAGGATCAACTTGTGATCAACTTATCCCTTCCCTCCCTTGTTCGAGCTCCCTCTCCGGCAGTCCCCCTTAGACCCCAAGCATCCCACCTTGCGCGCTCACCCTCCCTTCTCTTCCCGTCCTTCACCTTCATCACAAACGAGACGAAGGCCGGCTGCTGTTGGAGCAAGAAGGAAGGTGCTCCAGCTCTTGCTTCGTTGCAAGGAGAAGCCCACACACCTCAAGCAGGCCTTAGGATCCCCAGGTATTATTCTCTACCATGCTTGATATGCATATGTTGAAATGAGAAGTTTCTAATAATTTTTCTAAGCTTATTTTCGTCTTTGGGCACGAGTCTGTTCCCATGGCAGTTTAATATGCACTTGCTTCACTTTGCAGTATGGAGGGTTTCTAAGTGAGGAAGAGACCCACCGTGAGCTTAAGGTAGGTTGAGGGAGAGTTCCCCACAAACTGTTCGGGCATACTTAAGGCTATGGTCGTGCCTGTTTTCGTTGCTTTAAAAGGGAGTTTGTTCCCTCAGCTTAATTGATCCATTCTACCCCTGTAAGCCCCCTTCTCTTCCCCTTCTCTAAGTCTTCATGAGTTTAAGTAATGATCTTGGGTCCAGATTTCATTAGGACTTGTCGATGATACTTGCATGTGGTACTGTTATTGGTTTTCCCTGTGTGTTTCTTCTCGATTCTTGATTGCAATAAGCACACACGCACCCTTTAGTGGAGTTAGATTAATTTCAAGTCATGATTAAATGTCTTCTGGGGAGTGGTCGAAGCACTGGGAGGTGTTTTAGAGCTTAAAAAACCATTCAGAAATGGAGTTTGAGCAAAAACCAGAAGCTTGGGTTTCGCAGTGGGTATCCGCCGAGCTCGTGCCCACTTGTTTTTTTGGGTGCGCTGAGCTCGCGCCCACTTGTTTTTTTGATGCGCGAAGCTCGCGCCCACCTCTCGCGGGCGGACCGTTTTTTGGCATCCGCCGAGCTTCGCGCCTAGCTTGCGCTCACCTCGCGCCTACTTGTTTTTGGGTGCGCTCAGCTCGCGCCTACTTGTTTTTTGGGTGCGCTCAGCTTGCGCCTACTTGTTTTTTTTGGGTGCGCTCAGCTCGCGCCCACCTCGCCCGCGGATGCTTTTTTTCCACTATTTTCGGTCCGCCCAGCCCGCGCCGACCTCGCGATAGTGCCTGAGCTCGGCGCATAGTCCTAAAAAATGCCGAATTGCTATATTTTTGGAAAATCCCGAAAATGCCCTTTACTGTACGCCCCCCGCACCCCCCAACCCAGTTGTTCACCGCGCGTCCAACTCGTTCCTTGTTTGCCCTGAGTCCCTCCCCTTGGACCCAGTATAATGAGCTGGTTTCTCCCTGACAAAGTGTCAATTTTGTGTATTTTCTGTGATTATTGCTGGATGTAAGTGCCATTTCCGAACCGAATAAACCAACAGGGTTTCCGGGTCACTCGAAAACCCAACATGGGACTTGGACCCCCGTCCAACTTGATTTCCAGTGGGCCTTCCAACGGGGCCCACCCAGCCCAATGAACACAATGAAATGTATGCATGCAACTTAATCAAGATAAGTAAAATCAACTGATTAAACCGGGTGGGCCAAACCTAAGGCGGTCCACCCGAACCAGACTTGTGAAATTGATGCATGAAATGCGTGGTTTGGCCGAGACCAAGGGCAAGGGCCTACCGGGCCCGCCAAAGCCCACCAACCGAGCCAAAGAAGGGTGCAAACCCTAACTTCTGGTAACTTGGGCTTACAAGCCCTAATCAGGACTATGGGCCCCAAGCCCAGTGTTCAACTCATTTTGGCAAATTAAAAGAGATAAATCCACTAAAATTACTTGGCTACCATGTGGGCCCACCTAAGGGGCCCACAAACTAATCCGGCCCACCTTTGCATGGAAAACACTTAATCTTCAAATCTGAACCTAAAGCAAAATCAATGCACTTAACCAAAGCCCAAAGGGCCTCCTAGGATAGACCGAGGTCCACAGGGGCACACGGGCTTGACTAAGCCCACCAAGGACACTGTTGGCCTTCCACGAGGCCCACCCAACTAGACTCATATTACCTAATTAATCAAGATAAAAGCAATTAAAGGGACCCACACCACTCAGGTGGTCCCACCAGACTTAACCAAACTGCATATCGGATTAGGAATCGGGTGAGACCAAAGTACGATGACTCAAACCAGGATAAACCTAAGGGACCCGTCACCTGACGAGGTGGATCGGGGTGTCTACGGACTTCCCCGAACCACAACCGAGACCCTACTTAGAATCTCAAAGCCGCAGACCAAAAGCCCTAATAGACAAGGTTAGGCACCTAGGTGTCCGCCTGCACCCCATCAGGCGGTGGCGACTCCGAATTTTCTCGTGCCGCGTTTCCGACGCACACACACTTGCTTGTATTCGTCGACAGCCGCAAGCGACAAACCCGACCGAAGGAGAAGAAGAAGAAGAGGAGGAGGAAAGGTCTGGTTTTGAGTTCTTCATCGTCCAGAGTGTTGCTGGGTGATAAAGAATCGTTGTTGAGAGAAGAGATGAAGAGGAACATTCGTTCAAGAGGTAGGTGACACCGTTTACCTTCAATTTTGTATTTACATGTGATTAATCGACAAAAGCATGTTTTTATGATATGAAATGATGTATATATTTTGATAATCATGTTATAAATATGTTAGAATGAGTTTAAACGAGAAAAATCATGTTTTGGAACTGATTCTGTTCGATTTTGAACTACCACCGACCTCGACTGATCTCGGCAATCATCAGCGATCTTAGGCGCTCGTTATAAATCGTGGACCGCCGTAGACCGCTTGAAGACGTATCATCAGGGTTCTGTTTTGAACTACCGCCGACCACAGACCGCCGGGGCAATCCTGAGCTATCCTAGGCGCTCTGTTCAGATTTTGCAGATTTTCATAATTTCACACCCTGATTCAATTCCAAACTATTTTTAGACAATTTTAATGATTAAATAAGATGTTTTAAGACCAAAATAAATTATCTAATTCCCTATTTTATAGAAAAATAAATTAGGAAGGTATTTCGGACATTAGTTGCCAAACTTTGAAAGAAATGGAGAAACCTAGTTTTTGGAAAACCTAACTTGTATTTAATTACTAGAACATCTTCTAAATGACACTATAAACCAGAAAACTGTATATAGAGAATTCAAAACTCAGATGACCGAATATTGAAGTAATTATCAGATTTAACCTTTATATGCCGCTAGGCACCAACCCTTATAGAAATATTATATTTTAGGGAATTTTGGAGTCAGTGGGCATAGCTGGTTATGAATCCATAGTTGTAACTAGATAGCTGAGGGATATGTCATTTGGGTTGAGTTACTCCTATATGCGACGCGCTTCCTTTGCAAGTTAGTTTGTCTGGGAAGGTCCTATGTCTGGAGGGACACCCCGGTGAGCCGCTGGTGATTCCCTGTATATGTGGATAAGCGACCATCTCCATGTATTGATTTTGGTGCTGCATGCTGGTGGTACATGCCAACTCTGATGGGTACGTGTGCAAAAAGTCAGTGACTACGGCTCTTGTCTAAGCTGCTGCATGGGACTTGAGTATCATTAGTAGCATTGCTCCTAAGTCACACGGTGGTATAGCAATTGGTTGATAATCATCTCAAGAAGTTTATCTATCTTTGTGAGTCCTACAATGACACTGAAATCACAACACTTGATATTATTATTGAATACATGCTAGAGGCATGTGATTGAGATATTGATCGAATGTGACTGCTTAGTGCATCTTAGCAAAGTGTGAATTATGTTATCGATCTTGATATTAGATTCTTATATTAAAACTTGCTGAAATTCATTTCTAGAACTGTTTATCAAACTGTTTTGTATTCATGAATGATATGAATGATTATACGAGCCTGATTAGTCGTTATTGCTTAACTGTGCATGAACTGTTGCTTTACTTATATGAACTGTTTAATCATGCATGTGTTATCTACTGGGATATTCGTATCTCACCCTACTTTTATTTCATTTTTCAGCTGAACGCGAGAGGGGGATCTTAGTGATTTCCAGGGAGAGATAGCTGAATACACCCCGGAGGATTACTATTATCTGGATCTTGTGTGAGGTGGATGAATGATATAGACTTAGCACTTTTAATTAGATTATTATTATTCATTTGGATTTGATGTATTAGAGAGATGAGAGAGAGATAGTAACCAGTTTATTTTACCAGACTTTGATATTAATGATTGATGATCAAACTATATGTTTATTTGAGGATTTTAAACTACACTTCTGCACATACTTGTTTCCGCAACTCTAATAGTATAAATAAGTTGAATGGATTTTAAATTCTTTGGTTTAGTATATTATTGATGATGTATTTGATATGGGCCAGTAACACCGATATGGGCCAGTAACACCTAGGATTTGGTTGTTGAACTAAATTCGGGTTGTTACAGTAGCGAACCGAGTTCGGGTCGGGTGTCGGTTGGCACTGACCCGGGTTCGGGGCTTTACAGAGATGGTATCAGATCAATGGTCCTTACCTTAGATTAGCCAGCTTTAGAGGAATGGGATTGTGAGTACGCTAGATAGAACCCCTAGAATTATTGGATTCTAACAAGTGAATTTGTATTTTGCAGATGGCTGGTAGAGGAAGACGTGCTAGAGCTGATCCTATTGAGGAGGAGCAGTAGGATGTTCCGTTACCTCCACCACCTCCTGGGGGTGACATATGGACTGTTGTTAGCAGCTTGGCAGAGCTTCTTGCCAAGGAAAGGGAGGAGAGACTGAGCCAGCATGGCAATGGTCACGGAGATGAGCCTGTACATGAGAGGGCCATACATACGGCCAAGGATCTTGAGTAGTTCAGAAAATTGGATCCACCTATCTTCAGTGGACGTCCAGATCCTATGGAAGCTGAAAGATGGCTGATGCGAGTTGAGTGGATTTTTGAGGCTATGGGATGCCCTATGGATCGGAGAGTGCGCTTGGCAGCATTCTTGTTTGAGGGAGAAGCAGTTCACTGGTGGACAGCCAGGAAGAGGCAGGATCCACAGGCTACGTACATGACATGGGACAGGTTCTAAGAGGTCTTCTATGATCAGTACTTTTCTGAGGAAGTCTAGCTAAAAAAGGAGCGGGAATTCATGGAGATTACTCAGGGAAGCCAGACAGTGGCTCAGTACGAGGCTAGATTTGCAGCCTTGTCCCGATTTGCACCCCACATGACACAGGATGAGAGGAGGCTGACTTCACACTTTGAGCGGGGTCTGAAGCCTGAGATTAAGAGTACGCTAACAATACTCTTTTGCACCGAACTGAAGGATGTGGTACGTACAGCCACCAGAGCTGAGAGTGACTTAGAGGCTAGAGTGAGCCAGAGCAGAGCTAGACCGCCCATGAGTCCGGCAGATCAGAGAGGTTTCCTTGGTGGAAACAAGAGACCCAGAGACTGGACTAGGGCGGAGCCTACAGGAGGACAGTATAGGCCAGCTCCGAAGATATGTGTCAGTTGTGGTAGATACCATGTACCTGGACCGTGTGTCGCAGCACCGGGCACCTGTTACAGATGCGGAAAGGCAGGTCACAGAATCACGGATTGTCGGTTCTCTCATAGTTATCAGCCGTTAGCAGTGCCACGACTAGCTTTACCACAGCCAGAGACCGCGCCTGCTTTACCACAGAGGCCACAGTTTCAGCAACCAGCTTAGAGAGCACCGGTTGGGCAGAAGCCCCAGGGCAGAGGACCATTTCAAAGAGGAGGCCAGAGGCAGGCAGTACTTGCTCAGCAGCCGCAGCCAGCGAGAGTTTATGCAATGGATGCACATAAGGAGCGTGAGCCCGATCGTATAGAGGATATCGAGGTTGATCACAAGGCACCTGAGCTAATTGGAGGTATTCTTTTCATCTGTGGTAGATCAGCATGTGTTTTGTTTGATTCTGGTGCTTCCCATTCATTTATATCACCTGCTTGTGCACGACGGATTGGTTTGTCACCCACTGAATTGGATATTGCATTGTCTGTGCACACACCTTTGGGAGAGTCTACTAGAGTGGAGTATATGTATAGAGACTGCATGATTAGATTGGGTAGATTGGAGTTGTCTGGCGATTTGATTGCCTTAGACATTGGAGGTTTTGATGTGATATTGGGGATGGACTGGCTATGTAGACGCCATGTGACATTGGATTGCTATGCGGGGACAGTGATAGTTAGAGGACCAGATCAAACCACTCATTGTTTCAAATGTGAGGGGTTCAAGTCACGAATTGGTCTGGTAGCGTCTGTGATAGCAGGGGAGCTTAGGAGTGACACCCTTGTCATCTCCAATGTACCTGTAGTACAGGAGTTTGCGGATGTGTTTCCAGAGGATTTACCTGGATTACCACATGCTAGAGGAGTAGAGTTCAGGATTCAGTTGATGCCTGGTACGGCTCCAGTTTCAAAGCCACCCTATAGGCTTGCGAAACCAGAACAGGAGGAACTTAAGAAGCAGTTAGATGAGCTTCAGGAAAAAGGTTTCATCAGACCAAGTATGTCGCCATGGGGCGCGCCAGTTCTATTTGTGCAGAAGAAGGATGGTAGTATGAGGATGTGCATTGATTATAGGCAACTAAATCAAGTGACAGTAAAGAACAAGTATCCGTTGCCAAGGATTGATGACCTGTTTGACCAGTTAGGAGGAGCATCTTGGTTCTCCAAGACAGACTTGAGGTCAGGATATCATCAGTTGAGAGTGGCAGAGGAGGACATAGAGAAGACAGCTTTTCGTACACGCTATGGGCATTATGAGTTCTTGGTTATGCCTTTTGGGTTGACCAATGCCCCAGCTGTTTTCATGGACCTTATGAACAGGATTTTTCATTCGTACTTGGATAGCTTTGTAGTGGTGTTCATTGATGACATCCTAGTATAGTCTAAGACCCGAGAAGCACATATAGGGCATTTGAAGGCAGTGTTGCATACTTTGAGAGACCACGGATTGTATGGGAAATTCAGCAAGTGTCAGTTTTGGCTAAGGCAGATTTCTTTCTTAGGTCATGTTATCTCAGGAGAGGGTATATCTGTGAACCCTTAGAAGGTTAAGGCAGTGGCAGAATGGCCTAGACTTACAATAGTGACAGAGGTCAGGAGTTTCCTTGGTATGGCAGGTTACTACAGGAGATTCATCGCAGGATTTTCACGTATAGCTGTACCTTTGTCTAATCTAACCAAGAAGGCAGTGAAGTTCCAATGGGATGAGAAATATGAGCAGAGTTTCCAGGAATTGAAGCAGAGATTGACTACTGCACCAGTTTTGATTATGCCATCCATGGATGAGGCATTTGCAGTATATTGTGATGCTTCTAGGATAGGCTTGGGATGTGTATTTGTAAGTGTGAAAACTCACACTTCCTTTTTGGCAAATGTTTGACAAATTATGTCTTCTAATAATCTTCAAGATGTGCAGATTAAATAATGAAAATTCAGTGAATTTAGTAAAGAAGAAGAAGACGATGCTACCATACAGCTACCACGCCGCTGGTAGCTCAAGGAAATGAAAGATTGTCTAAATAAAGCATCTATTGTAAAGGCACTTGCGCGGAACAACGCCGCTGCCACTCCGCTGACAGCGCATAATTGAAACGGTGCTTTGAAAGTAAGGCACGTGCACTAGCGTCGTAAGGCGACGCTGACACGCCGCTAGTAGCGCAGAGCGAGATTGAAGATTCTATGATCAGCTGTGCACATGCCGCGTTCCCTCCCGCTAGCAGCAAGCTTGCAGCGTGCCCTTAACTGATTCAACTTGTTCTAAGCGGGACTTGAGTTCGCTTCCAGCCGTCTACCCCGATCGCACCACGACGCCACCAGCGCTCGACGCGATTTGAGTTTTCTCCTTTAAATAGACGTGCTGTAATTTTTAGGGAAGACTTTTTTCTTTGGATCAATTTGATTTTGGATCTTGAGGTGTTCAAGATTCGATCAATTCTTCTTTAGAGAGTCGGTGATCGAGTGAGGGGGAGACCTGAGATAGATCACCTCGAATTGAAGTTTGAGGATTCTTCTTCAATTCGGAACTTCACCTGATCGTGTGATCGCCTGGATTGGTGATCGACTTTGTTGGATGCATAGGTGGATTCCTACTGCATTGGATCGTCTCAATGGACTTTGAGGTGATTGTTGCGATTTGGATTGATCGTGTTCTGCAGCTTGTGGATTCAAGCTGTGTTGCAGTTCGTGGATTCGAACTGTGGATCATTGTTGAGTGATTGTTTGCGATCTGGATTGATCGTGTTTTGCAGCTTGTGGATTCAAGCTGTGTTGCAGTTCGTGGATTCGAGCTGTGGATTGCTGTTGAGTGAGTTCAATTGTAAAGGTTAAGTGTGTGCTCCTTTGTAATTGTCTTTTCATTCAATAGTGGAAATCCGAAGGGTTAGTCGTCTCATATAGACTCGAGGTTTTTCCTGGATCTGGATTCAGGTTTCCTCGTATAATTCTCTGTGTGTATATTTCCGCATTGTTAAATTCTTAATTGTTGTAGATCGTGGACCTATAGAGTAGATCTCTACTCTTTCAATTGGTATCAGAGCCTATTCACTTTGAATTGCTATACAAAGTGTGATCTAGATCTATAGCATGGACTTTGGAAAAGGAGGATCTGCCTCTAGACCTCCATTATTTGAAGGTAACAATTATTCTTACTGGAAAGCAAGAATGAGAGCTTACCTGAAATCTATCGATGAGCGTGTCTGGCTCTCGGTTTGTAATGGTTATCATCCACCAGAAATCACAACAGAAGGAGGTGTTGTGATACCTAAACCTCATGATCAGTGGAGTAAAGCTGAATCTGATCTCTGTGGATGGAACAACAAGGCAATGAATGCTTTATTTTGTGCTGTTAGTGTTGAGGAATTCAGGAGAATTTCCTCATGTGAAGTCGGTAAGGAAGCTTGGGACATTCTTGAGGTTACTCATGAAGGAACCTCAGCTGTCAAGCTGTCTAGACTTCAAAGACTTACAACATCTTTCGAAACTCTATACATGGATGATGAGTCTTTTGATAAATTTTATGCTAGACTGTCTGATATTGTTAATTCGAGTTTTAATCTTGGAAAAAAGATCTCTACATCTAAGGTTGTTAGAAAAATGTTGAGATTTTTGCCTGAAAAATTCAGACCTAAAGTTACTGCCATTCAAGAGGCAAAAAATGTAGATACTATGAGAATTGAAGATCTGGTAGGATCTTTACAGACTTATGAGCTTGATCTGAATATTCCTAAAAGAAGTAAAGGAATAGCTCTAAAATCTGTAAATAATGAAGAATCAGATAATTCTGATGTAGATATGGATGAATTAGTTCTCTTAGCTAAAAAGTTTAAGAGAATGTTTAAAAAGAGATATTCTAATCCTCAGTCATCCATGGACAGATCTAATAGGAGATCTGATAAGAAAATTTCTGATCTAAGAAAGGAGAAGAAATTTTCTCAGAATGATGAAGTTCAGTGTTATAAATGTAGAGGATTTGGACATGTTGCTTCTGATTGTCCCTCAAAGGATAAAAAGAAAAAGAAAAATTATCAGGTTACTTGGGATGACAGTAATACTGATAATTCTTCACAATCTGATGAGGATATTTCTGCTAATTTTACTGCTTTCAATTCCTTTTACTCATCTTCTTCTGGTAGTTCAATCTCTGGCATTGCAGAAGATAATAAAGAGACTTTATCAGATGATGAAGAAGAATTACAAGAAGCCTACAATCAGCTCTATAAGGAATTCAATAGAGCTCAGAAGAAAGTCAAGAAACTGAATAAAAAATTGAAGGAATCAGAAACAGAGAAAAATAAAGCTCTTGCAGAAATAGATTCAATAAACAAGAAGTTACTTGAAAGACATGCCAAAGAAAATTTTCTGGTAACTTCTTTGATTGAAAAAACTGAAAAATTAAAAGAAAAGGAAGCTCAGATTTCTGCACTTCAAGGTAAAGTGATTGAACTTGAGAAAGTTTCAAATTCAATTAAATCTAATGCTTCAAATTCTTCTGCAGGAAATCATCAAATTGATGAGGAATCAACTTCAAAGGAAGTTCCTGAAAGCTCAAATTCTGTTGAAAAGAGAATGAGTGTAAGTAATCAAAATAAGGAATCTTCACAGAAAAATTCTGCTGGAGAAGTAAGACCAACAGGTAAATCTTCAACATCTGAGAAATCTAAATTTGTACAATTTAGAAATACTGTCAAACCTGGAAATGTTGATTCTTCTGAACATAGGTTCATACCTGTGTGCCATCACTGCAATAAAAAGGGTCATATAAGACCAAAGTGTTATGTTTTGCATGGTTTTCCTGAGGGATATTTTGACAATAAGAGGAATGTAAATCAAAGTCAGTCCCTGGATTTACATAACAGATTTGATTCCCTGTTAAAATTGACTGAAACATTAAATAAGGAAGTCATAAATCTATCAAAGAAACTTCCTTCAAAATCTCAAGTTGTTGATAAAGGTATTTCTCAGAAAACTCCTGAAAAACAGATTTGGGTTAGAAAAGATTCCTTAGTTGCAAATGTGGTTCATATAGCTTTGAAAGCTCATGATGTCAACATGTGGTACTTGGATAGTGGTTGTTCAAGACATATGTGTGGACATAAGTCTATGTTTAGTACCTTTGAAGAATATTTTGGTGGAAGTGTAACATTTGGTGATGGAAGCACTTCTCAAGTCAAAGGTAGAGGAACAGTAACTGGTCCTAATGGAGTTTGTCTAAAAAATGTTTTATTTGTCTCTGGTTTGAAGGCAAACTTAATCAGTATTAGCCAGTTATGTGATTCAAGATTGTTTGTATATTTTACCAGAAAAGAATGTAAAATTTTGGATAATTCTGGTAGAACTGTTCTTATAGGTGTAAGAACAAGTGACAATTGCTATGGAATTATTGGAAACAATGAAAAATCTTTAAAATCTTCTGTATGCAATGAAATTGATTTGTGGCATAGAAGACTTGGTCACATTAACTATAGAGATTTGTCAAAAATCTCTAAATCTGAACTGGTTAGAGGAATTCCCAAGTTTGGGAACAATAAAAAGAAAGGAATGTGTGGTCCTTGCAATCAAGGAAAGCAAATCAAAGCCACACACAAGAAAACCAACATTGTAGGAACCTCTAGACCATTAGAACTGATTCATATGGACTTGATGGGACCTACAAAGACTGAAAGTCTTGGAGGAAAGAGGTATATCTTTGTTGCTGTAGATGACTACAGTAGATACACCTGGGTAAATTTTCTAAGAGAAAAATCTGAATGTTTTGATTGTTTCAAACAATTGTGCTGTCAAATTCAAGTTGAAAAGAACTTGCAAATAGGGAGGATTGTTAGAATAAGATCTGATCATGGGACAGAATTTGAAAATCAAATGTTTTCCAAATTCTGTGAAGAACAAGGAATTAAACATGAATTTTCTGCTCCTAAGACTCCACAGCAAAATGGAGTTGTGGAAAGGAAAAACAGAGTTTTGCAAGAGATGGCTAGAACCATGATGATAGCCAAGAAAGTGTCAACAAAATTCTGGGCTGAAGCAATAAATACTGCCTGTTATATAAGTAACAGAGTATATGTCAGATCTGGGTGGAAACAAACTCCTTATGAAATCTGGAAAGGAAAACAGCCAAACTTGAAATATTTTAGAGTCCTTGGAAGTAAATGCTATATCCTAAGGGACAGAGAAAATATAGGAAAATTTGATTCTAGAAGTGATGAAGGAATCTTTCTAGGATATTCTTCTTCTAGTAGAGCATACAGAGTTTTTAACTTGCAAAAATCTGTTGTAATGGAGTCTATTAATGTGTTAATAGATGATGAAGGAATTGACTGTGAATTCTTGCAGGTTGTAGATGAAGAGGATGAAGTCAGAGATGCTTCCTCAAGCAATGAAATTATTCCTCTGACAAAAACTCTCAAATATCACCCAACTGAGAAAATTGTTGGAAATATTTCAGATGGTGTAAGAACAAGACATCAATTACATAATGAGGTAAAATTTTCTTCTTATCTATCTCAATTTGAGCCAAAATCTTATAAAGATGCCTTGTTGGATGAATCCTAGTTAAATGCTATGCATGAAGAACTAAACCAATTTACTAGAAATAATGTATGGGAATTGGTTGAAAGACCCTCTGATCTGAATGTGATAGGAACCAAATGGATTTTTAAGAACAAATCTGATGAGAATGGGATAGTAACCAGAAATAAAGCTAGGCTTGTTGCTCAGGGATACACCCAAGTAGAAGGAATAGATTTTGATGAAACCTTTGCTCCTGTAGCTAGGTTAGAATCAATCAGATTACTTTTGTCTATTGCATGCTATTTGAAGTTTAAACTGTTTCAAATGGATGTTAAGAGTGCATTCTTGAATGGATATCTGAATGAAGAGGTCTATGTAGAGCAACCTAAAGGATTTGAGGACACAAATCATCCTAAACATGTTTATAAGCTGAACAAGGCCTTGTATGGACTCAAACAAGCTTCTAGAGCTTGGTATGAGAGACTCACCTCTTTTTTACTTGAATCTGGTTTTATGAGAGGAAATGTGGATAAAACTCTTTTTATTCAAAGAGAGTCCAAACATATTTTGATTGCTCAAATCTATGTTGATGACATAGTGTTTGATCTACTTCTGAAAATCATGCTCACTCCTTTGGAGACTTAATGAAAAGTGAATTTGAGATGAGTATGATGGGTGAACTGAATTTTTTCTTAGGACTTCAGATTTATCAATCTCAACAAGGGATTTTTTTCTCTCAAGCAAAATATGCTAGAAATCTAGTCAAGAGATTCAGTTTAACTCATGCTAAACATGCTAGGACTCCTATGAGTACTAGCTTAAAGCTTGGAAAAGATGAATCTGGGAAGGATATAGACCCTACCTTGTACAGAGGAATGATTGGAAGTCTTCTGTACTTAACAGTAAGTAGACCTGATATAAGTTTTAGTGTTGGAGTTTGTGCAAGATATCAGGCTAATCCTAAAGAATCTCATCTAAATGCTGTAAAAAGGATTATAAAGTATGTTAATGGAACTGTTGATCTGGGAATTTGGTTTTCCAAAGAGACTAACCCATATCTTACTGGATACACTGATGCTGATTGGGCTGGGTGTATGGATGATAGAAAAAGCACCTCTGGTGGTTGCTTTTATATGGGTAATAACCTCATTGCTTGGCTAAGCAAAAAGCAAAACTCAGTTTCACTGAGTACAGCTGAAGTAGAGTACATTGCTGCAGGAAGCAGTTGTACTCAACTAATTTGGATGAAACAAATGTTATCTAATTATGGTTTAGATCAGGACCAAATGATTTTTTTCTTGTGACAATCAAAGTGCCATAAATATCTCCAAGAATCCTGTTCAACACTCAAGGACTAAACATATAGACATCAGGCATCACTTTATAAGAGAGTTGATTGAAGACAAAACTGTTATGATTGAATATATATCTACTGAAAAACAGTTGGCTGACATTTTTACTAAACCTTTAGATCAGAACAGATTTGAAACTCTTAGGAAATCCCTACGAGTATGCTCTCAAAACTGAAAATCAGGTTCTGTTTTGAGTTAATTTTGATGTAAAATGATTTACATGTCTGTTCAAAATGAATTTATGTGTTCTTGTTACTAAAATCTGTATTCAGGAAGCTTGAGTCTATGCATATTGACATAAATGTCTTATCTTTAACCATCAATTTTGTCTTAAACACCTTTGCGTATTGAAGCTTATTATGTGTTAAAGCTTGGGTTCTATAGGCTATCACCTTTATGAAAAGAAAAGTTTTGGAAATGGCTATCATAGAGATTAGAGCGAAAGCCACTGTAATTCTCAAAAAGAAAAAGAGAAAGAAGGTATATTCTTGGAATGAACTGTAAACTCAGGTTTTTTAAGGGTCAATGCCTTCTTCAAAAAGAAAAGAAAAAGAGATCAGAAAAGGCTACCTATCTCTGATGTGCGAAAGCCACCAAAATGAAGTTTGGGGTATGTCTATACTTTCCAAGTATAATTACACTGAAATAACCTTTCATATGTATAAAGTGTGAAAGTCAAAAATGTTGTTCACTCTACACAAGCATTGATTCATTAATATGCATATGTGCTCAATATCTTGAAGAAAATTTATAGTATGAGAAACCATGAAGGAAATTTTGCTCTTTGATATGAAATGTACCACATCTGAATTAACTTTGATAGGTTCTTCAAGATCAGTTTTGTGATAAGTACTTCTTGGATTGAATAAGTTGATTATCTGGATGATTTTTAGTTTAGTTAAAATCTTAGCTTTGTGTTTTGATGTATGAGTTTGTCATGAATAATAGTTCAAACTCCTTTTATAAATTTTTGCCTTGTGACTGTGTTTTTTATTGAGTGTGCATGTGCACCTTCTACATCTCTAGAAGCGTGCATATAGCCTTCTCCATTCTATCTTGCTTTGGCACATGCCCTGTTAAATGTCGCTGGATGCTCGCTGGCAGCGTATTCTGTTTGTCTATAAAAAGGTGAAATCGCTTTCACTTTTTACCCCTGCTCTTTTTCACTTGTCTGCGGTTCCTCTCGCCTCTCGCGTCGTGCTTCTTCATTGCTGCCCTTTTCAACTTCCATCTCCCTGTCCACTGTTCAGGTAAAATTTTTTTTACTGTCTTCGTCTTCCTTCTTCAATTTCTTCTTCCTATTGCTGTGCTCTACTCTCGTCTTCTGTATTAGGGCTTTCTCGTGCCTTGTCTGTGTTCTACCTTCTCTTCTATTTTCTTCTGTATTCTCATCATGCCACCCAAGAAAAAGTCTAGAACTGAATCTCCTACCACCTCCTCCCCTCTAGTAAGAACCTCTCTTGTTGTGTCGTCTCCTCCTGTGAGACCCCCATCTCCATCTCATTCATCTGAACCATTCGTGGGAAATGGTTTATCTGTTTTTAATGAGTTTTTCAAGCATAGGCCACTCCTCTTGGAAAGGGCCATAAATCTTGACTCTTTCACTGATTCTCCTCTCTTCTCCTTGTTTTCGGATAATGGATGGAAGAAATTTGCTTTGATCAGTGGTTTTGCTTATCCTGTCCTGGTTCGAGAGTTCTATTCGAACCTCCACCATCTCCATCTTGCTAATCAAGGCTTTGTTAAAGCCTATGTCCGAGGTATCTCTTTCGACTTCTCGAAAGAGCTTATCTCCTCTCTGCTTGAACTACCCATTGTTGATTCTCCCTCCTTTGATTTTCTTGCTACTCATTCTGATCCTCCTATGGATTCAATCATTCCTTCTCTGATTGTTCAGGGTGCTCCCACTTCCATAAAGAATAAGCCCAACTATATGCCTCATGGCTCACTCCAAGATCTTCTTCGGATCTTGAATCTGTTTGTTTGTGCGTCTGTTGTTCCCTCTGATCATCACTCGGAGATCTCTCACTCTCCGGCAAGACTTCTTCATGCCCTCTGGAACAGAGACAGTGTTTGTCTTCCTTCTCTCATATTCAATCAGATCCTCCAGTCTCGGAATTTAAAATCCAAGACTGCTGCTCTCCCATTTGGGATTTTCATCACATACTTATGCATTCACCAGGGGGTACTCCCTGATCCTGTGGAAATGATTCTTCACCCCAAACCTCCCATTGATGCTTCCACTCTTACCCGTAGCAAAAGGGCTAATCCTTTTCGGTTGGCTTCTTCGGAGCCTTCCTCTTCTCATACCTCTGTGTCCAGTGCTGATGCAATGGCCATCCTGGATAAGTTAAATTCAATGCAAGCCTCCCAGGAGGCTTTCAACTCTGAGGTTAGGGCTCACATGCTCATGATGAGCATGTTCAAATCAGAAGCCCAAGAGAAGCTGGCTAAGCTGGAAAAGGATGTTGACTTTGCCTGTGGAGAGGTCCAGAGGGATGTAGCTGCCCAGCAAAGAATGCAAAATGAAGCTGATCATTTTCTGAACAGCATTCGAAGGACTCAGTTGGAAATGGAGCATAAGCTATGTTGGCTACACTCCCGGTCCCAAGATGCCTACCGGCATTATTCCAAAATTTGGGATCCGAAACCTCCTTCCAGAAAGGGGGAGACATTCTGATGATGCTGTTGTTGCTGTGGATGATATTCTTTTTATCTGTGAATGATATTTTTTTTTTGTTGTGTTTGTTCTGTTTTTGTTTCTTCTGAAAGAAGGTTTAAGGGGGAGTGATGTTTAAGGGGGAGAGATTGTATAGTTTTTTCTGAATACTGTATATGTCTTCTGATCTCTATACATTTTTTGAAATGAATGAAACTCTGTGATTCTCCCTTATCAGTGTGAATAGAATGCTTAAATGGAAATCAATATCTGCAGTTGATATAAAGAACTTGTTTTAAGTTTATGGAAATCAATATCTGCATCTGGACTTAAGAACTGGTTTTAAAGTTGTTGTCAGGCATCTGCCAAGGGGGAGATTGTAAGTGTGAAAACTCACACTTCCTTTATGGCAAATGTTTGACAAATTATGTCTTCTAATAATCTTCAAGATGTGCAGATTAAATAATGAAAATTCAGTGAATTTAGTAAAGAAGAAGAAGACGATGCTGCCACACAGCTACCACGCCGCTGGTAGCTCAAGGAAATGAAAGATTGTCTAAATAAAGCATTTCTTGTAAAGGCACTTGCGCGGAACAACGCCGCTGCCACTCTGCTGGCAGTGCATAAGTGAAACGGTGCTTTGAAAGTAAGGCACGTGCACTAGCGTCGTAAGGCGACGTTGACACGCCGCTGGTAGCGCAGAGCGAGATTGAAGATTCTATGATCAGCTGTGCACATGCCGCGTTCCCTCCCGCTAGCAGCGAGCTTGCAGCGTGCCCTTAACTGATTCGACTTGTTCTAAGCGGGACTTGAGTTCGCTTCCAGCCGTCTACCCCGATCGCACCACGACGCCACCAGCGCTCGATGCGATCTGAGTTTTCTCCTTTAAATAGACGTGCTGTAATTTTTAGTGAAGACTTTTTTCTTTGGATCAATTTGATTTTGGATCTTGAGGTGTTCAAGATTCGATCAATTCTTCTTTAGAGAGTCGGCGATCGAGTGAGGGGGAGATCTGAGATAGATCATCTGGAATTGAAGTTTGAGGATTCTTCTTCAATTCGGAACTTCACCTGATCGTGTGATCGCCTGGATTGGTGATCGACTTTGTTGGATGCATAGGTGGATTCCTACTGCATTGGATCATCTTAGTGGACTCTGAGGTGATTGTTGCGATCTGGATTGATCGTGTTTTGCAGCTTGTGGATTCAAGTTGTGTTGCAGTTCGTGGATTCGAACTGTGGATCACTGTTGAGTGATTGTTTGCGATCTGGATTGATCGTGTTTTGCAGCTTGTGGATTCAAGCTATGTTGCAGTTCGTGGATTCGAGCTGTGGATTGCTGTTGAGTGAGTTCAATTGTAAAGGTTAAGTGTGTGCTCCTTTGTAATTGTCTTTTCATTCAATAGTGGAAATCCGAAGGGTTAGTCGCCTCATATAGACTCGAGGTTTTTCCTGGATCTGGATTCAGGTTTTCTCGTATAATTCTCTGTGTGTATGTTTCCGCATTGTTAAATTCTTAATTGTTGTAGATTGTGGACCTATAGAGTAGATCTCTACTCTTTCAGTATTGATGGAGCAGGGCAGAGTTATAGCGTATGCTTCGAGATTGTTGAGGATGCATGAGAAGAACTACCCTACCCACGATCTAGAGTTAGCAGCATAGTCTTTGCACTGAAGCTATGGAGGCATTACCTTTATGGGGTAGAGTTTGAGATCTTTTCTGATCATAAGAGCTTGAGATATTTGTTTTCACAGAGAGACTTGAATATGAGGCAGTGAAGGTGGATGGATTTGTTAAAGGATTTCAAGTTCACTTTGCAATACCACCCTGGTAAAGCGAACGTAGTGGCGGATGCTTTGAGTAGAAAAAGTGCAGTTAATGATCAGGTAGCTACTTTAGCATCTTTCATGATGAGCCAATGTAGATTGGTTGATTCAGTCAGAGATTGGTAGGGAGAGTTTAGCATGCCACAAGATGGAGTGATCTGAGTTGCTCGTGTTCAGATTGAGCCAGATTTGGTTCAGTTGATTCAGAAGAAACAATTTATTGACCCACAGTTGATTCAAACTAGGGATATGATGAGTAGAGGATCTGAGGCAGCTGTAGATTTTTCAGATAGAGATGGGCTATTGAGATATAGAGACCATATTTGTGTTCTAGCTGATGAGGAGATTAACGAGAAAATATTGACAGAGGGTCATAGATCGAGGTATGCAGTTCACCCAGGAAGTACGAAGACGTACAAAAATTTGAAAGAAATCTATTGGTGGTCAGGAATGAATAGAGAGATTGCAGAGTATGTGGCAAAGTGTTTGATATGCCAACAAGTGAAGGCTGAACATCGGAAACCACCTGGTTTACTTCAGTCACTTCCTATTCCAGAATGGAAGTGGGAGCATGTGACTATGGATTTTGTATCTGGGTTACCATTGACAACAAAGAAAGAAGATGCTATTTGGGTTGTCGTGGATAGATTGACTAAGTCAGCACATTTCTTGCCTATGAGCACTACACAGTCGTTGAAGTCTTTAGCTGAGTTATATGTCAAGGATATAGTGAGACTTCATGGAGTACCAGTTTCTATAGTGTCTGACAGAGATGCACGATTCACGGCACGCTTTTGGCTTGCATTTCACTCAGCTTTAGGAACTAAGCTTAATTTCAGCACTAGCTATCATCCTCAGACAGATGGACAGTCTGAGCATACCATTCAGACGTTGGAAGACATGTTGAGATGTTGTATTATGGATTGGGGAGGCAGTTGGAATCAGCACCTACCATTGGTGGAGTTCGCCTATAATAACAGCTATCAGGCGAGTATTCAGATGGCACCATTTGAGGCACTTTATGTAACGCCACGGATCCGAGTCACGAAATAACACCGTAACTCATCCCCGGAGGTTAATTTAAAACATATGATCGCAATATCAAAGTGAAGGAAAAGCATGAATACCACAATAACTATATAACAGAGTGCGCTAAAATATTCCCAAACTAAAATAAAACTCACATGTCCAAGTAACTACCCACATGTATCGAGCTCTCCAAGGGTATCTGAAAAAAAAACGAAAGCAACGGGGTGAGATACGAATATCCCAGTGAGCAGCACATGCATGCACAAATACATTTAGTTCAGTTCTAAAACATGTCACGATTACAAACCACATACAACAATGATAACACGTATAACCCAACAAAACTTCAACAATCCAATTTACATCCGTGAGAAAAACCATCGTATAAACCAGGCAGAAAAGACAGTATCAAATCATGCATATAGTCATAAAGTCACGTATAATCAGTTAACAATATATCAAAGAAATCATAGTTCAAAAACTCAAAAGATATAACTCGGGTCCCAACCCGTATCAACAATAAAGTCACATCATAGCCATATCCACGCCGCTCAATGTATATCCGGCCTACTCAGGGTTTCGGATATTGAAATGACAACGTCATCCAATGCCGGCCTACTCCGGGTATCGGCATTGACAACACCATACCACTCAGGGTCACGATGCTGCTCTACACTGGCGGAAAAGATACTAATACCAGATAACCGATAAACCACATTCAGTGAACCATAATTACCAATAAACAAGCAGATAAAACATATGGTGCCAAATAAACAAATCCCCACAGTGGTCAATGTCATGTAGTTGCTTAGATTGGTTAATCAACATGCCAGAGCGACATCCACACCTCCATGTACACAGTTCCGGCCTACTCAGGGTATCGGATACTTTGAAATGACGGCCTACTCAGGGTATCGTTATCCAATGCCGGCCTACTCCGGGTATCGGCACTGACAACCAGGCCTACTCAGGGTATCTGGCTGCTCTACACTGGTCGTGGCAACACTCCATGGCCATGCCATTACACCAAATAAACAAAATACATCACATTACTAAGCTTAGACTCTGGATCCAGGACAAGCTAAACCAAAAACCGATAAATAACCAACAAAACTCCGCATTCAGTACACACATCACCAGTTGTTCCAACCAGAACTGTAATTCCTCACAAGTGTTCCAACCAGAACAGAATAAGATATGATTCTAAACTGGCTACTGATATAAAACAATATTCCAGTAAATCATTCCTGAAGTGCACTGTGCATTCAAAGGTGAACTAGCATAATAGTGTAGATGTATTTTAGCAAAACAATATGGTTTCAAAACTGACTTTTCAGAATAAAGCACATTATACAGAAATGATTTCAGCATCCAACTTCGATTAAACATAAATCAGCAAAACATCTCCTAGATTCTCAATTTCGCTTTCATAATCCAAATCAATCAAAACGAATGTTGTAAAGACCTCAAAACACATTTTTGATGAGTGGAATAGTCTTAGGATCCCCTATAAGGTCACCACACCAAAAAGCAATCAATTCTGAGACAAAAAGTTTCGGACCTCAAAATATTCTAAGTATAGTTAAAACGTTGACTTTTGGTATATAATTTTTCTAGACAATTCTACAAGGAGTTTCGGGCTCAAATTTTGGTTGTAGTCTATTGATGGGTAAACACATCTCCTAGAATTTTCTGGGCTCCTGAATCACTCATCTGGGTATTAAACCCAAACCGGGCTTTTTGATTAAAATCGAGATTTAGGCATGAACTGGAAAGTTGACTTTTTATTGGCTGGGAATTAGACCTTGGAAGTATTTTTATTGGTTCTAAATGGGGGGGGGGGGGTAAAACCTTATTTACATGTAAAGACTTAAGTAAATGGAGCAATAAATACACAAGACATTTACTTAAATGTCTTTCATGTAAATAAAGGGGCTATTTTCAACCAATTCAACAAATTTGAGTAGGTGCGCTTACTTAACTCGAGTGGGCGGCAGTGAGCGCCAAGTGGGCGGATAGTCAATGGCCTAAATTTGGGGTATGCGCCTACTCGATAGTAAGTGGGCGCGAGAAGGGCGCGAAGTGGGTGCGAGAAGGGCGCGGGTAGGCGCGGAATATTTAAGTGGGCGCGAGAAGGACGCGGGATAGGCTCGAGAAAGGCACCAAGTCTATTTTTCCATGCGCCTACTTCCCGAAGTGGGCGCCAGTGGGTGCCAAGTGGGCGGATACCCACTGTGTTTTTCAAGTCTCTGTTAAATCCAAATCTTCAACTCTGGCCGAAATTTTTCAATCTGTAACCACTTCTCTGGTCTCCTAATACCCCCAGAACACATTCAAACCTATTTTGAAATTAATCTAACACACTTTTCAATTATCCCCAATTTGTTATACAGAAAACCCTTCGGACTATCTTCGCCCAGAAACCCAGTGAATAATTCATTCGACAACCATGTGCATTCATTGAAACAAAAACTACGAATAACATAAACCAGGTTTTAAAATAGTGCCACTCACCTTTTATGCTTCCAAGTCTTGGCAACAGCAACCCAGAAAATCCCCAAATCAGCAGTTCGGCCGACTGATTGCTATGGTCGAACAGAGGTTCTCTGAAGGAAGAAAAACCCTTCCGAGCTTCTTGTTAACAAATACCTACTGGCAGGAAGTCTTCCCCAGCTCGTCTCTCCCACAGAACTTCCCCAACTCCTTTCTCTCGAAGAACCCTAAACAAACGCCGCGGCCGCCAAACCTCTCAGTAGAGTATACTAGAGCAAAAACCCAAAACCTAATTTCTTAAGGTATTTATACCTTCCGCAAATACGCTTGCCGCTTGACGAACTTTAAACTCTGATCTGGTGTGTGCTCGCCCACCAAAACTCCTACATCCACACACCTTATTAGTTTAAATATTTATGATTATTAATTTTTTTCCATAAATCCTGAAAATAATCGGGGTTTTACAAGTTCTCCACTAATTAAATAAGTTTTAAAAACATAAAATCTAAATTTTAATGTTATTAAAATTCGGGATTTTACACTTTATGGCAGACCGTGTAGATCCCCAGTGTGCTGGGTGGAAGTTGGAGAAAGACAACTTATTGGGCCGCAGATTGTACAGGATAGCATTGAGAAGGTGAATCAGATTAGGCAGAATATGCTTACAGCCCAGAGTCGTCAGAAGAGCTATGCAGATACCAGAAGAAGAGACTTGCATTTTGAAGTTGGTGATTTGGTATTTCTGAAGATATCACCATCTCGTGCGATTAAGAGATTTGGAAAGAAAGGCAAGTTGGCTCCAAGATATATAGGTCCGTTTGAGAAAAAGGGTACAGTGGGACTAGTAGCATACAGATTGGCTTTGCCTACACAGCTGGAACGAGTTCATGACGTATTCCATGTTTCTATGTTGAGGAAGTACGTGCATGACCCTACCCATATCATTCAGCATGAGCCGATAGTAGTGCGAGGGGACTTGACTTATGAGGAGCATCCAGTTGAGATTTTGGACAGGAAGGAGCAGGTTCTTCGTACTAAGGTGATTCCACTTGTGAAAGTACTTTGGCAGAATCACACAACGGAGGAAGCTACTTGGGAATTGGAATCGGAAATGCAGAGAAAGTATCCCAACCTATTTCCAAAACCACAAGGTAAATTTCGAGGACGAAAATTTTCTTTTAGGAGGGGAGGATGTAAAACCCCGAATTTTACTTAAATAATAAATTAAATTAAATTAATAAATGATATTAGTGAGAGTTATAATTGATAGAAATAATTTATTATTGTAGGGGATGATCTAATTAGTGGAGATCTAGAATTGGACGTAGATCTGACCGTCCGATCATGAGATATCGAGGTATGTATTCCGATTGGGCGTGTGTATGGAATTTGGTGTATGTGAGATACATGGGATCGGAGAGTATATATATCAATTAAAATAACCTAAAACATATTCGTGTATTCTCGCTTGTATTCGTCGACAGCCGCAAGCGACAAACCCGACTGAAGGAGAAGAAGAAGAGGAGGAGGAGGAAAGGTCTGGTTTTGAGTTCTTCATCGTCCAGAGTGTTGCTGGGTGATAGAGAATCGTTGTTGAGAGAAGAGGAAGAGGAACATTCGTTCAAGAGGTAGGTGACACCGTTTACCTTCGTTTTTCTATTTACATGTGATTAATCGACAAAAGCATGTTTTTATGATATGAAATGATGTATATATTTTGATAATCATGTTATAAATATGTTAGAATGAGTTTAGACGAGAAAAATCATGTTTTGGAACTGATTCTGTTCGATTTTGAACGACCGCTGACCTCGACTGTTCTCAGCGATCTTAGGCGCTCGTTGTAAATCGTAGACCACCGTAGACTGCTTGAAGACGTATCGTCGGCGTTCTGATTTGAACTACTGCCGACCACACACCGCCGGGGCGATCCTGAGCGATCCTAGGCGCTCTGTTCAGATTTTGCAGATTTTCATAATTTCACATCCTGATTCAATTCCAAACTATTTTTAGACAATTTTAATGATTAAATAAGATGTTTTAAGACCAAAATAAATTATCTAATTCCCTGTTTTATAGAAAAATAAATTAGGAAGGTATTTAGGACATTAGTTGCCAAACTTTGAAAGAAATGGAGAAACCTAGTTTTTGGAAAACCTAACTTGTATTTAATTACTAGAACATCTTCTAAATGACACTACAAACCAAAAAACTGTATATAGAGAATTCAAAACTCAGATGATCGAATATTGAAGTAATTATTAGATTTAACCTTTATATGCCGCTAGGCACCAACACTTATAGAAATATTATATTTTAGGGAATTTTGGAGTCAGTGGGCATAGCTGGTTATGAATCCATAGTTGTAACTAGATAGCTGAGGGATATGTCATTTGGGTTAAGTTACTCCTATATGCGACGCGCTTCCTTTGCAAGTTAGTTTGTCTGGGAAGGTCCTATGTCTGGAGGGACACCCCGGTGAGCCGCTGGTGATTCCCTATACATGTGGATAACCGACCATCTCCATGTATTGATTTTGGTGCTGCATGCTGGTGGTACATGCCAACTCTGATGGGTACGTGTGCAATAAGTCAGTGACTACGGCTCTTGTCTAAGCTGCGCTGCATGGGACTTGAGTATCATTAGTAGCATTGCTCCTAAGTCGCACGGTGGTATAGCAATTGGTTGAGAATCATCTCAAAAAGTTTATCTATCTTTGTGAGTCCTACAATGACACTGAAATCACAACACTTGATATTATTATTGAATACATGCTGGAGGCATGTGATTGAGATATTGATCGGATGTGACTGCTTAGTGCATCTTAGCAAAGTGTGAATTATGTTATCGATCTTGATATTGGATTCTTATATTAAAACTTGTTGAAATTCATTTCTAGAACTGTTTATCAAACTGTTTTGTATTCATGAATGATATGAATGATTATACGAGCCTGATTAGTCGTTATTGCTTAACCGTGCATGAACTGTTACTTTACTTATATGAACTGTTTAATCCTGCATGTGTTACCTACTGGGATATTCGTATCTCACCCTACTTTTATTTTATTTTTCAGTTGATACGCGAGAGGGGGATCTTAGTGATTTCCAGGGAGAGATAGCTGAGTACACACCGGAGGATTACTATTATCCAGATCTTGTGTGAGGTGGATGAATGATATAGACTTAGCACTTTTAATTAGATTATTATTATGCATTGGGATTTGATGTATTAGAGAGATGAGAGAGAGATAGTAACCAGTTTATTTTACCAGACTTTGATATTAATGATTGATGATCAAACTATATGTTTATTTGAGGATTTTAAACTACACTTCCACACATACTTGTTTCCGCAACTCTGATAGTATAAATAAGTTGAATGGATTTTAAATTCTTTGGTCTGGTATATTATTGATGATGTATTTGATATGGGCCAATAACACTTCGTATTTGGTTGTTGAACTAAATTCGGGTTGTTACAATAGCGAACCGGGTTCGGGTCGGGTGCCGGTTTGCACTGACCCGGGTTCGGGGCGTTACACCAGCCATTTGCAAGAGGAGGACCCCTCTATTTATAGGCACAGCCAAGGGTAGAAAAGTCCCAAGGGTATGCCCAAAAATCCTTCTAGATTATTCCAATTCCCCTTGAAGGCTTGAATTGGAGTAATTTCGTAGGTTTCGGAGGGTAAAACAGGGAGTTCAAGTCCCTAAGAGAGAGGTAATATGCGTAAATAAGGCTAAGAAATTGAGCCTTTCCGCAAATGCTCGGAACAAGCAAAACCGCATACACAATGCGGTTTACGCCAAATCATCACATTATATACCGTTTCATTGCAAATTCACCCCAACCGCATATACAGAGCGATTCAAATTCAGTTACGCTCCTCATGATTGATGTCGACGTGGCCTAATGGCCTAAGCTTCTAGAAGCCACGTGGCAGCTCACGCAAGAAGCATGAATCTCAATCGTGCTGTGTGTGCGGTCGCAACCGCATACACAGGGCGGTTGAGACCAAATTCACAAAAACCGGGTATACAGTGCGGTTAGCACCCCTTTTGAGTATTTTTGAGTGTTTGACACATGTCAAAGCTCAAATAAAACATTTAAAATTCATTTTGATTGTTCTTTCACATTGAAGTGCAATTTGGGGTGTCTACGCTAACATTTTCCCGACCAAACCCAGCTAAGATTAGAACTTATCAAAAGACCTTCATATTCACTCTACTTCAAAAATAGAAATGCTCTAAACACAAATATCATCTATAAGATGAACATCTGATCTATTAGTGCTGAAACACCTCATTTAATATATCAGACCAGCAACTTATTAGTCACTAACATTCTATTTGGTTGTCTCCAAATAATCCCTTATGTGATTTCCCAAATTTAGTTTTACAAAGTAAGAATGTATGTGCTGGAGAAGTTGCAGCACTCTACTAGTACCCAAATTCTTAACTAGAATAGGTTTTTGATTTGCTTACTTGATAACAACATATGCCCCTAATACCAGTATTTCCTAATCCCCCAAAGTCTTTTAATAACTTCTCATTAAACTCTTTCTAACTACACCCCACAAGAATACTTAGCACAAAGACAAGGGTGCTGGACAGATTTCAATACTCTTAAGAACACTCAACTTTTAAACTAGTTTAGATTTCTATTTCCCAATACTTAATACCTTAAATGTACTCCCAATTCCAGCCTCTTCAATTCACCCAGGTATTTCAAATACCCCTATTTAAGTCCTCTATACATCCCCAAATAAAGTATTACAGCCTTTAGAAATAACAATACTCTAATTGGACTGGCTGAGCGCCAACCCAGCAGCACTTGGCTTGATCAAGTATTATCTCCAACTTATTCATACATCAACACAACTCTAATTTACATCATCTGAACTGATATATTTTGAATTGAAATATAGATACATTATTTACTAGAACAGCCACGCATGGCTGTGGAAAAACAACTGGGCGCTAACCTCTAAGAAGGTTGGCGCTAACCTCTACAAACATTGGCACCACTCCCTTTCTCCCAAACTCAAGTGCGGCTAACCTCCTTTGACCAGGTCTGACCTAATATTCTTCCTCCAACTCTTTTCCAGCATTACTTTAACTCTTTAAACAATGATTCTACACCACTTCGAATTTATTTAAGACATGATTCAATTCATCAAAAAATTAGCAGCTCATGAGGTTTTCTAACAGAGATTTCAGCAAAAACAAAAGTAGATACGAATTATATATATATATATATTCTGATCTTGGTTTCTTCATTAATTCATCTCCAGAAACTCAATGACAAACCAGTTAAATAGTAAACATACTCTGAAATTTCATTAATCTAAAACTCATTGCTGACCAAGTTTAGATGCCAAAACTAATAAAAACAGGGGAATCTGCAGATAGTACTCATGTGAAACTACACTTCAATTTAATCATTATAAATTGAAAACAAGAGTGCTACTTACATGATGAAGACCATTCACAGCCTAAACTCTCTCTCAATCTTACAACCACGACCTTAGCATTCCAAAATCAGCATTGCCGGTCACTATTTCTCATAGATCTGAACTTGTTGAATCAGTAGCTCTTGAATGACTCAAACACTGCTGCCGCAATGCTCTGAACTTCCATATGAGTAGAAATCAATGACCAACTCCATTCTCTCTCTAACCTCCACCAAATCTAGCTTTGATCCTCTCAAACCCTAGCCTCTTTTCTTACTGAGTTTTCTGAAGTTCTCAAATAAACACGAGGTAAACAATAGACAGAAATTTTCTGTCTATTTACACTTGCCGCTAGCTTTGTGTTTTAAAGCCCAATTGCATGCCTGCCACTCCAGCCTATCTTCCCTACATGAGCACCACTTAACTATCTCGATTCCATGCTTGACACACCACCGAACCACCATAAATCATCCAATTAAAATCCCAACAATTTTCCTTTTCCGGTTTTTGCTCAAAAGTCCCCGTTTAACTTCTTGGTCTCTTTCCTTCGAAAATTACTAATTAACCATAACTTAATTACTAAACCAATAATTTTTAATTTCATTAAAAATTTGGGATTTTACAGTTTCAATTGGTTAATTGCCATGCCAAGGAGACATGTACACAGTTCCGGCCTACTCAGGGTTTCGGACACTCTGAAATGTGTGAGACATGGAAAATCAATTTAATGACTTCCTAATCATCACACGGGATTCATTAGAACAAGGAGTCGCCACCATTCCTTTTAGGTGTGAATGGACACCGAAATATCAAATCAAGGAGATAGTAATTAGAGTAAAAATAACTCTAGTTTAAAATACAAAACAAAAACAAAACAACCAAAGATGGGTAAGGGGATTAGGTTATGAATAGGGGAAGGTGTTAGGCACTCTATTCATCCACACAAGGTGGTTGCTAGGTATTGTTCATGTTAAAAATGAAGAAGGCTTGCTTAATAACAAAAAATCATAAAAGTAACAAAAGTGTATGGTTTTTCATATGAATATCTCGATTAATTCAGAACTTTCAATATGATCACCATTCTAAGGGTTTCATGACTGAAATAAAATTGAGATAAAATCAAAGAAAACCAATCTAAAGTGAAACCTGAAAAACTATCTTTAGGTGAAACCATTAAAAGGTTGAAAAACTAAATTGGAATCTTTTGATTAGAACATTGAAGAATAAAGTTCTTTGGAGTACAGATCTGATCCAGATCTCTCATTAGTGGAGAGATAGAACCCCAATCAACCCATGTTGATGAAAAAAAAAATCAAAAGGGAGAGTTTAGACCATAGGATCCTTTCTCCAAAATTAAAACCACTTCACAGTCACATCATGAAACCTTATAGGTTACTTTCAGGCTTTTGGTTTTAGATCTACCATATAGATCATGGTAGATCCAGAATCCTAGCCAAAATCAAGAAAACAGTGATGTAGGTGCAATGGTGTGAAAAATCCAAACTATAGGAGGAAGTGGGGATCTCATGCTATAAACAACTTGGATCCATAAGATTCCTCCAGATTCAGAATAAAACACTTACATAACATCCACAGAGTAATAAAAACCACATATCACAGATTATAGTACATTGGGGTCTACCCTACGGATCCACCTATTCTCTTTTCCCCTAGCTCTCTCTTCACGTTTTACAGCTAAAGAGGAGTCTTGAGGTACTTGGAGGTAGGTTTGGGAATACAAACACAAACAAGAGGCCTTATTCTACAAAAAAGAGAAGAACAGATTATAGGGTTCTATTATAAGAATCCACTTGTTCCCCTTTCCTCTAGCTCTCTCTTCACGTTTTACGACTAGAGAGGAGTCTTGAGGTACTTGGAGGTAGGTTTGGGGATATAAACATAAGAAGGCCTTATTCTACAGAAATGGAGAAGATCTAACTATCTCTAGAATTAAAAACAGAAAATAAAAAAGAAAAGGGACTTACCTGGATTGAGAAAGCAGAAAAGCAGGGATTCCCTTCTTCACTTGGAGCTCTTCAGGCTTCTGATTCTTGGCCCTTTGCTTGAGGAGAGGTCCTCTATTTATAGGCAAACCCAAGGGCATAGTTGGTCCAAGGGATATGCGAAGATAGAGTTCCAGAAGATTCCAGATTGAGTTAAAAACAGAGATAATGCCAATCCATTGAAGCATAGAGGATAAACAAGAGGATTCGAATCTCCGAGAGAGAGATTTGAGTTCAGATAAGGCTCAGGAATTGAGAAAGGATAAATTCGCTCAAAAAACCGCGCCCGTATATATAATGCGGGCACGACCAGCCTGCAGATAAAATGCGGGCATTGCATGTTTGACCAAATTTAACACTTTTTTGACCTGTTTCAAATTCCAGTTACATATTTTTAATTATTTTCTCATTTTGTAGTGCAATTTGGGGTGTCTACAACTGCCCCCTCTTTGCTGATAATTGGAACCAATTACCAACAGAGAGCAACAAGACCCGCAAACTGCACTTTTTGAGATTTTTCCATCTAATTGCAATTTTCAAGGATTAAAAGGATGATTTTGGAAAAGAATTTGTGTGAAGGATTTACTGAAAAGTCCCTAACCTTAAGGGGCTAATCCTCCTCTCTAGTCTCACTGAGCACTCATGGCTATAAAGTGAGATTTGAGACAAATTTTAAAACAAAAGTGGATAAAGTGGCAATTCTTGCAATTTACAATTAATATGGACATTAATCTCCTGAAAAGCATGGAGAAAATCAAGAAAAATGAAATTTTCTGGCTTGCCCGTATTTGTACTGTGGGCGAGTTACGCTCATAGTTTAATCACGGGCGAGCTATGACCGCCATAGCTTTACGGACATTGGATGCCCACGTTTTAAATGGGGGTTTCTAGGGCTTGACTTAAAAACAAGCGCGACCGGCCTTCGATCACTTCTAACCTGTATCTGCACTTAGACTTCGGTTTGCTCTCGTTTCCCTTGCGACCGCACTTTCGCTTGACCTCTTTCTTCATCTTCGGCGACGGCTAAACCCTCCAATGACAACCTCATTTCCGGCAACAACGATTCAACCATCCTTCGGCAACCGTGAGTCTAGACGCCCTCTTTCACTGTTGGGACATTTGGATTGCAATCCGATTACCCTTTCTTCTCCGGCGACATCTCGCTTCTTCAGTAACCTTCGGCGACTATTGCTTCTACTGTCGCGTCCAATCCATCCTCGATTAGACAAGTGAGTTGTCCTTGGATTTGAAGACTGGAACATGTATGCCAAACATCCTCTCTTGCTTTGTAATTTCTTTGAGTTGCTGATTTTGACTTTAAGAATTAAATTGTAACCATACAATGCATATGATATTCCATGATTACTGCATTGTTCTGCTTTTGTTTTGAGTTTCTTCCCATGTGATTTTAATTCCTGACTAACTTTTCTGTTTGACCGAAATTTGTTCCTGAGCTGGCAATCTTGAGTCTGGGTTCCTAATTGGATGAAAACCTTGAATTCAGATTTGTTTCATTGCTGTACTCTACTGATGATTTCTTCCATCTTGTAAGTGTGAAAACTCACACTCCTTATATGGCAAATGTTTGACAAATTATATCTTCTAATAATCTTCAAGATGTGCAGAATCAAAATGTAAGTTCTGTGAATTTAGTAAAGAGGAAGGTGATGCTGCCACACAGCTACCACTTCGCTGGTATCTCAAGGAAATGTAAGGTTTTCTAAATAAAGAATATTTCGTAAAGGCACTTGCGAGGAACAACGCCGCTACCACTCCGCTGGCAACGCATAAGTGAAATAGCGCATTGAAAATAAAGAGCGCGCACCTGCGTCGTAAGGCGACGCTGATACGCCGCTGACAGCGCATGAGTCATGCAGTGCTTTGAAAGTAAAGAACGTGTACCTGCGTCGTAAGACGACGCTGACACGCCGTTGGTAGCGCAGAGCAAGATTGAAGAATCTAAAAATCAGTTGTGCACATGCCGCGTTCCCTCCCGCTAACAGCGCGCTAGCAGCGCGCCCTTAACTGGGTCAATTTGGATTTGAGCGGGACTTGAGTTCGCTTCCAGCCGTCTACCCCAATCGCAAGGCGACGCCACCAGCGCTCGATGCGATCTGAGTTTTTATTCTTTAAATAGACAAGCTGTATTTTTTTGGAATGACTTTTCTTTTGATCAATTCGATTTGGATCTTGAGGTGTTCGAGATTCAATCAATTCATCTTTAGAGAGTCGGTGATCGAGTGAAGGGGAGATCTGAGAGAGATCTCCTGGAATTGAAGTTTGAGGATTCTTCTTCATTTCGGAACTTCACATGATCGTATGATCTCCTGGATTGGTGATCGAGCTTGATGGATGCATAGGTGGATTCCTATTGCATTGGATCATCTTAGTGGGCTCTGAGGTGATTGTTACGATCTGGATTGATTGTGAATTGCAGCTTGTGGATTCAAGTTGTGTTACAGTTCGTGGATTCAAGCTGTGGATTGCTGTTGAGTGAGTTCAATTGTAAAGGTTAAGTGTGTTTTCCTTTGTAATTGCTTTTCATTTAATAGTGGAGATTCTAAGGGTTAGTCGCCTCATATAGACTCGAGGTTTTTCCTGGATCTGGATTCAGGTTTCCTCGTATAAATTCTGTGTGTATGTTTCCGTATTGTTAAGATCAAAATTGTTGTAGATCGAGGACCTGTAGAGTAGTCTCCTACTCTTTCACATCTATATCCTCTCTGAAAGTAGTAAAATGCCTTTAGCATTCATGTAACACCCCGAACCCGGGTCAGTGCAAACCAGCACCCAACCCGAACCCGGTTCGCTACTGTAACATCCCAAGTCCGGTTCAACAACCAAACTCGAGGTGTTACCACGAAGCTGGGGTCAGATACAAACCAAGATTCACAATAATTTTAAACTTTACTAACTAATTACATCAGAGTTATGGTGACCAATAAAAACAATTCTTTATTCAATAATATCAATTCAGTTTACAATAAGGTTTATTTAATCAACATGTGACATTAATACCAATTACAATTCTACCCATAAAATTAAAACCCCATCTTCGCGATCTCTCCAAGCAACCTGAAAAATAATAGGGGAAAATGGAGTGAGATTTACATCTCAGCAAGTAGCAGGTGCATGCAATTGAAACAGTCCAATATAAGCAAATAGTCATGAGGTATTCAATTAATCCACGATAAGACGAAAAATCCAATTTATCCATGGTAATTCCAAATAAAGCAATAAAACAGACGATCATGTATAAATACCAGTAACTTGATGTTAACGAGGTAAAACCGACAAAAGCGATAAAACACGTGCCATTGCAGGACTCACAAAGATGATAAGTATTTGGATGACACTCAACTAACTGCTATTCCATCGTGCGGCTTAGGGGCAGTGCTACTTAATGATACTCAAGCCCCATGCAGCGCAGCTTAGGCAAGAGCCGTAGTCACCGACTTATTGCACACGAACCCGCAGAGTTGGACGTACGACCAGCATGCAGCACCAGAATCAATACATGGAGTGTGGTCGCTTATCCACATGTACAGGGAATCACCAGCGGCTCACTGGGGTGTCCCTCCAGACATAGGACCTTCCCAGAGCAAACTAACTTACAAAGGGAAGAACGCTCGCATATAGGAGTAACTCAACCCAAACTAAATGCCACTTAGCTAACCAGCGAAAACTAGGGATCCATATATAGCTAAGCCCACTGACAAAAACCACGATAAAACCACATACGGGAGGACACGCTAATATAGGAGGCATACACACTTTTACCCGTAAAGGATTACACATCTCTACACAGAGGATTACCCATCTCTGCCGTAAAAGTTGGTATCAACTCAACCACAGAAGCCGTATCACCCAACTGTAAAATTAAAGAGAACAACATCATACCACATACCAATCCATACCCAAGTATTCCATTCCATGTGAAAATCATGATTCAATCATAACAAATCCAATTATAGGCTTTTTCAGAATAACATATGCAATTCTTCCAATTATATTCAAAATAAAACTCAAGTATCATAAATTCGATAGAAACCAGAGTTTATGCAATTACAGAATCCAATATTCATATTGAAAGCTTAAATAAAGTAAAGCAAATCTTACTTAGAGTTTCCTTTGATTAATCCCTTTTTATTAGAATCCAATTTCCTATATTAACACCTAAGCTAGTTACTAATAAAATTTTCTGTATTTTATTTCTCCAGCATGTTCTACAAACCTAAAATAAAGTTTAGAAGATGTCTATGAGCTATAAGTACCCTTAGTATTATTTCTAGCAATATTCATACCCTTTGACCCTATTATAGACAAACCTTTCATTGGAACCTTCAATTTATTGGTTAATCTTTCCAACGTAATTTTATAATTTTTATACCTTAATTAGGTCCTTATAATGATGCTAACATACTCAACTAATCAGAAAAATCATTTTACATTTATTCAAATTACAAAATCCCCAAATTTGCAAATTTTACTTAGAGCGCCTACCTCTACAGGGCAGGGCGATCCTAGGCGCTCGTGCAAAATTAAACAGAAATTTCCAGATTTCTAAAGTTCGGATTTTTATGCCTTTGCCATATGTTTCTTTGGTCTAAATTAATCTAATAACATTCTAAAACATTCCTAAAGCCTTCTAGATCAATTCTTATTAATTGAATTCCATCCTATAATTTATTTCATGATCAAACCAAGTTTTCTCCATTATTTCAACAAATCCTTCAAGAACACCAAACACTAAAATATAAACAATTTGATTCCATGTAAATACTGTTTCGACTAATCCATTCAATCCATATGAAATCACAGAAAACAAAATCATGCAATTCCTCACGTTTTCCAAGGGTTACTACTTGCCTTATATGCTAAATCCTTCTTCCATTGAAACTTCTAATTCTGGACCTGAATTTTGCTCCCAAACGCACCAAGCTAAACTCTTCCAATTCAAATCTCCACCGTACACAATGTAGTTCCATCAGTAAAGAACAAAACCTCCAAATTTAAAAGAGCTCCACCGTACGGATCTTTCCCGATCATATTTTGATGATGGCTGGTCAGACATCTCCATTAGCCACCTTCTTCCTTTCTCTTTCTATTTTCTCTCAATAATAAACCCACGAAAATTCCCTATTGTCTAACCTTAATTTCCTATTTATATTAGGCTTTAGAAGTCCTAAACCAACCCTAATTGGCTAATTTAATTTGTGCTAACCCAACCATGGTCTAGTTAAAGTCTAATCCTTCTAATTTAATTCCTACTTTTTCTCCACCTTCTATTTTTCTACCTAACAATCCTAATTAAGTTTCTTATTATCTAAACTCCTATTTATAACCTATTTTCGTGCAAAATATTTAATTAAACATTATTATCACCTAAAACCTTATTTTCTCCAAATTAAGACGTGAAATCTCCTAATTACCTTTTTCCCACTTTTAGGCTTTTATTAATTTCTTTTAATTTCTAACTTGTCAAAATAATTTATTTTCTTCTATTTTCCAATTCTAGTTATTATTTTATGATCTAATTATTAATTACCCTTTCTGAAAATTACCAAAATACCCTTTTTATTCTTTTAGGCTAATTTCATTAAAATTCTTTCTTTATTTTCAAATTAGGACTTATTTGAATTACTTACCCTCTAAATCTTCACTTAACTCATATTTTCTTTTATTTATTATTTATTTATTTATTAGGTGAAAATTCGGGGTTTTACAATTCATACACCATGTACCATTCTTGTGCTTGGTGATTGATTTAGAGCAAATATTGCTGTTTGTAAACTTGCTGTTTGAGAGGTTGTGTAAAACCCCGAAATTTTTGGTATTTATTTTGAGAAATAATTAAAATAAATTATTTATTTATGTGGTGGACTTTCAGGTGAACAATGCACAAGGGCAAGTTGGTAAATTTCTTAAAGGATGGATTTAGCTAAACTAAGGTAAGTCAAGTTAGGATACAATTTTTAATATTCAATAAGTAATATGTAATAATTTGTTAACTATTAGTGGTACTAATATTTCATTTAAAATTTGATAAATCAAAGTATTAAAAGAGAATAGGTTGTTGGTGTAGGTGATATGGTGGTAAGGCACCACACTTGATCAAAAATAGCATGCAAACAGTTTTTAAAAACGTATGGTTTTGTTTTGCTGTTTGCTGAAACGTAGCATATGGTTTATCTCCGGGCGTTACCAACGGTTACAGCTTTGGGAGAAGGCAAAACAAATGGATGCAACTCAGATCTAAGAATCTAGAGAGGGTGGAGAGATTTGTTGGAGAAGAAAGAGGTGGTCGCCCACTGCTGTTGGAGAAGAAAGAAGAAGAGAAAAACCCAGATTTTTAATCCAGTTCGTGAGGACTTCTGGGCGTGGGAAACATTGGGTTTCATTGCTGGTTTTTGCAGAAGTTGAACTCCAACAATCAAGAGGCAAGTAGCGTTTAAAAATATCATGATTTTCGTGTAAATTGTGAGCATCTCAATGCTTAGTTTTGAATGGAACAAATATGTTATATTCTGTTCATGTTTGGACGTTTATGATAGTAAGTTATGTTCTGTTCATGTTTGGACGAATATGATAGTTATTTAGAGGGTGTTAATAATGTTAGACATGTTTAGAATGGAAGCATTTGGTTCAGAAATAAAGAACTAGAATCTGCCGAAAGTGGAAGAGAAAACAAACCTGGTGCCAAGTGCTGCTGACCTCTTAGAGGTCAGCGTTGGTTTAAAAATATAGGGGAGGCTTGCCAACCCATGTTGACCTGGAGAGGTTGTGGTTTTGAACATGGGCAGCATTAGTTCAGCACTAGTTATTGTGTATAGGTATAGTACGGCTGTGGGGTTTGAGTGAAACCTTGTTCCATCTTAGAAAATCTGGTTCCAATGAACCTACAGAAGTGGGCAGCTACTGTTGGGAATAAAAAATATATATATATGAGGTTTCTATTCTGTTATTTGAACAAGGGGGAACTGATTTGAATGAATGAGGATTGCTGTACATGAACAAGGTGTTTATCTTATGATTCAAGTGGAGCTTAGTTATAGTAAATTAGAGATAGTTTAATTCTGTTCTGTGGATGATTTTAAAGAGGTTAAAAGGTGTTTATTTCAGTGGTAGTTCAAATTAAATGGGTTAGGTGACTGATGCCAAGGGCTGCTGACTTTGGTGAGGTTGGCGCCAGCTCCAATTTAGTAGTATATGTGGCTGTTGTGGTATTAGAATATAACCATATTTTTAGCTTCTTAAACATTATCAAATGTATTTATTTAAGATCAAAGTAACATCTAGAGATATTAGATTTAGGTGAAGATCAGATTTCTAAGGTGGATTAGAGATTTATTGGGAGACAATACTAAATGCATGCTAAAAATATTCTGCAACAGTTTTCTCTTAAGCTTATCTTGAGTTCATTGTTTTTAGTTGTTTCACTTGAGTGATTCAATAATTAATCAGGGATTTCAGAACTGTTAGAAGTCCATGCAATATATTTTGACAAGAAAATCTGGGGAGTAATATATATTTAAATCAATTAGAACAAGATAGAAGAAAAATCTGAATTCCTTTACAATATAGGATTAGCTAATGGGAGATGGGATTCCAGCATTGATAATACCTATAGCAAGGAGCATTAGCAATAATAATTTGGGCATAAGTGGTCTTGGTATTAAATAGTAAAAGTATTAGCAGAAATTAAATTTTTATCTAAGAGGAATAGACATTTGAGAATTATGGAACTAATTTAACATTACAATGATTTTGCTGAATGTTCATTGTGATCTGAATTGTTTTTGATTATGGATTCTTTGCATGTTCGTTGTCCCCGTTTTGATGAAATTATAAGTACTTCCAGGGTATGTGCAACTTCTGGAAATTTTTACTGTTGGATGTCTTTGGTGATTTATTGAACCTGAATTTGATATTGTTAATCTAAGAAATCTTATTTCACTATAAACAAGGTTTCATGTTAAATTTACATAGTATATGATAATTTTTGCCAAATTAGTAAGGGCGAGACTTAGTGTGGATCCACAGTCGAGTTATAATTGAATTTTGTAGATTTTGTCTGGATTTAAGTCTGGAGTTCCTTCATGCGTTTCCTCCATGATGGAGAGGCCTTCCATGAGGGAAGCGCTGCAGCAACTCCGTTTCCACCATGATGGTGAGGTCACTTGAGTTTTTCCGCCATGAGGGCGACGATATTGGATGTTCGAGCTGTTGCAGTGTTAGACTGGATTGTCTGGAACTCTAGTGCTTAGCCACACAAAATAGACAAACTTCACGAGTCCCAATATATAATGTTTTTCCGAAATTGTAATTGTCGATGTATTTCCGAGATTAGTCGGATTAACCGAGATTAATCGTAACTTAATTGATTATAACTTGTGCATGTTTAGAATTGTTATAACTGTATTTTTGTGCATGCATTGCTACTTGCTGAGATAGTCGTATCTCACTACTTTGTTTTGTTTTCAGATTTCAGCGAGGACGATACCGTGGGGGTTGATATTCCGGTGGACTATCCGGAGTATCGTGAGGAGGATTATTTTATTGAGTAGATCTTAGTAGTTGGTTTTACTTACTCTAGTGAGTTTTTATTATGAACACTGTATTACTTTTGAATAGTGTTTCGGGAAATTAGTGAACCTTGATTTCTTGCATTTGAATCTTTATATTATTTTATTTCATGTTTTCCCTTACTCTGTTGATCCTGTGAAATTTTAATTAACCTTCGGGTACGAGTTACGGTTATTTTACGTAACCCGGATCCGGGGCGTTACAGAGATGGTATCAGAGCCACAGAGTATATATTAAGGAAGCATGAAATAAAAATACCTATAGGATGGCCTTGGGAATTTGTGTATACGCTAGATAGCACTTAGGAATATAGGGAGTGATCCTATCTAACTTAAATTATTGTTGTTTGCAGGTGATATGGCTGGCAGAGGTCGACCAGTTACACGAGCACGCACTCGGGGAGTTCGTCCAATAGAGGATTTGTACCAGGATGACATACCTGAGCAGCCCCATGTTCCTGCTGAGGGCCAGCAGCCCCAACCTCAGGCACCACGTGAGGCACCTCCTCAGAGGGGAGAGGACATATGGGCTGCAGTGGGCACTCTTACTCAGCTTTTGACTATGGAGCGTGAGGAGAGGGTGAACCAGTCTGGCAACGGGAATGGCCACCGAAATGGGCATGGGCATGGAGAGGTACAGTTGGGTCGTACTGATGGCCAGCAGCAGCACCTTAGAGAGGTGGAGCAGTTCCGGAAGATGGGACCTCCTATTTTTAGAGGAGTGCCTGATCCTTTGGAGGCAGAGCGTTGGATACAGAGGATCGAGAGGATTCTGGATGTGATGCAGTGTTCAGAGGAGAGTCGAGTGAGGCTTGCTACCTTCATGCTAGAGGGGGAAGCCTATCACTGGTGGCAGAGTGTGATGAGGGGGGAGGCCCCAGTTGTTCAGATGGCTTGGGGGCAGTTTAGGGAGCTGTTCTACAGTCGTTACTTCACAGCTGAGTTTCGCCGGGGTAAGGCGAGGGAGTTTATGCACATCTCCCAGGGAACACTATCTGTAGGCCAGTATGAGGCGAAGTTTGAGGAATTATCACGTTTTGCTCCACATATGGTGGCTAGTGAGGAGGAGAAGATACAGCACTTCGAGGAGGGCTTGAGGCCGGAGATTCAGGAGAAGGTGTCAGTGTTTTTGAACACTCAGTTTGCTGAGTTGGTTCGGAGGGCTGAGAGAGCTGAAAGGTTGATGCAGAGGGGCAGGACTGAGACTAGTAGAGCTCGTGTACCCACCAGATTTGGTACTGAGCAGCGTGATGTCTCTAGCAGGGACAAGAGGCCGAGATGGGATAGTCGGGGAGATGGATGCCGTAGTTGTGGTCGGAGGCATGTACCAGGGCCATGCTTCGCCCCACCTGGTGCTCGTTTTCGATGTGGCCAGAGAGGACACCGTGTAGCTGAGTGCACCTACCCGGCTACATATCAGTTGTTGCAGACCGATACCAGTTTTGCACCACAGAGAGATGTGGCACCTTATCGTTTCCAGAGGCAGAGGCCTGGTGATGAGAGACCTGTACCACCCGCACCTGCAAGGCAGGGGCAACCAGATAGAGCTCTCAGAGGTAGAGGGATTCCAACTAGAGCCGGACAGAGGCAGACCGCACCGGCAGCTCAGGGACAGCAGACTCGAGTGTTTGCTGTTGGTGCTCGGGAGGAGGAGCAGCGTGATACCCCGCAGTTGGTTGGAGGTATTATTTACATTTCTGGGAGATCAGTTATTTGTTTATTTGATTCTGGAGCATCTCTTTCATTTATTACACCGTGTTGTGCTAGTCGCATTGGATTATTGCCTGATTCTATGGATACTCTTATGACTGTGCACACACCACTGGGAGAGTCCACTAGTGTACAGAACGTATATAGAGATTGCTTAATTAGACTTGGATCGTTAGAGCTGCCTGGGGATTTATTAGCTTTGGAGTTTGGGGAATTTGATGTGATTTTAGGCATCGATTGGTTGTTTAAATATTATATCAGTATTGACTGTTCCAGAGGTACTATCACAGTGAGTCAGCCGGATCAGCCAGTATACTGTTTCCGATGTGAGGGGTTGACTAGTAGAGTGGAGTTAGTGGCCTCCATTGTGTCAGAGGAACCAAAGGAAGATACCCTTAGTATGACAGATGTGCTTGTGGTCAGTGAGTACTTGGTCGTGTTTCCTGATGACTTGCCAGGATTACCACCACCTAGGGAGGTCGATTTTCAGATTCGACTCATACCTGGCACAGCACCAGTGTCTAGACCACCATACAGGATGTCTCAGCCAGAGTATGTAGAGTTGAAAAAGCAGGTGGATGAATTATTGGAGAAGGGTTATATTAGACCGAGTGTATCACCTTGGGGTGCACCAGTTCTGTTTGTGCAGAAGAAAGATGGATCCATGCGGATGTGTATCGATTATCGTCGGTTGAATCAGGTGACGATTAAGAACAAGTATCCACTACCTCGTATAGATGACCTATTTGATCAGTTGAGGGGTGCATCGTGGTTTTCTAAGATTGACCTCCGATCTGGATACCACCAGTTGAGAGTTGCACCAGAGGATGTGGAGAAGACAGCCTTCCGCACTAGATATGGGCATTATGAGTTTCTAGTTATGCCATTTGGGCTAACCAATGCCCCAGCTGTCTTCATGGAACTTATGAATCGGGTTTTTCATCCCTACCTTGACAGTTTTGTGGTAGTGTTTATAGATGACATATTGGTTTACTCCCGCAGTAGAGAGGAGCATGCCCAGCATCTCAGGACAGTTTTACAGACTTTGAGGGATCACCAGTTGTATGCCAAATTTAGTAAGTGTCAGTTTTGGCTACAGAGGATTTCTTTCCTTGGGCATATTGTTTCTGGAGATGGAGTTGCAGTGGACCCAGCTAAGGTTCAGGCAGTAGCAGACTGGCCTAGACCCACTACCGTGACTGAGGTGCGTAGTTTTCTGGGTATGGCTGGTTATTATCGGAGATTTATTGAAAATTTCTCTAGAATAGCTGCTCCTTTATCTAACTTGACTAAGAAAACGGTGAAGTTTCTTTGGGATGATAGTTGTGAGCAAAGTTTTCAGGATTTGAAGAGGAGATTGACTGAGGCTCCAGTGTTGATCGTACCTTCGGTAAATGAAGGGTTTTCAGTGTATTGTGATGCATCTAGAGTTGGGTTAGGCTGTGTGCTGATGCAGCAAAGGAGAGTTGTGGCGTATGCATCGCGTCTGTTGCGTTCTCATGAGAGAAACTACCCCACCCATGACTTGGAGCTAGCTGCTATAGTGTTCGCACTAAAGATTTGGCGGCATTATTTATATGGTGCACAATTTGAGATCTACTCCGATCACAAGAGTTTGAGATATATTTTCTCACAGAGGGATCTTAATATGAGGTAGAGAAGGTGGATGGATCTTCTTAAAGATTATGATTTTTCACTACAGTACCATCCGGGCAAGGCAAATGTGGTTGCTGATGCCTTGAGCCGTAGAGGAGGTACAGAGGACCAGATAGCTACCTTAGCTTCTTTCATGGTCAGTCAGTGTAGTTTGGTTGACACTATTAAGGATTGGCCATGCGAGTTTATTCCTCAGGGGAATGGCAGGATTGTAGCCAGAGTTCATGCTGAGCCAGATTTGATTCAGCGCATTAGAGAGGGGCAAATATCTGACTCAGGGTTACAGCACATTAAGGACTTGGTAGAGAAAGGTGATGATTCTACTAGTGATTATGAGTTCCGTGATGGCATGTTGAGATTTAAAGGCAGGATCTGTGTACCAGATGATGCAGAGATTCGTAGAGTGATTCTGGAGGAAGGTCACCGGTCCAAGTATGCAGTTCATCCCGGTAGCACTAAAATGTATAAGAATCTTAAGATTGTTTATTGGTGGTCTGGAATGAAGAAAGATATAGCTGAGTATGTGTCCAGATGCCTAGTCTGTCAGCAGGTTAAGGCAGAACACCGTAGACCTCCAGGGTTATTACACCCATTACCTGTTCCTGAGTGGAAATGGGAACACATCACTATGGATTTCGTAACTGGGTTGCCAGTCACTACAAAGAGGCAGGATGCTATATGGGTAATTGTAGACCGGTTGACCAAATCAGCCCATTTCCTTCCTATTCGCACTACCCAGACATTGGATTCTTTGGTGGAGATGTATATCCGAGAGATAGTACGCCTGCATGTAGTTCCAGTCTCCATCGTATCAGATAGGGATACTCGGTTTACATCTCAGTTTTGGAACAGTTTTCAGGATGCCATGGGTACTAAACTGAGTTTCAGCACCAGTTATCACCCACAGACGGATGGTCAGTCAGAGAGGACTATCCAGACATTGGAGGATATGCTTCGGTGTTGTGTGTTGGATTGGAGTGGTAGTTGGAGCAGTCATTTGCACTTGGTAGAGTTTGCGTATAATAACAGTTACCAGGCCAGTATACAGATGGCACCATTTGAGGCTTTGTATGGCCGTGCTTGTAGATCACCAGTTTGCTGGGAGGAGGTTGGTGAGAGGCAGTTTTTGGGTCCTCAGATTGTGCAGGACAGTGTTGAGAAAGTGAAGTTGATTAGACAGCGATTGTTGACTGCACAGAGCCATCAGAAGAGTTATGCAGACAATAGACGGCGAGAACTAAAATTTGAAGTGGGAGACAATGTTTTCTTGAAGATTTCACCATCTAAGGGTATTATGAGATTTGGGAAGAAGGGGAAATTGTCTCCAAGGTATATTGGACCATTTGAAATTGTAAAAGAAGTTAATCCAGTGGCGTATCAGCTAGCCTTGCCAGCACATTTGTTAGGAGTGCATAATGTGTTTCACATATCCATGCTGAGGCGATACATTCCAGATCCGAGCCACGTAATCAGTTATGAGCCATTAATTATTCAAGAGGATTTATCTTATGAAGAGAGACCGGTTCAAATATTAGATCGGCGTGATCAAGTCTTGAGAACTAAGGTTATACCTTTGGTGAAAGTCTTATGGCAGAACCACACCACTGAACAAGCTACATGGGAGCGAGAGGATGAAATGAGGCAGAAATATCCGGAGTTGTTTTTTTTGTCATGAGGTAAATTTCGAGGACGAAATTTATTTGTAGGGGGGGAGGATGTAAAACCCCGAAATTTTTGGTATTTATTTTGAGAAATAATTAAAATAAATTATTTATTTATGTGGTGGACTTTCAGGTGAACAATGCACAAGGGCAAGTTGGTAAATTTCTTAAAGGATGGATTTAGCTAAACTAAGGTAAGTCAAGTTAGGATACAATTTTTAATATTCAATAAGTAATATGTAATAATTTGTTAACTATTAGTGGTACTAATATTTCATTTAAAATTTGATAAATCAAAGTATTAAAAGAGAATAGGTTGTTGGTGTAGGTGATATGGTGGTAAGGCACCACACTTGATCAAAAATAGCATGCAAACAGTTTTTAAAAACGTATGGTTTTGTTTTGCTGTTTGCTGAAACGTAGCATATGGTTTATCTCCGGGCGTTACCAACGGTTACAGCTTTGGGAGAAGGCAAAACAAATGGATGCAACTCAGATCTAAGAATCTAGAGAGGGTGGAGAGATTTGTTGGAGAAGAAAGAGGTGGTCGCCCACTGCTGTTGGAGAAGAAAGAAGAAGAGAAAAACCCAGATTTTTAATCCAGTTCGTGAGGACTTCTGGGCGTGGGAAACATTGGGTTTCATTGCTGGTTTTTGCAGAAGTTGAACTCCAACAATCAAGAGGCAAGTAGCGTTTAAAAATATCATGATTTTCGTGTAAATTGTGAGCATCTCAATGCTTAGTTTTGAATGGAACAAATATGTTATATTCTGTTCATGTTTGGACGTTTATGATAGTAAGTTATGTTCTGTTCATGTTTGGACGAATATGATAGTTATTTAGAGGGTGTTAATAATGTTAGACATGTTTAGAATGGAAGCATTTGGTTCAGAAATAAAGAACTAGAATCTGCCGAAAGTGGAAGAGAAAACAAACCTGGTGCCAAGTGCTGCTGACCTCTTAGAGGTCAGCGTTGGTTTAAAAATATAGGGGAGGCTTGCCAACCCATGTTGACCTGGAGAGGTTGTGGTTTTGAACATGGGCAGCATTAGTTCAGCACTAGTTATTGTGTATAGGTATAGTACGGCTGTGGGGTTTGAGTGAAACCTTGTTCCATCTTAGAAAATCTGGTTCCAATGAACCTACAGAAGTGGGCAGCTACTGTTGGGAATAAAAAATATATATATATGAGGTTTCTATTCTGTTATTTGAACAAGGGGGAACTGATTTGAATGAATGAGGATTGCTGTACATGAACAAGGTGTTTATCTTATGATTCAAGTGGAGCTTAGTTATAGTAAATTAGAGATAGTTTAATTCTGTTCTGTGGATGATTTTAAAGAGGTTAAAAGGTGTTTATTTCAGTGGTAGTTCAAATTAAATGGGTTAGGTGACTGATGCCAAGGGCTGCTGACTTTGGTGAGGTTGGCGCCAGCTCCAATTTAGTAGTATATGTGGCTGTTGTGGTATTAGAATATAACCATATTTTTAGCTTCTTAAACATTATCAAATGTATTTATTTAAGATCAAAGTAACATCTAGAGATATTAGATTTAGGTGAAGATCAGATTTCTAAGGTGGATTAGAGATTTATTGGGAGACAATACTAAATGCATGCTAAAAATATTCTGCAACAGTTTTCTCTTAAGCTTATCTTGAGTTCATTGTTTTTAGTTGTTTCACTTGAGTGATTCAATAATTAATCAGGGATTTCAGAACTGTTAGAAGTCCATGCAATATATTTTGACAAGAAAATCTGGGGAGTAATATATATTTAAATCAATTAGAACAAGATAGAAGAAAAATCTGAATTCCTTTACAATATAGGATTAGCTAATGGGAGATGGGATTCCAGCATTGATAATACCTATAGCAAGGAGCATTAGCAATAATAATTTGGGCATAAGTGGTCTTGGTATTAAATAGTAAAAGTATTAGCAGAAATTAAATTTTTATCTAAGAGGAATAGACATTTGAGAATTATGGAACTAATTTAACATTACAATGATTTTGCTGAATGTTCATTGTGATCTGAATTGTTTTTGATTATGGATTCTCTGCATGTTCATTGTCCCCGTTTTGATGAAATTATAAGTACTTCCAGGGTATGTGCAACTTCTGGAAATTTTTACTGTTGGATGTCTTTGGTGATTTATTGAACCTGAATTTGATATTGTTAATCTAAGAAATCTTATTTCACTATAAACAAGGTTTCATGTTAAATTTACATAGTATATGATAATTTTTGCCAAATTAGTAAGGGCGAGACTTAGTGTGGATCCACAGTCGAGTTATAATTGAATTTTGTAGATTTTGTCTGGATTTAAGTCTGGAGTTCCTTCATGTGTTTCCTCCATGATGGAGAGGCCTTCCATGAGGGAAGCGCTGCAGCAACTCCGTTTCCACCATGATGGTGAGGTCACTTGAGTTTTTCCGCCATGAGGGCGACGATATTGGATGTTCGAGCTGTTGCAGTGTTAGACTGGATTGTCTGGAACTCTAGTGCTTAGCCACACAAAATAGACAAACTTCACGAGTCCCAATATATAATGTTTTTCCGAAATTGTAATTGTCGATGTATTTCCGAGATTAGTCGGATTAACCGAGATTAATCGTAACTTAATTGATTATAACTTGTGCATGTTTAGAATTGTTATAACTGTATTTTTGTGCATGCATTGCTACTTGCTGAGATAGTCGTATCTCACTGCTTTGTTTTGTTTTCAGATTTCAGCGAGGACGATACCGTGGGGGTTGATATTCCGGTGGACTATCCGGAGTATCGTGAGGAGGATTATTTTATTGAGTAGATCTTAGTAGTTGGTTTTACTTACTCTAGTGAGTTTTTATTATGAACACTGTATTACTTTTGAATAGTGTTTCGGGAAATTAGTGAACCTTGATTTCTTGCATTTGAATCTTTATATTATTTTATTTCATGTTTTCCCTTACTCTGTTGATCCTGTGAAATTTTAATTAACCTTCGGGTACGAGTTACGGTTATTTTACGTAACCCGGATCCGGGGCGTTACAGGTTGTATCCAAGTTAATTTTCTTTCTTTTTCCTTTTGCAAACACCTCAGATTGAGTTGAACACTTGAATGATTAGTATGAACTGAATAAGATCAAACCTTGTCGGGTATTTTCCCTGTTACCCCGATTCTTGTATGCATAAGCTTAGAGCTTTTGTACACACTTCACATCAGTTTGGGCATGCCTTGATTGTCCCATTTGAAAATAAACATGAACTGGGCTTTCTTGACAGCCTCATGTCTTTCTTTCGATAACTGATTGAAGTAACCACTTCAATAGGTTGTCACATCTGTGTTTGCTACAAACCTCTTATGTCTAGATCATGGTTCGCCACTTGAGCGTTCCTAAAATCACACAAAATTAGGCCACTTAAAAGACAACCAAAATCTGAGAATTAGGACAACATCTTTTCCTTCTTTTTTTCTTCACACAAAGTTCAATCCTCATTTTTTTCTTCTTCTCTTTTTTTCTTTTTTGTCATATAAGAATAATACATAGGAAATTTGTTTTTCTTATGTATAAGTCTTATGTGTGGTTTTTTATTGACATAACCAACAAGAAATAATAAAACAAAATTCTGGAGCACTGAAGGATAGCCCTCTATGGTAGAATCCTGATTTGGTTGTACTTCTGAGGCATTTTCCTTTCACTCTGCACTTTTTAATCCTGCAAGCAATTTAAACTTAATTAAAATGAAGCACAAACAATAGAAATTTACAAAAAGAAATAAAAAATCATGTCCTTGTTTTGAACTCGCAGATGGCACGCATTCGTTCAGCCCCTAGGGATCTTATAGATGAGCCCTCTTCTTCTAGGGTTCGGAGGGATCCTGCTGACATGGCCTCTTCTTCGAGAGCAAAGAGGGACTCTGATTCTGATGTCACAGATCTTCCTTCTGAGGGTTCACGTGAGGCGACCCTAGAGGTATACCCTAACCCTTCTGAAATTCAAATTCTCTCTCAAAATTCATCACCCTAATCTTTTCTCTTTCAACTTGTTTCCTTAGCCGGAGGTTGAGGCTCTTGGCCTAGGCAGGGGCCGTGGCGAGCACCGAGGTAGAGGCAGAGATGTGGGCCATGGTGGAGGGTGTAGAGGAGCCGAGGCGACGAGGAGTTGGAGACTAGAGTTGAGGTCCCTGAGGCGATCGCAGCCCAGATTATGGATACCGACCTGCTACATGGCCTGAGGACTCATCCCTCAGCCTGTATTAGGGCGGATATTCCTTTGGTGTATCCTATGTCTCATTATCGAGGGAGCTGGGTTAGTTTCACCTGATTTCTTGGAGGTTGCAATTCGTCCTTCCGCAGGGAGTTGGGCCTATTTGGTTTCGGCCACTTCATCACCATCCTGGGCGTGCGCTTGGATCGAGTTCTTATTGTGGTGATGCTTGAGAGGTTCTTCCCAGAGGCGCTAAGCTTTCATTTCCCAGATATAGAGATTGGGATTCGGCCATCCGACTTCACGCTCATCACTGGGATTAGGATGTCTGGAGATATTATCCTTGAGATGGTGAGGCCAGATGACGCGGAGATTGCTGCCCTTCTTGGATATGAGGTGGTGCCCCTGGCGGCCTGGGATAGAGGGAGACCTAGATTGTCTCTGACCTGGTTGAGAAAGATCTTCCGGGAGAGAGGGTTCAGCCAGATTGCGGTCGGTCATGCAGATTTTCCCTTTGCGTTCTGCTTCATTTTCCTTCTGATGATGGGCTCCTACTTTTTCTCAGAGGACACAACTTCTGTCAGTCCGCATTTCTTGAGCTTGTTGGGAGATTTACAGCAGGTGAGGAGGTACGCTTGGGGCCCTCTTATTTTCGGAACTATTTTGGCTGGCTTGCTCCGAGCCATTAGTGGCCTTTCTACCTCCCGGGGTGCCGGTGTAAGTGTGAAAACTCACACTCCTTTTATGGCAAATGTTTGACAAATTATGTCTTCTAATAATCTTCAAGATGTGCAGAATAAATAATGAAAATTCAGTGAATTTAGTAAAGAAGAAGAAGACGATGCTGCCACACAGCTACCACGCCGCTGGTAGCTCAAGGAAATGAAAGATTGTCTAAATAAAGCATCTCTTGTAAAGGCACTTGCGAGGAACAACGCCGCTGCCACTCCGCTGGCAGCGCATAAGTGAAATAGTGCTTTGAAAGTAAGGCACGTGCACTAGCGTCGTAAGGCGACGCCGACACGCCGCTGGTAGCGCAGAGCGAGATTGAAGATTCTAATGATCAGCTGTGCATATGCCGCGTTCCCTTCCGCTAGCAGCGCGCTGGCAGCGCACCCTTAATTGAGTCAACTTGTTCTGAGCGGGACTTGAGTTCGCTTCCAGCCGTCTAACCCGATCGCACCACGACGCCACCAGCGCTTGACGCGATCTGAGTTTTTTTTTAAATACACGTGTTGTAATTTTTAGGAATGACTTTTTTCTTTGGATCAATTTGATTTTGGATCTTGAGGTGTTCAAGATTCGATCAATTCTTCTTTAGAGAGTCGGTGATCGAGTGAGGGGGAGATCTGAGATAGATCGCCTGGAATTGAAGTTTGAGGATTCTTCTTCAATTCAGAACTTCACCTGATCGTGTGATCGCCTGGATTGGTGATCGACTTTGTTGGATGCATAGGTGGATTCCTACTGCATTGGATCGTCTCAGTGGACTCTGAGGTGATTGTTACGATCTGGATTGATCGTGTTCTGCAGCTTGTGGATTGAAGCTGTGTTGCAGTTCGTGGATTTGAACTGTGGATCACTGTTGAGTGATTGTTTGCGATCTGGATTGATCGTGTTTTGCAGCTTGTGGATTCAAGCTGTGTTGCAGTTCGTGGATTCGAGCTGTGGATTGCTGTTGAGTGAGTTCAATTGTAAAGGTTAAGTGTGTGCTCCTTTGTAATTGTCTTTTCATTCAATAGTGGAAATTCGAAGGGTTAGTCGCCTCATATAGACTCGAGGTTTTTCCTGGATCTAGATTCAGGTTTCCTCGTATAATTCTCTGTGTGTATGTTTCCGCATTGTTAAATTCTTAACTGTTGTAGATCGTGGACCTATAGAGTAGTCCTCTACTCTTTCAGTCGGAGTTGGGCGTAGATTCTTCTGGCCCTTCTTGCAGGTGAAATACCTATTTGTCTATTCTTTCTTTGTCTTCTTTTCTTTTTTATTCTTTTGACCCTTTTTTCTTTGCTTTGTAGTTTTTTGCTAGAGTATATATTCCCTACTTCCGCCCTACCTCTATGATGCCAGAGGAGACGTATCTGATCGCTCATAGATGGTGCCATGTGGAGCACGACTCTGAAAAGAGTTGGCCTAGGTCTGCCTGGGCTCATCTAGACCGGTTGTATAGGACGGAGGTAAGCCTCTTTAAGTTCTTCCTTCTTTCTTTCCTAAATCACATGCCTAATATTCCTTTTTTTGTTTCTCAGCTGTCTGTTCCCCGATTAGAGGACATTCATGAGGTACTTGCCTTGCATGCTACTAGGGATGATGCCTTTGCCCCTGACCAGAGACGTCAGTGCTATTAGTTCTTCATCGGTCAGATGGGCAGCATCTGGTATTGCGGCGAGCACTTCTTTTATCAGCACACTGGAGAGCCCTGGATTCCTGCCATCCCTTTCGACACTACCCCTTCTTTTCCTCCCATGCCTATTGAGCCTGCTCAGTTCTTAGATTGGACTGAGGTAGAGACTTTGTTAGAGGGAGGGTGACTATGATGCCTGGTTTAGGCAGGCTTCAGTTGGGTGCCTCATGCCACCCATGCCTATCCGTGGCGGAGTCATGGAGATAGGAGGGGTAGTGATTAGAGCCTACGATACCACGGTATGCCTTTCCCTCTTTGATCTTCCTTTCTTCTATTCAATTTGACTTGGCATTTCTGACATCCTTTCTTCTATTTCAGGAGGCTCAGTTGACAGAGATTCGAGCTCGGTATGCTGACATAGAGCGCTAGCAAGATGCCGCTATTACTGAGCAGGACGCCCTTCTTGTCACTGTTGCAAACCTCAGAAGACAGCTTGCTAGGGCACAGGGCTAGGCAGGTCCTTCTAGTGTACAGGACTAAGCGGGTCCATCTCATACTTAGGTTAATTCTTTCACCCTTTTCAATTTTTTCTTCTTATATCTGCTTATTCTGTTCTGATTAAAATTCCTTTTCTTATTTTCAGGATGACACAGCCAGCCCTTCTAGATCACATACTTCATCTCTTCCTCTGCATCTTCATGGCGAGGTTTTCTCAGTGGTACGAGTAGAGTTCGTGACCCCTCCTGGATCGGTAGAGGTGCCTGTAGCAGAGCCTGATATAGAGACCAAGGTTCCTGATGTACCAGCTCCTGCTTCCGAGTTTGCTACTAGTGCCGAGCCTGTGGTTGAGCCCGTTCCTGCAGATCCTGATGTTGAGCCTGCTAGAGACGTGGATGTCCCAATGTCTGCCTTGGCTACTTCCGATGACTCAGGGTACGTACCTTTTGATCACCCGACTGCCGGCCTTGTACCTTTGATTATTATATATGACGTTCAGTCTATTTTGGGCTGCAGGATGGAGCGTATCTCTGCTCACCGTAAAGTGCCGATTGCCTTTGGGCGTTGACGACCTCGAGGCAGAGGACCCGGGGATGGACCTGCAGAGGCACAGTAGATTAGGATACTTCATGTACACTTGTATTTGACAAACTGATGTACACTTTCATATATATAAAAAAGAAATTTGATTCATTTTTCTTCATTTATACTCTTTTCTCTTTTATTTCTTGCTTCTATTGCATGATGTATTTTTAAGCAGGGACAGGTGAAGCTTGGAAAAGCATTAAAATTGAAATTCCCCATTTTTTGCCTTTTTTTCGAAAAACCGTATTTATATTACAGTCAGGCGGTGACCGTATTTCCTATACGGGCACGCGATGACCGCATATAAAATGTAGGCATCACATGACCATATTGTTTATGCGGTCACAGCTTGATCGTATTTTAAATACGGTTTTTACTTTGTTTTTTCGATTTTCTATATAAACACATAGGGAACGTCATTGTGACGTTTTTAATAGCTTGAAAACTCCCTAAGCCCTCCGTTTTTTTTTGCTTTTCTTGGCTTCTTGGGTGATTCCATGGCTTCTTTTGCATCGTCCTCCTCTGCCGATGAAGCTCCTCCTGCAAGACAACCGATTAGATCAAAGCCTAACTCTATGACCCTTGAAGAGGAGATTCGTTGGGATTCCACCCACCTAGGTCATATCCTATACATCCCTAAAATCCCCTTTAAATGGGAAATCATTGAGGCCATGATTGGACATTGGGAACCTCAACCAAATCTTTTTCGCTTTGATGACAAAGAGATGACTCCTACCATTGAAGAAATTGAAACAATCCTTGGCCTAAGGTTTTCTGAAAAAGTGGTGAACCCGCCCCTTAAGCCTAGCTACAAAAAGGAAGCATCTACCTTTTTGGGTATAGGGAAGAAGGACCTAGGGGATTTAGATACAATGTTGACCTTGTCTAAGACCTTTCTGACTGAGAAGCTTCTAAGGGGTGAGGACAATCAGGCTAGGTTTAATGCTTTGACTTTGATAGTGGTCAACCAGCTGCTCTTTCCTCAGGGAGACGACCAGGTTGACTTGGCTCTCATCTCAGTTGTCTATCAGGTTAGGGAAAGTGAGAGATTGGCCCTATGATCTTGGCAGAGATATACCAGGCCCTAACTGACTGCTATTTCAGGAAGAAGAAGCATTTCCTTGCATGTGCCCCTATCCTACAGGGTTTAATTTTTTTTTTTACAACTTACCTGTGAAGTTGAATTTATTGAAATTAAATTGAAATACTTCCCCTTTTGTGCAGCTTTGGTTACTTGACCACCTGAGTCAGATTGAGGAGATAGATCGCTGCTTTTCTACAAGAATGAAAGTTCTGTTTTGATAAGCAATCGGGGGTGTCCTAACATCCAAGGCAGCAAGCAAGGTTGGTTCACTTTCTTGGGCACTCTCTAGGATGATCAGGTGAGATGGCCTGGCACTTATCAGCCCAATGTAGAGACGGTGATTAGCTTCAGAGATAGGAACTTCCAGGTTCTAGTAGGCTTGAGATCTGCCGTTCTCTATCTTCCTTTGAGGGTTCTTCGGTAGTTTGGAGCGACCCAGGGGATTATGATCCCAGATGGATATAAGGACTTCCTTGGGCCACTTACACCAGCCACCATGGGGCTAAATGCTCGATTGATGAAGGAGTGGTCCTATGCTCATTTTCTGCGGGGCCCAGTTTTCTCTGAGTCACATGTGAAAGATTATCTTTTCTGGATCAGAGAATAGGTTCAGAGTCATGCCCCAGTACCAGAGGATCTTCCTGCAATTCTTCCACCTACTTATGAAGATATCCTGGAGTCTGAAAGAGCATCTCACAAGCGGCTTCAACAAATATGGGTACTATGCGTGCGTTGGAAACGCGGGCACTGGAAAATTCGGAGTCGCCACCGCCTAATGGGGTGCAGGCGGACACCTGGGTGCCTAATCTTGTCTATTGGACTGATCGGGTGGGCCTTGTTGGGAGGCCCACGGTGTCCTTGGTGGGCTTGGCTAAGCCCACATGCCTCTGGTGGGCCCCCATCTAAGCCTGGGAGGCCCTGTGGGCTTCGGTTAACTGCATTGATTTTACTTTAGGGTTCAGATTTGCAGTTTAAGTGTTTTCCATGCAAAAGTGGGTCTGCCTCGGTTTGCGGGCCCTTAGGTGGGCCCCACGATGGTTGCCAAAGTGTTTTCGAGTTTATCTTATTTAAATTTGCCAAGTTGAGTTAGACACTGGGCTTGGGGCCCGTAGTCCAAATGTGGGTTTGAAAACCCAGTTCTTTGAATTTTAGGGTTTTGAACCCTCACTTGGTTGGTTGGTGGGCTTTGGCGGGCCCGATAGGCCCTTGCCCTTGGTCTCGGCCAAACCACAACTTATTCTAAGCATGCATACAACAAAATGGACTTTGGTGGACCTCAATGGGGTTGGCCCACTTGGTTGGTTCATTTGCTGAATTGAAGCAAATTGAGTTGGTCGGGCTTGGTGGGCCCCGTTGGAAGGCCCACTGGAAATCAAATTGAACCGGGCTGGTCCATGGCCCATCTTGGGTTTCCGGTTAACCCGGAAACCCTTCTGGTTCATTCGGATTGATCAAACAAATCAGGAAAATAGCACAAAATCATGAAATAACAAAAATGGCATTCTGGTAGTGTAGCCGACCTGAGGTGTTGGCTACACATAACATTTCTTGTAGCCGGCAACTTAGGTCGGCTACAAACAGGACCTTGCTGATCCGACTTGAGTTGTTGGATCAGCACAGAAAGTGGTTTTTTTGGGTTTCACCAATGGGCTTGGTTTCTTAGACTTCTTGGGAGGTTCCAGTAGTCTTGTGGGCCCCTATGTGGGCCCACAGTGGTTCAAATGAAAGCCACCTGACTTCTCCCATGAGGGGGCTTCAAGACCAATCTATGGGAGATGAATGGGGGCTCCATCTTTCTTTATTTTGGGTAAATCCAGCAAAGGAACAGAGGTCATGTACCTCGGTTCTGGTTGCTCATGGCCAAGATAAACAGAAATCAAGACGAACAATCAAAGAAAGCAGAAAAAACAAATCATTTAAAGCATGCTTCACTTGGGCACATTCCGAATCAAGATGTGCATTGTGTGTGCTTATTGCGTCTAAGAACCAAGACTGATCTGTGGGCATGCAAAATCAATGTAAATGATAGGACACATTAAGAATCTAAGGATATTACTAGCAAGCAAACTTGCACATACACCTAGAACCCGTGTCTAAACCAAGTGGGGAGGTTTCATGTGGTCGAAAACAACAGCCAAGGTAGGGAGAAAACCATGGTAAATCATACGAGAACCATAACCGAAGTTACATGCACACGATCCCAAAAGAAACCATAATCGGCTCATCAAGCAAATGAGCATAGTATGCGTATGCACATGGAAGTAAACTAGCATGCATGATCTTAAAAATGCAACTAAAGAAAACTAGCATGTATCACCTAAGACCCTTCACATGACAGAATCCATACGGCTTATTCTCATGGCCTAAACAAATACCTAAAGAAGGGAGAAGAAGGGGGATTACGTAGGGATACAAGGGACTCCGGCAAAGAGGGGCAGTTGTAAGCACCTCATTTTTGCGCTTCCGGAAAAGCCGGAAATGCAAAACCCGGTCAAAAAGTCAAACCCTAAGGGGTGAAAAATTGACTTTTTGATCCAGTGAAAATTGGCCACCTTGCTTTATCTCAATGGATAGAGAATCCCGACACGAGTCCAACGCAACTGAGTTTGCTGGAATCAGAGTCCGGATAAGGTTCTGTGGGCCGGTCAAACTTAAGGATGAGCCGAAAGTTTACTTTTCCTCGAACCCCGTGCCAAGTGCTTAGCCCTATGTCATTGAATAGAGGGCTCCGATACGAGTCTAACGCAATTGAGTTTGCTCAAATCGGAGTTCGGATGGAGGAGATATGAGCTGTCGAAGTTTTCGATTAGCAAAACCGGAAACTGCACACGTGGCAGCCAACGCAGCAAAATATCTCGGGTACTAAATCTTAAATATCCAAAAATCTCAAGGTCTAAACAAAAATTCGTACAGGGCAATCCGTAGATATCCAAAAGTGTCAAATCGGTCGAATCGGTCAAGTCAAAGGGCAAATCCGTAATTTTTTTATTTGTATCCGGTCAAATATGCCGGGTACACATACCCCAGTGTGTAACCGACATCAAATTCCAGATACAAAAAGATTTTCGCGCGAGATTCTCGCCGATCGCCCGACAAATTCGCGGCGGCATTAAATTTTCAAATAATTATGTTTTGTATCCGGCATTGAATGTCAGATACGAAGGAACATTTGTGTAACCGGCCATGGAGGCCGGATATGGGGGGGGGGGGGGCTTAGTGTATCCGGCCTGAGTTGCCGGATACATCAAGTTTGTCTATAAAAGGTAAACAGCAGCTCATTTCCGGGGGTTAGCTTCTTTTGGCTGTTTTTAGCTCTCTTCCCTCACTTGCTCCCCTCCGAACCTTGCTTCTTTCAACCCCATTTGCCTTCCACCACCTCTCCACACCATCCCAAGCCACTCTTATCACCCTTCTCCTTCTCCCTCTCTATCTTTACTACAACAAGAAGGTGGTAGTTTCTGCTGGTGCAAGAGGAGGAACTCTACAGCTGCTGTCCAACTTCAAGGAAGAGCCCCCACCTCCGCTTGAAAGCCAAGAACCACCAGGTAAGGTTCCCTATTATATTGTGTTCACCATATATTAAAATCATATTTTTCTGAAAATATTCCTATGTTGCTTCCTTCTTTGCATGGATTCATTCCTATGGTATCATAAGCATGCATTTGCGTTTATCCCCGTAGCATGAAAGTCCCCACCGGTAGGAGGCTCGCGTAAGTCTCATTTAGTGGCCATGAAGGTCCACTTTCCCCCCCCCCCCCCCCCCCCCCGGCAGTACCCTTAACTGCTGTTTTGTTCTTTTTTGTGTGTTATTTTAAGCCTCTTGCAGTAGGAGCCTGTTCCTACTTTTACCATCTAATGTATCCCTGTGTAAACCCCCTTCTCCTTCCCTTCTTTAAGTTTTCGTGGGTCAAGCATGAGGCCTTCGGTTTCAAGTCTTGCTAGAATTCGTAGGTGTTATGTGTGATCATTCCCTTTCTCTTCTTGTATTTTTTTTGTTGTTTTGCTGTGCCATCATTTAGTATCTTTCTTCCCTGGTTCTAATGCCGGTAGAGATACAAAGCATGTCCCATCCTCTCTTGGAATTTTCTGTTTTTTTTTCTACTGTGTTGATGCATGCTCCACCCAGCCCCTAGGCCCCCACCAGAGGGCAGCCCTTCACTCCCCAACACCCTTTACTTTGTCCTAAGTGGGTGGTTGCGGGAGACTGCAGCAAACTCCCACCTTTTGCTGCTGTCCCAGCAGACTTAATCCCAAGACCAAGCCTCACCCACCACTCCCATGCATGTAAGCCATATCCCCCCATGCATGTTAACTGTTCATTTCAATGTAAAGCTGCTGTCCCTGCATTTCTTTTTTAATTGTCACGTACATGTTCTTGTTGATTGCATCATGGGTGACCCTTGCCCTTATTGATCGGTGAGGACTGTGAGACCAAGGCAGGGACCTCAGGGTCGCTATTCAAGTTGTTGTATGAGGCTTAAAAGGGAGAAGGCTGGCTCCCACGCCTTCTCCCTTGTTTTTACTAAAGAACCACTAAAAGAGACCGAGGATGGGAATTCCTCAAACCTGAACCAAGGTGGGCCTGCCCGAGGGCCCACATGAATCGTAGAAAGGCCCCAAGAGGCCCCCAGTGACATCCCCATTGGCAAAACCCCAAAAAATGCAATTCTGGGGTGATCCGGCAACTCAGGCCGGATCACCTACAGCTCGTGTGTATCTGGCAACTAAGGCCGGATACACAGAATGTCTTTTTTTTGTGTGTTTTGATGTTTCTTGCCGAATTTTGGGGTGATTTGAACCAAACCAATTGAACCAACAGGTTTTCCGGGCCACCCGGAAACCCAACTTGGGACCAGGACCACCGGTCCAACTTGGTACACTAGTGGGCCTTCCAATGAGGCCCACCCAGCCCGATAAATCTAAAGGCATGCAATCGAGCAACTTAAGTAAAATCAACCAATTGAACTGGGCGGGCCAAACCCAATGCGGCCCGCCCGAACCTTGTTTTGTGGATTAATGCATGAATTGCGTGGTTTGGTTGAGACCACGGGCAATAGCCTACTGGGCCCACCAAAGCCCGCTAATCAACCCAAGTTCGGGGTAAGCCCTACACTCCTAGAACTTAGGCTTTCAAGCCTAAAATTGGGCTATGGGCCCCAAGCCCAATGACCAATCCACTTTGAAGAAAGATAATCAAATACTTTGGCATCCACCATGGGGGCCCATTCAGGGGCCCGCAAACCAATGCAGACCCATTTGCTTGCATGAAAATCACCCAAAAGTTCAACTTAAACAATTAAGTAAAATCAACCAACTAACCTAAACCCAAAGGGCCTCCTAAGACTAGACAGAGGCCCACCAAAGAGATTTGTGGGCTCAACCAAGCCCACCAAGGACACCGTGGGCCTTCCAACGGGGCCCACCCAGTCAGACTCAAATCACCTAAATTAAGTGAAGATAAAATCAATTAATGGGACTCACACCACTCAGGTGGTCCCGCCCAGACTTAACTAAAATACGTGTTGGATTAGGAATCGGGTGAGAATCAAATAGCAAGCTGACTCAAACCAGGGAACCCACGGGACCCGTCATTCGACGGGGCGGTTTGGGGTGTCTACGGACTTCCCCAGACCACAACCAAGAACCGACTTAGAATCTCAAGCCGCAAATCAAAAGCCCAATAAACAAGATTAGGCACCCAGGTGTTCGCCTGCACCCCATCAGGCGGTGGCGACTTCGAATCCCCCCGTGCCACGTTTCCCACGCGCGCACAGCTTGGCGACTCCACTGGGGACTTCTCAACCCAGTAGGACCCTTGTTAGATTGAGTTAGCGTAAGAGAGATTTAGTTGATATTTTAGGACTCTTATAATCTTTTTTAGTAAGACGTAGAATACACGTAACTACGTGTTCCGGGGAGTCTTGTCAAAGGGACGCGATTATTGCCTAAGGCAAGTGGGATTTAAGCGGTCCCGTGTGACCCCCCACTTACCTGGGGACCTTCCTGGAACCTCATATTGCGTGCCAGTTTTGCACCTTACTATACAAGACGGTAACAATTCCTTCATCAACTAAATCCAGACAAAACTCACCCGTGTAGACACAGCACGCAGCCCAACTGCACACACGGGCACACCACCACACCGTGGATGGATTTTTTATTTCCCGTTATTGTGTGATAAACTGCGTGGGGTGACACGCACGAGGGATGCTACGTGGATGATCCGACCCGAATGAATAAGTGAATCGGATATTGCAACTTCTTTACCAAAACTTAGACCTCTCTAGCAGCCTACCCTTCTTATTCCTATGAACTGATCTTTGGGATGGTATTAGCACCTACGCTCCCGTGGCTTGCCGGGGAAAGCAGGGTAAACCCATCCTCACAGTTTTCTAGAGTCCATTAGCACCACTAGTTTCTTGCCGTGGCATGTGAGGATCCAGTACTGGTCCAGACCCTTGTAGGCTTATGTCTCGAGCTGGGTATCCTTCCCCACCTAACGTTTCTGGGTAAACTACGCGTTGAGCATGCGAGGGTGTGAATGATGAATATAAGAGGAGTAAAATCGGAATAAAATCCAGAGTCCATTAGGGGCAGCAACCCCCGCTTTTGGCATCAAATTGAGTACCCTAGATCACGGGCGACCTCAGCCCCAATTTAGGAAGCTCACCTAATTTTGATCAGGGGAACCACCCCAGATCCATGCTTGGAGTCCTGTATGCTATGGGTCTTGACCCATTAGAGTCCGTTGGGAGCACTTTAAGTCCAGATTGGTCTTTTAGAGCATACGAAAGCCGGCCAGATCAAACAAACAGATGAAAGCATGCCAGATCAGAACATGGGCACTAAACCCTAGATCTAGGAATTTTTAGCCTACCCGCTTGGAAAGCAATTTGTATCCTCCCTTTTGGCTCCCAACAGCCTTAAGGATGAATTCTTTACAGCTTTTGTGAATATCTTGTAAAAATTCGCCCTCGATGGCAAGTTGTAATTTTTGTTGTGGCCCAACATCGAAAGCAGATAAAAGAACAGATGAAAGACAGAAGACTGATCAGGACTTGAACATGCTCCTCTACACTAGTATGTCTAGGAGTCGCGCCTTCATTGGCGCCAACCCTTAGGACCACACACCATGTGTGCCTGAGTTAAATTCTGCACTGGTTTTGTCTTTTGCTTTATTTTGTGAAGCATGTTAGAACTGCTAGTGATTAGTCTTTTGCTTGAAATTGTGCATGTATTAGGACTGATTAAGAGTTTGGTGTGGAACCTTAAACTGATTTGGAATTTCGATCGGATAGTTGGCATGGCATCTTCATCCTCATCTGAGAGAACCCATTTCCCTAGGATAGAGAAGTGAGCCTGGGATACCTCCTGGATCCATTCTTGGACAAGGCAGCTCCAAGGGAGTGAGCAGATTGAATGGGAGCACAAATACATATGGGACAAACTTTGTCCCTGTTAAATGTACCAATCAACTGGGATATGATCCGAGCAGCATTGCTTTTCTGGGATCCCCAGCTTTCAGTGTTTCGATTCGGGATCAATGAGTTGACTCCCACAATTGAGGAACTTGACCTGTTCCTCTGATTTCGCGACTTAGGAGAACCCGCTAGGCCAAGTCTCAAGGAAAGCTACAAGAAAGAAGCTTGCGCTTTCTTTGGCCTCTCAAGGGGAGAATTCCAGACCTTAGGAGGTGACAAATCATTTACTCGGGTCTCCAAAACATTCCTAGCTGAGAAAATAAGAAACAAAAAGCAGGAAAGAACCCGGACTTGGTTTGACACCTTCAACCTTGTGGTTCTGTCGCAAATCTTCTTTCCAACTGGGGGAGACACCATTAATTTGGCCCTCATGGAAATTGTGGATCAACTCAGGGCAGGATACCGAATCATGCCGCTAATCCTAACTCAACTGTTCCATTCCCTGACTTTGTCCAAAAATGGAACCTGGAGGTTTCAAGGGTGCGCTCCCCTTCTCCACATTTGGCTGCAAGACCACCTGATGGTGTCATCACCTGTCAGTGCATATTACAAGGCAACCGGCAACAACATCCATTGGTTGGCTCAAAGAGAGATCAAACCAGACCTACCTACTCGTGAGGATTGGTTTAACCACTTTCTCCACCTGAAGGGAGAAACAGACATTAGATGGTGGGGCACATACAACATCCCCTACACCCCCATCATAGCTTTCAAGAAAAGAGAGGGCCTTTCCTTGATAGGACTCACCCATGCCGTGCCGTACTATCCGATTCGGGTTCTGAGACAGTTTGGGAAACCGCAGGGAATCCCGGTCAAGGATGACTTGGGCAATTTGATTGGTCCACTCACCAAGGGACTAAAGACCCAACTGCTGATGGAGTGGAAGACGGTGTACGTATATCGGGAAGACGTCTTCATCGAATCACACTTTCGAGACTACGAGCAGTAGATAGCTCAGGAATTTGGCCACAACGGCCCCCCACCTCTTCAACCTGTCGCTTCAAGCAACATTCCAGTTCCGCCCCCTAACACATATAGGGACAGGGTGGCCGAACTGCCGGAGACCCACTCCCGTATCCATTCAGCTTATGTGCATTCGGAACGGGAGAGTAGGTAGGCCAATACGGCCTTGCAACATGAAATGGAATTAGTGCGTAAGTACGCTGAGGAGGACCGACGTCTACGAAACAAGCTTCTGCGAGCCTTGAGGAGGCAAGACGTGTCCTCCCACTATGATGATGGCCAACCTAGCTAGACTTTGGCTTTTTTGTATTTTGATGAGCATGATGATGTACTGTGTGCCACGGCGGCATCTTTTGATTTAAAGCATGAATTTATTTTCACTTTGCTGTGTATTGTTCAAACTTAACAAGACAAGAATTTGAAATAAAAGAATTAACCCCTTCCAATAGGGCAACTCGGTCTCCAACAGACCACCTCTCTTCAGATAATTGCAATGTTTTCGGTCGCTGCGACCACGTAATTTCCTTTGATTGCATCTCTTTCATTGAGATCGCAAAACCCAGCAAGTGTTGAAAAACACCCAAGACCTTGAGCTCAGATCACACCCGTCTGTATCTTTCCAAGATCATTTGGTCAAGCCTGTAGGGCACTGTAGCCCCCGGTGTTTAAACCGGGTTTGGTGGATGAGCGTCCTGGCATAGCCTTCCCCTTTGTGAGGCACCGAAGTCAATGATGATTGAACCAACGACTAGCTAAGGCACGCCCGGGAACTAATAGCCGAAATCTTAGGGCACCGAAGCCGCCGACGGATGAGTTGGATATTGGTGGAGGAGCGTCCTGGCATAGCCTTCCCCTTTGTGAGGCACCGAAGTCAATGGTGATTGAACCAACGACTAGCTAAGGCACGCCCGGGAACTACTAGCCGAAATCTTAGGGCACCGAAGCCGCCGACAGATGAGTCGGATATTGGTGGAGGAGCGTCCTGGCATAGCCTTCCCCTTTGTGAGGCGCAGAACTCAATGGTGATTAAACCAACGACTAGCTAAGGCACGCCCGGGAACTACTAGCCGAAATTAGGCGCCGACGCCACCAGTGAATGAACTGGAGATTGGTTGAGGCACGCCTGGGTGTTGCTTTTTAGCTTACCCCTTGCGGAGACCCTGCATTGGTCCAACCCTATGATTCTGAGCTCGAACAAAACCCCCTTTAATTGAAGGTTCTCTTTCCTTGCCTAAGCGGCTAAAATAGATCAGTTTGACCCCAGGTTCTCTTCCCTTGCCTAAGCGGCTAAAATAGATCAGTGATTTAGGGTTCTCTTCCCCAGTTGCTCAAGAGCAACTAAAATAGACCAGTTGAATCGGGTTCTCTGTCCCAGTCGCTCCTGAACGACTAAAATAGATCATCTTTAAAAAAAACAGGGTTCTCTGTCCCAGTTACTTGCGGGTAGCTAAAATAGATTCGGTCATTAGGGTTCTCTTCTCCGGTTGTCTCAGGATAGCCAAAATAGATCAGTATTCAAGATTTATCAGGGTTCTCTCTCCCGGTTACCTGTGGGTAGCCAAAATAGATCAGTTGATTCAAAACCAAGTTCTCTTCCCTTGTTGCCCTAGGGTAGCTAAAATAGATCAGTTAGTCCAAATCCAACCAATAGATCAGTCTTCAAGATTTATTAGGGTTCTCTCTTCCGGTTCCCTGCGGGTAGCCAAAATAGATCAGTTGATTCAAAACCAGGTTCTCTTCCTTTGTTGCCCTAGGGTAGCTAAAATAGATCAGTTAGTCCAAATCCAACCAATAGACCAGTCTTCAAATTCATTAAGGTTCTCTCCCCTTGTTACCTACGGGTAGCTAAAATAGATCAGTTGATTCAAAATCAGGTTCTCTTCCCTTGTTGCCTTAGGGTAGCTAAAATAGATCAATCAGAAAACAAAAAAATAAATAAATGAATAAATTCAATCAGGTAAAGTTGTGTAAACAATTTGTGTAAAAATGCACTAATCCCTTCTAATTGTTCCATCAGGTACCAAAAATTGCTTTTAGAAGTCCGTACCTGTTAAGATCGAGGAGAAGGCTCGATATGGAACAGCAAGGAGAACAGACGTCGCCAGGACAGCATCCGGCAGAGTCCAGTCATGCCCAAGTGGTTAATGAGATGCAGCAGAAGATGGATAGTATGAGTTTCATCATCCAGGAACTAATGACAGAGCTGAGAGAATTGAGGCAGGCCCCGCCAGTGGTACCAGTTGCCCAGCAGCCGCAGCCACAATTCCCGCCACCAGCGGAGACGGTGCCACCGCCGCGTCCAGTAAATCCCCCTCCCCTAGCACCACCACCACCACCACCGGCAGCGCCATTTCACGTGGCACAACAGGATCAATTTTTGCCTATCCATCTGGGACAGGGTGATGAGGACTAGTACAGAGCCCAGGAGGTGCAGTTTGAGGAGAAACTAACAGCAGTAAGGGAAGAGAACAGAACAGAAATGGCTGCCCTGAAGGAGCAGCTCAAACAACTCCAACCTAGCACAGTGCAGAGTGAGGCTACCCTGGAAAGCCTCTGATTCTTTTCAGACATCCAACTCCTGGCTAAGTTCAAATGCCCTGAGTTGCACCAGATCGACGGCACCGGGTGCCCCTTGAACCATCTGAGGTCCTATTCTGGCGACATGTGCCAATACGCCAAGGAAGAGCAGATCATGGTGCAGTTCTTCATGAAGTCATTAACTGGGGCCGCTTACTCCTGGTTTCTGAGTTTGGACAAGGCCAAGATCAAGACATGGAATGATTTGGCAGCAGTCTTTATCCAACAGTACCGCCTGAACAGTTAGATTGTGCAGACGAGGGCATAATTGTAGAGGCTGGCTAAGAAGAGCCAGGAGTCAGTAAGAGAATACGCCAAGCGTTGGAAGGAACTGGCAGCATTGGTACAGCCGCCATTGTTGGAACAGGAGATGACGTCCCTGTTTATCGCATCATTAGGTCAACCTTTCTTCACTTTGCTACTGGGGCAAAGTACATCAAATTTCAATGACCTGATCTTGACTGCAGATCGGATTGAAGATGCAGTGAGGGCCGGAAAGATAGATGGCAGCGGGCAGAGTGCTGCACCAAGGAGGCCGGTAACAGGGCAAGCTAGCAGAAACCAGGGACAATAGCCTAGGTGGTCAGAGCAGCAGGCGGTGAACTACGTGCACCCGGCACAGCCTTATCACTGCCTTATCACTTCTCCCAAAGACCAGAGACAGTGGCACCCCAAGGGACCGGGCAGACAGCTTACCAAGGGGTAAGAAAGACGAAAGAAGAATTTGAAGCTAGGTTGAAGCGGGTTTTCACTCCCCTACCCTATGCACCAGCTGAGTTGCTACCTACTTTGTTGAAGAAAGGATACCTGCAAATCAAACCCCCGAACCCCAGACTAGTCAACGCCAGAAGTTATAATGCGGCAGAGCGGTGTGAGTACCAATCTGGTGCTCCAGGGCACCATACCAATCGGTGCTGGGATCTGAGGCACGATATCCAGGACCTGATCGACAGTAAACGCATCATTGTCGATCCTCCGGCACCACCTGCCCAGACTCCAGCAGCCGGTGTGACTACCAACCCTCTCCCAGATCACTCAAAGGCCTCCACCAGTAGGACGGCGAATCAAGTGAGCAGTGATCCGGGCACTGGGCAGTGTGCGCATGTCGGAAACGTGGCATGGGAAACTTCGGAGTCGCCACCGCCTGATGGGGTGCAGGCGGACACCTGGGTGCCTAACCTTGTCTATTAGGGCTTTTTGGTCTGCGGCTTTGAGATTCTAAGTAGGGTCTCGGTTGCGGTCTGGGGAAGTCCGTAGACACCCCGGTCCACCCCATCGGGTGACGGGTCCCTTAGGTTTATCCTGGTTTGAGTCAGCTTACTTTGGTCTCACCCGATTCCTAATCCGATATGCAGTTTGGTTAAGTCTGGTGGGACCACCTAAGTGGTGTGGGTCCCTTTAATTGCTTTTATCTTGATTACTTAAGTGATTTGAGTCTGGTTGGGTGGGCCCCGTTGGAAAGCCCACGGTATCCTTGGTGGGCTTAGTCAAGCCCGTGTGCCCTTGTGGGCCTCGGCCTATCCTAGGAGGCCCTTTGGGCTTTGGTTGGTGCATTGATTTTACTTTAGGTTCAGATTTGAAGATTAAGTGTTTTTCATGCACAATTGGGCTGGACTGGTTTGTGGGCCCCTTAGGTGGGCCCACATGGTGGCCAAGTAATTTTTATTGGATTTATCTTTTTAGTCTGCCAAAGTGAGTTGGACGCTGGGCTTGGGGCCCGTAGTCCAAATCTAGGCTTGTAAGCCCAAGTTACCAGAAGTTAGGGTTTGCACCCTTCCTTGGTTCGGTTGATGGGCTTTGGTGGGCCCGGTAGGCCCTTGCCCTTGGTCTCGGCCAAACCACGCATTTCATGCATCAATTCACTAATCTGGTTCGGGTGGACTGCCTAAGGTTTGGCCCCCCCCCCCCCCCCCCCCGCCGGTTTAATCAGTTAATTTTACTTATCTTGATTAAGTTGCATGCATACATGTTTATTGGGCCAGGTGGGCCCCGTTGGAAGGCCCACTGGAAATCAAGTTGGACCGGGGGTCCAAGTCCCACATTGGGTTTCCAAGTGACCCGGAAACCCTATTGGCTCATTTTGGCTTTATTTAGGTATGCCACCCATGTTTAGCAAAACTTACAGAATATACATCACAGAAACATATCAAAATTGACATTTATCAAGGAGAGACTGGCTCATTATACTGGGTCCAAGGGGAGGGATTTATCAAGGTAAAGGGCATTTTCGGGATTTTTCAAGGCAAAGGGCATTTTCGGGATTTTTTTAAGGTAAAGGGCATTTTCGGGATTTTATTTAAGGTAAAGGGCATTTTCGGGATTTTTTAAGGTAAAGGGCATTTTCGGGATTTTATTTCAAGTAAAGGGCATTTTCGGGATTTTTTAAGGTAAAGGGCATTTTCGGGATTTTTCAGGGTAAAGGGCATTTTCGGGATTTTATTTAAGGTAAAGGGCATTTTCGGGATTTTTCAAGGTAAAGGGCATTTTCGGGATTTTTTAAGGTAAATGTGAAGTGGGCGCACCCAAAAATCGAGGTGAGCTCAAGGTGAGCGCGAGGTGAGTGCATCCAATTTTAAGTGAGCGCGAGGTGAGCACGAGGTGAGCGCATCCAAATTTAAGAAGTGAGCGGATGCTAAAAAAATGATCCGCTCACCCTTTTTTTGGGTGCGCTGACCTCGCAGAGGTAGGCGCATACCCCTTAAAAAACCCGATATTCTGGTTTTTTGCTCAAACTCCATTTCTGATCACTTTTTAAACTCTGTAAGTCCTCACAGGAGTTCCCCAGACTCCCAAGAGACACCTGAACATACCTAAACTTAACCTAAAACAAACCTAAGCATGCTGACAGACCAAGCTGAATACACTCTGATAAGATTATTTCAGACTCCGGGTGCGTGTGTGTGCTTCTGGAATTGAAGAAAACCATACGAACATTCGAAGAAGGGGAAGGGAAGGGGGTTTACATGGGGTACAAGATATGGGGGGAACCGGAAGGAGCATGCTCCCTAGTTATCATAAACAAAACAGGCATAATGTAAGCAGCAGAAACGGCCAAAGGAAATGGCAAGAAAACCTCTCACTCTCTCTCGGAGGTGCGCATGCATGCCTCTCCTTTACTTGGAGGCCTTCATGGGGTGGGATGGGAACAGATACAGGCTTGGAGCATCATGGGAATGAGCTCGTGCAAAAGGAAGAAGGTAAACTATGAAACCCTTTAGAAAAATTTCATTTCAATATATGTGCAATTTGATGTAAACAGGAACCTCACCTGATGGTTCTTGGAGCAGGGTGGACAACGGCTGGAGCGTCCACTTTTATAGCGCCGACAGCAGCATGCCTTCCTTTGCTTGAGTGGAAATGGGGAAGAACAAGAGAAGGGAAGAGAATCCCAACGACCGGGGTGAAGTGCTTGGGTTTTTTTTTTTTCGGAGGCAGGGAGGGATCAGTAGAGAGGGCCTCGGGTGGAGGAAGAAGAAGTTCCAACCCAAAAAAAATCTTCGAACACGAAAATGATCCAACCCAAAAATGTTCCAACCTTTTGCGCGAATTTCGCGCGGCCTTATATAGGCAAAGGAAAGGGGTATCCGCTCACTTTGGCGCCCAGCTCAAGGTGAGAGCATACCACTGGCCACGTCCGCTCGAGCAACATAATCATGACAAAAAAATTAATGCCGCCGCTCGCCGGTCGAAAAAATCTTAAAAATTCAGATTTAGTCCCTGACAATTTTTGGTAAAATCCGATATTCTCGGATTTTTACAGATTTAGTCCCTGGGATATTTCGGATGTTTGGATATTTATGGATTTGATCCCCGAGATATTTTCCTGCGCAACTCGCCACGTGTGCAGCTTTTGCCACGTGCGCAGGTTGTCGGTTTTGCTGCTCGGAAACTTCGTCAGCTCATATTTTCTTCATCCGGACTCCGATCTGGGCAAACTTAGTTTCATTAGAATCGTATCGGAGCCCTCCATCCCATGACCTAGGGGTAGGCCTCTGGATCGGATTTTAGCAGAAAGTCAACTTTTGGCTCTGCTCAAGTTTGACCGTCCGCAGAACCTTCATCCGGACCCCGATTCCTGTAAACTCAGTTGCGTTGGAACCGTGTCGAGATTCTCTATCCAATGGAATAAAGCGAGGTGGCCAATCTTCATTTGATCAAAAAGTCAACTTTTCACCCCTTAGGGTTTGACTTTCTGTCCAGGGTTTGCATTTCTGGTTTTTCTGGGAGCGCAAAAATGAGGTGCTTACCGGTAGCTCGACCCTTCTGTACTTATTGGCTGACCATGGCAGACGGTGAAGGTGCAGCTTCGAGCAGAAACCCACTCGACAGCACTCGCAGTTAAGGAAAATGCAGACGCCTAAATATGTGCGATTGAGGATGAACCACAGAGCAGTGAGGAAGTCACGGGGCCATGGAACCCAGTACAGTGCGGATGGATCAGTGACTCCCCGTCCCCTCCCCGCAGAGAAGGAGTGGGCAGTTCCGAAGGACCCTGGTTCCGAGATGGGCCATAGGACACAGACGCCTCAGTGGGCAGTTGAAGGGTACCCCCACAGATGTCTACTGGATGGCTGCCTGAGTATATGTCTGCAACATCAGAGCCTGACTTGCAGTCCCTTGCCGATCCCCTATCAGATGAACCGAGTGCAGAATCCCTCTCCCACGGCACGTCTGAGTGGTTTGGCCCCCCTCACGCCGTAGAAGAGGAGGAACCACCATCCACTCTTGAACTCACAAACCTTCTTGATCCGTATGAAAGCTCGAACGAGTCCGCTGATACAGACTCAGAAGACAAATTAGCAGAAGAAAGCAGGACAGTGAACGTCATTGAAGGAGACGGCGGTGACCCCCCTACAGATTTCCCTCTGGTGCACTTCCACCCATCCGAGGACCAAGAATTCTTCTACCCAACCCCCATCTTTCACCCTAGCCCTTTAACCCTCAACATCCACGACATCATGGACTCGCCTCCACAAGACCCCTTCTCCCTTTCATTTGAACCACCCACCCTCAACCTCTCCCAACTCCGTCTTGAACCACCTTCGTACAAGGCTGTACCCCCACCTCACCACACCTAATCCTTCCACCATCAAGCTACCTCCACCTACACCATTGAAGCAGAAATTGATTGGATCACCCGATCCGGTCGATACATAAACACCGATCCCCTAGTCGCACCAGAGGAGGGAGTGGAGGCAGAAGCAAAGAGGATAGAGAAGGGGAAGGACGTGGTTACTGAATTGCCACCGACCTCAAGAGAAAGGGAAGGCCACCGAAGAGGAGATCATAGAGTTGCACCACAGCGTTTTCACTTCGGGATACGACATCCTCCAGCAGTTGAACAAGGTGCCTGCCCAGATCTCCATAATGCGACTTCTGATTGACTCGGAAAAGCACAGGGCAGTGTTAATGAGGGTCCTGGGGGATGCACACATACCAGCGAGTATTGATCCCGAGCAGCTAGGGGCAGTAGTGTCAATAATCATGGCACCCCAGGCCATCTCCTTTTCTGCAGCAGACCTGCCGCTTGAGGGTTGTGACCATGCCGAGCCGCTTTACATCACTGTGAAATGTGTAGATCTCATTGTAAAGCGGGCCATGATCAACAACGGATCAGCATTGAATATATGTCCAATAAGGACATTCCATAGCCTGCAACTAAATCCTTCAATGATCAAGCCAAGTGCTCATAATGTCAGAGGCTCCGACAATGCCAGAAGAGACTCACTGGGAGAGGTCACTCTGGTGATCATGATTGCAGATAGGCCCTTTACCATGGAGTTTGAACTCATGGATATCAACGCCTCATTTAACTTGCTGATTGGGAGGCCTTGGCTGCATCAGGCAGGAGCAGTGTCTTCCACGCTACACAGGATGGTCCGGTTTGTATCAGGCAACAAACTCGTAACAGTACATGCTGAGGATCACCGAGAATTTGAAAGGGTCGGAGTACCCTATGTGGACTATGAGTTGCCCACTACGCTTAACTTCCAGGCAATGGAGATGGTGCAGGTGAATCATATCCCTGAATCTAAAGGGGGGCAACGACCCTCGAAGAGGAAAAGAAAGAGCATGTTTAGCACTGCTGACTGTGCAGACTGGGGTCTCAAGGCCGATGATGGACTGGGCAGGTATAAGCAAGGAATTAAGGCGGCCATCCAAACTCATGAGCAGACCACTAGGTTTGGGTTGGGGTTCAGGCCACAGCCAGAAGACTACTCCCGACTCCTTGGGAACCGTGCCGAGAGGAAAAGAGCCAGAATTGAAGGAAGAGACCCCCACTGGCCCATATGCGTGCACGAGAACTTATACTACCGTTTCACTAACATGGAGCGTGAGCGGCCCAAGCCATTGAGAATATAGTCCCCCAAGGGTGGGGAGATGAGTTTCTGGACACCCCTGCCATGGAAGAGGACTACCTGCAAGGACTGGCTCAGATGCTCTAGGAGGAGCCACCATCTATGGAAATGATTGGAGATATAGTGGAAGTGGACCCGTTGGCTCCCGAGGGGTCACCAGATGGCCTGCCAGCACTGGTCGCCTTGGACTCTGTTGACGAGGTCACTATGGCCTTCACTCCACCAGATGAGCAGTCCATCCCTGATGGGATCCCGATCAACTCTGCATTTGTGATGGAAGTGCCGCCACTGGCTCCCACTGAGGAATCCAAGGAAGAAGGCCTTATCATGTATGTCTGCATGATGGAAGGGCGAGACAGCTCAGGAGCACCAACCTGCAGGCTAAGGTCGCCTCCTCCACCTCTCTATATCCCGCACCCCGGAACTCGCGACGGTTTGAACCGCATGTTCCGTCGCATGCCCCAAGTGCTAGGACCAGTGCCGGAAGAAGTGTACCACACAGCCTACGGTAAATGGGCGCCACCAGCTTACTCTTCCACTGTGTCTGGGATACCAACTGGGATACCCATAGCATTTGCACCACCCAGAGTTGACCCGGCCAACGGAGTCACCATTGCCTACGCGCCACCCGAGGACGAGATACCGTGGGCAATCCCCCTCAGTGGATCATGGGTAAGGGTATCGTCAGAGTCTGGCCCCCGATCAGAGAGAAGCTAGAACAAGCCGATAGGAGGCGCAGCATAGGATCCTATCTACATCTCATCTAACGAGAGCGCCAACATGGTGCTAGTTGGAGAACGGGAGACGGCCGTCATCAGCAACAAGGAAGACAAGGCACCGCTGAAGAACTGGAGCGCCACGCCTTTCGCTATCAACAAAGCTGCTATCCCAAAGGGGGTTTCTATCGCCTCTAAAATTTCTGTTGTAGCTACTGCTGAAGTTTTTAATGAATACCTAAATGCTTCCTACTACTTGCATCTGTTTGAAAATGAAAATAACAAAAATAAGCAACTCGAGCATCGCAATCTTAGTGTCAATCCCGACGCACACTTGGAAGATCTGGGGCACGGGAGAGGTAATGAGATTGCCATAATTAAACAAAAAGAACAAAAAGAAATTGAAAAGCCAGTGCAAATGGAAATAATAAATGAAATGCATGAGCCAGTGTCCAATCCTGAAAATGAGCAAGAACTCGACAAGTCAGATTGGGGCACTTGCCCATCGCAGCAAGAAAATTCAAACATCGTCCCCTGTGAGCCTTTCGAGGAGGAGGACGACAATGAATCATGGGAGACCCCGCTAGAATTCCAACTTGCATTGGAAAGGCATGAAAGGGGTCCCCAGCCCAACATTGAGGAAACAAAGCCAGTTGACATAGGTGAAATAGCACAACCAAGGATCCTCCAAATTGGTAAAAAGCTGTCACCATTATTGAGAAAACAGATGTTTGATTTTCTTAAATCTTATTCTGATGTGTTTGCATGGTCATACGAGGACATGCCCGGGTTAGACATGGACTTGGTTGTGCATCGGTTACCAACAAAGTCTGAGGCCGTACCTGTGAAACAGAAGCTCAGGCGCACGAAGCCGAAATGGGCCTTGAAGATCAAGGAAGAGGTCACCAAGCAATTGGATGCCGGATTCCTGCAAGTAACTCATTATCCGGAGTGGTTAGCGAACATTGTGCCAGTTCCCAAGAAAGACGGGAAAGTCAAGATGTGTGTTGACTACAGAGATCTAAATAGAGCAAGTCCGAAGGACGACTTCCCATTGCCGCACATTGATGTACTGGTGGACAATACAGCAACGCATTCGGTGTTCTATTTTATGGATGATTTCTCTGGTTACAACCAGATAAGGATGGCACCTGAGGATATGGAGAAAACTTCCTTTATCACGCACTGGGGCAATTACTGCTACCGTGTGATGCCGTTCGGACTGAAGAATGCAGGCGCTACATATCAGCATGCGATGACTCTGTTGTTCCATGACATGATACACAAGGAGATGGAAATGTATGTGGATGACATGATAGCAAAATCCAAGGAAGAAGAAGACCACTTGGTGAACCTTGGAAAGATGTTCGACAGACTTAGAGAGCACAAACTTCGGCTCAACCCAAACAAGTGTGTGTTTGGAGTGACTTCAGGAAAATTGCTCGGATTCATAGTGGGCAAGCAAGGCATTGAGGTTGACCCCGCCAAAGCAAAGGCAATTCTGGTTATGCCACCTCCATCTACAGAAAAGGAAGTGAGAGGGTTCCTGGGCAGATTGCAGTACATCAGTAGGTTCATTGCGCAGATGACTCCTGTGTGTGAGCCTATATTAGAGCTGCTAAAGAAAGACAACCCTGTGGTTTGGAATGACGACTGTCAAGTAGCGTTTGATAAGATCAAGGCCTATCTAATGAGTCCACCGACGTTGGTCCCGCCTGTCCCGGGACGACCCTTGATTATGTATCTGACAGTCTCTGAGACGGCTGTAGGATGTGTGTTAGGGCAACATGATGAGAAAGGAAGGAAAGAACAAGCAATCTATTACTTGAGCAAGAAATTTACCAACATCGAAGTCAGATACACAGTGCTTGAAAAGACGTGTTGCGCCCTGGTCTGGGCAGCTCAGAAGCTCCGACACTATTTGCTTAGTCACACAATTTTACTGATCTCCAATCTGGACCCCTTGAAATACATCTTTGAAAAGCCGATCTCCACTGGTAGGGTTGCCAAGTGGCGAGTCCTCTTATCTGAGTATGAAATTACCTACATGACTAGAAAGGCGATAAAAGGACAAGCTGTGGTGGATCACTTGGCAGAGCATCCACTACCTGACTACCAACCACTTCTAACTCACTTCCCGGACGAAGACGTGATGTGCACCGAGTCCACAGAAGAGGTAGAAGAAACCAAGTGGCAAATGTTCTTTGACGAGGCAGTGAATGTAAATGGAAAAGGGATCGGAGCAGTGCTAATCTCCCCAGACGGTGTTCATCACCCGATAGCAGCGAAACTTCTGTTTGATTGCACTAGCAACATGGCCGAGTATGAAGCGTGTGTGTTAGGCCTGCGAGCAGCAATCGAGATGCGTATACAAGAGCTGAAAGTGTTCGGTGAATCAAGTCTTATCATCTACCAAGTGATGGGAGACTGGAAAACCAGAGACGTGAAGTTGGTACCATACCAGGAACTAGTCAAGGAATTGGAAGAGCAATTTGAGAGCGTGACATTCGACTACATGCCACGAGACGGGAACCGGTTCGCGGATGCGCTGGCTACGCTGGCGTCAATGGACACCATCACGGGTGATACTTCGGTGCAACCATTGGAGATAGAAATTCGGCTCTACCCTGTTTACTGCTTCAGTATAGAGAAAAGCACACCCGAAGAAGAGCCTTGGTACGCGGACGTCGAAAGGTATATAAGGAACAGGATTCTGCCAGAAGGTGCCTCAGCTGCAGGGAAGCGAACTATCCAAAGGTTGGCAGGGCAGTATGTGCGCGCGTGGGAAACGCGGCACGGGAAAATTCGGAGTCGCCACCGCCTGATGGGGTGCAGGCGGACACTTGGGTGCCTAATCCTGTCTATTAGGGCTTTTGGTCTGCGGCTTGAGATTCTAAGTCTGTTCTCGGTTGTGGTCCGGGGAAGTCCGTAGACACCCCAGTCCACCCCGTCGGATGACAGGTCCCGTGGGTTCCCTAGTTTGAGTCAGCTTCCATTGGTCTCACCCGATTCCTAATCCGATATGCAGTTTGGTTAAGTCTGGCGGGACCACCTGAGTGGTGTGGGTCCCTTTAATTGCTTTTATCTTGTTTAATTAGGTGATCTGGGTCTGGTTGGGTGGGCCCTGTTGGAAGGCCCACGGTATCCTTGGTGGGCTTAGTGAAGCCTGTGTACCCTTGTGGACCTCAGTCTAGCTTGAGAGGTCCTTTGGGCTTTGGTTAGTTCAACAGATTTTACTTTAAGTTCAGATTTGAAGATTAAGTGTTTTTCATGCACAAGTGGGCCGGACTGGTTTGTGGGCCCCTAAGGTGGGCCCACATGGTGGCCAAGTATTTTTATTAGATTTATCTTTTTAATCTGCCAAAGTGAGCTGGACACTGGGCTTGGGGCCCGTAGTCCAAATCTGGGCTTGTAAGCCCAAGTTACCAGAAATTAGGGTTTGTACCCTTCCTTGGTTCGGTTGGTGGGCTTTGGCGGGCCCGGTAGGCCCTTGCCCTTGGTCTCAGCCAAACCACGCAATTCATGCATCAATTTCACATAACAAGGCTCAGGTGGGCCGCATTGGGTTTGGCCCGCCCGGTTCGGAAATGGCATTCACATCTAGCAATAATCACAGACAAAAAACACAAGATGGACACTCTGTCAGAAAAAAAACTGGCTCATTGTGCTGGGTCCAAGGGGAGGTACCCGGGGGGCCTTTGTGGGCGAAGTGAAGTGGAGCCCACGGGGTGGGGTACCTCCCCGTACCAAGGTACGAGTTGGATGTGTAGTGAACAAAGGGGTGGGGGTGCGGGGGGCGCCCCCCGCGGTATGGTAGAGGGTATTTTTGGAATTTTCAAAAAAAAATAACAATTCGGCCTGTTTTGGACCTGGCGCCAGAACCGGGCGAATTTTGGACCTGGCGCTCACTCGATACTAAGTGAGCACGAGCTGGGCGGGAGGTGAGCGCGAGCTGAGCACGAGATGGGCGCCAGAATTACACTTGGTTTTAAGTGGGCGTGAGCTGAGCGCCAAGTGGGTGCCAGCTCGGCGGGCAGTGAAATAAAACGGGCGCCCACTTCCTAAGTGAGCGCCAAGTGGGCGGCAACTCACTGCGCTCTGTTTTTTCTCTCCAAACTCCATTTCCGACTGGTTTTAAGCTCTGTAACTGTTTTTTAAGCTTTGTAAGCCCGCCCCCCCCCCCCCCCCCCAGGGCTTAGACCACTCCCCAGAAGACACTTGAACTTTTATCCAAATCAATCTAAACTACTAAAGGGTGTGTGCTCATTGCAGTCAAGAATCAAGAAAAAAACACACATGAGAACCAATAACAATACCACATGCCAGTATCATCGACAAGTCCTAATGAAATCTGGACCCAAGATCATTGCTTAAACTCATGAAGACTTAGAGAAGGGGAGGAGAAGGGGGCTTACAGGGGTACAATGGATTAATTAACATGAGGGAACAAACCCCCTTTTAAAGCAACGAAAACAGGCACGGCCATAGCATTAAGCATGCCCGAACAGTTGGTGAGGAACTCTCTCTCAACTTACCTTAAGCTCACGGTGGGTCTCTCCCTCACTCAGAGACCCTCCATACGGCAAAGTGAAGCAAATGCATATTAAGTGAAGCAAGTGCATATTAAAATACCATGGGAATTGACTCGTGCCCAGGGACGAAAATAAGCTTAGCAAACTTATTAGAAACTTCCCATTTCAATATAGGTATATCAAGCATGGTAGAGAATAATACCTGGGGATCCTAAGACCTGCTTGAGTTGTGTGGGCTTCTCCTTGCAACGAGGCAAGAACTGGAGCACCTTCCTTCCTGCTCCAACAGCGGCCACAGCAACCGGCCTCCGCTTGCTTGTGTGGGGATGAAGAAGAAGCAAGAACAGGAGAGTGTCGGATCAAGGTGGGGGGGGGGGGCTTGGGGTGGCCAAAGTGACCGAGACAGGTAGGGTTCGGATGGGAAGAAGCTTGGGCACTGCACCTTAAAAATCTTCAACCGAAGCTCTCCAACCTCAAAAAAAATGTCCGAACCAAAAAAAATGCCCAACCCTTTGCACGAGCACTCGTGCGGCTTATATAGGCAAGGGGGAAAGGGGTGCCGCTCATTTTGGCGCCCAGCTCAAGGTGAGCGCCTGCCGCTCGCCACGTTTGCGCGAGCGGCATAATGATGAAAAATCATTAAATGCCGCCGCGCGTTTGGTCGGAAAATCCGAATTTTCGGATTTAGTCCCTGGCAAATTTCAATTTAATCCGATATTCTCGGATTTTCACGGATTTAGTCCCTGGGATATTTCGTATGTTTGGATATTTACGGATTTAATCCCCGAGATATTTTCCTGCGCAACTCGCCACGTGTGCAGCTTTTTGCCGCGTGCGCAGATTGCCGGTTTTGCTGCTCGGAAACTTCATCAGCTCATATTTTCTTCATCCGGACTCCGATCTGGGCAAACTTAGTTTCATTAGAATCGTATCGGAGCCCTCCATCCCATGACCTAGGGGTAGGCCTCTGGATCGGATTTTAGCAGAAAGTCAACTTTTGGCTCTGCTTAAGTTTGACCGTCCGCGGAACCTTCATCCGGACCCCGATTCCTGCAAACTCAATTGCGTTGGAACCTTGTCGAGATTCTCTATCCAATGACCTAGGGGTAGGCCTCTGGATCGGATTTTAGCAGAAAGTCAACTCTTGGCTCTGCTCAGGTTTGACTGCCCGCAGAACCTTCATCCGGACCCCGATTCCTACAAACTCAGTTGCGTTGGAACCGTGTCGAGATTCTCTATCCAATGGCATAAAGCGAGGTGGCCAATTTTCACTTGATCAAAAAGTCAACTTTTCACCCCTTAGGGTTTGACTTTCTGTCCAGGGTTTGTATTTTTGGTTTTTTTCTGGGAGCGCAAAAATGAGGTGCTTACACATTACTTCTACAGTGGGGGCAGACTATACAAGAAGTCATACAATGACTCCTTACTGCTATGTGTCAGAGAAGCCGAGGCGCAGAAGTTGATTGAAGAAGTCCATGGAGGGTTGTGTGGCGCACACATGAATGGGCATATGCTAGCAAGGAAGATTCTAAGGATGGGCTATTACTGGATGACCATGGAGGCAGACTGCTACGCTCATTTCAGAAAATGCCAGTTATGCCAGATTTATGCCAACAACATCCATGCACCACCGAATACGCTGTACTCCATGACATCACCTTGGCCGTTCGCCATCTGGGGAATTGACATGATAGGCCAGGTTCATCCAATGGCTTCAAACGGGCATCGGTTCATCTTAGTGGCGATTGACTATTTTACCAAGTGGGTAGAGGCCATGTCCTTCGTGGATGTAAAGAAATCTCATGTGCTCAAATTTATCAGAAACAATATAGTCTGTCGCTACGGAGTTCCAGAACCGATCATCACTGATAATGTAAAGAATCTGAATAATAAGGACATGGAAAAGATGTGTGAAGATGTGAAGATCAGACATCTAAACTCCACGACATACCGGCCCAAGATGAATGGGGCAGTAGAGGCTGCCAACAAGAATCTGAAGAAGATACTTGAGAAGATGGTAGTCACTTACAGAGACTGGCATGAGAAGCTGCCCTATGCACTACACGCCTATCGGACGTCGATTAGGACATCGACCGGGGCAACCCCTTTCTCCCTGGTATATGGAATGGAAGCAGTCCTCCCCGTGGAAGCATAGATTCCGTCACTCAGAATTCTGAAGGAAGCTGAAATCAGTGACATCGAATGGGAAGAATCTAGATTTGACCAGTTGCAGTTGTTGGATGAAAAGAGGATCAAGGCTTTGTGCCATGGCCAGCTCTATCAACAGAGAGTGGCACAAGCCTACAACAAGAAAGTGAAGCCACGACAATTCAAGGTGGGAGACCTGGTACTCAAGAGAATCTTTCCTCATCAAGAGGACAACAGAGGGAAATTCAAGCCAAACTACGAAGGGCCATTCGTAGTCCACAAGGTTCTGTCCAGAGGAGCACTAATCCTACAAGAAATGGACGGGGCAATTTTTCCTGAGCCGATAAATGCGGACGCCGTCAAACTGTACTACGCCTAAGATCATTCTGATTGGGAAATGAAGAGAGGCCATCCTTGACTCTCCTTTAGATTGTAAATCCTTCCAAATACCTTAAATTCTCCCCTAGTTAAACAATTTTGAGCCTTAAAATTCTTTCAACCCATTGCAAGTGTTCTACACACCAAATGGGCATTCCTAGCAAAGCAAAAAAAGAAACAGGGCATCCTTGCCCAGAAAAAAAAACCTCAAAAAGAAAAGAAAATACAATAGAAAAAGAAAGAAAAAAAGAAGAGAAAGAAAAATGGGGAAATGTTTACCCAACAATAACAGAGATACAAATAAGCCAGGATGTAAGTCCCACCAGCAATAAAAGTAGCACACTTTGCAAACCCAAATAATTAAGTTTTTTTGAGCCATCTATCCTTTCTTTCATAACCAAGACCCAGCCTACGTTTGGTCCTCTCTCTAAGACCCCTCGGATCCCGAAAGAAATGATCAGGGCAAATAGTTAAGTCAGAATTCGTCAGCAATGATAGAATTTAGGGTCTCCCAGAAAGGCTAGACACAGTGAAAACCCGAAAAAAGGGCGTTGTGTGGTTAGTCACCCAAAAAAAAAAAGAGAGAGAGAAAATTGGTCACATCTGGTTTGAACAGAGTAAGATACAGAAGAGAGCAGTGACAGTGGCAGATATTAAAATGAGGAAGATATACAAATCTGAGAGGTCCAGACCGGCAGGTTGCGCCTGAGTTAAAGACTTCACAGTGGCCTGTGATGACAATGCTACTGAAAATACCAAGCACTCCAAGTCCCGTCTGACCTTGGAAAATTTCTTTGATATTGCAAACACAGGCACACACTGACACACTTGTTTTCTCTATAATTGTTCTGCTTAACTGTTTGAAGCTCTACATTGGGCTACTAACCTGAGTTGATAGTCTTTGAACCTTGGCAGAGGCCGCTTCTAGCTGCAATGGGCCAAAGGCTCAAAGCAGGAAGAAAATAAGAATGCTTTGCATTTATCCCCAGTTAGTCCAAGACTAACCCTTTTGTTCCTTTCCCGACTTCGCAGGTACAGCAAGAATGGGATAACGGACGTCTTCCCCAAATCCCCAGTGGAGTTCCCTCAGTAAACGGAGAATAATACCCTCCAAAATCCCCAGTGGAAGGCCTTCAGCAAACAAGGAACAACACCCTTACATCCCAGTAGAGTCCTCTCAAGCAATAAGAAAGTGATAACTGATGATGTAAACTTCCCAAGCCTCACCCAGTCTGAAGAGGCTGGCTTTCCGAAGAAGAGCGGAAAGAAGACAAAACAAACTCGCATCAATCCCTGGCGGAGTCTCTCGCGCTCAACAAGAGCGCAGACGAGCATGAAGAACTCGCACCCAAGCAGAAGGAAAAGGCTTTACACAAAAATAATGACAGCGTGAGGAATCCCCACTTATCCCCAATGGAGCATCCTTCCCCAGGGAACTCCCACGCTTGTCAGAAACAAGGCTCGACCCGAAAAAAGAGGCAATAAAGAAAAGATTCCTACCTAATCCCCGACAATAGTCACTCTAAGCTAGGGAGCCTCCACAAAAAGGAAGGCCAACCAGAAAGCACTGCCGAAGAAGGAATGACAAGACATGAAGAAGAATGAGCATAAATGAAGATATTATCGGGCAAGATGGCCCCTTTTGTAATTTTTGATTTCACACTTTTGTAAATAGAGTATAGCAGGTGTGCGAGCTCCCTTAAGGCACTAGACAGCGCTGGAAGCACCTCCTCACCAACAGCAGCCCCTCCTCCACTCTTCCTTCCTCCTTTCTCCATTTGGTCCGCGTCCTAACCCAACCCTTGGCCATCAAATTCTATATAATAAAAAAAACGCAAGCAAGCTTCAAGTAAAAGACACCAAATGGATCAGAAGTCTGAAGTCACCTAAAAGCTTTAATGAAACAAACAAGAAGAAAAGAATATTGTCAAGTGTCTGGCATCAACGCTGAAACAGGTTGGCGAGCTCAAGTCCAATCTAATCTCTTTCAAACTTAAATTAAAATGCTGAATAGTTGCCCTACAAAAACCCAAAAAGCAAAGGGTAAGGAAACTCCGAAGCCAGGAAGTGACGCCACATCAATTGGCCGCTTCCCTCTCAAAATGAAAACTTCAAAGGACTAAGCTCGTCGACCATGTCGACAGAAATGCCAGGCGCAAAAACGAGATTCTTTTTCTCTTTGCCGTTCATCCGCAAGGTGACTCCGGAAAAGAGGGACAGCTGTAAGCACCTCATTTTTGCGCTCCCGGAAAAGCCGGAAATGCAAAACCCGGCCAAAAAGTCAAACCCTAAGGGGTGAAAATTTGACTTTTGATCCAGTAAAAATTGGCAATCTTGCTTTATCTCAATGTATAGAGAATCCCGACACGAGTCCAATGCAACTGAGTTTACTGGAATCGGAGTCCGGATAAAGATTCTGTGGGCCGGTCAAACTTGAGGATGAGCCGAAAGTTGACTTTTCCTCGAACCCCGTGCCAAGTGCTTAGCCCTATGTCATTGAATAGAGGGCTCCGATACGAGTCTAACGCAATTGGGTTTGCTCAAATCGGAGTTCGGATGGAGGAGATATGAGCTGTCGAAGTTTCCGAGTAGCAAAACCGAAAACTACACACGTGGCAGCCAATGCAGCAAAATATCTCGAGGACTAAATCTTAAATATCCAAAAATCTCAAGGACTAAACAAAAATTCGTACGGGGCAATCCGTAGATATCCAAAAGTGTCAAATCGGTCGAATCGGTCAAGTCGAAGGGCAAATCCGTAATTTTTTGATTTGTATCCGATCAAATATGCCGGATACACATACCCTAGTGTGTAACCGACATCAAATGCCATATACAAAAAGATTTTCGCGCGAGATTCTCGCTGATCACCCGAAAAATGCGCGGCGGCATTAAATTTTCAAATAATTATGTTTTACCGGCCATGGAGGCCGGATATGGGGGGGGTTAGTGTATCCGGCCTGAGTTGCCGGATACATCAAGTTTGTCTATAAAAGGCAAACAGCAGCTCATTTCCGGGGTTTAGCTTCTTTTGGCTGTTTTTCTGCTCTCTTCTCTCACTTGCTCCCCTCCGAACCTTGCTTCTTTCAACCCCATTTGCCTTCCACCACCTCTCCACACCATCCCAAGCCACTCTTATCACCCTTCTCCTTCTCCCTCTCTATCTTTACTACAACAAGAAGGTGGTAGTTTCTGCTGGTGCAAGAGGAGGAACTCTACAGCTGCTGTCCAACTTCAAGGAAGAGCCCCCACCTCCGCCTGGAAGCCAAGAACCACCAGGTAAGGTTCCCTATTATATTGTGTTCACCATATATTAAAATCATATTTTTCTGAAAATATTCCTATGTTTCTTCCTTCTTTGCATGGATTCATTCCTATAGTATCATAAGCATGCATTTGCGTTTATCCCCGTAGCATGAAAGTCCCCACCGGTAGGAGGCTCGCGTAAGTCTCATTTAGTGGCCATGAAGGTCCACTTTCCCCCCCCCCCCCCCCCCCCCCGGCAGTACCCTTAACTGCTGTTTTGTTCTTTTTTGTGTGTTATTTTAAGCGTCTTACAGTAGGAGCCTGTTCCTACTTTTACCATCTAATGTATCCCTGTGTAAACCCCCTTCTCCTTCCCTTCTTTAAGTTTTCGTGGGTCAAGCATGAGGCCTTGGGTTTCAAGTCTTGCTAGAATTCGTAGGTGTTATGTGTGATCATTCCCTTTCTCTTCTTGTATTTTTTTTGTTGTTTTGCTGTGCCGTCATTTAGTATCTTTCTTCCCTGGTTCTAATGCCGGTAGAGATACAAAGCATGTCCCATCCTCTCTTGGAATTTGCTGTTTTTTTTTCTGCTGTGTTGATGCATGCTCCACCCAGCCCCTAGGCCCCCACCAGAGGGCAGCCCTTCACTCCCCAACACCCTTTACTTTGTCCTAAGTGGGTGGTTGCGGGAGACAGCAGCAAACTCCCACCGTTTGCTGCTGTCCCAGCAGACTTAATCCCAAGACCAAGCCTCACCCACCACTCCCATGCATGTAAGCCATATCCCCCTATGCATGTTGAGTGTTCATTTCAATGTAAAGCTGCTGTCCCTGCATTTCTTTTTTAATTGTCACGTACATGTTCTTGTGATTGCATCATGGGTGACCCTTGCCCTTACTGATTGGTGAGGACTGTGAGACCAAGGCAGGGACCCCAGGGTCCCTATTCAAGTTGCTGTATGAGGCTTAAAAGGGAGAAGGCTGGCTCCCATGCCTTCTCCCTTGTCTTTACTAAAGAACCACTAAAAGAGACCGAGGATGGGAATTCCTCAAACCTGAACCAAGGTGGGCCTGCCCGAGGGCCCACATGAATCGTAGAAAGGCCCCAAGAGGCCCCCAGTGACATCCCCATTGGCAAAACCCCAAAAAATGCAATTCTGGGGTGATCCGGCAACTCAGGCCGGATCACCTACAGCTCGTGTGTATCCAGCAACTAAGGCCGGATACACACAGAAATGTCTTTTTTTGTGTGTTTTGATGTTTCTTGTCGAATTTTGGGGTGATTTGAGCCAAACCAATTGAACCAACAGGGTTTTCGGGCCACCCGGAAACCCAACTTGGGACCAGGACCACCGGTCCAACTTGGTACACTAGTGGGCCTTCCAATGGGGCCCACCCAGCCCGATAAATCTAAAGGCATGCAATCGAGCAACTTAAGTAAAATCAACCAATTGAACTGGGCGGGCCAAACCCAATGCGGCCCGCCCGAACCTTGTTTTGTGGATTAATGCATGAATTGCGTGGTTTGGCCGAGACCACGGGCAATAGCCTACTGGGCCCACCAAAGCCCGCTAATCAACCCAAGTTCGGGTGTAAGCCCTACACTCCTAGAACTTAGGCTTTCAAGCCTAAAATTGGGCTATGGGCCCCAAGCCCAATGACCAATCCACTATGGCACAACTTAAGAAAGATAATCAAATACTTTGGCATCCACCATGGGGGCCCATTCAGGGGCCCGCAAACCAATGCAGACCCATTTGCTTGCATGAAAATCACCCAAAAGTTCAACTTAAACAATTAAGTAAAATCAACCAACTAACCTAAACCCAAAGGGCCTCCTAGGACTAGACAGAGGCCCACCAAAGGGATTTGTGGGCTCAACCAAGCCCACCAGGGACACCGTGGGCCTTCCAACGGGGCCCACCCAGTCAGACTCAGATCACCTAAATTAAGCGAAGATAAAATCAACTAAAGGGACCCACACCACTTAGGTGGTCCCGCCCAGAATTAACTAAAATACGCGCTGGATTAGGAATCGGGTGAGAACCAAATAGCAAGCTGACTCAAACCAGAGAACCCACGGGACCCGTCATCCGACGGGGCGGTTTGGGGTGTCTACGGACTTCCCCAGACCACAATCGAGAACTGAATTAGAATCTCAAGCCGTAGACCAAAAGCCCAATAAAAAAGATTAGGCACCCAGGTGTCCGCCTGCACCCCATCAGGCGGTGGCGACTCCGAATCCCCCTGTGCCACGTTTCCCACGCGCACACATTGGGCTATACCTATGTCCTGGATTATTCAAGTTCAATTTTGAAATATTTTATAAAAATCATATTTTTCTAGATTTCTAAAATTTGACTTGAAGCCAGATTTTTGGATTTTTCACTTTGAAATTGATTTTATCTCAATTTTATTTTGATCATGAAACCCTAGGAATGGTATGATCATATTTGAAAGTTTTGGATCAATCAGACTATTCATATGAAAAAACCATACATTTTTGATTTTTTATGATTTTTCATGATTTTTATAGCAAGCCCTTTTTTACTTTGAAAAAGATGAACAATACCTGGCAACCACCTTGTGTGGATGAATAGGGGTGCCTAACACCTTCCCCTGTTCATAACCTAATCCCCTTATCCATCTCTAGTTGTTTTTTTAGGAGGGTTTTTTTTACCCTAAAATTGCCTTTTGTGCTTATTGAATATTTTGGTGTCCATTCACACCTAAATTGAATGGTGGCGACTCTTTGTTTAATTTAATCCCGCGTGATGATTGAAGAAGTCATTGGATTTGATTTTTTCCCATGTCTCACAGGCCATCATGCCCGGTGATGTCTTCATTTATGCTCATTCTTCTTCATGTCTCGCTGCTTCTTTCTTTTGCAATGTGTCTCATGGTTGGCTTTTCTTCCTTGGGTGAGGTAACGGCCTCCTAGTTCGGAGTGACTACCACTGGGGGTTAGTCAGGGATCTCTTCCTTATTGCCTTTTCTTTCGGGTCAAGCCTTGTTTTCCGACATGCATGCCGGTTCCCTTGGGAAGGATGCGTCGTTGGGGATAAATGGGGTTTCTCATGCTGCCATTTTCCTTTGTAAGGTCCTTTCCCTCTGCTCCTGTGTGAGTTCCTTATGCTCGTCTGTGCTCTTGTTGAGTGCGAGAGACTCCGCCAGGGGTTGATGCGAGCTTGTTTGGTCTTCTTTCCGCTCTTCTTCACAAAGCTAGCCTCTTCAGACTGGGCAAGGCTTGGGAAGTCTACATTATCAGGTATTACTCTCTTGTTGTTGGAACGAACTCCAATAGGGATTAGAGGATCTCGTCCTCCGTTGGTTGAAGGAACTCCACTGGGGATTTGGGCGAAGGTGTCTGCCACCTCACTTCCGCCATACCTGTAAAGGTGAAAAGGCATGTTAGTTGCAGACTAGCTGGGGAATGCAAAACATTCTTCTTATTTTCTTCTTGCCCTGAGCCTTTTGCCCATTACAGCTAGAAACGGCCTCTGCTAAGGTCAAGAGATTATCAACTCAGGTTAGTAGCCCAATGTGGAGCTCAAAACAGCTAAGCAGAACAATTACAAAGAAAACAAGTGTGTTACTGTGTGCTTGTGTCTGCAATATCAAAGAAATTTCCAAGGTCAGACGGGACTTGGAGTGCTTGGCATTCTTAGTAGCATTGTCATCACAGGCCACTGTGAAGTCTTTGACTCGGGCGCAACTTGCCGGTTTGGACCTCTCTGTTCTGTGCATCTTTCTCAGTTTACCATCTGCCACTGTCACTGCCTTTTCTGTACCTTCCTTTGCTCAATCTAGATGTGCCCGGTTCTTTTTCTCTTTCTCTTCTCTCTCTTTTTTTTTTTTTTAAGGTGACTGACCACACAACGCCCTTTTTTCGGGTTTTCGCTATGTCCAGCCTTTCTGGGAAGCTTTGAATTCCGTCATGGCTGATGAACGCAGACTCAACTATTTGCCCTGATCATTCTTTTTGGTATCCGAGAGGTCTTAGAGATAGGACGAAACGTAGGCTTGGTCTTGGTTATGAAAGAAAGGGTAAGTGGCTCAAAAAGCTTATTTATTTGGGTTTGCAGAGTGTGCTACTTTTATTGTTGGTGGGACTTACATCTTGGCTTATTGGTATCTCTATTCTTTTGTTGGGTAAACATTTCCCCATTTTTCTTTGTTTCTTTCTTTTCTTCTTTTTTTTCTCTCTTTTTCTTCTGCATTTCCTTATCTATTTGAGGTTTTTCTGGGCAAGAATGCCCTGTTTCTCTTTCTTGCTTTGCCAGGAATGCCCTATTTGATGTGTAGAACACTTGCAATGGGTTGAAAGAATTTGAAGGCTCAAAATTGTCTAAGGAAAAACTTAAGGTGCTTGGAAGGATTTATGATCTAAAGGAGAGTCAAGGATGGCCTCTCTTCATTTCCCAATCAGAATGATCTTAGGCGTAGTACAGTTTGACCACGTTTGCATTTATCGGCTCTGGAAAAATTGCCCCGTCCATTTCTTGTAGGATAAGTGCTCCTCGGGACAGAACTTTGTGGACTACGAATGGCCCTTCGTAGTTTGGCTTGAATTTCCCTCTGTTGTCCTCTTGATGAGGAAAGATTCTCTTCAGTACCATATCTCCCACCTTGAAATGTCGTGGCTTCACCTTTTTGTTGTAGGCTCGCGCCACTCTCTGTTGATAGAGTTGGCCATGACACAAAGCCTTGATTATTTTCTCATCCAATAGCTGCAACTGGTCAAATCTGGATTCTTCCCACTCGAAATCGCTGATTTCAGCTTCCTTTAGAATTCTGAGCGATGGAATCTGTGCTTCCACGGGGAGGACTGCTTCCATTCCGTATACCAAGGAGAACGGAGTTGGCCCAGTCGATGTTCTAATCGACGTCCGGTAGGCGTGTAGTGCATACGGCAGCTTCTCGTGCCAGTCTCTATAGGGGACCATCATTTTCTCGAGTATCTTCTTCAGATTCTTGTTGGCAGCTTCTACTGCTCCATTCATCTTGGGCCGATATGCCATGGAGTTTAGATATCTAATCTTCAGATCTTCACACATCTTTTCCATGTCCTTATCATTTAGATTCTTTGCATTGTCAGTGATGATTGCTTCTGGAACTCCGTAGCGACAGACTATATTGTTTTTGATAAACTTAAGTACATGAGATTTCTTCACATCCACGAAGGACATGGCCTCTACCCACTTGGTGAAGTAATCGATTGCCACTAAGATGAACCGATGCCCATTTGAAGCCTTTGGATGAACCTGGCCTATCATGTCGATTCCCCAGACAGCGAACGGCCAAGGTGACGTCATAGAGTACAGTGTGTTTGGCGGTGCATGGATGTTGTCGGCATAAATCAGGCACAACTGGCATTTTCTGACATGGGCGTAGCAGTCCGGTTCCATGGTCACCCAATAATAACCCATTCTTAGAATCTTCCTTGCTAGCATATGCCCATTCATGTGTGCGCCGCACAACCCTCCATGGACTTCCTCAATCAACTTTTGCGCCTCGGCTTCTTTGACACATAGCAGTAGGGAGTCGTTGTATGACTTCTTGTACAGTCTGCCCCCACTGTAGAAGTATTGCCCTGCCAACCTCTGGATAGTTCGCTTCTCGGCAGCCGAGGCACCTTCTGGTAGAGTTCTGTCCCTTATGTATCTCTCGATGTCTGCGTACCAAGGCTCCTGTTCGGGTGTGCTTTGCTCGACACTGAAGCAGTAAATAGGGTAACGCCGAATTTCTATTTCCAGTGGTTGCACCCAAGTATCATCCGTGATGGTGGCCATTGATGCCAGCGTAGCTAGTGCATCTACAAATAGATTCCCATCTCGTGGCACGTAGTCGAATGTCACTCTCTCGAATTGCTCCTCCAGTTCCTTGACCAGTTCTTGGTATGGCACCAACTTCACATCTCTGGTCTTCCAGTCTCCCATTACTTGATAGATGATAAGACTTGAATCACCGAATACTTTTAGCTCTTGTACATGCATCTCGATTGCCTTTCGCAAGCCTACACACATGCTTCATACTCGGCCATGTTACTAGTGCAATCAAATAGGAGTTTCGCTGCTATGGGGTGATGGACACCATCTGGGGAGATTAGCACTGCTCCGATTCCCTTTCCATTTACATTGACTGCCCCGTCAAAGAACATTTGCCACTTGGTTTCTTCTATATCATCTGCAGACTCTGTACACATCAGATCTTCGTCCAGGAAGTGAGTCAGAAGTGGTTGGTAGTCTGGCAGGGGATGCTCTGCCAGGTGATATGCTACAGCTTGTCCTTTTATCGCCTTTCTAGTCGTGTAGACAATGTCATACTCGAACAAAAGGACTTGCCACCTGGAAACCCTACCAGTACAAATCGGCTTCTCAAAGATATACTTCAGCGGATCTAGATTGGAGATTAGCAAGACTGTGTGACTGAGCAAATAATGGCGAAGCTTCTGAGCTGCCCAGACCAAGGCACAACACGTCGTTTCAAGCACTGTGTATTTGACTTCGAAGTTGGTAAATTTCTTGCTCAAGTAGTAGATTGCTTGTTCTTTCCGTCCTTTCTCATCGTGTTGCCCCAAAACACATCCTACAGCCGTTGTAAGCACCTTATTTTTGCACCCCTGGAAGTGCTAAAAATGAAAACCCTGGCAGAAAGTCAAACCCCGAGGGGACAAAAGTTGACTTTTTGATCGAGTGATATTTGGCCACCTTGCTCTATATCATTGGATAGAGAATCCCGACACGGTTCCAACGCAACCAAGTTTGCAGGAATCGGAGTCCGGATGAGGGTTCTGCGGGCGGTCAAACTTGGGCGGAGCCAAAAGTTGACTTTCTGCTAAACCTCGATCCAGGTGCTTACCCCCATGCCGTTGGATAGAGGGCTCCAATATGATTCTAACGCAACTGAGTTTGCCCAGATCGGAGCCCGGATGAAGAAAATATGAGCTGACAAAATTCCCGAGCAGCAAATCCGGCAAACTGCGCACATGGCAAAAGCTGCACACGTGGCAAGTTGCGCAGGAGAATATCTCGGGGATCAAATCCGTGAATATCCAAACATTCAAAAGATCCCGGGGACCAATCTGAAAATATCTGAAAGTATCTGAATAAAATAATATTAAATCCAAATATCCCAGTGACTATATCTTAATTTTTGGATTTTTAAGCAAAACTGTGGCCGCATTAAATGTTTTGCAATGATTTTGACGCTCGCACCGAGCGACAGCAAGTGGGCGCGAGCTGGGCGCCAAAGTCGGTGGATACCCCTTTCTTCTTCTATAAAAGCCGCGGCAACCTTCATTTGCAGGGGTTGGCTATTTTGGGGTTCGACATTTTTTTTGTGGTTGGGATTTTTAAGTTCGGCATTTTCTGGGTTCGGGATTTTGAAAGTTCGGATTTTTAAGATGGTCTTGACCACCATCTTCCCCAAAGAAAAAAACCAGACACACTTGGCCTCTCCCTTCCTCTCCTTCCTCGACGAACCCGAAGGAGGTCGTGCTGTTGGTGTGAGAAGAAGGAGGCTTCGGCAGCAGCTCGTGAGCTCCAGGGAACCCTCCGGCCTGCTCTACAAAGGTTTGGAACCAAGGTGAGCTCTCTCTGTTATTGTTTTAACATGTATAAATCGAGCATGTTTCCCATTTTAGCATGTTATTTTTTTGTTCTGGCTTGTTTGATTTGAAGGTGGGAATCTGTTCCCATGGTCACCTCCTCTGATCTCATGTACCCCGATAAAGCCCCCAGTTCCCTTCTTTGTATGTTCTGTTAATGTTTTGTTTCGGATTTGTAGGTTTGCAGAGAGATTTGAGGGATGAGTGGTGAGGATATGTTAGGTTAGATTAATTGTGAGCTGTGTTCGAAGGTCTCTTGGGAGTCTGGGGAACACCTGGGAGGGCTTACAGAGCTTAAAAAACAGTTAAAAATGGAGTTTGGAAAAAAAAAAAGGGAATCGGGGTATGCGCTGGGCTCGCGCCCACTTCCTTTTTGGGTGCGTTGAGCTCGTGCCCACTTCTCTTTTTTGGATGCGCTCACTTATTTTTTGGTGCGCTCAGCTCGCGCTCACTTAATTTTGGGTGCGCTCAGCTCGCGCCCACTTGATTTTTGGGTGCGCTCAGCTCGAGCCCACTTCGCCTGCGGATCATTTTTTTTCGGTTTTTCGGTCCGCCCACCTCGCTGACCTTGCGCCTAGTGCCTGAGGTCAGCGCATACCCCTAAAAAAAGCTGAATTGCCATATTTTTGAAAAATCCCGAAAATGCCCTTTACTGTACCGCGGGGGGCGAAGCCCCTTGCACCCCCCAACCCCGTTGTTCGCCGTGCATCCAACTCGTTCCTTGGTCCCTTGGACTCAGCATAGTGAGCCAGTCTCTCCTTGATAAATGTCAATTTTGATATATTTCTATGATGTATATTCTGTAAATTTTGCTAGATATAGATGGCATTTCCAAACCAAACCCAATAAACCAATAGGGTTTTCGGGTCACTCGGAAACCCAACATGGGACTCAGACCACCCTGTCTGACTTGACTTCCAGTGGGCCTCCCAACGGGGCCCACTCAGCCCAAACCATTCAATTTTGCTTAACTAATATAATTAAAAGATTTGAGTGGGCCGGACCACTTGAGGCCCACCCAAGCCCTATGTGGGCCATGCATGCTTAAAGTAGGTTGTGGTTTGGCCGAGACCAAGGGCAGGGCCTGTCAGGCCCACTAGGCCCACAACACCAAGCAAGGTTAGGGTTTCAAAACCCTAACCCAGGAAGTCTTGGGCTTTCAAGCCCAAGCCCGGGTAAAGGGCCCCAAGCCCAAGGCCTGGCCCATTTTGGAAACCAATCAAGATAAACTCAATGAATCACTTGGCTGCAACTGTGGGGCCCACCCAGGGGCCCGCAAAGCAATCCGGCCCACCTTGCATGGAAATAACTTAATAACCCAACTTGAACTTCAAAACAAAATCAAGTCAAATTGAACCAAAGTCCAAAGGGCCACACTTGGCCCACCAAGGAACATGTGGGCCACACTTGGCCCACCAATAGATACCGTGGGCCTTCTAATGGGGTCCACCCCACCAGACCCAAATCATTTTAACTAAGAAGATAAAATCAAGTCAAGGGACCTACACCACTTTGGCGGTCCTGCCAGACTTAAACAAGTGTGCATGCTGGAATAGGAATCGGGTGAGTGAGAGACCAAAGTTGACTCAAATCAGGGAAACCTATGGGACCCGTCACGTGACGGGGTGGACTGGGGTGTCTACGGACTTCCCCAGACCGCAACCGAGAACTTACTTAGAATCTCTAAGCCACAGACCAGTCTAATAGAAAACTTAGGCACCCAGGTGTCTGCCTGCACCCCATCAGGCGGTGGCGACTCCAATTTCCCATTTTTACCCAGTGCAGCAACCGAAGTTAGGCACGCACAGCCGTCTTCGAGACTGTTAGGTACATAATCAAGGGTCGTCCCGGGACTGGCGGGACCAACGTTGGTGGGCTCATCAGATAGGCTTTGATCTTATCAAACGCTACTTGGAAATCTTCATTCCAGACCACAGGGTTATCCTTCTTTAGCAGCTTGAATATAGGCTAGCACACAGGAGTCATCTGCGCGATGAATCGACCGATATGCTGCAACCTGCCCAAGAACCCTCTTACTTCCTTAGACTTTGCTATCATGTCATCCACATACACTTCCATTTCTTTGTGCATCATGTCGTGGAATATTGAGGTCATTGCACGCTGATATGTAGCACCTGCATTTTTCAGTTTGAATGGCATCACGCAGTAGCAGTAAGTGCCCCAATGTGTGATAAAGGATGTTTTCTCCATATCCTCAGGTGCCATCCTTATCTGGTTGTAACCAGAGAAACCGTCCATGAAGGAGAACATTGAATGCGTTGCTGTATTGTCCACCAGTATGTCAATGTGCGGCAATGGGAAGTCATCCTTTGGACTTGCTTTATTCAGATCTCTGTAGTCGACACACATCTTGACCTTCTCATCTTTCTTGGGAACTGGCACGATATTGGCTAACCACTCCGGATAGTGAGTTACTTGCAAGAATCCGGCATCCAACTGCTTGGTGACCTCTTCCTTGATCTTCAGGGCCCATTCCAGCTTCGTGCGCTTGAGCTTCTGTTTCACAGGTACGACCTCAGACTTTGTTGGTAACTTATGCACAACCAAGTCCATGTCTAACCCGGGCATATCCTCGTATGACCATGCAAACACGTCAGTATAAGACTTAAGAAAATCCAACATCTGTTTTCTCAATAATGGTGACAGCTTTTTACCAATTTGGAGGATCCTTGGTTGTGCTATTTCACCTATGTCAATGAGCTTTGTTTCCTCAATGTTGGCCTGGGGACCCTTTTCATGCCTTTCCACTGCAAGCTGGAATTCAAGCGGGGTCTCCCATGATTCATCGTCGTCCTCATGCTCGAAAGGCTCACAGGGGACAATGTTTGAATCTTCTTGCTACGATGGGCAAGTTCCCCAATCTGACTTGTCGAGTTCTTGCTCATTTTCAAGATTGGAAACTAGCTCATGCATCTCAGTTATTGTTGTCATCTGCACTGGTTTTTCAATTTCTTTTTGCTCTTTTTGTTCAATTATGGCAATCTTATTACCTATCCCGTGCCCCGGATCTTCTAGGTGTGCGTCGGGATTGATACTAAAATTGCGATGCTCAAGTGGCTTATTTTCACTTTCAAACAGATGCAAGTAATAGGAAGCATTCAGATATTCATTGAAAATTTCAGTAGTAGCTTCAACAGAAATTTCAGAGGTGACAGAAACCCCCTTTGGGATAGTAGCTTTGTTGATAGCATAAGGTATGGAGCTCCAGTTCTTCAGTGGTGCCTTGTCTTCCTTGTTGATGATGACGGCCGCCTCCCGTTCTCCAGCTAGCACCATATTAGTGCTCTCGTCAGAAGAGATGTAGATGGGATCATTTGCCGCGCCCACCGGCTTGTTCTGGCTTCTCTTTAACCGAGGAGTGCTGTCTGATGATACCCTCACCCATGATCCATTGAGGGGAATTGCCATTGGTATCTCGTCCTCAGGTGGCATGTAGGCAATGGTGACTCTATTGGCCCGGTCAACTCTGGGTGGTGCAAATGCTATGGGTATCCTAGTTGGTATCCCAGGCACAGTGGAAGAGTAGGCTGGTGGCGCCCATTTGCTGTAGGCTCCATGGTACACCTCTTCCGGTACTGGCCCTAGCACTTCGGGAATGCTACGGAACATGCGGTTCAAACCATCACGAGTTCCGGGGTGCGGGATATATGGAGGTGGAGGAGGCGACCTCAGCCTGCGGGTTGCTGCTCCTTAGCTGTCTCGCCCTTCCATCATGCAAACATACATGATTGGACTTTCTTCTTTGGATTCTTTGATGGGAGCGGGTGGCGGTGCTCCTATGGCCGCTATAGGGAGGACTGGTATCCCTTCAAGGATGCACGGTTCATCTGGCGGAGCGAAGGCCATGGTGACTTCGTCCATAGATTCCAAGGCGACCAATGCTGGGAGGTTATCTAGTGGCCCCTCAGGTGTTAGCGGGTCTACTTCCATCGCGTTCCCAATCATCTCTAGGGTTGGTGGCTCTTCCCAGAGCATTTGTGCTAGCCCTTGCAGGTAGTCGTCTTCCAGGTCCGGGGAGTCCTCAAACTTGTTGCCCCATCCTTAGGGAATGATGTTCATGAGAGACTAGGCTGCTTCACGCTCCATGTTAGTGAAGTAGTGGTATAGTTCACCATGCACATAGATCAGCCAATGTGGGTCTCTGCCTTTAGCTCGGGTTCTTTTCTTTTCCGCGTGGTTCCTAAAGAGTCGTGCATAATCCTCTGGTTGTGGTATGAAACCGAGTCCGAATCCCATAGTCTGCTCATAGGGTTGGACCGTTGTTGTGATGCCCTGCTTATACTTGCCCAGTCCGTCACCAGCTTGGAGACCCCAGTCGGCACACTTAGCTGCGCCAAACATGGTTGTTCTTTTCTTCTTTGGAATTTGCCACCCCCTTCCGGATGCAGGGATTTGATTCACCTGCACCATCTCCACATCTTGGAAATTAAGTGCGGTGGGCAATTCGTAATCCACATAGGGTACTCCGACCCTTTCAAATTCTCTGTGATCTTCAGCATACACCGTTATCAGTTCGTTGCCTGATATGAACCGGACTATTCTGTGCAGTGAGGAAGACACGGCCCCTGCCTGATGTAACCAGGGTCTCCCGATCAACAAGTTAAAGGACGAGTTGATATCCATGAGCTCGAAGTCCATGATGAAAGGTCTGTCTACGACCATGACTGCTAGGGCAACCTCTCCCAGTGATTCTCTCCTGGCATTGTCGAACCCTCGGACATTGTGCCCATTGGGCTTGATCATTGAGGAGCTCAACTGTAAACTGTGAAACGTTCTCATTGGGCATATGTTCAAAGCTGACCCGTTGTCAATCATGGCATGTTTTACGATGAGATCCGCACATTTCACAGTTATGTAAAGGGGCTCTGTGTGGTTGCACCCTTCAAGCGGTAGATTGGCTGCAAAGAAGGAGATAGCTTGGGGTGCCAGGATTACTGACACCACTGCCCCTAGCTGCTCAGGATCAATGCTTTCCGGTACGTGTGCATCACCCAGAACCTTCATTAGTACTGCCCGGTGTTTCTCTGAGTCAATCAGGAGCCGCATTATGGATATCTGAGCAGGCACCTTGTTCAGGTGTTGGAGAAGATCGTACCCAGGTGCATAAAAGCTGTGGTGCAGATCTGTGATCTCTTCCTCCGTGGCTTTCCCTTTCCTTTTAAGGGTCTGTGGTAGTTTTGTAGCCACTTCCTTCACTTTCTCTTTCCTCTTCGCTTCTGCTTCTACTCCCTCCTTTGGTGCGGGTGGGGGGGTCGGTGTTTACATATCAATCGGATCAGGTGATTCGATCGATTTCTACTTCAGTGGTGGTGGTGGTGGTTGCTTGATGGTAGAACGATTGGGTGGGGTAAGGTGGGGGTACCGCATTGTAGGATGGTGGTTCGAGGTTGAGCTTTGAAAGATTCAGGGTAGGTGGTTCAAATGAGAGGGAGAAGGGGTCTCGTGGAGGTGAGTCCATGATGTCATGGATGTTGAGGGTTAAAGGGTTGGGGTTAGAGGTGGGGGTGGGGTAGAAAAATTCTCGGTCTTCAGATGGGTGGAAGTGCACCAGAGGGAGACCTGTAGGGGAGTCACTGCCATCTCCTTCAGCGACGTTCACTGTCTCACTTTCTTCTGCTGATGTGTCTTCTGAGTCTGTATCAGCAGACTCGTCCGAGCTCTCATATGGATCAGGCAGGTTTGTGAGTTTAGGAGTGGTCGGCGGTTCCTCTTCTTCTGCGGTACGTGAGGGGCCGAACCACTCATGCATGTCGTATGGATGGGGGCGGGATTAGACTCAAGCGATGACGAGTCGGCAGAGTCGGCAGAGTATGTCTCCGATGTTGTAGACATGTACTCTGGCGACCATTCGGTGGATAGCTGGGGAGGCACCCTTGAACTGCCCACTGATGCGTCCGAGATCTGAGGTCTATCCTGGATCTGGAGCCCACTGGAACTGCCCACTCCTTCTATGCGCGGAGGGGACGGGGAGTCGTTGATCCATCCACACTGCATTGGGTTCCATGGCCCTGTGACCTCTTCACTACTTTGTGGTTCATCCTCGATCGCACAGATGTAGGCATCTGTATTCTCTTTAACTGCAATTGCTGTTGATTGGGTTCCTGTTCGAAGCTGCACTTTCACTGTTTGCCCTGGTTGGCCAATAAGTACTGAAGGGTCGAGCTGCCCGGTGCCCTGATCACTACTCACTTGATTCGCCATCCTACTAGTGGAGGCCTTTGAGTGATCTGGGAGGGGATTGGTAGTTACGCCGGCTGCTGGAGTCTGAGCGGGTGGTGCTGGCGGGTCGACCGTGATACGCTTACTGTCCATCAGGTCCTGGATATCGTGCCTTAGATCCCTGCACCGATTGGTGTGGTGCCCTGGAGCACCCGAGTTGTACTCGCATCGCTCTGCTGAATTATAGCTTCTGGCGTTGACCAATCTGGGGTTCGGGGGTTTGACTTGCACATACCCCTTCTTCAGCAAAGTTGGCAGTAGCTCTGCCGGTGCATACGGGAGTGGAGTGAAAACCCGCTTCATCCTGGCCTCCATCTCTTCTCTCGTCCTTCTTACCCCTTGATAAGCGGTCTGCCCGGTCCCTTGAGGTGCCACTGCCTCTGGTCCTTGAGAGAAATGGTGGGGTTGTGCGGGGTATACATAGTTCACCGCCTGCTATTCTGACCTCCTGGGCTCTTGCCCTTGGTTTCTGCTAGCTTGCCCTGTTACCGGCCTCGTTGGTGCAACACTCTGCCCACTGCCATCTATCTTTCCAGCCCTCACTGCGTCTTCAATCCGATCCGCGGTCAAGATTAGGTCATTGAAGTTCGACGTACTCTGCCCCAGCAGCAGAGTGAAGAAAGGTTGGCCCAATGATGCAAGAAATAGGGATGTCATCTCCTATTCCAACAATGGCGGCTGTACCAATGCTGCCAATTCCTTCCAGCACTTGGCGTATTCTCTCACTGACTCCTGACTCTTCTTAGTCAACCTCTGCAGTTTTGCCCTGGTCTGCACAATCTGACTATTCAGACGGTATTGCTAGATGAAGACTGCTGCCAGGTCATTCCATGTTTTCATCTTAGCCTTGTCCAGACTCAAGAACCAAGAGTAAGCGGCCCCAGTTAATGACTTCTGAAAGAACTGCACCATGATCCGTTCTTCCTTGGCGTACTGGCACATGTCGCCAGAATAAGACCTTAGATGGTTTAGTGGGCACCTAGTGCCATCAAACTGGTGCAACTCAGGGCATTTGAACTTAGCCGGGAGTTGGATGTTCGAAAAGAAACAGAGGCTTTCCAGGGTAGCCTCACTTTGCACTATACTGGGTTGGAGCTGTTTGAGAAGCTCTCGCATGGTGGCCAGTTCTGCTTTGTTTTCTTCTCTTACTGCTGCCAGTTTTCCCTCAAATTGCGCTTCCTGGGTTCTGTACAAGTTTTCGTCATCCTGCCCCAGATGGATAGGTAGAAACTGATCTTGTTGGGCAACGTGAAATGGTGCTACCGGTGGTGGTGGTGGTGGTGCTAGGGGAGGGGGATTTATCGGACGCGGTGGTGGCGTCGCTTCCTTTTGTGGCGAGAACTGTGGCTGTGGCTGCTGGGCGACCGGTACCATCGGCGGAACCTGCCTCAACTCTCTCAGTTCTGTCATTAGTTTCTGGATGATGGCACTTATGCTGTCCATCTTCTGTTGCATTTCGTTGACTACTTGCGCATGACTGGACTCTGCAAGATGCTGCCCTGGCGGCGTCTGTTCTCCTTGCTGATCCATATCGAGCCTTCTCCTCGATCTTAGCAAGTACGAACTTCTGAATGCAATTTTGGTACCTGGTGGACAATTGACAGGCATTAGTGCAATTTTACACAATTTGGTTATGCAATTTATTTGATAGAATCTGTTCCTTTGATTTATGCTGATTTTTTTTTGATTGGATTTGGACTAACTGATCTATTTTAGCTACCCTAAGGCAACAAGGGAAGAGGACCTAATTTTGAATCAACTGATCTATTTTGGCTACCCACAGGTAACTGGGAGAGAGAACCTTGTTAAATCTTGACAACTGATCTATTTTGGCTGCCCTAAGACGACAGGGGAAGAGAACCCTAATGAATTTTGAAGACTGATTTATTTTGGCTGCCCTAAGACGATCGGGGAAGAGAACCCTAATGACCAAATTTGTTTTAGATATCCGCAGGTAACTAGGAAAGAGAACCCTATTTTTTTCTGAAAGCTAATTTTTCTGAAAGCTGATCTATTTTTGAAAGCTGATCTATTTTAGCCGCTTAGGTGCGACTGGGAAAGAGAACCTGTTTTAACTGGTCTATTTTAGCCGTCTTGGCAAGGGAAGAGAACCTTCAATTTAGGGGAATTTTTCTGAGCTCAGAATCACAGGGTTGGACCACGCATGGTCTCAGAAAGGGGGGCTGAAGAACAGCACTCAGGGTTGCCTTAACCAATTCCCGACTCATCCGTCGATGGTTTTGGCGATACAAAGATTCGGCTAGTAGTACCCAGACGCTCCACAGCCAAAATCTGATTCAACCACCGGCGGCTTTGGTGTCACTAAAAGGGGTAGGCTATGCCAGGACGCTCCTCCACCAATATCCGACTCATCCGTCGGCGGCTTCGATGCCCTACAGGATTGATCGAATGATCTTGGAAAGATGCAACCGGGTGTGATCTGAGCTCAAAGTCTTTGGTGTTTTGAACACTTGCCGAGTTTCATGATCTCAATGAGAGAGATGCAATCAAAGGAAATTAGGTGGTCGCAGCAACCAGGGATATTGCAATTATCTGAGAAGAGATGGTCTGCTGGAGACCGAGTTGTTCTATTGGAGGGGATTAATTCTTTTATTTCAAATTCTTGTTTTGTTAAGTTGGAACAACATAGCAGAGTAAAAAATAGATTCATGCTTTAATCAAAAAAAGTTCCGCCATGGCACAAAGTACATCATCATTCATAACAAAATACAACAAACCACAGTCTAGCTAGGTTGGTCATCATCATAGTGAGAGGACACGTCTTGCCTCCTCAAGGTTCGCAGAAGCTTGTTCCGTAGACGTCGGTCCTCCTCAGCGCGTTTGCGCACTAATTCCATTTCATGTTGCAAGGCCGTATTGGCCTGCCTACTCTTCCGTTCCGAATCCACATAAGATGAATGGATATGGGAGTGGGTCTCCTGCAGTTTGGCCACCCTATCCCTATATGTGTTAGGGGGCGGAATTGGAATGTCGCTTGAAGCGACAGGCTGAACAGGTGGGGGGCCGTCGTGGCTGAACTCCCGAGCTATCCACTGCTGGTAGTCTCGAAAGTGTGATTCGATGAAGACATCTTCTCGATATATGCACACCGTCTTCCACTCCATCTGCAGTTGCGTCCTTAGTCCCTTAGTGAGTGGGCCAATCAAACTGCCCATGTCATCCTTGATCAGGATTCCTTGCGGTTTCCCAAACTGTCTCAGAACCCGAATCAGATAGTATGGCACAGCATAGGTAAGGCCTATCAGGGCAAGGCCCTCTTTCTTATTAAAAGCTAAAATGGGGGTGTAGGGAATGTTGTATGTGCCCCACCATCGAATGTCTGTTTCTCCCTTCAGGTGGAGAAAGTGGTTGAACCAATCCTCACGAGCGGGTAAGTCTGGTGTGCACGCGTCGGAAACACGGCACGGGAAAATTCGGAGTCGCCACCGCCTGATGGGGTGTAGGCGGACACCTGGGTGCCTAATCTTTTGTCTATTAGGGCTTTTGGTCTACGGCTTTGAGATTCTAAGTAGGGTCTCGGTTGCGGTCCAGGGAAGTCCGTAGACACCCCGGTCCACCCCGTCGGGTGACGGGTCCCTTAGGTTTGTCCTGGTTTGAGTCAGCTTACTTTGGTCTTCACCCGATTCCTAAACCGATATGCAGCATGGTTAAGTCTGGCGGGACCACCTGAGTTGTGTGGGTCCCTTTAATTGCTTTTATTTTGATTAATTAGGTAGTCTGAGTCTGGTTGGGTGGGCCCCGTTGGAAGGCCCACGGTGTCCTTGGTGGGCTTAGTCAAGCCCGTGTGCCCTTGTGGGCCTCGGCCTATCCTAGGAGGCCCTTTGGGTTTTGGTTAAGTGTTTTGATTTTACTTTAGGTTCAGATTTAAAGTTTAAGTGTTTTCCATGAAGAGGTGGGCCGGACTGGTTTGTGGGCCCCTAAGGTGGGCCCACATGGTGGCCAAGTATTTTTATTGGATTTATCTTTTTAATTTTGCCAAGATGAGTTAGACACTGGGCTTGGGGCCCGTAGCTCAAATCTGGGCTTGTAAGCCCAAGTTACCGGAAGTTAGGGTTTGCACCCTTCCTTGGTTCGGTTGGTGGGCTTTGGCGGGCCCGGTAGGCCCTTGCCCTTGGACTTGGCCAAACCATACATTTCATGCATCAATTTCACAAATCCGGTTCGGGTGGACCGCCGTAGGTTTGGCCCGCCCGGTTTAATCGGTTAGTTTTTTTTATCTTGATTAAGTTGCATGCATACATGTTTATTGGGCCGGGTGGGCCCCGTTGGAAGGCCCACTGGAAATCAAGTTGGACCGGGGGTCCAAGTTCCATGTCGGTTCGGTTCGGAAATGGCACTCACATCCAGCAATAATCACAAAAAAAACACAAGATTGACACTCTGTCAGAAAGAAAAGCTGGTGTGTGCACCTAAAACCTGGATCCTAGATCGCACACGGGGCGCACTTTCAGTGCGTGCCTCGGGACATTCGGAGTCGCCACTGCTTGAGAGTGCAGGCAGACACGGTTTTGCCCTAACCGGGTCTAAGTCTGGTCTGCGGCTTTTCAGAGTTCTAGCTAAGTCCTCGGTTACATCCGGGGAAGCCCTAAGACACCGCGGCCCGCCCCGTCGGTTTGACGGGTTCCTCGGGTCTCCCTGGTTTTTGAGTCAATTTCACCCTTTTCCTGGACCAGCATGCTGTCTTGTTAGGTCTGGCGGGGCCCGCTGGAGGTGTGGGTCCCTTTTTATTTGATTTTATCTTTTTATTTATTTAAGTGAGTGGGTCGGATCCGGGTCCCGTTGGAAGACCCATGGGTTGCCTTGGTTGGGCCTTGGGCCCAGTTGGGTTATTGGGTAACCCATTTTGGTTATTTATTTAAACTATTTATACATGGCATGGGCTTAGTGGGCTTGGATTTGGCCCATTAGCCAAGGGTCAAAGGGCTCGGGCCTGTTTGTTGAAAACAGGCCTGGTATAGGCCAGTCTAAGGTGGGCCCCACAAGTGGGCCCAGGGTGCCTTGGTGGGCCCATTTAGGTCCATAGTCCACAAATGGGCTTAAAATAGCCCAATAAGTCTAAAGAGTTGGTTCAGGCCGGTTCAAGTCGGATCAAGTCCAACCGGGCCAAAAATTAAGTTTTTTAAGTTATAGTTACACTGGCCCATATTTGTTATACGGTCCACCCTTGCCCGTGAACAAAGTCCGGTTGGCCTCGCCCGTGAAGAAAATACGGTCCTGCCCTGACCGCCCTGAGTTTACGGACACGACTAGTTTTGCATTTCTGCTGCCGATTCTGCTTGGGATCAGTTCCGTGGCCTCTTTGGAACTTTCTGCAACTTCGGTAGTGATTCTGGTGCCTTCTGATATGGTACATTAGCTTCCTTCACCATCTTCAAGTCTTCTTTTTTGGTGCTTTAGAATGGAACTAAACTCCATTTTTTGAATCCTGTCATCTTCTGGTAAGGTAGCAAAAGAAGTGGTAGTGGGAAGGGGATTACATGGAAGGATTTAAAGAGGACAAATACCTCTTATACTTATGAATTTAACCAATTAACCAAGATTTTTCCTTCTTTTATTAGTTTTATGGTTCTATCCCCTTTTCATTCCATAAGACCATATTCATTTGCATGGGAATTCTTCAACAGACAGTGAAACCAATGGGTTAGTAGCACAGTAATAAGATAAAAGAAAACTTAAATGAAGTGATTCATTAAAAAGAGGTTGATATTAAAGTTACCACACTAGTACTCCTTTGATTTGGTGATGGAGTGACTTCCTAGAGATTTCGGCAGCGCTTCCGCGTCCTCCAAATTTTGTTAGGATGAAATGGGAAGAGCTTGTTTAAGGTGGATAGGTTCAAGACCAAATTGAAGAGGAGTTGGGCATGGTTTTAGGGTAGTTTAGGAGTATAGGGGTAATTTGGGGATTAAAAATGGGTTTAGGTTTTGGGATGGTGGAATTCGGGCAGGGTGTTGGGTATGGAGAGCTTTTGGAAGAAGAGAGTCTTGGCCACAAAGAAGGCTTCTCCGAAATGGGGGGGGGGGGGGAGGCCTCTCTATTTATAGGCAAAAAGGGGCGTGCCCGTATTTGAAGTACGGGCGTGCCTTGCCCGTACTTCAAGTACGGGCGTGCCTTGCCCGTAATTTAAATACGGGCGAAAAACGCACATTTGCGAATCTCGCGAATCAGCCGTACGGGACGCGTGTCCCGCCGTACAGCGACCCGTGTCTTCTTCCAGAATCTTGCCCGTATTTCAAATACGGGCATGCCTGTCCGTAATTGAAATACGGTCCAGCACGTTTTTAAAATGTTTGGATTTCAAATCTTTATTCAATTTGGTTTATTGCAAGATTTCATCCGATTTCTTTGATTATTTTATTAAAAAGCGAGATTCCTCTTATTAAAATATTATTAAACACATTTATCTTATTTATTTTATTGGTTTATTCCATTTTTGCTGCCTTTTTGCCACATGGGCAGTTTTTCTGGAACTTCAACTGCTCATAACTTCTTCATTCGGTGTCCGATTTCAGCAAACTTAGTGTCGTTGGAACCGGCTCGGAACGAACTATCCACTGGGGTCAAGTTTGGCAGCTGAATTGGGGTCGAGCAAAAAGTCAACTTTTTGCTCCCTAAAAGTTTGACCAGCTCATATCTTTCTCATCTAGACTCCGATTCCAGCAAATTCAGTTGCGTTGGAATCGTGTCGAAATGCTCTTTTCAATGAAGTTTGATGGCCAAATTTATTTGAATGAAAAATTCAATTTTTTGACCCCTTCAGGGTTTGACTTTTAGTTTGACTTTTCATTTTTCTTTATTTTGGGGGTGCAAAAATCAGGTGCTAACAGTTGCCCCTCTTTGTTGGAGTCACCTTAGGGGATGAACGGCAAAGAAGAAAAAGAACCTTATTTTTGCACCTTGCATTTCTGTCGACATGGTCGACGAGCTCAATCATTGAATTTGTTTTTAATGAAAGGGAAGTGTCAGATGTCTGGTATCACTTCCTGACTTTGGAATCCCTATACCCTCTCTCGGGTTTGAATAGGGCTGTTCCTTAGTTCTTTGTTTTTGAAAAAGAAAGATAGGATTAAATCTGAGCTCATCAGCCTGTTTCGGCGTTGATGCAAGGCACTTAACAATGTTCTTTTCTTCTTGTTTGTTCCATTTAATGCTTTTAGTGACTTTAGTTTTGATTTCTTCTTGATTCTTTGAGTTTTTTTTTTTTGAAGATAGGTCAAGGTATGGGTTTGGGAGTGCCGGTGGGAGGACGGGAGGAAGCTTTCGCGCTGCTGTCCATCATCTCGGAGACCATACACCTATTCTAGCATATACTATTTACAAAAGTGAGACTCAAAATTTACAAGAAGGGGCGAATTTGCCCATTATTGCTTTTCCTTGTTGCTTCTCTTCGCCAGGTTCTTTCTCTTGTCGAGGCATTAGAGCTTCTCTTCCCACTTATGAGTATCCACTGGGGATTTGGTGGGAGTATGATCTGTCTAGATGACTCTCTGGGGATTATTGTGATGTCTCTCTTTGCTCTTGAAGTTTTGTTGGAGGGTCTGAGGATCTTGATGATCTTCTTTCTTCTGAGCTCCGCTGGGGATGAAAGGGAAGAAGCCTCTGCTGGGGAATGAAGGATCAAAGTATCCTTCTCATTTTCATCTTGCATCTCTCTTCCTTCTTTGAACCTGTACAAGGAACAAAATGTCAGTGCTTGTTCTATTGGGGATATACAGGGTTGGTTTATTCTAAGCTTTTGATTCATCACAATCAAAAATGGCTATTGATTAAGGCAATGAACCCTTCTTCACGGGTTAGCAGCACAGCTGGGGAAATTCCAAAAGTAGTTAAGCAGAATAATTACAGAAAAACACAGACGTGTTAGTGTGTGTTTGTGCCTGCAATTATCATAAAAGTCAATCCTTAAGTCAGACATTGATTAGAGTGCTTGGTATTTTTAGCCTTGTCATCATAGGCCTTTGTGAAGCATTGACCTAAACACAATCTGCCAACTGGGGCCCTTCAGGTTACTTGGCTGTCCCTTCTCAGTGCACTGTTCATCCTGTTTCTGTTTTTGCTGTATTTCCCTTTCTAATCAAGGCATGACCAGCGCTCTTTTTTTTTTTTTTTTGATCACGACTGACCCTTTTTGCACATAGCGCCCCTTTTGGGTTTTCACTATGTTTGGTCCTTTCAGGGAGAATTCAATTCTGTCATTACCCGAAAATGCAGATTTGACTGTCTCACTCAAGATCATTCTCTTTGGGATCTGAAAGGTCTTCAAGGTAGGACGAAATGTAGGTTAGGCTGGGGTTTTGAAAGAAAGACAAATGGCTCAAAGAGGCTATAACTTTATGGGTTCGCACAGTGCTCCTTTTATTGTTGGGGCTTACATCCTGGCTTATTTCTTTGGTATTGATCTTGTTTTCCACAACTCTTTTCTTTCCTTCTTTTTCTTGATTTTCTTCGCAATTGCTTTTTTTTTTTTTTTTTTTTTCGGGGCCAGGAATGCCCTTTTTGATGTGAAGAAACACCTGTACTAGGTTAGAAAAGAAATTGTCAGGCCCAAAAGTGTCTAACTAGGGGAAACCTTTTAGGGTGCTTGGGAGGATTTATAGGCTTAGGTGAGAGTAAAGGATGGCCTCTCTTCATTTCCCAATTGGAACGATCTTAAGGATAATACAGTTTGACTGCATCTGCATTTATTGGCTCAGGAAAAATAGTTCTGTTCATCTCTTGTAGGATTAGTGCTCCTCTGGACAGAACTTTGTGTACTATGAATGGTCCTTCATAGTTTGGCTTGAATTTCCCTTTATTGTCTTCTTGGTGGGGGAATATCTTTTTCATAACAATGTTGCCCACCTTGAAGTGTCGTGGTATTACTTTCTTGTTATAAGTCCGAGCTGCTCTCTGTTGGTAGAGTTGCCCGTGGCATAAAGCCTTAATTCTTTTCTCATCAAGCAACTGCAATTGGTCAAATCTTGATTCTTCCCATTCAATGTCATCAACCTCTGCTTCCTTCAGGATTCTAAGTGAAGGGATCTGCACTTCCACGAGAAGGACTGCCTCCATTCCATATACAAGAGAGAAAGGAGTTGCCCCGGTTGAGACCCTGATTGAGGTTCGGTATGCATGCAAAGCATATGGCAGCTTCTCATGCCAGTCTCTGTAGGTGACTACCATCTTTTCCAAAATCTTTTTCAGATTTTTGTTGGCAGCCTCTACTGCTCCATTCATCTTGGGCCGATATGCTGTAGAATTTAGATGTCTGATCTTCAAATCTTCACACATTTTGTCCATGTCCTTGTTATTCAAATTCTTGGCATTGTCTGTGATAAGTGCTTCAGGCACACCATAGCGACAGACAATATTATTTCTGATGAATTTCAGTACATGGGACCCTTTGACATCTGCAAAGGACACGGCCTCTATCCACTTGGTAAAATAGTCTATTGCAACCAAGATGAATCAATGCCCATTTGATGCCTTCGGATGGATCTCTCCAATCATATCAATTCCCCACATGGCGAAGGGCCAAGGAGAAGTCATTGAATACAAAATGTTGGGCGGTGCATGAATGTTGTCAGCATAAACTTGGCATAACCGGCATTTCCTTACATGGATATGGCAATCATGTTCCATAGTCAACCAGTAATAACCCATTCTCAAGATTTTTCTGGCTAGCATGTGCCCGCTCATGTGTGCGCCGCATTGTCCCCCGTGGATTTCATCAACCAGCTGTTGTGCCTCTTCTTCTGTTACACATAGCAGCAGTGAATCATTATAGGACTTCTTGTATAGCTTGTCTTCACTGAGGAAGAACTGTCCTGCCAGTTTCTGAATCGTGCGCCTTTCAGATGCTGTGGCATTCTCTGGCAAAGTCCTGTTTCTCAGGTACCTCATTATGTCTGCATACCAGGGTTCCCCTTTTGGCGTGCTCTTCTCAACATTAAAACAGTAGACAAGAGAACGCCGCACTTCTATCTCCAATGGTTGTACCCAAGTATCACCAGTGATGGTTGCCATAGATGCCAGTGTTGCCAGGGCATCTGCAAACTGATTCCTGTCTCGTGGCATATAATCAAATGTCACGCTTTTGAACTGTCCTTCCAATTCCTTAATCAGTTCCTGATATGGCACCAATTTAGGATCCTTAGTCCACCAATCCCCCATTACTTGGTAGATGATTAGACAGGAATCACCATAAACTTTTAACTCTTGGATATTCATTTCAATTGCGGCTCGCAAGCCTAACACACATGCTTCGTATTCTGCCATGTTGTTAGTGCAATCGAACAAGAGTTTTGCTGCTATTGGATGATGGACTCCCTCTGGGGAAATGATTACTGCTCCAATCCCTTTCCCATTGATGTTGACGGCCCCATCAAAGAACATTTGCCATCCGGTTTCCTTTTCTACTGATTCGGCACACATAATTTCATCATTCGGCAGTCCGGTGAGAAGTGGTTGATAGTCGGGCACAGGGTGTTCTGCCAAGTGATCTGCCACTGCCTGTCCCTTTATTGCCTTTCTTGTGGTGTAGACAATATCGTACTGAGACAAAATGACTTGCCACTTGGCTACTCTTCCAGTGGAGATTGGTTTCTCAAAAATATACTTTAAGGGATCTGTATTTGAAATCAAAAAGACAGTGTGACTGAGCAGATAATGCTGGAGCTTCTGAGCTGCCCATACCAATGCGCCATAGGTCTTTTCAAGCAATGTATATCTTACTTCATAATTGGTAAACTTCTTGCTCAGATAATAAATTGCTCGCTCCTTTCTTCCTGTATCATCGTGCTGTCCTAAAACACATCCGGCCGCTGTTTCTGTGACTGGCAAGTACATGATTAGAGGTCGTCCTGGTACAGGGGGAACCAAAGTTGGTGGATTCATCAAATAGGCCTTGACTTTGTCAAACGCTTCTTGGCAATCCTTATTCCAAACCACTGGGTTATCTTTCTTTAGCAGTTTGAATATTGGTTCGCACACGGGAGTCATCTGTGCTATGAACCGACTAATGTACTGTAACCTGCCAAGGAAACCTCTTACTTCCTTTTCTGTGGATGGGGGAGGCATCTCCAATATGGCCTTTACTTTGACTGGGTCAACTTCAATCCCTCGTTTTCCAACGATGAATCCGAGTAGCTTCCCTGATGTAACACCGAATACACACTTATTCGGGTTTAGCCTGAGCTTGCATTCCCTGAGCCTGTCAAACACCTTTCCAAGGTTTACCAAATGACTTTCCTCTTCTTTTGATTTTGCAATCATGTCATCAACGTATACTTCCATTTCCTTGTGCATCAAATCGTGGAATAACAAAGTCATTGCCCGTTGGTATGTGGCACCCGCATTCTTCAACCCGAATGGCATCACTTTGTAGCAATATGTGCCCCAATGTGTGATGAAGGAAGTTTTATCCATGTCTTCAGGTGCCATTCGTATCTGATTATATCCGGAGAATCCATCCATAAAAGAGAACATGGAATGAGTTGCAGTATTATCAACCAATATATCAATGTGTGGCAATGGGAAGTCATCTTTTGGGCTTGCCTTGTTCAGATCCTTGTAGTCAACACACATCCTGACCCTTCCATCTTTCTTGGGGACTGGCACAATGTTTGTTAACCATTCTGGGTAATCTGTAACTTTCAAGAACCCCGCTTTTAACTGCTTGGCAATCTCTTCCTTGATCTTTAGGGCCCATTCTGGTTTCATGCGTCTGAGTTTTTGCTTCACTGGTGTGACCTCAGACTTTATAGGTAACCGATGCACAACTAAATCCGTGTCTAACCCAGGCATATCCTCGTATGACCATGCAAACACATCAGTGTAGGATTTTAGAAAATCAGTTATCTGTGTTTTCTGAAATAATGTGAGCTTTTTACCAACTTGAAGAATCCTTGGATGTGCTGTGTCACCTATATTGATGGGTTAAGTTTCCTCAATGTTAGCCTGGAGACCCTTTTCATGCCTGTCTAAGGCAAATTGGATTTCGGGTGGGGTCTCCCATGATTCATCATTATCCTCAAGTTCATAAGGAACACTGGGGATAATTTCTGAATCATTGGGTTGTGATGAGCAAGTGTCGTTATCTGATTCCCGTTCGACACTTTGGATTTCTTTTTGTTCTTTTTGACCTTTTTGTTTTTGTTTGATTTTGTCAGCCTGATTATCTATCTCGTACTCCGAATGTATCGGGTGTGCATCGAGATTGATATTAAGGTTGCGATTTTGGGTTTGCATATTTGCAGAATTATTCACAGAAGCAGAAAAATAATCAAAAGACTTCACGCATTTATTAAAAAGTGCAGCAATATCTACAAGGGAAATTTCAGAAGTAGAAGAAACTCCCTGTGGTAGTTCGGCTTTGCGAGTGGCAAGTGGCATCGAACTCCAGTTCTACAATGCGTGTTTGTCCTTGGTTACATTGGTTACCGCGTTCACCTTCCCGGTTTGTATCATACTGATGCTGCTGTCAGAGGAGATGCAGATGGGGTCATCAGCTGTGCCCTTCTTTGGTTGATTCTGACTTGAATCTTCTGATGATACACTGATCCATACCCCATGGCGGACGATAGTCCCTAGTACCCGGATAGTGACTTCGTTGGGTGGTTCCACCTTAGGATATGCCTTGGTTACAGATTTTACTGATGATTCATCTCTCCTGCTAGAAGAATGTTCGTCAGGGGCCCAATTACCATAAGTTTCATGATAAGCCAGCTCAGTAGGCAGTCCCAGTACTTGGGGCATATTCTGGAACATCTGACCCAGACCATCCTTGGTACTTGGGTGTATAATGCAGATGGGAGGTGGGGGAGACCTTTGCCTTGGACTGGGTTCTCCTGAACTATCCTGACTTTCCATCATGTAGATGTACTGAGCCGGCTCTTCTTCTTCAGCCTCAGTTGTTGGTGCCTCGACATCATCTGATGGGTAGGCAAACGCCTCTTCCGGGATAGCTGGTTTTTCAGTGTCAACTGATTGCCAAGAGAATAGAGCAGACAGTTCTTCCATCATCCCATTGAGAGCTTCTGAGTTCTCTTCTGTAACTGTCTCCTGGGGCAAGGGAGGTTCATCCTATAACCTTTGCAGATAATTAACTTCCCCTTGATCTACTGGATCATTGAATTCATCGCCCCATCCCTGGGGGACTATGTTTTGAATGGCCTGTGCAGCTTCCCTCTCCATATTGGTAAAGTGATGGTATAACTGGCCATGTACACAGATGGGCCAATGTGGGTCCCTTCCTTCTGCCCGTGCCCTCTTCCGTTCAGCTTTCCTGCCAAATAACCTGGCATAGTCTTCAGGTTCAGGAACAAACCCCAATCCAAAGCCTACAGATTTGTCACATGGCTGGATTGCAGACTTGATGCCTTGCTTGTATTTGCCCAAACCATCTCCCACTCGGAGGCCCCAGTCGGCGCATTCAGCAGCACCGAACATTCTTTTCCTTTTCCTTCTGGGAGACAAGTCTGATTGCAGAGGAGTAGGAATGCGGTTTACTTGCACCATTTCAATGGTTTGGAAGTTCAGGGAAGTAGGCAGCTCATAATCAATCACAGGTACCCCTCATTGTTCAAATTCTCTGTGATTTTCTGCATGCACCGTGATCAATTGATTTCCCCAAATAAATCGGATCATTCGATGTAAGGTGGACGGGACTGCCCCTGATTGATGTAACCAAGGTCTTCCAATCAGCAAATTAAAGGAGTCATTGATGTCCATCAACTCAAAGGTGATGAGGAAGGCCCTTTCAGCAATTGTAACTTCCAGAATAACTTCCCCCAAGGAATCCTTCTTGGCATTGTCAAACCCGCGGACATTGTTGGAGCTAGGTTTGATCAAATCAGCGTTTAGCTGCAGACTGTGGAAGGTCCTGATTGGGCAGATATTCAGAGCTGACCTGTTATCGATCATGACCCGTCTTACTATTAAGTCGGAGCACCTTACAGTGATAAACAGAGGTTCCGTGTGATTATGACCTTCAGAGGGCAAGTCTGCTGAAGAAAAAGAGATTGCTTCTGGCGTAGCAATTATAGACATTACTGTCTCCAGCTGCTCAGGGCTGATGTCGTCAGGCACATGAGTATCGCCCAGTATTTTCATAAGTACGTCCTTATGTTTGTCTGAATCCAATAAGAGACGCATAATGGATATCTGGGCTGGTGTCTTATTCAACTGCTGCACTAGATCATACTCCGGAGTGAAGGCACTATAGTGGACTTTTTCAATCTCCTCTTCTGAGGCCTTCCCTTTCTTCTTATGGGTCTGTGGCAATTCAGTAGTCACATCCTTCCCTTTCTCTTTCCTTGTCCTTTCTTCACTAGTCCCTTCCTCTGGTGCAGGTGGAGGGTTAGGGTTTATGTATCGACCAGAACGGGTGATCCGATCGACTTCTATTTCAGTGGAAGTGATGGTAGAATTGTGGTACATGGGTAGGAATTGGTACGGTGGAGGTACAGCGGAGTAGGTTGGGTCAAGATGAAGTTGGTGTAAGTTGAGGGTGGGTGGTTCCAGTAGGAAGCCCACAGGCTCATTGAATGGGTTCATCATGTCGAAGATGTTCAGTGGGGGTGAGTTTGGGACAGGTGGAGGATAGAAAGGCTCTGGTTCGGGAAAGTTGAAATGCACCAGAGGGAACCCCATGAAGGTTTCTTCATTCTCCTCTTCATTAATGACTTGTATCTGTTGATAGATTGCCCCTTCTTGGAGATGAATCCTGACGACTTGCCCCGGTCGTCCGATCAATGAGGACGGGTCAACCTGTAGTTCACTGCCTTGATCACTGGTGATCTGATGTACTGTTCCGCTGCCGGAAGCCTTATTATGGTCTGGGAGGGGGTTAGTGGCTGTACTAGTAGGAGGAGTAGGTGCTGCTGGTGTTGGGGGATCTACAGAGATCTTCTTACTGTCTATCAGATCCTGTATGTCATGTCTCAAATCCTAGCATCGATTTTTTGAATGCCCGGGAGCTCCAGAATGATACTCGCATCTCTCTGCTGTATTATAACTTCGTGAGTTGATCATTCTGGGGTTAGGAGGCTTGATTTGAAGGTACCCCTTCTTCAGCAGTGTAGCCAATAGTTCTGCAGGTGCATAAGGCAGTGGTGTAAACACCCTCTTCATTCTTGCCTCTGCCTCTTCTCTGGTTCTTCTCAAAGGCTGCCCCTGCCTTTCGTTCCTCTGGGCAATGTGATAGGGCTATGCTGGCTGTACATAATTAACTGCCTGAGTTTCCTGCCTCCTAGGCTCTTGCCCCTGGTTTCTACCGCTTTGTCCTGTTGCTACCCTTCTCTGTGTAGGGCCCTGGCCACTGCCATCTATCTTTCCAGCCCTGACTGCATCTTCAATTCTATTTGCCGTTAGAATCAAGTCATTGAAGTTAGAAGTACTCTGCCCCAGTATCAGGGAGAAGAATGGCTGTCCAAGTGATGTAATGAACAAGGAGGTCATCTCCTGTTCAAGTAGTGGGGGTTGGACTAGGGTTGCCAATTCTTTCCATCTCTTGGCATATTCTCGTACAGATTCCTGATTCTTCTTTGTCAACCTTTGCAGTTCAGCCCTAGTTTGCACAATCTGACTGTTCAAACGGTACTGCTGAATGAACTTAGCAGCTAAATCGTTCCAACTCTTGATCTTAGTCTTATCCAGACCCAAAAACCAAGTGTATGCTGCTCCTGTCAGCGATCTCTGAAAAAACTGTACCATGATCTTCTCATCTTTAGCATACTGGCACATATCTCCAGAGTATGATCTCAAATGGTTTAACGGGCATCCAGTACCATCAAACTGATGCAGATCTGGGCATTTGAACTTGGGAGGGAGCTGGAAATCAGAGAAGAAATAGAGGCTATCCAAAGTAGCCTCAGTAGGAACCGTGCTAGGACGTAATTGCTTCAGTTCTTCTCGTAGGGCATCTACTTCTGCCTTGTTTGCTGCCATCTTTTCCTCAAATTGGGCCTGCTGTGTTCTATACCAATCTTCCTCTTCTTGCCCCAGTTGGGCAGGTGCAATAGTTTGCAGGAGAGGCACAGCTTGCGGGGGCGGAGGTGGTACCAACGGTGCCGGGTACACCGGGTATGGTGGTGGAGCATCCGTCTGTGGTGGAGCAATTGGTTGCTGCAGGGTCACTGGTGCAGCCGGGGGAGCCATCCTGAGTTCTCTTAATTCTGCCATTAACTCTTGAATAATAGTCCCCATACTGTCAATCCTCTGTTGTAGATCAGTCACTGTTTGTGTCTGGCTGGACTCTGCCTGATCCTGTCCTGACGAGGTCTGTTCCCTTGGCTGTTCCATCTCAAGTCTTCTCCTGGATCTTAACAGGTAAGGGCTTCGAGAAGCAATTTTGGTACCTAGGAAGGGCAACCAGTGGGTATTAGTGCAACTTATATGCATGATTACTGATGTATTTTAATTGTAAAGAAGGATCAAGGATTAATTTATTTGAAGTATTTTGAAAATGATAGGGACTCCTAAGCTTGATCTATTTTAGCCGAACGGCTGGGAAAGAGAACCTGGTTTAGACTGATCTGTTTTAGCCAAATGGCTGGGGGAGAGAACCCGGTTTTAGGCTGGTCTATTTTAGCCAAGCGACTTGGAGAGAGAACCCGGTTTAGACTGATATGTTTTAGCCAAGCGGCTGGGAAAGAGAACCTGGTTTAGACTGGTCTGTTTTAGCCAAAAGGCTGGGGGAGAGAACCCGGTTTAGACTGGTCTGTTTTAGCCAAGCGGCTGGGAAAGAGAACCCTAAATTGATCTGTTTTAACCAAACGGTTGGGAGAGAGAACCCGGTTTAAAAGTTTGGTTTGAGCTCAGTATCACAAGGTTGGACTATGTTAAGTCTCCGCAGGGGATGAGCTAAACAGCAACATCCAGGTGTACCTTAACCAATTTTCAGTTTAATCTCTGATGGTTTTAGCACCTAACTTCAGCTAGTAGTTCTCGGGCGTGTCTTAACTAGTCGTTGGTTTAATCACCATTGACTTTGACGCCTCACAACGGGGAAGGCTATGCCAGGACGATCTTCCGCCAATTTTCTGGTTTAATTACCAATGGCTTCAATGCCCTAAAATTCGGCTAGGGATACCCAAGCGTACCTTAGTCGTCAGCTTAATTGCTTGACCTTGGTACCACACAACGGGGTATGCTATGCCAGGACGATCCTCTGCCAATTTTCTGGTTTAATTACCAGTGGCTTTAGTGCCCTAAAATTCGGCTAGGGATACCCAAGCGTACCTTAGTCGTTAGCTTAGTTGCTTGACCTTGGTGCCACACAACGGGGTATGCTATTCCAGGACGATCCTCTACCAATTTTCTGGTTTAAACACCAGTGGCATTGGTGCCCCATAGGCTGACCGTGTGATCTTATAAATCAGACGGGTGTGATCGGAGCTCAAGGGATTGGGTGTTCTTTATTCAGAACCCTGGGGTTTTAAGACTTTAAACTTGAAACTTGAAAGTTTGAGAGTTGATAAGGATGGGATGTTCTTTACTTAGAACCCCTTAGGTTTAAAGATTCTCTTTGGCAAGTTCTTTATTCAAATTGCCTGAAAGTTTGATTGCAAAAAAAAGGGGGTGTTCTTTATTTAGAACCCTTTAGTTTAAAGATTCAAACAATTTGGCGAGTTCTTTACTCAGATCGCCTGAAAATTTTGAATTGGGTGTTCTTTATTCAGAACCCTTTAAGACTTAATTTTGAAATTGAAGATTTGAAAGTTAGGTAGGAATTGGGTGTTCTTTATTCAGAACCCTTAAAGGTTTAAGATTTAAATTCAGAATTGATAATCTCTGAAGATTTGAAAGCTGGGTAGGAATTGGGTGTTCTTTATTCAGAACCCATGGGCTTAAAGAAAAAATTTTGGCGAGTTCCTTATTCAGATCACCTGAAAGTTTTGAAGTTGATGGATTGGGGCCAGATTGTTTAAAAAAGAATTGGGGGGATGTCTTAATTGACTTTATTAAATCTAGCATAAAATTCTTCATGGAAAAAGAAGTACAATGCCAAAATTCAGAACAAGCAATTACATGATTAAAAAAACCAAACAAACCCAGAGTCTAGCTAGGTTGGTCATCATCATAATGAGAGGACACGTATCGCCTTTTCAAGGCACGCAGAAGTTTATTCCGCAGACGTCGGTCCTCTTTTGCGCGTCTGCACATGGTGTCAAGCTGCTGTTGAAGGGCCTCATTGGCCTGCTTGTTTTTACGCTCGGAATCCACGTATGCACGGTGGATTCGAGAATGAGATTCCCGCATTTCGGCCACCCTATCCCTGTATGTGTCAGGGGGCGGAACTGGGATATCGTCAGAGGTGACGATATGGAGAGGAGGGGGGCTGTCTAGGCCAGTTTCTCGAGCAATACATTGTTCGTAATTACGAATGTCGGATGCAGTGAAAATTTCCTCTTGGAGTATGTGCATGTGTTGCCATTCCTTCACCAATTTTTTCTTCAATTCCCATGTAAGTGGGCCAATTAAACCTTCCGCCTCATCCTTGATCGGTATTCCCTGAGACTTCCCAAACCGTCTCAGAATTCGAACCGGATAGTATGGCATGGCATGAGTCAAGCCTATCAAGGCTAGGCAATGTCTTTTCCTGAAAGCTATGACGGGAGTGTATGTTTGGTCAAATGTGCCTCCCCATCTTATATCTGTTTCTCCTTTCAGTTGGAGAAAGTGGTCAAACCAGTCCTCTCTGGAGGGTAAGTCTGGTCTAATCTCTCTTCGGGCCATCAGGGTGACATTGTCACGGACGTACCCATAACGTGGGCTGACAGGTTCAGCAATCATCAGGTGATCTTGGAGCCAAATGTGTAGGAGAGGAGCGCATCCCTGAAACCTCCTAGTTCCGTTCTTAGTCATGGTCAAGGTATGATATAACTGAGCAAGGATTAATGGTGCAATTCGGAATTTCACCTGGAGTTGGTCTACAATTTCCATGAAGGCCAAATTAATGGTGTCTCCCCCAGTAGGAAAGAAGAGTTGTGACAGAACCACGAGGGTGAAGGTGTCCCACCAAACACAGGGTCTTTCCTGCTTTTTGTCCCTTATCTTTTCAGCAATGAAGGTTTTGGAGACCCGCGTGAATGCTTGGTCACCTCCTAAAGTCTGGAATTCTCCTCTGGGTAGGCCAAAGAAAGTACAAGCTTCATTCTTGTAGCTATCTTTGAGGTTTGGCCTGGCTGGTTCTCCATGGTCACAGAATCGGAGGAATAGTTCGAATTCCTCAATTGTGGGCGTCAACTCATTAACTCCAAACCTAAAGAGTGAAAGTTGGGGATCCCAGAAAGGTAGGGCCGCCTGAATCATGTCCCAATTAGTGGGCACATTTAATAGGGACAGAGTTTGTCCCATGTGGTATTTCTGTTCCCATTGAATTTGCTCATCTCCTTGCAATTGCCCTGTCCAGGAACGGATCCAAGGGGTATCAAAGGTACACTTCTCTATCCTAGGGAAGTGAACTCTCTCAGTCGAGGATGAAGATGCCATGCCGACTATCCGATTGAAATTCCAAGTCAATTTAGGGTTTTCCACCAAAAACTCTAAATTAGTCTAAGGCATGCAGCAAGATATGCAAAAAGTAAACTAATGCCTAAGCAGTTTATGCAATTACAGAAATCAAATCCAAGCACTCAAGTTATGGGATCTTAAGGGTTATGTCTTTTAAGTGTTTGGATAACGCATTTAGGTCTTAGCCGACCTTTTCTTTCATCTGTCCATTAACCTACTCTTTCATCTGCCCCTAGTGTTGGACTGAGAACAATATTTACAACTTGCCTTCGAGGGCGAAATTTACAAAAATAAATCTGGAAAGAGAATCACCTTTAGGGTTGTTGAGAACCCAAAAGGAGGGTACAAATTCGCTACTCAACAGGTGGGCTGAAATCCTATCTCTAGGGTTTTTTCTGCCTCTGTTCTGACCCATTTCTGTCTGATCTGGTCGGCTTTCGACTGAACCAAGACCAACTTGAATGCACGGATTAAATCTAGTTAATTTCCATAAATTAGGGTTAAGACCAACACAGGCGGGGGTTAATGCCCCTAGATTGATTTTACCCCTATTTGTTCATTCATGTTCATGCTCACATCAAGGTTTATCAAAAGTAATAGGTGGGGAAGGATACCCAGCCCAGGCACCTGCCTTCAAGGGTCTAAGCCAAGTACTAGACCCTTCGCGTACCATGGCAAGAAACCAATGGCGCTTGAAGAATCTAGAAACCTGGGGAGATGGGTTTACCCTGCTTTCCCTGGCAAGCCACGGGAGCGTAGGGCTAATACCATCCCAAAGTAAGTTTCTCGATTGAAGAAGGGTGGCTGCTAGAGAGATCTAGGTTTTGGTTAAGAAGAGCATGGTGCAGACAGCATTCAGTTCGGATCATCCATGCAGACTCCCTCGTGCATGTCACCCCACGCAGTTAAAAACAATTCATTCACGGTGTAGTGAGGTGTTTGTATGTGCAGTGGGGTCAAGTGTTGTGTCTATTCGGGTGATTCTCGGATAATGGGCTGATTAAGGGTTCCTTAATGTCGCTTTTATAGTGAGAATACAGAACAGTATGCAATACAATGTCTGGGAGGATCCCCAGGTAAGTGGAGGGTCACAGGGAACCGCTTAAATTCCACTTTCCTTAGGCAATTATCTCGTCCTTATGACAGGATCCCCCAATACCATGTAATTGCATAAGTTCCATAAACCACTTAAGTTGGACAAGAAGTACTTCCTAAATCTGCTTATATCCACCTACGTTGACTCATTTGATAACCAGGGTCCGACTGGGTTGAGGGTTCCCCAGCAGAGTCGCCAAGCTGTGCGCACCTAAAACCTGGATCCTAGATCGCACACCGGGCGTACTTTCAGTGCGTGCCTCGGGACATTCGGAGTCGCCACTGCCTGAGAGTGCAGGCAGACACGGTTTTGCCCTAACCGGGACTAAGTCTGGTCTGCGGCTTTTCAGAGTTCTAACTAAGTCCTCGGTTACGTCCGGGGAAGCCCTAAGACACCCCGGTCCGCCCCGTCGGTTTGACGGGTCCCTCGGGTCTCCCTGGTTTTTGAGTCAATTTCACCCTTTTCCTGGACCAGCATGCTGTCTTATTAGGTCTGGCGGGGCCTGCTGGAGGTGTGGGTCCCTCTTTACTTGATTTTATCTTTTTATTTATTTAAGTGAGTGGGTTGGATCCGGGTCCCGTTGGAAGAGCCATGGGTTGCATTGGTTGGGCCTTGGGCCCAGTTGGGTTATTGGGTAACCCATTTTGGTTATTTATTTAAACTATTTATACATGGCATGGGCTTAGTGGGCTTGGATTTGGCCCATTAGCCAAGGGTCAAAGGGCTCGGGCCTGTTTGTTGAAAACAGGCCTGGTATAGGCCAGTCTAAGGTGGGCCCCACAAGTGGGCCCAGGGTGCCTTGGTGGGCCCATTTAGGTCCATAGTCCACAAATGGGCTTAAGATAGCCCAATAAGTCTAAAGAGTTGGTTCAGGCCAGTTCAAGTCGGATCAAGTCCAACCGGGCCAAAAATTAAGTTTTTTAAGTTATAGTTACACTGGCCCATATTTGTTATACGGTCCACCCTTGCCCGTGAACAAAGTCCGGTTGGCCTCGCCCGTGAAGAAAATACGGTCCTGCCCTGACTGCCCTGAGTTTACGGACACGACTAGTTTTGCATTTCTGCTACCGATTCTACTTGGGATCAGTTCCGTGGCCTCTTTGGAACTTTCTGCAACTTCGGTAGTGATTCTGGTGCCTTCTGATATGGTACATTAGCTTCCTTCACCATCTTCAAGTCTTCTTTTTTGGTGCTTTAGAATGGAACTAAACTCCATTTTTTGAATCCTGTCATCTTCTGGTAAGGTAGCAAAAGAAGTGGTAGTGGGAAGGGGATTACATGGAAGGATTTAAAGAGGACAAATACCTCTTATACTTATGAATTTAACCAATTAACCAAGATTTTTCCTTCTTTTATTAGTTTTACGGTTCTATCCCCTTTTCATTCCATAAGACCATATTCATTTGCATGGGAATTCTTCAACAGACAGTGAAACCAATGGGTTAGTAGCACAGTAATAAGATAAAAGAAAACTTAAATGAAGTGATTCATTAAAAAGAGGTTGATATTAAAGTTACCACACTAGTACTCCTTTGATTTGGTGATGGAGTGACTTCCTAGAGATTTCGGCAGCGCTTCCGCGTCCTCCAAATTTTGTTAGGATGAAATGGGAAGAGCTTGTTTAAGGTGGATAGGTTCAAGACCAAATTGAAGAGGATTTGGGCATGGTTTTAGGGTAGTTTAGGAGTATAGGGGTAATTTGGGGATTAAAAATGGGTTTAGGTTTTGGGATGGTGGAATTCGGGCAGGGTGTTGGGTATGGAGAGCTTTTGGAAGAAGAGAGTCTTGGCCAGAAAGAAGGCTTCTCTGAAATGGGGGGGGGGGGGGGGAGGCCTCTCTATTTATAGGCAAAAAGGGGCGTGCCCGTATTTGAAGTACGGGCGTGCCTTGCCCGTACTTCAAGTACGGGCGTGCCTTGCCCGTAATTTAAATACGGGCGAAAAACGCACATTTGCGAATCTCGCGAATCAGCCGTACGGGACGCGTGTCCCGCCGTACAGCGACGCGTGTCTTCTTCCAGAATCTTGCCCGTATTTCAAATACGGGCATGCCTGCCCATAATTGAAATACGGTCCAGCAAGTTTTTAAAATGTTTGGATTTCAAATCTTTATTGCAAGATTTCATTCGATTTATTTGATTATTTTATTAAAAAGCGAGATTCCTCTTATTAAAATATTATTAAACACATTTATCTTATTTATTTTATTGGTTTATTCCATTTTTGCTGCCTTTTTGCCACATGGGCAGTTTTTCTGGAACTTCAACTGCTCATAACTTCTTCATCCGGTGTCCGATTTCAGCAAACTTAGTGTCGTTGGAACCGGCTCGGAACCACCTATCCACTGGGGTCAAGTTTGGCAGCTGAATTGGGGTCGAGCAAAAAATCAACTTTTTGCTCCCCAAAAGTTTGACCAGCTCATATCTTTCTCATCTGGACTCCGATTCCAGCAAATTCAGTTGTGTTGGAATTGTGTCGAAATGCTCTTTTCAATGAAGTTTGATTGCCAAATTTATTTGAATCAAAAAGTCAATTTTTTGACCCCTTCAGGGTTTGACTTTTAGTTTGACTTTTCATTTTTCTTTATTTTGGGGGTGCAAAAATCAGGTGCTAACAGCTGGCTCAAGATTGGTTAAGTGGTATAAACCCCAAGACATCAAAATCCCCCTGGGTTCAGTCAAGAATCAATTTTGGCTCGTAAAATGGGGTATGCGCTCACTTCCTGAAGTGAGCGCCCGTAGGCGCTAAGAACTAGGCAAAATTTGGACCTGGCGCTCACTCGATACTAAGTGAGCGCGAGCTGGGCGGGAAGTGAGCGCGAGCTGAGCACCAAGTGGGCGCGAGATGGGTGCCAGAATTGCGCATGGTTTTAAGTGAGCGCGAGCTGAGCGCCAAGTGGGTGCCAGCTCGGCGGGTAGTGAAATAAAAGGGGCGCCTACTTCCTAAGTGAGCGCCACGTGGGCGGCTACTCACTGCGATTTTCAACTCTCTGTTATTTCGAGATATCCATCTCTGGCAATCTTTTTCGGCCTGTAATTGTTCCACTAGTCTCCTAATATGCCCAGAACACTTCCCAACTAGTTTTGGATTTAATCTAACTGCTTAAAGACACAACTCCATATCTCTTGAAAAAAGAAAAACACACCTGATTATCCCGAAAAAACAACACTGACAGACCACTACAGGGGTAATGGGGAAGGGACCATGCTCGCAGACACAGGCAGGGGGGTTGGGGGAGCAGGTTAGCAATTCTAACAAATATAGAGAGAAGGAAGCAACAAAGCAAAATGACAAGCAGGTATAGCATGAGTGAGAGACATTTTTACCTATACCTGACCGGACCTCCGTGCATGCATGTGAACACTCGGGGACGAGAAATAGAAAGAGAGAGGGGGGTTTACATGGGATATACAGTACATGCTCGAAGCCAGGGAACAGACTCCCTTTACTCAATAATCCATCAATAGAAACCCTCCGAATGGTGGCCGAATGTGGGATGGCAAACTCCCCATCTTCTCATGGGTCTCATGGGGTCTCCTTTACCCTCTGAGACTTCCAAAATTAGAAGGACATGCATGGAACATCCCGGAGAACAAAACAAAACCCGGCAATCTGCTCATACAACTTCTACTTTTATATATGTAAAGTGAAACTGTGGTAGGAACAATACCTGATAGATCTTATCCCTTTTGTGGAAGCGAGTGACCTCCTTGAGGCGAGCACACCAGCGATGAGCTTCTTCTCCAACAACTTCAGCAAGCGGCTCCTCCGGCTTCCTCCAGCTCTTGGTAGAAGAATGAAGAAGAAGAAAAGAGGGGGTAAGAAGGCAAGGTCGGGTGCTTGGGGATCTATGGAGGGAAGTCAGGCCACGGGAGGGGAAGTTTTCTAAAACCAAAAGCCAACCAAAGGAAAAACGTTCACTGAAAAACCCCTCAATCCGAAAGTCTTCAACCCTAAGCTTTTCTTACAAAAATCTCCCAACCCTTTGCGCAAAAAGTCGCGCGGGTTATATAAGGGGAAAAAGGGGGGGGGGGGGGGGGGCGCTCACTCGCTTGCCACGTCCACGCGAGCGGCATAATGATGAAAATTCATTAAATGCCGCCGCTCGTTTGGTCGGAAGATCCAAATTTTCGGATTTAGTCCCTGGCAAATTTTAATTTAATCCGATATTCTCGGATTTTTACAGATTTAGTCCCTGAGATATTTCGTACATTTAGATATTTACGGATTTGATCACCGAGATATTTTCCTGCGCAATTCGCCACGTGTGCAGCTTTTTGCCACGTGCGCAGATTGCCGGTTTTGCTGCTTGAGAATTTCGTCAGCTCATATTTTCTTTACCCGGGCTCCGATCTAGGCAAACTTAGTTGCGTTAGAATTGTATCGGAGCTCTCTATCCGATGACCTAGGGGTAGGCCTCTGGATCGGATTTTAGCAAAAAGTCAACTTTTGGCTCTGCTCAAGTTTGACCGCCCGCAGAACCTTTATCCGGACCCCGATTCCTGCAAACCCAGTTGCGTTGGAATCGTGTCGAGATTCTCTATCCAATGATATAGAGCAAGGTATCTGGATCGGATTTTAGCAGAAAGTCAACTTTTGGCTCTGCCCAAGTTTGATCGCCCACAGAACCCTCATTCGGACTCCGATTCCTGCAAACCCAGTTGCGTTAGACTCTTGTCAGGATTCTCTATCCATTTAGATAAAGCAAGGTGGCCAAATTTTATCTGATTAAAAGGTCAACTTTCCACCCCTCAGGGTTTGACTTTTTAGCCGGGTTTTGCATTTCTGGCTTTCCGGGAGTGCAAAAATGAGGTGCTTACAGCTGCCCCTCTTTGCCGGAGTCACCTTGCGGATGAAAGGCAAAGAGAAAAAGAATCTCGTTTTTGCGCCTAGCATTTCTGTCGACATGGTCGACGAGCTTAGTCCTTTGAATTTTTCATTTTGAGAGGGAAGCGGCCAATGATGTGGCGTCACTTCCTGGCTTCAGAGTTTCCTTACCCTTTGCTTTTCAGGTTTTTGTAGGGCAACTCTTCAGCATTTTAGTTTAAGTTTGAAAGAGATTAGATTGGACTTGAGCTCGCCAACCTGTTTCGGCGTTGATGCCAGACACTTGACAATATTCTTTTCTTCTTGTTTGTTCCATTAAAGCTTTTAGGTGACTTTAGACTTCTGATCCATTTTGTGTCTCTTACTTGAAGCTTGCTTGCATTTTCTTCTTCTCTCTTTTTTTTTTTTAATTAGGATTTAATGGCCAAGGGTTGGGCTAGGAGGTGGACCGAATGGAGAAAGGAAGAGGGAAGAGCGGAGGAGGAGCTGCTGTTGGTGAGGAGGTGCTTCCAACGCTGTCCAGTGCCTCAAGGGAGCCCACACACCTTCTCTACTCTATTTACAAAAGTGTGAAATCAAAATTACAAAAGGGGCCATCTTGCCCGATGATATCTTCATTTATGCTCATTCTTCTTCTTGTCTTGTCATTCCTTCTTCGGCAGTGCTTTCTGGTTGGCTTTCCCTTTGGTAGAGGCTCCTTAGCTTGGAGTGACTGTTGCTGGGGATTGGGCAGGAATCTTTTCCTTATTGTCTCTTCTTTCGAGTCGAGCTTTGTTTCTGACAAGCGTGGGAGTTCCCTGGGGGAGGATGCTCCGCCGGGGATAAGTGGGGATTCTTCATGCTGTCATTATTTCTTTATAAAGCCTTTTCCTTCGACCTGGGCGCGAGTTCTTCATGCTCGTCTACGCTCTTGTTGAGCGCAAGAGACTCCACCAGGGATTGATGCAAACTTGTTTGTCTTCTTTTCGCTCTTCTTTGCAAAGCCGGCCTCTTCAGACTGGGCGAGGCTTGAGAAGTCTACGTCATCAGGTATCACTCTCTTATTGCATGAGAGGACTCTACTGGGGATGTAAGGGTGTCCTCCCTGGTTTGCCGAAGGCCTCCCCCTGGGGACTTTGGAGGTTGTTATTCTCTGTTTATTGAAGGAACTCCACTGGGGATTTTGGAGAAGACGTCCGTAATCCCACTTTCGCTGTACCTGTGAAGGCAGGAAAAGACAACATGTTAGCCGTGGAATAGCTGGGGAATGCAAAACACTTCTTTTATTCTCTTCTTGCTCTGAGCCTTTTGCCCATCGCAGCTAGAAGCGGCCCTTGTCAAGGTTAAGAAATTATCAACTCAGGTTAGTAACCCAATGTGGAGCTCAAAAACAGTTAAGCAGAACAATTATAGAGAAAACAGGTGTGTCAGTGTGTGCCTGTGTTTGCAATATCAAAGAAATTTTTCCAAGGTCAGACAGGACTTGGAGTGCTTGGTATTTTCCGTAGCATTGTCATCACAGGCCATTGTGAAGTCTTTGACTTGGGCGCAACCTGCCAGTCTGGATCACTCAGATCTATGCATCTTCCTCATTTTACTATCTGCCACCGTCACTGCTCTCCTCTGTATCTTGCTCTGCTCAAACCAGATGTGACCAGTTCTTTTTTTTTTTTTTGGGTCACTACCCACACAACATCCTTTTTTTGGGTTTTCACTGTGTCTAGCCTTTCTGGGAGACCCTGAATTCCATCATTGCGGACGAATGCTGACTTAACTATTTGCCTTGATCATTCCTTTCGGGATCTGAGAGGTCTTAGAGATAGGACGAAACGTAGGCTGGGTCTTGGTTACGAAAGAAAGGATAGGTGGCTCAAAAAAGCTTAATTATTTGGGTTTGCAAAGTGTGCTACTTTTATTGTGCGTGGGACTTACATCCTGGCTTATTTGTATTTCTATATTTTTGGCGATGCAAACATTTCCCCATTTTCTTTGTTTCTTGTCTTTTTTCTTTCTTTCTCTTTTTTTCTTGTTGCGTTTTCTCTTCTTTTTGAGGTTTATTTTTTTTTTCTAGGCAAGAATGCACGGTTTCTTTTTGCTTTGCCAGGAATGCCCCATTTGATGTGTAGAACACTTGCAATGGGTTGAAAGAATTTTAAGGCTCAAAATTGTCTAACTATGGGAGAATTTAAGGTATTTGGAAGGATTTACAGTCTAAAGGAGAGTCAAGGAAGGCCTCTCTTCATTTCCCAATCAGAATGATCTTAGGCATAATACAGTTTGACTGGGTCTGCATTTATCGGCTCAAGAAAAATTGCCCCGTCCATTTCTTGCAGGATAAGTGCTCCTCGGGACAGAACCTTGTGGACTACGAATGGTCCTTCGTAGTTTGGCTTGAATTTCCCTCTGTTGTCCTCTTGATGAGGGAAGATTCACTTCAATACAAGATCTCCCACTTTGAAATGCCGTGGTTTCACTTTCTTGTTGTAGGCTCGTGCCACTCTTTGTTGATAGAGTTGGCCATGACACAAAGCCTTGATCCTCTTTTCATCCAATAATTGCAACTGGTCAAATCTGGATTCTTCCCATTCGACGTCACTGATTTCAGCTTCCTTCAGAATTTTGAGCGACGGGATCTGCGCTTCCACTGGGAGGACTGCTTCCATTCCATATACCAGGGAGGACGGGGTTGCCCCAGTCGATGTCCTAATCGACGTCCGATAGGCGTGCAGTTCATATGGCAGCTTCTCATGCCAGTCTCGGTAGGTAACCACCATTTTGTTGAGTATTTTCTTCAGATTCTTGTTGGCGGCCTCTACCGCTCCATTCATCTTGGGCCGGTAGGCCGTGGAGTTCAAATGTCTGATCTTGAGATCTTCAAACATCTTTTCCATGTCCCTATTATTCAGATTCTTTGCATTGTCAGTGATGATCGCTTCTGGAACTCCGTAGCGATAGACTATATTGTTTCTGATAAACTTGAGCACATGAGATTTCTTCACATCCACAAAGGACATGGCCTCTACCCACTTGGTAAAATAGTCAATTGCCACTAGGATGAACCGATGCCCGTTCGAAGCCATTGGATGAACCTGGCCTATCATGTCGATTCCCCAGATGGCAAACGGCCAAGGTGATGTTATGGAGTACAGCGTATGCGGCGGTGCATGGATGTTGTCGGCATAAATCTGGCACAACTGGCATTTTCTGACATGAGCGTAGCAGTCTGCCTCCATGGTCATCCAGTAATAGCCCATCCTTAGAATCTTCCTTGCTAGCATATGCCCATTCATGTGCGCGCCGCACAACCCTCCATGGACTTCCTCGATTAACTTCTGCGCCTCAGCTTCTCTGACACATAGCAGTAGGGAATCGTTGTATGACTTCTTGTACAGCCTACCTCCACTGTAGAAGTATTGCCCTGCCAACCTTTGTATAGTTCGCTTCTCTGCAGCTGAGGCACCTTCTGGCAGAACTCTGTCCCTTATGTACCTTTCAATGTCTGTGTACCAAGGTTCTTCTTCGGGTGTGCTTTTCTCGACACTGAAGCAGTAAACAGGGTAGCGCCGAATTTCTATCTCCAGTGGTTGAACCCAAGCATCATCTGTGATGGTGGCCATTGATGCTAGTGTGGCTAGTGCGTCCGCAAACCGGTTCCCGTCTCGTGGCATGTAGTCGAATGTCACGCTCTCGAATTCTTCTTCTTATTCCTTGACCAGTTCCTGGTAGGGCACCAACTTCACATCTCTGGTCTTCCAGTCTCCCATCACTTCATAGATGATAAGACTTGAATCACCGAACACTTTTAGCTCTTGTATACGCATCTCAATTGCCGCTCGCAGGCCTAACATGCACGCTTCATACTCGGCCATGTTGCTAGTGCAATCAAATAGAAGTTTCGCTTCTATCGGGTGATGAAAATCGTCTGGGGAGATTAGCACTGCTCCGATCCATTTTCCATTACTTATTCTAATTTGGTTATTTCTTTCTGTGCTCTTTTTTTTTTTTTTCAAAAATCCCTCCGCCGATCTCTGACTCATCCATCGGTGGCTTTGGCATTACATCTTTGGTTTTTGCCATTTTTTCACCAATCTACGCCTCATCTGTCAGCGGCCTTGGCTTCACAATCTACGTCTCAGGTTTTGTCAGTACCTGCAAAAGTCCAAGTGGAATTTAGTCAACTAGAATTTTTTTTTAATATATCTTCAAGATTATGTGCGAATTCAAGCAGTCTCTCTTTGGTTGATGTCTTTTGGGAATTCATCGAATGCTCGGGTTTTCCCTTTGAAGTGGGTCCATGGCAAGACCAGTAATCTTTGGGTCGGTTACCTGACATTCTCAGTTAGACTTAGGAAAATGCGCCTCCTGGCACTCCCTGTAAGTGTCTCAACATTTTGGTCTTCAATGGCATGCCCCAGGTTGGATTGAGGGGAATTGTTTTTGGTTCAGGGGGTTTCTTTGGCACTACCCTGCCCTGGCTTTTCTTTTATTTTCTCTCTCTTTTTTTCCTTTTGTCTTTTCCCCACCCTTGGTTGGGGGTTGTGTAATGGTTTTCTTTTCATTTGGGTTTGGTGCCCTGCCAATTTCCATGGATCATGACACAATGATCAGAGAGGACTTATCATTAGGACGAAATGCAGGCCTTGGTTAAGGTGTTTAGAAATGAAGGATAAACAGGCTCAAACCCTATATAACTTCACTCTATGGGTGACCATTATGTCTAGCCACAGTTCTTCTCTATCTCCTTTTTTTTTTTTGGTTTTGTCATTGCCAGTTCGTCCAAGATTCAATGTTACATTCTCTGTAATCAGAAAGGGCTTCACAGTAGGACGAAATGTAGGCTGGGTCCAAGGGTCCAGAAGAAGTGATATGAAGGCTCAAAATTGATGAATGGGGTAAGAGCCATGTCTTGTCTGCCTTTTTTATTTTTTTTTCGTTTGGGCTTGCTTCACTTTTGTTCCTGCAACTTTACACTCAACTTTGCTTAGCTTCTTCTCCTCTTTCCATCTTTGTTCTTTCCTTTCTTTCCCTTCTTTCTCGGGCATTTTGCCCCAATTCTTGAGTCTTGCTCTCGGGGTTTGCCCCGGCTTTTGTTTTCTTCTTTTTTCTCTTTTCTTTTCTTTCGAGGGATTGCCCCAGTTCTTTCTTCAAATTCTTTCTTTCTGGGGTTCTCCCCATTCCTCCTTTTTGTCCCCTTTGTTCTTAGGGTGCTTTTTGCTTTGCCCTATCTTCACCTTCATTCTTTTTGTGTCTCCGACTGCACGAAGCTTTATGCCCCAATTTTGAAGACAAGACATGGTAGGTTCAATGAAGGAATTGTTAGGCTCAAAATGTTTTGCTAGAGTTTCATCTTGTGTCAGATGATTTTTGGGAAAGATCAAGGATGGCCTTTCGTCCTTTCACAGAGAATGTAACACTTAATTATTTTTGCACGATTAACTCGCTCAAGAACCATTTTCTTCTTTGTTCATTTTGTTTGCTTGCTTGTTTTTCTTTGCTTTTTGACCTTGCCCCAATTCGGGGTGGCTAGACATAACGTGGGTTAAAAATGAGACGATCAAGCTCAACATGTTTGACTAGCGGCATTCATTTGAGGTATCTCAGCCAAAAATGGCCTCTCATCATTTCATTGGGTTCATTGATCCTGGATCATGTCAGTGGCCCAAGACCTGTATGGGCACCTTGCTCTCTCTCTTTTTTTCTTCTCTCATATCACCGCTTGCCCCTGTGTTTGGCAGGGTGGGTTCCAAACGGGATGCTGGGGGGACCTCTTGGCTATATTGAGACTCGCGCAGTTTGTGTTGCTTGGCACATTTCACTTGTCAAATTCGATTGTTTAGGTTTGTCCCGAGATTATGGTCATGCCTTGGTGTGGTCCAACGCTTCAGTGATTTCCCAAAATATTTTTATAAGCTTGTAGAAAAAGAAACATGCTATCCAGTTCAGAATTTAAAAGAAAAGAAAGCATAAGCAAAACAGAACAGCAATTGTGCAAAAAGGGTGGCCGATGTGGATCCGCGTTCTTGGAGTTCAGTTGCATATTCCGAGAGATTTTTCTTAACCCGACGAAGGATCAATCCTGAGCTCCCCGGCGTCAAGAAGGTCTTGGATTGCATGGCGAAGACCCCAACATTCTTCAGTATCATGCCCCGGAGCTCCTTTGTGGTAACTGCATGTCTTGGACAGGTCATACCCTCGACTTGCCGGTGCCTTTGGATTTGGTGGAGCCTGCTTTAGGTGTCCTTCTTGCAACAAGGAAGGCAACAATTCTACCTGGGTGCATGGAAGCTGCGTAAACTCCCGGTTCCTTCTTTCTTCCTTGGTGAGGCGCCTCTTGAGGCGAGGTGCACCATTGTTAGCAGAGGGGAGGCTCGCTTCCTGATTGCCCTGGAATACTTCTATCTTCAAGCTTTCCATCTCTCTCTCCAGATCTCTTATTCGGGATTGCAGCTCAAAATTTTCTTCCCTCTGTGCTTCCCAGCGTTTACCCCATGCTTCTTCTTTGTCCTGTATCACTTTCATTAAAATGCGGAAAAGGTCCAGTAACTCGCGCACCACAGGAAGCATCCCTGAAGTACTATCCATGTTGATTGTTGACACGGTTCCTGGGGAGAGAGATAAACATTAGAAGGCAGAATAGATGATATGAAATGTTAGCATACATAAAGATGATGATAATGATTGTTTTGTTTTTTTTTCTTTTTGATATGATTTGACTAACTGATCTATTTTAGCTACCCTAAGGCAACAAGGGAAGAGAACTTGGTTTTGAATCAACTGATCTATTTTGGCTACCCGCAGGTAACCGGGAGAGAGAACCCTAATGAATCTTGAAGACTGATCTATTTTAGCTGCACTAAGACGACCGGGGAAGAGAACCCTAATGACCGACTCTATTTTAGCTACCCGTAGGTAACTGGGAGAGAGAACCCTATTTTTCTGAAAGTTGATCTATTTTAGTCGCTTGGAAGCGACTGGGAAAGAGAACCCTGGTGACCGAATCTATTTTAGCTACCCGCAGGTAACTGGGAGAGAGAACCTTATTTTTTTGAAGGCCGATCTATTTTGGCTGTCCTAAGACGACCGGGGAAGAGAACCCTAATGAATTTTGGCTGCCTAAGATGACCGGGGAAGAGAACCCTAATGACCGAATCTATTTTAGCTACCCGTAGGTAACTGGGAGAGAGAACCCTATTTTTTTGAAGGCTGATCTATTTTAGTCGCTCGGAAGCGACTGGGAAAGAGAACCCCTTTTTTTTTTTGAAAACTGATCTATTTTAGTCACTCGGAAGCGACTAGGAAAGAGAACCCTATTTTTTTTTGAAGGCTGATCTATTTTAGTCGCTCGGAAGCGACTGAGAAAGAGAACCCTATTTTTTTGAAAACAGATCTATTTTAGTCGCTCGGAAGCGACTGGGAAAGAGAACCCTATTTTTTGAAAGCTGATCTATTTTAGTCACTCGGAAACGACTGGGAAAGAGAACCTTATCTTTTTGAAAGCTGATCTATTTTAGTCACTCGGAAGAGACCGGGAAAGAGAACCCTATTTTTTTTTTTAAAGCTCATCTATTTTAGTCTCTCGGAAGCGACTGGGAAAGAGAACCCTCTTCTTTGAAAGCTAATCTATTTTAGTCACTCGGAAGCGACTGGGAGAGAGAACCCTCTTTTTTTTTGAAAACTGATCTATTTTAGTCACTCGGAAGCGACTGGGAAAGATAACCCTATTTTTTTGAAAGCTGATCTATTTTAGTCACTCGGAAGCGACTGGGAAAGAGAACCTTATTTTTTTTTTGTTGAAAGCTGATCTATTTTAGTCGCTCGGAAGCGACTGGGAAAGAGAACCCTAGTGGCCGAATCTATTTTAGCTACCCGTAGGTAACTGGGACAGAGAACCCTATTTCACTGATCTATTTTAGCCGTTTAGGCAAGGAAAGAGAACCTTCAATTTAAGGGGTTTTGTTTGACCTCAGAATCACGGGGTTGGACCAATGCAGGGTCTCCGCAGGGGGTGCGCTGAAAAGCAACACCCAGGCGTACCTTAACCAATCTCCTGTTCATTCACTGGTGGCGTCGGTGCCTAACTTCGGCTAGTAGTTCCCGAGCGTGCCTTAGCTAGTCGTTGGTTTAATCACCATTGACTTAGGCGCTTCACAAGGGGAAGGCTATATCAGGACATTCATCCACCAAACGGTTCAATCACCGGCAGCTTCAGTGCCCCAAATATTTCAGCTTGTAGTTCCCGGGCGTGCCTTAGCTAGTCGTTGGTTTGATCACCATTGACTTCGGCGACACACAAAGGGGAAGGCTATACCAGGACGTTCATCCACCAAACGGTTTAATCACCGGTGGCTTCAGTGCCCCAAGATCTCGGCTAGTGGTTCCCGGGCGTGCCTTAGCTAGTCATTGGTTTAATCACCATTGACTTCGGTGCCTCACAAAGGGGAAGGCTATGCCAGGACATTCATCCACCAAACGGTTCAACCACCGGCGGCTTCAGTGCCCCAAAGGTTTCTGCTAGTACTTCCCGGGCGTGCCTTAGCTAGTCGTTGGTTTAATCACCATTGACTTCGGCGCCTCACAAAGGGGAAGGCTATGCCAGGACGTTCATCAACCAAACGGTTTGACCACCGGCGGCTTCAGTGCCCTAAGATTTCGGCTAATAGTTCCCGGGCGTGCCTTAGCTAGTCGTTGGTTTAATCACCATTGACTTCGGCGCCTCACAAAGGGGAAGGCTATGCCAGGACGTTCATCCACCAAACGGTTTAATCACCGGCGGCTTCAGTGCCCCAAGATTTCGGCTAGTAGTTCCCGGGCGTGCCTTAGCTAGTCGTTGGTTTAATCACCATTGACTTCGGCGCCTCACAAAGGGGAAGGCTATACCAGGACGTTCATCCACCAAACGGTTTAATCACCGGCGGCTTCAGTGCCCCAAGATCTCGGCTAGTGGTTCCCGGGCGTGCCTTAGCTAGTCATTGGTTTAATCACCATTGACTTCGGTGCCTCACAAAGGGGAAGGCTATGCCAGGACGTTCCTCCACCAAACGGTTGAACCACCGGCGGCTTCAGTGCCCCAAAGGTTTCTGCTAGTACTTCCCGGGCGTGCCTTAGCTAGTCGTTGGTTTAATCACCATTGACTTCGGCGCTTCACAAGGGGAAGGCTATACCAGGACATTCATCCACCAAACGGTTCAATCACCGGCAGCTTTAGTGCCCCAAAGGTTTCGGCTAGTAGTTCCCGGGCGTGCCTTAGCTAGTCGTTGGTTTAATCACCATTGACTTCGACGCCTCACAAAGGGAAAGGCTATGCCAGGACGTTCATCCACCAAACGGTTTAATCACCGGCGGCTTCAGTGCCCCAAGATTTCGGCTAGTAGTTCCCGGGCGTGCCTTAGCTAGTCGTTGGTTTAATCACCATTGACTTCGGGGCCTCACAAAGGGGAAGGCTATGCCAGGACGTTCATCCACCAAACGGTTTAATCACCGGCGGCTTCAGTGCCCCAAGATCTCGGCTAGTGGTTCCCGGGCGTGCCTTAGCTAGTCGTTGGTTTAATCACGACTTTGGCGCCTCACAAAGGGGAAGGCTATGCCAGGACGTTCATCCACCAAACGGTTCAACCACCGGCGGCTTAAGTGCCCAAAGGTTTCTGCTAGTAGTTCCCGGGCGTGCCTTAGCTAGTCGTTGGTTTAATCACCATTGACTTCGGCCCCTCACAAAGGGGAAGGCTATGCCAGGACGTTCATCCACCAAACGGTTTAATCACCGACGGCTTCAGTGCCCTAAGATTTCGGCTAATGGTTCCCGGGCGTGCCTTAACTAGTCGTTGGTTTAATCACCATTGACTTCGGTGCCTCACAAAGGGGAAGGCTATACCAGGATGTTCATCCACCAAACGGTTTAATCACCGGCAGCTTCAGTGCCCTAAGATTTCGGCTAGTAGTTCCTGGGCGTGCCTTAGCTAGTCGTTGGTTTAATCACCATTGACTTCGGCACCTCACTAAGGGGAAGGCTATGCCAGGACGTTCATCCACCAAACGGTTTAATCATCGGCGGCTTCAGTTGTAACACCCCGGATCCGTGTTGTTCAATAAAGATATAACACGTCTCACGGAGGTTAGGCAAGGATCGTAAATCAATTATGATCGCTGGATAATCATCTACTATAACCTGTCAGAGTGCACAATTTGATTTGTCCAAGAAATGTAACATTTAGAAGTTAACTAGGATCATATGGTTCAACCCCCGATTAGACTTTAATACACCTCAAATATTCAAAGTACTCAAATTCGGAACAAGATAACCTACAAGTCTAAGGAAGGTAATAGTAATCTTCGTCCCTATAAGCCTCAGCAGGATCTACCCCAGTTGTCACCTCACCACGAGTATCTTAAAAATCAAAACAAAACAACAGAGTGAGATACGAATATCTCAGCGAGTAGCACATGCATGCAGAAATAGTTAATCACAGTTCAAAACTATGCATCGACAAACATTCCGTACGATTAAACAACTAATATCAATTTCAAGTTCAAACCAAAACCCATTTCATCAGTCAAATCACATCTCAGTTAAGTACGGCAACACATCGAATTGTCAATGTCATGACTATCGTTTAGTTGATAAATTAAACATGCCAAGTAGACACTCCACACCTCCATGTACACAGTTCCAGCCTACTCAGGGTTTCGGAAACTCTGAAATGACGGCCTACTCAAGGTTTCGCCATCCAATGCAGGCCTACTCCCCGGGTATCTGCATTGACAACCAGGCCTACTCAGGGTTTCTGGCTGCTCTACACCAGTCGTGGCAACACACAAGGCCATGCAATTCCAACAACTAACAAATAACATTACATTACTAAGCTTAGACTTTGGATCCAGGACAAGCTAAACCAAAACAGTAAAACATCGTATAATCTCAATTCCAACATTAAAGTAAAACCATTCATTCCACATCATGTATATCTCATCACAGTTCATCACCTGTACCTCTGGACCAAACAGTATCTCAATACTTTCAATATTTCTCATTTCCACAAACCATGCCATTTGAATACAAAACACAGTTATTTATAACAAGACAATACATTCAGAATTTTCCAAACAAATGAAACCAGAAGTCAATAATTTTCTCAATTAGAACAGTGTATAAATTCGAGGAGAAAACAACTAAGAACTCCTAGTGTTTTGGTATCCAGCACAACATGTATAAAATAACCTAACTCAACCTTAGAAGCCTTTAAGAATTTGCCACTAGAAATCTCCTAGGAATTAAATAAGAAATGCAGGTTCCAAGGTTACCAAACAAGTGATTGGTGAAGTGGTATAAACCCCAAGACATCAAATTCCCCTTTGGTTCAGTCGGAAATCAAATTCGGCAAGTATAATTGGGTATGCGCTCACTTCCTGAAGTGAGCGCCAGTCGGCGGGTAGAAATTAGGCGAAAATTGACTATGCGCTCACTCGACGCTAAGTGAGCGAGAGAAAGGCGCGAGAAGAGCGCGGGATAGGCGCGAGATAGGCGCATCGATTTTAAGTGGGCGCGAGCTGAGCACCAAGTGGGTGCGAGCTCGGCACCAGATCAATATTGCTATGCGCCTACTTCCCGAAGTGGGCGCAAGTGGGCGCCAAGTGGGCGCCAAGTGGGCGGATACCCATTGCGATTTTCAAGTCTCTGTTATTTCGAGATCTCCAATTCTGGCGGGTTTGTTTAGGTCTGTAATTACTCCAATACACTCCCAATGCTCCCAGAAGACTTCCCAACCAATTTTGGATTTAATCTAAACATCTTTAATTTCAAGTAAATTTTCAATCTGACGTTCGGACTCACGGCATTCCAGAAAAACCCAGAACTCCCAATACAACCATGGCATTCGAAATATGTCACGAAGAAAACTAAAACCTCGGTTTTAAATCAGTGCTACTCACCAGTATGCGCTTAATCCCAGAACAACAGCCTCTTCCACAACCGGCCGAGCACGACTCCGGCTGCACGCAAAGATGAAAGGGTAGCCGAACGAATCCTCTGCTCGCGAGAGAAATAACCCGCAGAAATCAGACTCCAATAACCTCCTAGTAGTTCTTCCGATTCTTGTTCTTCACGGGAATAACCCTAATCGCCATTCCGGCCGCAATCGCCAAGTCCCCCAGTTCTCCAGATAATGAGACTAACGAAAAGTATTTCCATAAGTATGATACGAGTATTCCTATAAACCCAAAACCCTACTTTCCCTTTTTGGTATATTTACCTTGCGATACATACGCCACTCGATAACTCTTTCAATTCCTTGATCCTATGCACGCTCGCCCACTGAAAACCCTACATGTTCCGGCCACTTAGGTTAACAAGCGCCCAAGCTATATTTTAATAATAATAATAATAATAATAATAATAATAAGAACAAAAATAAACTCACCAAAAATCAGGGTCTTACATCAGTGCCCTAAGATTTCGGCTAGTAGTTCCCGGGCGTGCCTTAGCTAGTCGTTGGTTTAATCACCATTGACTTCGGCGCCTCACAAAGGGGAAGGCTATGCCAGGACGTTCATCCACCAAACGGTTTAATCACCGGTGGCTTCAGTGCCCTACAGGCTTGACCGAATGATCTTGGAAAGATACAGACGGGTGTGATCTGAGCTCAAGGTCTTGGGTGTTTTTAAACACTTGCTGGGTTTCGCAATCTCAATGAGGGAGATGCAATAAAATGAAATTAGGTGGTCGCAGTGACCAGGAATATTGCAATTATCTGAGAAGAGGTGGTCTGTCAAAGTCCGAGTTGCCCTATTGGAGGGAATTAATTCTTTCATTTCTTGTTCTTGTTTTGTTAAGTTTGAACAACATAGCATAGTGAAAATAAATTCATGCTTCAATCAAAAAGTGCCGCCGCGGCACAAAGTACATCATCATGCTTATCAAAATACAACAAAGCCAAAGTCTAGCTAGGTTGGTCATCATCATAGTGGGAGGACACGTCTTGCCTCCTTAAGGCTCGCAGAAGCTTGTTCCGCAGACGTCGGTCCTCCTCAGCACGCTTACGCACTAATTCCATTTCATGTTGCAAGGCCGTATTGGCCTGCCTACTCTCCCGTTCCGAATCCACATAAGCTGAATGGATACGAGAATGAGTCTCCTGCAGTTCGGCCACCCTGTCCCTATAAGTGTTAGGGGGCGGAACTGGAATGTTGCCTGATGCGACGGGCTGAAGAGGTGGGGGCCATTGTGGCCAAATTCCTGAGCTATCCACTGCTCGTAATCTTGAACGTGTAATTTGGTGAAGATGTCTTCCCGATACACGCACACTGTCTTCCACTCCATTAGCAGTTGGGTCCTTAGTCCCTTGGTGAGTGGACCAATCAAATTGCCCAAGTCGTCCTTGACAGGGATTCCCTGCGGTTTCCCAAATTGTCTCAGAACCCGAATCGGACCTCTCTTCAGGTGGAGAAGGTGGTTAAACCAATCCACACGGGCAGGTAGGTCTGGTTTGATCTCTCTTTGAGCCAACCAATGGATGTTGTCGCCGGTTGCCTTGTAATATGCACTGACTGGTGATGACACCATCAGGTGGTCTTGCAGCCAAAGGTGGAGAAGGGGAGCGCACCCTTGAAACCTCCGGGTTTTGTTTTTGGACAAAGTCAAGGAATGGAACAGTTGAGCTAGGATTAGCGGCATGATTTGGTATCCTGCCCTGAGTTGATCCACAATTTCCATGAGGGCCAAATTAATGGTGTCTCCCCCAGTTGGAAAGAAGATTTGCGACAGAACCACAAGGGTGAAGGTGTCAAACCAAGCCCGGGGTCTTTCCTGCTTTTTGTTTCTTATTTTCTCAGCTAGGAATGTTTTGGAGACCCTAGTGAATGCTCTGTCACCTCCTGAGGTCTGGAATTCTCCGCTTGAGAGGCCAAAGAAAGCACAAGCTTCATTCTTGTAGCTTTCTTTGAGACTTGGCCTAGCGGGTTCTCCTAAGTCATGAAATCGGAGGAACAGGTCAAGTTCCTCAATTGTGGGAGTCAACTCATTGATCCCGAATCGAAACACTGAAAGTTGGGGATCCCAGAAAAGCAATGCTGCTTGGATCATATCCCAGCTGATTGGCACATTTAACAGGGACAAAGTCTGTCCCATATGGTATTTGTGCTCCCATTCAATCTGCTCACTCCCTTGGAGCTGCCTTGTCCAAGAACGGATCCAGGGGGTATCCCAGGCACACTTCTCTATCCTAGGGAAACGCGCTCTCTCAGAGGAGGATGAAGATGCCATGCCAACTATCTGATCGAAATTCCAAATCAGTTTAAGGTTCCACACCAAACTCTTAATCAGTCCTAAGACATGCATAATTTCAAGCAAAAGACTAATCACTAGCAGTTCTAACATGCTCCACAAAATAAAGCAAAAGACAAAACCAGTGCGGAATTTAACTCAAGCACACATGGTGTGTGGTCCTAAGGGTTGGCGCCAATGAAGGCGTGACTCCTAGACATACTTGTGTAGAGGAGCACATTCAAGTCCTGATCAGTCTTTCTGTCTTTCATCTGCTTTCGGTGTCGGACCACAGAAAAAATTACAACTTGCCATCAAGGGCGAATTTTTACAAGATATTTACAAAAACTGCAAAGAATTCATCCTTAAGGCTGTTGGGAGCCAAAAGGGAGGATACAAATTGCTTTCCAAACGGGTAGGCTAAAAATTCCTAGATCTAGGGTTTAGTGCCCATGTTCTGATCTGGCATGCTTTCATCTGTTTGTCTGATCTGGCCGGCTTTCATCTGCTCTAAAAGACCAATCTGGACTTAAAGTGCTCCCAGCGGACTCTAATGGGTCAAGACCCATAACATACAGGACTCCATGCATGGATCTGGGGTGGTTCCCCTGATCAAACTTAGGTGAGCTTCCTAAATTAGGGCTGAGGTAGCCCAGAATCTAGGGTTTACTCAATTTGATGCAAAAAAGCAGGGGTTGCTGCTCCTAATGGACTCTGGATTTTATTCCAATTTTACTCCTCTTATATTCATCATTCACAACATACTCACCCTCGCATGCTCAACGTATAGTTTATTCAGAAGCGTTAGGTGGGGAAGGATACCCAGCCCGAGACATAAGCCTACAAGGGTCTGGACCAGTACTGGATCCTCGCGTGCCACGGCAAGAAACCAGTGGTGCTAATGGACTCCAGAAAGCTGGGGGGATGAGTTTACCCTGCTTTCCCCGGCAAGCCACGGGAGCGTAGGTGCTAATACCATCCCAAAGATCAGTTTATAGGAATCAGAAGGGTAGGCTGCTAGAGAGGTCTAGGCTTCGGTAAAGAAGTTGCAATATCCGATTCACTCATTCATTCGGGGTCGGATCATCCACGCAGCCTCCTTCGTGCGTGTCACCCCACGCAGTTTAGGTACCCCAAGATGTAATGAAGGCCGTTTTCTCTTGATCTTCCTTAGCCATCTTAATCTGATTGTACCCAGAGAAACCATCCATGAATGAGAACAGGCTATGTACGGCAGTGTTGTCAATTAAGATGTCGATGTGTGGAAGTAGAAAATCATCTTTTGGGCTTGCCTTATTCAGAGCTCTGTAGTCTACGCACATTCTGACCTTTCCATCCTTCTTTGGTACTGGCACTATATTGGCAAGCCATTCAGGGTATGTGGAGACTGCCAAAAATCCTGTTTGGAATTGTTTGACCACTTCATCCTTGACCTTCAATGTCAATTTAGGTTTCAACCTTCTCAATTTCTGCTTAACCGGCTTAACCTCTGGCAAAATTGGTAGCCTGTGCACAACCATGTCTGTGTCCAATCTTGGCATATCTCGATAGGACCAAGCAAACACATCTTTGTAATTTGCCTAGAACCGTGATATCTCATCACACTGCACCTCAGACAGGCATGCCCCAATCTTCACTATTTTTGGGTCATCTTCGATCCTAGATTTATTGAGATGGTCTCCTCAATATTAGGTTGAACACCCTTTTCATGATGCTCCAATTGATATGTGATTTCTTTTGGAGGGTCTTCTTCTTCGACCTCAGTCTCTTCTTCAACCCCCATTAGGTCAAAGTCGAGCTCAAGGTCGAAGTCATAATCAACCTGATCCAATTCCGTTTGCTTATATGGTTCATAAATGGTTTGGACCTTTTTGAAAAATTTAACTTTTCTAGAAAAAATGGGAAAATCTTTTTTTGTTTTTTGAGAGCCTTCAAAAAAATCTTTTCCTGAAGATGAAGGCTCAGTAAAACCTTCAGGAAAAGGGCATTCCACTAGTGGAGTTTTTTTTTGGATGCCATGTCTGTTTGCCAAACAAACGCAGCTTCAAAAGTAAGGGGAGTTTCCTCCCAATTGTTCAAAATAAAAAATTCTAGAGTTGGGGTAATAGCACAAGCCTACTCCCCAAATTCAGAGTCCCTATCTGAGATCACCATTACTGGGCGAGTTGTATCATCCGTCTCTGCTGTAAGGCTCGACTCAAATATGACTTCATCCGGAACTTTTATTGCAACCCAGTCGATGAAGGGTAGCTCATTTGTTCCTTCTTCTCTTTTGACTTCAGTCATGGCGAAGAAGGCTCCAACATGCTTAGAAAAATCCCGCTTCTGTTCTGACTGCGGCCCAGGCTCACCCAATGCTTGGGAAGGCAAAGGTGGAACATATGGTTGCAAGGTTGGGATATAGGGTTTCTGGAATGGGTTAATGTTGTAGTATGAAGGTTTGGACTGATCCTGAGGAGGAGACAGTTGGATCATATGAGAAAGCTTAGGAAAAGTTTCCCTTAAATGAGGGAATTTCTTGTGACCTTTTCTCTCTCCATCCTCTTCTTCCATCTGTTTCTGTCTTTTCCAACATCCTGGTTTAGACCCCAATCCTGCTATAGGAGTAAGCTTTTTAACCTTTACCGGTTCCAACCTCCCTTGCAAGTTAACCCCCAGACCTTCTCCTGGATGGAAATTATACTTTTTCAGCACTTTCTTTACCATCCTCTTTGCAGTAGTCATTTTCTATTCTTTTTCCTGATACCCTCTAGGTATAAAATTGACAGTTCCAAACTAAAAAGAGTGAAATGCAATCTTGTCTGCAGTCATCTCCATGCTTATGTAGGGTACATCAGGGGACACCATGGGAGGAACCAAGTTCTCAGCTAGGACGGTAATCACCTTTTGCTCTCGGATGTATTTTATTCTTTGGTGGAGGGTAGATGGTATGGCCCTAGTCGTATGAATCCACGTCCTTCCTAGAAATAGATTGAAAGCCGTCGGTATATCTATCACCTCAAATGTGATATTAAAGATATATGGTCCAATAGTGACCAGCAGTTCAAAGGTTATTAACCGGAAAACATTCAAAGCCGACCCGTTATTTATTAAAACCGGGGCTATCATGCAACCCTTACAGAGCACAGCTATGTGCAAAGGATCAACATGATGGTACCCTGTTGGGCTAATTTCAGTCTCTGAAAAAGATATGACATTGTGAGATAAAGTTTGCCTAACCATCCTACCAAGTTGGTCTGGTTCAATGCTTTTAGGCACGTTTTCACCCTGAAGCACCCTTAACAGAGAGTCCCTATGCTTTTCTAAATTCAACAATAATCCCAGTATTGAAATCTAGGCAGGGACTTTATTTAACTGCTCGACAACATTAAATTCACTCTTTTTAATTAGTTTGATGAGGTTAGCAGCCTCACTGTCAATTACCTGAGGGGTATCATCCCCTACCTTGGCCTTTCCTTTTGTTTTCTCTTCTTCACATTCCTTCTTCTCTTTCCCAGTTTCCTTCCGTTTCTCCCCCTCTCCTACACATTTCCCTGACTTCATCATGAGGTTTACTTCATTCTTGTTTTCTTCCTCAACTGCCAGAATTGTAGTTGTAAAGCCTTCGCTGTAATTCCATGGTATAGTTGATTTAGAATAAGAAGGCCTTGGGACATTTATCATGAGGGGAGGAAGCTTGGTCCTGGTTGAGGAAGTCTGAGTATGAGGAACATCCACAACCAAGGGTGGAAGCTGTTTTGGTTGAAGGGATGAAGAATTAACCGACGCGGTGAGATGGTCGCAGTTAATGACCAATGGCGGTTTTGACAGAATAGGTGATGAAAAGGTGGATGGACTGCAATTGATGACCAAAGGTGGTTTGGCTATATTCATTTGGGCCATAAGAGAGGAGACCCGGTCCAAAGAAAAGCTAATGTTCTCAGCAACCCGATCATTCCTTTTTGAAATTACATTTATTTCTTTATCCTTATTTCTTCTATCAAAATAAACTTTGACCGTTGTCCCTTGTAAGCACCTTATTTTTGCACCCCCGGAAATGCTAAAAATGAAAACCCCAGCTTTGAGTTTTAGATCAAGTGATAATTTGCAGGAATCGGAGTCCGGATGAAAGTTCTGCGGGCTGGTCAAACTTGAAGGGGATCTGAAAGTTGATTTTGTGCTAAACACCAAATCAGTTGCTTCATCCTATCCTAATGGATAGAGGGCTCCGATACGGTTTTGACGCAATTGAGTTTGCCCAAATCGGAGTCCGGATGAAGAAGATATGAGTTGTCGAAGTTTCCGAGCAGGAAAATCGAAAACTGCACACGTGGCAAAGAAACTGCACACGTGGCAGCAAACACAGCAAAATATCTCTGGGGGAAATCTTTAAATATCCAAAACTTGCCAAATATCTCAGGGACTAAACCAAAATTCCCAGGGGGCAATCTGCGGATATCCAAAAGTGTCAAATTGGTCAAATCGGTCAAGTCGAGGGGCAAATCTGTAAATATCTTGCTTGTATCCGATCATATATGTCGGATACACATGCTTCTCTTCATATCCGACATATATTGGCGGATACAAGAGATTCGTCCATGAGATTCGCGCGGATTGGTTGACAGATACGTGTAGAAAATTAAATTTTGGAAATAATTGTGTTTGTATTCGACATAATATACCGGATACAAAGGAAGTGCAGTGTATCCGACATAATATGCCGGATACAAAGGAAGTGTAGTGTATCCGACATTAAATGCCAGATACAAAAATGTTTCTATAAAAAGGCAACAACAGCCCCATTTCGGGGGTTGGCTTTTCTAGGCTTGCTTCCACCTCTTCCCCCCCATTGTTCCAGGCACGAAAGCCCTTCCTTGTCCCCCACCAAAGCCCAACTTGGGAAGTATGATGATTAGATTTAGGCTCGGTTTGGCCGAGACCACCGGTAAGGCCTGTCGGGCCCACTAAGCCCATTGAACTCAACCAAAGTTATGGTTTCCCAACCTTAACTCAAGAAGCCTTGGGCTTTCAAGCCCAAGCCCAGGTATAGGGCCCCAAGCCTAAGGCCTGGCCCGTTTTGGTACAAATTAAGCAAGATAAACTTAAATCATTTGGCGACCAACTGTGTGGCCCACTTAAGGGCCCACAAAGCAATCTCGGCCCACTTGTGCATAGAAATCACTTAAACCTTTCAATTTGAACCATTAAATAAAATCAATTCATTTGAACCAAGCCCAAAGGGCCTCTCAAGCTAGACTGAGGCCCACCAAGGGACACGTGGGCTCAATCAAGCCCACCAAGGGATCCGCAGGCCTTCCAACGGGGCCTGCCCGATTAGACTCAGATCACTCTAAGCTAAGAAGATAAAATCAAGTAAAGGGACCCACACCACTTTGGTGGTCCCGCCAGACTTAACTAAAACTGTGCATGTTGGGATAGGAATCGGGTGAAACCAATTGAGTTGATTCAAACCAGGGAAACCATGGGACCCATCTTTTGACGGGGTGGACTTGGGTGTCCACGGACTTCCCCAGACTGCAACCGAGAGCTTACTTAGAATCTCAAGCCGCAGACCAGCCCAATAGAAAAACATAGGCACCCAGGTGTCTGCTTGCACCCATCAGGCAGTGGCGACTCCAAATGATCCCGAGGCACGCATGAATCCGCGCGTCTCGTCGTGCGACCGAAATCAAGTGCGCACATCCCTATAGGAGCAATTAACTGTGATGGGTCAAAGGTTATTTCATCAGAGGAGATGACCCCTATAACATTAGACGGGCCTGCCCTATGATGCTGAGGCAACGGGTTTTGACCAATATCTGCTCTGGGAGGATTAGGAGCCCCCGTATTGAAAGACAAGGTATTCTGGTCAATTAAATCCTGAATGGCATATTTCAATGGCCAACACTTGTTAGTAGAGTGCCCTGGTGCACCCATGTGGTAATCACAAGTGGTAGAGGGATCAAAATTTCTTCCCTTTAATGCATTTGGATTCGGCTCTCTCAAAGTGACATATCTTGCTTGCAACAAGGTGGGTAGCAGTTGGGAAGGGGACATTGGAAAGGTGAAAACCTTATTCCTTCTTGCTGCCATCCAGGCATCCCTTTCCTCCTTATTAAAGGCCTTCTTTTGGTCTAAGGGTGCTACTGGAACATTGACCCTTATGGGGGCCTCTTGGGTAGGTGGAATGGATTGTATTGGAGTATGAAAAGGAGCGGGCATATTGATTTGTATGGGCTTGTTGGGGATAGATGGTTGATGTACCATGTTCACCTCCCCTTCTTTTTTGTTCCCATTCTTTTTTATCCCACTTCCCTTCTTCAGATTGGGGTCCTGTTGACTGACCATGGAAGAATGGTCAATTATTTTACCTGACCTAATCCCGTCCTCGATTCGGTCGGCCACTTGTACCAAGGCAGCAAAATTAGTGGTGGTCTTGTGAGACATGGGAAAAAATCACCAGGATGATTCACCCTCCGTCAACACACGGGCTCGACTTAAAATGTGGGAGAGTCGCCACCATTCAGATTTTGAGGTGTGAATGGACACCAAAATATTCAAAAATAATCAAAAAGAGCTAAAAGGCAAATTCTAGAGTAAAAATATCTCTACTTGAAAATTAAATCCAGAGATGGGTAAGGGGATTAGATTATGAATGGGGGAAGGTGTTAGGCACCCCCATTCACCCACACAAGGTGGTTGCCAAGTGTTTGTTCATGCTAAAAAAGTAAGAAAGCTTGCTAAAATCATTAAAAACATTAGAAAAGAATTAAACCAATGTGTGATATCTTCACATGAGAAATCCAAATGGATTCCAGATCCTCTTTTATATCAATATCATTTCTGGAATATCACAAATAGATAGAAATCAAAGCAAAAGTTGCGCAAAACCAAGTTGAGTTAAATCCGAAAAATTCGGTAAAAAATAATGCCATTTGTCTTGAAATCATTCAAATGCAATTTTAAATTGAAGCAAACCAAATCCATTTGAAAGGTTATGGTAAATAAGAGACTCATGCAAAATTTCGATTGAATCCAGTTGAAATCCTAGGAGTTATGCCTCCTTTAAAATTGCTGCTGGACATAATTAAAAGTGGCAAGTAGGCAAGTTTGGAAAATCACCTAGAAAAATTGGCTCCATATAAATTCATGAAATTTGGTGTGATTGAAGTCTGTATAGCCATCTTTCAAATAAAACTAGCTTCATACAAAAATTCATTCGGATGTGCCTTGGGTTGTCTCCCGAACAGGCCCCGAAGATCACAGATTTACCCAGAAAAGTGCTGATGAGCAGTTTTAAGTAAATCTATTACCAACAAAACAAATGGAGTCAAAAAATTATGAAACCAATTGGATTTGAAATTAGACTCATAAAGGAGTGCCCAGAAACAAAAATCACTCGAATTGGATTTAAAACGAACACATGGCACTCAGTCGAAGTGACAGGTTCCGTATTCAGATCTGAATTGACCTATCAACTTCGACAGAGAGGTGTCAAAAATACGCTTGATAGAAATTGATGAAATTTGGTAGGCATAAACTAGACAGCCTCACATTTCCCATGGTTCTAGAATCACTCCAAAATTCATCTGGACGATGAAGTTATGAGTGTAAGTTGGGGTACAGTTGCTGTCAAGTTAAGCCATTTTTGAATAAAAATAACTCAAAACAGTGATAAGAGGTGTGTGATCTGTGCAAGATAGATCAAAATCCTTTGAAAATCATTTAAAGACATTCCAGAATTGCTTGGGGCTATTCATTTCAGATTTATCATAATAAATGCAATAAATCCGAAATATGAGCCTATCCCGCCAAAATCACGTGCTATGTATGTGTAGGCATAAAAATCATTCCAACAACATAGCAAAGATAGCATGCATTCATATCAATCAAAATAGGGTTCTAAAAACAACCTAGGGTTCCGTTCCATTATCGTTTCCCTTAGTTCTCTCTCCCCGTTAAACACGGTTCTTCAAGATAATCTTGGGGTACTTTGAATATGAAACAGTTTACATAAATTCAGAGGCTTATTCAAAAGAGGTTCTAGCACTAGGATCAATCCCCAGTCTCGTTTCTCCTAGATCCCGCGTTCACGTTTTACGGCTAGGGGGAGTCTTGAGATACTTTGAGCCGGGGAAGGGTTTTCATACACACATCAAAGGCCTTATTCTACAAAAAGGTAGAAGAAGAGATCTAGATCTAGAATGTAAAAATAGAAAATAAAAGATGGGTTTGAGGCTTGCCTGGGTTCTGGAAGCAGTTCCGCAGCGGTTCCCCTCTTCACTCGGAGCTCTTCTTGGCAAAAGTTCTTGGCAAGAGTTGTTGGCCATTTGCTTAAGGAGGAGCCTCCTATTTATAGGCAAAGGCTAGGGTTAGGGTTGGTGAGATGGTAGACACAACATAATGTCTAGAGCCCACCAACCTTAACCCTAAGGCTATTTTCGAGATTTCCACTCCTTTAATGAAGGACATGATGGTAAAATGTGAAAACTCTTAGAAAACCCTAATTTTGCTCAAAAAATCATGTATCCGACATATCAGGTCGGATACACGAGTACCTGTATGTATCCGGCATATGTTGCCGGATACATTAAGGTCTACTTGTATCCGACAACTTATGTCAGATACGAAGAGATATACTTGTATCCGACCTGAGTTGTCGGATACAAGGAAAAACTTGTTTTCTCACATTTTTGTGCTGGCTTCAGAGGAGATAATGATTTTTGCTGATTTATTGATCATTTTTACTGTGCAATTTGGGGTGTCTACAGGTCTGATCCACCAAGTGGCTGTAGAATGGTTGGCCTAGTGTACTAATGAAAGTGGAGATCATTTCTGGCTCCAGCATAGGTGGCCTGACTTGAGAGGTAGTCTCCCTCCATCTTTTGGCATACTGCGTTACAGATTCATCCCTTCTTTTGCTCATTCTCATTACATCATACCTGTCTGGCACGATTTCTAAATTAAACTTGTATTGAGCTAAGAAGGCATCTGCTAGGTCTTTCCATCTTCTGATCCTTCCATGGTCTAAGGTGGCAAACCACCTCAAAGCAGTTCCAGTCAAGCTCCTTTGGAAGAGTTGAATCAATATGCCATCATCCTGACTGAACTGGCATAGGGCCCCGCAGTAAAACTTCAAGTGGCTCATGGGGCAGCCAGTGCCATCATATTTGTCTAGGTCTGGGCACTTGAACTTGGCTGGTAGGTTAACATCTGGGTATAGGCACAAATCTTCAAAGTTGGTGCCTCCAAAGTTATTCACCCCTTTCACCTCCCTTAGTTCATCCTGGATCATCTCCAGTCTGTGCATGAATTTCTTTTTCATCTCATCCCTTATCCTCTCTTTTTCTTTTTTCTTTTCTTTTTCTGATTCAACTGTCTCCTCCCTGATCAATATAGGTTCTGGGGTGGGTTTAGAAATGGGTTCAGGAATAGGTTGAATCGGAGGTGGAATATTGATTTGAGGTGGAGGTGTTTGTTTGGAAGTGGAGGCTTGGTTCTGGGCTTGGACTTGTTGGGCCTGCATCGCCAGTAAGTTTTCTAGCATTCGAGCAAGTCCTGCCACTTGCTTTTGCAGCAGGGCAATGTCTTGACTAGGACCATCAGCTTCATTCTCGGCGGGATTCATGGTGCGAGTTCTTGATCTGATCACAGGAGCTATGGTTGCAAATATATTGGTACCTGGATTGAGAAAAATAAAGAAAGATATCAGCACCAATTTAATCTCATTCATACACCTATGAATGCATGTAGGCAGGTTAGGTAAACATGAGTTTAGATTTCTTCCCTTTTTTTTTTATCTTATTATTATTTTTTTTGAGTTGTTGGAATAATCTAGGGCTTCCAACGTATTCCACAAGGTATGAAATGATTGGTACGAAAGACCAACCAAAGAGTTGTTGGAATATTTTAGGGCTTACAACAGGTCCCACAAAGAATGAAAAATGTCTAAAATTCAGAGGCTTTTAGACGGCCCAAAAAGGATGTGTCTAAAATTCAGAGGCTTTTAGACGGCCCAAAGAGATGGATGTTTGAAATTCAGAGGCTTTCAAATGGCGCAAAAAGATTGTGTCTAAAATTCAGAGGCTTTTAAATTGCCCAAAGAAATGATTTGTCTAAAATTCAGAGGCTTTTAGACGGCCCAAAGAAATGATTTGTCTAAAATTCAGAGGCTTTTAGATGGCCCAAAAAGGTTGTATCTAAAATTCAAAGGCTTTTAGATGGCCCAAAGAAATGATTTGTCTAAATTCAGAGGCTTTTAGATGGCCCATGGATATTTTGAAAAAGGTCTGAAATTCAAAGTCTTTCAGAGGCCCAGGGATATTTTTGAAAAAGATCTGAAATTCAAAGGCTTTTAGAGGCCTAGGGATATTTTTGAAAAAGATCTGAAATTCAAAGGCTTTCAGAGGCCCATGGATATTTTGAAAAATTTCTGAAATTCAAAGGCTTTCAGAGGCCCAGTGATATTTTGAAAAAAGTCTGAAATTCAAAGGCTTTCAGAGGCCCAAGGATTTTTTTTCAATCTTCAAGAAATTTTGTTCCACATTTTCATTTTTTTATTTTTTTAAATTTTTTTGAAACATTTTACTCAAACTCATTTTCCATTATCATCTGTTGGGTTAAGTTACATGTTTAGATTAGGTCAAATTTCCTAAAATGAGCTTAACCTTTTGATTTGAATGAGTTTCAAAGAATTTGAATGCCCCTTACCCTTATTGAAGTTTTATTAATTGTTTGTATTACTTAAAGGTGAAATGAACAAGATTTGGTGGAAAAAACTATTAAAATTGAATTTTCAGCGAAAACCACATATATAGTGTGGTCTAGCCTTGCCCGTACTTGAAGTGCGGGCAAGGCCATAGTAAATGTGGTTTACAGAGCTTTTTTCATTTTTTTCCCTTTTTTACATGGTTTGATCACTTTAATTGCTCATCCAAACATACGGCTCACCCTTGCAAGGCTTCTAAACTGTCCCAAAGTGGACTTTGATCCTATTTGCATAAATACTCATGAGGGTATATGCTCCCTCAAAATTAGACACCATATTCAGGGATTTTGAACCTTTGGTTGCCTCTTATATGAACTTTGGGTAAGATCAATTCTGATAAGAGTTAACAACTCTTCCTGTGGGCTACACCAATCTTAAGATACAGATCTCATTGGGAACAATTTCATCCCAAACATATGGACACCGTGACACTTACATGACATGAAAGTAATGCTAAACTTAAGGTTATCTTGTTATCTTGTTTACCTTCAATATGGCATTCACATTATGCCTTGACTTGTGAACCATACAAATGGCCTTCCCTCAATTACAAACCCATTTCCCCACGTAATTGTGTACTTTAGCTAAAAACGTGTATCTCCACCTTCAATCATAGGGGTTTTGGGTTTTGGTTTAATGGCAACTTAGATCTCAAGTCCAGTGATGACCAGAATCAAAGATCCACATTGTCATCACATCATTGACTCAAAGTTCTAAGGTTAATGTTTTCACTTTCGCTTTCCGAAGTAACGTCTTCGTTGCTCCAAGCTACACACATTCGTGTTCAACTTCCTATAGGTTATGGGTAGGCTGTGTAAAAAAATAAAAATGTGCACAGTGCATTTGTAAATATTGGGTGCATTCACAACGTCCTAGCCCATTGCCACTCTTTTTTGCAGCCATGCATATAGGCATTTACAAACCAAAGCATAATACAGGAATCATATTTAAAGTAAACAAACACAAGTAAACAAAGCAATCCTATAGCACCTAAGCATGCTTACAAAAATCACCCAAACATGAAAACATGTGATCATGTTATACAACCAAATAATACATCAAAGAGAACATGCTGAAAATTAAAACATACTATCATGAAAATACAGCAAGAAATAAGCATGGTTTAACAAAACAAAAACCTCCTCTACGCATGTTTCTAGAAATAATCCTATAAATCAGAATTAAGCATGTTTCTACCCCCATGAAATTTTAAACCATAAATCAGATTTAAACATATCAAACATACTTAAGAACACAAAATAGCAAGCCAATCAAAACACAAAAAAATGAACAAATACACCAAAAGGCTGAAATCCACAAGTCCCGAGTGGAGTTGCAAGTTGTGAGACATGGAAAATCAATTTAATGACTTCCTAATCATCACACGGGATTCATTAGAACAAGGAGTCGCCACGATTCCTTTTAGGTGTGAATGGATACCGAAATATCAAATCAAGGAGATATAAATTAGAGTAAAAATAACTCTAGTTTAAAATTCAAAACAAAAACAAAACAACCAGAGATGGGTAAGGGGATTAGGTTATGAACAGGGGAAGGTGTTAGGCACCCCTATTCATCCACACAAGGTGGTTGCCAGGTATTGTTCATGTTAAAAATAAAGAAGGCTTGCTTAATAACAAAAAATCATAAAAGTAACAAAAGTGTACGGTTTTTCATATGGATATCTCGATTAATTTAAAACTTTCAATATGATCACCATTCTAAGGGTTTCATGACTGAAATAAAATTGAGATAAAATCAAAGAAAACCAATCTAAAGTGAAACCTGAAAAACTATCTTTAGGTTAAACCATTAAAAGGTTGAAAAACTAAATTGGAATCTCTTGATTAGAAAATTGAAGAATAAAGTTCTTTGGAGTACAGATCTGATCCAGATCTCTCATTAGTGGAGAGATAGAACCCCAATTAACCCATGTTCATGAAAAAAAAAATCAAAAGGGAGAGTTTAGACCATAGGATTCTCCAAAATTAAAACCACTTCACAATCACATCATGAAACCCTATAGGTTACTTTCAGGCTTTTGGTTTTAAATCTACCATATAGATCATGGTAGATCCAGAATCCTAGCCAAAATCAAGAAAACAGTGATGTAGGTGCAATGGTGTGAAAAATCCAAACCATAGGAGGAAGTGGGGATCTCATGCTATAAACAACCTGGATCCATAAGATTCTTCCAGATTCAGAATAAAACACTTACATAACATCCACAGAATAATAAAAACCACATATCACAGATTATAGCACATGGGGGTCTACCCTACGGATCCACCTATTCTCTTTTCCCCTAGCTCTTTCTTCACGTTTTACGGCTAGAAAGGAGTCTTGAGGTACTTGGAGGTAGGTTTGGGAATACAAACACAAACAAGAGGCCTTATTCTACAAAAAAAGAGAAGAACAGATTATAGGGTTCTATTCTAAGAATCCACCTGTTCCCCTTTCCTCTAGCTCTCTTTTCACGTTTTACGGCTAGAGAGGAGTCTTGAGGTACTTGGAGGCAAGTTTGGGGATATAAACATAAGAAGTCCTTATTCTACAGAAATGGAGAAGATCTAACTACCTCTAGAATTAAAAACAGAAAATAAAAAAGAAAAGGGATTTACCTGGATTGAGAAAGCAGAAAAGCAGGGATTCCCTTCTTCACTTGGAGCTCTTCAGGCTTCTGATTCTTGGCCCTTTGCTTGAGGAGAGGTCCTCTACTTATAGGCAAACCCAGGGGCATGGTTGGTCTAAGGGATATGCCAAGATAGAGTTTCAGAAGATTCCAGATTGAGTTAAAAACAGAGATAATGCCAATCCATTGAACCATAGAGGATAAACAAGAGGATTCGAATCTCCCAGAGAGAGATTTGAGTGCACATAAGGCTCAAAAATCGAGAAAGGATAAATTCGCTCAAAAAACCCACGCCCGAATATATAATGCGGGCATGTCTTGCCCGCATTCTCAATACTGGCACGGCATGCCCGTATATAAATTGCGGGCACGACCAGCCCGCAGATAAAATGCGGGCATTGCATGTTTGACCAAATTTTACACTTTTTTGACCTGTTTCAAATCCCAATTACATATTTTCAATTATTTTCTCATTTTGTAGTGCAATGTGGGGTGTCTACAAAATGACGGCCTACTCAGGGTTTCGTCATCCAATGCCGGCCTACTCCGGGTATCAGCATTGACACCAGGCCTACTCAGGGTTTTTGGCTGCTCTACACCGGTCATGGCAACACCCAAGGCCATGCAATTACACCAACAAACAATACCATCACATTACTAAGCTTAGACATGGATCCAGGTAAAGCTAAATCAAAACAGTAAAACAATTTCATAAACTCACTGTGCGCGCGTGGGAAACGCGGCACGGGGCAAATTCGGAGTCGGCACCGCCTGATGGGGTGCAGGCGGACACCTGGGTGCCTAATCTTGTCTATTTAGGGTTTTTGGGTCTGCGGCTTGAGATTCTAAGTCGGTTCTCGGTTGCGGGCTGGGGAAGTCCGTAGACACCCCAATCCACCTCGTCGGATGATGGATCCCGTGGGTTCCCTATCTTGAGTCAGCTTTTCACTTTGGTTCTCACCCGGTTCCTAATCCCGCATGTAATTCAGATTGAGTCTTGGCGGGACCACCTGAGTTGGTGTGGGTCCCTTTAGTTGATTTTATCTCTTCTTGCTTAAGTGATCTGGATCTGATTGGGTGGGCCCTGTTGGAAGGCCCACGGTGTCCTTGGTGGGCCTGGGTAGGCCCATGTACCCTTGGTGGGCCTCAGCCTAACCCTGAGAGGCCCTGTGGGCTTTGGATAATGGGTTGGTTTTACTTAGGGTTTAGATTCGAATTATTAGGTTGTTTTCATGCAAAAGTGGGCCGGATGGGTCCGTGGGCCCCTTGGGTGGGCCCACATGATGGCCAAGGGTATTTTTAGACTTATATTCTTTATATTTGAGCCAAAGTGTGCTGGTCATTGGGCTTGGGGCCCATGATCCAGGCTTTGGGGCTTTGAAAGCCCAGTTCCTTTTAGGGCTTGTGCCCTAACTCGGTTCGGTTGGTGGGTTTTAGCGGGCCCGGAAGGCCCTAGCCCCTGGTCTCGGCCAAACCATACAATTCATGCACTCATTCATATCATGGTTCGGGCGGGCCGCATTGGTTGGGCCCATCCGATTAGCTTGATTCATTTTTACTTAGATTATTTGATTAGCATGCATTTGGTTCATTGGGCTTGGTGGGCCCCGTTGGAAGGCCCACAAGTGTGCCAAGCTGGACCGGTTGGTCCGAGTCCCAAGTTGGGTTTCCGGGTGGATCGGAAACCCTGTTGGTTCAGTTGGTTTAGCTCCGAGTCATTCAAAATTCGGCAAAGGATCAATGAGATGCAAAAAATCATGCTGCTGTGTGTATCCGGCAACTCAGGCCGGATACACAGGGTCTTCAGGTGATCCGGCCAAAGCTGCCGGATACACAGAAGCCTTAGGTTATCCGGCCTTAGTTGCCGGATAAACCTAGGCTACAGGTGATCCGGCCTGAGTTGCCGGATCACCCTGCAGTGGCCATTTTTGGGCATTCTGCCACTGGGGGTGACTTCCAGGGGTTCCCAGGAGCATGTAGAAGGTCTTGTGGGCTCCTGGATGAGCCCACGCAGGTTCAGGTTTGGGAGAAGCCACACTTGGCTTCTCCTTTTAGCTTCTTCAGCAAAACAGATGGGGGCTGGGGGTGATGGAGCATGCTTGCACACAAAAGGAGAACAGCAATAAACTATAGGCATGAGTCATGCATTAGACAAGTAAAATCATAAAGAAAGGAGAGAGGAGGGGGGCTTATCGTGGGGATACATTTGATCATATACCAAGGAGGAACATACTCCTCCTATAAATGCCTAGAAACAGCACCCTAAGATAACTACCAAGGCAAGATGTGAATAAAATCCCATGCTTAAGGGAGAACCCCACGTGGACCTCCTAACCGGATGGATTCTTAGACCATAAAAAAAGGAACTAGAGCATGCTTAAACAGGACAGGGACATGGCCCTCATGCAAAAGAAGAATCCATACAAAATATTTTCAGAAAAATCTAAATTTATTATATGTTGAACACAATGTGGTGGGGAACAATACCTGGGGTTCTTGAACCCTTGAGCAAGGTGGAGCCCCCTCCTTGAGGCTTGAACAGCAGCTGGGGCTCCTCCTTTGGCACAACAGCAGCTCCTCCTCTTTGCTTCAACCGGAGAAAGGAAAAGGAAGGAAGGCCAAGGCTTGGGGGGCTTTGATCTTTGCTTGGAGGTGAAAGGGGGTTGAGAGAGGTGAAGAAGATGGGATTCGGGGTGGGTAGGTGAGAGAAGAGAGCTAGGAAACCAAAGAAACAAAGGCCAACCCCGGAAATGAGCTGCTGTTTGCTATTTATAAGCAAACTTAATGTATCCGGACTTGAAGTCCGGATACACTAAGGCTCCTTTGTATCCGGACTTGAAGTCCGGATACACTAAGGCTCATTTGTATCCGGTCTTCAAGTCCGGATACAAACACAATCATTCGAAAATTAAATGCCGCTGCGGATTTGTCGGGCGATCGGCGCGGATCTCGCGCGAATATCTTGATGTATCCGGTCCTCAAGTCCGGTCATGAAGGGAAGCTAGTGTATCCGGTATATGTGACCGGATACAAATCGGAAAATTACGGATTTGCCCTTCGACTTGACCGATTTGACCGATTCGACCGATTTGACCCTTTTTGATATTTACGGATCGCCCGTACGAAATTTTTATATTTAAGATTTAGTCCCTGAGATATTTTGCTGCGTTGGCTGCCACGTGTGCAGCTTTTGCGCCACGTGTGCAGTTTCCGGCTTTTGCTACTCGGAAACTTCGACAGATCATATCTCGTTCATCCGAACTCCGATTTGAGCAAACTCAATTGTGTTAAACTCGTATCGGAGCCCTCTATTTAATGACATGGGGCTAAGAACTTGGCACGGATTCCGAGAAAAAGTCAACTCTTGGCTTTTCCTTAAGTTTGACTGCCCTTAGAACCTTTATCCGGACTTCGATTCCTGCAAACCCAGTTGCGCTGGAACCGTGTCGGGATTCTCCATCCATTGGACTAAATTAGGGTATTTGGCACGGAAATCGAGGAAAAGTCAACTCTTGGCTTTCCCTCAAGTTTGACCGCCCGCAGAACCTTTATCCGGACTCCGATTCCTGCAAACCCAGTTGCGTTGGGACCGTGTCGGGATTCTTTATCCAACGGGATAGACCAAGGTTAGCCAAATTTCACTTGATTAAAAGGTCAACTTTTCGCCTCTCAGGGTTTGACTTTTTAGCCGGGTTTTACATTTTCTGGCTTTTTGGGAGCGCAAAAATGAGGTGCTTACAGCTGCCCCTATTTGCCGGAATCAATTTTTTGTTGGAGGCTCCTCGCTCCATTCTGTCTTTGCCCATTACTTATTCTGACTTGGTAATTTCTCTTTTCTTTCTTGATTGCATTCAAAGTTGCCTTCCCCAATCTCTGACTCATTCGCCAGCGGCTTTGGCTTCATAAACTTGGTCAATCGAGGTGTGAATACACGGTGATGACTCTTTCTGCGTCCCATGTGTGAGTACACGGTGACGGTTTTCTGCGCATCAGCGTGTGAATACGCAGTGATGGCTTTTCTTCGTCCCATGTGTGAATACACGGTGACAGTTTTTTGCGCATCAGCGTGTGAATACGCAGTGATGGCTTTTCGCGTCCTGTGTGTGAATACACGGTGACGGTTCTTTTGCGCATCAGCGTGTGAATACGCCGTGATGGCTTTTCTTCGTCCCATGTGTGAATACACGGTGACGGTTCTTTTGCGCATCAGCGTGTGAATACGCCGTGATGGCTTTTCTTCGTCCCATGTGTGAATACACGGTGACGGTTCTTTTGCGCATCAACGTGTGAATACGCCGTGATGGCTTTTCTTCGTCCCATGTGTGAATACACGGTGACGGTTCTTTTGCGCATCAGCGTGTGAATACGCAGTGATGGCTTTTCGCGTCCTGTGTGTGAATACACGGTGACGGTTCTTTTGCGCATCAGCGTGTGAATACGCCGTGATGGCTTTTCTTCGTCCCATGTGTGAATACACGGTGACGGTTCTTTTGCGCATCAGCGTGTGAATACGCAGTGATGGCTTTTCGCGTCCTGTGTGTGAATACACGGTGACGGTTCTTTTGCGCATCAGTGTGTGAATACGCCGTGATGGCTTTTCTTCGTCCCATGTGTGAATACACGGTGACGGTTCTTTTGCGCATCAGCGTGTGAATACGCAGTGATGGCTTTTCGCGTCCTGTGTGTGAATACACGGTGACGGTTCTTTTGCGCATCAGCGTGTGAATACGCCGTGATGGCTTTTCTTCGTCCCATGTGTGAATACACGGTGACGGTTCTTTTGTGCATCAGCGTGTGAATACGCCGTGATGGCTCTTCTGTCTGTCTCAAATTTTGTTAGTACCTGTAGGAGTTCAAGTGAAATTTAGTCAATTAGAATTTATTTGTTTTATGCAAAATTATGTGCAAATTCAAGTAATTTCTCCTTTGTTGAAACCTTTTGGGGATTCACCAAATGTCCGGATTTTTCTTCCAGAAGTGGGTCCATGGCGGGACCAGTAATCTTTGGGTCAGTCACCTGACACTCTCATTTAGACTTAGGAAAATGTGCCATCTGGCACTCCCTGTAGGTGTCTCAACATTTTGGCCTTCAATGGCATGCCCCTGTTAGAAATGAGGGGAGTTATTTCGGGTTCAGGGGGTTTCTTTGGTACTACCCCGCCCTGGTTTTTCTTTGATTTTCTCTCTCTCTTTTTCTTTCTCCTTTTCCCCTACCCTTGGTTGGGGGTTGTGTAAGGGATTTTTTCTTTGATTGATTCTCTCATTTGGGTTTGGTGCCCCACCCCAGTTTTAGGGCCCTGACAATTTCCATGGATCATGACACACAATGATCAAAGAGGACTTATCCGTAGGACGAAATGTAGGCTTTGTTTCCAGTGTTTAGAAATGAAGAATAAATAGGTTCAAACCCTATACAGCTTCACTCTATGGGTAACCATTATGTCTAGCCAAAGTTCTTCTCTGTCTTTTATGGTTCTGTCATTGCCAGCTTGCCCAAGATTCGATGTTACATTCTCTGCAATCAAAAAGGACTTCATAGTAGGACGAAATGTAGGCTGGGCTCAAGGGTTCAAAAGAAAGGATATAAAGGCTCGAAATTGACGTATGGGTTAAGAGCCATGTCTTGTCCACCCCCTTTTTTGTTAGGGCTTGCTTCACCTTTGTTCCTGCAACTTAGCTTCTTCCCATTTTTTCCATTTTTGTTCTTTTCTTTCTTTCCCTTCTTTCTTGGGTATTCTGCCCCAATTCTTGATTCTTGCCCTCGGGGTTTGCCCCGGCTTTCGTTCTCTTCTTTTTTTCTTTTCTTTTCTTTTCTTTACTTTCGAGGGACTGCCCCCAGTTATTTCTTGAAGTTCTTGATTTCTGGGGGCTCTTTCCTTTCCTCATTTCTGTCCCCTTTGTTCTTAGGGTGCTTTTCGCTCTGTCCTATCTCCACCTTCCTCCTCTTTGCGTCTCCAACTGTACGAATCTTTATGCCCCAGTTTTGGAGACAAGACATGGTAGGTTAAATGAAGGAATTGTTAGGCTCAAAGTGTTTTGCTAGGATTTCATCTAGTGTCAGATGATTTTTGGATGAGATCAAGGATGGCCTTTCTTCCTTTCACAGAGAATGTAACACTTAATTACTTTTGCATGATTAGCTGGCTCGAGAGCCACTCTTCTTCTTTGTTCATCATTTTTTTTTGACTTTTTGACTTTACCCCAGTTTGGGGTGGCTAGACATAACGTGGGTTAGAAATGAGACGATCAAGCTCAACACGTTTAACTAGCGGAATTTATTTGAAGTATCTTAGCCAAAAGATGGCCTTTCATCATTTCATTGAGATCATTGATCCTGGATTATGTCAGTGACCTTTGACTAGTATAGGCACCCTGCCCTTTCTTTTCTTTTCTCCCATATCACAATTTGCCCCTTTGTTTGGCGAGGTAGGTTTCTGATGTGATGTTAGGGGGATCCCTTAGCTATGTTGAGACCCGCACAGTTTGTGCTGTTTGGCACGTTCCATTTGTCAAATTTGAGTGTTCAGGTTTGTCCCGAGATCATGGTCATGCCTTGGTGTGGCTGAACACTTCAGTGATTTCCCAAAAGATTTCATAATCTTGCAAAAAGAAATATGCTGTCCAGTTCAGAGTTTTTAAAGAAAAGAAAGCATAAGCAAAAACAGGAAATCAAACTATGCAAAAGGGTGGCCGATGTAATCGGCGTTCTTGGAATTCAGTTGCATGCCATGGATGGGAGCTTTCAAGTGCTCTTCTCATCATAATCCTCTCCTTCTTGTGGGGAGATGGGTGGTTCGGATGTCCGAATCTGTGCTAGCATGTCAAAGATGTCTTGTCTTTCAGTGGACCTTGGCTTCTCGAGCATTTCCCTCAAGAATCCTTGATCAATCAGATCTTGAATGTCATGCCGTAGGTCCCAGCATCGGCTTGTGTGGTGCCCTGGAGCACCAGAATGGTACTCGCACCACTCCGCAGCATTGTAGCTTCTAGCATTAACCAATCGAGGGTTCGGGGGCTTAATCCGCACATACCCCTCCTTTAGCAGCATTGGTAGTAACCCAGCCGGTGTATATGGTAGTGGGGTGAAAACCCTCCTTAGTTTGGCCTCCATTTCTTCTCTTGTCCTCCTTGGTGGGCCCTCTGAATGATCCATCCTTTTGTTGTGCTGCCCTTTGCTACGGTAGACAGTTGGCTTCTTCGGGGGCTGGGGAACATCTGCCGCTATGGCTTTTCCCTTCTCCCTTTGCCTTCGACCATCTGCTATGGTTAGTGGAGGGCTCACTTCTTGGCGGCTCAAGGGTATCCATTCTTTCATGCTTTTGATTTCTTCTTCGAGAACCCTTACTCTGACTCGCAGCTCGAAATCTTCTTCCCTCCATGCTTCCCAGCGTTTATTCCACGCTTCTTCTCTGTCCTGTATTATTTGCCATAATATACGGAAAAGGTCCACCATCTCGCGAACCACCGGAAGCATTCCTGAAGTGCTATCCATGTTGGCTGTTGACACGGTCCCTGACAGGAGAGATAAACATTAGAAGGCAGAATACATGATGTGAAATGCCAAGATGCATGATGATGCTGAGGACTTCAATTAATCTCTCTTTTTTTCTTTTTTTTTTTCAATTTGGCGGAGGGTCGAACTTGAGCTCCCCAACTTCCAGAAGATCTTGGACGGCATGACGAAGGCTCCAACACTCATCAGTGTCATGCCCCGGTGCTCCTCTATGGTAACCACATGTCTTGGCTGGGTCAAACCCTTTACTCGCGGACGCCCTTCTACTTGGTGGAACCTGCTCCAGGTGTCCTTCTTGCAACAAGGTGGGCAGTATTTCTGCCAGGGTATATGGGAGCTGTGTAAACACACGGTTCTTTCTTCCTTCCTTGGTCAGAGGCTCCTTTAGCCGAGCCGGGGTGATACTGGCATGGGGACGGTCACTCCCTCTCTTGCGCTTGGCAGATCGGACCTGGTTGATCGTTCCTTCATACCTCGTGCCTTCTTCCCCCCCCCTGGGAGGATTCTGCCATGGAGCCTCTTATCTTTCCATCCCTAACTGCATCTTCGATCCTGCCTGCTGCCATGACTAGGTCGGTGAAGTTCGCGGCGCCCTGTCCTAACAACATTGTGAAGTATGGTTGCCCCAGCGATGGGATGAACAACGAAGTCTGTTCTTGTTCAAGGAGCGGGGGTTGCACCACGCTTGCTAATTTCATCCATCTTTTAGCGTAGTCTCTCACAGACTCGCTATTCTTCCTTGATAACCTTTGCAATTCTGCCCGGGTTTGAACCATCTGGCTATTCAAACGATACCGTTGGATGAACACGGCGGCCAAGTCGTTCCACGTCTTAATTTTGATTTTATCCAGACTCAAAAACCAATAGTAAGCCGTGTCAGTCAACGACTTATGGAAGAATCGTACCATGATCTGTTCTTCCTTGGCATACTGGCACATGTCGCTAGAATATGCTCTTAGGTGGTTTAGTGGGCAACCCGTGCCGTCGAATTGATGTAGCTCAGGACATTTGAACTTAGCTGGGAGCTGGATGTCCGAAAAGAAGCAAAGGTTTTCAAGCGTAGCCTCGTTCTGCACTGTACTAGGCTGGACCTGTTTGAGGAGTTCTCTCATGGTGGCCATTTCTGCCCTGTTTTCTTCTCTTACTGTTGCCAATTTTCCTTCAAACTGCGCTTCCTGAGTTCTGTACCAGTCTTCGTCATCTTGCCCCAGTTGAGCTGGTGCGAACTGATCTTGCTGTATGATATGGGAAGGTGCTGCTAGTGGTGGCTGTAGTGGTGCCTCGGGAGGCGGATGCCCCGGGTATAGTGGTGGTGCCATCTCTGCTTGTGGTGGGAGATGTGGCTGTGGCTGCTGGGTGGCCGGCACTGCGGATGGCGCTTGCTTCAGTTCTATTAATTCTGCCCTTAGTTCTTGGATGACGGACCCCATGCCGTCAATTCGCTGTTGCATCTCATTCACTACTGGCCCATGGCTAGATTCTGCCGCGTGTTGCCCCGGCGGTGTCGGCTCTCCTTGTTGGTCCATATCGGGCCTTTTCCTTGGTCTTAACAGGTATGGACTTCTGCAAGCACTTTCTTGGTACCTGAGGACAGTTAACAAGTCTTAGTGCAATTTTGCATGAATACACAACTTTATCTGATTTATTTATTTTGTTTTCTGATATGTTTCGCCTAACTAATCTATTTTAGCTACCCGTAGGTAACAAGGGGAGCGAACCTGATTTTTGAAAACTGATCTATTTCAGACGCTCGGAGGCGACTGGGAAAGAGAACCCTAATGACCGAATCTATTTTAGCTACCCATAGGCAACTCGGAGAGAGAACCCTATTTTTGAAAACTGATCTATTTTAGACGCTCGGAGGCGACTGGGAAAGAGAACCCTAGTGACCGAATCTATTTTAGCTACCCGTAGGCAACTGGGAGAGAGAACCCTATTTTTGAAAACTGATCTATTTTAGCCGCTTGGAGGCGACTGGGAAAGAGAACCCTAGTTTAGACGCTCTGAGCTTTACGTCTTGGGTGTTTTTAAACACTTGCCGGGTTTTGCGATCTCCATGGGGGGATGCAAATAAAGGAAATTAGGTGGTCGCAGCGACCAGGAATATTGCAATTATTTAAGAAGAGGTGGTCTGTCTGAGACCGAGTTGCCCTATTGGAGGGAATTAATTCTTTTATTCCAAGTTTTTGTTTTGTTAAAATTTAAACAATATAGTAGCGTGCAAATGAAACCATGTTTCAAATAAGAGGCGCCGCCGCGGCGCCAAGTATATCATGCTGATCACAAATACGACAGGTGATGACACCGTCAGGTGGTCTTGCAGCCAAATGCGGAGAAGGGGAGCGCACCCTTGAAACCTCCGAGTTCCGTTTTTGGACAAAGTCAGGGAATGGAACAGTTGAGCCAGGATCAGTGGCATGATTCGGTACCCTGCCCTGAGTTGATCCACAATTTCCATGAGGGCCAAATTAATGGTGTCTCCCCCAGTTGGAGAGAAGATTTGCGACAGAACCACAAGGGTAAAGGTGTCAAACCAAGCCCGGGGTCTTTCCTGCTTTTTGTTTCTTATTTTCTCAGCTAGGAATGTTTTGGAGACCCGAGTAAATGATTTGTCACCTCCTAAGGTCTGGAATTCTCCCCTTGAGAGGCCAAAGAAAACACAAGCTTCATTCTTGTAGCTTTCTTTGAGACTTGGCCTAGCGGGTTCTCCTAAGTCACGAAATCGGAGGAACAAGTCAAGTTCCTCAATTGTGGGAGTCAACTCGTTGACCCCGAATCGAAACACTGAAAGCTGGGGATCCCAGAAAAGCAGGGCTGCTTGGATCATATCCCAGTTAATCGGCACATTTAACAGGGACAAAGTCTGTCCCATGTGGTATTTGTGCTCCCATTCAATCTGCTCACTCCCTTGGAGCTGCCTTGTCCGAGAACGGATCCAGGGGGTATCCCAGGCGCACTTCTGTATCCTAGGGAAGCGGACTCTCTCAGATGAGGACGAAGATGCCATGCCAACTATCCTATCAAAATTCCAAATCAATTCGAGTTTCTACATCAAACTCTCAATTAGTCCTAAGACATGTATAACAATAAGCAAAGGAATGACCACTAGCAATCCTAACATGCTTCAAAAATAAAGCCAAAATTAAAGCAGTGCAGAAATTAACTCAGGCACACATGGTGTGTGGTCCTAAGGGTTGGAGCCAATGAAGGCACGACTCCTAGACATACCCGTGTAGAGGAGCACATTCAAGTCCCGATCAGTCTTTCTGTCTTTCGTCTGTTCTTTCATCTGCTTCCGGTGTCGGATCACAGCAAAAATTACAACTTGCCATTGAGGGCGAATTTTTACAAGATATTTGCAAAAATTGCAAAGAATTCATCCTTAAAGCTGTTGGGAGCCAAAAGGAAGGATACAAATTGCTTCTAAAGCAGGTAGGCTAAAAATCTCTAGATCTAGGGTTTAGTGCCCATGTTCTGATCTGGCATGCTTTCATCTGTTTGTCTGATCTGGCCGGCTTTCGTCTGCTCTAAAAGACCAATCTGGACTTAAAGCGCTCCTAGCAGACTCTAATGGGTCAGGACCCATAGCATACAGGACTCCATGCATGGATCTGGGGAGGTCCCCCTGATCAAAATTAGGTGAGCTTCCTAAATTAGGGCTGAGGTCGCCCGTGATCTAGGGTTTACTCAATTTGATGCAAAAAACGGGGGTTGCTGCCCCTGATGGACTCTGAGTTTTATTCTGATTTTATTCATCATTCACATCCTACTCACCCTCTCATGGTCAACGCAAGGTTTAATCAGAAACGTTAGGTGGGGAAGGATACCCAGCCCGAGACATAAGCCTACAAGGGTCTGGACCAGTACTGGATCCTCGCGTGCCACGGCGAGAAACCAGTGGTGCTAATGGACTCCAGAAAACTGGGGGGATGGTTTTACCCTGCTTTCCCCGGCAAGCCACGGGAGCGTAGGTGCTAATACCATCCCAAAGATCAGTTCATAGTAAGAAGAAGGGTAGGCTGCTAGAGAGGTCTAAGTTTTGGTAAAGAAGTAGCAATGTCCGAGTCGCTCATCTATCAAAGGTTGGATCATTCACGCATCCTCCGTCGTGCGTGTCACCCCACGCAGTTTTATTACACAAACTGTGGGAAATTAAAATTTACATCTATGCAATCATCCATCCACGGTGTGGTGGTGTGCCCGTGTGTGCGGTTGGGCTGCGTGCTTGTGCCTATACGGGTGAGTTTCGTCTGGATTTAGGTGATAGAGGAATCCCTACTGCCTCGTACAGTAAAGTGCAGAATTGGCACGTTTTACGATGTCCTGGGAGAATCCCCAGGTAAGTGGAGGGTCACAGGGGACCTCTTAAATTCCACTTGCCTTAGGCAATTATCGCGTCCTTGTGGCAGGACCCCCAGAACACGTATTTACGTGTATTCTGTACCTTGCTAAGCGGGGTAGCAAGAGTTCCTAGAATATCGCCTAAGTCACTCTTATGCTGACTCGGTCTAAGCGGGGTTCTACTGGGCTGAGTAGTCCCCAGTGGAGTCGCCAGGCTGTGCGCGCGTGGGAAACGCGGCACGGGGCAAATTCGGAGTCGCCACCGCCTGATGGGGTGCAGGCGGACACCTGGGTGCCTAATCTTGTCTATTTAGGGTTTTTGGGTCTGCGGCTTGAGATTCTAAGTCGGTTCTCGGTTGCGGGCTGGGGAAGTCTGTAGACACCCCAATCCACCCTGTCAGATGACGGATCCCGTGGGTTCCCTATCTTGAGTCAGCTTTTCACTTTGGTTCTCACCCGGTTCCTAATCCCGCATGTAATTCAAATTGAGTCTTGGCGGGACCACCTGAGTTGGTGTGGGTCCCTTTAGTTGATTTTATCTCTTCTTGCTTAAGTGATCTGGGTCTGATTGGGTGCGCCCTGTTGGAAGGCCCACGGTGTCCTTGGTGGGCCTGGGTAGGCCCATGTACCCTTGGTGGGCCTCAGCCTAACCCTGAGAGGCCCTGTGGGCTTTGGATAATGGGTTGGTTTTACTTAGGGTTTAGATTCGAATTATTAGGTTGTTTTCATGCAAAAGTGGGCCGGATGGGTCCGTGGGCCCCTTGGGTGGGCCCACATGATGGCCAAGGGTATTTTTAGACTTATCTTCTTTATATTTGAGCCAAAGTGTGCTGGTCATTGGGCTTGGGGCCCATGATCCAGGCTTTGGGGCTTTGAAAGCCCAGTTCCTTTTAGGGCTTGTGCCCTAACTCGGTTCGGTTGGTGGGTTTTAGCGGGCCCGGAAGGCCCTAGCCCCTGGTCTCGGCCAAACCATACAATTCATGCACTCATTCATATCATGGTTCGGGCGGGCCGCATTGGTTGGGCCCATCCGATTAGCTTGATTCATTTTTACTTAGATTATTTGATTAGCATGCATTTGGTTCATTGGGCTTGGTGGGCCCCGTTGGAAGGCCCACAAGTGTGCCAAGCTGGACCGGTTGGTCCGAGTCCCAAGTTGGGTTTCCGGGTGGATCGGAAACCCTGTTGGTTCAGTTGGTTTAGCTTCGAGTCATTCAAAATTCGGCAAAGGATCAATGAGATGCAAAAAATCATGCTGCTGTGTGTATCCGGCAACTCAGGCCGGATACACAGGGTCTTCAGGTGATCCGGCCAGAGCTGCCGGATACACAGAAGCCTTAGGTTATCTGGCCTTAGTTGCCGGATAAACCTAGGCTACAGGTGATCCGGCCTGAGTTGCCGGATCACCCTGCAGTGGCCATTTTTGGGCATTCTGCCACTGGGGGTGACTTCCAGGGGTTCCCAGGAGCATGTAGAAGGTCTTGTGGGCTCCTGGATGAGCCCACGCAGGTTCAGGTTTGGGAGAAGCCACACTTGGCTTCTCCTTTTAGCTTCTTCAGCAAAACAGATGGGGGCTGGGGGTGATGGAGCATGCTTGCACACAAAAGGAGAACAGCAATAAACTATAGGCATGAGTCATGCATTAGACAAGTAAAATCTTAAAGAAAGGAGAGAGGAGGGGGGCTTATCGTGGGGATACATTTGATCATATACCAAGGAGGAACATACTCCTCCTATAAATGCCTAGAAACAGCACCCTAAGATAACTACCAAGGCAAGATGTGAATAAAATCCCATGCTTAAGGGAGAACCCCACGTGGACCTCCTAACCGGATGGATTCTTAGACCATAAAAAAAGGAACTAGAGCATGCTTAAACAGGACAGGGACATGGCCCTCATGCAAAAGAAGAATCCATACAAAATATTTTCAGAAAAATCTAAATTTATTATATGTTGAACACAATGTGGTAGGGAACAATACCTGGGGTTCTTGAACCCTTGAGCAAGGTGGAGCCCCCTCCTTGAGGCTTGAACAGCAGCTGGGGCTCCTCCTTTGGCACAACAGCAGCTCCTCCTCTTTGCTTCAACCGGAGAAAGGAAAAGGAAGGAAGGCCAAGGCTTGGGGGGCTTTGATCTTTGCTTGGAGGTGAAAGGGGGTTGAGAGAGGTGAAGAAGATGGGATTCGGGGTGGGTAGGTGAGAGAAGAGAGCTAGGAAACCAAAGAAACAAAGGCCAACCCCGGAATGAGCTGCTGTTTGCTATTTATAAGCAAACTTAATGTATCCGGACTTGAAGTCCGGATACACTAAGGCTCCTTTGTATCCGGACTTGAAGTCCGGATACACTAAGGCTCATTTGTATCCGGTCTTCAAGTCCGGATACAAACACAATCATTCGAAAATTAAATGCCGCTGCGGATTTGTCGGGCGATCGGCGCGGATCTCGCGCGAATATCTTGATGTATCCGGTCCTCAAGTCCGGTCATGAAGGGAAGCTAGTGTATCCGGTATATGTGACCGGATACAAATCGGAAAATTACGGATTTGCCCTTCGACTTGACCGATTTGACCGATTCGACCGATTTGACCCTTTTTGATATTTACGGATCGCCCGTACGAAATTTTTATATTTAAGATTTAGTCCCTGAGATATTTTGCTGCGTTGGCTGCCACGTGTGCAGCTTTTGCGCCACGTGTGCAGTTTCCGGCTTTTGTTACTCGGAAACTTCGACAGATCATATCTCCTTCATCCGAACTCCGATTTGAGCAAACTCAATTGTGTTAAACTCGTATCGGAGCCCTCTATTTAATGACATGGGGCTAAGCACTTGGCACGGATTCCGAGAAAAAGTCAACTCTTGGCTTTTCCTTAAGTTTGACTGCCCTTAGAACCTTTATCCGGACTCCGATTCCTGCAAACCCAGTTGCGCTGGAACCGTGTCGGGATTCTCCATCCATTGGGATAAATTAGGGTATTTGGCACGGAAATCGAGGAAAAGTCAACTCTTGGCTTTCCCTCAAGTTTGACCGCCCGCAGAACCTTTATCCGGACTCCGATTCCTGCAAACCCAGTTGCGTTGGGACCGTGTCGGCATTCTTTATCCAACGGGATAGACCAAGGTTAGCCAAATTTCACTTGATTAAAAGGTCAACTTTTCGCCTCTCAGGGTTTGACTTTTTAGCCGGGTTTTACATTTTCTGGCTTTTTGGGAGCGCAAAAATGAGGTGCTTACACTCACCACTGACAACACATTAAACCAACTATTATCATCGTCATGTATAACCCAATACAACTCATCACAGGTCACTTCGGACCAGAACAGAACTCATGGAACACCAATGGATATTTTAACCCAAAACTAATAAATTCCACCAGTAGTACAATTCTTTTACTCATACAAAACAATATTCAAAAACCGGCTCAAAAATTTGAGAATCACATAAATCCAGATTAAACATGTTGGAAACAATGTTAAAACATAGATAAGACTAAAATACTAACCCAGAGTATCAAGAATAGAAATTTGACTCCCAACAGTCATTCGAACATCACTTTTGGAGACTAAACAAAACCTACCAGAATTGACTCAATGACCTCCGAAAGTTTGGAACAGATAAGAATGTCTCTAGCCACCTAAACGGACTTATGGAGAAGAGGTGTAAATATTAAAGTGCCAAAAATAGGCTCAGATAGGTCAGTCGCACAATCCTTGGAAAAACAGAGGGTGCGTTGACCTCTGTCCCTTGGCACCAGGTCGGCGCCAACTCGGCGGACCCGATTTCTCATATGCGGTGAGCTACCGCAAGGAGAAATAGGTTGGCGGCAACTTGGCGGAAGCTCCCCTATTTCTCGATAAAACTTTTTACTCACTCTTAACACAAAATAGCTATGACCGACCTATTTTCAAGCCTCTGTGACAATTTTCCTATGCATCTACCACCCTCAGAAGACATTTAAACATGGTTCGAAATTAATCCAACACTTTACAGGTTACGACTCCAAAATCTCTTCGAAAACCAAGTTCAAAACTAAGGTATTTCCATAACCATGCATTACGGCTAATCTCAGAACACAAAACCCAGAAACAACGGTTTAAAATGATGCTACTCACTTGTTATACGCTCAAATACTTGCAACTGCAACTTCTATAACCGCAAGTTCAACTATTGATCTCCACCCAGTTTCTTCGTCACAAGATGGTTTCTGAACACTCACTGATTGGCAGGAAACCACACGTCTGCTCTTCTTCAAAAGCCCTAGAACTCCAGCCGCAATTTCCTTCGAGTTCAAAGTGTGCCAAACCCTACGCTCTGAAATACACTGAGTATTTATACTCACCCTACCCAACTCATGGTTCGTTGCATGCTCGCCCACGCATCTCCTTACATGTGCAGTTTTCCTAGCCCTTTGATCTATTGAATTGATTCTCCACCTAATCACCCACATATATAATTATTTTTATTTAAAACAATTGAACTCAAACAGCATAATAATTCTAATTAAAATTGGCACATTACTAACCTTAATTTATCTCGCCTTCACGCCTAATGTCTAGAATCCCCAATATACCCTTGCTTGCTACAATACCAAACCACCAACCCCACTAAAGAAACTAAATTAACGGATTTGCCCCTTTTAAGAATTTCTCCTATATTACTTTCTTTTAAGTATTTTTCTCTAAATAATTCCCTTTTCTCTATTTCTAAGATTTTCCATTAATTAAACTAATTAACAACAAAAATCTAATATTTTTAATGTTATTAAAAATTCGGGATTTTACACTGAATCTTTGAATGGCGGTCATGCTCGCCGCTAAAGTCCCTTTTCTCTTCCCCGCACCAAATCGGCCCTATTTATTTTAATTTTTACGACCCCACCCCCTAGTTTTTATTTTTACGAACAAAGCCCCCCACATCCATCCATCCATCCATCCCCCCATCCACTCTACTTGACAACCTTCTCTCATTTGGTATGTAAAGTGGTTGTTTTCACTAATAAACAGATGAAAGAGTCCAAAGATTAGACCCAATGGGCTCAGGTAAAGGAAGAAAACAGGTAAAGTAGCCTACATGAAAGGATACAACAATTTGGAGTCTTAATTAATTGTTTAAAAGAAAAAATAGCACCACTTCATATTGTAAACTCACATTTAATCTCATGCTATATCTAAATCATCAGATCTATAAATTATGTTGTAACTTGTATACTCTCCAACAAATCCAGAACCCAATGGATGTCTGTGCAACTTGCATTTTAGTTCTCACAACTATTTATTACTGGTAAAAGATGGGTAATTATGTCTTGAGAAGAGCCAAGAAAGTGAATGGATATTTTAGCAAAATCAACAAAAGGTTAGTCACCATCTAAAAGGGAAGGCACCTAAATCATAGTCTAGACAGAAACATAGCCATCATAAGTATAATAAGAAACATATTATGTGATATTATTGTAAAAGGCAACACCAAATAGGCAAGGATAATTCGTCGCAATTAGTAACGTACTATTTAGTTACTTTAGTCTACGACAGAAGTTATAGAAAGAATCAATAGGGTATGTGGGCCATTATTTATAGCTAATGGCAATTCGTTTCACCACAGAAATATTTAACAAAAATACAAGGTGGGTCTTTGAGCTTGGGTGATCATATAGTTCCTTGTGTTAAAATCATCTTAAAGCAAATAAAGTGTTTAATCCACTTCTAATGGTTCAAATAGATTGAGATTGAATGACAAACCAGTTATGAACAAATGCAAAAGGAAACATCAAACAGGAATTTTATCAAACAGATACGTGTTTGTAAAGTAACTCTAAAAGATCTAATAAATTCAGGAAATTAAATTAATAATAAAATACTTCAAAGAGTTGTACATACCTAGTAGTGAGGGCTGTGTGAGAGGACAGATGGCCATACTGTCCATTTGCACCATCTTTTGTTTGGGAAAGTCCCATCCTTTCCATTTGCATTAGCTTCTGGTTTAGGAGACTGATGCAGGGGGATCCGAGACAGATGATGCGGAGCTGTTAGATTGTACATTGATGGCGCTGGAATACCATGAGTTGGCAGAGCATCGCAAAGGCAGGAAGTGATGGTGATATATTTCTAATTGGGGCAGTTTTGAGCGCGTTTTAGTATTTTGGCCATAACTTTGGCTACGGTTATCGGAATCGTACATATGACCCAAATTCGGAAAGATATTTCCGGTGCGCACGCCATGTTACATGACTAAAGTCGATGTGCACCTTTATCGATCTCAAAATCCGCTGTTTTCCCCTCCGAATTGCTATTCTTAGTTATTTGTTGCTATTTTTGGTAATACTTCGTTTGTCAATTAGGAAGTGATTTTAAACCCGATTTGGGCTAGATTTTTCATAGGATGCTTATTTATTTCTATATTTTATTTAGGCATGCCTTAAGGGATTTTGCCGTTTTTAGTAACTTTCCAGTATAGACGATTTTGGCTATAAAGTCCGGCTTGTGGACTCAATTGAGGGGACTTTGATGAATTAATATTGAATTGAACTTCAGAGACGTTTTTCTCTGTGTTTTGGGCAAGCTGCTTGTGTTCTTCCCTATTTATCATCTGTTCGAACTAGCCTACAGAATAATCTCTATTCTGTTTGGCGTCAGAGACCGATGACCATACTTACTATTTGTGTGTTCTAATATTCCCTAGAAAACCCAAAAAATGGAAGTAATTGAGGTCTCCAAGAGACAGACGCATCAGACGATGATGTTCTTCTAACATTAAAAATGTCCAGGAAATAACGACACATATAACAATTGGCTGAAAAGATTGCATGAGGATAAATTCAGCAAACAAGTAACACTCGACTATTGGCTATAGCAGAGAATCACATAGGAAATTCAACGAATATGTACTATGTAGCAGACAACCGAAATAAAGCAAAGATGTGCTTACCTATAAACGTTTGAGAGGTATTAATGAAAATGTTTTGAAACGACCATGTGTTGCTTTTTCCAATTGAGATACATTGAAACATAAAGTTTTCCCAAAACAAATAAATGAATTAATAAATATATAAATCAATCAATCTAAATATCCCAACCCGAGTAAGTTAAAGGGATTGAAACACAGCATTCTAATCCTTGGCCAGCCAAATTCAAAATTTTAAGGTAATACAAGTTGTTCTTTTTGAAGTAAATTTCATAACAGATCAATAACAGCTAGATGAAGGGAAATGGATTAGTACCTAGAGGCACTCCTCCAACCTGACAATCAACAGAAATCCATGAAGCGAAATGCCCCAGATAAAATGCAGATCAAAAAAAAAACAAACTGCATTTGACTTATATATAAATAAGTAGATTACGTTACTCTATAAAACTGTTCACACCTGTAGCAGAAACAACTAAAACAACCAAAAACACAGAGGGAGAAAAAAAAAACAGATATTCAATTCAGATACTGGAGGGTGGCATCTTTTCTTCCTCTGCCGTCTGCCATTTCTTTTGATGCCTGTGATTCTGCTAATTCTTTCTTTCAGATGCTTCTCGGTATTCAGAATGATTTTGCCGAGATTGGTGTAGCTTCAAGTCTGGGCTTTCTTCTTTTATTTTGATAAACATGGCTGTTAGTGACATGTCTAGGCTAGCTTCGAGTGTACTTAACTTTCAGAAGGAAGATGGTGTGAAAGATGAAGATGAATAACATTTGGCCACTTGGCAAATCCAGTTTCGGTGGTAATGCCCCACCTATCCAAAAATATTCTGGTCGTTTCTCAAAGAGAAGGTTCATGACTCAGTCTTCTTCTTTGCCGCTCTGGGGTCTTCACTCCTCTTTTGGGCGACATGATTGCATATCAATTCCCCGGATTCTATCGATTGATAGAGAAATTTCATTTCTGCCGATTGAAAGAAAAGGGCGCGTTACGAGAGAGGAAGAGGCATGCGTTGTAGGAGGCAGAGAAATTTTCGTTTCTGCCGATTGAGATTGGAGAGAAAAGGGCGCAATACATTTTGGATTGCAAGAGACGGATACATACTGGTTAATTATTGCTTGGGACAAGTAAGCTGCCACGTTAGTTATGACATGAAGCTACAAGGGTTGAGACTTGAGAGTTTGAGATTTAGAGCTCTGTCAGTGAAAACACAAAAGGATAATTCATAAAACAGAATACAACGTAGAACAAGAAGGCGAAACACTTACATATATCGTTTTGCTACTTTCTTCCATTGGGTGAATTAGAGAAAATTTGTCCAAAACCATTCCTGACCCATTTATAAATGTCAATTATATGAAACTAAAATGCTATCATGAACTACAAAAGCCATTAGTTGTTGAGAAATAATTGAAATGCAGATTGACGATCAATAGGTTTAATTAGGCACTTCGTTTCCAGGAAAACAATGAGATTAAAAACATGAATTAATCCACTTATTAATCCATAATAGCAATTCGTAACAGTCCCTGTAAACAATCTCATTATAAATCTATAAAATTGAATAGTAAACAACCCCCTTGACAAAGCATAGTGAAATAAGTTATGAGACAAAAGAAATATAATTCTAACACTTACCTCTGGGTTTCTTAAATTTCTCTGCAAATCGGCTAATCACCACGTACAGTAGCTTTATTTTCTTCCACAATAGTTCCATAGCGTGAGGGATTATCAAAGATTGATGCAGGGGGATCTGAGACAGATGATACTGAGCTGTCAGATTATACATTGATGGCATTGGAATACCATGAGTTGGCAGATCATCGCAAAGGCAGGAAAAGATGGTGATATCTTTCTAATTGGGGCAGTTTTGAGTACGTTTTAGTATTTTGGCTATAACTTTGGCTACGGTTATCGGAATCACACATATAACCCCAATTTGGAAAGCTATTTCCGGCGCACACCTCGTGGGACATAGACTGAAGTTGGTGTGCATCTTTTTCAACCTCAAATTCCTCTATTTTCTCCTTCGAATCACTATTCTTAGTTATTTTTTGCTATTTCTGGTAATATCTTGTTTGTCAATTAGGAAGTGATTTTAAACCCGATTTGGGACAGATTTTTCACAGGTTGCTTATTTTATTCTATATTTCATTTAGGCATACTTTAGGGGATTTTGCCATTTTTAGTAACTTTCCAATATAGATGATTTTTGTTTATAAAGTCTGACTTGTGGACTAATTTTAGTAGGACTTGATTAAATAAGAATTAGTTGAATCTCAGAGAGGATTTCTCTGTGTTTTTGGGCAAACTACTTGTGTTCTTCCAATTAATTATCTGTTCAAACTAGCTAGTAGAATAATCGCTATTTTGTTTGGCGTCAAAGATGGGGTTACTTCGTTGAAATAAGGGAGAAGAATTTGGGTGATTGGAATCTAAAAAGATTATCCATTATTGCTAAGATTGCTCAGTCAAACCTTGGAGGAATGCAGATAAATCATCAGCGAATAGGAACCCTCACACTCTTTCTATTTGTGAGTGCGTTGTGGATGCCATCCGACTTGCAGTGACTGGAGGTGATGAATCTTGCTTGAAACTTTTTTCAAAGAAGATTTTCCCTCTGCTTGTGATCTTTCGTTTTCTGGATACCGATAGTCACTTGAATAGCTTGGGTTGCCTGTGCAAGGATCTTGAAAAGACAAAAGCATTTAGGGTAGGCAGCTACGTCAGAAATGACGTGGGGCTATCAGGATTGAGAGCTTGAAGTTTGAAGCTCTGTGAGGGCTTCAAGGAAACGACCGATTGCTATATATTATATATAGAAGTGTGGACTTTTTATTGGTTCCTTGTGGTTGAGCCAACAAAGAACCAAATAATAGGATGTAAAGATATGCATGAAAACAATGGAACTTCAGTATCCCATATTCCCAATGCAAGATTGATTGTTGGAGATATCATCTGGGTGGGTTTACATGCCTACTTTGGTTTTCATGTTTAAGGCCAACAGTGGTTGCAAGTCTAGCTTCATTGGTGTTAACTTTTAACTGATGCTGCAAAGATCCTGTTTTTCATGTTCAATCTATATTTCATTTGTTAAGTTTCATTTTATTATCTCATGTGTAGGTTTTTTTTAGCTTCTAATTCCATGCAGGTTCTACGTTTATTTTTATTCCTTTTCAATTTATTATGACATGTGTATTTTAGTTCATTATATTATCTTATGTGCATCGTAGGATAGCTTCATTTACTTGTTTCACACTTATCTTTCATGTTTCGAGGATTCTGTTTTTCTTTTTCTTTTTTTTAAGGATTACATTACTTTACTTTGTTATCTCATGATTTTATTACATGTAAAAAAAAAAAAAAGGCTAAACCCACATTGGGCCTAAGCCAAGTTGAGTTTCAAAGCCCAATAAACCGGTCCAACCAAATTACAGGGGAACCCCCCACTTGGTAGGATGACCCGAAATGTTCACAGACTTCCTCAGGTCATAAATGGGTCACTTACCTGCATCTTTGGACCAGACCATTACACCAAGGTGACCACCTACACCCGAATTCAGTAGGTGGTGGCGACTCTTCGTGCAATTTTTTAGACCTCCAAATCTTTCTCAGAAAATAATGAAAGAGAAAGAGGAAAATGAGGAAACATGAAGAAAAATTTTTATAGTCACTTTTTAAAAAAAATTTTGCAATAAAATAAATGGATGAGGAAAATCTTTTAAAAAATAAAGGGAGAACGTACAGGCCATTGTGGGGGAGGGGGAGGGGGAGGGGGAGGGTGGGAGGGCTAGGGGCCGGTGTGGGTGGTCTTCTCTTTAAAAAAAAAATACACCCACAGTGGGATCTTAAAATTTCTAAAATACACAAACAGTGAAAAAATTGATTTGGTTATATCTAAAATTTTAATAGAGTTGGAAAGATATTTAAAAATTTTGAAACAAATCTCAAGATAGACTCCCTGCCTCATGGTTTGGCACGGGCTTTTGAGTCGCATTTTTTTAAAAAAAATTTCTAGAAAATAACAAACAATAGGGTTTTAAAAGTTCTTTCTATAAAATAAATAATTTCCTAAAAACTTGTAACAATTTTGCGTTAAGAAATTTTTTATTTTTTTAAAATTTCTACAATTTGTCTTAAAAAAAATTTTATAGCCAAATTTAGAAAGAAAATTCTTATATTCAAATTCTTTCATCCATTTAAACAATAAAAAATGTTTAAGCCTCCAAATCTTTCTCAAAACTCTGCTGGAGTTTTGCTTATACAAGACCTCCAAAATGAGGAAAAACGAAGAAGGCAAGGATCTCGACTTCCGTATATGCCTGCGACAATGCGAGTTCCGAGAGGAAATCTAAATCGATGTAGGCGTCAACATGTTCTTCAGCTTCCTCATTTTTTAGGTCTTGTCCAATTAAGCAAATTAAGCTCTCTTTTCGAGAAGGAAAATGAGTAATCGAGTGAAGAGGTCTGTGAGGTTCTGTGCAGTTAACGTGATTTTGGATGAGGATTGTCCACCCTGTGGAGAAAAACACTTTAAATAAAGACGAACCTGGTTTAGTGGCCGTAGCCCCAGTTGGAGAAACTAGAAAATCTTCTTTACTCCGTGATGGTCTTAGTCTGTCGGTCATCAAAATGGAAGTTGAGGTCATCACGGAGCAATGAAGATTTTCTAGTTTCTCTAACTGCGGCTACGACCATTAGACTTGGTCTGTCTTTGTATAAGCATTTTTATCCACAGGGTGAACAATCCTCATCCAAGATCACGTTAACTGGATAGAATCTCACAGAATTCTTCATTCCATTACTCGTTTTCCCTCTCAAAAAAGGAGCTTTGCTTAGACAAGACCTCCAAAATTAGGAAGTTGAAGAACATGTTGACGCCTCCATCGATTTAGATTTCCTCTCAGAACTCACATCGTCGCAACCATTCACGAAAGTTGAGATCATTGCTTTGTTTCCTCATTTTGGAGGTCTTGTATAAGCAAAACTCCAGCCGAGTTTTGAGAAAGATTTAGAGGTCTAAAAACCTTTTATTGTTTAAATGGATGAAAAAATTTGACTATAAACTTTTTTTAAAATTTTAACTATAATATTTTTTTAAGGCAAATACGTTGAAATTCTTATTAAGGAAAAACTTTTTATAAATTCTTAGGAAATTATTTTATTTTATAGAAATAATTTTTAAAGCCCCACTGTTTGTGTATTTTTTGAATTTTTTTAAAAAAAATTTAAGAAAAAATGTGACTCAGAATCCACTGCCAAACCATGAGGCAAGGAGTCTACCTTCAGATTTGTTTTAAAAATTTAAAATATCTTTCCTACTCCATTTTAAAATTTTAGTTATAACCAAATAAATTTGTTCACTTTGTGCATTTTAAAAATTTTTAGAAATTTTTAGACCCCAATGTTCGTGTAATTTTTCTTTTTCTTTTTCTTTTTTTCTGAAGAAACCCCACCCCGCAAATGGCCTTTACGTTCTCCCTTTTCCTGCAAATTTTTTAAAATTTTATGTATTTGTTTTATAGCTTTGTTTAGTTTAGTTCAGTTTGTGTTTGAGGTAATATTTATGCTTATATTTGATTTTATAGGAATTTTTTTAATTACACTTGGGATTATTTCATGCTTTATTCAAATAGGATGACCCCAATGTAGTCATCCTCTTCAGGAATATTTGGAAACAAAACATTTGAAATATGCGGAGTGAGATATAAAATCCTAGTAAGTAGCAACATGCATGAAATAAAACATTTATATGATATTTCTGAATCAGTGGTATGAATTATGAATAATAAAACAATACCGATAAACCAAGAGAATAGCAATAATCATAGTGAAAATCCATGAGTACCAATCAATCCAATTTTTTCCACAAGTCAAATCAAAACCGATGCAATGTGTGAAATCATAGGACTTGTGAAACAAGATATCTTCGAAAGGTTAAGGACCCATTCAAATTTTCATCTCACATCTTATATGCAAAGCCGGCAAGATACAGTACACGAATATCGACTTATTGCAGAGCACTAAACCAAATACAGTATTGGGTTGGCAAGTACAATCCAATCAAACTGCAATAATGACCAAAGAGACCTTGTCAAGAAATATGGCGGAAGGATTGCTACAGCTCAACCAAATACAAAAAGGCCTCACTGAGATACACGGTGGACGCATATATGGAAAACAGGGTTAACCTCACAAAGAGTACCCCATTTCACTATCTAGCTATACTATAGATTCATAATAAGCTAAGCCTACTAGACACTAAAACCAAATTTAATATTTTAGTTAAAATTGAAACCGGTAGTGTCAAGCATGGCATAAAGTCACTCCAAAATACATGGAGGAAAGAAAATCTCATCTCAAGATAAATTAATGAAAGAGAAATATCACACTACTCCGAGCTACACAGAGGGAAAGTTGGGATTCTATCCCAAGATCTGGGTCCAAGGGGGGGAGGGACCTGAGGGGCCCTGTGGGGGGGGGGGGGGGGGAGCGTAAAGGGTATTTTTGGGATTTTGGAAATACTGAGTTTAAGGTTGGCATATAAACATTGATGTAACCTTACTTGACATTTTTTCATAGTGGAAAATTTTGACGTACACAGTGGACGCAGGCACATTGACGAACCACTTAAATTTGCGTGTTCTTGTTCTTCTTCTTCTCTCTATTTTTCTTTACTATTTAGATTGCATGATTTTCAACAATGGGAGAGCAACTGTGCTTCCAAGAAACATGGAAGGACTAGCAAAATCAATCCAAAGTGCAATAAAAACCATATAGTACGAACAAAACCAAAAATTGACTTATTATAGTATAACGTGCTCAAAGTCTTTTCTAAAATTCCAAAAATCATTTTACTAGTGAAAAGAAGATCCAATAGAGGCCATAAAGAGTTTTTTCACTGCTGGTTCAATGTTAACTGTAAGACCCTGATTTTTGGTGAGTTATTTATTTATTTAGTTATTTATTTTGATATATAAACTGTGTTTATCAGGTGATTTCTGTGGTTTGAGGGCTTAGCCCATACTCGCATGTACAGGCGTTATATAGCCAATTTTTCTGGAAAATTTTTATTATTATCATTATTATTAGGAAAGTATAGTTGTGTGCTTATTAACGTAAGTGGATGCGGAACATGTAGCGTTTCCAGTGGGTGAGCACGCATAGGATCAAGGAGTTAAAAGATTAATCGAGCGGCGTATGTATCAAGGTAAGTATACTAAAAATGGTAAGTAGGGTTTTGGGGTTATGAGAATACGCGTACTATACTTACGGAAACATTTTCGTTATTCTGGATATCAGAGGAAGTGAGCGATTTCGGCTGGAGTGGCGATTAGGGCTCTGCTCGTGAAGAACAAGCATCGCAAGGGGTAAGAGACGGATTTTGGAGTTGAAGTTGAGTGGGTTATTTCTCTCTGCTCGAGACGAATTGTTTGGGTAGATTCTGTACTCGCGTGCGTGGCCGGAGTGGTGATCGGCCGAGGTTTTGCTATATTCTGGAATAAGCGCATTCATGTGAGTAGCACTGATTTACAACTGGGTTTTGCGTTTGATGTTTTCGTGAGCTTATTCTTATGCATGGTTTGTATTTTAAGTGATGTATGAGTTTTCTGGTTTTCTGGAATGACATGAAACAGAGTCGGAGATTGAATTTTATCTTGAAATCTAAAAGTGTTTAGATTAAATCCAAATATGGTTGGGAAGTCTTCTGGGAGTACTAGGAGGGTATTGGAGCAATAACAGACCGAAACAAACCAGCCAGAGATATAGATCTCGAATTTACAGAGAACTGAAAATCGCAGGGGGTATCCGCGAACCTGGCGCCCACCTCTTAGCTAGACGCCCCGTTAAATTTGACTTACTGCTGAGCTCGCGCGAACCCGGCGCTCAGCTCGCGTGGACTCGAAAACCTGCCGCTCAGCTCGCGCGAACCTGGCGCTCAGCTCGCGCCTATCTCGCGCTCACTTAGCGTCGAGTGAGCGGAAGCTACCTTTTACCCTATTTTTCTTACCGCCGACCGACGTTCACCCGGCGCCCACTTCAGGAAGTGAGCGCCTACCCTATTTTACTTACTGAAATGGAAATCTGATTTAGCCAAGAGTAATTGGGTGTCTTAAGGGTTAAACCACTTCACTATTCACTTGTTTGGGAAATTTAGGATCTACTTTGCCTATGAAAATATTAGAGGAAAATTTAGTTAACTTCTTAAAAGCTTCCAAGTTGAATTTAGGTTATTTATGAGTGTTGTGCCGGATGCCAAACCACTAAGAGTTACCAGTTACATTCACTCTGTTTTTTACACTGTTTTGATTGAGGAGTTATTCTATTCTGGTTTCACTTGTTTGGAAACTTTAAATGTATTGTAAGGATTTCCTTGGTATGAATGAATTGAGTTTTGTTTCCGAATGGCATGTGTTACGAAAATGAGAAAATGCTGAAAGTACTTGAGATACTGCTTGGTCCAGAGGGACAGGTGATGAACTGTGATGGGTTTTACATGATGTGGAATGAATAGTTTTACCTTGATATTGGAATTGTGATTATACGATGTTTTACTGTTTTGGTCTAGCTTGTCATGGATCCAGATGTTTAAGCTTAGTAATGTGATGTTATTGTTGGTTGTTGGAATTGCATGGCCTTGTGTGTTGCCACGACCGGTGTAGAGCAGCCAGAAACCCTAAGTAGGCCTGGTTGTCAATGCAGAAACCCGGGGAGTAGGCCTGCATTGGATGACGAAACCCTGAGTAGGCCGTCATTTCAGAGTATCCGAAACCCTGAGTAGGCCAGAACTGTGTACATGGAGGTGTGGAGTGTCTACTTGGCATGTTTAATTTATCAACTAAACGATAGTCATGACATTGACCAATCGATGGGTTCTCCTACTTAACTGAGATGTGATTTGTTTGATTTGAACAAGTTTTGATTTGAACTTGGGAATTGATGTTGGTTGTTAATCCGTATTGAGTGTTTGTCGATGCATAGTTTTAAATTGTGGTCAACTATTTCTGCATGCATGTGCTACTCGCTGGGATATTCGTATCTCACTCCGTTGTTTGTTTTGTTTGTTTTTCAGATACTCGTGGTGAGGCGATTACTGGGGTAGATCCTGCTGAGGCTTATAGGGAGGAGGATTACTATTACCTTCCTTAGACTTGTAGGTTATCTTGTTCTGAATTTGAGAACTTTGAATAATTGAGATGTGTTAAAGTTAATTGGGGTTGAACCATATGATTCTAGTTCAGTTTTAAATGTTACCATTTTGGATAAATGAAATTGTGCACTCTGTCAGGTTATAGCTAGATGATTATCCAGCGATCATAATTGATTAACGATCCTTGCCTAACCTCCGTGAGACGTGTTATATCTTTATTGAACAACACGGATCCGGGGCGTTACATTAACACAATTCAACACCACTCTAATAACCTTGATACCGAAGTGCTGTAACCCCTCATTCGTGGTGGACTATAGGCCCATATCATGTGTAAATACAATATATAAATGTGTATCGAAGATCATCGCCAACAGATTGAAAGAGTGCATATCAGATTTAGTGGGTCCCCACCAAAGTGCCTTTGTACCGAGAAGATCAATGTCAGATAATATCCTCATTGCACAGGAGCTGCTCCACAATTACCACCTGAATAAAGGTAGTCCGAAATGCACACTAAAAGCAGATATCATGAAGGCATATGACTCAGTCCGATGGGAAGTGATTCCATGCATACTTAAAGCCATGAATGTTCCCCAACAATTTATATCTTGGATAATGGCTTGTGTGTCATCAACCTCGTTCTCTCTAGTTATGAATGGATGTGTGGTTGGATATTTCAAAGGAACAAGAGGCTTGAGGCAAGGAGACCCCATTTCCCCCTACCTCTCCATACTTGTTATGGAGATTTTTTCTGGTATATTGAATGATAAGTCAAAGGAAGGATTTACCCATCACTTTAGATGCAAGAAGGTAGATATCAAAGCATTATACTTTGCGGATGATCTCATGGTATTTGAAAATGGTGATGAGAAATCAATGAGCATTGTTTTTGATAGCCTTGAAGAGTTGGGGAGGATAACAGGACTTCATATGAACCCGGAGAAAAGTGTTATCTACTGTAGTGCAATACCTCAACAGGTACAAGAAAATATTGTGAATGCGGCAAAGGTGGCTGTAGGAGCTCTTCCTATGAGGTACCTGGGTTTGCCAATTATCACGAAAAGACTTAGAGCTGAGGATTGTGAACCACTCATCTTAAAAATCCAAGGGAAGATACAAAGCTGGAAATCAAGGGTGTTATCATATGCAAGGCGTGTGCAATTGGTCAAATCTGTCCTATTTTCTACAGCAATGAATTGGTTATCTACTTTTATTTTGCCGAGGAAGGTGATATCTGTTATGGAAAGATTATGTAGATCTTTCTTGTGGGCAGGCCCAGGTATGCAAAGGAAAGTAGTTCCAATTGCGTGGGAGAAAGTTTGCAAACCACTTGAAGAGGGAGGACTGGGTTTAATTGACATACAACAATGGAACAAGGCAGCAACAGCGAAGTACATTTGGAGGCTTCTTACACCCGATCACTCAATCTGGGCACAGTGGGTAAAGGCTTATTTGTTGAGAGGAAGAAACTTATGGCAAGTCCCAATCCTGTCTGCAGCTACTTGGGTATGGAGAAAGATACTAAAGCAACGTGATGACATATTTCCTTTGATCAAGTACGAAATAGGAAATGGTGAAAACACGTGGTTGTGGCTAGATAATTGGCATCCTATGGGCTCGTTGCTAAGGAGGTATGGCCACAGACTTCGTTATGATGCAGGTATCCCGTTGAATGCAAAAGTTGCAACTATCATTGATGGACAAACATGGGTTCCGCCTATTACTCAAAGTCAGGTCTTAAATGAAGTATGGGAAGCATTATACTTGCTGCCACCTCCAAACCAGGTACGATGTGATAAAGTAGTATGGAACCCGTCACCTTCAGGATTGTTCTCCATTAAATCAACTTACAATGCATTGAGGATGGTCTTTCCGAAAGTCGTATGGAATAAGATTGTGTGGTTTAAGGACAATGTTCCACGACATGCATTTATTCTTTGGACAGCCATTCACCGAAGGATTCTTACTCAAGATAGGCTCCAACATTTGAATATAATTGATAGATCTCGATGTGTACTTTGTCAAGCAACTCATGAGGACACTACAAAAAAGCGGGGTTTTAGCGGCGGTTTTTTTTTGTGGCGGTAGCCAATTACCGCCGCTAAAAGCCCTTAAATAAATTTAAGTGGCGGGAGGCCATGTGTCATCGTTGAAACCAGTCTTTAGCGGCGGTAAATTGTTACCGCCGCTAAAAAGAATGGCGCGAACTTGAATTTTGGCACGAATGTTTGGCGGGTCTTTTTACCGGCGGTAGCGCTGCAGGTAATAATGCAAACCACCGCCGGGTAAAATAATATAAGTTATGTTTTTCTTAATTAAAATAAATATTTTTAGCGGCGGTAATTAGTTACCGCCGCAAAAAGGTTATAATCCCAATCGCGAATTGGGGTTTTCGCGGTGGTAACTTATTACCACCGCTAAAAGGTTATAATCCCCAATCGCGCAAACTGGGGTTTTAGCGGTGGTAACTTATTACCGCCGCTAAAAGGTTATAATCCCCAATCGCGCGAACTGGGGTTTTAGCCGCGGTAACTTATTACCGCCGCTAAAAGGGTATAAATCCCCAATTTGCGCGAACTGGGGTTTTCTTCTCTGTGCGAAGTTTTCTTTTGTTCTTGCCGGGGTTTGCTTGCTGCCGCCGTTTGCTCATCGCCGTCGCTATTCTCCGTCGCCGTCGCCATTCTCCATCGCCAAGCCGCAATCGCCGTTCGTAGGTATTAATGGATCTTGGTCCTAAAGCCTCACAGAAAGCCTTTTAGCAAACCAAAATTTTCATGCCTTCTTTGTGTACTAGGCGTTAACATTTGAGAAGTTGTGAAATGGTATGTGTTGAAACTTGAAAGATCTAAAAGGGGTGGGGTGTGGTTTGGTTGGGGTAAGAGGAAGATCAATCAATGGCGTTAACACTCTCGAGTCTTGACATACTCTTAAGGGCAAAAGAACTAATTAGCTATATCACTGAACGTGTGTGGTGTGGTGTGTGCCTCAAGGGAGATGAACTACTTAGCTATATCGTTGAACTTGTGTGTTTTGTGCCCAAAGGGCCAGGAGTCAATGAATCACAAATTTTTTCATTGTGAGTTCGTCGGTTCCTTTGGTCATTCCTCTTAAGCATGACAGTGCTTGAGATGGATCTTTTCGAGGATCCTATTGGATCTTGTGGAGCAATGGTGGTTCATATACCTTAGGCGGAAAGGTAAGTTAATGTATAATGCAGCCTTCTTCACCACCATTTGGTTTGTATGATTGGCTAGTAATCAATGTATCTCTGAGAGGGCACAAATAAGGAAGCTAGGGATTCTTGAGGACAAAGTGGCGCTAGTGGGCTCATGGTTTTTATCCTAGATGAATTTAAGGTGATCCCTTGTAATGATATTATGCATGATTGGTCTACTGTAGCATTCTTGGGGTAGTTTATCTCTCTATGATGACACAATGTACTTCTTGGATTACCTTTTCTTTTACGGCTTTGAATCTGTCTCTCATGGGTGCTATGTGCTTTCTCTCACTTTGATCCTTTATGATATCTCTCATTAATTATCCAAAAGAAAAAAAATCAATAAGAATATTCAAAAAGACATTTTAATTGTTGCTTTTCTAAACAATAACCACCATTTAACTAGCTCAGTTATGCGTTATATAAAACCTTACTTTAGAGGATATTTACATTTTAATTAAATATATATATATATATATATATATATATATATATATATATATATATATATATATATATATATATATATATATATTATTTCTTCTGTGGTCAACTATTTTGGTAAGTTGTGTTGTATCTACTTATATAAAATAATCCAGGTTTGTTATGCCATCAATGATGTTGATTTAGAATCCAACATGGTAAATCTATTGTTGCTGAATTGTTGTGTTTCTGTAAAAAAAAAAGGGTATTTGGTTGGATGACTTGTATTACTGAATTTTTCAACAGAGAAAATAAACATCAATGGGATATTTGCTGTTCTTGCCATCTCAAAGCAATGCTATGGTGTACTAATTAAGAAGAAGGATTCTGATGTTATGTTTTCAACGTTCTAGCATTTTGTTTCTTTCTCACGATTAGATTGGGACTTATTTTAAATATAAATAAAGATTGCAAGCCTTTTGAATTTTGTTTCTTTCTCACGATTAGATTGGGATATTTGTTTCTTTTTCACATTTTAGCTTTATGTTCTTTCATACTCTCCTTGACAAAGATGCTAGCATCTTTCCTTCCAAACACCACCAAGTTGCATAGGGTAGCCTTTAAAGTAGTTCATTACCTTTTTTCTCGTTCTTAGCTTTCATCTTTTTGTTATATCCTTGGCTCATTCTTGGATCACCCAAGGCTCAAATTAATCCATGTTAAAACAATTTGTGCATTGGTGCTTTGTGTGGTGTGCAGATGAAATTTGTGCGGAATGGCACAATAAATAGATCCTGGGAATAACTTCTTGGAAACCCTTCAAACGGCTTAATGTTGTCATCTATACCCACTTTAGGTGCATACGTGCTGATAATGTTTAAAAATTTCTTGACCTATGACTAACGTAATCAACATTATTCTATTTTTAGTTTTTCTAACACAAAAAATATTATTTTTCGTATTGTTATTAGTTGTTAAGCCCACTGCATTTCTATTGTTACCTTTCAATTTGAACCAAAGTTTATACCCATTAACGTTCTCAGCCTTATCCCCTTTCCATTTGGTTTCTTGTAAACACATTAGATTTATTTGCTGTCTTTTTATAGTATGTACAAACATAGTTTCTTCACTTCTCATTGCAGTCGGAAAGTATTAAGGGTATAAATACTGTATTAATGGATCCTGTTTGTTTTCTGTGAAACAAAGAGGCTTTTTGTGAGGCATTTAATTGTAAGTATTAACGGATCCTGTTTGTTTCTGTGAGGCATTTAATTTGATTTTTTTTGCCTCTAGAACGGGTAAGTATTTATTCTCTAGTATCTATAATGTCTCATGCTGTAAGTATTTAGGCCATGGCATATGATATGCATCGTAATTTTTGGTATTCGTTTTGCTGTCTTCAATTTCTTTCAAAAATCAAAAGATTTGATCGATAAGTTTAATTTCTCAAGATCATGTCATGGTTGGCTCTGCCGCCTTTTAGGGACTCTAGAAGTACTGAGACAGATCAATAGACGCCCCCTGGCTTGAGATCTGTACCTATGTTCAACAAATACCGCCTACCGGGCTCTGCCGAGGAATAGCTTTCGGATTATCATCCAACTACGATTGAAGACAACTTAGGGGAACTAACTGGTATTTGGAAAGTCCCTTCAGTTAATCTGATTTATTGATCTATTTGATCTGATTAGATGATTAATTTATCTGTGTTTTAGTTTATTTTCTTATGATGAATATCGTGGTGGATATGGATGTGGATGCTATTTTTTGATTGTATATGAATGCAAGATTTCAGCTCTGTCTTTGTTTCCAGGTTAAACTATTATTATTTTAGACCAATTTGGTCTGGACAATGCTCTATTTTTAGGGGAGATGCTGTCGAAATTTGTATTTTTTCTTTATTTATCTCTTTAAGTTCCTTGTTTTTATATTTCTGTTCTAATGTTGTTTAATCGCACTGATATTATGATTAGCGGTTCTTTATTCCATTTTTTGTTAACCTGGTTATTGTTTTTATATTTATTTATCTCATAAAAAAAGTGGGAATAATCCAAATACCCGTCTGAGAGGTTACATGTGTAACTATGCCCATCCTATTTTGTGTACTTTGAAGATATTGCATCTTTGCAGTAAATTTGCAATGACTCCTAGTATTTAAATATGAAGGCATAGATTTGCACATGTAACATCTTGGATTGTCAGATTGATAGATTGGGGATATCAAGTACGTTACTTGTTGACATGTGATTTATGTATATCTCTAATTGTAATTTTGGTTTCATCTCTTTGTTCTTCAAATACGTAGTTTTATTGACTTTACGTCAAAAAACTTTACGTATTTGAAGAACTACGCAGAGATGCTACTGAAATTCGTAGAGAAATATATAAATCTTATGCCAAAGAAGTAATGTACTTGGTATTCCTAAATGGGTAAAATCAAGCATAAATTTTAAAAGTAATTAACCTAAGTACCGTTTGCTATTAGCTAGATTCATTTATGGAGTACGTTTTGCAGAAGGTAATCTTATTCAAAAGTGACGGGTAAATTCTTCCACAACATACTAATAGATGGATCGAAGGTGGATGAGGAGATCTAGGTATTCGGAAAGTTAATTTCTTAATGTTTTGATGAAGGGTGTGTATCTATATTTATTAACTAAATATTTTACGTATACTATGGATGGAATAGGGCTAGTAAAGATTTTCGAGATGGAGTCTTGGGTTTCATCAAATTCGCATGTTCTCGTGGGGGCAACTATTAATGGGTTGTTGAAGTGTTCTTGTCCAAAATGTAATAATGCGTTGTATCAGAGTGAAGAAGTTGCATACGAACACATGATTTGTAATGGATTTGACCAAAACTACATAAAGTGGTACTATCATGGGGAGGATTTTCTCGATTCACAACCCCCCCGTTTTAATCCCATAGTAGATGATGCACAATTTGTGGGTGATGAAGTTAGGCTCATGGTTAAAGAAGCTTATGGGGTGCAGGATGAAATGAACGTATCTGCGAGTTCTTCACATAGGCCATCATATGATACCCCAAAAGAGGATAATCCATAGTTTGAGAAACTGTTCCATGATGCTGGAGAAGAGTTATACCCGGGGTATAAAAGCCACACCAAATTGTCGTTCATTGTTAAACTATTTCATATAAAGTGCCTCAGTGGATGGAACAATAATTCATTGAGTTTGTTGCTTGAGTTGTTGAGAGAGACATTTCCATTTGTGTCAAAATTGCAAGAAACTAGTTCATAGGTAAAGACAATGATATCAGATCTGGGTCTTAATTATAACAAAATAGATGCATGCCCAAATGACTGTATGCTATATTGGAATGAAACTAGTGAAAAACAAAAGTATGATATTTTCGGTACTTCTAGATGGAAATCTGAAGACAGTCATTCCAATAAAAAGGGAAAGAAAAAGGCAGCAAAGATATTAAGGCACTTTCCTTTGAAGCCATGTCTTCAAAGATTGTATATGTCTTCAAAGATTGCCATTGATATGAGATGGCATGTAGATGGTCGTACTGATGATGATAAGTTAAGGCATCCTGCGGATTCTATGACTTGGAAATATTTTGATGTGATGAATAGCGTGTTCAATTCTGATCCTTGTAATGTTAGACTGGGCTTAGCATCTGACGACTTCAATCCATTTAGAACAATGAGTATCACCCACAGCACTTGGCCAGTTATTTTGATTCCATATAACTTGCCACCGTGGTTTTGCATGAAACAACCAAACATGATCCTTTCTTTACTCATACCAGGGGCGAAGGGGCCGGGAAATGATATTGATGTGTACTTGCGCCCTCTTATAGAAGAGTTAAAAGACCTATGGGTTTCTGGGGTTGAGACATATGATGTGTCAAGAAAGGAGGTCTTCACTCTGCGTGCAGGGTTAATTTGGACGATTAGTGATTTCCCTAAGTATGCTATTCTTTCGGGTTGGAGCACTAAAGGGAAACTTGCATGCCCTTCTTGTCATAAAAACATGTGTTCTAAGTATTTGCGTCGTAGCCGGAAGCACTGTTAAATGGGTCATTGTCGATTCCTACCGCTTGATCATAAGTTTCGAAAGCAGAAACAATCCTTCGATGGTACCGCAGAGACAAGGGAAGCTCCAACAGCATTAATCAGGTGGGATCTTCTCGATCACTTAACAGGCAGTTTACATGTATTCGGGAAGCATACCAGTAAGAAGTACTCTAAAAACACTGGTAAAGGAGCGATGCCCTTTAATTGGAAAAAAAGAGCATATTTTTTGAATTGCCATATTGGAGGGATATTATGTTGAAACATAATTTGGATGTGATGCATATTGAGAAGAATTTTTATGATAGTACACTTGGTACATTGTTAAATATTGATGGAAAAACGAAGGAAAACTTTAAGGCGTGCTTGGATTTGGTTGACATGGGTATTAGACACGCACTTCATCCACAGATGTTACCAGATAGAAAGAAAACATGTTTGCCGGCTGGATGCTTCTCACTAGAGAAACGGGAACAAGATATATTTTGCAAAGTGTTGAAAAGTATAAAGGTTCCAGATGGTTATTCGTCCAACATTGCTAAACGGGTGAGTAGTAAAGAATGGAAGACATTTGGTCTTAAGAGTCATGATTTCCATGTGTTGCTGCATCAACTATTGCCTCTTGCTATTCGGAAAGTGTTGCTAAAGAATGTAGCATCCGTATTGATAGAGTTGAGCAACTTTTTTCATCAATTGTGCTCAAAAGTTTGTGAAGTTGATGACTTGAAGTGCCTTCAAGATAGTATTGCACAAGTATTATGCCAAATGGAGAGGATTTTCCCCCTCTCGTTCTTTGATATTATGGTGCATTTGCCAATTCACTTAGCTGCAGAAGCTATGGAAGGGGGGCCTATCCAATATCGTTGGATGTATCCAATTGAAAGGTACGTATTACAACAGCGTTATTAAATGTGTTTCCTTGTATTTCGCCGTCGAATCATGTTGATTATCAAGATTTTTTGTTTTTCATAATAGGTACTTGTACACCCTAAAGTCATATGTGCGCAATCGAGCACAACCAAAGGGGTCAATTGAAGAAGGGTATATTGCGGAAGAATGTATGATATTCTGTTCCCGATACTTACCTAACGTAGAATCAAGAACTAATCGGCCACAAAGAAACTATGATGAAACTGCAATTGGAAGTGCCCAACCATATAAACTATCCAATATTGAGTGGGCACAAGCGCATCGTTATGTGCTTTTCAATGACGATAGGGTTGCAAGTTTTCAAATGTAAGAAGTTACTTGCTCACCTCATCCATTTGTTTCTATATTACAATATTTTCATATTCTTTGAATTAATCATTGTATTTTACATTACAGGCACCATCTAAGCCTGCTTAAGATGTTAACTCCAAGGGCAAGGGAACATGACATACAAAAGAAACATAATAATGAATTCATGCAGTGGTTTAAAGAACATGTAAGAAACCTTATTTCATTTATAGAGTTATAGCTCCACATGTGTTGTTTAATATTGCATTTCTTAATCTACTTGGCCCCTTATTTATAGGTCGAGACACTAAATGCATCAAATAGTGCCGTCTCCGAGGACATTATGTTGTTGTCACAGGGGCCACAATCAATGGCAAAAAGATTCAAGGGATACATAAGTAATGGATATCGTTTTTGCACGATGGAGAAAGAGAAATCCTCAAAGAGTCAGAATAGCGGTGTTGTGGTAAACGCAAGCACTACTAGCTACGCTAGTACGAAAGATAAAAATCCAATAACAAGTTATGTCTTTTTACGGGCGTCTGACTGATGTGGTTGAATTGGCATATTCAGAGCAGCTTAGACATGTGCTGTTTAAGTGTGATTGGGTTGATATCATGACACAAGGAAGAGGCATTAAGACAGATGAGTTAGGATTTACGCTTGTGAACTTCAAACGGTTATTATATACTGGTCAACATGTCATGGATGATCCGTTTGTGTTCGCATCTCAAGTTGAACAAGTTTTCTTTGTGGTGGATCCAATCAATGAAGAGTGGAATGTTGTTGTGAAGACTAAGCCAAGGGACTTGTTTGAATTGATCATGAATGATGATCAACCCATTGATTGCGAGCCATATGCTACCCAATTTATAACCAATAATGAAGAAGAGGTTGATGGGTTGAGTTGGGCAAGGGAAGACGTACCTGGCACAACAGGTGATGCTCATTCTCATACGAGTACAGAACAGCTTGCATCTTCTAGTGATCCTGTTCAGGACGAACAGGGATCGGATTCTGATGATGACCATGAATGAATTGTATTTGAATTGTAGTTGATAAATTTACAAAAATACGTACCTTTGCATGGTGCATTTTTTGTCTTGAATACGACACACTATTTTCTTCTATTAAACTAACTAACAAACAATAGCCCTTTATGATGAATCAGATTGTTATTGACTTGTATGATTTTATTTTCTACAACATATAGTGTATTTTATTAGATGGCAGAGGGTGGGGCAGCTAGGAGGGGTAGAGGCCCTACTAGATGCCTTGATTTACTAAAACTTCGACCTGGAGAAAAGTTCAACATTGATGTAGATGAATTGGGGCAGCCAATTGGACCAAATGCCTCCAAATTGGCTAGTTTTTGTGGGACACTGGCACGCGATGGACGTGTTATACCCCTAAATCGCTTTGGTTGGCGAGAAGTCACAAATAGGGAGAACGACCGAGTGTGGTCGCTTATAAAGGTAAATAATCTAAATTTTAATGTAGTTCATTGCTCAAAATGTCCACATATTTAGCTAATTGGTATTAACTTTTAAATTTCAATTTGTTATGCACCGTAGGAAAAATTTGAGGTTGAACATAGGTTACGGGATGTTATCATGCAATCAATTAATAAAAAATGGAGGGACTATAAGTCCGATTTGAAGCTGAACTGTTACGATCCATACGAAACAAATGCTGAACGTATAAATCATCGCCCACCAGATGTGGTAGAAGAGCAATAGGCAATTATAGTAGAGTACTAGAACTCACAAAGCGCCCAGGTAATTTGTTAATTAGTTAATATGTCTTCTAAAGCTACTGCATCCTTGTTTATTGACTTTTTATGATTATATGTTGCAGAATGCATCATCAAGGAATAAAAGTAATCGTGCCAACCAAACACTTAATCATACGGGTAGGACAAAGAGCTTTGCCAGGGTCAGAAATGAACATGTATAACAAATGGCCACTTATGAATGTCTTGATATACTATTATAAATCTGGTCACCTCATCAACTTGATGATTGGTTTTCATAGTGTACGACCTTATTTCATTGCTTTCTTATCTCTTCTAAGTTGTATAGTAGCTTTTTTATTTTCTTGTATGATAAGATGAAATGTTTAAGTGAATGAGGATTGTATATGAATGCTACGTTTTGCGTTCTTTTTTTGTTTTTCAGGTTGAATGGCTTTATTTTAGACCAATTTGATCTGGACAATGCTCTATTTTTAGGGGAGATGCTGTCGAAATTTGTATTATTTTTTCTTTATTTATCTCTACATGTGTTCTTTGTTTTTATATTTCTTCATCTTTTTAATCGAGTCAATTGTATTAATTTCTGCTTGTGGATGTTTAAATGATTTATGATGAATTAACACCATATTTTTTTCATTAGGGATTAGCGGGCCGTGCTGAGACTTTTATAAGAACACATACTCGAAAAGATGGCACACCAATCAATGATGAAGCAGCTGACAAGATAGTAAGTTATTTCATCTTATTGTATGTATAATTGTAGCATACGATTAACTTTATTAGCATCTATTTTGATAACTCAATGATTGCATAAATATTTTTTCCAGGATCAAATGCGAACTATCATGGAACAAGGCACGCTAGATTCGACAGCCCGAGATGATGTATATACTAAAGTCATGGGGCATGACACACATGGCAGGGTGTGGTGTTGTGGGTTAGGCCACACTCCCACTAGGCTGTGGGGTAGCGCATCCTCGAGTACATCATCTCGGTATGTCGATATGGATGAGTTTAATAGGATGCAAGAACAATTGCAATGGATGGAGGAGCGGCTAGAAGAGGAGAAGAGACAACGAGAATCAATTGAATTAATTGTTGCACAACATGCCAGAGATTTTGCAGAATTTAAAAACTTAATGATGAGCAACCGTCAAACACAGGTATTATATAAATGCCTTACAAAAATACATATAGCACAAGTTCATATCATCTTTATATTTAAATGCCACACTAAATGATCTTTGTTACAATTTATAGCCTCCTGGCCAAACTTCTGCAAATGATAGTCTGTAACGCCCCGAATCTGAGTCACAAGAAAAACCCGTAACTCGTCTCCAGAGGTTAATATAAATAGCAGGATCGCACTACCAGAGTAAAGAAAAACATGAATTCAATATTATTACGAAACAGAGTGTGCTACAATAACCCCAAAGTAATAACTCACATGGCCCAATACACAACCCGCAAGTATCGGCTCTCCATACGTATCTGAAAAACAAACAGAAACAAAAGAATGAGATACGAATATCTCAGCAAGCAGCACATGAATGCACAGATACACTTTATATTTTTGTGAGATATGAGTCAAATAATCACATGAGTAAGCAAGCAATAACTCGATGGAACCGACAAAAATCCCCAATACTTTATTTGACTCAAGGATATAGATTAATGAAAATCCGTAAGTATTTAATTTGGAACTCATTTGTTAAAAAACTTCCAATTGGTTTCAAAGAAACAATATCATTACGTCCACCTTCCAAGAAAACCCAATGCTACCGCAATCCAATAATATATCTAAAAACTAGATAAACAAAAATCCCACAATGGTCAATGTAATGTAATTATTTGATTGGTTAATTAACACGCCAGAGAGACCTCCACACCTCCATGTACACAGTTCCGGCCTACTCAAGGTTTCGGATACTCTGAAATGACGGCCTACTCAAGGTTTCGTCATCCAATGCCGGCCTACTCAGGGTTTCGACATTGACAACCAAGCCTACTCAGGGTTTCTGGCTGCTCTACACCGGTCGTGGCAACACTCTATGGCCATGCCATTACCCCAATAAAACAAAGGCATCACATTACTAAGCTTAGACTCTGGATCCAGGACAAGCTAAACCAAAACCGATAAATAACCAATTAAACTCCGCATTCAGTAAACCCACATTTATTTCAAACTTGTGTATCCCAATACACTCATCACATGTTGTTCCAACCAGAACATCAACTCACACAATTCGCAGGTTCCCAACCTCACAACAACATTTTCATGAAATAAATTCCTCTTACTCATACCAAGAAAAATAATCTTTACAATACATTTCAGAACTTGTCAACAAGTAAAACCAGGATTAAATAAATTCTCAAACAAGTACGGTGTTTAACCAAAGAGAAACTAAAATAGGAACTCCAAGTATTTGGTACCAAAACATCACCTACAAATGGCCTAAAAGTTGCCTTGGAAACTTCTAAGAATTTCTAGAATTTATACTTAATATTCTCATAGTAATTGAATAGGTAATATTGTTTCTAAAGTCATAAACAAGTGATTGGTTAAGTGTTTCAACCCTCAGATCATCAAAACCCAGCTCAGTTTAGTCAAACATGCACTTTGACAATATATCGGACCATGCGCTGACCTCCTGCGCTAGGCGCGAGGTCGGCGGATCGGTCGCTGGTCAAAAATGGAGTATGCGCCTACTTAACATCGAGTGAGCGCGAACTAGGTGCGAGGTGAGCGTGAGGTTCGCACGAAATGCGCATATATAATTTTGAGTTCGCGCGAGCTGAGCGCGAGGTTCGCACGAAAGCGCGTATTGAGTTCGAGTTCGCGCGAGCTGAGCGCGAACTGAGCGCAAGCTCGGCGGATGGGTAAATTGGTCCTTGCGCCCACTACCTGAAGTCGGCGCTAGTCAGCACCAACTAGGCGAATAGTAAACTGGGTTTTCGAGTCTCTGTTATTTCGAGATCTACAACTCCGGCCGAACTTTTTCGGTCTGTAACAATTTCTTTTGTCTTCAAATGTCCCCAGAACACATTCAAACTAGTTTTGAAATTATTCCAACCCATTTTCATTTATCATCATTCAGTTCTAAAGAAAACACACTCGGACAACCTCCGTCCAGAAAACACATGAATATCTCCTTCCAGAAACATATGCATTTAGATTAAACCTACGAATAATACGAAACCCAGGTTTTAAAATAGTGCCACTCACCGGAGTTGAGGATCTTCTTCTGGCTTGCAGCCCTTTTGATGGAGTCCTCTCGAGATCCAAGCTTTTCTGCCGACGCCATAATTACAGGCAGCAACTTTTCCCGAATCTCCGAAAATTTTTATATTAGCTATGTATTTATAGACGTCGCAAGGTTTAACCTAATTTACCCCCGGTATTAAATTAACCCTCGGGATTCCATATCTACCCCTCATTCAAGTTGAGGTTACCCGGATTACTTATTTGCTAATTCCCTATTTACTACATTGTTTTTAAGTTCGCAATTAATTACGTAATAATATTCTACTTATTTTCTTTGCCAACTAATGACCACAAATCTCCAGTAATAAATAAATTTTTGATTAAACCTAACAATAAATCCATGTGTTCATATATATATATATATATATATATATATTTTTTCTTTAAACTGGGGTTTTACATTCTTCCCCCCCTACAAAAATTTCGTCCTCGAAATTTAACACACTAACTCCATGCTACTTTCACAATCAATTTGCATTTCATGATTTTTTTTTCAAAGCCGAATATTTCTTAACTTAAAATATTGTAGAAGAAATCCGCAAGTCTTCCATCCTCAACCTTTTCATATAAACGCGTCCGCCTATATGCAAGTTCGATAAGGAAGTTTGCAATTTTTACTAATTTTTTTAACTTGAATATATGTATAACAACATCCGCCCTATGTATTTATACACTTCCTATTCATACTAATACATATCCCAATTTTCACAGGTTGCGCACTCAGTATAGTTCCACATGGTACCCTGCTTCACCACACATTGACACGCCGCTAGCTCAAATGGCTCAACAAACATCAGATAATATTCAGCAATCATAATTTTAATATTGTCTCCATCCTTAATTATTTAATATACCATTGCATAATTCATTCTACCAATTCTACCAATACTCCTGAAAACATTATATCTATCAAAAGTCAGCCTAAACTTCCCAAAATTCTTACTTAAGTTGTCATATAGTACTGACTATTTATTTATTTATTTTTGAAGTTTAATTTAAACCCAGGTGCATTCAACCTGATTAGTCATTATTTCTTTCTATATATTTCCATGATTAGTAAAATTTTGAACCTAACGGTCGCTTAATTTCAGTGTGCCCTTTTTTCGCATTAACCTTACTGAGAAAGAAAAAAAACAATATTGCATCTAAAGAACAAAACTAAGCGCTCACTCAAGAGTTTCCGCCGAGATTTTGGGTTTAAGACCCAACCGTTGCTAATTACTCGACCGGCCCAACCAACCCACCGGTTTCTCATGAGGAAAACGAAAATCTTAAAACCCTCAACCCACACCCAAAATTTTCACTCGCCAAAACCCCCTTTTCTTTTTTTCTCTTTTTCTTCCTCTCGACGCAACCTCGCTCGGCCATTTCTTCTTCTGCCAAGCCCTATTCACTCGGGCGGAAGCTCACTTTACTCGGTGCTAGCTCCTTTCAAATCTCCATCGATTGCCAAGACGAGGTACGCCCTCATCCGATTTTTCCTTTAGACAAAAAAAAAAATTTTCCATGCGGTTAGGGCAAAACTCAGAATCGGTTTTCGTTCGAAATTTTAGGGCTTGGTTCGAATCCGACCTTCCACTTCAATCACACTTACTGTTTACTTATCCGTGGTTTCGTTTTCAAGAAAAAAAAAATTTTTTTCTCCGCATTGGCTGCACTAAACATGGAAACCCCAATTTCCATTTGTAAAATGTAGGGTTTGCGCGGCCTTTGAGCGCTAATAGTCAATTTATTTATTTATTTATTTATTTATTTTTCTTTGTTGTTGTTTGTTTGCTCTTATTTCCTAGATACTTCTAGGTTGTATTAAGGATTAAACTTGTTGATGACTTTCACATTTTCTCACTCGGCATGTAAACCTCAATTTTCTAACCATGTCCGACTATGCGCTTAGTCTCCGGACTGAGCGGCACTCGGTCTACATCGGCGCACCCCGTGATATATATATATATATATTTATTTATTTTTCCACTTGTTTTTATCCTTAAGTTTGCAGCCCAAATCTTTTAAATTTTTATTTCCACCTGCTTCCGCCCATTGTTTTATAATTTTTCTTTATTTGCAGTAATTTAGTTGCTATTGCGTACTAATTCTGTTTTCTGTTGTTTTTGTTATTTTTCCCTATTTCCAATTTGTTTGGTTTCAAAACTTAGATGACTAGGACCTCTTCCGGGAATCCCTCTAAGAGGGCTAGGGTTGAGCCTAGAGACGATAGGTTTCTTTCAGACAGTGAGAGGGAGATATATGATAGGTATCTGCAGCATCGTGCGGTTCTTGTTGAGAGAGAGGTTAGGTTTGATGACTTTGATCCTTCCATAGAGGATATTTTCCGAGTCTGCGGGTGGTTACCCGTGTTCAGTGGCTTCACTCCCACTTGCAAGGAGCTAGTACAAGAGTTTTATAGTAACCTCCATGATCTCTCTTCTGATCGTACCTCCTTCTATGTTTATATCCGAGGTACCTGGTTCTAGATTTCTCCTGAGTTCATAGCTGCCAGCCTTCAGGTTCTTAGGGTGGAGCACCCGGTATATCCCTACTCCAGTGAGACCATGCCCGATTATTCTGCTGTCACCACATTTCTTATCGGCCAGGCGACAGAGTATACTGGGGTGGGTCCTCTCCATACCTCGGGATTTTCTGCCAACATTTCTATCCTGTCGAGGATCGTTTTTACCGATCTTTGGCCTGTTTCTCATCTTTCTACTCTCCCCAGCTCTCGTGTTCTGCTCCTTTACGCCATACGGAGGGGAGATTCCATTAACCTTCCTTCGCTGATCATTTCCGTCATGCTTGGGGTTTTTGAGGATCGTAGGCGATCAGTCGCTTTACCCTACGGTTGTTTGATATCTAGACTCATTTCCGCTTCTCCAGCCGTGTATCCTAGTTTTACTGTCTTGCCTCTTAGTCAGCCTACCTGCAGAGCTACCACGAGCATCTCCCATGGTAGGAGGGCTGCGATCATTGTTGCCGTGCCCCGCCCCTCTGTTCCTTCGACTTCCCTTTTCCCAGATCCTCCCTCTGCTTCTGCTCTACCCCCTTCTACTGACATTCCCTCTTCTTCTTCCTTTCCCTCCTTTTCTGACTTCACGTCTTCCTCTTATTTTCCCTCTTCCACTGACCTCCCATCCTCTTCTGATGCTCCCCCAGCTCCTACTTCGGACCCTCCTCCCTCCACTATTGAGGGTCTTTCTACTCTAGTTACTACTTTGACAGGTGAGGTGAGGACTCTACAGGAGGTGGCGAGGGCACTGGGCCATCACGTGCTCCACACGGTGAGGCACGTGGGTGAGATGTCGAGAGCCCAGACAGCGATACTACAGACCCAGGTGGAGATGCTAGGGACTATATCGACCCTGCAGGGACATGTACAGTCCATGCATGCCACACACCGCCAGTTATTGCAGTGTTTCCTGGATGATGACATGTCAAGTTTTGAGGCGGCTGCTGATGATGATTCTGATGATACGGGACATAGAGGTGGTGAGGATGGTGGAGCTGGAGCAGCTGAGGCTGGAGATGGTGATGTTGATGCGGAGGGGGTGTGGGTGATGGAGGGGACGATGCAGGACCTTCTAGCTGACATTTCTTATTTCTTGGAGTCTTTGTAGTTTATCTTTATGTCCTATTTTGGGTTGTACTCCAAACCTTGTACTTAGATTTTATGTGTATATATTACAGATCTTTTGTTCACTTCCTGTCTATTTTAATTCCTCTTATTGTCTTGAGGTGAAGGTTCATTTGCTTTTATTCACAATTTACACTGCAAATTTAATCTTACAGATTTAAAATTTAACCTTCATCATTAACCCAGTTAATCATCTTAATGCCGTATTGTTATATATATACAAATCGTACCATATTAATAACAATAAATAAATCAGATCTATAGAAGGAACCCTCTCAACCTATATTTTTTTTCTACTCCTTGGATTTCTACCTAGCGAGCACACCAACCTCCAAGGTCATCCTAGAATTTCTTAGTCCTATGTCATGTTTTTTTTTTATACCTCTGATAGGCTCTGATACCATCTGTAACGCCCCGAATCCGAGTCACAAGAAAAACCCGTAACTCGTCTCCAGAGGTTAATATAAATAGCAGGATCGCACTACCAGAGTAAAGAAAAACATGAATTCAATATTATTACGAAACAGAGTGCGCTACAATAACCCCAAAGTAATAACTCACATGGCCCAATACACAACCCGCAAGTATCGGCTCTCCATACGTATCTGAAAAACAAACAGAAACAAAAGAATGAGATACAAATATCTCAGCAAGCAGCACATGCATGCACAAATACACTTTATATTTTTGTGAGATATGAGTCGAATAATCACACGAGTAAGCAGGCAATAACTCGATGGAATTGATGAAAATCCCCAGTACTTTATTTGACTCAAGGATATAGATTAATGAAAATCCGTACGTATTCAATTCGGAACTCATTTGTTAACAAACTTCCAATTGGTTTCAAAGAAACAATATCATTATGTCCACCTTCCAAGAAAACCCAATGCTACCACAATCCAATAATATATCTAAAAACTAGATAAACAAAAATCCCACAATGGTCAATGTCATTTAATTATTTGATTGGTTAATTAACACGCCAGAGCGACCTCCACACCTCCATGTACACAGTTCTGGCCTACTCAGGGTTTCGGATACTCTGAAATGACGGCCTACTCAGGGTTTCGTCATCCAATGCCGGCCTACTCTGGGTTTCTGGCTGCTCTACACCGGTCGTGGCAATACTCTATGGCCATGCCATTACCCCAATAAAACAAAGGCATCACATTACTAAGCTTAGACTCTGGATCCAAGACAAGCTAAACCAAAACCGATATATAACCAATTAAACTCCGCATTCAGTAAACCCACATTTATTTCAAACCTGTGTATCCCAATACACTAATCACACGTTGTTCCAACCAGAACATCAACTCACACAATTCGCAGGTTGCCAACCTCACAACAACATTTTCATGAAATAAATTCCTCTTACTCACACCAAGAAAAATAATCTTTACAATACATTTCAGAACTTGTCAACAAGTAAAACCAGGATTAAATAAATTCTCAAACAAGTACGGTGTTTAACCAAAGAGAAACTAAAATATGAACTCCAAGTATTTGGTACCAAAACATCACCTACAAATGGCCTAAAAGTTGCCTTGGAAACTTCTAAGAATTTCCAGAATTTACACTTAATATTCTTATAGTAATTGAATAGGTAATATTGTTTCTAAAGTCCTAAACAAGTGATTGGTTAAGTGTTTGAACCCTCAGATCATCAAAACCCAGCTCAGTTTAGTCAAACATGCACTTCAACAATATATCGGACCATGCGCTGACCTCCTGCGCTAGGCGCGAGGTCGACGGATCGGTCGCTAGTAAAAAATGGAGTATGCGGCTACTTAACATCGAGTGAGCGCGAACTAGGCGCAAGGTAAGCGTGAGGTTCGCGCGAAATGCGCATATACAATTTTGAGTTCGCGCGAGCTGAGAGCAAGGTTCGCGCGAAATGCGCGTATTGAGTTCGAGTTTGCACGAGCTGAGCGCGAACTGGGCGCAAGCTCAGCGGATGGGTTAATTGGTCCTTGCGCCCACTACCTGAAGTCGGCGCCAGTCAGCGCCAACTGGGCGGATAGTAAACTGGGTTTTCGAGTCTCTGTTATTTTGAGATCTACAACTCTGGTCGAACTTTTTCGGTCTGTAACAATTTCTTTAGTCTCCAAATGTCCCCAGAACACATTCAAACTAGTTTTGAAATTATTCCAACCCATTTTCATTTATCATCATTCAGTTCTAAAGAAAACACACTCGGACAACCTCCGTCATGAAAACAAATGAATATCTCCTTCTAGAAACATATGCATTCAGATTAAACCTACGAATAATACGAAACCCAGGTTTTAAAATAGTGCCACTCACCGGAGTTGAGGATCTTCTTCTGGCTTGCAGCCCTTTTGATGGAGTCCTCTCGAGATCCAAGCTTTTCGGCCGATGCCCTAATTACAGGCAGCAACTTTTCCCCAATCTCCGAATCTTTGAAAATTTTCATATTAGCTATATATTTATAGACGTCGCAAGGTTTAACCTAATTTACCCCCGGTATTAAATTAACCCTCGGGATTCCATATCTACCCCTTATTCAAGTTGAGGTTACCCAGATTACTTATTTGTTAATTCCCTATTTACTACATTATTTTTAAGTTCGCAATTAATTACGTAATAATATTCTACTTATTTTCTTTGCCAACTAATGACCACAAATCTCCAGTAATAATTAAATTTTTGATTAAACCTAACAATAAATCCATGTGTCCATATATATATATATATAGATATATATATATATATATATATATATATATATATATATATATATATTTATTTATTTATTATTTATTTTTTCTCAAAACTGGGGTTTTACATAGTCCTCCTTGGGATTTTAGCTAGACACTCTTATTATTTGAGGTGAGTGTCTCTCTTGAGACAATAGCTCAAACAGAATTTTTTATACAAATTGGAATATACACTCGAATTTCATCTAGATTGGGTGTTTAGCTTTTAAGAGTGTCTCTCTTGAGTGGGAGCTCTATGTTTTTTTTCATGTAAGTCCTTGTAAATCTTTACTAATATATATACATTGCTAACTTTCCACAAAAAAAAAAAAAGAAAGATCCACATCTTATTGACAATTGAGTTGAAATTCTATAAAAATTCGTTTGCAATTGAAAACATGGCCAAATTGGTCAACGCTAAAAATCTGCAGTTTGCCACTCGAGCTGAGGTTGGGTATGGAGAGTAAATCCGAAGTTTGAACTCGGGTCGAGCGAAGGGGTCGGGCATGAGCTGGCAGCGCTCAAGCTAGGGTCGTGAGCCGAGGGAAAAGGCTAAAAGTTTGTTTTTCTGGGGTTTTCCTGCAAGTCTGATTTTCCACTTTGGTCTGCTTAAAACATGATCGAACCTCTCGTAAAAAACCATAAAATCATACCCAAATCATCACAACTCATCCGAACTTGAAGACCATAATAAACAGAAGATTAAACATCCGATAATAAGAGATTTCCGCCGTAAAATACATACAAAAGCATGTTTTAAAACCATTATAACATTTCGAAACCTTCCAAATGATCAAAATCAGTATGAAACCACCAATGGCTTAACACTTAACCCGAAACATATGCAAGTTTAATTTGAGGTTTTCAAGGGTTGCTACTTTCCTTCGATTGCAAAACAATCCGCAAAGCCTCTCCCAAACGATCACAGCAACTCCTAGAAATCGGGATCTCTCAGAAATTAATGCTCCAAATATTTTTCACAAATCTGAGCGTCGGGTTTGTGGTTATTTTCCCTCTAAGTCGACTACTCCCCGACGAAATCAGCAATACAGTCCGAGAAAAGTAGCAATTAGAAACTCTTTTATAATATAACCCTGATCTCATGTACCTCACCTCCAGTGTGCTCATATACATCATCCAATAAGATTTAAGATAAGTTACTTAAATACAATTACCTTTGATAAAATAATTTCCAGCCATCTTATCACCACCTATTTAAAACAAACTTGGATTAATGCACGCATCCCAAGAACTAACCAATTTAATTTAATTAATTAAAATAGTTAAGGAAAAATCAGGGTGTTACAAAAGTTACCACGACGGCTGTGCCATGTGTTCATTTGAAGGTAAATTTTGATTTTTAGAAGTCTTTTTTGGAGCACCGTTGCGTTGATTTTAATTATTTTGGCTTCGTGAAAGGCGACAGGCATTGATTTCGTTTGCGCTAAGGAATTAAGGGTAGTGTTTTCTCATTAAGATTATTATTACTAGTGATCATTTACGTCCTGTTTAGTGTTTTCTTACAGCGACAATGAGAATTCGAATTTGAAGAAAACCGGACGGCAAATTATACATTGGGAAGATTCATTTATTTATATATCGAAAATAAATTTCAACTTTAGTACATTAAAAATTTAGAATTGAGTAATCTTTCTGAAATTCCCACACCAATATACTCTCATCGACATCAACCATGGAAGCCAAATTTCATGAAGTTATTTAGTCCCATATCATGGCCACGGCTAGCTACAACTCCAACGCCAGCAAGTACAGCGAGGACCTTGAAGAACGGAAAAGTAGAAGAAGACCCCACAAGTAATGCCCACGGAAATAGCATATATCCAATCAGCAACTGCTCATTGTGTTGTGGCATCAATGGCTATCCCTATCCTTACTCCAATGGTACTTGAAATAGCTAAAGCTAAAGAATAGGCATTGGTTACTAACAACGGTGAGAACGTGTTTTCCCACTAACAACGGTAACAACGGTGATAACAGTTCACAATTCCATTCAAGTAATACTTATCATTTTAAAGTTTAAACCAACTCTAAAAATAGACAAAATCAGCAGTTTTAAGATAAAATATAAAGAACCAATTCTAACCTGCCTCTTAAATATAGACATATATAGGTACCGACCAAATAACCGTATCCCCTCATAGACTAGATAAGATCGACCATGTGACCAACTTAATTTGGAAATTACCTCCGAATTTAGAGCCCTTGAGTTTAGGCTCCCTGGTCCTATAAAACCCATCAGCTCGTTTCATTCTAAGCACAAAAGTACTCAAATCACCATGGCTTCCCTTTCACTATTGTCCTCCCTTCTGCTCCTCCTCTCTATGCACTCCGGTGCGCAAGCCGAAACTAAAATCTGCAACCCTGATGCATTCCGGGTGATGGGAACCAATATGAATACATTACCCTTCTGTGACACCAAATTGCCATACAATGTCCGAGCCAAGGACTTGGTGGACCGAATGAAACTTCAAGAGAAGGTTGCACAGCTCGGAAACCAAGCTGAAGGCGTGAAGCAATTGAACCTCCCCGGTTATCAGTGGTGGTCAGAGGCTCTTCATGGAGTGTCTGATGTCGGACCTGGCACCCGTTTCGACAATAATGTGCCCGCCGCAACCACCTTTCCTACAGTGATCCTCTCCTCAGCCTCATTCAATGAGACATTGTGGAAAACAATAGGCCAGGTATAATAAAAATGTAGCTCAAAACACACACTAGGACTTAAACATTGCACAAGTACATATACCAGCAGTTACTCATCTCTAGCCATTTTTAAAGCTGTGAATTGCATCATATTCTAATAGACCTTTCATTATCTTTTGGGTCCTCATTTTGTTTTGGAGCAGGCTGTATCGGACGAGGCTCGAGCAATGCACAATTTGGGGTTAGCAGGATTAACATTTTGGAGCCCAACCATTAATGTAGTTAGGGATCCAAGGTGGGGAAGGATTACAGAAACGCCGGGGGAGGACCCATTCCTTGTTGGGCGATACGCAGCTAACTATGTTAGGGGTTTACAGGACGTGCCAGGCTTTGAGAAGACTAAAGATCTCAATACAAGGCCACTTAAGGTTGCAGCTTGTTGCAAGCACTATGCAGCTTATGATGTTGATAATTGGAAGGGAATCGATCGTTATCATTTCGACGCCAAGGTGACTGAAAGAGATATGGCTGAGACCTTTGTGTATCCATTTGAGATGTGTGTGAGAGAAGGCGACGTAGCCAGTGTTATGTGTTCATACAACCGAGTGAATGGCATACCAACATGTGCAGATCCAAGGCTATTGAATCAGACAATCAGAGGACGATGGAACCTTCACGGGTAAGTCTATTGCAAGTACAATGTACCGGCAAAAACTGGTTTTGATCCCCTTTGTTATACTTAATTTACATCAAATTAATGAATGACAATATTAATGCAGGTACATCGTCGCCGATTGTGACTCCATCCAAGTCATGGTAGAAGGACACAAGTACCTCAACGACACGCCAGCAGAGGCGGTTGCACAAACATTGAACGCCGGTAAGTTCAATACGTTTGGTGTACGTAGTAGTAGAACATTTACCTTCCCACCGTTGCAACAACGTTTAGCTTATAATTGTATCCCCTTCTTCACGTTTTCTGATGATCAGGACTTGATCTGGACTGTGGTAAGTACTATCCCGACCACGCCACGGCAGCAGTGAAGGAAGGGAAAGTGACCGAGACAGAGATTGATAGTTCATTGAAGAATCTATACATTGTCTTGATGAGGCTTGGGTGGTTCGATGGCAACCCCGGCGGATTCTCCGGACTTGGAAAGAATGACATATGCTCTTCACCACACCTAGAGTTGGCGGCCGAAGCTGCAAGAGAAAGCATTGTCTTGCTCAAGAATGACAAAGACATCTTACCATTGAATTTCAATGGTAAACGGCCTAAGTTTGCCGTTGTCGGACCGCATGGCAATGCCACCAGAGCTATGCTTGGGAGTTATACAAGTAAGTTCATGTTGGTAGATATATTTCATCCATTTGGACATCTAATTAGAACAAGAATACAAATAAAGATAAATACACACAATTCTTCAAGTCTATGTAAATTGTTGTCCTCATTTCCAACTGGATATATTGGTTTTCATCTTCCCCAGTCAGGAGCGGTCTTGCCTGCCGCTATTCAACCCCAGTAGGAGCTCTTAGGGAGTATGGAGATGTGGTGTATGCACCCGGGTGCCTCGATGTGAAGTGTCAAACAAATAATAATTTCGGCCAAGCAATCCAGGCCACTGTTGGAGTGGATGCAACATTTGTGTTCGCCGGATTAGACCGCACAGTAGAGGATGAGAGCTTAGACAGGGTCGACCTCAACTTCCCTGGGTTTCAACAATCACTCATCACTCAAATCGCTAATGCATCCACCAGCCCTGTGATTCTTGTGATTCTCTCCGCCGGAGGCATTGACATCTCATTTGCCAAGGACAATCCTAAGATCTCAGCCATCCTTTGGGCCGGCTATCCTGGTGCTGAAGGTGGTGGCGCAATCGCTGATGTCATCTTCGGAAAGTATAGCCCAGGTGGTCGGCTTCCGATTACATGGTACCCGGCCGATTATGTGAACAAGCTTCCAATGACATCGATGCAACTCAGACCAGATCCTAAAGCGGGCTACCCTGGAAGGACCTACAGGTTCTATAATGGATCGACCGTCTACCCATTTGGGTATGGATTGAGTTACACCACCTTCACATACACCATTAAGTCTGCACCAAAACTTGTTACATTCAATCTAGGGAAACTCCAAAAATGCAAACAAATAACAATGCTTGACGAGAGCCAGCCAGATTGCCCAGCCATTACAGTGCACGATTCAAGCTGCAGGGAAGTGGTGAAAGTTGCAGTAGAAGTGAGAAACACAGGAAAGAGAGATGGGGCGAATGCAGTGCTTCTGTACTCAGTCCCACCATCTAATGTCGCAGATGGACCGATCAAGCGGCTCATCGGTTTCAACCGAGTGTTCTTGAGGGCCGGACAAGCTCAAGTGGTGAAATTCAGACTAAATGCTTGCAAGAGCTTTAGCATTATTGACGCGGATGCTTACGAACTGTTACCTTCTGGAGAGCACTCGATCATCGTAGGAGATGGAAACAATCCAGCTTCTGCCCAGATATCTTTCAGATTTCAATAGTACAAGGAAATGAGGTTCCACATTAATGATGAATCGGTGGCAATTGCCAGTATGTAATCCAAAGCTTTTTTGTGGATAAAGCATGTCTTTCTTTTTAATTTTTAAATGAATATTTGCATTCACTGCCCAAAAAATGAAAAAGTGGCCAGAAAAAGCCGATAAAAAGTGGAAAATCGTCGGTAACTTAGGTAATGGCGCTTTGTCTAAACGCCATTAACTCCAGTGTTGCAATTAAAATTAATAACTATCATGAACACTTAAGGCACTGTTTGCTTTGATATAAAATCTAATGCAAAAAATGTTTTCAGGGTAAAATGGGGTTTTCCAAGTGTTTGTTTCCATGTAAAACACAATGTTGTGTAAAACTGTTTTCCTAAAAATTAGCTATTTTCTGGAAAATGACATACCTTTGAATAACCCGTGTGCTTATACGCAATTGGGTGTTGTCCTTTGCGCAACACCAGGAGATCAGAAACCTACTACCCATATGGGGAAAACCAGATGAAGAAAGTCAGACCCAGATGGGATTTCTACTGGTAATTAGTCTTCGTTTCTATCCTTTTGGAGATGGTGGCATGACAGAAAAGCACATCTTTATTAATTTGTAGAAGCTCAAATCCCATATCTCTATCCATGCTCGTGATACTCCAAAAGATGGGATCAAGTTGTGTTTTCAGTAAGTAGGATTGAAAGCTTTTAAAGACCTTGTTGCAAAAAATCATTGCTGGATTTGGATGTAGCGTTTAGCTTTGGTTTATTTTAAATATCAATTCAGGATTGTTCTTCTTTATCTGCATGGAGGAAGGAATGTGTATATATCAACTTATTTCAGATTTGGTAACCCTTGGCTTTTGTTCATAGTCTTATTAGAAAAAGAAAAAGGGTCTCTCTACTCATAAGCTGGTCTAATATTTAAGGAGATAGAAACAACTCCATTAAAGAGGATCAGACAAAGTATTCTTCTCAGTGGTACAAATTGGCCCTTCAAAAGCGTATCTGCTTTGTCACTGATTATTTTCGTTGATTATTTTTCTTGTTCCAAACATAGGAAAATGAAAAAAAATCTCACTTTCAAGTCTATTGTCCAATGTCTATCCAAACATAAGAAAATGAAAACATTTTCTGATGTCAAATGTTTTACATAGAAAAGCATTTTACATCAAAACAAATGGAGCCAAATCAAAATGTTTCTAGTGAACCATATGTAACGCCCCAAATCCAGGTTTATTTAAAAACAATAACCAGAACCTAGTACGTTAGAATAATGGCCAAAAACAACTAATTCCAGGCTTAAACAATTTCAATAATTATAATCAGAGTGCGGAATTTAAAGACATTTCCTCAAAGAAGCGTGGAATAATAAAACAATAATCATCCAATATTAAACCATCAATCAAAGTCTGGTTTCGAGTCAACTAAAATAAATTAATCAACATCAACCAAAGTCATCTAAATAAATAATTCAAATATCTCTCAAACCACTATATCAAAACTCAATGTATTCTCCCTAGACCTACACAGTAATAAAATAGTCGTCTTCCTGATAGTCAATATAATCCCCTGTAGTGTCTACCTCTGCGATGTCCTCTCCAGGAATATCTGAAAACAAAACCGATAAAACGATAATGTGAGAAACAACATCTCAGTAAGTAATTATGCAAATAGTTGGTAATAATAAAATATGCAATGTTTAATGAGGTTAGTCACAAAACAAAAATACAGAATAATAATAATTAAATGAAACTTTAACAAACAAAAGCAATTCAACCTCATGGGACTCATGATATAGAAAACCAGAGAAAGAGAATAGACATGTGCCAATATGCTACCTAACCGAATTACAGGTGGACTAGACGACCATACAGACTGGCTATTCGACACCCAACGGAAGAACCCAACCGACAACCGGAATGAGTTAGCATGTACGGTCCAACCTATCTAGGAGTGGGTAACATAGCAATCGACCTATACAGGAGCGGTACCATCCTCGAGATGATGGAATGCCTATGACACAGAATTCAAACCACATTAGAAGACTTTTCACTTACTAGCTATTCTATGGATCCATGCAATTGCTAAACCCACTCAACAGTGGAAAACCAAACCAAGGAATGGACATATTTCCCAATAACACCCACACACGCGGAAACACAACTGTATCAATAACCAAACCCGCAACTGCGGAATAAACAAACCAGGCAACTGTCTTGTCACAACTGTGACCCAAAACCCCACACAAGTGGCACCAAGTCATATGTCCAAACTCCATATTTCAACGTGCAACAATGTCCCAGATGTGTATCGAATCCTTCGATGCACAAAATACACTCAAATAACCCAAATACAGGTGTATGAATTCTTAAAATCAAGTTTTGTTAAAAAGAGAATTGTTTGGAACAATGGTTCTAAGTTAAAAAGCCTCTTTGGTAAAATATACCCAAAATCTTTATAAAATTAATTTTAAATATCCATTAGTGCAAACTATCTCTAAATACTCTAAACTTAATGGTACATAGATTTAAATTGAATAAAAACAATTTCATGGTGAAAAACTAGGCTAGTTGGGAGCTTTAGAAAAATCTGACAGATAGTCGCTCGAGCAACAATTGGGTGCTCGAGCGGGCTGTGTAAATCAAGCGATTTCAGGGTTGGTCACTCGAGAGGTCATTTGAGCGACGCTTCGGGTGTTCGTTGTTCTGAGTTTTGATCACTTTTGGGTTTCTGAAAATTAAAAAGCATAGGCGTGGCACCTTTGATATCGCTTGAGCAGTATCGAGCACCCGCGAACTGCTCTCAAGACCCATATGGGCGCTTGAGCGGCAGTTCGAGCGACCTGTCGCAAGACACACATTCTGAATTTTTTCGAAAAGTTGCGTAAATCATTCAAAATTCGAAAAATTAAATTCTATAGAGTCAAATCCATACTAAACCATTCAGGAATACATTATAAACATGTTAGAACAATTTTTGAGCAATTAAAACACAATATAATACACAAATGAACAATCAAACATGAGATTAAACACTATCCTCAAATAAACATGAAAATCTGTTTATGAAAATTTAAAAGGGACTACTTACCTCATTTTGGGGCTTAAGTCTTCTCTAAAAGCAATGCAAAATCACCCCAAAGGATGTCCACACGAAACCAAATCTCCTTTATCTTGTCTAGATCAAACAAGTCACTTTAAGAACTCATGATCATGTTTAAACTCCCAAAAACAGAAACTTTCTTCTAGCTTATTTCTTACCTGAAATCCTAGATGAAAATCCTCTCCTTCTCCTTCTGAAAAGTCTGCTCCAAAGGTTGCTTAGGATTAGGGTTTAATCACACCAAAGATGAGAAGAAGAATAGAGTAGAAGGTTGGTATGGGCGGTTGTTCACTTGGTTTTGGACATGAACAATCGCTTGCATGCTTAGGTTATTTAGATGTAAAATCCCAGATTTTTAGTAATTAAGTAATTAAATAAAATAAATATATATAAATTGAAATGTTATTATTTTATTGCAGAGAATGAGATTTTTTATCAATCCGGAGAATTGCAAGGTGAATCAAGAATTTGGAGAATTAAATTCCAGATGAGATTACATTTTGGTATTATTATTATTATTATTGTTATTGTTAATGTTAATTTCTTTAGAATATTCATTAAGCTTTATAAAGATAAAATAATATGAACCATGTTTAAGGCTTGGTCGAACCCAAGCATATTAGCATGTAGACGGCTAGGTGATTGGGATTTAATCTCATAGCTTAAGAGGAAATCTATATAAGGAAGGAGATATTAGGATAAATACTTTTGCTTGGTCGAAATCTAAGAAAAAAATTTAGAAAGTGTTGTTGTTGATGGAAAGAGGAGAAAAGGGAGAAAGGTGTGGCTGCAGACTTCTCTTCTCCATTGGGGTTTCTCAAGAGTGTTGATCCTTTTACTGTTTGGTCAATCATATCAAATAGATAAGAGGGAGAGATATTTCGTTTCGATGTGAGGTATGTAAAATGTATAAACTCTTGGTTTATATTTTGTATGCATAGTTTAGTTTGTTGAAAGGTTCTAAGATTATATTCGTATTGATCTAGAAAAGATAAAGTTGTTGTTTTCATTGGGATTGCAAGAGGGTGATATTTGGTCTTTCGATGGAGATTTGAATTGAGAAGCAAGGCAAGTAGCCCCTTACAACTTGCATAAAATCAGAATTTCGGATTTCACCGAATACATGTTTATACGTATAGTTTTATTGGATTTTAGTTGATAAGCATGGTGTTTCAATGGTTTGATGATTTTAGATTGATTTGTTATGTTTGGAAGATGCTATTGGATGTATTAGAACTGGTTTGAAGTGTTGAGAGCATGATCTATAGCTTTAGTTTTAAATTTCCAAAAGTTTAGAAAATCTGAAATTTTAGAGAATTTGTATGGCCGCCAAAGATTTTGCTTGAGCACCAAATCAAGCGCCCTTTTGTATGTTAAGGCCACTTGATACAAATCGAACTTTCAATCAGGTGTCCCACCTGTGTATAAATTTCAATTTTTAAAACCCGAGAGTAATGTTTGCTCATTTGTTCTTGTACTCGAGGTGGAGCTCCAACGCTATATATAGCGCTCAAATGTTCTTAAACCTAGACTTCATCACCAATTTGTCACTTGAGCACGACAGCAAGCACCATTTTCTTTGATTTACCTGCTATTGACACTTGACTTGACGCCCTACCTAGTGTAACGCCCCAGATCTAAGTTTATTTAAACACATAAACCCAAATCTGGTTCGTTAGGGAAAATGGCCCAAAACTATTATTCCAGATTTAAACAATTTCATTTATTATATCAGAATGCGGAAATAAAAACATCTTTCAAGAAGCGCGGAATTAAACCACCAAAATATCCATTAATATATCATCGATATAGTCTGGAAAGGTTCAACTAAATAAAATAAATAACATCCACAAGGGTATGGAATAAAGATACTAATAATCCTTCAAATGACATCAAAATCCTCAAATAAAATACTAAAGTTAATTCCTAAAAAAATAAATCTAAATAGCTCTCCATGTCCTCTTGGACCTACACAAGAATGAAATAGTCTTCTTCCTGGTAATTACAATAATCCCCCAGAGTCTCTACCCCAGCAACGTCCTCTCCAGGAATATCTGAAAACAAAACCGATAAAACAATAATGTGAGAAACAACATCTCAGTAAACAGTCATGCAAATAGTTGACCACAATAAAATATGCAACGCTTAATCCGAATAATCACAATAAGATTCAAGACAACAATGAAACACAATTTATCTACCTCATTTGACTCATGAAATAGTATACCAGAAAAAGAGAGTAGACATGTGCCAATGTGCTACCTAACCGAATTACGATGGACCAGCCGCCCTGCAGTCTGGCTATTCAACACCAACAGAAGAACACAACCATGAGTTAGCATGTACGGCCCAACCAATCCAGGAGTAGGTAACATAGCGATCGACCAATCTAGGAGCAGTACCATCCTCGAGATGATGGAATGCCTCAGACACAGAATTCAAACCCCTCTAATACAAATTTCACTTACTAGCTATTTTATGGATCCATATAACTGCTAAGCCCACTCAACAGTGAGAAAAACCAATTAGGGTAATGGACATACTTCTCAATAACACCCACCAAATACAGAACCATATATGTATAACCAAATCTGCTTATGCGGGAAACAATAAATCAGGCACCAACCTTGCACACCAGTGACCCAAAACCAAAACAGAATGCACCAAGTCATATGTCCAAAACTCCAGGTTTCAACGGGTCAATATGTCCTGAATGTGTATCGACTCCATCGATGCACAAAATACCTTCATATCACCCAAATACAGGTGTATGAACTCACAAACCCAACCTTAGTTAAAAGTAAAATCTTTTGGAACAATGGAATCAAGTAAAAGTGCCTCTTTAGAAACATCTACCCAAAATCTTTATAAAATGAATTTTAAACATCCGCCAGTGCAAACACTTCCCAAATACCCCAATCTTGATGGTATATAGGTTAAATTTAGATAAAAACACTTTCGTGGTGAAAAACTAGGTTGAAAAGTAAATTTCCAAAATTTGACAAACGGGTCACTCGAGCAGCCAAGGGCGCTCGATCGGCCTTACAAAATAGGTTGTTTCAGGGGAGGTCACTCAATAGGTCACTCGAGCGACTGTTCAATCTAGATAAAATTGCTCTCGGGTTTTGAATATATACATAGGACACTCGAGCGACTGCTCAAGCGGCCTGATACGTGAAAATTCCGTAACTTTGCGAAATTCAACAAAAATTCAACAACTCAATATTCAATGCATCAAAACCATTCTAAATCATTCTAAAACACTTATAAACATACTAGAACAATTTCCCACAATTAAATCATCATAAATGTCAAAAACAACGCATCAAATCACCGAATAACCATGTATATCGTCTAAACATGAATTGTATTTTTATGCAAGCGTCAAGGGACTACTTACCTGGCTTTAGGAACTTAAATCTTCTCTAAAACCAACGAAATATCACCACAAATATGCTCCAACAATCTCACAAGTATTGATCTCGTTTGGGTTAAGAAAAATCATGTTTTTAGAATCTAACAACACATTTATCTCTCCAAAAACAACGCTTTCCCTCGACTTGCTCTTACCTAAGTTTTACTGCACAAAAATCTCCTTCTTCCTTCTTTAAAACTGCACCAGCAAGTGCTTGAATATCAGGGTTTGATCACAAAGAAGCAACAAGAAGAATAGAGGGAAAGAGATGGAACACGCTGTAAAACCCCGAATTTTACTTAAATAATAAATTAAATTAGTAAATAATATTACTGAGGGTTATGATTGATGGGAATATTTTATTCTTGTAGGGGGTGATCAGTTTAGTGAAGATCCAGAATTAGACGCAGATCTGACCGTCCGATCTTGAGATATCGAGGTACGTATTTTAATTGGGCGAGGTGTATGGGAGAGTTTGCATGGGAGATGCATGGGATCAGGGAGTATATATATGTATTAAATAACCTAATCGTATTCTCGCTCGTATTATTCAGCCGCAAACGACGAGAGTTGAAACGACCGAGAAGAGAAGAAAGAGAAGGAAGGGGGAAGACCAAGGGAACTTGCTCAGAGCCTTGCCTTGCAACTGAGGAGAGGTTTGGGGGTTTGCTGTTCAGAAGAGAAGAGGAGAAACGCGTATACGAGGTAGGTGACACCGTTTTGGTTTTGAGTTTGGATTTTTCCTTGGTTAATCGCAAATGCATGTTTCTATGATATGTAATGTTGTATTTAGTTAGCTAAGCATGCTAGAAATACACTAGAATGAGTTTAGACGAGAAAAATCGTGATTTAGAACTATTTCTGCTCGATTTCGCACGACCGCCGACCTCGACTGTGCTCGGCACTCGTCGGCGATCTTCGGCACTGGTTAAATAAAATTAGGGCGCCGTAGACCGCGAGAAGACGGACCGCGGGCGCTCGAAAATACACGACCGCTGACCTGGGACCGCCAGGGCGATCCTGAGCGATCCTAGGCGCTCTCAACAGAATTTCCAATTTTTCTTAATTTCGAACCTAATTCAATTCTAAACTATTTTTAGACAATTTTAATGATTAATTAAGGTGCTTTAAGACCAAAATAAACTACCTAAACCCCTGTTTTACAGAAAAACAAATTAGGGAGATATTTAGGACAATAGTTGCCAAGTTTTGAAGGTAAATGAGAAACGTGATTTTGGAAAAGCCTAACTACCATTTGACTATCTAAATACCTCTAAATGACATTATAAATCAGAATACCTTCTAAAGAGAATACTGAATTCAGATGAACAAATATTGAAGTAAATGTACAGATATAACCATTATATGCCGCTAGGCACCAACCCTTATAGAATATGACACTTTAGGGAAGTTTTGGAGTCTAGTGGGCATAGCTGGTTGTGGATCCATAGTCGTAGCTAGATAGCTGAGGGATATGTCATTTGGGTTGAATTACTCCTATATGCGACGCGCTTCCTTTGCAAGTTAGTTTGTCTGGGAAGGTCCTATGTCTGGAGGGACACCCCGGTGAGCCGCTGGTGATTCCCTGTACATGTGGATAAGCAACCACCTCCATGTATTGATTCTGGTGCTGCATGCTGGTGGTACATGCCAACTTTGATGGGTACGTGTGCAATAAGTCGGTGACTACGGCTCTTGTCTAAGCTGCACTGCATGGGGCTTGAGTATCATTAGTAGCATCGCTCCTAAGTCGCACGGTGGTATAGCAATTGGTTGAGAATCATCTCAAAAGGTTTATCTAACTTTGTGGGTCCTACAATGACCCTGAAATCATAAAACTTGTTATTATTGTGGTACATGCGGAAGGCATGTGTTTGGGATATTGGTTGGATGTGACTGTTTAGTACATCCTGGCAATGTATAAATTATGTTACTGATTTGACTATGGTATTTTCATATTAAACTTGCTGGAATTCATCTCTAGAACTGTTTAGTATATTGTTTTGTATTTACGAATGATACGAATGATTATACGAGCCTGATTAATCGATGTGACTTATTCGTGCATGAACTGCTACTTTCCGTATATTAACTGTTTAATCATGCATGTGTCACCTACTGGGATATTCGTATCTCACCCTACTGTTATTCCATTTTTTCAGCTGATACGCGAGAGGGGGATCTCTTAGACTTCCAGGGAGAGATAGCTGAGTATTCTCCAGAGGATTACTATTATCCCGATCTGATCTGAGGTGGATTGATGTTATAGACTTAGCATTTTTAATTGGTTTATTATCATTAATTGGATTTGATGTATGAGAGAGACCAGAGAGAGTTAGTAACCAGTTCATTCTACCAGACTTTGATACTATTGATTGATGGTCAAGCTTCATGCTTGTTTGATGATTTTAATCTACACTTCCGCACATACTTGTTTCCGCAACTTTGATGGATTAATATATGGATTGGATTTACTTTCTTTGGTCTGGTATGTTATTGATGTTGTGATTCATATGGGCCAGTAACACCTCGGATTTGGTTGTTGAACTAAATTCGGGTTGTTACAGTAGCGAACCGGGTTCGGGTCAGGTGCCGGTTTGGACTGACCCGGGTTCGGGGCGTTACAGAGATGGTATCAGAGCAATGGTCCTAACCTTAGAATTAGCCAAACTTTAGGGGAATGGGATTGTGAGTACGCTAGATAGAACCCCTAGAATTATTGGATTCTAACAAGTGGAATTGAATTTTGCAGATGGCTGGCAGGGGACGACGTGCTAGAGTTGATCCTATAGAGGAGGAGCAGCAGGATGTTCCAGTACCTCCACCACCTCCAGGGGGTGATATATGGACTGTTGTTAGCAGCTTGGCAGAGCTTCTTGCCAAGGAGAGAGAGGAGAGGCTGAGCCAGCCGGGAAATGGCGGAAATGGTGGCAATGGTCATGGAGAGGAGCCTGTACACGAGAGGGCCATACATACGGCCAAGGATCTCGAGCAGTTCAGGAAGTTGGATCCACCTATCTTTAGTGGACGACCAGATCCTATGGAGGCTGAGAGGTGGCTGATGCGAGTCGAGTGGATTTTTGAGGCCATGGGATGCCCGATGGACAGGAGAGTGCGATTGGTAGCATTCTTGTTTGAGGGAGAGGCAGTGCATTGGTGGACAGCCAGGAAGAGGCAGGATCCACAGGCTACGTACATGACTTGGGATAGATTCAGAGAGGTCTTCTATGACCAGTACTTTTCTGAGGAAGTCCGGCTCAAGAAGGAGCGGGAATTTATGGAGATTACACAGGGAGGCCAGACAGTGGCTCAGTACGAGGCTAGATTTGTAGCCTTGTCTCGATTTGCACCTCATATGACGCAGGATGAGCGGAGGCTGACTTCACATTTTGAGCGGGGTCTGAAGCCTGAGATTAGGAGTATGCTGACCGTACTCCTGTGCACCGAATTGAAGTACGTGGTACGTAGAGCCACTAGAGCTGAGAGTGACTTGGAGGCTAGAGCGAGTCAGAGCAGAGCTAGGCCGCCTACGAGGCCGGCAGATCAGAGAGGTTTCCTTAGTGGGAACAAGAGATCCAGAGATTGGACTAGGGCAGAGCCTGCAGGAGGACAGTATAGAGCAGCTCCGAGGGCATGTGGCAGTTGTGGCAGATACCATGTACCTGGACCATGTGTTGCAGCGCCAGGCACCTGCTACCGATGCGGTAGGCCGGGTCACAGGATCACGGATTGTCGGTTTCCTACTAGTTATCAGCCGTTAGCAGTGCCACGACCGGCATTACCATCGCCAGAGACCGCGCCTGCTTTTCCACAGAGGCCACAGTTTCAGCAGCCAGCTCAGAGAGCACCGGTTGGACAGAAGCCCCAGGGCAGAGGATCAGTTCAGAGAGGAGGCCAGAGGCAGACCGTACCTGCTCAGCAGCAGCCAGCGAGGGTATATGCAGTGGATGCACATGAGGAGCGTGAGCCCGATCGTGTGGGGGATATTGAGGGTGATCCCGAGACACCTGAGTTGATTGGAGGTATTCTCTTCATCTGTGGTAGATCAGCATGTGTTCTGTTTGATTCTGGTGCTTCCCATTCTTTTATATCGCCTGCTTGTGCACAACGGATTGGTTTGTCACCCACTGAATTGGATGCTGTTTTGTCTGTGCACACACCTTTGGGAGAGTCTACTCGAGTGGAGCATATGTATAGAGACTGTATGATTAGATTGGGTAGATTAGAGTTGTCTGGTGATTTGATTGCCTTAGACATTGGAGGTTTTGATGTGATATTGGGGATGGATTGGCTATGTAGACACCATGTGACATTGGACTGTTATGCGGGTACCGTGATAGTTAGAGGGCCAGATCAGACCACTCACTGTTTCAAATGTGAGGGGTTGAAGTCACGGATTGGTCTGGTAGCATCTGTGATAGCAGAGGAGCTTAGGAGTGACACCCTTGTCATCTCCGATGTGCCCGTTGTACGGGAGTTTGCGGATGTGTTTCCAGAGGATTTACCTGGATTACCACCTGCTAGAGGAGTAGAGTTCAGAATACAGTTGATGCCTGGTACGGCTCCAGTTTCGAAACCACCCTATAGGCTTGCGAAACCAGAACAGGAGGAACTTAAGAAACAGTTAGATGAGCTCCAGGAAAAAGGTTTCATCAGACCGAGTATGTCTCCGTGGGGCGCTCCAGTTCTATTTGTCCAGAAGAAGGATGGTAGCATGAGGATGTGTATCGATTATAGGCAACTGAATCAAGTAACAGTGAAGAACAAGTATCCGTTGCCTAGGATTGATGACCTGTTTGATCAGTTAGGAGGAGCATCTTGGTTCTCAAAGATAGACTTGAGGTCAGGATATCATCAGGTGAGAGTAGCAGAGGAGGACATAGAGAAGACAGCTTTTCGTACACGCTATGGGCATTATGAGTTCTTGGTTATGCCTTTTGGGTTGACCAATGCCCCAGCTGTTTTCATGGACCTCATGAACAGGATTTTTCATGCATACTTGGACAGCTTTGTAGTGGTGTTCATTGATGACATCCTAGTATATTCTAAGACCCGAGAAGCACATGAAGGGCATTTGAAGTTAGTATTGTGCACTTTGAGAGACCACGGGTTGTACGGGAAATTTAGTAAATGCCAGTTTTGGCTAAGGCAAATTTCTTTCTTAGGTCATGTTATCTCAGGAGAGGGTATATCTGTGGACCCTGAGAAGGTTAAGGCAGTGGCAGAATGGCCTAGGCTTACTACAGTGACAGAGGTCAGGAGTTTCCTTGGTATGGCAGGTTACTATAGGAGATTCATTGCAGGATTTTCGCGTATAGCTGCACCGTTATCTAATCTAACCAAGAAAGCAGTGAAGTTTCAATGGGATGAAAAATGTGAGCAGAGTTTTCAGGAATTGAAGCAGAGATTGACTACTGCACCAGTGTTGATTGTGCCATCCATGGATGAGGCATTTGCAGTATATTGTGCTGCTTCTAGGATAGGCTTGGGATGTGTATTGATGCAGCAGGGCAGAGTTATAGCGTATGCTTCGAGGTTGTTGAGGCCACATGAGAAGAACTACCCTACCCACGATTTGGAGCTTGCAGCCATAGTCTTTGCATTGAAGCTATGGAGGCATTACCTTTATGGAGTAGAGTTTGAGATCTTTTCTGATCATAAGAGCTTGAGATATCTGTTTTCACAGAAAGACCTGAATATGAGGCAGCGAAGGTGGATGGATCTGCTAAAGGATTTCAAGTTTACTTTGCAATACCACCCTGGTAAGGCAAATGTAGTGGCGGATGCTTTGAGTAGAAAAAGTTCAGTTGAAGGTCAAATAGCTACTTTAGCAGCTTTCATGATGAGCCAGTGTAGATTGATTGATTCAGTCAGAGATTGGCAGGGAGAGTTTAGCATGCCACAGGATGGAGTGATCCGAGTTGCTCGTGTTCAGATTGAACCAGATTTGGTCCAGTTGATTCGGGAGAAACAACTGATTGACCCACAGTTGATTCAGACTAAGGGATTGATGAGTAGAGGATCTGAGGCAGCTGTAGACTTTTCAGATAGAGATGGGCTATTGAGATATAGAAGTCGTATTTGTGTTCTAGCTGATGAGGAGATTAAGGAGAAGATATTATCAGAGGGTCATAGATCGAAGTATGCAGTTCACCCAGGAAGTACGAAAATGTACAAGAACTTGAAAGAAATCTATTGGTGGTCAGGAATGAAGAGAGAGATTGCAGAGTATGTGGCAAAGTGTTTGATATGCCAGCAAGTAAAAGCTGAACATCGGAAACCACCTGGTTTACTTCAGTCACTTCCTATCCCAGAGTGGAAGTGGGAGCATGTAACTATGGATTTTGTATCTGGATTACCACTGACAGCAAGGAAGGAAGATGCTATTTGGGTTGTCATGGATAGACTGACTAAGTCTGCGCATTTCTTGCCTATGAGCACTACACAGCCATTGAAGTCTTTAGCTGAGTTATATGTCAGGGAGATAGTGAGACTTCATGGAGTGCCAGTTTCTATAGTGTCTGATAGAGATGCACGATTCATAGCACGCTTTTGGCTTGCATTTCAGGCAGCTTTGGGGACTAAGCTTAATTTCAGCACTAGTTATCATCCTCAGACAGATGGACAGTCCGAGCGTACCATTCAGACTTTGGAAGACATGTTGAGATGCTGTGTTATGGATTGGGGAGGCAGTTGGAATCAGCACCTACCATTGGTGGAGTTTGCCTATAATAACAGCTATCAGGCGAGTATTCAGATGGCACCATTCGAGGCACTTTATGGAAGACCGTGTAGATCCCCAGTGTGCTGGGTGGAAGTTGGTGAAAGACAACTCATTGGGCCCCAGATTGTACAAGATAGCATTGAGAAGGTGAATCAGATTAGGCGAAACATGCTTACAGCCCAGAGTCGTCAAAAGCGTTATGCAGATACCAGAAGAAGAGACTTGCATTTTGAAGTTGGAGATTGGGTATTTCTGAAGATATCACCATCTCGTGGAATCAAGAGGTTTGGAAAGAAAGGCAAATTGGCTCCAAGATATATAGGTCCGTTTGAGATTAAGGGTATAGTGGGACCATTAGCATACAGATTGGCTTTACCTACACAACTGGAAGGAGTTCATGACGTATTCCATGTTTCTATGTTGAGGAAGTACGTGCACGACCCTACTCATATCATTCAGCATGAACCGATAGTAGTGCGGGGGGACTTGACTTACGAGGAGCATCTAGTTGAGATTTTGGACAGGAAGGAACAGGTTCTCCGTACTAAAGTAATACCACTTGTGAAAGTACTTTGGCAAAACCACACGACTGAGGAAGCTACATGGGAATTGGAATCGGAAATGCAGAGAAAGTATCCCAACTTATTTCCAGAACCACAAGGTAAATTTCGAGGACGAAATTTTTCTTTTAGGAGGGGAGGATGTAAAACCCCGAATTTTACTTAAATAATAAATTAAATTAGTAAATAATATTACTGAGGGTTATGATTGATGGGAATATTTTATTCTTGTAGGGGGTGATCAGTTTAGTGAAGATCCAGAATTAGACGCAGATCTGACCGTCCAATCTTGAGATATCGAGGTACGTATTTTAATTGGGCGAGGTGTATGGGAGAGTTTGCATGGGAGATGCATGGGATCAGGGAGTATATATATGTATTAAATAACCTAATCGTATTCTCGCTCGTATTATTCAGCCGCAAACGACGAGAGTTGAAACGACCGAGAAGAGAAGAAAGAGAAGGAAGGGGGAAGACCAAGGGAACTTGCTCAGAGCCTTGCCTTGCAACTGAGGAGAGGTTTGGGGGTTTGCTGTTCAGAAGAGAAGAGGAGAAACGCGTATACGAGGTAGGTGACACCGTTTTGGTTTTGAGATTGGATTTTTCCTTGGTTAATTGCAAACGCATGTTTCTATGATATGTAATGTTGTATTTAGTTAGCTAAGCATGTTAGAAATACACTAGAATGAGTTTAGACGAGAAAAATCGTGATTTAGAACTATTTCTGCTCGATTTCGCACGACCGCCGACCTCGACTGTGCTCGGCGCTCGTCGGCGATCTTCGGCGCTGGTTAAATAAAATTAGGGCGCCGTAGACCGCGAGAAGACGGACTGCGGGCGCTCGAAAATACACGACCGCTGACCTGGGACCGCCAGGGCGATCCTGAGCGATCCTAGGCGCTCTCAACAGAATTTCCAATTTTTCATAATTTCGAACCTAATTCAATTCTAAACTATTTTTAGACAATTTTAATGATTAATTAAGGTGCTTTAAGACCAAAATAAACTACCTAAACCCCTGTTTTACAGAAAAACAAATTAGGGAGATATTTAGGACAATAGTTGCCAAGTTTTGAAGGTAAATGAGAAACGTGATTTTGGGAAAGCCTAACTACCATTTGACTATCTAAATACCTCTAAATGACATTATAAATCAGAATACCTTCTAAAGAGAATACTGAATTCAGATGAACAAATATTGAAGTAAATGTACAGATATAACCATTATATGCCGCTAGGCACCAACCCTTATAGAATATGACACTTTAGGGAAGTTTTGGAGTCTAGTGGGCATAGCTGGTTGTGGATCCATAGTCGTAGCTAGATAGCTGAGGGATATGTCATTTGGGTTGAGTTACTCCTATATGCGACGCGCTTCCTTTGCAAGTTAGTTTGTCTGGGAAGGTCCTATGTCTGGAGGGACACCCCGGTGAGCCGCTGGTGATTCCCTGTACATGTGGATAAGCAACCACCTCCATGTATTGATTCTGGTGCTGCATGCTGGTGGTACATGCCAACTTTGATGGGTACGTGTGCAATAAGTCGGTGACTACGGCTCTTGTCTAAGCTGCGCTGCATGGGGCTTGAGTATCATTAGTAGCATCGCTCCTAAGTCGCACGGTGGTATAGCAATTGGTTGAGAATCATCTCAAAAGGTTTATCTAACTTTGTGAGTCCTACAATGACCCTGAAATCATAAAACTTGTTATTATTGTGGTACATGCGGAAGGCATGTGTTTGGGATATTGGTTGGATGTGACTGTTTAGTACATCCTGGCAATGTATGAATTATGTTACTGATTTGACTATGGTATTTTCATATTAAACTTGCTGGAATTCATCTCTAGAACTGTTTAGTATATTGTTTTGTATTTACGAATGATACGAATGATTATACGAGCCTGATTAATCGATGTGACTTATTCGTGCATGAACTGCTACTTTCCGTATATTAACTGTTTAATCATGCATGTGTTACCTACTGGGATATTCGTATCTCACCCTACTGTTATTCCATTTTTTCAGCTGATACGCGAGAGGGGGATCTCTTAGACTTCCAGGGAGAGATAGCTGAGTATTCTCCAGAGGATTACTATTATCCCGATCTGATCTGAGGTGGATTGATGTTATAGACTTAGCATTTTTAATTGGTTTATTATCATTAATTGGATTTGATGTATGAGAGAGACCAGAGAGAGTTAGTAACCAGTTCATTCTACCAGACTTTGATACTATTGATTGATGGTCAAGCTTCATGCTTGTTTGATGATTTTAATCTACACTTCCGCACATACTTTTTTCCGCAACTCTGATGGATTAATATATGGATTGGATTTACTTTCTTTGGTCTGGTATGTTATTGATGTTGTGATTGATATGGGCCAATAACACCTCGGATTTGGTTGTTGAACTAAATTCGGGTTGTTACAGTAGCGAACCGGGTTCGGGTCAGGTGCCGGTTTAGACTGACCCGGGTTCGGGGCGTTACACACGCGGCTGCTGGTTTCTATATTGTGTTTTAAACTCAACATGAATCACTTCATGCACTACTAGGTTTGTTTATTATTTAATTCATTTTTACTATATTACCCTCTTCACTAAACCAACTTTATTTTATCAAACCATAAAGTCTCAACCCAACTAAACCCTTGGGTCAACCCACTCTCTTTGGGTTTGACCAACTCTTTTTATTCTCCTTGTTTATTTCTCATTTTATTCTTACTAATATAAACCATAACAGCAATAATTATTATAATAAAATAATACCTAGTCCATAATCATGAACTCACCTTATATCGGCTCTCCTATCATCTCAGGTTCATCTTGAACTCCTCCGGGTTGAACCAAAATCTCATCTCCTGCATGTTATTAACCAATTAGTCTATTGATTTAGTTATTACTAAAATCTGGGATTTTACACCTTGGCTCGATTGCCGGTTCCTAAAATTTCAAAAGATTGATCAAAGTCTAGTTTTTTATTCTAAAATTATTTTTGAGTGATTCCAACTCATGTATCAACTAGATTAGGATATTTTGGGAGTGTTTACATTGGCCAAAACTTTATTTAGATTCTTTTAAGAATTTTGGGTACTTTTTGCTAAAAAAAACATGAGTTTGGATTTTTTCTAAACATGTGGATTTCTTTTAATTTGGAATGTATTTATTGTTTTCAACACTTGGATTTGAACTATTTGGGCATGATTTGAGTTTCATAAAGGTTTAAACAGAATTTGAACTTAATTTGAGAATTTTGGCCATGTTTTAGTTCATGGTTTAAAGAGATGAAATTTTCAATTACCCTGTTCTTGACATGTATGTGTCACCGCGTATGCGAGTGTAATGCCCCAGATCCAAGTTACTTAGTGAAACCATAACTCATCTCCAAAGGGTTAATTAATCCACAAGATCTATATATCAGAATGAACGAAAACATGAATAAAGTAATAAACTACGTAATCAGAGTCATCTATATTCCCAAACACAATATAAACTACCATATCTCAAGTCTAAACTCACATGATCCAAACATCTACCCTCTTGTGTCAAGCTCTCCAAGACCTAAAAACAAGACAAAACTGAATGAGATACAAATATCTCAGCAAGTAGCACATGAATGCTTAAATACATTTTATTCAGTTCTAAATCATGGATTAGTTATAAAACATATAACAGTGACGATAACATGAATATCCAACCGTAATCCAACAATCAATATGAGATAAGCTCGTATAATCCATCATGTAAATCAAATCTGTTGTATCGAATCAGAAATCAATAAGTCACAGCAGGACTCATGAAATAAGATTGCCTTTAACCAGGGTAATATCAATGTCCACTATGCCACCTCTCGGCTTATATGCGAAACTGAGTACACGATCATCGTCATTGCAGGAGAACCCAACCAGTATAGCGAAAGGGCATCTTCGAGTACACGGAGGTATAACATCTACCCAAGTACATGGGTATCTCAATCCATCTCTCCAATTACATGGAGGAAAACCAAATCAGAAATCAAATCTCAATCTTCGGGAATAATTCATAATAGTTGAAAACAATGCAAGTTTTCCCACAAGGTCAAATTATTCCAAAACAACCCAAGATGGAGCTCAAAATACCAAATTTCCAAATCTGACCAGAAAGGTAATCTTAGAGGTTTATTTATATAAAACATGATTAAATACAATGATTACATAAAAGGAAATCCTTAAAATCTTTACAATCTAGTGTAGCATCCCAAAACACATTTTTAACCTCAAAATAAACTAATTTAATGGAATAGGTGGCCACTTATTTGCTAGAATCCCAATTATGCAATGTGCCTTTGGAAATATCTTAGAAATGATCTCAAGGAAGTGTTACAAGTGGTGGAATCCAAATAAACTCAATCTACTGTGATTTGGAATCAAAAGTCTCTCAAGAACCTAGTTTAGTAGAATGTGCCCAAACTCTTTGTTAAATTTAATTTTAAGATAAACCCAGTATGAAAACTTTCTAAATACCTACATCTTATTTGTACATAGATTGGATTTGATCAAAAATCATTTTATAGTTGAAAAGTACTCAAAAGTGTGAAATTAGTGAAATTTCGGTTTGGGTGTTCGACATGGCGCTTGAGTGTCCAAATAGACGACAGAAGAACCAAATATTCAAGAATGGGCACTTGGCATAACACTTGAGCATCCTGTTGGACATTCGGCTTATTTGGAAAATTAAACTTTCAGGTTCTGAGATTTTTAAGAAAACACAGGCGGGGTGCTTGCGATAGCACTCGAGCGCTGTAACGCCCCGAACCCGGGTCAGTGCAAACCGGCACCTAACCCGAACCCGGTTCGCTACTGTAACAACCCAAGTCCGGTTCAACAACCAAACTCGAGGTGTTACCACGAAGCTGGGGTCAGATACAAACCAAGATTCACAATAATATTAAAATTTACAAATTAATTACATCAGAGTTATGGTGGCCAATAACAACAATTCTTTATTCAATAATATCAATTCTGTTTACAATAAAGTTTATCTAATCAACATGTGGCATTAATACCAATTATATTTCTACCCATCAAAGTAAAACCCCATCTTCGCGATCTCTCCAAACAACCTGAAAAATAGGGGAAAACGGAGTGAGATTTACATCTCAGCAAGTAGCAGGTGCATGCAATTTGAAACAGTCCAATATAAGCAAATAGTCATGAGGTATTCGATTAATCAACGATAAGACGAGAAATCCAAGTTATTCATGGCAATTACAAATAAGGCGATGAAACATATGATCATGTATAAATACCAGTCTCTTGATGTTAACGAGGTAAAACCGACAAAGCGATAAAACACGTTCCATTGCAAGACTCACAAAGATGATAAGTATTTGAGATGACACTCAACTAAATGCTGTTCCACCGTGCGGCTTAGGGGCAGTGCTACTTGATGATACTCAAGCCCCATGCAGCGCAGCTTAGGCAAGAGCCGTAGTCACCGACTTATTGCGCACGAACCCCGCAGAGTTGGACGTACCACCAGCATGCAGCACCAGAATCAATACATGGAGTGTGGTCGCTTATCCACATGTACAGGGAATCACCAGCGGCTCACCGGGGTGTCCCTCCAGACATAGGACCCTCCCAGAGCAAACTAACTTGCAAAGGGAAGCGCGCTCGCAATATAAGAGTAAATCGACCCAAACTAAATACCACTTAGCTAACCAGCCAAAACTATGGATCCATATACAGCTAAGCCCACTGACACAAACCACAATAAAACCACATACGGGAGGATACGCTAATGTAGGAGGCATACACACTTTTACCCGTAAAGGATTACACATCTCTACACAGAGGATTACCCATCTCTGCCGTAAAAGATAGTATCAAACTCTACCACAGAAGCCGTATCACCCAACCGTAAAATTAAAGAGAACAATATCATACCACATACCAATCCATACCAAAGTATTCAATTCCAAGTGAAAACCATGTTTCAATCCTCAATAATCCAAACAGAGCCTTTTGCATGATAACAGATGCAATTCTTTAATTATATTCAAAATAAACCCATGAATCATAAGTTCGATGGAACTTAAAGTTTATGCAAATCCAGTAGCCAATATTCATATTTAAAGCCCAAATAAAAGTAAATCAAATCATGCTTGAACTTTTCCTTCTTAATCCCCTTATTAGAATCCAATTTCCTACCTTAGCACCTAAGCTAGTTTCTATTTGAATTTTCTGTATTTTATTTTTCCAGCATGTTCTACAGACCTAGAATGAAGTTTAAAAGATGTTTGTAAGCTATAAATTTCAGTAGTATTATTTCTAGCAATATCCATACCCTTTGACTCTTTTATAAACAATCCTTTCATTATAACCTTCTATTTATTGCTTAATCTTTCCCAATTAATTTTATAATTTTTATAGCTTAATTAGGTCCTTATAAAGATGCTAACATGCTTAACTAATCATAAGAATTATTGGGTATTTATTCGAATTACAAAATCCCCAAAATCTACAAAATTTACTTAGAGCGCCTACCTCGACAGGCTGGGAGATCCTAGGCGATCCTAGGCGCTAGTGCAATTTTTAACAGAATTTTCCAGATTTTCCAATTTCGGATTCTTATGCTTTTGCTTTATATTTTCTTGGTCTAAATTAATCTACAAACTTTCTGAAACTTACCTAGAGCCTTCTAGAGTAATTTTTATGAATTAAATACCCTCCTACCTTTATTTACATAATCCAACTAAACTTTCTTCACTAATTTGATAATTCCATCAAGAACACAAACCATGAAAATATAAGCAACTTGATTCCATGTAAATATAGTTCCATCTAATCCAGGCTAACCATATGAAATCACAGAAATCAAAATCATGCAATTCCTCACGTTTTCCAAGGGTTACTACTTGCCTTATACGCTAAATCCTTCTTCTAGTGCACCTTCTAATTCTGGACCAGAATGTTGCTCCCAACCGCACCAAGCTAGACTCTTCTAATTCAAATCTTCACCGTTCACAATGTATTTTTATCAGTCATGAACAAAACCTCCAAATTTGAGGCGATCCACCGCACGGATTTTCCCCGATCGCGTTTTGATGGTGGCTGGTCAGACACCTCCATTAGAGACCTCCTTCCTTTCTCTCCCTCTTTTCTCTCCATAAGAAACCCACGAAAATCCCCTCTCTTCTAACCTTAGTCTCCTATTTATACTAGGCTTTAGAAATCCTAAACCAACCCTAATTGGCTAATTTAATTTGGGCTAACTCAACCATGGTCTAGTTAAAGTCTAATCTTCTAATTTAATTCTTACTTTTTCTCCACCTTCTATTTTTCTACTTAAACAACACTAATTAAGTTTCTTATTATCTAAACTCATATTTATAACCTATTTTCGTGCAAAATATTTAATTAAACATTTTTATCACTTAAAACCTTATTTTCCCCAAATTAAGACGTGAAATCTCCTAATTACCCTTTTCTCCACTTTTAGGCTTTTATTAATTTCTTTTGATCTCTAACTTGTCAAACTAATTTGTTTTCTTCTATTTTCTATTTCTAATTATTATTTGATGATCTATTTACTAATTAACCTTTTCTGAAAATTACCGAAATACCCTTTTTATTCTTTTAGGCTAATTTCATTAAAATTCTTTCTTTATTTTCAAATTAGAACTTATTTGAATTAATTATCCTCTAAATCTCCACTTTTTATTTTAACTAGGACTTAACTCATATTTTATTTTATTTATTATTTATTTATTTATTAGGTGAAAATTCGGGGTTTTACAAGCGCTATGGCATGCGCTTGGCCAAAATTCAAGTTCGCGACAGTTTTCCTAATTTTCTAAGTTTTTGAAAATTAAACTACCAAAACTTGATTCTATCACTCTAAATCGTTATGATCATCTTCTAAATTATTAGTCTAACCTTTTCTACTAATTCAAATAACAATTTAGCATAATTAAAGATTAGATCATACTAATTCAACAAAACTAACTAAAAATTCTGAAATTCACGATCAACATTTCATTTTTCAACTCAACAGGTCTGTAATCCAAAAATTCACACATAGATTGATTTATAAGGGTTCTAATTACCTCAATCAAGCTATAATCCAGCTCCTAAAAGTGATTAGTTCATATATCTGAGTTTATATGATGCGATGTCCTCCAATTCTCTGAAATTTATATCAACATTCCATTCAATCAACTCAATTTGAACATATCTAATTGAGATTGCCTGAATTAATTCTAATTTCAAAATCACAATTTAACTCACCTGAATTCCTCTCTGATTTGTTATTTCCTCAGGTTCTTCACTGCTCTAAGAAAATCTAACTCCTCCAAATACTCTCTCTCTCAATCAACAATCGGCCATGAAAAGAAAACTCCTCTTCTTTCCGTTTCTTCTCAAATCTGATCTCCTTCCTCTAATTCCATAGACTTCCAAACTCTCTGATCCCCATCCTCTTCCAGAAAATTCCAGCTCAACCGAAACAACTAACTAACTACCATCCTATTTACAAACTTGCTTTTGCTGCCCAACTCTTACTTTAATTTCCTCTTGTGATTTGCTACCATGCCACTTCACCTATGTACACACCTATCCAATTTCATAAAATAATTCACTTAATCCCATGCTTCTATGCTTTGCCACATTATTAATTAAAAACAACATAATCACATATCTTAATTAATAGATTCTCCATTAAATTTCTGAAAATTTCCCCAAAATAGCTTTATTTCTCATTTCTTGAAATTTCTACAAACAAAATAATTATTAACCATACTGTAGACACCTAATTTTTGCACCCCTAAAATGAAGAAAAATGAAAAGTCAAATCCTGAGGGGGCCAAAAAGTGGCTTTTTAATCTAAGTAAATTTGGCCATCAAACTTCATCTCATTGGAAAGATCACTTAGACACGGTTCCAACGTAACTGAATTTGCTGGAATCAGAGTCCGGATGAGAAAGTTATGAGCTGATCAAACTTTTGGGGAGCGAAAAGTTGACTTTTTGCTCGGCCCCAATACAGCTGCCCAAATTGATTCTAGTGGATAGTGGGTTCCGAGCTGATTCCAACGACACCAAGTTTGCTGAAATCGGACACCGGATGAAGAAGTTATGAGCGGTTGAAGTTTTAAGAAAACTGCCCATTTGGCAAAATAACAGCAAGAAAGTAGAATAAATTAATAAAATAATCATTTTAAATAAACAATATCTTTATTTTTAATAAAAAATCTCGTTTTTTAATATAATAATCAAAGAAATCGAATAAAATCTTTAAAATAAGCTAAGTTGAATAAACAGTTGAAATCCAACATTTAAAAAACGTGCATGACCGTATTTACTATACGGTCAAGGAATGACCGTATGGTAAATACAGTCAAGGCTTCTAGAAAGGGGGACACGCGTCCCGTACAGAGGGACAGCTGGAGATTCGCACGAGATTTGCGCACGAGGGCGGCATGTGCCATGACCGTATTTGAAATACGGTCGTGCCATGACCGTATTTGAAATATGGTCGTGCCATGACCGTATTTACTATACGTTCATACCATGACCATATAGCAAATACGGTCACGATTTTTTGCCTATAAATAGGGGGCCAGCCCCCCCATTTCAACAAGTTGGTCCCCCCTTTGGCCCCCATTCTCCTTCTCTGCCCTCTGCTCGTCCAAGCCCTGCCAAGCTCTGTCACTTTCAAAACCAAACCCCAAAATACCCCTAGGCTACACCCCTTTCTCTTCTCATTTTCAACCCTTTCAATCTTAAAGCAAGGGTGGTCCTGTTCAAACCCACTTCAGGAAATCAACAGGAGCGCGGAAGCACTGCCGAAATCACACGGAGAACCAACACTTGTCAAAAACAAGAAGGTAATAGCAATGAGACATTTCTAGTAACATTGCAGTTATTATCTATCAAAGTTGATGTTTTCTACGTAAACCTTGTTTACTATTTTGTCTTGTCATCTATTTCTAACCTATTTGCTCTTGTTCTACATGATTATGGGCTCCCATGGTGAGAGAGAGACCTCACTTGAAGAGAGGGAAGTAACTTCTTTAAAGTAAAAGAAAAAAAAGAGAGAATATAATACAAGATAATATGACTCGGTTAATTTGTTTTGTTTGCATATTTCAAGAGGGGTATGTGTCCTCTTTTAATTCTTCAATGTACCCCCCAAATCCTTTTCTTCCCTCTCTCCTTTCCTATGAAGTATAACATATTGCCCAGCGAAGTGAATGGATAAAAAGAAAGGAATTTGAATTCCTTAGGAGAACATGAAGAAAAAGAAGAAGCATGGATTGAAGATGAAGCATTTGTGAATATGTAAAGGAGCTGGGAACCCAAACAGAAGCCGCCGGAACCTCCAAGAAGGCAACCAAAATGATCTCGGCCGAAATCGGTGCAAAACTGTAAAATCAAGCAGAAATCATATTTACAATACGGTCCAGGCTTGCCCGTATTTCCTATACGGTTTGGCTTGAACCGCATTATATTCCCGGTTCAGACCAGACCGTATAGTAAATACGGTTAGCTTTAAAATAACTTAAAAAATGGAATTTTTGGACCCAGTTGGATCCGCTCTGACCCGAACCGGCTTGACACGACCCTATAAGATTGTTTGGGCTATCCTGAGCCCATTTGTGGACTGTGGGCCTAAATGGGCCCACCAAGACCTCCTGGGCCCACCTTTTGACCGGCCAAAACCAAGCCCATTTTCAAAAAACGGGCTCAAGGCCATTGGTTTAATTGCTACTGGGCCAAACCCAAACCCAATAAGCCCTTAAAATGCTTGATTAATTTAATAAATAAACCAAAAAGGGTTACCCAATAACCCTTCTGGGCCCAAGCCCAAACTTGGCAATCCACAGGCCTTCCAACGGGGCCTGTCTCCGACCCACCTAATCTAAATAAAAAGATAAAAAATGAAATAAAAAAGGACCTACACCTTCAAAGGGTCCTGCCATACTAAAAGACCCATGCTAGTCTAGGAAAGGGTGAAAATTGACTCAAAAACCAGGAAGACCTGAGGGACCCGTCAAACCGACGGGGTAGGCCGGGGTGTCTTCGGACTTCCCCAGACGTAACCGAGGACTTAGCTAGATCTCTAATAAGCCGCAAACAAGACTTAGACCCGGATAGGCAATTCCCGTATCTGCCTGCACCTCTCAGGCAGTGGCGACTCCGAAAGTCCCAAGGCACGCACGAACCCACGTGCGCCTCGTGTGCGATCTAGGCAAATTTAGGTGCGCACACATAGAATCCAATTTTAAATTTATATTATATTTAAAATTTATGGATTTTACAACGAGTGTACTTTTGACATGTATATATCTCCACGTATGTGGCCTTGTTATATCACGTATATAATTTCACGTATGTGGCAATTTATGACGTATGTCTCACCCAGTATTTGTGTTTTCCATTGTCGAGTGGGAGTAGCGTTTAATGGATCCATAGAGTAACTAGTAAATGAAATGGTTTATGGAGTTAGGATTCTATGTCATAAGCATTCCATCATGTTTATGATGGTATCGCTCCAATATCTGTTGGTTATTAAGTTATCCACTATGGTATCGATTGGATCGTATATTCTAACTCACTCCGGTATAGATTGAGTACTTCCGTTTGGCGTCGAATAGCCTGACCGGTATTAATTGGCATGCTTGTAATTCGGTTAGATAGCATGTTGGTATAGTCTGTCGACTTATCTCTATGTTCTATTTCATGAGTCCTACAAGACTTATCGTATATGCTTTGCTTTATGATTATATCTGTTTTGTTTAATCTGATTTTTTGTTGCATGTTTATAATTGTATAAAATTTAGTTTTCCGCATGGATACTTACTGAGATGTTGTTTCTCACATATTGTTTTATCGATTTTGTTTTCAAACCCTCGAGAAGAAACGTTGCGGATTTGGTTCTGAGGGAGACTACCTTGAATACAAAGAGGAGGATTATTTTACTGTGTAGGTTTAGGGGTTATTACTTTTATTTAATTTGAGACTTATGGATTTTGATTATGGGTTGTATTGGAACAATTTAGTTGACCAAGAACCAGAAATTTATTTTTGGAGGGTTATGTTGGATAATGATCACATTAGTTGTTTTTATGCCACGCTTTGATAGAGGATTTTATTATTATTGCACTCTAATTATGAATTGCAATTAATTACCATTATTGTCTGGTTTAGTTTATGTTTTAGGCCACAAGTTAATGTTCAGGCCACAAGTTAATGTCCATTAACCATCACTAAATCAAATAGCAGTGGTACGACCCCCCGGCCACTGAAAGCCTCAACACTAAAGGAATTACCAGCGCAAATAGCGACGGTAAAGGTCTACTGCCTCTAAAGAGGACAGAAACGACGACCGTTGTTTTACCTGCGATGAATACCGTCGCTTATGACTATCAACTGCGGTAGGTTTCCGTTGCTAATAAAGTCAATGAGTGGCGGTAACCTACCGTCGAATGTGTCGAACAATTAGCAGCAGTAGGTTTCTGCCGCTAATAAAGTCAATGAGCGGCGGTAACCTATCGTCAGATGTGTCGAACAATTAGCGGCAGTAGGTTTCTGCCGCTAATAATGTCAATGAGCGGCGGTAACCTACCATTGGATGTGTCAAACAATTAGCGATGGTAGGTTTCCGCCGCTAATAAAGTCAATGAGCGGCGGTAACTTACAGCCGGATGTGTGGAACAATTAGCGGCGGTAAGATTCCACCGCCAATAACCTAAATGAGCGGCGAATATTACTGCCGCTAATAATTTTTTGCTCCTTCCCTAGTATCATACAGTGGCGGTAAGTGACCGCTGCTGTTGATAATTAGCGGCGGTATTAGGCCTACCGCCACTAATGCTCTTACTGGCAAAAACAAAATTAGTGAAGGGATTTTCGTGACGACCTCAACCTTCGTATAGCTGCTGATATACTGAAGGGAGTGATAGTGGTGAAGTGTTCCTTCATATTTCTTCTCCTTCCTGTAACCAAGGGAATGCATGCAAATTGTTGTTTTAAGTTGATTGTTGTAAATGGTTGTATTTGGTTGAAAGTGATTGGTTGAACTTGTCTAAAGTAGTTGCATCTTTAAATTTCAGTATAATGGCACCTAGACCCAAAGGCAGAGGTCGTAGAGCGGCTGCCACCTATATACCAGAGTATGATCCCGCGAATATTCCGGCGGAGGATCCAGTAATTTACCCAGTAATAGATCCAGTAGAGGATCCTATGGCAGCTCTGGCTGGAGTTCCTGCTGCTGCAGATGTTGTCCCACCCGATGTCCCAATTGCTAGGGGACAGATAGACCAAATTTGATGAGTTTTGGGTGAGGTATCCACCTTGACCCAGCAGAGGCTGCTGTAAATCACAATGGGCAGAATCCGCCCAGTTATGAGAGAGGTGACCAGATAGCAGATGCTATGGGATAGTTCAAGAGGATGTCTCCTCCTCCCTTTCATGGGCATCCTGATGCCATGGAGGCGAATAGGTGGTTGGTGAGGATCAAGAAGATCTTTACAGCCACAAGGTGTCGAGATGCGGATAAGGTAGGCTTGGTTACCTATGTGTTAGAGGGCGAGGCTGACTTCTGGTGGAGGTCAGTGATAGCTGAGATGGGTGTAGATGGAGCCCCACTCATGTGGGAAGAGTTCAAGGATCGGTTTTATGATCGATATTTTCTTGAGGAGGTTCGGATTCAGGAGGCAGAGTTCCTCCATATCTCTCAGGGGAGCCAGACTGTGGCTAGATTTGCTGAGCTATCGAGATTCGCTCCCCATATCGTCGATACAGAGGGTAAGAAGACCCGTCACTTTGAGAGAGGTCTTAGGCGAGATATCAGGGACCGAGTAGAGGTATTCCTGAGTGGTAGCTTCTCCGAGTCAGTGAGGAGGACTACTGTGGTTGAGAGGACACAGTCCAAAGGGACTGAGGAGGTGAGAGCACAGAGGGTGCCGCCTAGACCAGCACAAAGTCAGAGGAGGTACTCTGGTAGAGACAGTATGCAGAGATATGCACCTGGTGATTAAAGGAGACCCATTGGAGGGGTCCAGGCTGGCGAAGAGTCTATCCAGAGAGTTATTAGCGCTAGTTGCCAGAGATGTGGCAGGTTCCACATGCCAGGGCCATGTTATGCGCCGGTAGCATGTTATCATTGTGGGCAGCAAGGACATCAGATCCGTGAGTGTCCGCATCCTTCCACATACCAATCGCTCCAGAGTAGACCTTATCAGTCTACTGAGGCACTGTCGATTGCAGCGCCACCTAGGCATCAGAGGCCACACCCATACCAAGGAGGTCATGGAGGCTCGAGGCAGCAGGGCAGGCCTGCGGGTAGAGGCAGACCACAACAGGTGGAGCAGAGATCTCAACTTGCACCACTACAGCCGCAGCCTCTACAGTTCCGAGCCTTCGCAGATGCCCCACTCTTGCAGTCTAGACCAGATGCAACGACAGTCGTAGGAGGTACTATTTTTATTTCTGGTAGAACTACTATGAGTCTATTTGATTCGAGAGCTACCCATTCTTTTATTACGCCTGACTGTGCCTGCTATATTGGGTTAGTCCCTTCCCGCTTGAGTTATGCATTATCTATTTATACACCGTTGGGTGAGACAAGTACTGTGCAAATTGTCTATAGAGATTGTATGATTAGATTAGGCAAGATGGAGTTGCCTGGAGACTTGATTAGTCTGGACTTTAGTGGATATGACGTGATCCTAGGCATGGACTGGTTGTCAACACACCATGTGATTATTGACTACCACAACAAGTCAATCACAGTCAGTAAACCAGATAGTCCAATCCATTCTTTCATGAGCCAAGGGTTGAACACCCGTATTAGCTTGATCGCTACGATTGAAGTGGAACTGGCCAAGGGCAAGGAACTGAGTATTGAGGAAGTACCAGTAGTTCGTGGGTTTTCGAATGTATTTTTGGACAATTTATCTGGATTACCACCCCAGAGGGAGTTGAAATTCAAGATCCAGCTGATACCTGGTACACATTCGATTTCTAAGCAACCGTATAGGATGTCTAGACCGGAGTATGATGAATTGAAGGTTTAGATTGATGATCTGTTAGCCAAGGGATTTATTAGGTAGAGTGCATCGCCTTGGGGTGCACCGGTGTTATTTGTGAAGAAAAAGGATGGCAGAATGAGATTGTGTATAGATTATAGACAGTTGAACCAAGTCACTGTCAAGAACAAGTATCCGTTGCCAAGGATAGATGATCTTTTTGATTAGTTGAAGGGAGCCTCCTGGTTTTCTAAGATAGACTTGAGATCAGGTTACCATCAGTTGAGAGTAGTTCCAAAGGATGTAGAGAAAACTGGGTTTCGTACTAGGTACGGCCATTTTGAGTTCTTGGTGATGCCGTTTGGGTTGACTAATGCCCCAACAGTCTTTATGGATTTGATGAACCGAATCTTCCACGAGCAATCGGACCACTTTGTGGTAGTCTTCATGGATGATATTTTGGTCTATTCAAGGACAAGGGAAGAGCATGAAGGTCATCTTAAGGTGGTTTTGCACACTTTGTGCAGCCATCAATTGTATGCCAAGTTTAGCAAGTGCGAATTCTAGTTGAAGCAGATCTCCTTTCTTGGGCACATTATATCCAGAGATGGCATATCAGTGGATCCATCTAAGGTGAAAGCAGTATCAAACTGGCCTAGACCTACTAATGTTTCAGAGATCCGTAGTTTCTTAGGAATGGCTGGATATTATCGTAGATTCATTGAGGCGTTTTCTAAGATTGCCGCCCCATTGTCCAACTTGATTAAGAAGTTTGTGACTTTTTATTGGGATCAGAAGTGTGAGGACAGTTTCCAAGAGTTGAAAAGTAGATTGACATCAGCCCCAGTTTTGGTGATACCATCTGTGAATAAGGGATTTGCAGTGTATTGTGATGCGTCTGGCATCGGATTGGGCTATGTATTGATGCAGAGTGGTAGAGTAGTGGCATATGCTTCACGATTATTGAGGCCACATGAGCGTAATTACCCTACGCACGATCTTGAGCTTGCAGCCATTGTGTTTGCCTTGAAGATTTGGCGATACTATCTATTTGGTGCACAATTCGTGATATACTCAGATCACAAGAGCTTAAGATACATTTTCTCCCAAAGAGATTTGAATATGAGACAAAGAAGATGGCTAGACCTTTTGAAGGATTATAGGTTTGATATTTAATACCACATAGGGAAAGCTAATGTAGTAGCGGATGCACTGAGTCACAGTGGAGTTTCAGATGAATCCATTGCCACCCTAGCGTCATTTATGGCTAGCCAGTGCAGCCTTGTAGCTACAGTTAGAGATTGGCCTGGAGAGTTTCGACTCTTTAGTCAGGGGGTGAGTCTGGCTCATATGCAGATAGAGTCGGATCTAGTACGTAGAATCAAAGAGAGACAGTTATCATATCCTGAATTGCAGAAAACGAGGGAATTGATGAGTAAAGGTTCAGAGAAGGCCAAAGACTTTAGTGTCAAGAATGATATCTTGAGATTCAGAGGCAGAATCTGTGTACCCAATGATGATGATATCAAGAGGGTAATCCTGGAGGAAGGGCACAGATCACGACATGTAGTACACCCCGGAAGCACCAAGATGTACAAAAATCTTAGAGAGATTTATTGATGGTCTGGAATCAAAAGAGAGATAGCTGAATATGTACCAAAATGTTTAGTGTGTCAGCAAGTGAAGGCTGAGCACAAGAGGCCACCTGGGCTATTGCAACCGCTTCCTTTTCCTAAATGGAAGTGGGAGCATATAACGATGGATTTTTTTTCAGGGTTGCCTAAAACAATGAAGCAATAGGATTCCATTTGGGTAATTGTAGACAGATTGACTAAGTCTACACATTTCCTACCTGTTCGGAAGGACCAACCCCTACGATCGCTTGCCGAGCTGTATATTCGTGAGATCGTCAGGTTGCATGGTATACCTGTATCTATCGTATCTGACCGCGATCCACGGTTCACTTCCAAGTTTTAGGATAGTTTGCATGAAGCCTTGGGAACGCAGTTGAAGTTTAGTACCAACTTCCATCCACAAACAGATGGACAATCCGAGCGTACGATTCAAACTCTAGAAGATATGTGGAGATGCTGTGTATTGGACTTTGGAAGTCATTGGAGTAAATATTTGGACTTGGTAGAGTTTGCCTACAACAACAGTTACCAAACGAGCATTAAGATGGCTCCATGTGAGGCTTTATATAGGAGGACTTGTAGATCTTCGTTATGTTGGGAAGAAGTAGGTGAAAGGCAATATTTGGGTTCACAGATTATTCAAGACAGTGTAGAAAAGGTGAACTTGATAAGAAAGCGGCTCAAAATTGCCCAAAGTAGACAAAAGAGCTATGCCGATGTAAGCAGACGAGAGTTGAAGCTCGAGGTAGGAGATATGGTGTTTCTGAAGATATCTCCCTACCGTGGCATATTGAGGTTCAGTAAGCAAGGCAAGTTGTCCCCCAGATTCATTGGTCCAGTTTGTATTAGTGGGACAGTTGGGCTTGTTGCTTATAGATTGGAGTTACCACCTCAGCTAGCCCGTGTACACGACGTATTCCACGTATCCATGCTTCGTTGTTATGTACTGGATCCTAGCCACATCGTTGATCTAGAGCCATTGGAGGTTCATGAAGATGTGACGTTTGAAGAGCGTCCTATCCAAATTCTTGATAGAAGAGAGCAAGTTCTTCGCACCAAGACTGTACCACTGGTGAAAGTCTTGTGTCAGCACCATAATGTAGAAGAAGCTACATGGGAGAATGAAGCCGAGATGAGAAAGAAGTACCCTATACTCTTCGGTGAATCACAAAGTAAATTTCGAGGGCGAAATTTTCTTTTTAGGAGGGTAGAATGTGAAACCTCATTCCGATATCCCTAGCACACCCTAATCAATGAGCTCGATGTGTAGGTGAAGCTGGAGAAGCTCAAGCCTAAAGCTAGCACAAGTGGTTAAGCCTCGGGCTATCAGTAGCCTGTGAAGGTGAGCATCTTTCATTTGGTTAAATAAGGCTCCCTAATGTGAGATAAAATAGCTAAATGTTTGTATTATGTGCAATGTAGGAGGAGAGTGGCAAACTCATAATAAAATGTGTCTGGTGGAGAAAGTTTGATTTAAGTGGAGAAAAACACAAAAGAATGCCTATACGACCAAACCCCTTTGCTCAAACCCTTTCTTCCTCTCCTCTTCTTCCACACTCCCATTTCTCTCCCATTCCTTCATCATCTTCTCCCATTTTCATCCCCATTCATTTCCAACTCATTAGAGGTGTTAGTTTGCAAGAAAGGCAAAAGAATAAACCCAAGGAACCATTTTTGTGTGGGTGCACTTGGTGGAGATTTGTGGAAGAAGTCAAACCAAGGAGCTCAAGAGCTGTTCATGGCTTGCAATAGGAGCTAAGAAACTTGCTCAAATGTTTGCAAGAGGTAAGCAACACCAACCCAACCTTGTTTTCCCATTTTCGGCCAAAAATCGCATCTTAGATGAATGTTAGGGTTGAGATGTGAAAATGAGTTCTAGGGCCAATGGGAGGGATTTCTTTGAGGGGTTTTGTTGGTAGTAGATTTCTACACATGCTAGGAGTGATTTCGAGCCCAAAAACACTCGGAAGAAGTGAGATTTGAGAAAAACCACAATCCCAAAAAGTTCGGATTTCGCGAACTGTCAAAAAATCCCAGCCACTTGAGCGGGCATCGGGCGGTAGTTTTATGTAGCTTTAGGTAGAGTTTTAAGGCATGGCCACTCGAGCGAAGCTCGAGCGATTGTTCTAGCGACTTGTTTTAACAGAGAACCCGAGAGCTAATTTATGGCTGCTCGAAGCAGGCTCGAGCGACCATCGAGCGCCCTTACCAGAAATTCCAAATTTTGAGTTTTAAACCAAGATTAAGCTACCATTTGTTTTTGTTCAAATCCAACCTATGTATAAGTGAGAGTTAGTTGTCTAGGAGGTGTTCCAACTAGAAGTATCTCAAAATTCCAAATAACAAGGAATTTGGGTACGTTTTGCCCAAGGAGGTCTTTGAAAGAGTTTCTGTCCCAGATTACTATAGAAATAGGATAAATTGATTCCACCACTTCAAATACCTTCCAAATAACCACTAGAAGTAGAAAACAAAAGCCGAAACCAAGTTGTACAAGTATCAAAAGATTTGAGGCATATGTTGCCCAAAATGAGTCATGAGATGTAGAATTTCCAAAAAACCTAACCTTTACCATTGACCATCAATATGAGTCCACCACCCATGACCAGATGGGCTTTGGCTTGGTATTATACACATAGTATAAAGGGCATTGGACCCGTGTTACACTTGACATGAGTTGCACGATAATGAGGGCATAGGCCCGTATTACATATGCATGACAACTAGGGCTTTGGCCCGTTACTAGCATAAAGAGATGAAAGGGCAGTGGTCCGTAGCATTGATATTGAATGAAGGGCAGTGGCCCCAGATCCATGAGTAATGAATGAGGGCAGTGGCTCCAATGAAATTGAGTTATATTGAGCAGAGGGCAGTAGCCCAAGATTGAATCGGGTAAGGCCATAGGCTACCCTTGAGAAATTTTCCATGCAAGAGGGCATGAGGTATTGATCATGAGTAACTGACCAGTAAGTCTTGGTGGGTTGTTGAGCGGTTCATCTCAGTTGGGGTAGTGGACTGTTGTTCCTCCAAACTTGGAGATGGAGAACTAGCATCCTCCACTCAAGCTTGGATATATTTGATGTGTTATTATTCCGTACTTTTTTGTTATACTTGTTATGAAATTGTTAAATGAACACATCCGCATAATGAACTCTTAAGGTATGGATCCATAGTCTTAAATGTGAATGTTTGTATATATATGCCATGGCCAGTGTTATTGTTACTGTACCGCTCTATTGTGATATCATCCCGGCACCAGCATCATCGGTGGCCGATGCCCACTTGCTACGGGGAATCGGCAGTGGATGCCTGTACGTCAAGGGGAATCGGCGTATGGATGCCTACGTTAAGGGGAATCGGTGTAGATGCCTAGCTACCACGTGGAATCGGTGAAGCTAGATGAGGCCATGTGTAGTATATATAAACATCCTAGATAACAAGTGATAATATTGAGTACATGATTGCTATTAAATGGATTATCTGTACACTGAAGCACATGCATGCACTATTGTATGACACATGAGATGTCGTGGATTTTGTAGTATTAAAACTACCTGCATGTCATGGTTTATCAAAAAGATATTGGCATAAACTGTGTTTTCACTGAATCCGCATGTGTTGCTTACTGAGACATTCGTCTCACAGTTGCTCTTTATCTTTTTTTTCAGATCCATCGACGTCCGGTGTGAAGGACTAGGCTGGGGATAGAGGCAAGGAGAAAGCTATAGGGTACAAAGAGGAAGACTACTATAGGCCTTAGGATTTTCTTTTGTTCATACTTGTATAGTTTTGGATTGTAAAACCTTTACATTGAGAGGAGTGACTAGTCACCCAATATTTTGTAACTAAACTCTTGCATATTGTTCCCTCTAAAATATATACATGAACACTTTGGATATGCACATGTATAAATTGTTTGTACCGACACCTGTATAGAAAAAGTTTTTAAAATCCTTCGTGTTTTGTTAAGTATAATGGCCCACTTGCCATGGTCTGGGACGGGTTATGCCTTGGAGGGGCAAACCTGGTTCCAGGTCGTGACAGACCGTGTAGGGATTTCCATCTAGAAGTTCCACATATATCACATGACTCCTTGTGAGCATAATCTTTCCAATATAACATACAATCGTTTGGGCACGCATCAATTTTGCTATAACTTAAACCCAAATCTGTAATTATCTTTTTTGTTTGAGAGAAATTACCTGGCAAATTTATGCCATCTGGGAAGGCCTCCCTCAACAATTCCAGCAACAAACTGAATATCTTGTTGCTTAATCCTCCCAAACACTTTAAATGTAATAGCCTAATAATGAAAGACAATTTTGTATGTCTTTTACACCCATCATACAACTCTTGATCAGCATCACTTAACAGTTTTCCAAACTTCCAATTCTCCTGATTTTGCGTGTCAGCTGGTGATTTGTGTGATTAACTCACCGATATATCTCCTTCAGTCTGAACCCCAAAAATTTCACTCAACATAACCCTAGCCTCATCACCCTTCTTATGTAAATCATCTCCACCATATGCAAATGTAACACCTCAAATCTGGGTCATTTTTTTTTTCATGACTCGGATCAAGGCATTAACTTGTAGTAAATCACAATCAGCTCTATAGCGCCCTGGATCCGAATTGTTCATTAAAGATATAACTCGTCTCACGGTCACACTATGCTTGAGCCCATAGCAAGCCAAAGCCATAATATAATTCAATAGTTATATCAATATCAAAGTGCGGAAACAAAAGGGAAATAAAACCAACTAAACTAAAACTTTATTACTTCATAAAATCTGATCAAGTCTTCAAATAGACTAATAAAACTCCTACTATAAAAATCTGAACACGAAAGTTCACTACATTACTCACTCCCATTTCTCCAAAACATAGAATAACTTCCTAAGACATAAATCAGAAATCCTACATAAGACAATAGTAATCATCTTCCACGTAGTCGTCAGATAGATGCTGCTCACTAGTACCCTGTGGCTTTACCCCTGCAGAATCGTCCTCTTCAGGATAGAAGTTTGAAAACAAAACAAAACAAGCAAGAATGAGATATAAATCCCAGCAAGTAACACATGCATGAATAAAGCAATTTATCATATAATTTTCTAGATAGCATGTGTTTCAAATACATAACAATGACGAATAATTCAGTTGCAATTCATTTCTAAAATCACCATCAAATACAGTTACAATCAACAAACCAAATCCTCACGATGATATGACATCACACGACTCATGAAAACAATATATCTTTAAAAAGCTAAATGCCTGAGTCAAGGGGTTGCCACCTCAGGGCTTAAGTGCGAAGCTGAGATACACAGTCATCGACTAATTGCGGATAATCCAACCGAGATACACGGAGGGCTAGCACGTACAATCCAATCAACTGCAACAACGGGGAATACCAGAGCAAGATACATGATGATAACCAAAATAACCACATCGAGATACACGATGAATGGGATTGCTGCAGAACAACCAGATACAGGAAGGCCTCATCGAGATACACGACGGGAGCATGATGTGAAACAAGTTTAACCAAACAAAGAAAATACAATTCTCACTCCTAGCTAGACTATGGATCCATACCAAGCTATGCCCACTAGGCACAAAAAACAAAAACTCAAAAATCATATAATCTTTGATACCCAAAACCAATTTATAACATTCACAATTCATCTCAAACCATCCCTAAGATACATGGAGGAAAATAATCACCCTGAGATACACTGAGGAAAATATAAGTAATTCTGTCAAAACCACTCTAGAAACATCTTTAGATAGTTCAAATACAAGTGTACGAATAGATAAAATCACAATAAGTTGAAAAGAAAAGAGTTTTTAACGATAAACTCAAATAAAAGCTGTTTCAGTAGAACGTACCCAAAATCTTTATGAAACATCAATTTAATCAACGGCCAGTGCAAACAATCTCAAAACACTTAAATCTTATTAGTACATAAGTTGGAAAACAACAAAAACATTTTTATAGTGAAAAACTAGGCATTTTCTAAAATATCAAAAAATCTTTCTAGGGCGCTCGAGTGGCATCGAACGCTCGTGCAGGTGTCCTTCGAAAACAAGTTTTAAAAAGTCAGTGGCTCAAGTAGGTGCTCGAGCGAACACTCGGGTGTTCGGTCTACTGGAAATTGACAACTCTTGGGTTTTTGAAAATAAAAAAACCACAAGCGGGGTGCCTCCAATGACGCTCGAGCGTTGTCGAGCACCCTGCAATTCCACTCGATGCCAAATAGGGCGCTCGAGCGGTAATGCAGACGACCGTTCAACTCAAAAAATCTGGGTTTTTCTGAACTTTGCAAAATTTCTTTCTAAAATCAAAACACACCAAACGAGTGCTTCAAATCACTTCTAAATCCTTTGTAAACCTCCTCTAGACATGTTAGGTCAATTTAAACCAAATAAAACTTCGTATATAATTCAAATCGAATCAAAAACCTTCGAATAAACACACTTTTGACAGTTTAATGAAAACTGGAACAGCAATGTAAACCCACGAAAAACAGGTATTTAACAACATGGTTTGCTTCGAAAATCATTTCTTAATACATATATAAATCATCCATAACAAATACAAGACAAACATGAAGCGATTAAACAAAAACCAAAGGTGTTACTTGCCTTTATTGCTAAAATCCAACTCTAAACTAGCAATCCAGCAACTCTACTTCTTCTCCTTTACTTCTAGGCGTGTTTTCTCCTTCTCAAAACCTCAAGCACAGGTCCATCAATGCTCCTTCAATAGCACACGTCCAAACAAAAGATTAAACCTACTATTTTCTTAAAAGTTGCTTTTTATACTTAGGATTCTGTTTTTACCCTAATTAGGAGTTTCTATAGTCTTAACATAATTACTAAGAGTGTATGGATGTCCAAGCATGTCCATATAAGTAATTTGCTAGTGTTTAATTAAAATAAGATAGCCTACCTTGCCTATTTATCATACTCATGCACCTTCACCAATCAAAATTCCAACAAAAGCACAATTGTGTACTTACTTGATGATTTATCCCTTCTCTTCTCTTCTCTAAAAATCTTTAGGCTTGATCTTCATCTTCCCTTCCTATTCATGTCAATAAAATTCCAATCAAAAACTTAAACCAATACTTTCCTTAATAAATAATTAAATTATTTAAAAGGGAAAATCGAGGGATTACAAGCTCAAAGATAAGGCTAAAAGATTTAAGAGTTATCAAAGTGCTAGGAAGCTTAAATTATTCATTAGAATATATATCTTACCATTACATTAATTAATCAAATGAAATGCAACTACAATTTAACTAACTCTCAAACTCTACTAAATCATCTATTATTATTCTAGGAAAATAAAAACACCTATATCAATATCCTACTCTTGTCTTTTGAATATTCTACACTTCAAGTCTACTATCAGACTAACCCAAGGCGTCCTCTCCTAGATCACCTGAAAACAAAACATTTAAAAGCAAGAATGAGATATAAAATCTTAGCAAGTAGCAACATGCATGAAAGAAAACAGTTTATATATATATACATATCCTTTACAAACTTTTCATGAGTTGCAAAACAATATCACCAGTATTGCTAAATCAAGAAGACAAAGCCGTAAAAATCAAATCTACAATTTTCCACAAATTAATACAAATAGTTTTTTCCCAAAACAATTCATCATGTTAATCATGTCATATTAATATTTCTTTCGAACCATTCTTGTCAAAACATGGCTAAACCAATCAATCAATCTCTTTCTAATTCGAAGAAAGCCAATCATATATAATTAGTAATTAAAGTTCACCTTTAGGTAGTAGCCTACCTTTACCATAGGATGTAAAAACATAATATCCACATCACCTCCATAGGAGAATGCACATCTCTAAAACCGCAGGCACCCCCTACAGGAGATAGCATAACTCAACTGCAGAATGTGAATACATAGCACCTATATCTCCCCGGCAGGAGATAGCTTCCTCACCCTCAAGTGGTAACTCACACACCCATCTTTCATGTGGGATGCAATCACATATTAATCACATCTCCCCTACATGAGGTATAAGTCTCCGCCACCAAACGGGTAAAAGTCTTCGCCACCAAGCAAGTAATAATTTCTGCCACCAAGCAAGTAATAATTTCTGCCACCAATCAAATAATAATTTCTACCACTAAGCAGGTAATACACATCTCTGCCACCAAGCAGGTAATACACAACACATCTCTGCCACCAAGCAGGTAAAACATATCTCTGCCACCAAGTTGGTAAAACACATCTCTGCCACCAAGCAAGTAATCAATAAATCTGGCCATCAAGCCATTGTACAAATAATCCACATTCCAATATTGTATATAAAATAGTTTGTTCATGTTCAATCAATAATCCAAAACCTCTTGTCAATACTTATTATAATCCTGATGTGAAGTTCTTCTAAAGTTTAGAAATCAAGATACTTTAAAATATATTTTACTAAGAATCAACTCAAATCAAATTGTGAAATAGTCCCCAAAATCCTTTTATTTCCAAAGTAAGACAACCTTTTTTCAAACAAACCTAAATCACTCTTCAAATTGTTTTTAATACAAAAGATCATTGAAAAAACTTGTAAACACTTAATATCTATTGGTTCATATATTTAAATTCATTAAAAACTCATTTTTACTGGAATAATTCTTTAATTTAAGAAAAACCAAGTTTCAGTGTTGCTCGCTCAACCCCATCGCTTAGGCGATCTGGTTGGGCAGCCATGATAATTAAGACAAAAATTAAACCAATGGGTGCTCAATGTGGGCGCCCAAGTGATCCCCTTGGGCGACTTACCCAAAATCGAATCTTTTAATAGTCACTCAACCCGTCGCTCAGGCGACCTGGTTGGGTGACCTATCTAAATTATTTCTAAAAATACATAGGCGAGACACTTGTCTAGATCGCTCAGGTGATCGTGTTAGGGCTCACCCAATTGCAGCAAATTATGGAAATCCTACTTTTGTAATTCTTCTTTTTTAATTCTTTAAAACATGATTCCAAAAATTCCAACCACTTCTAAATCATATATCCTCAACCTCTAAACATGCTAGATTAATCCAAACACATCAAAACCTAGATCGACAATAAATATTTATCAAAACCCAATAAAATCGACACTTAAAAGCACACTTGACAGTGTTCTTCCATTATATCCATGATCATTGAAACCCATGAAATATATTAAATAAAATATATGATTTTGCATCTCCAAGCATTATACAATAATCCAAATCATACCAATTCAATTAAACCTAAAACAATGCAACGATTAAACGAAACGGGGTGTTACTACTTGCATCAAAACACAAAATCTTTCTCTTCAAGGTATAGCTGAAATTCTGCTACTAATCGCAACCCTTTAGAGACCTCAAAACACCATCTCCACCATTCAAATTGAAGTTCCACCAATCATGAATAAAACCTCAAAATTTAAGGTCGATCCAACAGCTAGATCTTTGTAGATCGTCGTTCGAAGTTTGCTGGTTGGACTTCTCTGCAACTCCTCTCTCTATATTCCCCAAAAGTGAGAGCCCTCTTTTCTCCTCTTTTTCCTCTATATAATTGGATTAGAAGAAACCCTAATTCCTCCTTAAAGCCTCCATTTTATAGACTCACCCAAAATAGAAGTCCTAATAGGGTTTGGAAACTTTCTAACTAATCCCACTAGGTTTTCTAATTTCACTTAGAAGTTTTCCTAATCTTTCACAACTCCTCCTTTTAATTCTTCCCTCTTAATTCCGAATAAGAGTGTAAAACCCCGAATTTTCCTTAAATAATAAATTAAATTAGCAAATAATATTACCGAGAGTTATGATTGATAGAAACATTTTAATATTGTAGGGGGTGATCAACTTAGCGGAGATCCAGAATTAGACGCAGATCTGACCGTCCGATCGTGAGATATCGAGGTATGTATTCTAATTGGGCGAGGTGTATAGAAGAGTTGCATGGGAGATACATAGGATCAGGGGGTATATATAGGTATAAAGAATTAACCTAATTCTTATACGTGTATTCTCGCTCGTATTGAAGCCGCAAGCGACGAACTGTTCGAACGACCAAGAGAAGAAGAAGAAGAACAAGAAGGAAGGGCTGGGCGTGCGTTCATCGTCCAGGGAGTTCCTCAGTGCAAGAGTTTCGCCATTGTTCAGAATAGAATGGAGAAATCAGCGTATAGAGGTAGGTGACATCGTTTTGGTTTAAAATTGGATTTTCCCTTGTTTAATCGCAAATGCATGTTTCTATGATATGTAATGTTGTATTTAGTTAGCTAAGCATGTTAGAAATACATTAGAATGAGTTTAGACGAGAAAAATCACGATTTAGAATTGTTTCTGCTCGATTTGGTGAGACCGCCGACCTCGACTGTGCTAGGCGCTCATCGGCGATCCTAGGCGCTGGTTAAAAATTTGAGGACGCCGTTGACCCAGGGACGACGGACCGTGGGCGCTCGAATTTGCACTACCGCCGACTGATGACCGCCCGGAGCGATCCTGAGCGATCCCATGCGCTCTCAGCAGAATTTCCAATTCTTCATATTTTCGAACCTAATTCAACTCTAAACTATTTTTAGACAATTTTAATGATTAACTAAGGTCTTTTAAGACCAAAATAAACTATCTAATTCCCCGTTTTACAGAAAAACAAATTAGGGAGTTATTTAGGACATTAGTTGCCAAGTTTTGAAGGTAAATGAGAAATGTGATTTTGGAAAAGCCTAACTACCATTTGATTATCTAAACACTTCTAAATGGCATTATAAATCATAAGATATTATAAAGAAAATTCAGAATCCGAATGACTGAATAATGAAGTGAATGTACAGATATAACCATTATATGCCGCTAGGCACCAACCCTTATAGAAATATGATACTTTAGGGAATTTTGGAGTCTAGTAGGCATAGCTGGTTATGGATCCATAGTCGTAGCTAGGTAGCTGAGGAATATGTCATTTGGGTTGAGTTACTCCTATATGCGACGCGCTTCCTTTGCAAGTTAGTTTGTCTGGGAAGGTCCTATGTCTGGAGGGACACCCCGGTGAGCCGCTGGTGATTCCCTGTACATGTGGATAAGCAACCACCTCCATGTATTGATTCTGGTGCTGCATGCTGGTGGTACATGCCAACTCTGATGGGTACGTGTGCAATAAGTCGGTGACTACGGCTCTTGTCTAAGCTGCGCTGCATGGGGCTTGAGTATCATTAGTAGCATCGCTCCTAAGTCGCACGGTGGTATAGCAATTGGTTGAGAATCATCTCAAAAGGTTTATCTTACTTTGTGAGTCCTACAATGACACTAAAAACACAACACTTGATATGATTATTATTATTGTGGACGTGCGGGATGCATGTGATTGGGATATTGGTTGGATGTGACTGCTTAGTACATCCTGGCAATGCATGGATTATGCTATTGATTTGGCTATTGAGTTTTTATATTAAAACTTGCTGAAAATCATTTCTAGAACTGTTTATCAAACTGTTTTGTGTTCATGAATGGTATAAATGATTATGCGAGCCTGATTTATCGATGTTGCTTTATCGTGCATGAAATGTTACTTTGCTTATATTAACTGTTTAATCATGCATGTGTTACCTACTGAGATATTCGTATCTCACCCTACTTCTATTCCATTTTTTTCAGCTGATAAGCGAGAGGGGGATCTCTTAGACTTCCAGGGAGAGATAGCCGAGTATTCGCCGGAGGATTATTATTATCCAGATCTCATCTGAGGTGGATTGATGTTATAGATTTAGCATTTTGATTGGTTTATTATCATTTATATGGATTGATGTATGAGAGAGATGAGAGAGAGAGATAGTGACCCGTTCATTTTACCAGACTTTGATATTACTGACTGATGGTCAAGCTTTATGCTTGTTTGAGGATTTTGATCTACAGTTCCGCACATACTTGTTTCCGCAACTCTGATAGTTTAATATATGGATTGGATTTTCTTTCTTTGGTCTGGTATGTTATTGATGTTGTAATTGATATGGGCCAGTAACACCTTGGATTTGGTTGTTGAACTAAATTCGGGTTGTTACAGTAGCGAACCGGGTTCGGGTCGGGTGCCGGTTTGCACTGACCCGGGTTCGGGGCGTTACAAAGAGAAACTTCAATTTTTCCTAATTTTTGGGCTAATTATTTCCCCTATTTTTAAATATTACAAAAACTCCAAAAAACTCCTCTTTTCCTCAACTCAAGGCTCTTAATCAACATAATTACCAATATGACCTTTTCCCACTTATTAAGCTATAAATATCATTATTAATAAGCAATTTAAATCCAACTTAGGTCTAACGTAATTTCCCAAGTCTAATAATAATTTAATTAATCTATTTAATTATTTACCAATAATTAGTAGGAATTGACCAAAATACCATTCTCTTGATAATTTCATATCTACCCATTGGATTTCTTGTAAAATTTTCAAATTTATTATCTATAGTATTTTTGGCTATAATACACACTTGGATTAATACCTATCTTTCCCAAACTTCATATTTAACTTATTATCCAATATTTAGATTTATTTATTATATTACTATATTCAAAATTTTGGGGTTTTACAGTAAACTTAGGTTGAATAGATCGTAATTGCACTATGTCCTCTCCATAGTGATACCTTTCCTTTTAGTTCCGGTCAAACCCATTGCATATCATATGCTCGTATGCAACTTGACTGGTCTGATACAATACATTACAATATTTCGAGCAAGGACACTTCAACTTCTCATTACATGTTGCATCGTGATCTTGGGAAAACTTGATGAACCCAATTACTCCATCAATGTACTCTCAAATAGCCCTATTTCATCCATATATTAAAACATAACCTATTTAGTTAATATTTGATAATATTAAACTAACACCACAACATTGAAATTTTTTTTCAGCCTATTAAATACCTAGAGCTGCGAATCCAACTTCTATCCATCAGCTAATATATTCTGTGTCACCAATGTAGGAATGATGTCCTTGTTCTGCTGCAAAATAATACTCCATAAATAGGTTCCTTTCTAATACTAGATGGTACTCCGGTTAGTTTTAAAGTTTATGCTTGGTTTCCCCCATTCAAGAATAGCATGCAAAGTACTCGTTTATCCATGTGATTCATATATTTATCTACGAATTTTGGTAGCATCTCTGCGCAGTTCTCCAAATACGTAAAAGTTTCTTGACATACTATGCTTTCATCATCCAAATTAGAAAATAAATAGCATGAAGTCAACAAAACTATGTATTTGAAGAACAAAGAGATGGACCCAAAATTATAATCAGAGAAATATATTAATCACACGTCAATAAGTACTATACATGCTACTCCCAAACTGTCTATCTGACAATCGAAGATGTTATATGTGTAAATCTATACCTTTTATATTTAAATACTAAGAGTTATTGTAAACTTATTGAAAGGCTACAATATCTTCAAAGTAAATAAAATAAATGGGCAGAACTACACATGTAACCTCTTAGATGGGCATTTGAATTGTTTCCACTTTTTTAATTGTAACTCATTCCATATTTTAACATATGCATATAAACATTAATCTCGTCACATAACTTTTCCTACATACAATGACATTCAAAACAGGACTAGGCCTAGATGAGATCTACCATATATATTTCATTGTGGCTGTAACGCCTCGGTTTTGGGTCAATTTCCCCAGACCCAGGGTGTTAGTGAATGAAGGCAAAAGCATCTAAATCCCGAATAATTAAAAACTTTTTCTTTCTTTCATTATCAAAGTTATTATGCGGAAACAAATTCAATTATAATAAAGCTTAATATTTACAAGTAACTTTTATATTCAAAACCGATTCACATCTACAAACTACCTTTTACAAATATCCCCAAGCTTGTCAACCTCTCCAAGAATACCTGAAAAAATGGGGAAAACTAGAGTGAGAATAAATCTCAACAAGTAGCAATGTTTATGAGGTAAAACAGTCCATAATTTTTACAAAAATAGTCATGAGGTGAAACAATAAAACAAAACCACGATAATAGCATTATAAATCAATTAACAAACCAAACATGTGTGACATGACAGGACTCATGAACTGAAACCACTTAATAAGATATTCCTACCCCCATTGTCGCTACCTCACGACTTACATGATAATTGGAGCCCGCAAATACAGTCACTTCCATTTTCTCCAGCAACCATCAATGCAGATCACCCCCTATAAAACACGGATGGGCTAGCGTGTACAATCCAATTCAAAAACAACAAACCCGCAACCGTGGAAACAACAAACCAGGGGAATACCAATCCGATCAAAGATAAATGGATCCTCGACAACATGGCTAATACCAGTACATGTGCAAGTCACAAGTGAACTTCAACCACGGCCAAAATACAGCTCAAAGGTGCGAGTCACAAATAACTTAAAATATGACCAATATAAAGCTCGTGTAAGTCGATGTCTCATTGAAGCACGCGGTGGTAACCCAAATAACTAATAATCCAATAAACCGTTGCCGAACAACAAATTCGGCTAAGACTAGGCCGAGGTAACACGGCGGTCTAGATTGCTGCTCTCGTCACAATTATGACGGAATGCATACTGAGGATACCGAACAGGAAATAACTTATTAGACAATTTCATTCCACTTCCTAGCTAAGCTATGGATCCATACTAAGCATTGCCCGCTAGACACAACTCACAATCAAAACATTGAATAACTTATGATGCAATATTCAGTGATAAACCCCATACATGGAGACATGTCAAATAATATGTCCACAATGATCACATAATCTCAATACAAACCAACCAGATATTTAAAATAACCGAAATCAAGTCTTAAACAGAGTTCCAGGTCACTATAACAAGATACAAAAGGAAGCATGCACCATTTTTTAGGAAATTATTTTATTTTATAGAAATAATTTTTAAAACCCCACTGTTTGTGTATTTTTTGAAATTTTTTTTGAAAAAAAATTTAATAAAAAATGTGACTCAGAATCCACTGGCAAACCATGAGGCAAGGAGTCTACCTTAAGATTTGTTTTAAAATTTTAAAATATCTTTCCTACTCCATTTTAAAATTTTAGTTATAACCAAATGAATTTGTTCACTTTGTGCATTTTAAAAATTTTTAGAAATTTTTGAGACCCCAATGTTTGTGTAATTTTTCTTTTTCTTTTTTTTTTTCTGAAAGAAACCCCCAACCCCCCAAATGGCCTTTACGTTCTCCCTTTCCTGCAAATTTTTTAGAAAATTTTTTAAAATTTTATTTATTTTGTTTTATAGGTTTGTTTAGTTCAGTTTGTGTTTTTAGTAATATTTATGCTTATATTTGATTTTATAGGATTTTTTTTAATTACACTTGGGATTATTTCATGCTTTATTCAAGTAGGTCAGTTTAACTTTATTCAAGTAGGATGACCCCAATGTAGTCATCCTTTTCAGGAATATTTGAAACCAAAACATTTGAAATATGCGGAGTGAGATATAAAATCCTAGTAAGTAGCAACATGCATGAAATAAAACATTTATACGATATTTTTGAATCAGTAGAATGAATTATGAATAATAAAACAATACTGATAAACCAAGAGAATAGCAATAATCATAGTAAAAATCCATGAGTGCCAATCAATCCAATATTTTCCACAAGTCAAATCAAAACCGATGCAAAGGCCATTGCCAAACAATGATGTAAAGGGTATTTTTCGGATTTTAGAAATACTAAGTTTAAGGGTGGTATATAAACATTGATGTAACCTTACTTGACGTTTTTTCATAGTGGAAAATTTTGCCGTACACAGTGGACGCAGGCACATTGCCGAACCACTCAAATTTGCGTGTTCTTGTTCTTCTTCATCTCTCTATTTTTCTTTACTATTTAGATTGCATGATTTTCAACAGTGGGAGAGCAACTGTGCTTCCAAGAAACATGGAAGGACCAGCAAAATCAATCCAAAGTGCAATAAAAACCATATAGTACGAAAAAAATCAAAAATTGACTTATTATAGTATAACGTGCTCAAAATCTTTTCTAAAATTCCAAAAATCATTTTACTAGTGAAAAGAAGATCCACATCTTATTGACAATTGAGTTGAAATTCTATAAAAATTCGTTTGCAATTGAAAACATGGCCAAATTGGTCAACACTAAAAATCTGCAGTTTGCCACTCGAGCTGAGGTCGGGTATGGAGACTAAATCCGAAGTTTGAACTCGGGTCGAGGGAAGGGGTCGGGCATGAGCTGGCAACGCTCAAGCTAGGGTCGTGAGCTGAGGGAAAAGGCTAAAAGTTTGTTTTTCTGGGATTTTCCTGCAAGAATGATTTTCCACTTTGGTCTGCTTAAAACATGATCGAACCTCTCGTAAAAAACCATAAAATCATACCCCAATCATCACAACTCATCCGAACTTGAAGATCATAATAAACAGAAGATTAAACATCCGATAATAAGAGATTTCCGCCGTAAAATACATACAAAAGCATGTTTTAAAACCATTATAATTAACATTTCGAAACCTTCCAAATGATCGAAATCAGTATGAAACCACCAATAGCTTAACGCTTAACCCGAAACATATGCAAGTTTAAAACAAAAGCATGTTCTGAAATTCCCACACCAATATACTCTCATCGACATCAACCATGGAAGCCATATTTCATGAAGTTATTTAGTCCCATATCATTGCCACGGCTAGCTACAACTCCAACGCCAGCAAGTACAGCGAGGACCTTGAAGAACGGAAAAGTAGAAGAAGACCCCACAAGTAATGCCCACGGAAATAGCATATATCCAATCAGCAACTGCTCATTGTGTTGTGGCATCAATGGCTATCCCTATCCTTACTCCAATGGTACTTGAAATAGCTAAAGCTAAAGAATAGGCATTGGTTACTAACAACGGTGAGAACGTGTTTTCCCACTAACAACGGTAACAACGGTGATAACAGTTCACAATTCCATTCAAGTAATACTTATCATTTTAAAGTTTAAACCAACTCTAAAAATAGACAAAATCAGCAGTTTTAAGATAAAATATAAAGAACCAATTCTAACCTGCCTCTTAAATATAGACATATATAGGTACCGACCAAATAACCGTATCCCCTCATAGACTAGATAAGATCGACCATGTGACCAACTTAATTTGGAAATTACCTCCGAATTTAGAGCCCTTGAGTTTAGGCTCCCTGGTCCTATAAAACCCATCAGCTCGTTTCATTCTAAGCACAAAAGTACTCAAATCACCATGGCTTCCCTTTCACTATTGTCCTCCCTTCTGCTCCTCCTCTCTATGCACTCCGGTGCGCAAGCCGAAACTAAAATCTGCAACCCTGATGCATTCCGGGTGATGGGAACCAATATGAATACATTACCCTTCTGTGACACCAAATTGCCATACAATGTCCGAGCCAAGGACTTGGTGGACCGAATGAAACTTCAAGAGAAGGTTGCACAGCTCGGAAACCAAGCTGAAGGCGTGAAGCAATTGAACCTCCCCGGTTATCAGTGGTGGTCAGAGGCTCTTCATGGAGTGTCTGATGTCGGACCTGGCACCCGTTTCGACAATAATGTGCCCGCCGCAACCACCTTTCCTACAGTGATCCTCTCCTCAGCCTCATTCAATGAGACATTGTGGAAAACAATAGGCCAGGTATAATAAAAATGTAGCTCAAAACACACACTAGGACTTAAACATTGCACAAGTACATATACCAGCAGTCACTCATCTCTAGCCATTTTTAAAGCTGTGAATTGCATCATATTCTAATAGACCTTTCATTATCTTTTGGGTCCTCATTTTGTTTTGGAGCAGGCTGTATCGGACGAGGCTCGAGCAATGCACAATTTGGGGTTAGCAGGATTAACGTTTTGGAGCCCAACCATTAATGTAGTTAGGGATCCAAGGTGGGGAAGGATTACAGAAACGCCGGGGGAGGACCCATTCCTTGTTGGGCGATACGCAGCTAACTATGTTAGGGGTTTACAGGACGTGCCAGGCTTTGAGAAGACTAAAGATCTCAATACAAGGCCACTTAAGGTTGCAGCTTGTTGCAAGCACTATGCAGCTTATGATGTTGATAATTGGAAGGGAATCGATCGTTATCATTTCGACGCCAAGGTGACCGAAAGAGATATGGCCGAGACCTTTGTGTATCCATTTGAGATGTGTGTGAGAGAAGGCGACGTAGCCAGTGTTATGTGTTCATACAACCGAGTGAATGGCATACCAACATGTGCAGATCCAAGGCTATTGAATCAGACAATCAGAGGACGATGGAACCTTCATGGGTAAGTCTATTGCAAGTACAATGTACCGGCAAAAACTGGTTTTGATTCCCTTTTTTATACTTAATTTACATCAAATTAATGAATGACAATATTAATGCAGGTACATCGTCGCCGATTGTGACTCCATCCAAGTCATGGTAGAAGGACACAAGTACCTCAACGACACGCCAGCAGAGGCGGTTGCACAAACATTGAACGCCGGTAAGTTCAATACGTTTGGTGTACGTAGTAGTAGAACATGTACCTTCCCACCGTTGCAACAACGTTTAGCTTATAATTGTATCCCCTTCTTCCCGTTTTCTGATAATCAGGACTTGATCTGGACTGTGGTAAGTACTATCCCGACCACGCCACGGCAGCAGTGAAGGAAGGGAAAGTGACCGAGACAGAGATTGATAGTTCATTGAAGAATCTATACATTGTCTTGATGAGGCTTGGGTGGTTCGATGGCAACCCCGGCGGATTCTCCGGACTTGGAAAGAATGACATATGCTCTTCACCACACCTAGAGTTGGCGGCCGAAGCTGCAAGAGAAAGCATTGTCTTGCTCAAGAATGACAAAGACATCTTACCATTGAATTTCAATGGTAAACGGCCTAAGTTTGCCGTTGTCGGACCTCATGGCAATGCCACCAGAGCTATGCTTGGGAGTTATACAAGTAAGTTCATGTTGGTAGATATATTTCATCCATTTGGACATCTAATTAGAACAAGAATACAAATAAAGATAAATACACGCAATTCTTCAAGTCTATGTAAATTGTTGTCCTCATTTCCAACTGGATATATTGGTTTTCATCTTCCCCAGTCAGGAGCGGTCTTGCCTGCCGCTATTCAACCCCAGTAGGAGCTCTTAGGGAGTATGGAGATGTGGTGTATGCACCCGGGTGCCTCGATGTGAAGTGTCAAACAAATAATAATTTCGGCCAAGCAATCCAGGCCACTGTTGGAGTGGATGCAACATTTGTGTTCGCCGGATTAGACCGCACAGTAGAGGATGAGAGCTTAGACAGGGTCGACCTCAACTTCCCTGGGTTTCAACAATCACTCATCACTCAAATCGCTAATGCATCCACCAGCCCTGTGATTCTTGTGATTCTCTCCGCCGGAGGCATTGACATCTCATTTGCCAAGGACAATCCTAAGATCTCAGCCATCCTTTGGGCCGGCTATCCTGGTGCTGAAGGTGGTGGCGCAATCGCTGATGTCATCTTCGGAAAGTATAGCCCAGGTGGTCGGCTTCCGATTACATGGTACCCGGCCGATTATGTGAACAAGCTTCCAATGACATCGATGCAACTCAGACCAGATCCTAAAGCGGGCTACCCTGGAAGGACCTACAGGTTCTATAATGGATCGACCGTCTACCCATTTGGGTATGGATTGAGTTACACCACCTTCACATACACCATTAAGTCTGCACCAAAACTTGTTACATTCAATCTAGGGAAACTCCAAAAATGCAAACAAATAACAATGCTTGACGAGAGCCAGCCAGATTGCCCAGCCATTACAGTGCACGATTCAAGCTGCAGGGAAGTGGTGAAAGTTGCAGTAGAAGTGAGAAACACAGGAAAGAGAGATGGGGCGAATGCAGTGCTTCTGTACTCAGTCCCACCATCTAATGTCGCAGATGGACCGATCAAGCGGCTCATCGGTTTCAACCGAGTGTTCTTGAGGGCCGGACAAGCTCAAGTGGTGAAATTCAGACTAAATGCTTGCAAGAGCTTTAGCATTATTGACGCGGATGCTTACGAACTGTTACCTTCTGGAGAGCACTCGATCATCGTAGGAGATGGAAACAATCCAGCTTCTGCCCAGATATCTTTCAGATTTCAATAGTACAAGGAAATGAGGTTCCACATTAATGATGAATCGGTGGCAATTGCCAGTATGTAATCCAAAGCTTTTTTGTGGATAAAGCATGTCTTTCTTTTTAATTTTTAAATGAATATTTGCATTCACTGCCCAAAAAATGAAAAAGTGGCCAGAAACAGCCGATAAAAAGTGGAAAATCGTCGGTAACTTAGGTAATGGCGCTTTGTCTAAACGCCATTAACTCCAGTGTTGCAATTAAAATTAATAACTATCATGAACACTTAAGGCTCTGTTTGCTTTGATATAAAATCTAATGCAAAAAAATTTTTCCGGGTAAAATGGGGTTTTCCAAGTGTTTGTTTCCATGTAAAACACAATGTTGTGTAAAAATGTTTTCCTAAAAATTAGCTATTTTCTGGAAAATGACATACCTTTGAATAACCCGTGTGCTTATACGCAATTGGGTGTTGTCCTTTGCGCAACACAAGGAGATCAGAAACCTACTACCCATATGAGGAAAACCAGATGAAGAAAGTCAGACCCAGATGGGATTTCTACTGGTAATTAGTCTTCGTTTCTATCCTTTTGGAGATGGTGGCATGAAAAAAAAGCACATCTTTATTAATTAGTAGAAGCTCAAATCCCATATCTCTATCCATGCTCGTGATACTCCAAAAGATGGGATCAAGTTGTGTTTTCAGTAAGTAGGATTGAAAGCTTTTAAAGACCTTGTTGCAAAAAATCATTGCTGGATTTGGACGTAGCGTTTAGCTTTTGTTTATTTTAAATATCAATTCAGGATTGTTCTTCTTTATCTGCCTTTTGAAATTATTAGGAGGACTTACAAACAGCATGAAGGAAGGAATGTGTATATATCAACTTATTTCAGATTTGGTAATCCTTGGCTTTTGTTCATAGTCTTATTAGAAAAAGAAAAAGGGTCTCTCTACTCATAAGCTTGTCGAATTTTTAAGGAGATAGAAGCAACTCCATTAAAGAGGATCAGACAAAGTATTCTTCTCAGTGGTACAAATTGGCCCTTCAAAAGCGTAGCTGCTTTGTCACTGATTATTTTCGTTTATTATTTTTCTTGTTCCAAACATAGGAAAATGAAAAGAAATCTCATTTTCAAGTCTATTGTCCAATGTCTATCCAAACATAAAAAAATGAAAACTTTGATTTTCCTAAAAACATTTTCTAATGTCAAATGTTTTCCATAGAAAAGCATTTTACATCAAAACAAATGGAGCCGAATCAAAATGTTTCTAGTGAACCATATGTAACGCCCCAAATCCAGGTTTATTTAAAAACAATAACCCGAACCTAGTACGTTAGAATAATGGCCCAAAACAACTAATTCCAAGCTTAAACAATTTCAATAATTATAATCAAAGTGCGGAATTTAAAGACATTTCCTCAAAGAAGCGCGGAATAATAAAACAATAATCATCCAATATTAAACCATCAATCAAAGTCTGGTTTCAGGTCAACTAAAATAAATGAATCAGCATCAACCAAAGTCATCTAAATAAATAATTCAAATATCTCTCAAACCACTAAATCAAAACTCAATGTATTCTCCCTAGACCTACACAGTAATAAAATAGTTGTCTTCCTGATAGTCAATATAATCCCCTATAGTGTCTACCCCTGCGACGTCCTCTCCAGGAATATCTGAAAACAAAACCGATAAAACGATAACATGAAAAACAACATCTAAGTAAGCAGTTATGCAAATGGTTGGTAATAATAAAATATGCAATGTTTAATCAGGTTAGTCACAAAACAAAAATACAGAATAATAATAATTAAATGAAACTTTAACAAACAAAAGCAATTCAACCTCATGGGACTCATGAAATAGAAAACCAGAGAAAGAGAGTAGACATATGCCGATATGCTACCCAACCAAATTACAGGTGGACCAGACTGGCTATTCGACACCCAGCAGAAGAACCCAACCGACAACCGGAATGAGTTAGCATGTACGGTCCAACCTATCTAGGAATGGGTAACATAGCAACCGACCTATCCAGAAGCGGTACCATCCTCGAGATGATGGAATGCCTATGACACAGAATTCAAACCACATTAAAAGACTTTTCATTTACTAGCTATTCTATGGATCCATGCAATTGCTAAACCCACTCAACGGTGGAAAACCAAACCAGGGAATTGACATATTTCCCAATGACACTTACACACGTGGAAACACAACTGTGTCAATAACGAAACGCGCAACAGCGGAATAAACAAACCAGGCAACTGCCTTGTCAAAACTGTGACCCAAAATCCCACACAAGTGGCACCAAGTCATATGTCCAAACTCCATATTTCAACTGCAACTATGTCCCGGATGTGTATCGAATCCTTCGATATACAAAATACACTCAAATAACCCAAATACAGGTGTATGAATTCTTAAAATCAAGTTTTGTTAAAAAAGAGAATTGTTTGGAACAATGTTTCTAAGTTAAAAAGCCTCTTTGGTAAAATATACCCAAAATCTTTATAAAAAATAATTTTAAACATCTATTAGTGCAAACTATCTCTAAACACTCTAAAATTAATGGTACATAGATTTAAATTGAATAAAAACAATTTCATGGTGAAAAACTAGGCTAGTTGGGAGCTTTAGAAAAATCTGACAAATAGTCACTCGAGCAACAATTGGGCGCTCGAGCGGGCTGTGTAAATCAAGTGATTTCAAGGTTGGTCACTCGAGAGGTCGCTTGAACGACGCTTCGGGCGTTCGTTGTTCTGAGTTTTGATCACTTTTGGGTTTCTGAAAATTAAAAAGCACAGGTGGGGCACCTTTGATATCACTCAAGCGGTATCGAGCGCCCCTAAACTGCTCTCGAGACCCGTATGGGCGCTCGAGCGGCAGTTCGAGCGACTTGTCGCAAAACACACATTCTAAATTTTTCCGAAAAGTTGCGTAAATCATTCAAAAATCGAAAACTTAAATTCTATAGCATCAAATCCATACCAAACCATTCAGGAATACATTATAAACATGTTAAAACAAATTTTGAGCAATTAAACCACAATATAATACACAAACGAACAATCAAACATGAGATTAATCACTATCCTCAAATAAACACGAAAATCTGTTTATGAAAATTTAAAAGGGACTACTCACCTCATTTTGGGGCTTAAGTCTTCTCTAAAAGCAATGCAAAATCACCCCAAAGAATGTCCAAACGAAACCAGATCTCCTTTATCTTGTCTAGATCAAACAACTCACTTTAAGAACTCATGATCATGTTTAAACTCACAAAAACAGAAACTTTCTTCTAGCTTATTTCTTACCTGAAATCCTAGATGAAAATCCTCTCCTTCTCCTTCTGAAAGTTTGCTCCAAAGGTTGCTTAGGATTAGGGTTTAATCACACCAAAGATGAGAAGAAGAATAGAGTAGAAGGTTGGTATGGGCGGCTGTTCACTTGGTTTTGGATGTGAACAATCACTTGCATGCTTAGGTTATTTTAATATTTCTCTTCCTTTTACTAAAATGCCCCCTTCATTAAACCACTCACTCATGCCAAACAACCTTCAAGCTAAACCAATTCTGTGTCAAACTCCACTCTCTGGGGTTCGACAGCCTCCTCTGTTTATTCATATTATTTTTATTCCTATCACTTACTTAAACGGATCACATCAATAACAAAATTATTATATTAAAATTATGCTTAACCTTAAATTATGAACTCACCTTAGATGGGTTCCCCAATTTCCTCTGGGTCAACTTGGATTTCTCCGGTTTGAACCAATGTCTCATCTCCTGCAGTATTAATAACTTGATCAGTTTATTTAATAATTGGTATTATTTTATTTATAAAATCTGGGATTTTACACCATACTTGTTAATATTTGGTTTAAAGACAAATTCAAAATCAATAGTTGCTTACTAGCTACTAGCTAGTGATTTAAATAATCTCCAACTTTAAATCATCTATACATGTGTAATTCGTCAAAATAAATATAATGCACCATATGAACAGCATCCAAAAATAAATACTTACTGTAATTTGTCAGGATTTATATAAAGTGAAAGACTAAAAATGTGTGGTTAATCTAAATGATTGATTTCCACATATAAAAGCAGTCATTCTAAGCACTTTAGATGTAAAATCCCAGATTTTTAGTAATAAAATAAAATAAATATATATAAATTGAAATGTTATTATTTTATTGCAGAGAATGAGATTTTTTATCAACCCGGAGAATTGCAAGGTGAATCGAGAATTTGGAGAATTAAATTCCAGATGAGATTACATTTTGGTATTATTATTATTATTGTTATTGTTATTGTTAATTTCTTTAGAATATTCATTAAGCTTTATAAAGATAAAATAATATCAACCATGTTTAAGGCTTGGTCGACCCAAGCATATTAGCATGTAGACGGCTAGGTGATTGGGATTTAATCTCATAGCTTAAGAGGAAATCTATATAAGGAAGGAGATATTAGGATAAATACTTTTGCTTGGCCGAAATCTAAGAAAAAAATTTAGAAAGTGTTGTTGTTGATGGAAAGAGGAGAAAAGGGAGAAAGGTGTGGCTGCAGACTTCTCTTCTCCATTGGGGTTTCTCAAGAGTGTTGACCCTTTTACTGTTTGGTCAATCATATCAAATAGATAAGAGGGAGAGATATTTCGTTTCAATGTGAGGTATGTAAAATGTATAAACTCATGGTTTATATTTTTTATGCATAGTTTAGTTTATTGAAAGGTTCTAAGATTATATTCGTATTGATCTAGAAAAGATAAAGTTGTTGTTTTCGTTGGGATTGCAAGAGGGTGATATTTGGTCTTTCGGTGGAGATTTGAATTGAGAAGCAAGGTAAGTAGCCCCTTACAACTTGCATAAAATCAGAATTTCGGATTTCACCGAATACATGTTTATACATATAGTTTTATTGGATTTTAGTTGATAAGCATGGTGTTTCAATGGTTTGATGATTTTAGATTGATTTGTTATGTTTGGAAGATGTTATTGGATGTATTAGAACTGGTTTGAAGTGTTGAGAGCATGATCTATAGCTTTAGTTTGAAATTTCCAAAATTTTAGAAAATCTGGAATTTTAGAGAATTTGTATGGCCGCCAGAGATTTTTCTTGAGCACCAAATCAAGCGCCCTTTTGTATGTTAAGGCCACTTGATACAAATCGAACTTCCAATTAGGTGTCCCACTTGTGTGTAAATTTCAATTTTTAAAACCTGAGAGTAATGTTTGCTCATTTGTTCTTGCACTCGAGGTGGAGCTCAAACACCATATATAGCGCTCAAATGTTCTTAAACCTAGACTTCATCACCAATTTGTCACTTGAGCACGACAGCAAGCACCCTTTTCTTTGATTTACCTGCTATTGACGCTTGACTTGACGCCCTACCTAGTTTAACGCCCCGGATCCAGGTTTATTTAAACACATAAACCCAAATCTAGTTTGTTAGGGAAAATGGTCCAAAACAACTATTCTAGATTAAACAATTTCATTTATTATATCAGAGTGGGGAAATAAAAACATCTTTCAATAAACGCGGAATTAAACCACCAAAATATCCATTAATATATCATCTATAAAGTCTGGAAAGGTTCAACTAAATAAAATTAATAACATCCACCAAGGGTGTAGAATAAAGATACTAATAATCCTTCAAATGACATCAAAATCCTCAAATAAAATACTAAAGTTAATTCCTAAGAAAATAAATCTAAATATCTCTCCATGTCCTCTTGGACCTACACAGGAATGAAACAGTCTTCTTCCTGGTAATCACAATAATCCCTCGGAGTCTCTACCCCAGCAACGTCCCCTCTAGGAATATCTGAAAACAAAACCGATAAAACAATAATGTGAGAAACAACATCTCAATAAGTAGACATGCAAATAGTTGACTACAATAAAATATGCAATGCTTAATCCAAATAATCACAATAAGATTCAAAACAACAATGAAACACAATTTGTCCACCTCATGGGACTCATGAAATAGTATACCAAAAAAAGATATTAGACATGTGCCAATATACTACCTAACCGAATTACGATGGACCAGCTACCTTGCAGTCTAGCTATTCAATACCAACGGAAGAACCCAACCATGAGTTAGCATGTACGGCCCAACCAATCCATGAGTGGTAACGTAGCGACCGACCAATTCAGGAGCGTTACCATCCTCGAGATGATGGAATGCCTCAGACATAGAATTAAAACCCCTGTAATACACATTTCACTTACTAGCTATTCTATGGATCCATATAACTGCTATGCCCACTCAACAGTGAGAAAAACCAACTAGGGTAATGGACATACTTCTCAATAACACCCACCAAATATAGAACCATATCTGTATAACCAAATCCACCCATGTGGGAAACAATAAATCAAGCACCAGCCTTGTCACACAAATGACCCAAAACCAAAACAGAATGCACCAAGTCATATGTCCAAAACTCTAGGTTTCAACGGGCCAATATGTCCCGAATGTGTATCGACTCCATCGATGCATAAAATACCTTCATATCACCCAAATACAGGTTTATGAACTCACAAAACCAACCTTAGTTAAAAGTAAAATCTTTCAGAACAATGGAATCAAGTAAAAGGGCCTCTTTAGAAACATCTACCCAAAATCTTTATAAAATTGAATTTTAAACATCCGTCAGTGCAAACACTTCCCAAATACTCCAGTCTTCATGGTACATAGGTTAAATTTTGATAAAAACACTTTCGTGGTGAAAAACTAGGTTGAAAAGTAAATCCCAAAATCTGACAGACGGGTCACTCGAGCGACTAAGGGCTCTCGATTAGCCTTACAAAATAGGTTTTTTCAGGGGAGGTCGCTCGATAGGTCGCTCGAGCGATTGTTCTAGCGATAGTTCAATCTGGTTAAAATTTCTCTCGGGTTTTGAATATACACATAGGGCGCTCGAGCGACTGCTCAGGCGGCCCGATACATGAAAAATCCATAACTTTGCAAAATTCAACAAAAATTCCACAACTCAATATTCAATGCATCAAAACCATTCTAAATCATTCTAAAACACTTTATAAACATGCTAGAACAATTCCCAACAATTAAATCATCATAAATGTCAAAAACAACGCATCAAATCACTGAATAACCATGTATATCGTCTAAACACGAATTGTATTTTTATACAAGCATCAAGGGACTACTTACCTGATTTTAGGAACTTACATCTTCTCTAAAAGCAATGAAATATCACCACAAATATGCTCGAACAATCTCACAAGTCTTGATCTTGTCTGGGTTAAGAAAAATCATGTTTTTAGAATCTAACAACACATCTATCTCTCCAAAAACAAAGCTTTCTCTCGACTTGCTCTTACCTGAGCTTAACTATGCAAAAATCTTCTTCTTCCTTCTCTAAAACTGCACCAGTAAGTGTTTGAATATTAGGGGGTTTGATCACAAAGAAGCAACGAGAAGAATAGAGGGAAAGAGATGGAACGTGCGGCTGCTGGTTTCTATATTGTGTTTTAAACTCAACGTGAATCACTCCATGCACTACTAGGTTTGTTTATTATTTAATTCCTTTTACTATATTATCCTCTTCACTAAACCAACACAATCAAACCATAAAGTCTCAACCCAACTAAACCCTTGGGTCAACCCACTCTCTTTGGGTTCGACCAACTCGTTTATTCTCCTTGTTTATTTCTCACTTTATTCTTACTAATATAAACCATAGCAGCAATAATTATTATATTAAAATAATACCTAGTCCATAATCATGAACTCACCTTATATAGGCTCTCCTATCATCTCCGATTCATCTTGAACTCCTCCGGGTTGAACCAAAATCTCATATCCTGCATGTTATTAACCAATTAGTCTATTGATTTATTTATTACTAAAATCTGGGATTTTACACCTAGGCTCGACGGCCAGTTCCTAAAATTTCAAAAGATTGACTAAAGTTTAGTTTTTTATTCTAAAATGATTTTTGAGTGATTCCAACTCATGTATCAACTAGATTAGGATATTTTGGGAGTGTTTACATTGGCCAAAACTTTATTTAGATTCTTTTAAGAATTTTGGGTACTTTTTGCTAAAAAAACATGAGTTTGGATTTTTTCTAAACATGTTGATTTCTTTTAATTTGGAATGTATTTATTGTTTTCAACACTTGGATTTGAACTATTTGGGCATGATTTGTGTTTCATAAAGGTTTAAACAGAATTTGAACTTAATTTGAGAATTTTGGCCATGTTTTAGTTTATGGTTTAAAGAGATGAAATTTACAATTATCCTGTTCTTGACATGTATGTGTCACTGCGTATGCGAGTGTAATGCCCCAGATCCAAGTTACTTAGTGAAACCGTAACTTATCTCCAAAGGGTTAATTAATCCACAAGATCTATATATCAGAGTGAAGAAAAATATGAATAAAGTAATAAACTACGTAATGAGAGTCATCTATATTCCCAAACACAATATAAAATACCATATCTCAAGTCTAAACTCACATGATCCAAACATCTACCCTCTGGTGTCAACCTCTCCAAGACCTGAAAACAAGACAAAACTGAATGAGATACAAATATCCCAGCAAGTATCACATGAATGCTTAAATACATTTTATTCAGTTCTAAATCATAGATTAGTTATAAAACATATAACAGTGACAATAACACGAATATCCAACTGTAATCCAACAATCAATATGAGATAAGCTCGTATAATCCATCATGTAAATCAAATCTGTTGTATCGAATCAGAAATCATTAAGTCACAGTAGGACTGTAACGCCCCGGATCCGAGTTACGTAGAAAAAACCATAACTCATCTCCAGAGGTTAATATGTAACACAGGATCGCAATATCAGAGTGAAGGAAAAACATGAATGAACAATAACTAAAAATCAGAGCACGCTAAACAAATCCCAAATTGAAATAAACTCATGTGACCAAGCCACTACCCGAAGTATCGTCCTCTCCAAGAGCAGATGAAAACAAAACAAAAACAAACAGAATAAGATACGAATATCTCAGTGAGCAGCACATGCATGCATAAATACATTTAGTTCAGTTCTAAAACATGCCACAATAAAAGCATACCCAGTGATGATAATATGCATAGTTCGAATAATCTGACTAAACTTCAACAATCCAATATATATATATCAGTGCAGAAATCCATCATATAAATCAAGCAATAACATTCATCTCAAATCACGAAGATAGCGATAAAATAATGAGTAACTGACAACAACTTAGCGAATAATCATAAATACCAACAAACCAGCGGATAAAACATCTTGTGACAACTAAAGTCAAACCCAACATTGGTCAATGTCATGTAGTTGCTTACATTGGTTAATTGACATGCCAAGGCGACATCCACCCCTCCATGTACACAATTCCGGCCTACTCAGGGTTTCAGACACTCTGAAATGACGGCCTACTCAGGGTTTCGTCATCCAATGCCAGCCTACTCATCGGGTTTTGGCATTGACAACCAGGCCTACTCAGGGTTTCTGGCTGTTCTACACCGGCAGTGGCAACCCTCAAAGCCATGCAATTACACCAACGAAGTAAAAACATTACATTACTAAGCTTAGACTCTGGATCCAGGACAAGCTAAACCAGCAGTAAGTATAAAACTAACAATTCAACCCAAGGTGTTTTCCATCATGTAAACTGACACATATAGATCAACATGTTCAAGTGCATAACATGGGTCACTCAGGACCAGCTTACTCCCTCATGGAGTCCTCAAAGTAAATTCTCAAATAATTTCCCAGAACAGAATAAGAGATAATTCTAAACCGGCCACCGATATAAAACAACATTCAAGTAAATCATTCCTGAAGTGCACCGTGCATTCAAAGGTGAACTAGCATAATAGTGTAGATGAATTTCAGCAAAACAAATATGGTTTCAAAATTGACCTTTCAGAAGAAAGCACATTATACAGAAATGATTACATCATCCAAACTTCGATTAAACATAAATCAACAAAACAACTCATATTCTCAATTTCGCTTTCATAATCCAAATCAATCAAAACGAATGTTATAAAAACCTCAAAACACATTTTGGATGAGTGGGATAGCCTTAGGATCCCCTATAAGGTCTCCATACCAAAAAACAATCAATTCTGAGACAAAAAGTTTTGGACCTCAAAATATTCTAAGTCTGGTTAAAAACGTTGACTTTTTGGTGTATAATTTTTCTAGGCAAATCTACAAGGCGTTTCGGGCTCAAATTTTGGTTGTAGTCTATTGAAGGATAAACACATCTCCTAGAATTTTATGGGCTTCAGAATCACTCATCTGGGTATCAAAACCAAAATGGGATTTTTGATAAAAATCGGGAAAACTAAAAATTTAGGCATGAACTGGAAAGTTGATTTTTTATTAGCTGGGAATTGGACCTTGGAAGTATTTTTATTGGTTCCAAATGGGGGGTAAAACCTTATTTACATGTAAAGACTTAAGTAAATGGAGCAATAAATACAAAGGACATTTACTTAAATGTCTTTCATGTAATAAGGTTTCAACAATTAAAACTCATTTGATCCATCTACACCTAGGTTTATACAAATTCATAAATTAATGAGCATCCTAAAATTTCGATAACACTAAGTTAGTTCCCATAGATTAGTTTTTATGAGGTAAAACCATCAAATTCTGGTTATATACAATTAGCCGCACATTAAGTGAAAATTTGGTAGGTGCGCTGACCTCGTACTCCTTGGCGCTAGGTCGGCGGCAACTCGGCGGACCCTACAAATCATATGCGCTAGGCTGCTGCCAAGGAGAAATAGGTTGGCGGCAGCTTGGCGGAAGCTCCCCTGTTTCCCGATAAATTTTTCTACTCTCTGTTAATGCAATATACCTATGACTGTCCTACTTTTACACCTCTACAGCAATTTTTCCATGATCCTATCACCTTCAATAGACAATTAAACTTGATTCGAAATTAATCCTAACACTTAACAGGATACGACTCCAAAATTTCTTCGAAAACCAAATCCGAACTAAGATATTTCCACAATCATGTTTTTCGGCTAATCTCAAAAGTCGAAAACCATAACACAAATTAAACGATGCTACTCACCTACTGTGGAATCCCTCTAGCTCAGCAACACAAATCTTCGACTGAACACAGCCAACGGCAATTCCCACCTCCAAATCCTCTTGCTGCTCACTTCTAATTTCCGACTCCTCCGATCTCTTCTGATCGCACTGACAAATCGGCCGAACCTCTGAAATCTCCAGCCGTGACAACCTCCTCCAACCGATTTGAGCGAAAACCCTAGAACCCCAACGCAGCTCCTATTTATAAGCTTCCGATGGCGCTCCAATGCTAAACTCATCTCACAATCCCCTGCGTGCTCGCCTACTGAAACTTCATACATGGCCAACCTCTTAAGCTCGCGATTCGGTGCTTGCCCTGGTACTGGACTACCTATATTAGTCTCTCATTTGCTCACAACAATTTTGTATCCATTATTATTATTAAATTCAAAATTACCCTCACTCGCTCCACCACCGAACCACCGATCCTACCAATGAAACTCAGTTAACAAAATTTGTTCATTATAATAGTTTCTCCTATATTATTTTCTTTTAAGTATTTTTGTCTAAATAATTTCCTTTTCTCTATTTCTAAGATTTTTGATTAATTAACAAATTAACAACAAAATCTAATATTTTTAATGTGATTAAAAATTCGGGATTTTACAAGGACTCATGAAATAAGATTGCCTTTAACCAGGGTAATATCAATATCCACTATGCCACCTCTCGGCTTATATGCGAAACTGAGTACACGATCATCATCATTGCGGGAGAACCCAACTAGTATAGCGAAAGGGCATCTTTGAGTACATGGAGGTATAACATCTACCCAAGTACATGGGTATCTCAATCCATCTCTCCAAGTACATGGAGGAAAACCAAATCAGAAATCAAATCTCAATCTCCGGGAATAATTCATAATAGTTGAAAACAATGCACGTTTTCCCACATGATCAAATTATTCCAAAACAACCCAAGATGGAGCTCAAAACATGATTAAATACAATGATTACAAAAAAGGAAATCCTTAAAATCTTTACAATCTAGTGTAGCATCCCAAAACACAATTTTAACCTCAAACTAAACTAATTTAATGGAATAGGTGGCCAATTATTTGCTAGAATCCCAATTATGCAATGTGCCTTTGGAAATATCTTAGAAATGATCTGAAGGAAGTGTTACAAGTGGTAGAATCAAAATAAACTCAATCTACTGTGATTTGGAATCAAAACTCTCTCAAGAACCTAGTTTAGTAGACTGTGCCCAAACTCTTTGTTAAATTGAATTTTAAGATAAACCCAGTATGAAAACTTTCTAAATACCTACATCTTATTTGTATATAGATTGAATTTGATCAAAAATCATTTTATAGTTGAAAAGTACTCAAAAGTGTGAAATTAGTGAAATTTCTATTTGGGCGCTCAACATGGCGCTCGAGCATCCAAATAGACGAAAGAAGAACCAAATATTCAAGAATGGGCACTTGGCATAACACTTGAGCGTCCTGTTGGACACTCAGCTTATTTGAAAAATTAAACTTTCAGGTTCTGAGATTTTTAAGAAAACACAAGCGGGGTGCTCGCGATAGCACTTGAGTGCTATTGCAAGCGCTTGGCCAAAATTTAGGTTCGCGACAATTTTCCTAATTTTCTGAGTTTTTGAAAAATTAAACTACCAAAACCTGATTCTATCACTCTAAATTGTTATGATCATCTTCTAAATTATTATTCTAACCTTTTCTACTAATTCAAATAACAATTTAGCATAATTAAAGATTAGATCATACTAATTCAACAAAACTAACTAAAAATCCTGAAATTCACCATCAACATTTCATTTTTCAACTCAACAGGTCTGTAATCCAAAAATTCACACATAGATTGAGTTATAAAGGTTCTAATTACCTCAATCAAGCTATAATCTAGCTCCTAAAAGTGATTAGTTCACATATCTGAGTTTATATGATGCAATCTCCTCCAATTCTCTGAAATTTATACCAACATTCCATTCAATCAACTCACTTTGAACATATCTAATTGAGATTGCCTGAATTAATTCTAATTTCAAAATCACAATTTAACTCACCTGAATTCCTCTCTAATTTGTTATTTCCTCAAGTTCTTCACTGCTCTATGCAAATCTAACTCCTCCAAATACTCTCTCTCTCAATCAACAATCGACCATGAAAAAAAAACTCCTCTTCTTTTTGTTTCTTCTCAAATCTGATCTCCTTCCTCCAATTCTGGAGACTTCCAAACTCTCTGATCCCCATCCTCTTCTAGAAAATTCCAGTTCAACCAAAACAACTGACTAACTACCATCCTATTTATAAACTTGCTCTTGTTGCCCAACTCTTCCTTTAATTTCCTCTTGTGATTTGCTGCCATGCCACTTCACCAAGTCCTATGTACACACCTATCCAATTTCATAAAGTAATTCACTTGATCCCATGCTTCTATGCTTTGCCACATTATTAATTAAAAACAACATAATCACATATCTTAATTAATAGATTCTCCTTCATTAAATTTCTGAAAATTTCCCCAAAATAGCTTTATTTCTCATTTCTTGAAATTTCTACAAATAAAATAATTATTAACCATAGAATCCAATTTTAAATTTATATTATATTTAAAATTTATGGATTTTACAGCGAGTGTACTTTTGACATTTATATATCTCCACGTATGTGGCCTTGTTATATCAAGTATGTGGCAATTTATGACATATGTCCCACCCAGTATTTGTGTTTTCCATTGTCGAGTGGGATTAGCGTTTAATGGATCCATAGAGTAACTAGTAAATGAAATGGTTTATAGAGTTAGGATTCTATGTCATAAGCATTCCATCATGTTTATGATGGTATCGCTCCAATATCGGTTGGTTGTTAAGTTATCCACTACGGTATCGGTTGGATACTATATGTTAACTCACTCCGGTATAGATTGAGTACTTCCGTTTGGCGTCGAATAGCCTGACCGGTATTAGTTGGCATGCTTGTAATTCGGTTAGATAGCATGTTGGTATAGTCTGTCGACTTATCTCTATGTTATATTTCATGAGTCCTACAAGACTTATCGTATATGCTTTGCTTTATGATTATATCTATTTTGTTTAATCTGATTTTTTGTTGCATGTTTAGAATTCTATAAAATTTAGTTTTCCACATGGATACTTACTAAGATGTTGTTTCTCACATACTGTTTTATCGATTTTGTTTTCAAACCCTCGAGAAGAAACGTTGCGGGATTTGATTCTGAGGGAGACTACCTTGAATACAAAGAGGAGAATTATTTTACTATGTAGGTTTAGGGGTTATTACTTTTATTTGATTTGAGACTTATGGATTTTGATTATGGGTTATATTGGAACAATTTAGTTGACCAGGGACCAGAAATTTATTTTTGGAGGGTTATGTTGGATATTGATCACTTTAGTTGTTTTTATGCCACGCTTTGATAGAGGATTTTATTATTATTGCACTCTAATTATGAATTGCAATTAATTACCATTATTGTCTGGTTTAGTTTATATATGTTTTAGGCCACAAGTTAATGTCCATTAACCATCGCTAAATCAAATAGCAGTGGTACAACCCCCGGCCACTCAAAGCCTCGACGCTAAAGGAATTACCGACACAAATAGCGGCGGTAAAGCTCTACCGCCTCTAAAGACGACAGAAATGACGACCGTTGTTTTACCGGCGATGAATACCATCACTTATGACTATCAGCGGTGGTAGGTTTCCACCGCTAATAAAGTCAATGAGCAGCGGTAACCTACTGTTGAATGTGTCGAACAATTAGCAGCGGTAGGTTTCTACCGCTAATAAAGTCAATGAGCGGTGATAACCTATCGTCGGATGTGTCGAACAATTAGCGGTGGTAGGTTTCTGCCACTAATAATGTCAATGAGTGGCGGTAACCTACCATCAGATTTGTCAATATGTGTCGAACAATTAGTGGTGGTAGGTTTCTGCCACTAATAATGTCAATGAGCGGCGGTAACCTACCATCGGATGTGTCAAACAATTAGCGGCGGTAGGTTTCCGCTGCTAATGACGTCAATGACCAGCAGTAACTTACAGCCGGATGTGTGGAACAATTAGCGGCGGTAAGATTCCACCGCTAATAACCTAAATGAGCGGCGAATATTACCGGTGCTAATAATTTTTTGCTCCTTCCCTAGGATCCAACAGCGGTAGTAAGCGACCGCCACTATTAATAATTAGCAGCGGTATTAGGCCTACCACCACTAATGCTCTTACCTGCAAAAACAAAAGTTTTGTTAGTTTTTATGGTTTCTGAACCTATTTAAAAATTACCTGTGACAAATATTACAAAAACAAAGTAATTCAAATCTAATATAACTTATCTACCTGTTATGTAGAACCCTGGATTTTCCTAATATAAAACAAATGAATGAATAAATTAAATAAGCCTAAACATATTGAGAAGTAAAGATTTAATCTAGGTATTGGAGGACTCACAATATAATCCAAATATATATATTAGTAATTAAATAAATAATAGAAATTTTGAGTAATTATGAATTTAAATAGTAGGTTCAATTAATTGGAAGAATAATTATGGATTTGACTTTAGGAAGAGTTAAATAGTAATTAATAATAAATAGAAAAGGGGATAATTGATTAAGATAAATTAGGAGAGCAAATTAAATGTGGAGGTTGGAGAAGATAGGTATTAGTTCAAGTGTATGTTAAAGCCAAGAATATTATGAGAAATAAATATGGGTATTTTTGAAAGAGATCCAATGACTAAATGTGAGATAAGTAAAGAAAAGGGTATTTTAGTCTTTTCCTAATAGGCCAAATTATTAAATTAATTAATTAAGTAATTAATAGAATTGGAAATATTTAATTAGACTTAATTTGGGTTAGGTTTGAATTTAAATGTCATGATTTATGGCTTAAAAGAAGGAGAAAGGGCTTATTGGTAATTATGATCAATTGGGTGCTTCAAATAAGAGGATAAGAGGAGCTTTTCGGGTGTTTTAGTAATATTTTAAAATAAGGAATTAAATTAGCAGGAAAATAGATTAAAATAGAAGTTTCTTATGAGTTAGATTTAAGAGAAAATAATTAGACGGAGAGATAAGATAGGTAAGGTCTCTAAATAGAATTAGGAATCCTAGTTGGAAAGTTTCCTAAATCAATTAAAACTGGTATTTGGATGAGCCTATAAAAGGAAGGCTTTAGGAATGATTTGGGGTTTCCTACTAATTGAAAAGTAAGGAGAAAAGAAGAGAAAATTCATGTTCATAAAGGGAGGAAAATATAGAGAGAGAAAGGAGAGAAAGTAAAACACTTTTTAAAGAAAAGAGGAGTTGCAGAGAAGTCCGACCAGCAGTGATCAAATTAAGATCTAGAGACATCCAACCGTTGGATTAGCCTCAAATTTGGAGGTTATGTTCCTGACTCGTAGGGCGTCAATCTGAACGGTGGAGATTTAATTTGGTGAGGCCTAGGGTGGTGCGAAAATTTCAAAAAGTTGGTGAGAAATCGGGTTTCTTGGAAGAAAGATTCTACATGTTGAGGCAAGTAGCAAACACTTAGAAAACTAGAGGAATTACATGATTTTTGTGTTTTTATTATGGATGATTTTGATGTATATTATTAAATGATTCAGAAGCAAACCATGTTAGTTTATACAAAGATTTTCGTAGGTTTTATGTGTATGTTTTGGTTTTCTCAAAAACTGTTGTGTGTTTATATGATTGGTTTTGATATGATTTGATTTATAAACGAAGTTTTATTTTGTTTAAATTTATCTAACATGTCTAGAGGATGTTTTTGAATGATTTTGAAGTATTTGAAGAGCTAGTTTGGTGTTATTTGATTTTAGCATAAAAATTTGCAAAGTTTGGAAAACTCAGATTTTCCCAATTTTATACGAGCGTCCAAGTTGTCGCTCAAGCGCTACTGAAGGTGCCCCGCCTATGTTTTTTTTGTTAAAACCCGTTCCAATATCCTTAGCACACCCTAACCAGTGAGTGTGATGTGTAGGTGAAGCTGGAGGGGCTCAAGCCTAAAGCCAGTTAAAGTGGCAAAGCCCCGGCTAGGCAGTGCCTATGGAGGTGAGCAACCTCTAATTATTGAATAAAGTTTGATCTTAAGTGAGTGTTGGCCTTGTGCATGTAGGAGGAGAGAGTGGCAAAACTGTAAAATATTATGTCTTGTGGAGAAAATTTCACTTAAGTGGAGAAAAGCCAAAAGGGAGCCCATACGACCAACCCCTTTTCCCTAACCATTTCCTCTCTTCTCTTGCTCTCCCATTCTCACATTTCTTCTTCATCTTCTCCCTATTTCATCCCTCCATCCATTTCAAACCCTTTGAAAGAGTTGTTGGCAAGAAAAGAAAGAAGAAAACACAAAGGAAGCCATTTTCGTGTGGGTGTTTTGGTGGAGATTTTGGAGGAATCATCCAAGAGGAGCTTAAGGAGCTGTTCGTGAGTTGCATTAGAAGCTGGGAAGCTTGCTCAAGTGTTTGCAAGAGGTAAGCAATACCACCCCAACCCTTATTTCACAATTTCGGCCATTTTCGTATGTTTTAGATGAATGTCAGGGTTGAGATGTGAAAACGAGTTTTAGGGCAAATGGGAGGGATTTCTTTGAGGGGTTTTGTTGGTAGTAAATAACTACATATACTAGGAGCAATTTAGAGCCCAAAAACACCAAAAACAAGTGAGATTTGAGAAAAACCAAAATCCCCAAAAATTCGGATTTCGCGACTTACTGAGAAACTCCAGCCGCCTGAACAACCGCTCGAACACGGCATCAGACTATAGTTTTAGGGAGTGACCTAAGGCTTGGCTGCTCAAGCAACTGCTCTAGCGACCTGCCTTAATAGAAGAACCCAAGAGCTAATTCTTGGCCGCTCGAAGCAGGCTCAAGCGACCTATCGAGCGCCCTTACCAGATTTTCCCAAATTGGAGTTTTTAGCTCAGATTGAACTACCCTTTTGTTTTTATTCAAATCCAACCTATGTATAATTGAGAGTTAGGTGTCTAGGAGGTGTTCCAACTAGAAGTATCTCAAAATTCCAAATAACAAGGATTTTGGGTACGTTTTGCCAAAGAAGGTCTTAGAAAGAGTTTCTGTCCCAGATTACTATAAGAATAGGATAATTTGATTTCGTCAATTCAAACACTTTCCAAATAACCCTTAGAAGTAGAAACCAAGAACCAAAACCAAGATATACAAGTATCAAAAGAGTTGAGGCATAGGTTGCCCAAAATGAGTTAAGAAAGGTAGAAAATTTCTGGAAACCTAACCTTTACGATTGCTTACCAATGTGAGTACACCACACCGGGAATTATGGGTTTCGGCCTAGTATTTAACACATAACATGAAGGGCGTTGGCCCGTATCACATATGCACCACCTCAAGGGCTTTGGCCCATTATTATAATATGAGATAAAAAGGGCAGTGGCCCAGGGACATTGACACTATGTGTAAAATCCCAGATTTTAGTAATAAATAAATCAATAGACTAATTGGTTAATAATATGTAGGAGATGAGATTTTAGTTCAACCCGGAGGAGTTCAAGATGAATCGGAGATGATAAGAGAGCTTATATAAGGTGAGTTCATGATTATGGACTAGATATTATTTTAATATAATAATTATTTTTGCTATGGTTTATATTAGTAAGAGTAAAGTGAGAAATAAACAAGGAGAATAAAAAGGGTTGGTTGAACCCAATGAGAGTGGGTTGACCCAAGGGTTTAGTTGGTTTAAGGATTAAAGGTTTGGTTGTAATTGGTTTAAGGAAGGAGGGTATATAAGTAAAAGTCATTAAAACAATAAAATAACCTAGCATGCATGAGTAACCCACGTCCATCACAAATAGAAAAATCCGTGCATTTCTCCTAGTCTCCTTGTGACTAAAAAAACCCTAAACAACTTGTTGGAGCCGTCTTAGACAAGGAAAAGAGAGGATTTTCGTGCATAGAAACTTAGGTAAGAGCAAGTTAATAAAAAGATCTATTTATGGAGTGATAGATGTGTTGTTAGATTCTAAAAACATGATTTTTCTTAACTCAAATGAGATCAAGACTTGTGAGATTGTTGGAGCATATTTGTGGTGATATTTCGTTGCTTCTAAAGAAGATTTAAGTTCCTAAAACCAGGTAAGTAGTCCCTTGACGCTTTCATAAAATCCAAATTCGTGTTTAGACGATATACATGGTTAATCGATGATTTGATGCGTTGGTTTTGTTATTTAGGATGTTTTAATTGTTGGGAATTATTCTAGCATGTTTACAAAGTGTTTTAGAATGATTTAGAATGGTTTTGATGCATTGAATATTGAGTTGTGGAATTTTTGTTGAATTTCGCAAATTTACGGATTTTTCACGTATCGAGCTGCCTGAGCAGTCGCTCGTATAGGTATTGAAAGTTATTTGATTAAATTTTAGTGAAAGGTATTTTGACTCCTTGCATGACCCCAAGTCGCGTAGCCACCTAAGGCCGTTCTGTGTGATAAAGGCCGTCTCAGGCGTAAAACGTTGACAGTCCGGGGGAAGGAATACCGATTACTAAGGTTGAAGTCGAATGACCAAAATACCCTTATGAATTATCTAAGGAGAACTATGTCTCAGAGAAGCTTAAATACGGGTCAAACAATAAACGTAGAAGAAAACAATTTAACAAATATAGAAAAAGATTTAAACAATTGGACAATTCCCAAGGTACCAATAGATCAAGTTTACAAGAAAGGAAGTTTTAAATTTATTTCAGATTATACAATCAAGACTGTTGAACAAACAATCTCTCTTACAAATGAACATGAAAGAATCAATCTTTTAAATAATAGACCCTTAGAAAAACATAGACAAAAATACAATTATTTACATATAGGAATGGTCCAAATCGCAATCAAACCATTAACAAGACAAGGTTTAAATACTGCAATACTACTGTGTTTACGTGACTGTAGACACAACCAATTCAATGATTCTCTGTTAGGAATAATAGAGTCAAGCTTATATAATGGTCCGATTTATTTCAATTGTTTCCCAGATTTCTCAATTAGTCTAACAGACCCAGGTATTCTTCAATCTTTAGTTTTAAATATCAAGTCCACAGGATATGATATGCTTCCAGGATCACTCCCTTTTGCAATCATATATAGAATCCATTACAAGGCCATGACAACAATGGCCAATCCTTTAGTCAAGATTGCAAGCCCAAAAGGAGAAACTCTTCTCCTTCAAAGTAATCCTTGTGATTCAAATGTTATAGTTCCAAGAACAATTAGGTGGAATGAAGTTGGTTTTCCCAGGGAATGGAATTTTCAATCAGCTGTTACTCCTCCCAAAAGAGAAAATAGTCAATTAGATAATATAGTCCAACATGATGATGGAAGTGTAGAAATAAAATTTTCCAAACTAAGTTTTAGGAATCCAGATCTAGGTCAATCTAGTCGAAACAATCTAGATAGCAGAATTCCAATCTTTACAAATCCTAACTTTGAATTAGGACAATCAAGTCGTAGAGTTCCATCTTTTACGAGTCCAAGAAAATCATGTTCTTCAATCCCTTCTACAATTAATTTATCAGGAATCAAGACACAAGCAAACATAGTCAAACCAACATACAAAACCAATGAACCAGATGAAACAGACAAAGAGTCTAAAGACCAAAACTTGTCCCCAACATATTCTCAAATGCAAGATCCACAAACACATCCTAGTTGCGATATGATAGAAAAACAATTTACAATAGACAAAGAATATCTTAGAAAAGATTTTTATTCTCCAAACAATAAATCAAAAAGAGATCAATTTTTCAAAAATTATGATAAAAAATTAAGAGACCATATTCAATCAAAATATTATAAATTTTTAGAATTAATTCAAGAAAATATGTATTTCTTTGATTGGTTAGATTCCAATCTAACAGTCTTAGATAAACCAATAACAATTTGGAAAAATACAGAAGAAAAATCAATAGCATCTGTACATCCTCCTCAAGAACAAATTAAATTCAATAATAAACAAACAGAAATCGTAGCCGCTCCTTACAAGATTAGAGATAACAATAAAGATGCCCAAGCTACAAACAAAGGTATAAACAAGATTATTGAACAAAATAATTTTACAAACAAATGTTTATATACAATAGGAAATCAAGTTGATAGGATAGAAACAATTATTCAAAAACAAGATGTTACAATTCCTTCGTCATCAAAAAAAACTCCAATTTTCAAACCAATGGAAATTCCAAAAGAATTAAACAAACAATTAGAGATTAGGGAATTTGATCAAGAAATAGATAAGAGACTTAGAGATCTCTTAAACGATAATACAATAATTCCTGAAACACAAGAAATTCCTGTTCCACAAACTCCTCTTAGGATTAGGCCAGGATCAAGTAGCCAACAAAGACATGTTGATACAATAGAAAAATCAAATGATTTAGAAATCAACAAGATGAATTGGAAAACCACTAGGAACTACTACCCTAGACCTAGTTTTCCAGACATGCAATTAGAAGAAAAGAATCAATTCACTCAAGCCTCATTTCATCCCAATACAATCTATGAATGGAACATAGATGGCAAGTCTGAACACTTGATCATCGAAACATTACAACACATGACAATGGTAAGCACTGCTTACAAAATCAAACAAGAAAATGTGTCTGAACAAGCAATTGCCCAAGCCTTAATAGCTGGATTTACAGGTCAATTAAAACATTGGTGGGATAATTATCTCGCTGATATTTAAAGAGCCAATATTTTAAATTCTGTCAAGATAGATGAAAATTTTGAACCAATTAAAACTGAAGATGATCAAGAAATTCCCAATCCAGTAGAAACTTTGATTTATACAATCATGAAAATGTACATTGGAGATCCTTCCAAGTTAAAAGACAACTCTTCTGAAATTATATTAAATCTTAGATGTAGGAAATTACAAGATTTCAAATGGTACAAAGATATGTTTTTGTCCAAAGTTCTTCTTAGGGAAGACTGCAGCCAAGCTTTCTGGAAAGAGAAGTTCTTATCTGGATTGCCACAGGCTTTGTCTGCAAAAATCAAGTCCAAGTTATCTGAACAATTTAGAGGTTCAATTCCATATGATAGATTAACTTACGGAGATTTAATTTCCACAATCAATTCTGAAGCTTTAGCAATCTGTACTGAGATTCAATTAAAAAACAAACTCAAGAAAGATAGTCTAACAACAAGAAAAGAATTAGGTAGTTTTTGTGAACAATTTGGTTTCGAGAAAATTCAAACACCTTCAACAAAACCAAGAAAAAGCTACAAATCACACAAAACATACAAGTCAAAACCACACAAATCTAAGTTTAGGAAATACAACAAATATCACAAGAAAGAAATCAAGAATGATGAAAAAGATAAGCCAAGTTCATCAAGAAAACCTTCAAAAACATTTAGGAAAAATTTTAGTAAAGACAAAACTTGTTACAAATGTGGAAAAGTAGGACATTTCGCAAATAAATGTAGAGTAAAACAAAAGATTAATGAATTAGAAATATCCAATGAACTAAAAGATCAATTACAAAAAAATTCTTTTAATCAATTCAGATACAGAACAATCAGATACTGATTATGAAACATCAAGCGAAGAACAAATTAATCAAATTCAAGATGATGATTATAATTCAGAATCTGATGAAGAATCAAGTTCTGAGTCAGAGTCAGAATGTGAAAAACCAAAACTGTGTATAGGAAAATGTTGCAATAAACCAAGTCTTTTTGTATTAACCAAAGAACAAAACATATTATTAGATTTAGTTGATGAAATACAGAACCCTGAAGAGAAAAAATTAAATCACTCAATAAACCAGATAAAAATAATTTAGAAAAACAAATCGCTAACAAAACCAAGAATCCTTACAATTTCAAAGAAATCGTTGATAGGTTTAAAAAAGAATCAAAAGAAGATATATCAATTCAAGATTTAAAACATGAAATTAATCAAATCAAGTCAGAATTAAAAGAACTAAAATCAATCACAAACAATCTACAAGCTCAAGTTAATATCCAAAGTCACCTCACTTACAATCAAATGAGAAAAATTCCGGAAGAAAAGGATGACGAGGCATCCACATCTCAAGAGATAGAAGAAGTAGGAGAACAAGAAAAATTCTTAGATATAATTTCACAAATCAATTTTAGAAAATGGTTAATTAGGATCAATTTGATTGTCAATAATGAATTCAAGTTTGAAACAATCGCCTTAGTTGATAGTGGTGCAGACCTCAATTGTATTCAAGAAGGTATAATACCTTCAAAATACTTTGAGAAAAAAAAAAAGAAAAACTCCATACGGCAAGTGGAGTTGGTATGAAAATCAATTACAAATTATCAAATGTACACATCTGCAATGACAATATTTGCTTCAAAACCCCATTCATTTTAATTAGTGATCTTAGTAAACAAGTCATTTTAGGTACTCCCTTCTTAGCATTAATCCAGCCATTTACTGTAACAAATGATGGCTTGGAAACAATATGTGATGACAAAACAATTAATTTCAGATTTATTACTAGGCAAACAACAAGAGAAATAGATATTTTAAAGCAATTGTCAATATCCCCAGAAGCCAATTTAATTCAAAGAAAAGAGAAACAAATTATGTTTCTTAAAGAAGAAATAGAAAATAAAAATATTGAACAACAACTTAATAATCCAAGCTTAATTCAACAAATAGATAATTTCAAACAAAAATTAGAAAGAGAAATATGTTCTGATATTCCAAATGCTTTCTGGCATAGGAAAAAACATACAGTCTCTTTACCTTATACTCCAGATTTTCAAGAAAACAAAATCCCTACTAAAGCTAGACCAATTCAAATGTCTCAAGAACTATTACAATACTATAAACAAGAAATCAATGATTTACTTAAGAAAAATATCATTAGACCAAGCAAATCTCCTTGGAGTTGTTCTGCATTCTATATCAATAAGAATTCAGAAATCGAAAGAGGAACTCCAAGATTAGTTATTAATTACAAACCTTTGAATGATGCATTACAATGGATAAGATATCCGATTCCCAATAAACAAGATTTAATTCAGAGATTACATAATGCAAAAGTTTTTTCAAAATTCGATATGAAGTCTGGATTTTGGCAGATCCAGATAGCAGAGCAAGATCGATACAAAATAGCATTTACAATTCCATTTGGACATTACGAATGGAATGTAATGCCATTCGGTCTCAAAAATGCTCCTTCAGAATTTCAAAAAATTATGAATGATATATTTAATCCATATGACAAATTTACAATTATTTATATTGATGATGTTCTAGTCTTTTCCTCATCAATATCTCAACATTGGAAACATCTAAATCAATTTTACAATATAATAAAACAAAATGGATTGGTAATCTCCAAACCCAAGATTGTTTTATTTCAAACTAAAATTAAATTTTTAGGTCACATTATTCATCAAGGAACAATTCATCCTATTGAGAGATCTCTCTCATTCGGAGATAAATTTCCTGATGAAATTAAAGACAAAAAGCAATTACAAAGATTTCTAGGAAGTTTGAATTATGTAACAGACTTCTTTCCCAATCTAAGTCAATCAGTTCAATTGCTGAGAAAAAGACTCAAAAAGACCCCAGGACCATGGACTCCTGAGCATACTGCAATTATTCAAAAAATCAAGAAACAAGTTAAACACTTGCCATGTTTAACTTTACCAAATCCTAATGCTTTCAAGATAGTTGAAACAGATGCATCAGACATAGGGTACGGAGGTATCCTCAAACAAAAGATTGAAAACAAAGAAAAATTAGTCAAATTTACAAGTGGAACTTGGAATCAAACTCAATCCAATTATTCTACAATCAAAAAAGAGATTTTATCGATGGTTTTATGTATTTCAAAATTTCAATCGGATTTACTCAATCAAAAATTTCTTCTAAGAGTTGATTGCAAAGTAGCAAAAAGTGTCTTACAAAAAGATGTCAAGAATTTAGCTTCAAAATGGTATGATCAATTTCTCATGACCAAGTCTCAAGTTCAAGCAGGCCTTGCAGGAGCAATGACTAAAGAACAATACAAAAAATTTCTTCAAGAAGCCCTTCTGGCGGTTGATTCTCAAGTTCAAGAAGTTGAAACAAAGTCAGAAGAATCGGTTGGTGATTATGATCCAAATGATCCAGACGACTTTGTTGTTCAAGTATGACAAATGAAGATATGGCAAGATCATCAAGTCAAAGTTACTGTAGAAAAAGTCAAAGTTACCACTCGTATAAGGACCTTATGAAAAACTAAACAACAGCGGAAATAAATTGTTAGACAGAAAAGAAAATTGATTGATTAATTGATTAATCAAACAGATCAATAGATCTGATCAATTGATACTCGAAAAGATCAATGAGCCGATTAGATCCAGTATACTCTCTCTGACATACAGGGAGATGTCAGGGCAACCTTTTTCTCCGTAGAGATACTTGGTTCCTTTCTACTATTCCGGTAGTGTCTAGCAGAGGCTGTAGTGCCTACTAGACGACCCTTGTTCTAAATCGGATTGATATTAAAGAGTCAAGGCGGCAGGGCCAGCCATGAATTGATCTTGAAGAATTGATTTGTTTAATTTGTTAGATCTTGTAAAGAAATTAGCAAACCGGCGGCAGAGCCGTCCGTCGTGAGCAGATTTGTGGAACCACAGCCGTAGCACCAACCACGAGATCTACTTGGCGTGTGTGCTAAACAAGTGTAAGATTTGAAGAAATGAACTTGATATTAATAGATCATACAAAAGAGTACATAATATTGTTACAAAACTACGATTACACTTGAAAATACATACTATGGAGAACAATTTCTTGAACTAAGACTTGACGAAAGGTAGAAGATGAGATTGACTTGAATAAATGATAAGAAATTGAGAGATTGGACTTACAAGGCTAAGGTGATCTTCTGGAACCTTGGTCTTGAAAGTAATTGATCTTGAACTTGAAAAAATAAAGATGGGAGAAGATTGAAGAAGATGGAAGAAGAAGATTGTTGCTTGAATCAGAAGATTGAAGTAGAAGATGGTTTGAAATGAGGGAAGGGGTCTCCTTAAATAAGCAAAGGAGTCCCACAGATTTGAAACTAAAATTTGACATCCGAATAGTAAAATGTAACAGTGTCCCGCTACAGTGAACAGTTGTTCCGCTACAGTGAACAGTGATCTGCTACAGTGATTGCTACAGTAACTTTGACTTTTTCTACAGTAACTTTGACTTGATGATCTTCTACAGTAACTTTGACTTGATGATCTTGCCATATCTTGACATTTGTCATACTTGAACAACAAAGTCGTTTGGATCATTTGGATCATAATCACCAACCGATTCTTCTGACTTTGTTTCAACTTCTTGAACTTGAGAATCAACTGCCAGAAGGGCTTCTTGAAGAAATTTTTTGTATTGTTCTTTAGTCATTGCTCCTGCAAGGCCTGCTTGAACTTGAGACTTGGTCATGAGAAATTGATCTTGTTCTGGTTTCTTGATCTGCTTCTGTTGCTGTTGAATGGTTCTTGCTTGTCCGAGTAACCATTGCTTGATGTGAGGAACTAGTGTGTGGGTGATATCAAATTTATCCCACCATTTGGTCCTGAATTGTCTTGCTAGAGTTGGAAATGGGCCTGAATCTTCAATGTTGTAATCCCAACTGACGATCCATGCAAGCTTGAAATGGATAAAGAAATGAAAAAGGCATGGGAAATGGTTAAGGTGAGGTTTGGTATTCTTGTATTGTTTAGTAAACAAGGAGAATCCCGGTTGGCTTTCAACTGGAAGGTTATCTGGAATAGGGCCAAAGTATGCGGAAACAATACACAGAGAATTATACGAGGAAACCTGGATCCAGATCCAGGAAAAACCTCGAGTCTATATAAGGCGACTAACCCTTCGAAATCCACTATTGAATGAAAAGACAATTACAAAGGAGTACATACTTAACCTTTACAATTTGACTCACTCAACAGCAATCCACAGTTCGAATCCACGAACTGCAACACAGCTTGAATCCACAAGCTGCAGAACACGATCAGTCCAGATCGCAAACAATCACTCACCAGTGATCCACAGTTCGAATCCACGAACTGCAACACAGCTTGAATCCACAAGCTGCAGAACACGATCAATCCAGATCGCAGCAATCACCTCAGAATCCACTGAGACGATCCAATGCAGTAGGAATCAACCTACGCATCAATCAAGGCTGATCACCAGTCCAGGCGATCACACAATCAGATGAAGTTCCGAATTGAAGAAGAATCCTCTATCTTCAATTCCAGGTGATCTATCTCAGATCTCCCCCTCACTCGATCGTTGACTCTCTAAAGAAGATTTGATCTAATCTCAAACACCTCAAGATTCGAAATCAAAAATGATCCAAAGAAAAAAGTCACATTAAAAATTACAACACGTCTATTTAAAGAATAAAACTCAGATCGCGTAGAGCGCTGGTGGCGTCGTTAAGCGATCGGTGTAGACGGCTGGAAGCGAACTCAAGTCCCGCTCAGAACAAGTTGAATTAGTTAAAAGCGCGCTGCCAGCGAGCTGCTAGCGGGAGAGTACGCGGCATGTGCACGGACCTTTCTTTCAAAACACTAATTCACTTATGCGCTGCCAGCGGGGTGGCAGCGGCGTGGTAGCTGTGTGGTAGCATCGACTTCTTCTTCTTTACTAAATTCACTGAATTTTCATTGTTTAATCTGCACATCTTGAAGGTTTATTAGAAGACATAATTTGTCAAACATTTGCCATAACAGGAGTGTGAGTTTTCACACTTACAAGCTGCTACTGCATACACTCTAGTCTGCTGAGGGCGTGGGGGTGGTGCCTGCTGCCTCTGAGGTGCCTGCTGCCTCTGTGGTGCCCGCTGCCTCTGATATCCCCCACGGCTCTGACCCTGAAATCCCGGCGGTGCTGGTAGTGCTGGCACGGGTCTAGAATACTAAAATCTCGAAGCCTCGGCCGACCGGGTATCCGTAGGTGCAGTAAGGGCTGGCCTAAGTAACTGGTAAGTATTCGGGTGTGGACAGTCAGCAACTCGATGCCCATGCTAGCCACATCTGAAGCACGCGCCTGGCGGTGACACGCATGGACCTGGGATGTGAAATCAGCCGCAACTGAAGCAACCTCCCGAGCCTCTCCTATCTCTCTGTCCATAGTCGATCCTCGGTCTCTTGTCCCTATCCGAGACCCTCCGTGTCTTTGTGCTGCTCGGCTGTGCTCTAATTCTGCTCTGCTCAGTCCCTGAATCTCTAATCTTTCTCTCAACTCGCAGAGCTCTCCCCACCAGATCAGAGTATCTGGTGCACATGAGCACCGAGACCATGCGCCTGATGTCTGCCCTCAGTCCTCTCTCGAAATGCTGGGTGCGCCTCTGCTCATCATGCACTATATGGTGAGCGAATCGAGAAAGAACCGCGAACCGAGCCTCATACTGTGCTACGGTCAAGGATCCCTGAGAGATATCCATGAACTCTCTCACCTACTGCAACCTCACCTCTGCCGAGAAATACTGCTCATAGAAGACCTACCTGAACTGGTCCCAAGTCATCTGTATCCCATCTACCGCTTGTCTCCGTAATGACTGCCACCAATGCTGAGCCTCGCCCTCTAGGGTGAAGGTAGCCAGTCTCACCCTCTGGTCCTCTGGACAGTCCATAGTGTCATACATGCGCTCCACTCTAGCCACCCAGCTCTCTGCCTCCAACGGATCTGGAACTCCATAAAATGGCGGGGCAGTCAGCTTCCTGAACTGATCGATGTCCCTCAAGGACAACTCCTCTCTCACCCGCTGCTGATCCACTACAGCTCCATGACCATTTCGCTGGCCATTTCCATTCCCAGTTTGACTCATCCTTTCCTCTCTCTCCATCGCAAGGAGGTGGGCAAGCGAGCCAACCGCAACCCAAATGTCCTCCACTGGTGGTGGGGCTCCCCATGGTGGTGCAAGTGGCTGCTCCTGTGGCATATCCCCCTCTGGACAATCCACAGCCCTCGCACGTTTGCCTCTACCGGCCATGTATACCTGTAAGCACAAAACACCACATTAGTTAGGAACTCTCTTCTAATCCTCATGGTTCTATCTAACGTACGTACAATATTTCCCCAGGGTTTTCTATGGTCATACTACCTAGGAACCTCAAATTTTCCAGCTTGAGGCTCTGATACCATCTCTGTAACGCCCCGGATCCGTGTTGTTCAATAAAGATATAACACATCTCACGGAGGTTAGGCAAGGATCGATAATCAAATATGATCACTGGATAATCATCTAACTATAACCTGTCAGAGTGCACAATTTTATTCATCCAAGAATGTAACATTTAGAACTTAACTAGAATCATATGGTTCAACCCCCTAATAGACTTTAATACACCTCAAATATTCAAAGTACTCAAATTCGGCAAGAGATAACCTACAAGTCTAAGGAAGGTAATAGTAATCTTCCTCCCTATAAACCTCAGCAGGATCTACCCCAGTAGTCACCTCACCACGAGTATCTGAAAATCAAAACAAAACAACAGAGTGAGATACGAATATCTCAGCGAGTAGCACATGCATGCAGAAATAGTTAATCACAATTTAAAACTATGCATCGACAAACATTCCATACGGTTAAACAACTAACATCAATTTTCAAGTTCAAACCAAAACTTGTTTCAATCAGTCAAATCACATCTTAGTTAAGCACGGCAACACATCGATTGGTTAATGTCATGACTATTGTTTAGTTGATAAATTAAACATGCCAAGTAGACACTCCACACCTCCATGTACACAGTTCTGGCCTACTCAGGGTTTCGGAAACTCTGAAATGACGGCCTACTCAGGGTTTTGTCATCCAATGCAGGCCTACTCCCCGGGTTTCTGCATTGACAACCAAGCCTACTCAGGGTTTCTGGCTGCTCTACACCGGTCGTGGCAACACACAAGGCCATGCAATTCCAACAACCAATAAATAACATTACATTACTAAGCTTAGACTCTGGATCCAGGACAAGCTAAACCAAAACAGTAAAACATCGTATAATCTCAATTCCAACATTAAAGTAAAACCATTCATTCCACATCATGTATATCTCATCACAGTTCATCACCTGTCCCTCTGGACCAAACAGTATCTCAATACTTTCAGTATTTCTCATTTCCACAAACCATGCCATTTGAATACAAAACACAGTTATTTATAACAAGACAATACATTCAGAATTTTCCAAACAAATGAAACCAGAAGTCAATAATTTTCTCAATTAGAACAGTGTATAAATTCGAGGAGAAAACAAACTAAGAACTCCTAGTGTTTTGGTATCCAGCACAACATGTATAAAAACCTAAACTCAACCTTAGAAGCCTTTGAGAATTTGCCACTAGAATTCTCCTAGGAATTAAATAAGAAATGCACGTTCCAAGGTTACCAAACAAGTGATTGGTGAAGTGGTATAAACCCCAAGACATCAAAATCCCCCTTGGTTCAGTCAAGAATCAATTTCGGTAAGTTAAATTGGGTATGTGCTCACTTCCTGAAGTGAGCGCCAGGTGAGCGCCAGTCGGCGGATAGGAAACAAGCTAAAATTGACTATGCGCTCACTCGACGCTAAGTGAGCGCGAGCTGAACAAGAGAAGGGCGCGGGATAGGCGCGAGATAGGCGCATCTAATTTAAGTGGGCGCGAGCTGAGCGTCAAGTGGGCGCGAGCTCGGCGCTAGGTCCATATTTCTATGCGCCTACTTCCCGAAGTGGGCGCAAGTGGGCGCCAAGTGGGCGGATACCCACTGCGATTTACGACTCTCTGTTATTTCGAGATCTCCATGTCTGGCTGGTTTGTTTAGGTCTGTAATTGTTCCAATACACTCCCAATGTTCCCAGAATACTTCCCAAACAGTTTTGGATTTAATCTAAACCCTTTTTATTTCAAGTTGAATTTCAATCTGACGTTCGGACTCATGGTATTCCAGAAAACCCAGAACTCACAATACAACCATGGCATTCGAAATATGTCACGAAAAAAACTAAAACCTCGGTTGTAAATCAGTGCTACTCACCAGTATACGTTTAATCACAGAACAACAACCTATTCCACAACCGGCCGAGCACGACTCCGGCTGCGCGCGAGGATGAAAGGGTAGCCGAATGAATCCTCTGCTCGCGAGAGAAATAACCCGCAGAACTCCGACTCCAATAACCTCCTAGTAGTTCTTGCGATTCTTGTTCTTCACAGGCATAACCCTAATCGCCACACCAGCCACAATCGCCAAGTCGCCCAGTTCTCCAGATAACGAGAGTAACGAAAGTATTGCCATAAGTATGATACGAGTATTCCTATAAACCCAAACCCTACTTTCCCTTATTGGTATATTTACCTTGCGATACATATGCCGCTCGATAACTCTTTAAAATCCTTGATCCTATGCACGCTCACCCACTGGAAACCCTACATGTTCCGGCCACTTAGGTTAACAAGCGCCCAAGCCATATTTTTAATAATAATAATAATAATAATAATAACAAAAACTCACCAAAAATCAGGGTCTTACAATAGAACCATGCAATCAGAATACTATCACGAATAAACTAAAACCTCAGTTGTAAATCAATGCTACTCACTCTTATACGCTTATCCCAGAATACACAGGTTATTCCACAACCACGGCCGATCACCCACTCCGACTGCGCGTGTGGATGCGAAGGTCGCCGAACTGATCCCCTGTTCGCGAGAGGAATAACACACTGAAATCCGACTCCACTAATCCGGTCGTAGCTCTCGCGGTTCTCGTCTCTTCCCAGTGAAACCCTAATCGTCACAGTAGCCGCCAATCGCCAAATCGCCCAAGTTCTTCGGTTAACAAAAGTATTTCCAAAAATATTGATGCGAGTATTTTAAAACCAAAGACCTAATTTTCCTTTTTAGTATATTTACCTTCGCACGCTCCCATACGTATTGCCGCTCGACAACCTTTTAAAAAAACCTTGATCCTGTGCATGCTCGCCCACTGAAAACCCTACATATTCCCGCATCCACTTAAGTTAACATGCACACATAGTAAACTTTAATAATAAAAAAAAAACCTTAGCAAAATCGGGGTTTTACATTCCTTGTTTTTTAGTTCAAATTAAAAAAGAGATGGGGTTGGACTTAAGCTCGCCAACCTGTTTCGACGTTGATGCAAGACACTCAACAATGTTCTTTTTTCTTGTTTGTTCCATTAAAGCTTTTGGGTGATTTCTGTTCTGATTTCTTTTACCCTTTTTCAGACTTAGGACTTTTGAGGACATTTTTTTTTTGAGAGTTTGGTTAGGGAATGGTAGGAAGGAAGGAGGAGATGCTCTCTGTGAGGAGGTGCTCTCAACTCTGCTCGGCGCCTCAAGGGAGCTTACACACCTGTCCTATTCTATTTACAAAAGTGGGAAATCCAAAATTTACAAATGGGGCCAATCTGCCCAGCACTTCTTCACTTTGTCTTCTTCTTCATGTTTTGCCAGGTTCTTCCTTTCTTTATTTTGCATGGCTTTCTTAGGGGGAAGGGTGCTTCTGCCAGTTCCTTTTTTCAATGAGGTAGGGGCCTCCCAGTTTGAGGTAACTCCACTGGGGATTGGTGGGAGTCCCTGCCCTTTCACTTTCTTGCACAGCTCAGTCCCTTCTTGTCGGGTGTGAATTGAATACGCTTACGGGGGCTCCTGCTGGAGATCTGCGGAGCCTTCTTGCATTTGTCTTTCTTTCGCAAAACCAGCCTCTTCAGACTAGGCACGATCTTGACATGCAGCTTTGGGTTTTTTGGAGATTCCGCTGGGGAAAAGAATTTGTTGGAGGACAAAGGAAGTCTTTGAAATTCCCCTACCTGTGTATTACTGCATCGGCTTTCCTCTGTTTTGCCTTTCTTCTGCTTTTGTCTTCAAGGTGCTTCTTGACTTCTTCTGGTCCTTTAGCCTTGCCTGGGTCTACAAAATTCTCACAGAGCAGTGAGGTATCTGATATTCAAGAAAAAGGGGTAAGCACTTGTAGGTTACTTGCTTTTAATGTGTGTGCAAGTGCACATGACTGAAATGAAATATTTTTTCCACAAAGTTTTTTTTTTTTTCAAAAATTTGTGCAAGTGGTTTAAAAAGGAAAGGTTAGATCAGTGACCATGGTAAATTGCTTTGTTAGCACGAAGTGTCTTAGGACAAGGTGCTTGGCACACATTCCCATGAGATTCTTGATTTGTGCCAGCAAGGGCTTTGCAGAGGTTTAAAAGTTGAGGGGCATCTCAAAGGGGTGTTCTCCCTTCCCTAGTTTTGGTTTCCCTCACCTTGACCCAACTTTTTAGGGTGGCTTCAGGATTTTGCAATTGAGGGTTTTTACCTTTTTCTTTTCCCTTGGGTTAGTGCCTATCCTAGCTTGAGGGTCTTTAGCCGACTCTTGTGCATCATGTCCCCTAGATCAGAGAGGTCTTGATATTAGGACGAAACATTGGCTTGGTTTTTAAATCTGAGAAATGAAGGGATATAAGGCTCAAATTATTATTTTCTTCATTTTCAAGTTTTAATTTGTGTCTTGCCAAAGCTTGCTCTTCTTTTTAGATTCTTTCATCATTGATCTGCATGAATTCCATTGTCACATTTCCTGCAATCAGAAAGGGCTTTTTGATGGGACAAAACGAAGGTTGAGGCTTTTAGCTTATGAAAGAAGGGAAAAACGGCTCAAAGTCTTTTGTAAATAGGTCAAGTCATGTTCTACCCTCTTCCTGACTGCTTAGGCTTTGCCAATAACTTTTCATTTTCCTTCTTGAGGCCTTTTGTGACCTTTGCTTTTTCCTCTGGCAATTTTTTTCTTTTGTTCTTGGGTCATCTTGGCTTTTTGCCTTGATTAGCAAGTCCCAGTGTGTTTTCTGCTTTCTTTTCTTTTCTTTGTTTCTGCCCATTCATGTCCTTTCTTCTTTACCAAGCATCTTATTTAGGGCTCATGACTCAGTGGGTTAGAAGAAAAAAAGTTAGGCTCAAATGGTTTGACTAGAGGTATGACTTTGAAAACTGAGAAAATAAAGCAAGGATGGCCTTTCATCCTTTTGCAGAAGTTGTGACAACTTGGTTGAAATGTTCATGCAAATTTATTCAGGAATCGATTCATCCTTTTATTTTCTTTTCCAGCTTTGCCCCAGTGCGGGTTGGCTAGACACAACACGGGTATTTGTATAATACGATCAAGCACAAAGTGTTTTGACTAGCGGTTCTTAAAATTCAGGATGCATGAAGGATGGCCTCTCATTCTTTCTTAAAGACATGATGTTAAAGCCGGCCTCGGCCCTTAGCTGATTTAGGCACTTTTTCTTTTGCCCTTTTCCTCTCTTTTCTCTCTGAGGCTACTCTGCCCCAGGTGTAAGGATAGGCTTTGGGAGGAAAATCATGGTTTGGATCAGGAAGGGATTGCCTTTGGCTCAGTCAAGGTTCTCATGGGACAACGTATTGCACCCAACTGAAGACACCTTTGAGCCACTTGGCATTTTTCCATAATCGTGGTCATTGCCAAAAAAGGGTATGGTCTCTGTCAGCACCCCATTTTTGCACTATAAAATTGCCCAAGAAGCATATCTTAAACTGGCATATATGTGGGCACGTAAATCGAGGTTTTTTTATAGTGGACCCATCTTTTTGAAATAACAAACCCATAACAAAGAGAATTCTTAACCGATTCCGATGCACCGAACCGTGCTCAAATCGAATGTCAAACGGCTAAGTTATGAATAAAATAAATAAAGGGTAGTTTGGGGATTTTTACAAAACCGAAATTGGATGCCACATGGCAGCCACGTGTACGCCATGGTGGCTGCCATGTAACCAATGACAAATTAAAATTTTGTGGGGTTGTTTTAGTAAATAATTAAGTTTCCTAATGGGGTTTCTTATGCAAATAAATAAGAAAGTTAATAAAAGATTAAGATTAAAAAAATAATAATAATAAAAATAAACAAAGAGAAATGAGTTGGACGAATTGGTCCAACTCATATTCTCTTGAGATATTGAAACTAAACCTAAAAAATATAAGCCTAATAAAAATGGGGGACAATATAGACTTTGACCAAACCTAAATGAATAAAGGGTTTAAGAGAGGAATAGGAGTTAGGAGTTTAAGTGTTTAAGAGGAGAAGTTAAGAAAATGAGAGGTTTAAGAGAGGATGAGGAGGAGTTAGGAGTTTAGGTGTTTAAGAGAGGAGTTAGGAGTTTAGGTGTTTAAGAAAGGAGTTAGGAGCTTAGGTGTTTAAGAGGAGAAGTTAAGAAGTTGAATGGGTGAGAATCCTCTATAAAAGGGCTTGAAGTTGAGAGCAAAAGGGCAAGGAGGAAGAAGTGGAGAAAAAAAGAGGGACGTGTACTAGCAAGGAGGGAGAAAGGAAAACTGCTGTTCACGACACACCAAGGCTCCAAGACTTGATTTGAAGTGCCAATCCATAACAGGTGAGTCATTTGTTTAATACATTGTATGAGACCTCTCTTTCATTACAATTTTTGAGATAAGATTACATGATTGATGAGAGACATGTATATATGTTTGATGGCTTTGGGTAATTTTATCATGTAAAACAAAAAAGACAAAGATGTAAAGTTCTGAATTTTTTTCCTGCATTAGGTTTGCACCTGTTTTCCAGATAAACTAATTTTTTTTCACCTAGTTCTAGTTTGATTCAATTCTGGAGTCCTTCATGAGATTTGTGGTATTTTTATTTTAGTTTAATCTAAAAATATGCTCGAGACCTTACACTATGAGTAGGTATTTTATTTTTAATTTTCTTTGGTTCAGATTTTCAATTGGAAATGTATAACAGTAAATTTTGGAGTTTCATATCTCTTAAATGAAAATGAATTTTTGAAAACTGCTATAGGTTATTTTAGTGTTTAAAGTCATGATTCTAAGAAATCAAATTTTGCACAATTTGGTTAAGAATTGAGGGAGATATGAATCTTTGAATGTGGATAGCGCAGTAATTCAGGTTGTTTCATTTTGTTTGTTTCCTTTGTAAATTAGTAATCAGGCCATGGTTAAAAGTAGTTCAGGTGGTCTCATTTTCTTACTTTGTAAATTAGTAATTAGTTAATCTTGCATGATAAAAACAATAGAAAACAAAACAAAACAAAAAATAATAAATAATAAGAAAGGGAAAAAGCAAATGAAACAAGCATTGAAGCGATGATTCTTTCTTGTGGTTGAAAATTGTTTTAGCATGGTTTTGTTTTGTTCATATGGTTTTACTTTCAATGTAATTTTGTGGAGGCCATGTACATATAGATTAATATTTGTTGTACGCTTAAAATGAATAAAAAAATTAGAAAAGAAAAAAATAATAAATAATAAATAAGAGAGCTCATTAAATATCCAACTAATTTAAGGGAATCCATTTCGATGGGACAACCCAGGGTGTTCAAGGACTTCCCTAGGTTGTAATCGGGTCACTTAACCGGAATCACTGGTGTAGACCAAAAATCAACAAGGTGTCTACCTGCACCATTTCAGATAGTGGCGACTCTATAACAGATTGTAACACGCTTTTTCCCCGCGCCCGAGGTGCGCACAGCTTGGCGACTCTGCTGGGGACCGACCTAACCCGGTTTGATTAGTTGGATTATAATGGGTTTATTCTTTGCACATGTGCACACACTTGCACATGCACGCACTCTTTTTGTACATATGCACACACTTGCACAAATGGGTCAAGGAAGATTTGCTGCCTTATTTAGTAAGTGTTGAATATACACAATAACATATTCTGGGGAGTTCTGTCATAAAGGACGAGATAATTGCCTAAGGAAATTGGTTTTTAAGTGGGACCACTGTGACCCCTCCAATTACCTGGGAACTCTCCCGGAACATTGTTTTGTGTACCAATTCATCACTTTACTATATGAGACAGTGAAAATTCCTTCCCATGCACACATGTGCACTCACGCACACTGTGGTTTCTTTACATGCTTTGATATAAATTGTGTGGGGTGACACGCGCGAGGGAGCTCGTGTGGGTGATCCGATTGAATGATTACCTAAACCTAGATTTCTCTAGCAGCCACCCTTCTTTATCGTATAAACAAATTTTGGGATGGTATTAGCCTCAGGCGCCCTTGGCTTGCCAGGGAAAGCGAGGTAAAACATCCCCCCAGGTATCTGGATTCCTATAGCGCCACTGGTTTCTTGCCGTGGTATGCGAGGGTCTAATACTTGGCTCAAACCCTTATAGGCATTTGTCTCGGGCTGGGTACCCTTTTCCCACCTAATGCTCTGATACACCCTACTATGTGAATGTGAATGTGAATGTGAATGATGAATGAAGTCTAAAACCCATGAGTCCATCAGGGGCAACAACCCTTGCCTTCTTTTGTATCAAATTGAGTAGACCCTAGATTCTGGGCTACCTCAGCCCTAAATTAGGGAGCTTACCTAAACTTTGATCTGGGGAACCACCCCAGATCCATGCATTGAGTCCGGAGAGCCGTGGGCCTCGACCCATTGAGTCCGTGGGAAGTATCTTGAGTCCGGATCAGTCTTTAAGCAGATGAAAGCAGGCCAGATCAGAACAAAGAAATTTGAACCCTAGATTTAGGCTTTTTTTTTTTAACCTACCCTTTTTGAATCAAATGTATCCTTTCTTAGAGTTCTCAACAACCCTAAGATTGCATTATTTTTTTAGCTTTTTGAACATCATGTAATTTTCGCCCTAGCTGGCAAGTTGTAAGTTTAACATTAGCGGATGAAAGAGCAAATGAAAGGATAAGGCTGGTCAGGACTTAGGTGTGCTTCCTTACACAAGTATGTCTAGGAGTCATGCCTTGACAGGCACCAACCCTTAGGATCACACACTTTGTGTGCATGGTTTCTTTTCTTGTTTAGAGACATGAAATATGGTGATGTCCCGTTTTTTTTTTTTAACTTGCTTTGATTTTACTGTTCATTACACTAATAGAGAGCTTTCACGTTGAAATCCAAAATGACTTGGAACACTAATTGGATAGTACAGTACATGGCATCGTCTTCGTCTTCTGAGAAAACCAAGTTCCCTAGGATAGAGAAGTGTGCCTGGGATATTCCTTGGATCCGATCTTGGACACGGCAGCTCCAGGGGGATGAGCAAATTAAGTGGGAGGCACAATACCACATGAGGCAAACCTTATCCCTATTGAATGTGCCAATCAATTGGAACATGATTCAGTCATCCTTGTTATTCTGGGATCCTCAATTTTCAGTTTTCCGATTTGGGACTATAGAGTTGACACCCACAATTGAGGAGTTAGAATTACTCCTCAGGTTTCGTGATCGTGGAGAACCCGCCAGGCCAAACCTCAAAGACAGTTACAAGAATGAAGCTTGTACTTTCTTTGGCCTCTCGAGGGAAGAATTCCAGACTTTAGGAGGTGACAAATCATTCACGAGGGTCTCCCAGAAATTCCTCGCAGAAAAGATAAGGAACAAAAAGCAGGAAAGACCCCGTGTTTGGTTGGACACCTTCACCCTTGTGGTTCTGTCACAAATTTTTTTTCCAACTGGGGGAGACAACATTAATTTGGCCCTCATGGAAATTGTGGATCAACTCTCGGTTGGATACCGGATCATGCCACTGATACTTGCTCAACTCTATCATGCCTTAACCTTGTCCAAGAATGGAACCAGAAGGTTTCAAGGGTGCGCTCCCCTTCTTCATATATGGCTGCAAGACCATCTGATGGTGGCAGAACCCATTAGTGACAGATATGGGCTAGTCCATGACAACGTCACATACATGGCCCGAAGAGAAATACATCCAGACTTACCTACTAGAGAGGAGTGGCTGAACTACTTTCTACACCTAGATGAGGATGTTGATATCAGGTGGTGGGGAACCTTCCATTTCACTTATACCCCCATTTTAGCCTTCAGAGATAGGAGATGCCTGGCCTTAATTGGCCTCACACATGCTGTACCGTACTATCCAATAAGAGTTTTGAGACAGTTTGGGAAACCGCAGGGAATCCCCCTTGAGGATGATGCGACTAATCTGACAGGCCCGCTTTCGAAGGAGTTGAGGAAACAGTTACTGATAGAGTGGAAGACTGTGCGCAAGCACGAGCATGATATATTCTCAAAACATAATATTCGAGAATATAAGCAAAAAATGGCTAGGGATTTTGGCCATGACGGCGTCCCACCTCTCCAGACTGGCATACCCAAGGACATTCCGGTTCCGCCCCCTGATATCTATAGAGATAGGGTGGCCGAACTGCAGGAGGCACACTCCCGTATCCATTTAACCTACATTGAAATGGAGCGGGAGAGTAGGCAGGCCAATGAGGCCCTCCAGCAGCAATTGAGTGGCGTGCGCAAGCACGCAGATGAGGACAGGCGTTTGCGGAATAAACTTCTGCGCGCCCTTAGGAGGCAGGATGTGTCCTCCTCTTATGATGACCCACCTAGTTAGACATTGTCTAGGATGCTTTCGTTTTTGGACCTAACTTTGATGTATTTTGAGCCATGTTTGTTTTTTTTTGTGATATAATTTATGCATATGTTTTTATTTCAGTTTAATGCTTTAATTTTAATTTTGAATGGAAATGAAGAAACATAAATTAGTTTGCAGATGCTTGTTGTAAAGTTAATATTGCCTTTTGGTCCTAAGTGACTCTCTCTCTTTCCAGTTATACAAAATCATGATTTCTGGTCATATTAGATCCCTTCCTTCAAATCCTACTCCTTAATTATCCTAATATTAATACTTATAGGCGTTTCTTAAAGTGCTCATGGATTGAACTCAGATCACACCCGAATGCATCTTATTTACAAGATCACTCGGTTTTTGCCCTAGATCCAACGATCCAAATTGGTGGCGTTTGAAGATGGCCCCGTCAAGACCAACCCTTCAGATGAGCCCGGAGGCGGCTATTTTTTAGCCCTTCCCCTATGGAGACATAAGTCCAAAAATGGTGGTGCCTGGTGACCGATTCTTAAATCGGAGACCAACTGGGTGAACCCGGGTATTTGCTTTCTAGCTTACCCCCTGTGGAGACATAAGTCCAAAAATGGTGGTGCCTGGTGACCGATTCTTAAATCGAAGACCAACTGGGTGAACCCGGGTATTTGCTTTCTAGCTTACCCCCTATGGAGACATAAGTCCAAAGATTGTGGTGCCTTGTGACCGATTCTTAAATCAGAGACCAACTGGGTGAACCCGGAGGTGGCTATTTTTAGCCCTTCCCCTACAGAGACTCGACTTGAGTCCAAAAATTGTGGCACTTGGCGACCGATTCTTAAATCGGAGACCAGCTGGGTGAGCCCGGGTGTTGTTTTTAGCTCACCCCCTGCGGAGACATAAGTCCAATCCCGTGATATTGAGTTCAATTCATTATAAGCAAGCTTCGGTTCATTAGGGCATGAGCCAAGAGGTTCTCTTTCCTTGTCGTAAGCGACTAAAATAGATCAAATTCTTTAGGTTCTCTTTCCTTGCTGACTTGACGCAGCTAAAACAGATCAATCCCTTGGGTTCTCTTTCCTAGTCGTCCACCAGACGACTAAAACATACCACTAGACATTGGGTTCTCTCTCCCAATTGCCTTTGTGCAACTAAAATAGATCACTACCTTGGGTTCTCTTTCCCAGTCGTCCACCAGACGAGTAAAACAGACCACTAAACATTGGGTTCTCTCTCCCAGTTGCCTTTGTGCAACTAAAATAGATCACTACCTTGGGTTCTCTTTCCCAGTTGTCCATAGACGACTAAGACAGACCAGTAGACATAGGGTTTTCTCTCCCAGTTGTCTTTGCGCAGCTAAAATAGATCATTTCTTTAGGTTTTCTCTCCCAATTGCCTTTGTGCAACTAAAAATGATACATTTTTATAAATTCCCCCTAAGTTGCTTCCACACAGCTAAATCAAATCACAAATTTTGATCTCGATTGACCATGGCAAAAAAAAAAAAAAAACATAAAAATATGTATATATGATTAATTGCCAAAGAAATGCACTAACTTCTGCAAAATGATCAACAGGTATCCAAAATTGCTCCAAGAAGCCCATACAATCTTCGATCTCGCAAAAGATTGGATATGGATGCACAAGGAAATCAGACTCCGCCAGCTCAGTACCAAGCGGAATCTAGTGAAACCCAAGTGGTTAATGACCTAACCCAAAAGGTCGAAAACATGGCTATGGTTATTCAGTCCCTCATGGCAAAGATCAGGGATCTGAAACAAGTTCAATCAACTGTTCCGATCACTCAACAGCACCAACCACCACTCCCACCACAGGCAGAAGTGCCAGCAGTACCGCTTCCACCACAACCAGCACAACCTCTACCTATGGCACCGCCACATCCGCCACCGCAAGCTGTTCCATTCCCACCTCCTCTGGTAGATCTTGTCCACCCGATACAGCAGCAAGAACAATTGGCGCCTGTCCAACTGGGGCAGGATGAAGAAGACTGGTATAGAACGCAAGAAGCTCAATTCGAGACCCGTCTGGCGGCCATGAAGGAAGATCTTTTAAAGCAGCTACAGCCAAACACTGTTCAGAGTGAGGCTACTCTGGAAAACCTTTTTTTTTCTCAGATATACAACTCCCTACCAAGTTCAAATGTCCTGAGTTGCACTAGTTTAATGGAACTGGTTGTCCGCTAAACCACTTAAGGTCGTATTCAGGCGACATGTGCCAATACGCAAAAAATGAGAAAATCATGGTACAGTTCTTTCAGCGGTCTTTAACTGGGGCTGCTTATTCTTGGTTTTTGAGCTTAGACAAAGCCAAGATAAAGACTTGGAATGACCTCACTGCGGTGTTCATTCAGCAATATCGTTTGAACAGCCAGATGGTTCAAACAAGGGCAGAGCTGCAAAGGCTAGCAAAGAAGAGTCATGAGTCAGTTCGGGACTATGCTAAAAGATGGAAAGAGCTGGCAACACTAGTCCAACCACCACTATTAGAGCAAGAGATGACATCTTTGTTTATAGCATCACTTGGTCAACCTTTCTTCACTCTGTTACTGGGGCAGAGTTCTACAAGTTTTAATGACTTGATTCTAACAGCTGACAGAATTGAAGATGCAGTAAGGTCAGGGAAGATAGATAGCAGTGGACAGAATGCTACTCAGAGGAGACCAATGGCAAATCAGGGTAATAGAAGCCAGGGACAAGAGCAACCAAGGAGAACTGAGGGGCAGGCAGTGAATTATGTACAACCTACTCAACCTTATCACATTTCGCGAACAGCTCCACAGAATCAAGGGCAAGTGGCCGTACCATATCAGGGTCCACCGAGACGGACAAGAGAAGAAATGGAGGCAAGGTTTAAAAGAGTATTCACTCCACTTCCCTACACACCAGCTGAGTTACTACCCACACTACTGAAAGGAGGGTATTTGCGAATCAAGTCACTAAATCCTAGAACATTCATTGGCAAGAATTACAATCCTAATGAGAGATGTGAGTACCACTCAGGGGCACCAGGACATGACACCAACCGATGTTGGGATCTGAGGCATGATATCCAAGACTTGATTGATCAGAAACGCCTTACAGTCGATCCTCCGGCACCGCCTCCAGTAACTCCAGCCACTGGTGTTGCAACCAACCCTTTGCCTATTCATTCTGAAGCATCTACTAGTAAGACCGTCAATCATATAAGCACCAGTTGCAACACAATGCAATTTGATCCATCAATTTTGATTGGACATCCCGGACAGACAGTGAGGGTTCACCTCCAAGCAGAAATTGAATGGCAAGAAGTAAATGTCATCGGAGGAGAAGATAGAACAGAATTCCCTCCACAATTCCCTCGAGTGCATCTACACCACAATTCAGAATCTGAGTATCTTCTCCCATCACCCATTGATGATCCCACACCATCTAGCTATATCACTCCACCAGCTTATATCCCTACCAGAGCACCACTGATCAACCTCTTCTCTCTCAGGAACCCAGTAATACCTAACCCTACCATCATCCCAGTTGAGCCAGAAAGCCTGAATCTTTCCCAACTCACCTTAGATCCCCCATCATACCACACCGCTCCACTTGCCTATACCATTGATCCCGCTTTTTAGGAACTTCCCCGCCTTTTTACTGAAACTGAAGTCAACCGGATCACCCGATCGGGTCGATATGTGAACACAGAGCCTACACCTGCACCCGAGGAAGAGACAGAAGAAGATAAAAGAAAGAAGGAGAAAGGGAAGGAAGTGGCAGTCGAGCAGTCGTTTACCCAAAAGAGAAAGGGACGAGCATCTGATGATGAGATCACGGAATTGTATAACAGCATACACGTGCCTGACTATGACATTGTTCAACAGTTGAACAAGGTCCCTGCACAGATCTCTATCATGCGACTACTCATGGACTCCCCAAAGCACAAGGATGTTTTAATGAAAGTTTTATCTGATGCCCATGTGCCGGAAACAACTGCACCTGAACAGTTGGAAGCTATAGTCTCTCAGATAATGGCACCAAAGGCTATCTCCTTCTCAGATGATGATTTACCTCCTGATGGCCCTGATCACATCGAACCTCTTTACATCATGGTCAAATGCAATGACAAGGTAGTAAAAAGGGCAATGATTGACAATGGCTCTGCTTTGAACATCTGCCCAATGAGGACTTTTTATGGATTGCAGCTTGACTCTTCCTTGATCAAGCCTAGTACACATAATGTCAGAGGTTTTGATAATGCCAAAAGAGATTCTGTTGGAGAGATTGTTATGACGATCATCATAGCAGAGAAGCCGTTTACCCTAGGAACTGATGGATCTGAATTCCTCTTTCAACTTGTTGATTGGCCGACCTTGGCTTCGTCATGCTAGGGCAGTACCCTCCACTCTTCATAGAATGATCCGATTCATTTCTGGCAATGATTTAATCACGGTACATGCTGAGGACCACAGGGAATTTGAAAGACTAGGTGTTCCCTATGTTGATTATGAGTTGCCAACATCCTTGGCATTCCATGCTACAGAACTAGTTAATGTGATTAATATCCCAGCATATGAAAGGGGAAGAAAATTCAAGAGAAGGAAGAGAGAATGCATGTTCGGAACTGTTGAATGTGCCGACTGGGGACTTCGTGCAGGAGAAGGTCTGGGCCGTTACAAGCAAGGAATGAAGAAGCCATTGAAGTGGTAGAAAACATCACTGGATTTGGAGTTGGTTACACCCCAGGACCACATGACTGTGCAAAACTTTTTAGGCGTCAGTCAGAGTTGAGGAGGGCAAAGGCAGAAGGCAGAGAACCAGAATGGCCTATTTACTTCTATGAAGAGTTGTACAGAACATTTACTAATGACCGTTTGAAGGCACTCTGGTCCCTTGAGAATGTAGTTGCCCAAGTATGGGGTGATGACTTTCCACCTTCCCCAAAGAAAGATGAAGATAATCTGGAAGGAATAGCACAGATGTTTTGGAATGAATCACCTATCATGAATAAGCCAATTGCTGAATCCCCCACCGTGAACTTGCAGGACCCATTTGTTGACTGGTCCTCTTCAGACTTGATCAAGCTGCCAGAGCTAGGCCCAGAAGAAACATCTGCTGATGCTTTTCAACCGCTTGCTATGCCATTTGAAGCTGAAGAACCACCCACTTTTCCTGCCATAGGTCTGGACACTCTGTCCATTAATGAGAGGGATCCTGAAATGCACATTTTCATGGTTGAGAAGAATCAAGAGAAAAAGAATGATGCAACAGTTGAGGATGAAGCTTCAGCACCAATCAAGAAATGGAGCTCCATGCCTTTTGCAGTCAGCCGGGCTGACCTTTTTAAGGGAGTTTTTGCTACTTCTTCTGAAATTTCTGTTGTAACTGATTCTAAATTATTCAATGAGTACCTGACTGAGTTCTACTACTTGCATGTGTCTGATAGTAATAATAAATCTGAATCCAGTAATCTTAGTATCAATCTCGATGCAAACCCGGGCAAGCCGGAACTCGAGATAGATAATGAGACAAAAGTAATTGAACAAAAAGAATAAGAAATAACAAGCCTTGGCTTTGAAAAACCAACTGAGCAGGCAAACTTAATAACAGAAAAACATGATCAAATATTAGATGTCGAGCATGAAAAAGATCTTAATTGGTCAGATTGGAGCATAAGCTCACTGCAGAATAATGATTTAGACGTCATCTCTGATATAGACCAAGATAGGTCTTTAGAATATGAGGACGACTATGAACCATTGGAGACCCCACCTGAAATCCAATCTGCTTTGGAAATACATGAAAGGGTCTCCAGGCCAACATTGAGGAAACTGAACCCATTGATATAGGTGAACCAACACAACCCAAGATAGTTCAAATTGGTAAAAAGCTGTCTCAAACATTGAAGTTGCAAATAACTGAATTTTTAAAATCATATTCTGACGTGTTTGCTTGGTCGTACGAGGATATGCCCGGGTTAGATACGGACTTGGTTGTACATCGGTTACCCACAAAGTCTGAGGCCACTCCAGTGAAACAAAAACTCAGACGCATGAAGCCAGAATGGGCTCTGAAGATCAAAGAAGAGGTTACCAAACAGTTGAATGCAGGGTTCTTGCAAGTAACGGAATATCCTGAATGGTTAGCTAACATTGTGCCAGTACCAAAGAAGGATGGAAAGGTCAGAATGTGTATTGACTATAGAGATTTGAACAAGGCAAGCCCAAAGGATGACTTCCCATTACCCCATATTGATGTTCTAGTGGATAACACTGCAACGCATTCAATGTTTTCATTTATGGATGGATTTTCTGGTTACAACCAGATAAGGATGGCATCAGAAGATATGGAAAAGACATCCTTTATCACACACTGGGGCACGTACTGCTACCAAGTGATGCCATTCGGACTGAAGAATGCAGGTACAACCTATCAAAGGGCAATGACTCTGTTATTTCATGACATGATACACAAAGAAATGGAGGTGTATGTGGATGACATGATAGCAAAGTCAAAAGAATCAGAAAATCATCTAATAAACCTTGGAAAAGTCTTTGATAGGCTCAGAAAGTTCAAGCTCAGAATCAATCCAAGCAAATGTGTGTTCGGAGTTACATCTGGAAAACTACTCGGTTTTATTGTTGGAAAGCGGAATATTGACGTTGACCCTATCAAAGCAAAGGCAATTCTAGAAATGCCTCCACCATCAACAGAGAAGGAAGTAAGAGGGTTTCTTGGCAGGTTGCAATACATCAGTCGGTTCATTGCACAGATGACTCCCATATGTGAGCCAATATTTAAATTGCTGAGAAAAGATAACCCAGTGGTCTGGAATGAAGATTGCCAAGAAGCTTTTGACAAAATCAAGATGTATCTCATGAATCCGCCGACACTGATACCACCGGTGCCTGGGCGACCTTTGATCATGTACTTGACAGTCTCAGAAACAGCTATAGGATGTGTGTTAGGACAACACGATGAAACAGGAAGAAAAGAACAAGCAATCTACTACTTGAGTAAGAGATTCACTAATTATGAGTCGAAATACTCAGTGCTTGAAAAAACGTGTTGTGCCTTAGTCTGGGCAACTCAAAAGCTTCGGCATTATTTGCTCAGTCATACAGTTCTGCTAATATCAAATTTGGATCCGTTGAGATATATTTTTGAGAAGCCAATCTCAACTGGAAGGGTAGCAAGGTGGCAAGTCCTTTTATCTGAGTATGATATTGTCTATACGACAAGGAAAGCGATAAAAGGACAAGCAGTAGCAGATCATTTGGCAGCACATCCTCTCCCAGATTACCAGCCACTTCTGACTCACTTCCCAGATGAAGATGTGATGTGTACGGAGTCGACGGAAGAAATGGATGAAACTAAGTGGAGAATGTTTTTTGATGGAGCGGTAAATGTTAATGGAAAGGGAATTGGGGCAGTGTTAGTCTCCCCAGATGGTGTTCATCACCCAGTAGCAGCAAAACTTCTATTTGACTGCACCAACAATATGGCGGAATACGAAGCGTGTGCGTTGGGTTTGCGAGCAGCAATCGAAATGCACATACAAAAGTTGGAGGTATTCGGAGACTCAAGTCTTATCATTTATCAAGTAATGGGAGATTGGAGGACCAGGGATGTAAAACTAGTGTCGTACCAAGAATTGATTAAAGAATTAAAGGAGCAGATTGAGAAAGTGACATTCAATTATATGCCACGAGACAATAATCAGTTCGCTGATGCCTTGGCAACTCTCGCCTCCATGGCAACTATCACAGACAATGCATTTGTGCAACCTCTAGAGATTGAAGTTCGCCATCTACCAGTTTACTGTTTTAGCATCGAGAGGAGTAAACCAGAGGATGAGCCGTGGTATGCAGACATTGAGAGGTATCTAAAGGACAGAACTTTGCCAGAAAGTGCCACGGCTGCAGAGAAGCGAACAATACAGAGGCTCGCAGGACAGTATTTTCTTAGCGGAGGCAGAGTATAAAAGAAGTCATTCAATGACTCACTGCTACTGTGTGTGAAAGAAGAAAAAGCACGAAACTTGATCAATGAAGTGCACGGAGGTTTGTGCGGTGCACACATGAATGGCCACATGCTTGCAAGAAAGATCCTAAGGATGGGTTACTATTGGATGACGATGGAAACAGATTGCTACACCCATGTCAGGAGATGCCACTTGTGCCAGATTTATGCAGACAACATCTATGCACCGCCAAACACACTGTACTCCATGGCGTCACCTTGGCCATTTGCAATATGGGGAATTGATATGATAGGACAGATTCATCCGAAAGCTTCTAATGGACACAGATTCATCTTGGTTGCCATTGATTATTTTACGAAGTGGGTAGAAGCCATGTCTTTTGTGGATGTGAAGAAGTCTCATGTGTTGAAGTTCATCAGAAACAACATCGTTTGCCGTTATGGCATGCCAGAGGCTATCATCACTGATAATGCAAAGAATTTGAACAATAAAGACATGGACAAGATGTGTGAAGATCTAAGGATCAGACATTTGAATTCTACAGCTTACCAGCCTAAGATGAATGGAGCAGTAGAGGCCGCTAACAAGAATCTGAAGAAGATACTGGAGAAAATGGCGGTTACCTACAGAGATTGGCATGAGAAGTTGCCTTATGTGCTGCACGCATATCGAACATCAATCAGGACTTCAACTGGGGCAACTCCCTTCTCCCTTGTGTATGGAATGGATGCTGTTCTCCCTATTGAAGTACAGATTCCTTCACTAAGAATTCTTAAGGAAGCCGAGATAAATGATATTGAATGGGAACAATCCAGATTTGACCAACTTCAGCTGTTGGATGAGAAAAGGATAAAGGCATTATGTCATAGCCAACTCTATCAGCAGAGAGTGGCACGAGCCTATAATAAGAAAGTCAAGCCACGTCATTTCAAGGTGGGAGATCTAATACTCAAAAGGATCTTTCCCCACCAAGAGGACAATAGAGGAAAATTCAAGCCAAATTACGAAGGACCATTCGTAGTTCATAAGGTTTTGTCCAGGGGAGCATTGATCTTACAAGAGATGGACGGAGCCATTTTTCCTGAGCCAATAAATCCAGATGCAGTCAAGTTGTACTATGCTTGAGATCATTCTAATTGAGAAATGAAGAGAGGCCATCTTTGACCTTTCCTTTAAATAGTAAATCCCTCCAATAAAACCCTAAAATTCTTTCACCCTAGTGAACCCCTTTTGAGCCTTAAATAAAGGTTCTTTCAACCCTGCACATGTGATCTACTCAGTAAACTGGGGCATTTCAAAAAAAAAAAAAGTTAGACCGAGGCAAAGTTTGCCTAGCAAAAGCAAAACTGGAGCAAACATTGCCCAATAAAAAAAAAAAAAAGAAAAAAAACAAGGATATAAGCCCCCAAAAGTAATAAAAGGGTAGATTACTGTTGAGAACCCAATTAATCAAGCCTTTTGAGCCATCTACTTTCTTTTCATAACCTGAACCCCTGCCTATGTTTCGTCCTATTCTCACGACCTCTCAGATCCCAAAAAGAATGATCTCAGCAAACTTCGGTCTACACTTGTTGGTGATGACGGAACCCATGGCACTCAAAGAAACTAGACATGGCAAAAAAAAAAAAAAAGAGCAAAAAGGAATAGAATTCTACTGAAAGAACAGCACAATGAGAACAAAGCAGAGCAGTAAATGAGTTTGACAAAGCCAAAGTGGATTGAATAGAAGCTGAAGGGTTCGAACTAGCGGAATGTGTCTGAGTCAAAGCTTCACTGGCCCGTGATGACAATGATACTGAAAATGCCAAGTATACCAAGTCCCGTTTGCCCTTGGGACCGATCTTTTAAGACTGAAAGCACGTGCACACACAGACACGTTTGCAATGCTTTGTTTACTTCAGCTTATACTTTTTTTGAACTTATTGTGCTATTAGCCTCAGTTGACAGGTTCATAACCCCAATGAAGGCCGCCTACTTCTGCAGTGGACCATGCTAAAAAAAACTAAAAAAAAAATTTAATAATAATAATAATAAAAATAATAATAATAATATATTTTTTTTACTTCCTAATAAACAATGATTAATTGATCTTCTTTTTCTCAGGAGCAAATAGGCAAAGGGAAAGAGAAGCAAACAAGGGGAATCCGCCACAAAGAAGATGAGTACACTCAAAAGGACACACAAGCTTCTCATCCAAGACCCCACCAGAGAATGCCGAAAAAAAAAAGCAAGAGAGGTGACACCTTCCTCTACAAATGCCCAGTGGAGTTTCCTCGTCCAGAAGAGGTGATTACCCAACAGAAGAAGAGTACCAATTGAAAGGAGAGACATTGTCAGAACATGAGAACCTCAGATAGGCGAAATAACAGCGCCATTCTACATAGAGACACACTGGATGAAACAGGATGACAGATGAGAAGGTTCTCATAAAATTCTCAGAAGAATTTTCCTTTAAAAGGGAGTTTTACAAATCCCAGTGGAGAATCATCAAGAACAATAAAGCTCAGGCAAGCTCAAGACCAAGAGGAGAAGACATGTTTTGAAGATTTAAAGGGCAAAGAAGGCCCTCATGTAATTTTCATTTTCCCACTTTTGTATCATAGGATTTGAACCAGGATTCGGATTTCCTCGGTGTGCTGGGCAGCAGTGACTCTTAGCCAAATAGAGTTAGGGGTAGTGCACCTAGATGGGGGATAAAGAATTTCAAACTTTAAAAAAAAAAAAAAAAGTAATAATAATAATAAAACAAAATAAAAAATTAAAAAATAATAATAAAATAAATAATAAAAAAAAAGTGAATAAATCAGAAAAGATAAAAGAAGAAGTCAAAAGTCAATGGAATAAACAAGAAGAAAAGAGCATTGTTGAAGCACTTTTGCATCAACGCCGAAACAAGTCGGTGAGTCTAAGTCCAATCCATCATTTTCAACTTAAACTAAAAAAGGGGAACAATTCCAAACGCCCAATGGCAAGGAAATTCCCCAGAACTTGGAAGTGAGCTAAAGCAACGCAGAGCTTGCACCGGCGCTTCCACATCTTTGAAAACATTAAAGGACTTGACTCGTCGGTTATGTCGACAGAAATGCAAAATGCAAAAATAGGGTTCTTTTTATTCTTTGTCATTCATCACCTTGGTGACTCTGACAAAGAGGGGCAACTGTCAGCACCCCATTTTTGCACTATAAAATTTCCCAAGAATATCTTAAACTGGCATATATGTGGGCACGTAAATTGAGGTTTTTATAGTGGACCCATCTTTTTGAAATAACAAACCCATAACAAAGAGAATTCTTAACCGATTCCGATGCACCGAACCGTGCTCAAATCGAATGTCAAACGGCTAAGTTATGAATAAAATAAATAAAGGGTAGTTTGGGGATTTTTACAAAACCGAAATTGGATGCCACATGGCAGCCACGTGTACGCCATGGTGGCTGCCATGTAACCAATGACAAATTAAAATTTTGTGGGGTTGTTTTAGTAAATAATTAAGTTTCCTAATGGGGTTTCTTATGCAAATAAATAAGAAAGTTAATAAAAGATTAAGATTAAAAAAATAATAATAATAAAAATAAACAAAGAGAAATGAGTTGGACGAATTGGTCCAACTCATATTCTCTTGAGATATTGAAACTAAACCTAAAAAATATAAGCCTAATAAAAATGGGGGACAATATAGACTTTGACCAAACCTAAATGAATAAAGGGTTTAAGAGAGGAATAGGAGTTAGGAGTTTAAGTGTTTAAGAGGAGAAGTTAAGAAAATGAGAGGTTTAAGAGAGGATGAGGAGGAGTTAGGAGTTTAGGTGTTTAAGAGAGGAGTTAGGAGTTTAGGTGTTTAAGAAAGGAGTTAGGAGCTTAGGTGTTTAAGAGGAGAAGTTAAGAAGTTGAATGGGTGAGAATCCTCTATAAAAGGGCTTGAAGTTGAGAGCAAAAGGGCAAGGAGGAAGAAGTGGAGAAAAAAAGAGGGACGTGTACTAGCAAGGAGGGAGAAAGGAAAACTGCTGTTCACGACACACCAAGGCTCCAAGACTTGATTTGAAGTGTCAATCCATAACAGGTGAGTCATTTGTTTAATACATTGTATGAGACCTCTCTTTCATTACAATTTTTGAGATAAGATTACATGATTGATGAGAGACATGTATATATGTTTGATGGCTTTGGGTAATTTTATCATGTAAAACAAAAAAGACAAAGATGTAAAGTTCTGAATTTTTTTCCTGCATTAGGTTTGCACCTGTTTTCCAGATAAACTAATTTTTTTTCACCTAGTTCTAGTTTGATTCAATTCTGGAGTCCTTCATGAGATTTGTGGTATTTTTATTTTAGTTTAATCTAAAAATATGCTCGAGACCTTACACTATGAGTAGGTATTTTATTTTTAATTTTCTTTGGTTCAGATTTTCAATTGGAAATGTATAACAGTAAATTTTGGAGTTTCATATCTCTTAAATGAAAATGAATTTTTGAAAACTGCCATAGGTTATTTTAGTGTTTAAAGTCATGATTCTAAGGAATCAAATTTTGCACAATTTGGTTAAGAATTGAGGGAGATATGAATCTTTGAATGTGGATAGCGCAGTAATTCAGGTTGTTTCATTTTGTTTGTTTCCTTTGTAAATTAGTAATCAGGCCATGGTTAAAAGTAGTTCAGGTGGTCTCATTTTCTTACTTTGTAAATTAGTAATTAGTTAATCTTGCATGATAAAAACAATAGAAAACAAAACAAAACAAAAATAATAAATAATAAGAAAGGGAAAAAGCAAATGAAACAAGCATTGAAGCGATGATTCTTTCTTGTGGTTGAAAATTGTTTTAGCATGGTTTTGTTTTGTTCATATGGTTTTACTTTCAATGTAATTTTGTGGAGGCCATGTACATATAGATTAATATTTGATGTACGCTTAAAATGAATAAAAAATTAGAAAAGAAAAAAATAATAAATAATAAATAAGAGAGCTCATTAAATATCCAACTAATTTAAGGGAATCCATTTCGATGGGACAACCCAGGGTGTTCAAGGACTTCCCTAGGTTGTAATCGGGTCACTTAACTGGTATCACTGGTGCAGACCAAAAATCAACAAGGTGTCTACCTGCACCATTTCAGGTAGTGGCGACTCTATAACAGATTGTAACACGCTTTTTCCCCATGCCCGAGGTGCGCACAGTCTCAGAGCGATGTCATCACCGACCAGCACTTGCCATTTTTTTTTTCAAAAGTTATCTTCTTTTTTTTTTTTGTATTTTCTTTCAAAAGGTTTTTTACAAAAACTTGAACGAAAGTAAAAAGCAAATATTTACAAAATGACCCCCCCCCACCAGGGATGTTTGGTACAAAAGGTAGAGTTCAATTTATCCTGGTCATGGCAGACTCGGGGTGGGACCGCCCCTGGTGAAGATTTTGGATTTCGGGATTGCTCTTTGCGTTGCAGTTTTAATAGGGTTGGCAGTAATTCTGACAATGAATAAGGCAGGGGTGTGAACACATTGTTCAACCTTGCTTGAAATTCTTCTTTTGTCCACCTCGGCCGTCCTGTGAACTGTGCTCCCTGGCCACTATTTTTATTTTCTCTCCTGTCTAGTGTTGGGAAGTGGAAAGGCCTATTCGGCTTGACGTAGTTGATGGTCTCATCTTCTTTCTTTCTGTCCATGCCCCTTCCACCATTAGGGTTCCTTCTCTGCATTGTCGACTCGGTTGCAAAACCTGCCACCTTGCCAGAATTCACTCCATCCTCTATTCTATCTGCCACTACAACAAGGTCTGCGAAACTCCCAGCAAACTACCCCAGCAGAGATTCTGAGAAAGGTCTCGGTTGCGGTCTGTAGACGTCTATATTCTCCTTAACCTCGAGTTCTTCCAGCAGAGTGTCCTCTCTGACAACTGTAATTGCTGTCGATTGGGTTCTCGTTCAAAGCTGCACCTTCACTGTCTGCCCTGGTTGGCTGATTAGTACTGAAGGGTAGGACTGCCCGGTACCTTGATCACAACTCACTTGATTTGCTGTCTTGCTAGTGGAGGCCTTTGAGTGATCTGGGAGAGGATTGGTGGTCACGCCGGCTGCTGGAGTCTGAGCGGGTGGTGCCGGAGGATTGATCGTGATGCGTTTACTATCAATTAGGTCCCGGATGTTGTGCCTTAGATCCCAGCACCGATTGGTGTGGTGCCCTGGAGCACCAGAGTGGTACTCGCACCGCTCTGCTGCATTATAGCTTCTAGCGTTGACCAGTCGAGGATTCAGGGGTTCGACTTGCACACATCCCTTCTTTAGCAAAGTTGGCAGTAACTCTGCCGGTGCATACGGGAGTGGAGTGAAAACCCGTTTCATCTTGGCCTCCATCTTTTCTCTTGTCCTTCTTACCCCTTGGTAAGCTGCCTACCCGGTCCCTTGAGGTGCCACTGCCTCTGGTCCTTGAGAGAAATGGTGGGGTTGTGCAGGGTACACATAGTTGACCGGCTGCTGTTCCTACCTCCTGGGCTCCTGCCACTGGCTTCTACTAGCTTGTCCTGTTACTGGCCTTCTGGGTGCAGAACTCTGCCCACTGTCATCAATCTTTCCTGCTCTTACTGCGTCTTTAATCCGATCTGCCGTCAGGATTAGGTCATTGAAGTTCAACGTACTCTGCCCCAGCAGCAAAGTGAAGAAAGGCTGACCCAATGACGCAATAAACAATGACGTCATCTCTTGTTCCAGCAACAGCGGCTGTACCAATGCTGCCAATTCTTTCCAGCGCTTGGCATATTCTCTCACTGACTCCTGGCTCTTCTTAGCCAGCCTCTGCAATTCTACCTTGCTCTGTACAATCTGACTGTTTAGGTGGTACTGTTAGATAAAGACTGCTGCCAGGTCATTCCATGTTTTTATCTTAGCCTTGTCCAAACTCAAGAACCAAGAATAAGCCGCCCCAATTAACGACTTCTGAAAGAACTACACCATGATCCGTTCTTCCTTGGCGTACCGGCACATGTCACCAGAATAAGACCTCAGATGGTTTAGTGGGCAACCCGTGCCGTCAAACTGGTGCAAATCCGGGCACTTGAGCTTTGCCGGGAGCTGAATGTGAGCAAAGAAGTAGAGGTTTTCATGCGTAGCCTCGCTCTGCACTGTACTGGGTTGGAGCTGTTTGAGAAGCTCTCTCATGGTGGCCAGTTCTGCTTTGTTTTCTTCTATTACTGCTACCAATTTTCCCTCAAACTGTGCTTCCTAGGTTCTGTACCAGTCTTCGTCATCCTGCCCCAGATGGACAGGTAAAACTGATCCTGCTGTGGTATGTGGAACGGAGCTACTGGTGGTCGCGGTGGTGGTGCCATGGGAGAGGGATGTACTGGATGCGGTTGTGGCGCCACCTCTGCAAGTGGTGGGAACTGTGGCTACGGCTGGTGGGTGGCCGGCACTAATGGGGGGACTTGCTTCAATTCCCTTAACTCTGCCATTAGTTCCTGGATGACGGAACCCATACTGTCGATCCTCTATTGCATTTCATTCACTACTTGTGCATGGCTAGATTCTACCGGATGTTGCCCCGGCGGTGTCTGCTCTCCTGGCTGATCCATATCGAGTCTTTTCCTAGATCTTAGCAGGTACGGATTTCTGGAAGCAATTTTGGTACCTGGTGGACAATTGACGAGCATTAGTGCAATTTTACACAAATTGGTTACACAATTTTATCTAATTGAATTCATTCATTTGCTTATTTTTGTTTTCTGACATGCTTTGACTAACTGATCTATTTTAGTTGCCTGGGGACAACAAGAACAGAGAACCTGATTTCTGGGAACTGATCTATTTTAACTACCCGCAAGCAACCGGGGAAGAGAACCCTAATGAATTTTGAAGACTGATCTATTTTGGCTGTCCTAAGACGACCGGGGAAGAGAACCCTAATGACCGAATCTATTTTAGCTACCCTCAGGTAACTAGGAGAGAGAACCCTATTTTTTCTGAAAGCTGATCTATTTTAGTTGCTTAGGAGCAACTGGGAAATAGAACCTGGTTTGACTGGTCTATTTTAGCCACCTTGGCAAGGGAAGAGAATCTGGGGTTAAATTGATCTATTTTAGCCATCTGGGCAAGGAAGAGAACCTTCAATTTAGGGCAATTTTTCTGAGCTCATTATCACAGTGTTGGACCACGTATGGTCACAAAAAGGGGCTGAAAAACAGCACTTAGGGTTGCCTTAACCAAATCCTGACTCATTCGTCGGTGGTCTCAGCGATACAAAGATTCGGCTAGTAATACCCGGACGCTCCGCAGTCAATATCCGATTCACTCATCGGCGGCTTTGGTGTCACTAAAAGGGGTAGGCTATGCGAAGACACTCCTCCACCAATCTCTGACTCATCCGTCGGCGGTTTCAATGCCCTAAGAATTTGGCTAGTAGTGCCCCAACGCTCTGCAGCCAATATCTGATTCACTTACCGGCGGCTTTGGTGTCACTAAAAGGGGTAGGCTATGCTAGGATGCTCCTCCACCAATATCCGACTCATCCGTCGGCAGCTTCGGTGCCCTACAGGTTTGTCCGAATGATCTTGGAAAGATACAGACAGGTGTGATGGTGCTTTTAACAATTGCTGGGTTTCACGATCTCAATGAGAGAGATGCAATCAAAGGAAATTAGGTGGTCTCAGCGAATAGGGATATTGCAATTATCTGAGAAGAGGTGGTTTGCTGGAGACTGAGTTGCCCTATTTTGGAGGGAATTAATTCTTTTATTTCAAATTCTTGTTTTGTTAAGTTCGAACAAACATAGCAGAGTGAAAATAAATTCATGCTTTAATCAAAAAATGCCGCCATTGCACAAAGTACATCATCATTCATAACAAAATACAACAAAGCCACAGTCTAGCTCGGTTTGTCATTATCATAGTGGGAGGACACGTCTTGCCTCCTCAAGGCTCGCAGAAGCTTGTTCCGCAGACGTCGATCATCCTCAGCGCGCTTGCGCACTAATTCCATTTCACGTTGCAAGGCCATATTGGCCCACCTATTATCGCGTTCTGAATCCACATGAGCTGAATGGATACGGGAGTGGGTCTCCTGCAGTTCGTCCACCCTATCCCTATATATGTTATGAGGCGAAACTAGAACGTCGCTTGAAGCGACAAGCTAAAGAGGTGGGGGCCGTCATGACTGAACTCCAGAGCTATCCACTGCTTGTAATCTCGAAAGTGTGATTCGATGAAGACGTCTTCCCGATAAACGCACACCATCTTCCATTCTATCATCAGTTGCGTCCATAGTCCCCTAGTGAGTGGACCAATCAGATTGCCCATATCGTCATTGATCGGGACTCCCTGCGGCTTCCCAAACTATCTCAGAACCCGAATCGGATAGTACGGCACAGCATGGGTAAGGCCTATTAGGCAAGGCACTCTCTTTTCTTGAAAGCTATAATGGGGGTATAGGGAATGTTGTATGTGGCCCACCATTGGATGTCTGTTTCTCCTTTCAAATGGAGAAAGTGGTTGAACCAGTCCTCACGAGTATGTAGGTCTGGTTTGATATCTCTTCGGGCCAGCCATATGATGTTATCACAGGCTATGTTATAATGTACACTGACAGGTGATGACACCATCAGGTGGTCTTACAGCCAAATGTGGAGGAGAGGAGCGCACCTTTGAAAGCTACGGGTTCCATTTTTGGACAAAGTTAGGGAATGGAATAGTTGAGCTAGGATCAGTGGCATAATTTGGTACCCTGCCTGGAGTTGATCCACAATTTCCATGAGGGCCGAGTTAATGGTGTCTCCCCTAGTTGGAAAAAAGATTTGCGACAGAATCACAAGGGTGAAGGTGTCAAACCAAGCCCGGGATCTTTCCTGCTTTTTGTTTCTTATTTTCCCAGCAAGGAATGTTTTTGAGACCCTAGTGAATGACTTGTCACCTCCTAAGGTCTAGAATTCTCCCCTTGAGAGGTCAAAGAAAGCGCAAGCATCATTCTTGTAGCTTTCTTTGAGACTTGGCCTAGCAGCTTCTCCTAAGTCGCGAAATCAGAGGAACAGGTCAAGTTCCTCGATTGTGGGAGTCAACTCATTGATCCCGAAGTGAAACACTAAAAACCGGGGATCCTAGAAAAGCAAGGCTGCTTGGATCATATCCCAGTTGATTGGCATGTTTAACAGAGACAAAGTTTGTCCCATATGGTATTTGTGCTCCCATTCAATCTGCTCACTCCCTTGGAGCTGCCTTGCCCAAGAACGGATCCAGGGGTATCCCAGGTGCATTTCTCTATCCTAGGGAAACGGGTCCTCTCAGATGAGGATGAGGATGCCATGCCAACTATCCGATCGAAATTCCAAATCAATTTTAGGGTTCCACACCAGATTCTTAATCAATTCTAAAACATGCATAATCTCAAGCAAAAGGACTAACCACAAGTAGTTTTAACATGCTTCACAGAATAAAGCAGAAAACTAAAACAGTGCGGAATTTAAGTATAGGCACACATGGTGTGTGGCCCTAAGGGTTGGTGCCAATTGGGCCGCAACTCCTAGACATACTTATGTAGAGGGGCACATTCAAGTCCTGATCAGTCTTCTGTCTTTCATCTGTTCTTTCATCTGCTTTCGGTGTCAGACCACAGCAAAAATTACAACTTGCCATCTTGGGCGAAAGTTTACAATATTTACAAGAACTGCAAAGAATTCATCCTTAAGGTTGTTGGGAGCCAAAAGGAAGGATACAAATTGCTTCTAAAGCGGGAAGGCTAAAAATTCTTAGATCTAGGGTTTAGTGCCCTTATTCTGATCTGGCATGCTTTCATCTGTTTGTCTGATCTGGCCAGCTTTCGTCTGCTTTAAAAGACCAATCTGGACTTAAAGTGCTCCCAGCGGACTCTAATGGGTCAAGACCCATAGCTTACAAGACTCCATGCATGGATCTGGGGTGGCTCCCCTGATCAAAGTTAGGTTAGCTTCCTAAATTAGAGCTGAGGTAGCCCAGAATCTAGGGTTTACTCAATTTGATGCAAAAAAGCGGGGGTTGCTGCCCCTAATGGACTCTGGATTTTATTCCAATTTTACTCCTCTTGTATTCATCATTCTCATCACCCTCACATGCACAACGCGTGGTTCATTCAGAAACGTTAGGTGGGGAAGGATACCCAGCTCGATACATAGGCCTACGAGGGTCTGGACTAGTACTGGATCCTTGCGTGTCACGGTAAGAAACCTGTGGTGCTAATGGACTCCAGAAAACTGAGGGGATGGGTTTACCCTACTTTCCCCGGCAAGCCACAGGAGTGTAGGTGCTAATACCATCCCAAAGATCAGTTCATAGGAATAAGAAGGGTAGGCTGCTAGAGAGGTCTAAGTCTTGGTAAATAAGATGCAATATCCGCTATCATTCATTCAGGGTCAGATCATCCACACAGCCTCCTTCGTGCGTGTCACCCAACGTAGTTTATCGCACAAAAGCAGGAAATTAAATCCATCCACAGTGTGGTGGCGTGCCCGTGTGTGCAGTTGGGCTACGTGCTGTGTCTAATCGGGTCAGTTCTGCCTGGATTTTGTTGAAAAAGGGATTTTTACCATCTCGTATAGTAAGGTGCAGAATAGGCACGCAATACGATGTTTCAGGAGAATCCCCAGGTAAGTGAAAGGTTACAGGGGACCGCTTAAATTCCACTTGCCTTAGGCAATTATCGTGTCCCTTTGACAGGACTCCCCAGAATACGTAATTACGTGTATTCTGCATCTTACTAGAAAAGATAGTAAGAATCCTAAATGTGAACCAAATCCCTCTTACGCTGACTCAATCAAACCAGAGATTCTGGGTTCGATCCCCAGTGGAGTCGCTAGGCTGTACGCGCGTCGGAAATGCCACGCGGGAAAATTCGGAGTCGCCACCGCCTGATGGGGTGCAGGCAGACACCTGGGTGCCTAAGTTAGTCTATTGGGCTGGTCTGCGGATTGAGATTCTGAGAAAGGTCTCGGTTGTGGTCTGGGGAAGTCTGTGGACACCCCAGACCACCCCGTCGGATGACGGATCTTGTGGGTTCCCTGGTTTGAGTCAACCCACTTGGGTTCTCACCCGATTCCTAATCAAGCATGCAACTCGGTTAAGTTTGTTGGGACCACCAAAGTGGTGTGGGTCCCTTTAATTGTTTTTATCTTGCTTAATTAGGTGATCTGAGTCTGATTGGGTGGGCCCCGTTTGGAAGGTCCATGGTGGGCTTAGTCAAGCCGATGTACCCTTTGTGGGCCTCGGTTTAACCTGAGAGGCCCTTTGGGCTTAGGTTAAATGAATTGATTTTACTTAACTGTTCAAACTGGAGGTTTAAGTGATTTACATGCCAAAGTGGGTCGGCATTGGTGTGCGGGCCCTTGGGTGGGCCCCCATGATGGTTTGCCCAAGTATTTTTTAGGTTATCTTGTTAAAATTTGCCAAAGTACACTAGACATTGGGCTTGGGGCCCGTGGTCCATTTTTGGGCTTGAAAGCCCAAATTCCTTGAAGCTTAGGGTTTGCACCCTTACTTGGTTTGGTTAATGGGATTGGTGGGCCCGATAGGCCCTAGCCCTTGGTCTCGGCCAAACCATGCAATTCAATCACGTCAATTTCACAAAACAAGGTTCGGGTGGGCCGCATTGGGTTTGGCCCATCTAATTCGATTAGTTAATTTCACTTAGCTTGCTTAGGTTGCATGCTTAAATTCCTTTACGTTTGTTGGGCTTGGTGGGCCCCGTTGGAAGGCCCACTAATGTTCCAAGTTGAACCGGTGGTCCAAGTCCCATGTTGGGTTTCCGGGTGGCCCGGAAACCCTATTGGTTCGCTTGGTTTACTCAAAATATCCTTCCCATGCATCTACAATTAAAGAACACACAAAATAGCATTTTTGGGGCATTTCGCAAGTGGGGTGGCTCTTGGGCTTCACATGGACTTTCTACCAATTGTGTGGGCCCCAGGGAGGCCCACATTGGTTCAAGTGTGGGGGGGAGCACCCTTTAGCTCCCTTTTGGGGTTTCTTAACAAAACAAGAGGTAGAGAAGATGACATGGGGGCTGCTGCCTTCCACTTCTTTCCAGTAACACAACAGCAACAAGGTAGGGGTCTTGGCACCCCTACCTGGGTGTTTTCACTTCATCCATCAATGACATACCAAAACCCAGCAACTAAGCATTTTGTACTACAATAACATAACACCAGCACCAAAATACAGGACCATGGAACAGCAATAATAAATAAAAAAACAGCAGCTAATAGGAGAGGGTTAGGCAATTGCTAGGTGAGTGAGGGATGCATGAGGTTTGCGGGGAGGGGCTGCCTTCATGCAAGGTTCTAATGGGTTGGTTTTAGGAGCCTAGGCAGGTGAATAAACCAGCTAGGAACAGCCGCTGTTCCAGGGAACTTAGACATGCAAAATCAGCAAGCATAGAGGAGGTAAGGGGATCAAGCTCGCATGCTCAATACAGCAAGTCATGTGAAAAAGAAAGCATGCTCTCATATTTGAAAACAGTGAGATAAAAAAGAGAAAGGGCATATGCACATACAACAAATTAATGGGTTGGTCTTGGGGAGAGCATAGGCAATTAGGTAGGCTTTCTGGAGGTTTGGATCAGTAAAAACGCAACAATTGGTGTGCAAGGGCAAGGGAAGTGCACATGCACCTTGGTAGGTGTGCGCACCTGAACCTGGATCCTAGATTGCACACCGGGCGCACCTTTGGTGCGTACCTCGGGACATTCGGAGTCGCCACCGCCTGAGAGTGCAGGCAGACACGGTTTTGCCCTAATCGGGTCTAAGTCTGGTCTGCGGCTTTTCAGAGTTCTAGCTAAGTCCTCGGTTACGTCCGGGGAAGTCCTAAGGACACCCCGGTCCGCCCCGTCGGTTTGACGGGTCCCTCGGGTCTCCCTGTTTTCTGAGTCAATTTCACCCTTTTCCTAGGCCAGCATGCTGCCTTGTTAGGTCTGTCGGGGCCCGCTGGAGGTGTGGGGCCCTTCTTATTTGATTTTATCTTTTTATTGACTTAAGTGGAGTGGGTCGGATTAGGGTCCTGTTGGAAGACCCGTGGGTTGCCATGGTTGGGCCTTAGGCCCAGTTGGGTTATTGGGTAACCCATTTGGTTATCTTATTTATTTACAAATTCCATGGGCTTAGTGGGCTTGGATTTGGCCCATTCGCCAAGAGTCAAGTGGTCTTGGGCCTGTTTATTGAAAACAAGCCTGGCATGGACCAATCAAAAGTGGGCCCCCACAAGTGGGCCAAAGGGATCTTGATGGGCCTATCTAGGTCCAAAGCCCAAAAATGGGCTTAAGGTAGCCCAAATGGTTTAAGGGGATGGTTCAAGCCGGCTTAGACCGTATCAAGTCCAACCGAACCAAGGAATTACAATTTTTACATTATTTTACAATTGCCCGTGTTTTCTCTACGGTCCAACCTGACCGTGAATTGACTACGGTCTCTCCTGTCCGTGAATCAAACACGGTCCAGGCTGGACCGGCCTGAGTTTACGGACGCAACTCAGTTTGCCCGTTTGCTGCCGATTTCGATCTGGATCAGTTCCGTGGCCTTTCTGGGTCTTCTAGTAACCTCCACCGAACTTCTGCTTTCATTCCAGATTCCACATTTCCTTCATTTGGCTTATAAAGCCATTTCTTCTCTTTTCATGTTCTTTGTAATCTTGGGCTTACTTCTTCTCTTTTTTCTTCTTTCTCTTGGTCAATCACAGTTATTTTTCAGGAGGGAAAGGGGAGATTACAGGGGTGGATCAATTCTAAAAGAAACCATCCATTATAGCAAAGTGAGTTAGCTATGTTAATTGGTGGATAGCCTCCTCTCTTTTAATGAAATAACCACTTTAATTTAGCCCTTTCATGGCCTTAAACAAGCAACAAAATGGTTAGGAGCATTGGGATAAAAATAAGGAATAAAGAGAATTTAAAAGTAATTATACTTTACTTGCACAACATTACAAAAATACTTACAATGTAGCCTTCTTGTTGAATGGTTGTGCTTGATGGTTTCCTAATAATTTCAGCAGCGCTTCCGCGTTCAGTTGGTTTTCACAAATTGAATTTGAAAGGGATTTGGCAGATTTCTTTGTCAAATGGGTGGAAAGAGAAGGTTTAGATAAGGCTTTGGGGTGACAAGGGTATTCTGGACATTATATTAGCTTAGGTAGGGTGGTGGCAATTGGGTAGGGATTGGCCGTGGGGAGCATCAGGAGGGAGAGGGAGAAGGCCAGGGAGGGATGGCTTGTTTCAATGAAGGGGGGTGGCCTCTCTATTTATAGGCAAAAATCCCGTGCCCGTATTTGAAGTACGGGCGTGCCTTGCCCGTAATTCAAATACGGGCGAAAAACGCACATGTGCGAATCTCGCGAATCGGCCGTACGGGACGCGTGTCCCGCCGTACAACGACCCGTGTCTGCTTAGAGAATCTTGCCCGTATTTCAAATACGGGCATGCCCTGCCCGTAATTCAAATACGGTCCAGCACGTTTTTAAAATGTTTGGATTTCAAACCTTTATTCAATTTAGTTTTTTGCAAGATTCTTATTCGATTTTTCGATTATTTTATTAAAAAAGCGAGATTCTCTTTATTAAAATATTATTAAACACATTTATCTTATTTATTTTATTGTTTTATTCCATTTTTGTTGTCTTTTTTGCCACATGGGCAGTTTTCTGAAACTTCAACTGCTCATAACTTCTTCATCCGGTGTCCGATTTCAGCAAACTTAGTGTTGTTGGAACCGGCTCGGAATCACCTATCCACTGGGGTCAAGTTTGGCAGCTGAATTGGGGTCGAGCGAAAAGTCAACTTTTTGCTCCCCAAAAGTTTGACCAGTTCATATTTTTCTCATCTGGACTCCGATTCCAGCAAATTCAGTTGCGTTGGAATCGTGTCGAAACGCTCTTTTCAATGAGATGAAGTTTGATGGCCAAATTTACATGAATCAAAAAGTCAATTTTTGACCCCCTCAAGGTTTGACTGAAAGTTCGACTTTTCATTTTTTGCCATTTTAGGGGTGCAAAAATCAGGTGCTAACAGCTGCCCCTCTTTGCTGGAATCACCTTAGGGGATGAACGGCAAAGAAGAAAAAGAACCTTATTTTTGTACCTTGCATTTCTGTCGACATGGTCGACGAGCTCACTCACTGAATTGTTTTTAATGAAAGGGAAGTGTCAGATGTCTGGTATCACTTCCTGGTTTTGGAATCCCTATACCCTCTTTCGGGTTTGAATAGGGCAGTTTCTTTTTGAAAAATGAGATAAGATTGGTTTTGAGCCCATCAGCCTGTTTCGGTGTTGATGCAAGGCACTTAACAATGTTCTTTTTTTTTTTTTTTAGAGAGATAAGCCAAGGTATGGGTTTGGGATTGCAGGTGGGAGGACGGGAGGAAGCTTTCGCGCTGCTGTCCATCATCTCGGAGGCCACACACCTACTCTAGCCTATACTATTTACAAAAGTGAGAATCAAAATTTACAAGAAGGGGCGAATTGGCCCATTATCGCTTTTCCTTGTCGCTTTTCCTTGCCAGGTTCTTTCTCTTGTTGAGGTATTAGAGCTTCTCTTCCCGCTTATGAGTATCCACTGGGGATTTGGTGAGAGTATGACCTGTCAAGACGACTCCCTGGGGATAATTGTGATGTCCCTCTTAGCTCTTGAAGTTTTGTTGGAGGGTCTGAGGATCTTGACGATCTTCTTTCTTCCGAACTCCGCTGGGTTAGCAGCACAGATGGAGAAATTCCAAGAATAGTTAAGCAGAATAATTACGGAAAAACACAGATGTGGTAGTGTGTGTTTGTGCCTGCAATTATCATAAAAGTCAATCGTTAAGTCAGACATAGATTAGAGTGCTTGGTATTTTTAGCCTTGTCATCATAGGCCTTTGTGAAGCGTTAACCTAAACACAGTCTGCCAGTCTGGATCCTTCAGGTCACTTAGCTGTCCACTCAGTGCACTGTCCATTCTGTCTCTGTTTTTTCTGTAGCCCCCTTTGCTTCTAACCAAGGTATGACCAGTTTTTTTTTTTTTTTGACCACGACTGACCCTTTTTGCACATAGCGCCCTTTTTGGGTTTTCACCATGTCTGGTCCTTTCAGGGAGAATTCAATTCCGTCATTGCCAGAAAACGCAGATTTGACTGTTTTGCTCAAGATCATTCACTTTGGGATCCGAGAGGTCTTCAAGATAGGACGAAATGTAGGCTAGGCCGGGGTTTTGAAAGAAAGATAAGTGGCCCAAGAAGGCTGTGATTTTATAGGTCTGTACAGTGCTCCTTTTATTGTTGGGGCTTACATCCTGGCTTATTTCTTTGGTGTGGGGTTCATATTTTGTACTTGCTTTTCTTTTCTTCTTTTTGTTGATTTTCTTTGCAATTGCTCTCTTTTTTTTGAGTTGGGGCCAGGAATGCCCATTTTGATGTGAAGGAACACCTGTACTAGGTTTGAAAAGAAATTTTCAGGCCCAAAAGTATCTAACTAGGGGAGAACTTTTGGGGATGCTTGAAAGGATTTACAGGTTCGGGGGAGAGCCAACGATGGCCTCTCTTCATTTCCCAATTGGAACGATCTCAAGGATAATACAGTTTGACTGCATCTGCATTTATTGGCTCAGGAAAAATAGTTCCATCCATCTCTTGTAGGATTAGTGCTCCTCTGGACAGGACTTTGTGTACTATGAAAGGTCCTTCATAGTTTGGTTTGAATTTCCCTCTATTGTCTTCTTGGTGGGGGAATATCTTTTTCATAACAATGTTGCCCACCTTGAAGTGTCGTGGTATTACTTTCTTGTTATAAGTCCGAGCTGCTCTCTGCTGATAGAGTTGCCCGTGGCATAAAGCCTTAATCCTTTTCTCATCAAGCAACTGCAACTGGTCAAACCTTGATTCTTCCCATTCAATGTCATCAACCTCTGCTTCCTTCAGGATTCTGAGCGAAGGGATCTGCACTTCTATGGGAAGGACTGCCTCCATTCCATATACAAGAGAGAAAGGAGTTGCTCCGGTTGAGACCCTAATTGAGGTTCGGTATGCATGCAAAGCATATGGCAGCTTCTCATGCCAGTCTCTGTAGGTGACTACCATCTTTTCCAATATCTTCTTCAAATTTTTGTTGGCAGCCTCTACCGCTCCATTCATTTTGGGCCGATATGCCGTAGAATTCAGATGTCTGATCTTCATATCTTCACACATTTTGTCCATGTCCTTGTTATTCAAATTCTTGGCATTGTCTGTGATAAGTGCTTCAGGCACACCATAGCGACAGACAATATTATTTCTGATGAATTTCAGTACATGGGACCCTTTAACATCTGCAAAGGACACGGCCTCTACCCACTTGGTAAAATAATCTATTGCAACCAAGATGAATCGGTGCCCATTTGATGCCTTTGGATGGATCTCTCCAATCATATCAATTCCCCAGATGGCGAAGGGCCAAGGAGAAGTCATTGAGTACAAGGTGTTGGGCGGTGCATGAATGTTGTCAGCATAGACTTGACATAACTGGCACTTCCTCACGTGGATATGGCAATCATGTTCCATAGTTAACCAGTAATAAGCCATTCTCAAGATTTTTCTGGCTAGCATGTGTCCGTTCATATGTGCGCCACATTGTCCCCCATGGATTTCATCAACCAGCTGTTGTGCCTCTTCTTCTGTTACACATAGCAGCAGTGAATCATTATAGGACTTTTTGTATAGCTTGTCTCCACTGAGGAAGAACTGTCCTGCCAGTTTCTGAATCGTGCGCCTTTCAGATGCTGTGGCATTTTTTGGCAAAGTCCTGTTTCTCAGGTACTTCATTATGTCTGCATACCAGGGTTCCCCTTTTGGTGTGCTCCTCTCAACATTAAAACAGTAGTCAGGAGAATGCCGCACTTCTATCTCCAATGGTTGTACCCAAATGTCCCCAGTGATGGTTACCATAGATGCCAGTGTTGCCAGGGCATCTGCAAACTGATTCCTGTCTCGTGGCATATAATCAAACGTCACGCTTTTGAACTGTCCTTCCAATTCCTTAATCAGTTCCTGATATGGCACCAACTTAGGATCCTTAGTCCTCCAATCTCCCATTACTTGGTAGATGATTAGACAGGAATCACCATAAACTTTTAACTCTTGGATATTCATTTCAATTGTGGCTCACAAGCCTAACGCACATGCTTCGTATTCTGCCATGTTGTTAGTGCAATCGAACAAGAGTTTTGCTGCTATTGGATGATGGACTCCTTCTGGGGAAATGATTACTGCTCCAATCCCTTTCCCATTGATGTTGACGGCCCCATCGAAGAACATTTGCCATCCAGTTTCCTTTTCTACTAACTTGGCACACATAATTTCATCATCTGGCAGTCCGGTGAGAAGTGGTTGATAGTCGGGCACGGGGTGTTCTGCCAGGTGATCTGCTACTTCCTGTCCCTTTATTGCCTTTCTCGTGGTGTAGACAATGTCATACTGAGATAAGATAACCTGCCACTTGGCTATCCTTCCAGTGGAGATTGGTTTTTCAAAAATGTACTTCAAGGGATCTGATTCCGAAATCAAAAAGACAGTATGACTGAGCAGATAATGCCGGAGCTTCTGAGTTGCCCATACCAATGCGCCACAGGTCTTCTCAAGCAATGTATATCTTACTTCATAATTGGTAAATTTCTTGCTCAAATAATAAATTGCTTGCTCCTTCCTTCCTGTATCATCATGCTGTCCTAAGACACATCCAACCGCTGTTTCTGTGACTGACAAATACATGATCAGCGGTCACCTTGGTACAGGGGGAACCAAAGTTGGTGGACTCATTAAATAAGCCTTGATTTTGTCAAACGCTTCTTGGCAATCTTCATTCCAAACCACTGGGTTATCCTTCTTTAGCAACTTGAATATTGGTTCGCACACGGGAGTCATATGTGCTATGAACCGACTGATGTACTGTAACCTGCCAAGGAAACCTCTTACTTCTTTCTCTGTGGATGGGGGAGGCATTTCCAAAATTGCCTTCACTTTGACTGGGTCAACCTCAATTCCTCGTTTCCCAACGATGAACCCGAGCAGCTTTCCTGAGGTAACACCGAATACACACTTATTCGGGTTCAGCCTAAGCTTGCATTCCCTGAGTCTGTCAAATACCTTTCCAAGGTTCACCAAATGACTTTCCTCTTCTTTTGACTTTGCAATCATATCATCCACGTATACTTCCATTTCTTTGTGTATCAAGTCGTGGAATAGCAAAGTCATTGCCCGCTGGTATGTGGCGCCTGCATTTTTCAATCCGAATGGCATCACTTTGTAGCAGTACGTGCCCCAGTGTGTGATAAAGGATGTCTTTTCCATGTCTTCAGGTGCCATCCTTATCTGATTGTACCCGGAGAATCCATCCATAAAGGAGAACATGGAATGAGTTGCAGTATTGTCAACCAGTATATCAATGTGTGGCAATGGGAAGTCATCCTTTGGGCTTGCCTTGTTCAGATCCCTGTAATCAACGCACATTCTGACCCTTCCATCCTTCTTGGGGACTGGCACAATGTTTGCTAACCATTCTGGGTAATCTGTAACTTTCAAGAACCCAGCTTTCAACTGCTTGGTGACCTCTTCTTTGATCTTCAGGGCACATTCTGGTTTCATGCGTCTGAGTTTTTGCTTCACTGGTGTGGCCTCAGACTTTATAGGTAACCGATGCACAACTAAATCTGTGTCTAACCCAGGCATATCCTCATATGACCATGCAAACACATTAGTGTAGGATTTTAGAAAATTAGTTATCTGTGTTTTCTGTAATAATGTCAGCTTTTTACCAACTTGAAGAATCCTTGGATGTGCTGTGTCACCTATGTTGATAGGTTCAGTTTCCTCAATGTTAGCCTGGAGACCCTTTTCATGTCTGTCTAAGGCAAATTGGATTTCAGGTGGGGTCTCCCATGATTCATCATTATCCTCAAGTTCAAAAGAATCACTGGGGATAATTTCTGAATCATCGGGTTGTGATGAGTAAGCATCGTTATCTGATTCTTGTTCGACACTATGGATTTCCTTTTGTTCTTTTTGACCTTTTTGTTTTTGCTTAATTGTGGCAGCCTGATTATCTATCTCGTGCTCCGAATTTTTCGGGTGTGCGTCGAGATTGATATTAAGGTTGCGATTTTGCTTACTTGCAGAATTATTCACAGAAGCAGAAAAATAATCAAAAGACTTCACGCATTTATTAAAAAGTGCAGCAATATCTACAGGGGGAATTTCAAAAGTGGAAGAAACTCCCTGTGGTAGTTCGGCTTTGCGAGTGGCAAGTGGCGTCGAACTCCAGTTCTGCAATGCGTGTTTGTCCTTGGTTACAGCGGTCACCGCATTCACCTTCCCGGTTTGTATCATGCTGATGTTGCTGTCAGAGGAGATGCAGATGGGGTCATTAGCTGTGCCCTTCTTTGGTTGATTCTGACTCAAATCTTCTGATGACATACTGATCCATACCCCGTGGCGGATGACAGTCCCTGGTACCCGAACAGTGACTTCGTTGGGTGGTTTCACCTTAGGGAATGCCTTGGTTACAGATTTTTCTGATGATTCATCCCTCCTGCTGGAAGAATGTTTGTCAGGGGCCCAATTACCATAAGTCTCATGATAAGCCAGCTCAGTGGGCAGTCCCAGTACTTGGGGCATATTCTGGAACATCTGACCCAGACCATCCTTGGTACTTGGGTGTATAATGCAGATAGGAGGTGGGGGAGACCTTTGCCTTAGAGTGGGTTCTCCTGAACTATCCTGGCTTTCCATCATGTAGATGTACTGAGCTGGCTCTTCTTCTTCAGTATCATCTGATGGGTAAGCAAATGCTTCTTCCGGGATAGCTGGTTTTTCGGTGTCAACTGACTGCCAAGAGAATAGAGCAGACAGTTCTTCCATCATCCCACTGAGAGCTTCTGAGTTCTCTTCTGTAACTGTCTCCTGAGGCAAGGGAGGTTCGTCCCATAACCTTTGCAGATAATTAGCTTCCGCTTGCTCAACTGGATCATTGAACTCATCGCCCCATCCCTGGGGGACTATATTCTGAATAGCTTGTGCAGCTTCCCTCTCCATATTGGCAAAGTGATGGTATAACTGGCCCTGTACACAAATGGGCCAGTGTGGGTCTCTTCCTTCTGCTCGTGCCCTCTTTCGTTCAGCTTTCCTGCCAAATAGCCTGGCATAGTCTTCAGGTTCAGGAACAAACCCCAATCCAAAGCCCACCGATTTGTCACATGGCTGAATTGCAGACTTGATGCCTTGCTTGTATTTACCCAAACCATCTCCTACTCGGAGGCCCCAGTAGGCGCATTCAGCAGCACCGAACATGTTCTTCCTTTTCCTTCTGTGGGACAGGTCTGATTGCAGAGGAGTAGGGATGCTGTTTATCTGCACCATTTCAATGGCTTGAAAGTTCAAGGAAGTGGGCAGCTCATAATCAATCACAGGTACCCCACCTTGTTCAAATTCTTTGTAATTTTCTGCATGTACCGTGATCAATTGATTTCCCGAGATGAATCGGATCATTCGATGTAAGGTGGACGGGACTGCCCCTGCTTGATGTAGCCAAGGTCTTCCAATTAGCAAATTAAAGGAGGCATTGATGTCCATCAACTCAAAGGTAATGAAGAAGGCCCTCTCAGCAATTGTAACCTCCAGAGTAACTTCCCCGAGGGAATCCTTCTTGGCATTGTCAAACCCACGGACATTGTTGGAGCTAGGTTTGATCAAATCAGCGTTCAGCTGCAGACTGTGGAAGGTCCTGACTGGGCAGATATTTAGAGCTGACCCGTTATCGATCATGACCCGTCTCACCATTAAGTCGGAGCATCTTACAGTGATAAACAGAGGCTCTGTATGATTATGACCTTCAGGGGGCAAGTCTGCTGAGGAAAAGGATATTGCTTCTGGTGTAGCAATTATAGACATTACTGTCTCCAGCTGCTCAGGGCTGATGTCGTCAGGCACATGAGTATCGCCCAGTATTTTCATAAGTACGTCCTTATGTTTGTCTGAGTCCAACAAGAGACGCATAATGGATATCTGGACTGGTGTCTTATTTAACTGCTGCACTAGATCATACTCCGGAGTGAAGGCACTATAGTGGAGTTTTTCAATCTCTTCTTCTGGGGCCTTCCCTTTCTTCTTATGGGTCTGTGGCATTTCAGCGGCCACATCCTTCCCTTTTTCTTTCCTTGTTCTTTCTTCACTAGTCTCTCCCTCTGGTGCAGGTGGAGGGTTAGGGTTGATATATCGACCAGAACGGGTAATCCGATCGACTTCTCTTTCAGTGGAAGTGATGGTAGAATCATGGTACATGGGTAGGAATTGGTAAGGTGGAGGCACAGCGGAGTAGGTTGGGTCAAGGTGAAGGTGGTGTAAGTTGAGGGTGGGTGGTTCCAGTGAGAAGTCCACAGGCTCATTGAATGGGTTCATCATGTCAAAGATATTTAATGGGGGTGAGTTTGGGACAGGTGGAGGATAGAAAGGCTCTGGTTCGGGAAAGTTGAAATGCACCAGAGGGAACCCCAAGAAGGTTTCTTCGTCATCATCTCCATTGACGACGCACACTTGCTGTTTTACTATCTCTTCTTGGAGGTATATCCTGACAATTTGCCCCGGTCGCCCAATCAACATAGAGGGGTCAAACTGTACTTCATTGCCCTGGTCACTGATGACCTGATTCACTGATCCACTAGCAGAAGCCTTAGAGTGGTCTGGGAGAGGATTGGTAGTTGTGCCAGTAGGGGGAGTAGGTGCTGCTGGTGCTGGGGGATCTACAGAGATCTTCTTACTGTCTATCAGATCCTGTATGTCATGCCTCAAGTCCCAGCATCGATTTGTTGAATGCCCGGGAGCTCCAGAATGGTATTCCCATCTTTCTGCCGCATTATAGTTTTGTGAATTCACCATTCGAGGATTTGGAGGCTTGATCTATAAGTACCCCTTCTTCAGCAGTGTAGCCAACAATTCTGCAGGTGCGTAAGGCAACGCGGTAAACACCCTCTTCATCCTTGCCTCCGCCTCTTCTCTGGTTCTTCTCATGGGTTGCCCCTGGCCTTCAGGCCTTTGAGAGATGTAGTAAGGCTGTGTTGGCTGTACATAATTAACAGCCTGAGTTTCCTGCCTCCTAGGCTCTTGCCCCTGACTTTTGCCACTTTGTCTTGTCGCAGCCCTTCTCTGTGTAGGGCCTTGGCCACTGCCATCTATCTTTCCAGCCCTGACCGCATCTTCAATTCTGTCTGCCGTCAGAATCAAGTCATTGAAATTGGAAGTACTTTGCCCTAGTAGCAAGGAAAAGAATGGCTGTCCAAGTGATGCAATGAACAAGGAGGTCAACTCCTGTTCAAGTAGTGGGGGTTGGACTAGTGTGGCCAATTCTTTCCAACGTTTGGCATACTCCCGTACAGATTCCTGATTCTTCTTGGAGAGCCTTTGTAACTCTGCCCTGGTCTGAACTATCTGACTGTTCAACCGGTATTGCTGGATGAATTTGGCAGCTAAATCATTCCAACTCTTGATCTTAGTCTTATCCAAACCCAAAAACCAGTTGTATGCTGCTCCTGTCAGCGACCTCTGAAAGAACTGTATCATAATTTTTTCATCTTTGGCATATTGACACATATCTCCAGAGTATGACCTTAGGTGGTTTAACGGGCACCCGGTGCCATCAAACTGATGCAAGTCAGGGCATTTGAATTTCGGTGGAAGTTGAACATCGGAGAAGAAGCAAAGGCTGTCTAAAGTAGCCTCTATGGGGACCGCACTGGGTCGTAGGCTTTTCAGCTCTTCACGCAAAGCATCTACCTCTGACTTAGTGGCTGCCATCTTTTCATCAAACTGGGCCTGCTGTGTTCTATACCAATCTTCCTCTTCTTGCCCCAGCTGGGCAGGTGCAATAACCTGAGGAAGAGGCACAGCTTGCGGAGGTGGAGGCGGTACCAACGGAGCTGGGTACGCAGGGTATGGTGGTGCAGCATCCATCTACGGTGGAGCAATTGGTTGCTGCAGGGTCACTGGTGCAGCAGGGGGAGCCATCCTGAGTTCTCTTAGTTCTGCCATTAATTCTTGAATAATAGTCCCCATACTGTCTATCCTTTGTTGCAGGTCAGTCACTGTCTGTGTCTGACTGGACTCTGCCTGAGTTTCCTGTCCTAGCGAGGTCTGTTCTCTTGGCTGCTCCATCTCAAGTTTGCTCCTGGATCTTAACAAGTAAGGGCTTCGAGAAGCAATTTTGGTACCTGGGAAGGGCAACCAGCAGATATTAGTGCAACTTACATTAAAGGCATAATACATGATCAAAGATTAATTAATTTGGGTTATTTTTGAAAGTGATAGGGATTCTTAAGCTTGCTCTATTTTAGCCGAATGGTTGGGAAAGAGAACCCGGTTTAGACTGGTCTGTTTTAGCCAAACGGCTGGGGGAGAGAACCCTGAATCGATCTGTTTTAACCAAACGGTTGGGAGAGAGAACCCGGTTTAGACTGGTCTATTTTAGCCAAACGGCTGGGAAAGGGAACCCTAATTTAAAAGGTTGGTTTGAGCTCAGTATCACGAGGTTGGACCATGTTAAGTCTCCGCAAGGGATGAGCTAAACAGCAACATCCAGGTGTACCTTAACCAATTTTCAGTTTAATCTCTGATGGTTTCAGCACCTAACTTCGGCTAGTAGTTCCCGGGCGTGTCTTAACTAGTCGTTAGTTTAATCACCATTGACTTTGACGCCTCACAACGAGGAAGGCTATGCCAGGACGATCTTCCACCAATCTTCTAGTTTAATCACCAGTGGCTTCAGTGCCCTAAGAGTTCGGCTAGGGATACCCGAGCGTACCTTAGTCGTTAGCTTAGTTGCTTGACCTTGGTGCCACACAACGGGGTATGCTATGCCAGGACGATCCTTTGCCAATTTTCTGGTGTAAATACCAGTGGCATTAGTGCCCTAAGAGTTCGGCTAGGGATACCCGAGCGTACCTTAGTCGTTAGCTTAGTTGCTTGACCTTGGTGCCACACAACGGGGTATGCTATGCCAGGACGATCCTTTGCCAATTTTCTGGTTTAAATACCAGTGGCATTAGTGCCCCATAGGCTGATCGTGTGATCTTTTTAAATCAAACGGGTGAGATCTGAGCTCACTGGATAGGGTGTTCTTTATTCAGAACCCTGGGGTTTTAAGACTTAAGTTTGAACTTGAAGGTTTGAGAGTTGACAAGGACGGGGTGTTCTTTACTCAGAACCCCTGGATTTTAAAGATTCTTTTGGCAAGTTCTTTATTCAGATTGCCTGAAAGTTTTAGAGTTGATGGTAAAAATGGGGTGTTCTTTATTTAGAACCCTTTAGTTTAAAGACTTAAAAGAATTTGGCGAGTTCTTTACTCAGATCGCCTGAAAATTTTAAATTGGGTGTTCTTTATTCCGAACCCTCAAAGGCTTAAATTTGAAATTGTTAATTTCTGAAGATTTGAAAATTGGGTAGGAATTGGGTGTTCTTTATTCAGAACTCTTAAAGATTTAAGTTCAGAATCTAAAGATTTGAAAGTTGGGTAGGGATTGGGTGTTCTTTATTCAGAACTCTTAAAGATTTAAGTTCAGAATCTGAAGATTTGAAAGTTGGGTAGGGATTGAGTGTTCTTTATTTAGAACCCCTGGGCTTTAAAGAAAAAATTTTGGCGAGTTCCTTATTCAGATCACCTAAAAGTTTTGAAATTGATGGATTAGGGCCAGATTGCTTGAAAAAGGAATTGGGGGGAATGTCTTAATCGACTTCATTAAATTTATCGCCAAATTCTTCATGGATAAAGAAGTACAATGCCAAAATTTAAAACAAGCAATTACAAGATTAAACAAAACAAACCCAGGGTCTAGCTAGGTTGGTCATCATCAAAATGAGAGGACACGTCTCGCCTTTTCAAGGCACGCAGAAGTTTATTCCGCAGACGTCGGTCCTCTTTTGCGCGTCTGCGCATGGTGTCAAGTTGCTGTTGAAGGGCCTCATTGGCCTGCTTGTTTTTACGCTCGGAATCCACGTATGCACGGTGGATTCGAGAATGAGATTCCCGCAGTTCGGCCACCCTATCCCTGTATGTGTCAGGGGGCGGAACTGGGATATCGTCAGAGGTGACGATATGAAGAGGAGGTGGGCTGTCTAGGCCAGTTTCTCGAGCAATCCATTGTTCGTAATTACGAACATCGGATGCAGTGAAAATGTCCTCTTGGAGTATGTGCACGTGTTGCCATTCCTTCATCAATTTTTTCTTCAATTCCCATGTAAGTGGGCCAGTTAATCCTTCCGCCTCATCCTTGATCGGTATTCCCTGAGACTTCCCAAACTGTCTCAGAATTCGAACCGGATAGTATGGCATGGCATGGGTCAAGCCTATCAAGGCTAGGCAATGTCTTTTCCTAAAAACTATGACGGGAGCATATGTTTGGTCAAATGTGCCTCCCCATCTTATATCCGTTTCTCCTTTTAGTTGGAGAAAGTGGTCAAACCAATCCTCTCTGGAGGGTAAGTCTGGTCCAATCTCTCTTCGGGCCATCAATGTGACATTGTCACGGATGTACCCATAACGTGGGCTGACAGGTTCAGCAACCATCAGGTGATCTTGGAGCCAAATGTGTAGGAGAGGAGCGCACCCCTGAAACCTCCTAGTTCCGTTCTTGGTCATGGTCAAGGCATGATATAGCTGAGCAAGGATCAGTGGTGCAATTCGGAATTTCACTTGGAGTTGGTCTACAATTTCCATGAGGGCCAAATTAATGGTGTCTCCCCCAGTACGAAAGAAAAGTTGTGACAGAACCACGAGGGTGAAGGTGTCCCACCAAACACGGGGTCTTTCCTGCTTCTTGTCCCTTATCTTTTCAGCAAGGAAGGGTTTAGAAGCCCGCGTGAATGCTTGGTCACCTCCTAATGTCTGGAATTCTCCTCTTGGTAGGCCAAACAAAGTACAAGCTTCATTCTTGTAGCTATCTTTGAGACTTGGCCTAGCTGGTTCTCCATGGTCACGAAATCGGAGGAATAGTTCAAATTCCTCGATTGTGGGAGTCAGCTCATTAGTTCCAAACCTAAAAAGTGAAAGTTGGGGATCCCAGAAAGGTAGGGCCGCCTGAATCATGTCCCAATTAATGGGCACATTTAACAGGGACAGAGCTTGTCCCATGTGGTATTTCTGTTCCCATTTAATTTGCTCATCTCCTTGCAATTGCCTTGTCCAAGAACGGATCCAAGGTGTATCAAAGGCACACTTCTCTATCCTAGGGAAGCGAATTCTCTCAGTCGAGGATGAAGATGCCATGCCGACTATCCGATTGAAATTCCAAGTCAATTTAGGGTTTTCCACCAAAAACTCTAAATTAGTCTAAGGCATGCAACAGGATATGAAAAAATTAAATCAATGCCTAAGCAGTTTATGCAATCAAAAATCAAATCCAAGCATTCAAGTTATGGGGTTTTAAAGGTTATGTCCTTTAAATGTTTGGAAAACGCATTCAGGTCTTAGCCGGCCTTTTCTTTCATCTGTTCTTTCATCTGCTCTTTCATCTGCTCTTTCATCTGCCCCTAGTGACAGACTGAAAACAATATTTACAACTCGCATTCGAGGGCGAAATTTACAAAAATAAATCTGAAAAGAGAATCACCTTTAAGGTTGTTGAGAACCCAAAAGGAGGGTACAAATTTGCCATTCGGCAGGTGGGCTGAAATCCTACCTCTAGGGTTTTTCTGCCTCTGTTCTGACCCATTTCTGTCTTATCTGGCCGGCTTTCGACTGAACCAAGACCGACTTGAATGCATGGATTAAATCAAGTTAATTTCCTTAAATTAGGGTTAAGACCAACACAGGTGGGGGTTAATGCCCCAGATTAATTTTACCCTTATTTGTTTATTCATGTTCATGCTCACATCAGGGTTTATCAGAAGTAATAGGTGGGGAAGGATACCCAGCCCAAGGCGCCTGCCTTCAAGGGTCTGAGCCAAGTACTAGACCCTTCGCGTACCATGGCAAGAAACCAATGGCGCTTGAAGAATCCAGAAACCTGGGGAGGTGGGTTTACCCTGCTTTCCCCGACAAGCCACGGGAGCGTAGGGCTAATACCATCCCAAAAGTAAGTTTCTCGATTGAAGAAGGGTGGCTGCTAGAGAGATCTAGGTTTTGGTTAAGAAGAGCATTCACATGTTGTAGGCAGCATTCAGTTCAGATCATCCATGCAGATTCCCTCGTGCATGTCACCCCATGCAGTTAAAAAAAATTCATTCACGGTGTAGTGAAGTGCGTGTATGTGCAATGGGGCCAAGTGCTGTGTCTAATCGGGTGATTCTCGGATAGTAGGCTGATTAAGGGTTCCTTAATGTCACTTTTATAGTGAGAATACAAAACAGTATGCAATACAATATTTGGGTGGATCCCCAGGTAAGTGGAGGATCACAGGGAACCGCTTAAATTCCACTTTCCTTAGGCAATTATCTCGTCCCTTTGACAGGATCCCCCAATATCATGTAATTGCATAAGTTCCATAAACCACTAAAGTTGGACAAGAAGTACTTCCTAAATCTGCTTATATCCACCTAGTTGACTCATTTGATAATCAGGGTCCGACTGGGTTGAGGGAGTCCCCAGCAGAGTCGCCAAGCTGTGCGCACCTCAACCTGGATCCTAGATCGCACACTGGGCGCACCTTTGGTGCGTACCTCGGGACATTCAGAGTCTCCACCGCCTAAGAGTGCAGGCAGACACGGTTTTGCCCTAATCGGGTCTAAGTCTGGTCTGCAGCTTTTCAGAGTTCTAGCTAAGTCCTCAGTTACGTCCGGGGAAGTCCTAAGGACACCCCGGTCCGCCCCGTCGGTTTGACGGGTCCCTCGGGTCTCCCTGTTTTCTGAGTCAATTTCACCCTTTTCCTAGGCCAGCATGCTGCCTTGTTAGGTCTGTCGGGGCCCGCTGGAGGTGTGGGTCCCTTCTTATTTGATTTTATCTTTTTATTGACTTAAGTGGAGTGGGTCGGATTAGGGTCCTGTTGGAAGACCCGTGGGTTGCCATGGTTGGGCCTTAGGCCCAGTTGGGTTATTGGGTAACCCATTTGGTTATCTTATTTATTTACAAATTCCATGGGCTTAGTGGGCTTGGATTTGGCCCATTCGCCAAGAGTCAAGTGGTCTTGGGCCTGTTTATTGAAAACAAGCCTGGCATGGACCAATCAAAAGTGGGCCCCCACAAGTGGGCCAAAGGGATCTTGATGGGCCTATCTAGGTCCAAAGCCCAAAAATGGGCTTAAGGTAGCCCAAATGGTTTAAGGGGATGGTTCAAGCCGGCTTAGACCGTATCAGGTCCAACCGAACCAAGGAATTACAATTTTTACATTATTTTACAATTGCCCGTGTTTTCTCTACGGTCCAACCTGACCGTGAATTGACTACGGTCTCTCCTGTCCGTGAATCAAACACGGTCCAGGCTGGACCGGCCTGAGTTTACGGACGCAACTCAGTTTGCCCGTTTGCTGCCGATTTCGATCTGGATCAGTTCCGTGGCCTTTCTGGGTCTTCTAGTAACCTCCACCGAACTTCTGCTTTCATTCCAGATTCCACATTTCCTTCATTTGGCTTATAAAGCCATTTCTTCTCTTTTCATGTTCTTTGTAATCTTGGGCTTACTTCTTCTCTTTTTTCTTCTTTCTCTTGGTCAATCACAGTTATTTTTCAGGAGGGAAAGGGGAGATTACAGGGGTGGATCAATTCTATAAGAAACCATCCATTATAGCAAAGTGAGTTAGCTATGTTAATTGGTGGATAGCCTCCTCTCTTTTAATGAAATAACCACTTTAATTTAGCCCTTTCATGGCCTTAAACAAGCAACAAAATGGTTAGGAGCATTGGGATAAAAATAAGGAATAAAGAGAATTTAAAAGTAATTATACTTTACTTGCACAACATTACAAAAATACTTACAATGTAGCCTTCTTGTTGAATGGTTGTGCTTGATGGTTTCCTAATAATTTCAGCAGCGCTTCCGCGTTCAGTTGGTTTTCACAAATTGAATTTGAAAGGGATTTGGCAGATTTCTTTGTCAAATGGGTGGAAAGAGAAGGTTTAGATAAGGCTTTGGGGTGACAAGGGTATTCTGGACATTATATTAGCTTAGGTAGGGTGGTGGCAATTGGGCAGGGATTGGCCGTGGGGAGCATCAGGAGGGAGAGGGAGAAGGCCAGGGAGGGATGGCTTGTTTCAATGAAGGGGGGTGGCCTCTCTATTTATAGGCAAAAATCCCGTGCCCGTATTTGAAGTACGGGCGTGCCTTGCCCGTAATTCAAATACGGGCGAAAAACGCACATGTGCAAATCTCGCGAATCGGCCGTACAGGACGCGTGTCCCGCCGTACAACGACCCGTGTCTGCTTAGAGAATCTTGCCCGTATTTCAAATACGGGCATGCCCTGCCCGTAATTCAAATACGGTCCAGCACGTTTTTAAAATGTTTGGATTTCAAACCTTTATTCAATTTAGTTTTTTGCAAGATTCTTATTCGATTTTTCGATTATTTTATTAAAAAAGCGAGATTCTCTTTATTAAAATATTATTAAACACATTTATCTTATTTATTTTATTGGTTTATTCCATTTTTGTTGTCTTTTTTGCCACATGGGCAGTTTTTCTGAAACTTCAACTGCTCATAACTTCTTCATCCGGTGTCCGATTTCAGCAAACTTAGTGTCGTTGGAACCGGCTCGGAATCACCTATCCACTGGGGTCAAGTTTGGCAGCTGAATTGGGGTCGAGCGAAAAGTCAACTTTTTGCTCCCCAAAAGTTTGACCAGTTCATATTTTTCTCATCTGGACTCCGATTCCAGCAAATTCAGTTGCGTTGGAATCGTGTCGAAACGCTCTTTTCAACGAGATGAAGTTTGATGGCCAAATTTACATGAATCAAAAAGTCAATTTTTGACCCCCTCAGGGTTTGACTGAAAGTTCGACTTTTCATTTTTTGCCATTTTAGGGGTGCAAAAATCAGGTGCTAACAGTAGGCCAGCAAGAGTGTGCTGGACAGCACCCCATAGCGAGGGTTAGCTGTTGTCCAGAGGAGGGTTTCCATGCATGCCAACATCTGCAGATATAAAGGGGAATGGGAGCATACTCTTGTGCAAAACACAACAAGGAATGAGTGGTTAGGGGGACATGCTGATGCACCTAATCGATAACATATGGGCTTGTTAAAAAGGCAGCAGCAAAGCATGGGGTGGGGGAGCATGGTCATGGGGTTTACACATGCATGTATGCAAATTTATGAAATAAGTAGGCAGGCCATGCATGCACCAAGTAAAAGAGAAGGAAAAATAAACAAAGGGATTGCTGTAACTTCTAACATCAGCCCATGAAGGCCACACCATGGATAACAGTAGAGGTGAGGGTTACATTTGTGCATGGTACATGGGGGATCAGCTATGCAACAAGGGGTGAACCCCCTGGAATGACTGCTGTCCTAGGGGTTTTGGAGTTACTAAAACTAGCAAACATGAAAAGAGAAGGGTTCATGTGTATATGCACCAAACAGCAAGGAATGAGGGGGTAAGGGAGCATGACAGTGGACAAATAGGCAGCATATTAACACACCAAAGGAGAACATTCATGCCCAACTCAAGTGTTCATGCACATACACCAAATATGGTCACAATGGATTGACATTTACGATGGAAATCAGCAACTCATATGCAAAAGAACTTGATCGGACACATAAGAAATGCAAGGCAAAAATGTTCACAAGACCCTAGCATGCAAGACACTATAACTAGGGGGCCTCATGCGTACACAAATCAGCAACCATGTGCATGCGAAAATAGCACAGAGATGGTTGTACATTACCTGCAATTTCCCGCAGGGTCTAGGCCCAAGCTTTATGCTCAAAACACAACAAAAAAAACACTTAGAGAAAGGGACGAAAAGGGGGTTTATATGTGTAAGTGTGAAAACTCACACTCCTTATATGGCAAATGTTTGACAAATTATATCTTCTAATAATCTTCAAGATGTGCAGAATCAAAATGTAAGTTCTATGAATTTAGTAAAGAGGAAGGTGATGCTGCCACACCGCTACCACTTCGCTGGTAGCTCAAGGAAATGTAAGGTTTTCTAAATAAAGAACATTTTGTAAAGGCACTTGCGAGGAACAACGCTGCTAGCACTCCACTGGCAACGCATAAGTGAAATAGCGCTTTGAAAGTAAAGAACGGGCACCTGCGTCGTAAGGCGACGCCGACACGCTGCTGGTAGCGCAGAGCAAGATTGAAGAATCTAAAAATCAGTTGTGCACATGCCGCGTTCCCTCCCGCTAGCAGTGCGCTGGCAGCGCGCCCTTAACTAGGTCAATTTGGATTTGAGCGGGACTTGAGTTCGCTTCCAATCGTCTACCCCGATCGCAAGGCGATGCCACCAGCGCTCGATGCGATCTGAGTTTTTCTTCTTTAAATAGACGAGCTGTATTTTTTTGGAATGACTTTTCTTTTGATCAATTCGATTTGGATCTTGAGGTGTTTGAGATTTAATGAATTCATCTTTAGAGAGTCGGTGATCGAGTGAGGGGGAGATCTGAGAGAGATCTCCTGGAATTGAAATTTGAGGATTCTTCTTCATTTCGGAACTTCACATGATCATATGATCTCCTGGATTGGTGATCGAGCTTGATGGATGCATAGGTGGATTCCTATTGCATTGGATCATCTCAGTGGGCTCTGAGGTGATTGTTACGATCTGGATTGATCGTGAATTGCAGCTTGTGGATTCAAGTTGTGTTACAGTTCGTGGATTCGAGCTGTGGATCTGGATTGATCGTGAATTGCAGCTTGTGGATTCAAGTTGTGTTGTAGTTCGTGGATTCGAGCTGTGGATCTAGATTGATCGTGAATTGCAGCTTGTGGATTCAAGTTGTGTTACAGTTCGTGGATTCGAGCTGTGGATTGCTGTTGAGTGAGTTCAATTGTAAAGGTTAAGTGTGTTTTCCTTTGTAGTTGCTTTTCATTCAATAGTGGAGATTCTAAGGGTTAGTCGCCTCATATATACTCGAGGTTTTTCCTGGATCTGGATTCAGGTTTCCTCGTATAAATTCTGTGTGTATGTTTCCGTATTGTTAAGATCATAATTGTTGTAGATCGAGGACCTGTAGAGTAGTCTTCTACTCTTTCAATATGGGGGTACATGGGAGGAAGATGAGAGGAACACTCTCCTCATTTAAATGGGAATAGACCACTGCAGAGAACCCAAAAAAACAGCAGAGATGGCAGCAGCCTAAATGACCGAACAACATGTCGAAATACCCTTCATCCTCTCCGGTGGAACCTCACATGTGGTTCCTCTTACCTTGAAGACCCTCATGTGGTGTGGATGAAGAAAGAAAGAACAAAAATGCATGCTGGAGGATGCATTACAGTAAAGGTAAACAACCCCTTTTCATTGGCTCAAGACATGCTCAACCTCATATATATAGTGTAAAACATAAAGGGGAACAATACCTGGGGATGGGGAGACCCTTGAGCCGTGTATGGAGCTCCTTGGAGGCAAAACTAGGTGCTGGAAGCCTCTTCTCCAGCAGCAGCAGCAAAGTCACCTCCTTTTGGTGGGGAGTACTTGAAGAGGAAGAAGGGAGGGAAGGGTTAGAAGTAACTTGGGGTGGCTAAGGGGATTAGATTATGAACGGGGGAAGGTGTTAGGCACCCCCATTCACTCACACAAGGTGGTTGCCAAGTGTTGTTCATGTTAAACAAAATGAGAAAGCTTGCTAAAATAATCAAAAACCTTGAAAAATGATTAAACAAATGTGTGATACCTTCACATGAGAATTCCAAATGAATTCCAGATCCTCTTTTATGTCAATATCACTTCTGGGATATCACCAATAGATGGAAATCAAAGCAAAAACTGCACAAAACCAAATTGAGTCAAATCCGGAAAATTCGGTAAAAGATAGAGCCATTTGTCTTGAAATCATTCAAATCTAATTTAAATTGAATCAAACTAAATCCATTTGAAATATTATGATAAATAGAAGACTCATGCAAATTTTCAATCAAATCCGGTAAAAATCCTAGGAGTTATTCTCCTTTAAAATATGCTGCTGGAGATAGTTAGAAGTGATAAGTGGGCAACTTTGGAAATTCATTTAGAGACATTGGCTATATATAAATCCGTGAAATTTGGCATGAATTAAGTATGTAGGACCATCTTTCAAATGAAACTAATCTCATACAAAAATTCATTCGAATGTACCTTGGATGACCTCCCGAACAGGCCCCGAGGATCACAAATTAACCCAGAAAAGTGCTGTTGAGCAATTCTGAGTAAATCTGTTACCCACGACACAAATGGAGTCAAAAAATTATGAAACTAATTGAATTTAAAATTAGACTTCCAAAGGAAAACACAGAAACAAAAATCACTCGAATTAGACTTAAAACGAACACATGGCGCTCAGTCGAAGTGATAGGTTCCGCAATCTGGCCTGAACCGACCTATCAACTTCGACTGAGAGGTGTCAAAAATCCACTCCATAAAAATTAATGAAAATTTTCAGGCATAAACTAGACAGCCTCACCTTTCCCATGGCTTTGGAATCACTCCAAAATTCATCCGAACGATGAAGTTACGAGTGTCCGAAGTTGGGGCCGACCGAGAGGTTAGACCTAGAGGTCTTCAAGATTTGAAAATAAACTTGATTGAAATCAATGATCAACATCCCAGAATTGCTTGGGGATATTTATTTTAGATCTACCACAATGACGACAATAGATCCAAAATACAAGCCAAATCCGACAAAACAAGTGCAATATGTGCATGTGTAAAACTCCACTCTTCAACAATATAACAACATATAGCATGCATTCATATCAATCAAATGGGGGTTCTAAAACAACCTAGGGTTACGATCCATTCTCGTTTCCCTTAGTTCTCTCTCCTTGTTTTACGGTTCTTCGAGATAATCTTGGGGTACTTTGAGTATGAAACGGTTTTTCATAGATTCAAAAGGCTTTTCAAAAGGTTCTAACACTAAGGATCAATCCTCAATCTCGTTTCCCCTAGATCCCGCCTTCACGTTTTACGGCTAGGGGGAGTCTTGAGGTACTTTGAGTAGAGGAAGGGTTTGCATACACAGAATAGGCCTTATTCTACAGAAAGGTAGAAGAAAAGAACTAAACCGAGAATGTAAGACAGAAAAATAAAAAAGGTTTTAGGCTTACCTGGGTTCTGGAAGCAATGCGGCAGTGGTTCCCTTCTTCACTTGGAGCTCTTCAATCTCCAACTTATTGGCCCTTTGCTTAAGGAGGAGCCTCCTATTTATAGGCAAAGGCTAGGGTTAGGGTTTGCATGATGCTAGACACAAAATGATGTCTAGAGTCCACCAACCTAAACCCTAAGGCTATTTCCGAGATTTCCACTCCTTTAATGAAGGATATGATGGTAAAAAGTGAAAACTCTCGGGAAACCCTAATTTTGAGCAAAAACCTTGTATCCGACAACTCAGATCGGATACAAGCAATTCTCTTTGTATTCGACATTATCTGTCGGTTACAATAAAGATCTTTTGTATCCGACATTATCTGTCAGATACAAAAAAAGAAGCTTTTATCCGAATTTTAACACAGGCAATACTTATTTACATGTAATATCATTTAAGTAAATGTCCTCATATTTTTTAATCTCCATTTACTTAAGATATTACATGTAAATAAGCAAACACCCCCCCCCATTTGAATCCATTAAAAATAGTTCCAGACCCAAATCCTAAGTGAATAAAAAGTCAACTTTCCAGTTCCAGGCTAAATTTCGGTTTTTAAGGTTCGGTAAAAGAATTCAACATATTAAAACCAAGGTATTCGTCAAGATTTAAAATATCAAAAAATTCTTTTATGCAATAACATGGCTAAAAACTTGATTACCGGGAAAAATTATCTTGAAATCTTGCTTCAAAAAATATTTCATTTTTTGGGGTCAAAAGTCAACAAAATTCAACCGGAAAAAGTTTGACTTTGCACAAAAGATTGAATTCGGGCCTTTTCCTTGACGGTTTTGGATTCAAATGGATTAAGGATCTCAAACCCAATGCTAAGAATTGAAAATTCCAATAAGATATTTCTCTCCTTCATGATTTATCAAAAATCGTGCAATTTTGGGGTGTCTACACCTAGGGAGGTGGTGGAGGCAAGGAGGGCTGAGAAGAAGGTGGCTCGGATGCACAAGTGAGGGGGAAAAAGCTCCAAGGCCAGCAACCCTTGGCCAGGGGGTTACTGGCCTTATTTATAGGCTTTTTTAATGTATCCGACCTATATGGTTGGATACACTGAGTTTCACTTGTATCCGATATTAAATATCGGATACAAAACATAATAATTTGAAATTTTAATGCCGTCGCGAATTTGTCGGGGAATAGGCGCGAATCTCGCGGGCGGATCTCTTTGTATCCGATGAATAGTGTCGGATACACACAAAAGTATGTGTATCCGACATATTTGATCGGATACAAATAAAAAAATTATAGATTTGCCCCTCGACTTGACCGATTTGACACTTTTAGATATCTGCAGATTGCCCCCTGCGAATTTTGGTTTAGTCCCTAAGATATTTAGCAAGTTTTTGATTTTTAAAGATTGCCCCCTGAGATATTTTGCTGTGTTTGTCACCACGTGTACAGTTCTTTGCCACGTGTGCAGTTTCCGGGTTTTGCTGCTCGGAAACTTCGACAGCTCATATCTGTAAAACCCCGAATTTTCACCTAATAAATAAATAAATAATAAATAAAAGAAAATATGAGTTAAGTGAAGATTTAGAGGGTAAGTAAGTCAAATAAGTCATAAGTTGAAAATAAAGAAAGAATTTTAGTGAAATTAGCCTTAAAGAATAAAAAGGGTATTTTGGTAATTTTCAGAAAAAGGTAATTAGTAAATAGATCATCAAATAATAATTAGAATTAGGAAATAGAAGAAAACAAATTATTTTGACAAGTTAGAAATTAAAAGAAATTAATAAAAGCCTAAAAGTGGGAAAAATGGTAATTAAGAGATTTCACGTATTAATTTTGAGAAAATAAGGTTTTAGGTGATAATAATGTTTAATTAAATATTTTGCATGAAAGTAGGTTATAAATAGGAGTTTAGATAATAAGAAACTTAATTAGGATTGTTAAGTAGAAAAAGTTGGAATTAAATTAAAAGGTGTTAGACATTAATTAGACCATGGTTGGGTTAGCCCAAATTAAAGTAGCCAATTAGGGTTGGTTTATGATTTTTAAAGCCTAGTATAAATAGGAAACTAAGGTTAGATAAGAAGGAAATTTCATGGGTTTATTATTGAGAGAAAAGAGGAAGAGAAAGGAAGAAGGTGGCTAATGGAGGTGTCTGACCAGCTATCATCAAAACGCAATAGGGGAAACTCCGTACAGTGGATCGCCTTCAAATTTGGAGGTTTTGATCTTCACTGATGGAACTAAATTGTGTACGGTGAAGATTTGAATTGGAAGACTATAGCTTGGTGTGTTTGGGAGCAAAAGCAGGTCCAGAATTAGAAGTTTCAATGGAAGAAGGATTTAGCGTATAAGGCAAGTAGTAACCTTGGAAAACGTGAGGAACTGCATGATTTGGTTTTCTGTCATTTCATATGGTTAGAATGGATTAGACGGAACTGTATTTACATGGAATCAAGTTGCTTATATTTTCATGATTGGTATTCTTGATGGATTTATCAAATTAAAGAAGGAAGCTTAGTTGGATTATGTAAATAAAGGTAGGAGGGTATTTAATTTATAAAAATTACTCTAGAAGGCTCTAGGTATGTTTCAGAAGGTTTGTAGATTAATTTAGACCAAGAAAACATATAGCAAAGGCCTAAAACTCCGAACATTAAAAATCTGGAAAATTCTGTTTAATTTTGCACGAGTGCCTAGGATCGCCTAGGATCACCTAGCCCTGTAGAGGTCGGCGCTCTATGTAAAATTTGCAGATTTTGGGAATTTTGTGATTCGAATAATTATCCAATAATTTTTATGATTAGTTAAGCATGTTAGCATCTTTATAAGGACCTAATTAAGGTATAAAAATTATAAAATTAAATGGGAAAGATTATCCAATAAATTGAAGGTTTTAATGAAAGGTTTGTTTATAAAAGGGTTAAAGGGTATGGATATTGCTAGAAATAATATTACTGATACTTATAGCTTACAAACATCTTCTAAACTTCATTCTAGGTCTGTAGGAGATGCTGGAAAATAAAAATACAGAAAAGTTAAATAGAAACTAATTTAGGTGTTAAGATAGGAAATTGGATTCTAATAAAGGGATTAATAAAGAAAACTCTAAGTAGGGTTTGATTTCCTTTATTTTGAGCTTTAATATGAATATTGGTTTATGGAATTGAAGTAACATTGATTTCTATCGAATTTATGATACATGAGCTTTTCTTTGAATATATTTGGGAAATTGCATATGAAATTCTGAAAAAGGTTTTATTTGGATTTTTAAGGATTGAATCATGGGTTTCTCTTGGAATTGAATATTTTGGTATGGATTGGTATGTGGTATGTTGTTATTCACTTTTCTTTTACAGTTGAGTGGTACGGCTTCTGTGGTAGAGCTTGATACTATCTCTTACGGCAGAGATGGGTAATCCTCTGTGTAGAGATGTGTAATCCTTTACGGATAAAAGTGTGTATGCCTCCTACAGTATCGTGTCCTCCCATATGTGGTTTTATCATAGTTTGTGTCAGTGGGCTTAGCTGTATATGGATCCATAGTTTTGGCTGGTTAGCTAAGTGGTATTTAGTTTGGGTTGAGTTACTCCTATATGCGAGCGCGCTTCCCTTGCAAGTTAGTTTGCTCTGGGAAGGTCTTATGTCTGAAGGGACACCCCGGTGAGCCACTGGTGATTCCCTGTACATGTGGATAAGCGACCACACTCCATGTATTGATTCTGGTGCTGTATGCTAGTGGTACTTGCCAACTTTGCGGGGTTCATGCGCAATAAGGCGGTGCCTACGGCTCTTGTTTAAGCTGCGCTGCATGGGGTTTGAGTATCATTAAGTAGCACTGCCCCTAAGCCGCATGGTGGTATAGCAGTTACTTGAGTGTCATCTCAAATACTTATCATCTTTGTGAGTCCTGCAATAGCACGTGTTTTATCGCTTTTATCGGTTTTACTTCGTTAACATCAAATTACTGGTATTTATACATGATCATCGATTTTATCGCTTTATTTGTAATTGCCATGGATAACTTGGATTTCTCGTCTTATCGTTGATTAATTGAATACCTCATGATTATTTGCTTACATTGGACTGTTTCAAATTGCATGCACCTGCTACTTGCTGAGATGTAAATCTCACTCCGTTTCCCCCTATTTTTCAGGTTGCTTGGAGAGATCGCGAAGATGGGGTTTTAATTTGATGGGTAGAATTATAATTGGTATCAATGTCACATGTTGATTAAATAAACTTTATTGTAAACTGAATTGATATTATTGAATAAAGAATTGTTTTTATTGGCCACCATAACTCTGATGTAATTAATTAGTAAAGATTTGAAAATTATTGTAAATCTTGGTTTGTATCTGACCCCAGCTTCGTGGTAACATCTCGAGTTTGGTTGTTGAATCAGACTTGGGTTATTACAGTAGCGAACCGGGTTCGGGTTGGGTGCCAGTTTGCACTGACCCGGGTTCGGAGCGTTACAATATCTTCTTTGTTCGGACTCAGATTTGGGCAAACTCAGTGTGCGTGCGTCGGGAACGCGGCACGGGAAAATTCGGAGTCGCCACCGCCTGATGGGGTGCAGGCGGACACCTGGGTGCCTAGTTTTGTCTATTATGGCTTGGTCTGCAGCTTGAGATTCTAAGCAAGTTCTCGGTTGCAGTCTGGGGAAGTCCGTAGACACCCCAGTCCACCCCGTCGGATGACGGGTCCCATGGTTTCCCCGGTTTGAGTCAACTTTGGTCTCTCAGTCACTCGATTCCTAATCCAGCATTCAAATTTGGTTAAGTCTGGCGGGATTGCCAAGGTGGTGTGGGTCCCTTTACTTGGTTTTATCTTCTTATTATTGAACGAAGTGAGTTTGACTGGGTGGGCCCAGTTGGAAGGCCCACGGATCCCTTGGTGGGCCAAATGTGGTCCACATGTTCCCCTGGTGGGCCTCAGTCTAAACCTGAGAGGCCCTTTGGGCTTTGGTTCAATGAATTGATTTTATTTGAATTTCAAGTTTGATTATTAAGTCAACTTTCATGCTAAAGTGGGCCGGGATTGCTTTGTGGGCCCTTGAGTGGGCCACACAGTTGTTTGCCTAGTGATTTTGATTATCTTTCTTAATCTGTGCCAAAATGGGCCAGGATTTGGGCTTGGGGCCCTTTACCTAGGCTTGGGTTTGAAAGCCCAAGACTTTCTGAGTTAGGGTTTGGAAACCCTAACCTTGTTTGGTTCAACAGGCTTAGTGGGCCCGGCAGGCCCTGCCCGTGGTTTCGGCCAAACCATGCATAGATATGATCAACATGCTTCCAAAATGGGCTTTGGTGGGCCTCAATGAGTTTGGCCCACTCGACTAACTTGGTTTATCTTTATTTAGCAAAATAAGTTTGTCGGGCTTGGTGGGCCCCGTTGGAAGGCCCACTGGAAATAAAATTGGACCGAGTCGGTCCATGGCCCATCTTGGGTCTCCGATTGACCTGGAAACCGGAGACCCTTCTGGTTCATCCGGTTTGATGAAACAAAACAAGAAAATAGCACAAGATCATAAAATAGCAAAATTGGCATTCTGGCAGCGTAACTGATCTTAATTGTTGGCTAAAAACACAGCTATTTGTATCCGACCATGACTGTCGGATATAAAGAAGGTCATGTTGATCCGACCTGAGTTGTCGGATCAACTCAAAACATGGTGTTTTCGGATTCAGGCTATGGGCTCAGGTTCTTGGGCTTCTTAGGGTGCTCCAGCCTTCTTCTTGGGGCTTTCAAACTCAAACACAAAGGGAATGGGTAGGGGTTCTCTCCCTCCCCCTTCTTCTTATTTTGTGCTAAAACTAGCACCTAAGCAAGGACCAAGTACCCCAGCTTCGGGTATCTCATGCTCAAAAGAAACAACCATGCCATGGAGAATTCAATAACTAAACCATACTAATCATGCTATTGGTATGAGATCGAATGGAGGAGCATATGAGACGAATGCTAAACCAAACAAGAAAGTACTTCATGATATCGAAATCAACAAATCGCTGGAGTAAAATCATTGTGATAAAACACACAAAATAACCAACACCAATGATGTGTTTGCATGCCAAATCAGCCTATATACTCTTTTTAGAGATAAATATCCGCACCCTCAAGGCAGCAATCCAACCACCTAAGCAGAGTAAGAGACAAGCCTAGCATGCATCCTATGATGGGGAGGCTTTGCATGAATCCAAAAGGTATTCGAACACTACTAAATACCTGCTGCAGGTGCCCATGGCAGCAACTAAAGAAGGTGTTCGAACACTACTATCGGGGCTGGGGATGGTGGGAAAGTAAGGTGGGGGAGCATGGCAGTGGGTTCCCTAGCTCATGATACACATCAATGCATGGTATACCAATCAAACTCACTACGACAAGGGAAAGGTGGTGGTGGTGGTGCTGCCAGCAGCAGCTCTTATGGGCCACAACAATGGGGCTACGGGTAAGGGGACTTGTCCATTAACCTCAAAACAGTAACACAATAAAGGGGGAAGGGATTAAACATGCTGGAGTTGGTCCAAATCAAAGAAGAAGGTTGGTTTATTTACATGCTTAAAGATAGTGACATGGATCACACATAAACATGCATATTCAAAGAGAAAACCAAAAAAAAAAAAAAATGCAACCTTGGCATGGATCACACATAAAAAAGGAGGGCGAAATAGACACAAAAATGGCATGAAAACAATAAAATAGGCGAGAAGGGAGGAAGGGGGCTGAGTTAAGGATACATCAGATGATCATGCTAGGAGGAACATGCTCCCCCACAAATAATCAACACAAACCCCAAAACAGTGACATGATTGACTCAAAATGCATAGAAAAGTCTCCCATTCTCTCCCTAAGACTAGACGTACATCTCTCATTACCTTTTGGGAGCCTCTAGGTGACATAAATGGTAAGCAAACAGGTGAAGGTTATAGTAGAATGCAAATCTGAACAGTTATAGGCAAAGTAATCTTAAACCTCATGAAATAACTCCAATCTCACATATGTGCAATGGGAAATGGCAAGGAATGATACCTGATGGTTTTACGGCCTTTTTGTGGAGGGTAGCCACTCCCTTGAGGCAACACAGGTGCTGGAACTCCTTCGAATGTCACCCAACAGCAGCTTATCCTCCTCTTGGTTGGGTAAAAAATGAAGAAGAAGAAGAAAGGAAAGTGGGGGTAGAATAGGCAAAAGAGAAGTGTTTAGGGTTTGGGGAGCAAGGTGGGGGAAAAGGAAGGGCTTTCGTGCCTGGAACAATGGAGGGAAAGAGGTGGAAGCAAGCCAAGAAGGGCCAACACTCGAAATGGGGCTGCTGTTGCCTTTTTATAGCAAACTTTTTGTATCCGGCATTTAATGTCGGATACACTTCACCTCCTTGGTATCCGGCATTTAATGTCGGATACACTAAGCTTCCTTTGTATCCAACATAAAATGTCGGATACAAACACAATTATTTCAAAAATTCAATTTTCTGAGCGAATCTGTCTGCCAATCCGCGCGAATCTCACTGGAAAATCTCTTGTATCTGGCAATATATGTCGGATATGAATAAAAGCATGTGTATCTGACATATTTAATCAGATACAAATCGAAAAATTACAGATTTGCCCCTCGACTTGACCAATTTGACACTTTTGGATATCTGCAGATTGCCCCCTGTGAATTTTGGTTTAGTCCCTGAGATATTTAGCAAGTTTTTGATTTTTAAAGATTGCCCCTAGATATTTTTCTGCGTTTGCTGCCACATGAGCAGTTTCTTTACCAAGCATGCAGCTTCTGGTTTTGCTGCTCGGAAACTTCGACAGCTCATATCTCCTTCATCCGAACTCCGATTTGATCAAACTCAATTGTGTTAGAACCTTATCAGAGCCCTCTATCCAATGACATAGGGTTAAGCACCTGGCATAGGGTTCGACGAAAAGTCAACTTTCGGCTCCCCTTTAAGTTTGACCGGCCTGCAGAACCTTCATCTGGACTTCGATTCCTGCAAACTCAGTTGCGTCGGACTTGTGTCAGGATTCTCTATCCATTGAGATGAAGCAAGGTGGCCAATTTTCACTTGATTGAAAAGTCAATTTTTGACCCCTCAGGGTTTGACTTTCTGCCCGGGGTCTGCATTTCCGGCTTTTCTGGCAGCGCAAAAATGAGGTGCTTACACTCAGTTGCGTTAGAAACGTATTGAAGCCCTATATCCAATGACATAGGGCTAAGCACCTGGCTCGGGGGTCGGCAAAAAGTCAACTTTCGGCTCCCCCTCGAATTTGACCGGCTCATAGATCCTTCATCCGAACTCCGATTCCAGCAAACTCAGTTGCGCTGGAACCGTGTCAAGATTCTCTATCTATTGAGATAAAGCAAGGTGGCCAATTATCACTTGATCAAAAAGTCAATTTTTGACCCCTCAAGGTTTGACTTTTTAGCTGGGTTTTGCATTTCTGGCTCTTCCGGGAGCGCAAAAATGAGGTGCTTATAGCTGCCCCTCTTTGCCGGAGTCACCTTGCGGATGAACGGCAAAGAGAAAAAGAATCTCGTTTTTGCGCTTGGCATTTCTGTCGACATGGTCGACGAGCTGAAGCGTCCAAATGATGTGGAGTCACTTCCTGGCTTCGGAGTTTCCTTGCCCTTTGCTTTCCGGGTTCTTGTAGGGCAACTCTTCAGCGATTAGATTTAAGTTTGAAAGAGATTAGATTGGATTTGAGCTCGCCGACCTGTTTCGGCGTTGATGCCAGACACTTGACAATATTCTTTTCTTATTGTTTGTTCCATTAAAGCTTTTAGGTGACTTCAGACTTTTGATCCATTTTGTGTCTTTTACTTGAAGTTTTGAACAGTTTTTTTTTTTGCCGAGAGTTGGTTAAGAAGGTGGGACGAATGAGGAATGGAGGAAGGAAGGGAAGAGAAGGAGGTGCTGCTGCTGGTGAGGAGGTGCTTCCAGCGCTGTCTGGTGCCTCAAGGGAGCTCACACACTGCCTTATTCTATTTACAAAAGTGTGAAATCAAAAATTACAAAAGAGCCACCATGCCCGATGATATCTTCATTTATGCTCATTTTTCTTCATGTCTTGCCATTCCTTCTTCTGCAGCACTTTCTAGTTGGTTTTCCCTTTTGGGATGAGGTAACGGCCTCTTAGTTTGGAGTGACTACCACTGGGGATTAGTCGGGATCTCTTCCTCCTTGCCCTTTCTCTTGGGTCGGGTCTTGTTTCTGACAGGCGTTGGAGTTCCCTTGGGAAGGGTGCTCTGCTGGGGATGAGTGGGGTCCCTCACGCCGTCACTTTTTTCTTTGTAAGGTCTTTTCCTTTCTGCTTGGGCACGAGGTCCTCATGTTCATCCAAACTTCTGTTGAATACAAGAAAACTCCACCATGGATTGGCGTGAGCTTGCTTTGTCTTCTTTTTGCTCTTCTTCGAAAAGCCGACCTCTTTAGACTGGGCGAGGCTTGGGAAGATTACATCATCGGGCATCACCCTCTCTTATTGTTAGAAAGAACTCCACTGGGGATTTGGGGATCTCGCCCTTCATTTGTTGAAAGCCTTCCACTGGGGATTTTGGAGGGTATTATACTCCGTTTACTGAGGGAACTCCACTGGGAATTTAGGAGAAGATGTCCGTCATCCCACTTTTGCTGTACCTGTGAAGGCGGAAAAAGACAACATGTTAGCCGTGGAATAGCTGGGGAATGCAAAACACTTCTCTTATTCTCTTCTTGCTCTAAGCTTTTTGCCCATTGCAGCTAGAAGTGGCCTCTGCCAAGGTTAAGAGATTATTAACTCAGGTTAGTAGCCCAATGTGGAGCTCAAAACAATTAAGCAGAACAATTATAAAGAAGACAGGTGTGTCAGTGTGTGCCTGTGTCTGCAATATCAAAGAAATTTCCAAGGTCAGATGGGACTTGTAGTGCTTGGTATTTTCAGTAGCATTGTCATCACAGGCCACTGTGAAGTCTTTGACTCAGGCGCAACCTGCCGGTCTGAACCCCTCAGATCTGTGCATCTTTCTCAATTTACCATCTGCCACTGTCATTACCTTTTCTGTACCTTTCTCTGCTCAATCTAGATGTGCCTGGTTCTTTTTCTCTTTCTCTTCTCTCTTTTTTTTTTTTTTAGGATTGATGGCCACACAACGCCCTTTTTTCGGGTTTTCGCTATGTCCAGCCTTTCTGGGAAACTCTGAATTCCATCATTGCAGATGAACGCAGACTCACCTGTTTGCCCCGATCATTCTATTTGGGATCCGAGAGGTCTTAGAGATAAGATGAAATGTAGGCTTGGTCTCGGTTATGAAAGAAAGGATAAGTGGCTCAAAAAAAGCTTATTTATTTGGGTTTTCAAAGTGTGCTACTTTTATTATTGTTGGGACTTAAATCCTGGCTTATTTGCATCTCTATTTTTGTTGGGAAAACATTTCCCCATTTTTTCTGTTTCTTTCTTTTTCTAAAAATTTTTTTCTTTTTGAGATTTTTCTGGGCAAGAATGCCTTGTTTCTTTTTGCTTTGCCAAGAATGCCCTGTTTGATGTGTAGAACACTTGCAATGGGTTGAAAGAATTTTAAGGCTCAAAATGGTTTAACTAGGGGAGAATTTAAGGTATTTGGAGGGATTTACCGTCTAAAGGAGAGTCAAGGATGGCCTCTCTTCATTTCCCAATCGGAATGATCTTAGGCGTAGTACAGTTTGACTGCGTCTACGTTTATCGGCTCGGGAAAAATTACCCCATCCATTTCTTGGAGGATAAGTGCTCCTCGGGACAGAACCTTGTGGACTATGAATGGCCCTTCGTAGTTTGGCTTGAATTTCCCTCTGTTGTCCTCTTGATGAGGAAAGATTCTCTTCAGTACAAGATCTCCCACTTTGAAATGTCGTGGCTTCACCTTCTTGTTGTAGGCTCGCGCCACTCTCTGTTGATAGAGCTGGCCATGGCACAAAGCCTTGATCCTCTTTTCATCCAACAATTGCAACTGGTCAAATCTAGACTCTTCCCATTAGACGTCACTGATCTCAGCTTCCTTTAGAATCCTGAGTGACGTAATCTGTACTTCCACGGGGAGGACTGCTTCCATTCCGTATACCAAGGAGAACGGGGTTGCCCCGGTCGATGTTTTAATCGACGTCCGATAGGCGTGCAGTGCATAAGGCAGCTTCTCATGCCAGTCTCTGTAGGTGACCATCATTTTCTCGAGTATCTTCTTCAAATTCTTGTTGGCAGCCTCTACTGCTCCATTCATCTTGGGCCGGTATGCCGTGGAGTTTAGATGTCTGATCTTCAGGTCTCCTCACATCTTTTCCATGTCCTTATTATTCAGATTCTTTGCATTATCAGTGATGATCGCTTCGGGCATGCCATAGAGACAGACTATATTATTCCTGATGAACTTGAGCACGTGAGATTTCTTCACATCCACAAAGGACATGGCCTCTACCCATTTGGTAAAATAGTTGATTGCCACTAAGATGAACCAGTGCCCGTTTGAAGCCTTCGGATGGACTTGGCCTCTCATGTCGATACCCTAGATAGCAAATGGCCAAGGCAATGTCATGGAATACAGTGTATTTGGCGGTGCGTGTATGTTATCGGCATAAATCTAGCACAACTGGCACTTCCTAACGTGAGCGTAGCAGTCCACTTCCATGGTCATCTAGTAATAGCCCATCCTTAGGATCTTCCTTGCTAACATATGCCCATTCATGTGTGCGCCGCACAACCCTCCATGGACTTCCTCGACCAATTTTTGCGCTTCATTTTCTCTGACACATATCAACAAGGAGTCATTGTATGACTTCTTGTACAGCCTACCTCCACTGTAGAAGTATTGCCCTGCCAACCTCTGGATAGTTTGCTTCTCTGCAGCCGAGGCACCTTCTGGAAGAATCTGGTCCCTTAAGTATCTCTCGATGTCCGCGTACCAAGGCTCTTCTTCGAGTGTGCTTTTCTTGACACTAAAGCAGTAAATAGGATAGCGCTGAATTTCTATCTCCAATGGTTGCACCCAAGTATCATTTGTGATGGTGGCCATTAATGCCAGTGTGGCTAGCGCATCTGCAAATCGATTCCCGTCTCGTGGCATGTAATCAAATGTCACGCTTTCGAATTGCTCTTCCAATTCCTTGACTTGTTCTTGGTATGACACTAACTTCACATCTCTGGTCTTCCAGTCTCCCATCACTTGGTAGATGATAAGACTAGAATCACCGAACACTTTTAGTTCTTGTATGCGCATCTCGATTGCTGCTTGCAAGCCTAACACACATGCTTCATACTCGGCCATGTTGCTAATGCTATCAAACAGGAGTTTTGCTGCTATCGGGTGATGAACACCATCTGGGGAGATTAACACTGCTCCGATCCCCTTTCAATTTACATTGACTGCCCCGTCAAAGAACATCTGCCATTGGGTTTCTTCTGTATCATATGCAGACTCTGTACACATCACATCTTCGTCCAGGAAGTGAGTCAGAAGTGGTTGGTAGTCAAGTAGTGGATGCCCTGCCAAGTGATTTGCCATAGCTTGCCCTTTTATCGCCTTTCTAGTCATGTAGACAATGTCGTACTTGGACAAAAGGACTTGCCACCTGGCGACCTTGCCAGTGGAGATCGGCTTCTCAAAGATGTACTTTAGGGGATCGAGATTTGAGATCAACAAGACTGTGTGACTGAGCAAATAGTGCCGGAGCTTCTGAGCTACCCAGACCAAGGCGCAACACATCTTCTCAAGCACTGTGTACCTGACTTCAAAGTTGGTTAATTTCTTGCTCAAGTAATAGATTGCTTGTTCTTTCTGTCCTTTCTCATCGTGTTGTCCTAGCACACATCCCACAGCCGTCTCTGAGACTGTCAGATACATAATCAATGGTCGTCTTGGGATTGGTGGGACCAACGTCGGCGGACTCATCAGATAGGCCTTGATCTTATCAAATGCTACTTGGAAGTCTTCATTCCAGACAACAGGATTATCCTTTTTTAACAGTTTGAATATAGGCTCACAAACAGGAGTCATTTGCGCGATAAATCTACTAATGTACTGCAGCCTGCCCAAGAGCCCTTTCACTTCCTTTTCAGTTGATGGAGGAGGCATCTCCAGAATTTCCTTTGCTTTGACAGGGTCAACCTCAATGCCTCGCTTGCCCACTATGAAGCCGAGCAGCTTTCCTGAAGTAACTCCAAACATGCACTTGTTTGGATTGAGCCGGAGCTTGTGCTCTCTGAGCCTATCGAACATTTTTCGAAGGTTCACCAAGTGGTCTTCTTCTTCCTTAGACTTTGCAATCATGTCGTCCACATACACTTCCATCTCTTTGTGCATCATGTCGTGGAATAGCAAGGTCATTGCACGCTGGTATGTAGCACCTGCATTTTTTAGTCCAAACGGCATCACGCGGTAGCAGTAAGTGCCCCAATGCGTGATAAAGGATGTTTTCTCCATATCCTCAGGTGTCATCCTTATCTGGTTGTAACCAGAGAAGCCATCCATAAAAGAGAACATTGAATGCGTTGCTGTATTGTCAACCAGTACATCGATGTGCGGCAATGGGAAGTCGTCCTTCGGACTTGCTCTATTCAGATCTCTGTAGTCAACGCACATCCTGACTTTCCCATCTTTCTTGGGAACTGGCACGATGTTGGCTAACCACTTCGGATAGTGAGTTACTTGTAAGAATCTAGCGTCCAACTGCTTGGTGACCTCTTCCTTGATCTTCAGGGCCCATTCCAGTTTCGTGCTCTTGAGCTTCTGTTTCACAGGTATGGCCTCAGATTTTGTTGGTAACCGATGCACAACCAAGTCCGTGTCTAACCCGGGCATATCCTCGTACGACCATGCAAACACGTCAGAATAAGATTTAAGAAAATCAATCATTTGTTTTCTCAATAATGGTGACAGCTTTTTACCAATTTGGAGGATCCTTGGTTGTGCTACTTCACCTATGTCAATTGGCTCTGTTTCCTCAATGTTGGCCTGGGGACCCTTTTCATGCCTTTCCAATGCAAGTTGGAATTCCAGAGGGGTTTCCCATGACTCATCATCGTTCTCATGCTCGAAAGGCTTACAGGGGACGATATCTGAATCTTCTCGCTGCGATGGGAAAGTGCCCCAATCTGACTTGTTGAGTTCTTGCTCGTTTTCAAGATTGGACACTGGCTCATGCATTTCATTTATTATTGCCATCTGCACTAGCTTTTCAATTTCTTTTTGTTCTTTTTGTTCAATTATGGCAATCTTATTACCTATCCCGTGCCCCAGATCTTCCAGGTGTGCGTCGGGATTGACACTAAGATTGCGATGCTCAAGTTGCTTATTTTTGTTATTTTTATTTTCAAACAGATGCAAGTAGTAGGAAGCATTCAGATATTTATTGAAAATTTCAGTAGTACCTACAACAGAAATTTCAGAGGTAGTAGAAACCCCCTTTGGGATAGTAGCTTTGCTGATAGCAAAAGGCACGGTGCTCCAATTCTTCAGTGGTGCCCCGTCTTCCTTGTTGATAGCAATTGTCTTCTTTGGTTCTCCAGCCAGCACCATGTTGGTGCTGTTGTCAGATGAGATGTAGATGGGATCATTTGCTGTGCCCGCTGCTGGCTTGTTCTCGCTTCTCTCTGATCTGGGAGTGCTGTCTGATGATACCCTTACCCATCATCCACTGAGGGGGATTGCCATCGGTATCTCGTCCTCAGGTGGCATACAGGCGATGGTGACTCCATTGGCCGGGTCAGCCCTAGGTGGTGCAAATGCTATGGGTATTCCGGTCGGTATCCCAGGCACAGTAGAAGAGTAAAACGTGAAGAGAGAGCTAGGGGAAAGGGGAACAGGTGGATCCCTAGAATAGAACCCCATATCTGTTTTTCTCCTTTTTTCTAGAATAAAGCCTTTGATTGTGTTTGTGTACCCAAACCTATCTCCAAGTACCTCAAGAATCCTCTCTAGCCGTAAAACGTGAAGAGAGAGCTAGGGGAAAAGAGAACAGGTGGATCCGTAGGGTAGACCCCCATGTGCTCAAATCTGGGAGATATGGCTGCTTTTGATATCCTGGTCATGTTTTAATGATTTTATTTTATATCTGGATGAATCCTATGAGTTCATGATGATTATAGCATGAGATCTCCACTTTTGTTCTAAAATTTGGATTTTCACCACTTTTGCACCTACAGCACTGATTTTTGTGGTTTTAGGCTAAGATCCTGGATCTATCATGATCAATATGGTAGATCTGGATCCAAAAGCCTAAAATTAAATTCTTGGGTTTCATGATGTGGTTTTTAAGTTGTTTTTCATTATTGAGAGAAGACCCTACGGTCTCAGTTCTCCCCTTTTGATGTTCTTCATCAACGTGGGTATTTTTTGTTTTTATTTTCTGATTTAATGTGAAATTTGGGCTATATCTATGTCCTGGACTGTTCAAGTTCAATTTTGAAATATTTTATAAAAATCATATTTTTCTAGATTTCTAGAATTGGACTTAAAGCCAGATTTTTGGATTTTTCACTTTAGATTGATTTTATTTGATTTTATCTAAATTTTGTTTTAATCATGGAACCCTAGGAATGTTATGATCATATTTGAAAGTTCTGGATCAATCAGGCTATTCGTATGAAAAAACCATACAGTTTTGTCTTTTTTGTGATTTTTTGTGATTTTTATAGCAAGCCTTTTTTTTCTTCATTTTAACATGAACAAATACCTGGCAACCACCTTGTGTGGATGAATAGGGGTGCCTAACACCTTCCCCTGTTCATAACCTAATCCCCTTACCCATCTCTGGTTGTTTTTTTAGAGGGTTATTTTTACCCTAAATTTGCCTTTTGTGCTTATTTAATATTTTGGTGTCCATTTACACCTAAATTGAATGGTGGCGACTTTGTGTTTTCAACCAATCCCGCGTGATGATCAGGAAGTCATTGAATGAATGATTTTTTCCCATGTCTCACAGGAGGCACCCTTGAACTGCCCACGGATGCATTCGAGATCTGGGGTCTATCCTGGATCTGGAGTCCACTGGAACTGGCCACTCCTTCTCTGCATGGAGGGGACAGGGAGTCGCTGATCCATCCACACTGCATTGGGTTCCATGGCCCCGTGACTTCTTCACTGCTTTGCGCTTCATCCTCAATAATACAGATGTAGACGTCTGTATTCTCCTTAACCTCAAGTTCTTCCAGCAGAGTGTTCTCTCCGACAACTGTAATTGCTGTCGATTGGGTTCTCATTTGAAGCTGCACCTTCACTGTCTGCCCTGGTTGGCCGATCAGTACTGAAGGGTCGGACTGCCCAGTACCTTGATCACAACTCACTTGATTTGCCGTCATGCTAGTGGAGGCCTTTAAGTGATCTGGGAGAGGATTGGTGGTCACGCTGGCTGCTGGAGTCTGAGCGGGTGGTGCCGGAGGTCGACCGTGATGTGTTTACTGTCAATCAGGTCCCGGATGTCGTGTCTTAGATCCCAGCACCGATTGGTGTGGTGCCCTGGAGTACCAGAGTGGTACTCGCACCGCTCTGTTGCATTATAGCTTCTAGTGTTGACCAGTTGAGGATTCGGAGGTTTGACTTGCACACATCCCTTCTTTAGCAAAGTTGGCAGTAACTCTGCCGGTGCATACGGGAGTGGAGTGAAAACCCGTTTCATCCTAGCCTCTATCTCTTCTCTCGTCCTTCTTACCCCTTGGTAAGCTGCCTGCCCAGTCCCTTGAGGTGCCATTGCCTCTGGTCCTTGAGAGAAATGGTAGGGTTGTGTAGGGTACACATAGTTGACCGCATGCTGTTCCTGCCTCCTGGGCTCCTGCCACTGGCTTCTACTGGCTTGTCCTGTTATTGGCCTTCTGGGCGCAGAACTCTGCCCACTGCCGTCAATCTTTCCGGCTCTTACTGCAACTTCAATCCAATCTGCCGTCAGGATTAGGTCATTGAAGTTCGACGTACTCTGCCCCAGCAGCAAAGTGAAGAAAGGCTGACCCAATGACGCAATAAACAACGATGTCATCTCTTGTTCCAGCAACGGCGGCTGTACCAATGCTGCCAATTCTTTCCAGCGCTTGGCATATTCTCTCACTAACTCCTGGCTCTTCTTAGCCAGCCTTTGCAATTCTGCCCTGGTTTGTACAATCTGACTGTTCAGGCAGTACTGCTGGATAAAGACTGCTGCCAGGTCATTCCATGTTTTTATCTTAGCTTGTCCAGATTCAAGAACCAAGAATAAGCCGCCCCAGTTAACGACTTCTGAAAGAACTACACCATGATCCGTTCTTCCTTGGCGTACCGGTACATGTCACCAGAATAAGACCTCAGATGGTTTAGTGGGCAACCCGTGCCGTCAAACTGGTGCAAATCTGAGCACTTGAGCTTTGCCAGGAGCTGAATGTCAACAAAGAAGTAGAGGTTTTCTTGCGTAGCCTCGCTCTGCACTGTACTGGGTTGGAGCTGTTTGAGAAACTCTCTCATGGTGGCCAGTTCTGCTTTGTTTTCTTCTCTTACTGCTACCAATTTTCCCTCAAACTGCGCTTCCTGGGTTCTGTACCAGTCTTCGTCATCCTGCCCCAGATGGACAGGTAAAACTGATCCTGCTGTGGTATGTGGAACGGAGCTACTGGTGGTCGCGGTGGTGGTGCCATGGGAGAGGGATGTACTGGATGCGGTTGTGGCGCCACCTCTGCCGGTGGTGGGAACTGTGGCTACGGCTGGTAGGCGGCCGGCACTACTGGGGGGACTTGCTTCAATTCCATTAACTCTGCCATTAGTTCCTGGATGACGGAACCCATACTGTCGATCCTCTGTTGCATTTCATTCACTACTTGTGCATGGCTAGATTCTGCCGGATGTTGCCCCGGCGGTGTCTGCTCTCCTGGCTAATCCATATCGAGTCTTTTCCTTGATCTTAGCAGGTACGGACTTCTGGAAGCAATTTTGGTACCTGGTGGACAATTAACGGGCATTAGTGCAATTTTACACAAATTGGTTACACAAATTTATCTAATTGAATTCCTTCATTTGCTTATTTTTGTTTTCTGACATGCTTTGACTAACTGACCTATTTTAGCTGCCCGGGGGCAACAAGGACAGAGAACCTGATTTCTGGGAGCTGATCTATTTTAGCTATCCTCAAGCAACCGGGGAAGAGAACCCTAATGAATTTTGAAGACTGATCTATTTTTGCTGTCCTAAGACGACCGGGGAAGAGAACCATAATGACCAAATCTATTTTAGCTACCCGCAGGTAACTGGGAGAGAGAACCCTATTTTTTCTGAAAGCTGATTTTTCTGAAAGTTGATCTATTTTAGTTGCTTAGGAGCGACTGGGAAATAGAACCCGGTTTGACTGGTCTATTTTAGCCACCTTGGCAAGGGAACAGAACCTGGGGTTAAATTGATCTATTTTAGTTGTTTGGGCAAGGAAGAGAACCTTCAATTTAGGGCATTTTTTCTGAGCTCATTATCACAGTGTTGGACCACGCATGGTCACAAAAAGGGGCTGAAAAACAGCACTTAGGGTTGCCTTAACCAAATCCTGACTCATTCGTCGGTGGTCTTGGCGATACAAAGATTCGGCTAGTAGTACCCGGAAGCTCCGTAGCCAATATCCGATTCACTCATCGGCGGCTTTGGTGTCACTAAAGGGGGTAGGCTATGCCAAGACGCTCCTCCACCAATCTCCGACTCATCCGTCGGCGGCTTCGGTGCCCTAAGAATTCGGCTAGTAGTACCCGGGCGCTCCACAGCCAATATCCGATTCACTCACCGGCGGCTTTGGTGTCACTAAAAGAGGTAGGCTATGCCAGGACGCTCCTCCACCAATATTCGACTCATCCATCGGCGGCTTCGGTGCCCTAAGAATTCGGCTAGTAGTGCCTGAAAGCTCTGCAGCCAATATCCGATTCACTCACCGGCGGCTTTGGTTTCACTAAAAGGGGTAGGTTATGCCAGGATGCTCCTCCACCAATATCCGACTCATCTGTCGGCGGCCTCGGTGCCCTACAGGTTTGACCGAATGATCTTGGAAAGATACAGACGGGTGTAATCTAAGCTCAAAGTCTTGGGTGCTTTTAACACTTGCTGGGTTTCACGATCTCAATGAGAGAGATGCAATCAAAGGAAATTAGGTGGTCTCAGTGACTAAGGATATTGTAATTATCTCAGAAGAGGTGGTCTACTAGAGACCGAGTTGCCCTACTTTGGAGGGAATTAATTCTTTTATTTCAAATTCTTGTTTTGTAAAGTTCGAACAAACATAGCAGAGTGAAAATAAATTCATGCTTTAATCAAAAAGTGCCGCTGTTGCACAAAGTACATCATCATTAATAACAAAATACAACAAAGCTACAGTCTAGCTAGGTTGGTCATTATCATAGTGGGAGGACACGTCTTGCCTCCTCAAGGCTCGTGATGTGCCTAAATTTTATACATGTTTTGTCATATGTTTACTCTTAATTTTATGCTAGTTGGTGTTTAATTTGCCTATTTATTATAGTTTTTATGTATTTTTGTTTATTGTTGTTTAGGAATAAATAAATTGAAAGAGTCAAGAGATTGAGGAAGGGATCTACAAGATATTCTCAGAATTTTCAAATGAGCAAAAATTCTCTTCATCAAGAGAATAGGAAACTTTAATTTCCTGAGTTCCAGAAACATCCTTCAGTGTTTTGAGCATAACTTGATCTAGAGAGCTCCAATAAGGGCAATCTTGGTGTCTATTGAAAGCTAAGAGAAGGCCCTACAAATTTAATGTTGAAGACTTTCCCAAAAACGGTCATCTTGATGGAGAAAATTGAGAATTAATATTAGAAACGGAAAACAGCTATTTTCATAATTCAATTTTGGAAAAGAAGTAAAAGGGGTTTTTAAAGCAAGGAAGGAAATTTTATATAATAGTTACACAAGAGTGGAGGACATCTAGAGCTTAGAAGAGAGGAGTTTTTCACCATTGGAGAGGATTGGAAGCTTGGAGGAAGAAGAAGAAAACAGAGGCTGAATTGGAGTTTGTCGATAACTAAAATTCTCGATCTACATACAGTTTCCCTCTTAACTTTCTCATCTTCTCTTTGTCCAATTTTCATTATGAATTTCAGAGATTTTTTAGTTTGTTTGGATTCAATTATGAGCTAATTTCTATTTCTAAGGCTCCGATGTAATCGCTCCATGACAATTCTGAATCCTACTTCTACTTACTCATGATTTTATTATTCTTTTTGAGTATACATAATTAAGTTTAATGCTTTCAATTATCTGGCCAATAGTTAAATGATTTGTTATGCATGTTAATTTGGGAGATGATGCATGTAGTTTAGCTTCGTTTGATGTATGCCATCAATTGAACGAAAGACAGAAATGTGCCAATGTGATTCATGCGGTTTGTTTTTGTGGGATATTATTAATCTTAATGTACTCAATTGCTTTTAAATTCGCATAAACATATCGCGGCTTATCGCATGTTGGGTAATTCTAATTCTACTCGGGGAAAGGGTTTTAGATATATTTTAAATATTTCGCCGTCAAATAGGATAATAATTGATTAATTGCTCGGTTAGGATTTGGAATTGGATTGGTTTGATGAATCGGATGCCTTAGTGTTTTTTTCTTGGGTGAAATATCCTTTTTTTTTTAGTGTTTGGTCAAGTCCTTATTTTTCGATTTAATTTTTATTGTTTTCAATTTTTCAAATTCAAAACATCCCACTTTTCTTGATTTTCAAATAATTTAGAATTAGAACAATTTCGATAGCTAATAGGTAAATAGTCCTTGTGCGTTCGACATTATTTTCATCACTATATTACTTGTTACAATTTCGTGCACTTGCGAATTTTCACAACAAGTTTTTGGCGCCGTTGCCAGGGACTATTTATTTTCTATTACTTTTGATATCATCTAGTTCTAAGTTAATTTGATATTTCTTTATTTTAGCCTTAATTCTTAATTTTGTTTTATTTTTCTTTTCAGTTGTTTCGGGTTGTTCATGAAACGTAGTTGAAGCTTGGAGTTAGTACCTTTTGATCCTGAAATTGAACGCACCCTTCGTTGTGTGAACAAAGAGAAGAAGGAGAATTCCACAACTGAAAACGAAGCAATGAAAAATCAACTTGGAAACATAACTTTGGGAGATTATGATGTTCCCTTGGTCACCAGAGCTACCTCTAGCATTAGACGACCTGCCATTCAAGCCAATAACTTTGAGATAAAGCCAGCTATTCTTCAAATGGTGATGTCAACGGTGCAATTTTGTGGCATGCCCCATGATGATCCAAATGCACACATAGCTAATTTTCTGGAGTTATGTGATACTTTCGAACATAATGGAATTTCTAATGATGCTATTAGATTGAGGCTCTTTCCATTCTCCCTCCAAGATAAGGCAAAGGCATGGTTGAATTCACTTCCACCATTAACCATAACTACATGGGACGATTTGGCTAAGAAGTTTCTAGCAAAGTTCTTTCCCCCAACCAAAACCGTGAAGATGCGAAATGATATCACCACCTTTGTCCAATTTGATATGGAGTCTCTCTATGAAGCTTGGGAGAGGTATAAAGAATTGCTTAGAAAGTGCCCACATCATGGACTTCCTGTTTGGATTCAAGTGCAAACCTTCTATAATGGTTTGCAACCCACAACACGTACAATGATTGATGCGCCAACTGGAGGGACTTTGATGAAGAAATCACCAGAAGAAGTATATGATTTGGTGGAGGAGATGGCAACTAACAATTACCAATGGCCAGTGGATAGAGTGACACCAAAAAGAACTCAGGGAGCTCATGAAATTGATTCTTTTTCTACTTTAGCTACTCAAGTTGCAACTTTATCTAAGAAATTAGATAAAATCAATGTAAATGTCATTCAATCTGCTAATGCAATTGGTGAATTTTGTGCAGGGAATCATATGGGGATAGATTGTCAAGTGGGAAGTCCATTCGCCAACAATAGTTCGGAGCAAGCAAACTTTGTGTCGAATTACCAACGACAAAACAACCCTTACTCCAACACTCACAATCCAGGATGGCAAAACCACCCAAATTTCTCATGGAGCAACTCGCACAATGTTTCCAAGCCTCCACCGGGTTTTCAAAATCAGCAACAAGAGAAGAAGCTGAATACGAAGGAGGTAATGGTACAATTTATGGCAAAGGTGGATGCTAGATTTCAAGATCATGACATTGCTCTAAAGAACAATGAGAACATTATGCGGAGCATTGAAAGGACGGTTGGTCAATTGGCAAAATTATTGTCCGAAAGACCTCAAGGGTCATTTCCAAGCACCACGAAAAATAACTCGAAAGAGCAAGTGCAAGCCATTTCCTTAAGGAGTGGAAGGGAGCTTAATGTACCGGAGAAAATGCATGGAAAAGAGAAGCAAACTATGAGAGCTATGGTGCAGGAAACTCAAGGCCAGGGTGCTCTTCCTAGTTCTGAAGGCCAAGACATCGAGGCCACAGCACCCACATTCAAGGCTGTGGTGCCCACCCTTATTCAGGGCTGATCTGGCCGGCTTTCGTCTGATTTAAAAGACCAATCTGGACTTAAAGTGCTTCCAGCAGACTCTAATGGGTCAAGACCCATAGCTTACAGGACTCCATGCATGGATCTAGGGTGGCTCCCCTAATCAAAGTTAGGTTAGCTTCCTAAATTAGAGCTGAGGTAGCCCAGAATCTAGGGTTTACTCAATTTGATGCAAAAAAGCGGGGGTTGTTGCCCCTAATGGACTCTGGATTTTATTCCAATTTTACTCCTCTTGTATTCATCATTCTCATCACCCTCACATGCACAACGCGTGGTTCATTTAGAAACGTTAGGTGGGGAAAGATACCCAGCCTGAGACATAGGCCTATGAGGGTCTGGACCAGTACTGGATCCTTGCATGTCACGACAAGAAACCTGTGGTGCTAATGCTCCAAAAAACTGGGGGGATGGGTTTACCCAGCTTTCCCCGGCAAGCCACAGGAGCGTAGGTGCTAATACCATCCCAAAGATCAGTTCAAAGGAATAAGAAGGGTAGGCTGCTAGAGAGGTCTAAGTCTTGGTAAAGAAGATGCAATATCCGCTCTCATTCATTCTGGGTCAGATCATCCACACAGCCTCCCTCGTGCGTGTCACCCCACGCAGTTTATCGCACAAAAGCGGAAAATTAAATCCATCCATAGTGTGGTGGCGTGCCCGTGTGTGCAGTTAGGCTGCGTGCTGTGTCTAATCGGGTGAGTTCTGCCTGGATTTTGTTGAAAAAGGGATTTTTACCATCTCATATAGTAAGGTGCAGAATAGGCACGCAATACGATGTTCCGGGAGAATCCCCAGGTAAGTGAAGGGTCACAGGGGACCGCATAAATTCCACTTGCCTTCAGCAATTATCGTGTCCCTTTGACAGGACTCCCCAGAACACGTAATTACGTGTATTCTGCATCTTACTAGAAAAGATAGTAAGAATCCTAAATGTCAACCAAATCCCTCTTACGCTGACTCAATCAAACCAGAGATTCTGGGTTTGATCCCCAGTGGAGTCGCCAGGCTGTGTACGCGTCGGAAACGTCGCACGGGAAAATTCGGAGTCGCCACCGCCTGATGGGGTGCAGGCGGACACCTGGGTGCCTAAGTTAGTCTATTGGGCTGGTCTGCGGCTTGAGATTCTGAGAAACGTCTCGGTTGCGGTCTGGGGAAGTCTGTGGACACCCCAGACCACCCTGTCGGATGACGGGTCCCGTGGGTTCCCTGGTTTGAGTCAACTCATTTGGGTTCTCACCCAATTCATAATCAAGCATGCAACTCAGTTAAGTCTGTTGGGACCACCAATGTGGTGCAGGTCCCTTTAATTGTTTTTATCTTGCTTAATTTGGTAATCTGAGTCTGATTGGGTGGGCCCCATTTGGAAGGTCCACGGTGTCCTTGGTGGGCTTAGTCAAGCCCATGTACCTTTGGTGGGCCTCGGTCTAGCCTGAGAGGCCCTTTGGGCTTAGGTTAAATGAATTGATTTTACTTAATTGTTCAAACTGGAGGTTTAAGTGATTTACATGCCAAAGTGGGTCGGCATTGGTTTGCGGGCCCTTGGATGGACCCCCATGATGGTTTGCCCAAGTATTTTTTAGTTTATCTTGTTAAAATTTGCCAAAGTGCACTAGACATTGGGCTTGGGGCCCGTGGTCCATTTTTGGGCTTGAAAGCCCAAATTCCTTGAAGCTTAGGGTTGCACCCTTACTCGGTTCGGTTAATGGGCTTGGCTGGCCCGATAGGCCCTAGCCCTTGGTCTTGGCCAAACCATGCAATTCAAACACGTCAATTTCACAAAACAAGGTTCGGGTGGGCCGCATTGGGTTTGGCCCATCCGATTTGATTAGTTAATTTCACTTAGCATGCTTAGGTTGCATGTTTAAATTCCTTTACGTTTGTCAGGCTTGGTTGGCCACGTTTGAAGGCCCACTAATGTTCCGAGTTGAACCGGCGGTCCAAGTCCCATGTCCACCCAGAAACCCTATTGGTTCGCTTGGTTTACTCAAAATATCCTTCCCATGCATCTACAATTAAAGAACACACAAAATAGCATTTTTTGGGGATTTCACAAGTGGGCTGGCTCTTGGGCTTCACATGGACTTTCTACCAATTGTGTGGGCCCCGGGGAGGCCCACATTGGTTCAAGTGTGGGGGGGAGCATCCTTTAGCTCCCTTTTGGGGTTTCTTAACAAAACAAGAGGTGGAGAAGATGACATGGGGGCTGCTGCCTTCCACTTCTTTCCGGTAACATGACAGCAGCAAGGTAGGGGTCTTGGCACCCCTACCTGGGTGTTTTCACTTCATCCATCAAAGACATACCAACACCCAGCAACTAAGCATCCTGTACTACAATAACATAACACCAGCACCAAAATATAGGACCATGGAACAACAATAATAAATAAAACAACAGCAGCTAATAGGAGAGGGTTAGGCAATTGCAAGGTGAGTGAGGGATGCATGAGGTTTGTGGGGAGGGGCTGCCTTCATGCAAGGTTCTAATGGGTTGGTTTTAGGAGCCTAGGCAGGTGAGTAAACCAGCTAGGAACAGCCGCTGTTCCAGGGAACTTAGACATGCAAAATCAGCAAGCATAGAGGAGGTAAGGGGATCAAGCTCGCATGCTCAATACAGCAAGTCACGTGAAAAAGAAAGCATGCTCTCATATCTGGAAACAGTGAGATAAAATAGAGAAATGGCATATGCACATACAGCAAATTAATGGGTTGGTCTTGGGGAGAGCATAGGCACTTAGGTAGGCTTTCTGGAGGTTTGGATCAGTAAAAACTCAACAATTGGTGTGCAGGGGCAAGGAAAGTGCACATGCACCTTGGTAGGCCAGCAGGAGTGTGCTGGACAGCACCCCACAGCGAGGGTTAGCTGCTGTCCAGAGGAGGGTTTCCATGCATGCCAACATCCGCAGATATAAAGGGGAATGGGAGCATACTCTTGTGCAAAACACAACAAGGAATGAGGGGTTAGGGGGACATGCTGATGCACCTAATCGATAACATATGGGCTTGTTAAAAAGGCAGTAGCAAAGCATGGGGTGGGGGAGCATGGTCATGGGGTTTACACATGCATGTACGCAAATTTATGAAACAAGTAGGCATGCCATGCATGCACCAAGTAAAAGAGAAGGAAAAATAAACAAAGTGACTGCTGTAGCTTCTAACATCAGCCCATGAAGGCCACACCATGGATAACAGTAGGGGTGATGGTTACATTTGTGCATGGTACTTGGGGGATCAGCTATGCAACAAGGGGACGAACCCCCTAGAATGACTACTGTCCTGGGGGTTTTGGACTTACTAAAACCAGCAAACATGAAAAGAGAAGGGTTCATGTGTATATGCATCAAACAGCAAGGAATGAGGGGGTAGGGGAGCATGACAGTGGACGAATAGGCAGCATATTAACACACCAAAGGAGAACATTCATGCCCAGCTCAAGTGTTCATGCACATACACCAAATATGGTCACAATGGATTGACATTTACGATGGAAATCAGCAACTCATATGCAAAAGAACTTGATCGAACACATAAGAAAGGCAAGGCAGAAATGTTCACAAGACCCTAGCATGCAAGACACTATAACTAGGGGGCCTCATGCGTACACAAATCAGCAACCATGTGCATGCGAAAATAGCATAGAGATGGTTGTACATTACCTGCAATTTTCAGCAGGGTCTAGGCCCAAGCTTTATGCTCAAAACACAACAAAAAAACACTTAGAGAAAGGGAGGAAAAGGGGGTTTATATGGGGGTACATGGGAGGAAGATGAGAGGAACACTCTCCTCATTTAAATGGGAATAGACCACTGCAGAGAACCAAAAAAAACAGCAGAGACGGCAGCAGCCTAAATGACCCAACAACATGTCGAAATACCCCTCATCCTCTCCAGTGGAACCTCACATGTGGTTCCTCTTACCTTGAAGACCCTCATGTCGTGTGGATGAAGAAAAAAAGAACAAAAATGCATGCTGGAAGATGCATTACAGTAAGGGTAAACAGCCCCTTTTCATTGGCTCAAGACATGCTCAACCTCATATATATAGTGTAAAACATAAAGGGGAACAATACCTGGGGGTGGGGAGACCCTTGTGCCGTGTATGGAGCTCCTTGAAAGCAAAACCAAGTGCTGGAAGCCTCTTCTCCAGTAGCAGCAGCAAAGTCACCTCCTTTTGGTGGGGAGTACTTGAAGAGGAAGAAGGGAGGGAAGGGTTAGAAGTAACTTGGGGTGGCCTAGGGAGGTGGTGGAGGCAAGGAGGGCTGAGAAGAAAGTGGTTCGGATGCACAAGGGAGGGGGAAAAAGCTCCAAGGCCAGCAACCCTCGGCCAGGGGGTTACTGGCCTTATTTATAGGCTTTTTTAATGTATCAGACCATATAGGTCGGATACACTAATCCTGAGTTTCACTTGTATCCAATATTAAATATCAGATACAAAACATAATAATTTGAAATTTTAATGCCGCTGCGAATTTGTCTGGGAATCGGCGTGAATCTCTCGGGCGGATCTCTTTGTATCCGATGAATAGTGTCGGATACACACAAAAGTATGTGTATCCGACATATTTGATCGGATACAAATAAAAAAATTACAGATTTTCCCCTCGACTTGATCGATTTGACACTTTTAGATATCTGCTGATTGCCCCTTGCGAATTTTGGTTTAGTCCCTGAGATATTTAGCAAGTTTTTGATTTTTAAAGATTGCCCCCAGAGATATTTTGCTATGTTTGTCGCCACGTGTGCAGTTTCTGGGTTTTGCTGCTCGGAAACTTCGACAGCTCATATCTTCTTCGTCCGAACTCCGATTTGGGCAAACTCAGTTGCGTTAGAAACGTATCAGAGCCCTATATCCAATGACATAAGGCTAAGCACGTGGCTCGGGGCTCAGCAAAAAGTCAACTTTCAGCTCCCCCTCAAGTTTGACCGGCTCATAGATCCTTCATCCGGACTCCGATTCCAGCAAAGTCAGTTGCATTAGAACCATGTCGAGATTCTCTATCCATTGAGATAAAGCAAAGTGGCCAATTATCACTTGTTCAAAAAGTCAATTTTTGACCCCTCAGGGTTTGACATTTTAGCTAGGTTTTGCATTTCCGACTCTTCCGGGAGCGCAAAAATGAGGTGCTTACACCAGGTAGATCAAAATATGGGCATTCGGTTGAAAATATAGCTTTAAGGTGTCAACCAACTTGGTTTTTGTACCCAAATTCTCCACCGATAGTTTTTCCTGGATTCGATCAATTCTATAAGTTGTATTTGAGTTATTTTGAGCTGCTAGAAGTGGTGGATTCCAACTTCGATAAAAAGGATGGATTTTGGAACAAAGGACGTGAATTTTACCTAAATTAACATCGAAAAGGGGACCTTAGGTGGATAATTCTTCAAAAAGGGGTTTCTACATGGTTTCAACCCTTGTAACACATTTATAACGGTAATTTTAGGCTGTTTGAGGTGATTGAATCTTTTAATTCCAGGTAGATCAAAATATGGGCATTCGGTTGAAAATATAGCTTTAAGGTGTCAACCAACTCTGTTTTCTTACCCGAATTCTCCTCCGATAGTTTTTCTTGGATTCGGTTGATTCTATAAGTTGTATTTGAGTTATTTTGAGTTGCTGGAAGTGGTGGATTCCAACTTCGATAAAAAGGTTGGATTTTGGAATGAAGGATGTGAATTTTCCCTAAATTAACATCGAAAAGGGGACTTTTGGTGGGTAATTCTTCAAAAAGGGGGTTCTACATGGTTTTAACCCTTGTAACACAGTTATAACGGTAATTTTAGGTTTTTTGAGGTGATTGAATCCTTTAATTCCAGGTAGATCAAAATATGGGCATTTGGTTGACAATTCAGCTTTAAGGTGTCAACCAACTTGGTTTTTGTACCCAAATTCTCCACCGATGGTTTTTCCTGGATTCGATCGATTCTATAAGTTGTATTTGGGTTATTTTGAGCTTCTTAAAGTGATGGATTCCGACTTCGATAAAAAGGTTTGATTTTGGAACGAAGGATGTGAATTTTCCCTAAATTTACATCGACAAGGGAAGGAAATAAAGAGGATTCTGGTGGAGGAAACAAAGAGGATTCTACGCATGTTTCCCATGTGGACAATGAAGCGCCCCAGATCCGGGTCTGCCCTATCAAGGCTCCAACCCGTACCCGAGACCTACTTATGGGCCCAAAAGAACCTGATAAACACAATTAACGTGGGCAATTACAGTATAATCATCAGAGTGCATAAGCAGAAAGAAGCATGGAATTAAAATTTTCAATATAACAAAAGGACACCTGTGTAATAACTCCAAAAGATAATATCTGTGGGTACAAAAAGGCAACTAAGACCTTTCCATTACTATCTCTCACATGAGCATTCATATACAAAGGTGATAATCTAAAGATAACTCCCAAATCTATAAATCCAAAAAAAATAGTTACATCCCATTTATAGTTTCTAAATAGTACAATAACATGAAGAGAACCCTACTACGGGTAGTAGAAGTCCCTGGGCTCGTGCTCAAGCTCACCTTCACTATCTGCCCCAGTATGTAGCTCACCAAGTGGATCTGAAAACAAATCCGGTAAAACAAAATGCGTGAGACTTAAAGTCCCAGTAAGTAGCAAACATGCATGAATGGAAACAGTTTATGTAATTCATATAACTTCATGAATAAAAGCAGTTTATGCAATTAATATTCTCAAGTCAAAGCATCTAAATAATATAACACATAAAATTGGCTCAATAGACCCAATCATTTACTACAAGTATATCTTGGTAGAACTCATAATGTAAAACAACCCTTTCGCATTAGTTACTAGAACCAATGCCTCATTCCGCAGACCAAGAGAGAGCACTCCATGCACAAACCCAGCCAACACTAACACATAGACTAGACTCACTGTGGACCCACACTAAGATCAACATTCACTTAGACAACTCACAATTCAACACAAACCAATCAAATCAATGAGTAAAACCAGTGCTTAAACCAAAGCCAAGTGAGATCTACATCGTCACTGGCATTCAACAAAAGGGCAAGTGAGATCTACACCGTCACTGCTAGTCAACCACAGCCAAGTGAGATCTACACCGTCACTTCAAATCACATAAAAAAAGAGCTCATCGTATCTTTACCAAAATCAAATCAATATTCACAATGCGTAAGAAATAACTAATAAGCACTTCACATCCAAAGTCAATTCACAGTAGAATACATACACCATAAAGTCCACAAATTATGTATTTGAGAAGTGGGATAGTCTTAGGATCCCCAATAAAATCACCATACCAAAAATCATCGGATTCCGGGACAAAAAGTTTCGGACCTAAAAAATATTCTAAGTCTGGTTAAAAACGTTGACTTTTGAGTATACAATTTTTCTAGACAAATCTACAAGGAGTTTCTAGCTCAATTTCTGGTTATAGTCTAATTGAGGGCAAACAACTCTTCTAGAATTTTATGGGCTTCTGAATCACTCATTTGGGTATCAAAATCAAAAAGTGGTCTTTGATGAAAATCGGGAAAACTGGAAATTTAGGCATAAACTGGAAAGTTGACTTTTTATTGGTTGAGAATTGGGCATTGGGAGTATTTTTAATGGTTCCAAATGGGGGGTAAAACCTTATTTACATATAAAGACTTAAGTAAATGGAGCAATAAATACACATGACATTTAGGTAAGGGATTAATCGCCCAGGGGCTGTGCAAGAGGCTTGGGTTGTTTGGAAAAGGGTTGGGGAAGAAAGGGATAAAGAACTGTCAAAACAAGGTCGACGATTAGGTAAGGGATTAATCACCCAGGGGTGATTAGCCCCAAGGTTCGGGCGTTAAGGCCAACGTGCGCACGCCCAAGCTTAAAACATGACCAACGTGCGCGCGTCCTCTTTGACATTCGCATGCCCAGGCTCGCGATTAGCCTCAGTGATTAATCCTGATTCGCAATTAGCTTTACAGTAACTGTTTTAGGTGTTTTTGGCTCTAGATTAATCGCCCAATTCCAAGGTTAATCGCCAGGTCGGGCTCTTATGAAATTTTGGCTATTTTCCAACACTAAACTCATACAAACCACATCCAACCCTTCCAATACCAAATGGGATGATTCTAAAACATCCCAACATGCTCAAGAACATCTCCCAACACAGGAATCCATCCCAAATCCTCATGAATGTAAATCCAACATATAAAACATCATTCAAGATACCAAACTCAAACCCTAATCTGAAATATAACCAATAGAGGTTGCAAATCCATGGCAATCAATAGAAAAATACACAATATTGTTATCAAACCCAAACCCTACGAATTTTGAAAGCAAAACCCCACGTACAAGTGATTTTCCAATTTATCCAAACCCTAGGAGAGAGAAGTACGAAAATCCGATAAATTCATTTTAGTTTGAAAGGGTTTACTACTTATTAATGGAGAAGAAAACTTCTCTTCAAGCTCTCCTCTCCTTCTTCTCCTTCCTCTTGAAGCTTTCAAGCAAGCTCTCACAACTTTCTCTCTTGTTTAATACATCCAAGACAAAGGGAAGTGTTCTCAAAACACTTAGAATAGAGATTAGGGCATCCTTTTATACGCCCAAGTTTTGGTCTTTCAAATCTACCTCAAAACAAAGCTTTTCGTCATCTAAAACCCTAGAATGTACCTGAGGTGTGCCAGGGGGTACCTTAGTGTTATTTGAGGGGGTACCTTGGTGTTAAGTTGGGGGTACCTTAGTGTTGGTTGAGGGGTACCTTGGTGTTTCAAGGGGGTTTGCCTTAGTTACTCAAGGGGGTATACTTTAGGTAAACTTGGGCTGTACCTTAGGCAACACAAGAGGGGGTACCTTAGTTATAGAAGGGAGTACCTTATGTATATGAGGGTGGTACCTCTAGGTAGTACAAGGGGTGTACCCTAGGTAATGTAAGGGGTGTACCTTAGTAATATAAGAAGGGTACTTTAGTTATACAAAGGGGGTACCCTAGGTATTTAAGTGGGGTACCTTAGGCAATACAAAGGGGTAACTTAAGTATAATTAGGGGGTACTTTATGCATACATGTGGGGTACCTTAGGCAATACAAGGGGTACCTTAGGTATAATTAGGGGATACCTTAGGCAATACAAGTGAGGTACCTTAGACAATACAAGGGGGTACCTTACGTATTTAAGTGGGGTACCTTAGGTATACACAAGGGGTACCTTAGGTAAATCAGAGGGGTACCTTAGGCAAACACAGGGGTACCTTAGGTATACAAGTGGGGTGCCTTAGGTATAATTAGGGGTACTTTAAGTAACACTTGGGTGGTACCTTAGGTAATGCATGGGTATACTTTGGTGGTACCTTGGATAATAATTGGGTATACTTTAGGTATACTTTGGTGGTACCTTGGGTAATACTTGGGTGTGCTTTAGGTATACTTTGGTGGTACTTTGGGTGATACTTGTGTGTACTTTAGGTATACTTTGGTGGTACCTTGGGTGATACTTATGTGTACTTTAGGTATACTTGAGAGGTACCTTGGGTACACCTAGGTGGTTACTTTAGGTACACTTAAGTCTAATTTTTCAGAATTGGATTTCCAATTCACTAAAGCTAATTGGAGGGTATCTTAGCCAATTGAAATTAATAAATAACATTAACTAAGCTTACCATAATAACTTTAATAAAGTTCAATTTTATTTCCCTAAATTCTTAAATATAATCCAAATTTACCCCATCTTCATAACATGAGTACTTAATTAGTCTAATAATCCCATTTTAAATAATTAAGCTTTAATCCGGGTCGGGGTTTTACAGACAACCTTTTTGGTGTATAGCCTAGTGAATTCTACAAGGAACACCAATCTCTGGTTTGCCTCCATAAGCAATCTATAACTAATGGGTTCATACTTTGAGCTCATGTCATAGTCTAATGGCTTAGAACTGTGTAGCATTCACACCATGAAAGCTTGGCCCCATGGTGTCATGCACCACCATGAGTGGGGCTCAACAAAGCTCCACCTAGGTAAACACCAAGCATGTTTCTCTAGGAATGAGTGCCTTTGCGTCCATTGCACACCTACCACACCTCTCTCTTTCTCTCTCTCTCTCTCTCTCTCTCTCTCTCTCTCTCTCAAATGTTTGGATCCAATTCCTCTAAGTTGGACAAATATCAGCTTCTTGGCAATTCATATCAAGACTAAAAGCTACCCCTTTTGACTAAAAGGATTGTTATGCGCATATCAGCTTCTTGACCTCATTTTGGAGTTGTTCTATGATATGGATGCCATACTAGGCAAAATTTATTATCCAGTTCAGCAAGTTGAAAAGGAAATGGCACCATGATTTTAAACTATTTTTAAGGTGAAATAACAAATCATAATTTTGTGTAAAGCAACTCAATTGCAACGATTCAAATTAATCCAAGCATTCAAAAATCAGACCAAGAGGACAATTAATCCAAGCATTCAAAAATCAGAGTTTTAGGTATTACTCATTATTTCTCATTTAGTCATATTTTGATCACGAAAATATTATTAAATCATTTGATAAAATATTAAATGAAAATTATTCTTGCTTAACATTCTTAACATCACAATTTTGTATCTATAGGCCACATTGGATTATACAACTCAACTCAACTCAACTCAAAATTATCAAAGTTTCATACCTTCTCATGTCGCACTCTAGCAAAGCTCCTCGTGCCAGCTGTGTGGGTGAGCGTTTGGTGGGCACGATTTTGTTTATTCCTTGTACATAGTTGCTACATCATACCAAGTGTCAACACCTCATTTTTGCACCCCCAAAAATGAAAGAATAAAACCCTAATTGAAAAAGTCAAACCTGAAGGGCTCAAAATGTTGACTTTTTGATCAGGTGCAAATTGACCACCAAACTTCATACCATTGGAAAGAGGATTCCGATACGGTTCTAACGCCACTGAGTTTGCTCAAATCGGAGTCCGGATGAAGAAGTTATGGGCTGGTCAAATCTGGAAATAACAGAAATTGGCTTTCTGCAGAACTCCGAATTAGCTGCTCAATTGGATATCAGCAGAAAGGGTGCATCGACACGACTCCAACGCAACTGAGTTTGCTAGAATCGAAGTCCCAGATAAGGAGATATGAGCAAAACTGGCTCCGGGATGCGAGTCTGCACTTCTGCTAAAAAGCCCGAGTTTGCTGCCAACCTTTAGCTTAGTGGATAGGGAATCTCAACCTGATTCCAACGCCACCAAATTTGCTGAAATCGGATGTCAAATGAGAAAGTTATGAGCAGTCAAAAATCTCGAAAAATCTGCACACGTGGCAAGATTGAAGAAAGGACAAAAAATAAAAATTTAAGAATAAAATAATAATATTTTGTAAATATCTAACAATTAAACTAAATCAAAAATAAAATGAAAAATAGAAAACACAAGTGTCTTCTAACAAACAAATCTTAAGAATAAAATAATGATAAAACTTAAAAGAATCTTAAGATTAAAATAAATAAAAAATAAACAAAAAATAACAACCACATGTCCATAATATGGATAAGAATGATGTGTTGGATGGATAAGGATGAAAATTAAATTTTAGTTACCTTGGTTATGAAATTAAAATTCAGTCAAGAAAGGTGATTAAAATTCAATTTTAGGATAATTTTTGAACTATAAAAGGGGGGCCACCCCCCATTCCATTCCAAGCAAAAAAACCCCTCTCTTCTCCCCTTTCTCTCTTCCTCCTTGATCTCCCCTCAAGCAAGCTAGCCCCCTCTCTACCCTCTCTCTTCCCTGTCTAAACCGCTGCTATAGCCAACCCCTGTCAAACCCAAACCTCTTTTATTTTCTTGCAAACCAAAGATAGGTTTAGAAATCACCTTTTGAGCTTGAAGTAGAGCCGTTATGCTGTCCAAAGCCTCTTTCTAACCTTGACAAAGCCCCCAAGTTCTGTCCAAATATACCAAAAAACCTCTCCATCATCCCCCCTTCATTCCAAACCCAAAAGAAGCCTAAAGTTCTTTCCCCAAAACTTGAAATAGAGCTGTTACGCTGACGGAGGAGCTTCAAAGGGATTCAACACCTTCAAGCAATCCTAGGTAAGCTTCTGGTAAGTTTTCACTGCAAATATGAAAAGATGAGCTATTTTTATCAATGAAATTCTTCAGGAATCACTAACTTTTGTTCTAGCAAATGTGTTGGATTTTTCTCCCCTTTTCCTACATACAAAGAAGTCACCATGATAGAAAGATGATTCGATGGTATGGGGTAAAGTGTGATTCAAAGGCATTCTCTTTATTTTCAAAAAGGGAGCATGTTCCCTTCCTCATCTTTAAGTTCTAATGTACCCCTATTAAGTCCCCTTAATCCCTTCTTAATATGTTGTCATTTGATTTCTTTTTTTTTTTTTTTTGGTTTGATTGGTAAGGGATCAACAAGGTTTTTTTTAAGTATTGCACCACTGTAGGCCCACACTGGGGCCCACACAATTTCAAGCATCCCCAAAAACCCAAAATAGACCTTGGATTTGACAGTCCAATTTGATCCACTGTGGGCCTTCCAACGGGGCCCACACCCGACTCATTTCACTCAAAGGGCAAAAAAGATGAAATCAATAATAAAGGGGGCCTACACCTTCAATGGTCCCCACTAGACCAAAAATAAGCATGTTGGCATAGGAAAAGGGTGAGATTAAGTTGACTCAAAACTAGGGAGACCCGAGGGACCTGTCAAATCGACGGGGCGGGCCAGGGTGTCTTCGGACTTCCCTGGACGTAACCGAGAACTTACCTTAAATCTCTAAAAAGTCGCAGATCAGTAAAAATAGACCTGTATAGGCACCCCTTGTGTCTGCCTGCACCTCTCAGGCAGTGGCAACTCCAAAATAGTCCCGAGGCTCGTGCATCGTCACGTGCGCCTCGTCGTGCGACCGATTTAGGTGCGTACACCAAGTACATACAAAGATGTTAGAAGTTGTTTCAGATATAATAAACATATAATATATGTAAAAGCAAAGTGAACATATTTTTACCTGTGTTGCTTCATCATTCCAGTAATACACAAGCGGTTCCCACTGCTCTGGAAGCACCCCAGGAGGACAATTACAAAATCTGTCCTCATTCGTCATGTAAGGGTCATAATATTTTTCCTTCAAGTCTGACTTGGACTTGTAGTCTTTCCATTTCTTATTCAGTGACTACCATACAAACTCTTTCAGCCGCTCATCCAAGTCAAAATTTTCCTACATTGCACAACAAATTAATTTCCCAAGTCACAACCAATAAGCACTGCTGTGAAATAAATTAAAGAGATATTTAATTGAAATGATTACCTATAATTTACCTGAACATATTGCCATTCTTGGTCCTTTGATTTGGCCAAACCTTCTTCTAGGAGAAGCAGTCAACGGGTATAACATGGCCATCTCGAGCAAATGTCCCACAAAAATTTGATAATTTAGAGACATTGGGCCCGATGGGCTATCCGTGCTCATCAATATCTATGTGCACCTTTGTTCCAGACTTTGTTTGCTTGTGTAGTGATAGGCATCAAGTAGGGCCCTTGACCTTCCTTGAAGAAGAGGAGCCCTCGCCAACATCTGCGCCTGATTGGCTTTCTGCCATATCTTCGCACATATAGATGTTTAAGGTAAATTCAAAGGAAAGTGACACAAATTAGAAATATGGGTGTATGAAAAAACAGAATACTAAGAATAGCAAATACATAATAGTATTCGATCACAACTAAAAACATTAAATACATTAAATAAAGAGGTTCCTAGCAACAATAGAAATAATAATAATAACAGAAAGTAAAACAAGCAACTGCAACACAATGTTACTCGGATTCCTGCTCGTCTGCAATGGAATTAGCTAATGGACTTTGTTGCTCCATGAATGAATGAGATGGTGCATCAACAGTTGTTGCAGGTACATCTTCCCTCGCCCAACTAACACCATCATCATCTTGCTCATTATCATGTAAATGCTGCGGCCAATATGAAAGACAATCAATGAATTTATCGACATCCACATCCATATCAAACAAGTCCCTAGGTTTTGTCTTGACAACAGAATTCCAATCTTCATCTATTGGATCCGCCACATAGAAAACTTGCTCTGCTTGAGATACCAACACGAACGGGTCATCCATAACTTGTTCCCCAGTATGCAACAATCGGTTGAAATTGACTAGCGTGAACCCAAACTCATCAGTCTTAATGCCTTTTCCTTGTGCCATGACATCAACCCAATCACACTTAAATAGGATATACTTAAGGTGCTCTGAATACGCCATTTCAATCACATCAGTTAGACGCCCATAGTAAGAGATGTAGCCTGTAATTGGTCTCTTGTCCTTGGCACTTGAATAGCTAGTAGTGCTTGCTTTGACCACAACACCACTATTTTGACTCTTAGAAAATCTCTCATTCTCCATTGTGTAGAATTGATTTCCATTACTTATATAGCCCTTCATTCTTGTAGCTATAGATCGTGGACACTGAGCGAACAACACAATTTCTTCGGACAAATGGGATTTTGAATTTTTCAATGTCTCAACCTATTTAAAGGGACGCAAAGTATTCAGAAATACTATAAGCAATAATACAAAGATATGAAAACAATCATTAATTTATATATCAACACATACATGTTCCTTAAACCATTTCACAAATTCTTCATTGTGCTTCTTCTGGATTACATGCACGGAGGCTCTAGAATGACACATATTAAGAATGCTAAGATTCCGCCTGCAATATATAATACGACAGTAAGCACTAGGTTTTGTTTGGATTGCATATATTAACAACTGGACAAAATAAGCAATAACATCTTACTTCGATAACTTTCAAGCCTATTTTCATTGAATAGCACGTATCGATGTGCCTGTGCCCATTCTATATTTAATAGTTGAAAAGGTTAGGCACTTCCAACTACACTCCCATCATGATTTCTCACTAGCCGATTTATTTTGGATTCTACATCGGGCAAATATCAAGAATAAAATGTAAGACACTCTTCCGCAATGTATCCTTCTGCAATGGACCCCTCCAGTTGCGCACATATGACTTCAAGGTAAATAAATACCTATTATGTAAAAGCAATGTAAACAACGTCAAAATATTGCAAAAATTAATTACACAAGGAACTTCACTTAATATATTGTACCACATACCTCTCTATTGGATACATCCATTGGTACTGAACGGGTCCACCCAGCATTACCTCATCTGCTAAATGAACTAGCAAGTGCATCATAATATCAAAGAATGCAGGGGGAAATATTCGCTCCATTTGGCAAAGCACGTGGACAATACGATCTTTTAACTGCCTTAATTCTTCTACTTCACATACCTTAAAGCACACTTCGTGAAAAAATTGCTCAATTCGATCAATGCCGATTTCACATTCCTCGGCAACAATCTTCGAATAGCAAGAGGTAAAAGCTGTTGCATTATCACATGGCAATCATGACTTTTAAGCCCAAATATCTTGCATTCTTTAGCACTTACACGCGTTCCTATGTTGGAGGAATAGCCATCCGAGACTTTCAAACTCTTCAATAATTTAAGAAATAAATCCTATTCACGCTTGTCCATCGAGAAGCAGGTAGCTGGCAAACACAACTTCTTTCTATCAGGAAACAACATTGGGTGAAGTGCATGTCTACCACCCATATCAACCAAATCCAATCGTGACTTCAAAGTATCCTTCGATTTTCCTTCAATATTTAACAACGTACCAAGCACACTATCACAGACATTTTTCTCAATATGTATCACGTCCAAATTTTGCTTCAACATATTATCTTCCCAGTATGGCAATTCAAATAAAATACTCTTCTTCTTCCAATTATACGGCATACTGCTTTGATTATTGTTTTTTGGACGTTTCCTGCCAGTACGCTTTCCGAATATATGTGAAGTGCCTCTTAATTGATCCAATATTTCAAACCCAGCCAGTGAACTAGGAGGTTCTCTCGTCTCCACAGTACCATCAAAAGATTGCTTTTGTTTTCGAAACCCATGAGCAGAAGGTAAGAACCTACGATGACCCAAATAATAGTGCTTCCTTTCATTATGTAAATAGTGACTACATGTGTCCTTGTGACATGATGGACATGCAAACCGCCCTATCGTGGTCCAACTGGAAAGCATAGCATATCCCGGAAAGTCACTAATAGTCCAAAGTAATGCTGCACGTAAAGTAAAGCTCTCTTTTCTTGACGTGTCGTAAGTTTCAACCCCAGACGCCCACAACTCTGTCAGTTCTTCTATTAAAGGCCTCAAATAAACATCTATATCATTCCTGGGGCCAAAAGGCCCTGGTATAAGTAAAGAGAGCATCATAATTGGCTGCTTCATACACAGCCAGGGTGGAAAGTTATACGGAATCAAAATAATAGGCCAAGTACTATGTGTGATGCTCATACTTCTGAATGGATTGAAGCCATCGGTTGCTAAACCAAGTCTAACATTGTGAGGATCGGAACCGAACAGAGGGTTCAGCACATCAAGAGCTTTCCAAGCGGGAGAATCTGCGAGATGTCTTAATTTCTCATCTTCAGTGCAACCCTCCGTGTGCCATCTCATGTCATCAGCAATTTTAGATGACATAAACATCCTCTGTAGACATGGCTTCAAAGGAAAGTTGCGTAATACCTTCACTGCCTTCTTCTTTTCCTTTTGATTCGATTGACCGTGTGAAACCCCATTCCGATATCCCTAGCACACCCTAATCAGTAAGCTCAATGTGTAGGTGAAGCTGGAGAAGCTCAAGCCAAAAGGCAGCAAAAGTGGCTAAGCCCCGGGCTGTCAGTAGCCTGTGAAGGTGAGCATCTTTCATTTGGTTAAATAAGGTTCCCTAATGTGAGATAAAATACCTAAGTGTTGGTATTATGTGCAATGTAGGAGGAGAGTGGCAAACTCGTAATAAAATGTGTTTGGTAGAGAAAGTTTGATTTAAGTGGAGAAAACCCAAAAGAATGCCCATACGACCAAACCCCTTTGTCCAAACCCTTTCTTCCTCTCCTATTCTCCCACACTCCCATTTCTCTCCCATTCCTTCATCATCTTCTCCCATTTTCGTCCCCATTCATTTCCAACTCATTGGAGGTGTTAGTTTGCAAGAAAGGCAAAAGAAGAAACCAAAGGAACCATTTTCGTGTGGGTGCTCTTGGTGGACATTTGTGGAGGAAGTCAAACCAAGGACCTCAAGAGCTGTTCGTGGCTTGCAATAGGAGCTAAGAAACTTGCTCAAGTTTTTGCAAGAGGTAAGCAACACCACCCCAACCTCGTTTTCCCGATTTTTGGCCAAAAATCGCATGTTAGATGAATGTTAGGGTTGAAATGTGAAAACGAGTTCTAAGGCCAATGGGAAGGATTTCTTTGAGGGCTTTTGTTTGTAGTATATTTCTACATATGCTAGGAGTGATTTCGAGCCCAAAAACACCCAGAAGAAGTGAGATTTGAGAAAAACCACAATCCCAAAAAGTTCAGATTTCGCGAACTATCAAGAAATCCCACCACGCCGCTCGAGCAGCCGCTCGAGCGGGCATCGGGCGGTAGTTTTAGGTAGAGTTTTAAGGCATGGCCGTTCGAACGATGCTCAAGCGACTGTTCTAGCAACTTGTTCTAATAGAGAACTCGAGAGCTAATTTATGGCCGCTCGAAGTAGGCTCGAGCAACCCATTGAGCGCCCTTACCAGAAATTCAAAATTTTGAGTTTTAAACCCAGATTGAGCTACCATTTGTTTTTGTTCAAATCCAACCTATGTATAAGTGAGAGTTAGGTGTCTAGGAGGTGTTCCAACTGGAAGTATCTCAAAATTCCAAATAACAAGGAATTTGGGTACGTTTGCCCAATGAGGTCTTTGAAAGAGTTTCTGTCCCAGATTACTATAGAAATAGGATAACTTGATTCCACCACTTCAAATACCTTCCAAATAACCATTAGAAGTAGAAAGCAAAAACTAAAACCAAGTTGTACAAGTATCAAAAGAGTTGAGGCATAGGTTGCCCAAAATGAGTCATGAGATGTAGAATTTCCAGAAAACCTAACCTTTACCATTGACCATCAATATGAGTACACCACCTATGACCAGATGGGCTTCGGCTTGGTATTATACACTTAGTATGAAGGGCATTGGACCCGTGTTACACTTGACATGAGTTGCACAATAATGAGGGCATAGTCCCATATTACATATGCATGACAACTAGGGCTTTGGCCCGTTACTAGCACCATGAGATGAAAGGGCAGTGGCCCGTAGCATTGATATTGAATGAAGGGCAGTGGCCCCAGATCCATGAGTAATGAATGAGGGCAGTGGCCCCAATGACATTGAGTTATATTGAGCAGAGGGCAGTGGCCCAAGATTGACTCAGGTAAGGTGTAACGCCCCGGATCCGTGTTGTTCAATAAAGATATAACACGTCTCACGGAGTGTTAGGTAAGGATCTTTAATCATTTATGACCGCTGGATAATCATCTAACTAAAACATATCAGAGTGCACAATTATCCTTTATCTAAGAATTCAATATTTAAGACATAACTAGGATTCAAATGGTACAATCCCAATAGACTTTATTACACCTCAATCATTCAATTTATTCAAAGTTCAAATCAAAATAACCTACAAGTCTAAGGAATGTAATAGTAGTCTTCCTCCCTATAAGTCTCAGTTGGATCTACCCCAATAGTCGCCTCACCTCGAGTATCTGAAAACAAAACAAAAACAACAGAGTGAGATACGAATATCTCAGCGAGTAGCATATGCATGCAAAAATAGTTAACCGCAGTTCAAATTATGCATCGATAAACATTCCGTACAATTAAGCAACTCATACAATTTCCAAGTTTAAAACCAAACCAATTAATCAGTTCTAATCACATTTCAATTCAATACGGCAACACATCGATTGGTCAATGTCATGACTATTGTTAAGTTGATAAATTAAACATGCCAAGTAGACACTCCACACCTTCATGTACACAGTTCCGGCCTACTCAGGGTTTCGGAAACTCTAAAATGACGGCCTAATCAGGGTTTCGTCATCCAATGCCGGCCTACTCCCCGGGTTTCGGCATTGACAACCAGGCCTACTTAGGGTTTCTGGTTGCTCTACACCGGTCGTGGCAACACACAAGGCCATGCAATTTCAACAACCAACAATAACATTACATTACTAAGCTTAAGTATGGATCCAGGACAAGCTAAACCAAAACAGTAAATCATCGTATAATCTCAATTCCAACATCAAAATAAAACAATACATGCCACATCATGTATACATCAATATAGTTCACCACATGTCCCTCTGGACCAGACGGTACCTCGAGTACTTTCAGTATTTTCCCAAATTCATAACACATGCCAATTGGAAATAAAACTCAATTACTCACACCAAGAAAATCTTTACAATACATTTAGAATTTTCCAACAAGTAAAACCAGGATTTAATATATTCTCAACCAAGTACAGTGTATAAAAACAAAGAGGAAACTAACTAGGAACTCCTAGTTTTAGGTACCCAGTACATCACCTACAAATAACCTAAATTTTGCCTTGGAAGCCTCTAAGAATTTCCACTAAATTTTCTCCTAGTAATTGAATAGGTAATATTGGTTCTAAAGTCCCAAACGAGTGATTTGTTAAGTGTTTGAACCCTCAAATCATCAAAAACTAGTTTGGTTTAGTCAAAAATGCAATTCGGCAAGATATTGGACCATGCGCTGACCTCCTGTGCTAGGCGCGAGGTCGGCGGATAGGTCGATGGTCAAAAAAGGAGTATGCGCCTACTTAAATTCAAGTGAGCGCGAGCTAGGCGCGAAGTGGACGTGAGATGAGTGTGAGGTTTGCGCGAGAAGAGCGGATGAAATTTAAGTTCGCGAGAGCTGAGCGCGAACTGGGCGCAAGCTCGGCAGATAGTGTAATTTGACCTTGTGCCTACTACTGAAGTCGGCGACAGTGAGTACCAAGTGAGCGGATAGTCACTGTATTTTTCGACTCTCTGTTATTTCCAGATCTACAACTCTGGCCGAACTTTTTCGGTCTGTAACCATTTCTTTAATCTCCTAATATCCCCAGAACACATTCAAACTAGTTTTGAAATTAATCTAAACATATTTTTATTTATCATCATTCAGTTATAAATAAACTCATGCTCGGATGAAGTTCTTCCAGAAATCACTCATGCATAAGAATAAACTCACGAATAAACACAAAACCTCAGTTTTAAAACTATGCCACTCACCTCTTGCACGCTTATATCCCAGCACAAATATATTCCAAACCACGGCCGATCACCAACAGTCCGTCGGCGTGCTTGCTAACGCCACCGAGATGATCCTCTGATCGCAAAAGGAAAAACCTTCTGAATCCTTGATCACCAACACCACAAATCCAGTAGCTGTTCCCTTCTCTTTCCAAAGAAACCCTAGATCGCCAACTGAGAGCCGCAATCGCCAATCTCTTCGGTTACGAGCGAGAGTAAAATGAGTATTCCAAACAAAAACCTAATTTCCCTTAAATATATATACCTTCCATAAGTAGATTGCCGCTCGACAACCTTTGAAATTCATTGATTCTGTGTATGCTCGCCCACCGAAATCCCTACATATACCCACAACTATTTAAGTTAATATGTACATGTAATTAATTTTAATAAAAAAAAACTTAGCAAAAATCGGGGTTTTACATAAGGCCATGGCTACCTTTGAGAAATTTTCCATGCAAGAGGGTGTGTGCGCGTCGGAAACGCGGCACGGGAAAATCTGGAGTCACCACCGCCTGATGGGGTGCAGGCGGACACCTGGGTGCCTAATCTTGTCTAGTTATGGCTTTGGTCTGCGGCTTTGAGATTCTAAGTAGGGTCTCGGTTGTGGTCTGGGGAACTTCGTAGACACCCCAGTCCACCCCATCGGATGACGGGTCCCATGGTGTCCCTGGTTTGAGTCAACTCTGGCTTCTCACCCGATTCCTAATCAAGCATGCAACTTTGGTTAAGCCTGGCGGGACCACCTGAGTGGTGTGGGTCCCTTTAATTGTTTTTTTATCTTTCTTTTATTAAGTGCTCTGAGTCTGATTGGGTGGGCCTCGTCGGAAGGTCCACGATGCCCTTGGTGGGTGTGCGCGCGTGGGAAACGCGGCACGGGGTAATTCGGAGTCGCCACCGCCTGATGGGGTGCAGGCGGACACCCGGGTGCCTAGTCTTGTCTATTAGGGCTTTTGGTCTGCGGCTTGAGATTCTAAGTCGGGGTCTCGGTTGTGGTCTGGGGAAGTCCGTAGACACCCCAGTCCGCCCTGTCGGATGACGGGTCCCGTGGGTTCCCTGATTTGAGTCAGCTTTCTTGGTCTCTCACCCGATTCTTAATCCGATATGCCAATTGGTTAAGTCTTGTCGGGACCCGCCTGAGTGGTGTGGGTCCCTTTAATTGATTTTATCTTTGCTTAATTTAGGCGATCTTAGTCTGATGGGGTGGGCCTCGTTGGAAGGCCCCACGGTGCCCTTGGTGGGCTTGGGTAAGTCCATGTGCCCATGTGGGCCTCTGTCTAAGCCTAGGAGGCCCTGTGGGCTTTGGTTAAGTATGTTTGTTTTACATTGGGCGTTCAAGTTTGATTATTTAAGTCCCTTTCATGGAAAAGGTGGGCCGGATTGGTTTGTGGGCCCCTTAGGCGGGCCCACATGGTGGCCAAGTAGTTTTATGTTATCTTATTTAGTTTTGCCAAAGTGGGCTGGTCACTGGGCTTGGGGCCCGTGATCCAGACTTTGGGCATGAAGGCCTAGTTCCTTGGAGTTTAGGGCTTGCACCCTAACTCGGTTCGGTTAGCGGGCTTTTGGCGGGCCCGACAGGCCCTAGCCCATGGCCTCGGCCAAACCATGCAGTTCATGCACTCATTTCACATTACAAGGCGCGGGTGGGCCGCATTGGGTTTGGCCCGTCCGGTTCACAGGATTCATTTAGCTTAGGTTATTTAATAGCATGCTTTCAGGTTCATTGGGCTTGGTGGGCCCCGTTGGAAGGCCCACTAGTGAGCCAAGTTTGACCGGCTGGTCCGAGTCCACAGTTGGGTTTCCGGGTGACCCGGAACCCTATCGCTTCAATCGGTTTGCCTCAAAACATACCAAAATTCGACAGAACATCAACATATACAAAAAATCATGCTTCTGTGTGTATCCGGCAACTCAGGCCGGATACACATGGTCTGCAGGTGATCCGGCCTGAGTGGCCGGATATGCACAGATCCTAGGTTATCCGGCCTTGGTGGCCGGATATGCTAAGGCCTCAGGTGATCCGGCCTGAGTTGCCGGATCACCCTGGAATGGCCTTTTTTGGGCTTTTTACCATTCGGGGTGTTTCCAGGGGGTTCCTAGGGGGGTTTTAAGATGTCGTGGGCCTCTGGGTGGGCCCACGTAGGTTCAGGTTAGGGAGAAGCCACCTTTGGCTTCTCCCTCTTGGGTTTTTCAGCAAAGCAATGGGGGGTATGGGGGGCATGCATGAACCATAGTGATCATTCAATCAGAGAAGACACAGCAAGTATCACCTAGCATGTTATCCTCAAAAAAAAAGTGCATGCTTAGACATAGGCTTAAAGGGGGGTGGCTGTCAAGACCCTGGAGTCGTACTTGTGTGGAGAGAATAAGATCAACAAACATGTGGGCATGCTGGAAGGAAATAAGACAACCCCAAGACTTAGCATGCATTCCCTACACGTCACACCCACCTCTAACCCACAGAACTCATGCTTGATCCTTACAAAAATCAGAGAAGGGAAAGAGGAGGGGGATTCATGGGTACATAGGAAGCTAATATGAGGGAACAGACTCCCTTTTCAAATATGCTTGGCAGCAAGCTAACCCAACTACTTATGAGCCATACAAATGCATAAAAACCGAACTCTCATTCCCCCCAGGAGAGCCTACGTGGGCCTCTTGCAGGTGGAGGCTTTCATGTTATGAGAAAGACACTAAATACATGCATAAAACCATACCATGCAGAAGTAGAAGACAAGAAGGAGAAAAATACCACCGAAAAATCTAAATTTAATATATGAGGAACACAAGATGGTGAGGAGCCTTACCTTGGGTTTTAAAACCTCTTTGGGGCGTGTCGGCACTTCCTTTTGGCTTGGATATCTGCTGGCACTCCTCCTCTTGTCCGCAACAGCAGCGGTTCTTCCTTGTTTGGACAAGTAAGTTGAAAAGGAGAAGAAGGCAAAGGCTTTGGGTGGCTTTTGGGATGAAATGATGAGGTTATGAAGGGCAAGGGAGGCAAGGTTCTCGTGGGAAAAAGTGGAAGGGGGAAGCTTAAAGCAGCCAAGGAACAGCCAACCTCGGATATGAGCTGCTGTTGGCTATTTATAGGCAACTTAATGTATCCGGCAACTCAGGCCGGATACACTAAGGCCTCTTCGTATCCGGACTTCAAGTCCGGATACACTGGCTTCCCTTTGTATCCGGCAACTTAGGCCGAATACATGACTTAATCATTTCAAAATTTAATGCCGCCGCGAATCTGTCGGCCAAGTGGCGCGAATCTCGTGCAAATATCTTCATGTATCCGGCCTTCAAGTCCGGATATGAAGGAGAGGCAGTGTATCCGGCATATATGACCGGATACAAATCGAAAAATTACGGATTTGCCCTTCGACTTGACCGATTCGACCGATATGACACTTTTGGATATCTACGGATCGCCCGTACGAATTTTTTATATTTAAGATTTAGTCCCTGAGATATTTTGCTGCGTTGGTCGCCACGTGCGCAGTTTTTGCGCCACGTGTGCAGTTTCCGGCTTTGCTGCTCGAAAACTTCGACAGATCATATCTCCTTCATCCGAACTCCGATTTGAGCAAACTCAATTGTGTTAAACTCGTATAGGAGCCCTCTATTTAATGACATAGGGCTAAACACTTGGCACGGTGTTCGAGGAAAAGTCAACTTTTGGCCTTCCCTTAAGTTTGACCGCCCGCAGAACCTTCATCCGGACTCCGATTCCTGCAAACCCAGTTGAGTTGGACTCGTATCGGGATTCTCTATCCATTGAGATAAATCAAGGTGGCCAAATTTCACCTGATTAAAAGGTCAACTTTTCACCTCTCAGGGTTTGACTTTTTAGCCGGGTTATACATTTCTGGCTTTTCTGGGAGCGCAAAAATGAGGTGCTTACAGTGGGCTTGGTCAAGCCTGTATGCCCCTTGGTGGGCCTCCATCTAAGCCTGGGAGGCCCTTTGGGCCTTGGTGAGTTCAATTGGTTTAACTTTTAGGGTTCAGGTTGAATTTAAAGTGATTTGTATGCAAGGGTGGGCCGGAGTTTGTTTATGGGCCCATTAGGTGGGCCCACAGTGGTTGCCAATGATTTATTCGAGTTTTTCTTCTTTAAATTCTCCAAAGGGGGCTAGACCGTGGGCTTGGGGTCCGTTAGCCTAGGCTTGGACTGGGTGGTCCATGGTTCGGTGGGTCAGGGTATTGTACCCTACCTAGTTAGGTTCATAGGCTTAGTGGGCCCGATAGGCCCGCACCCAAGGTCACGGTCAAACCATGTTTACACTAGCCATCATGCCTCATTTTTACTGGGCTATGGTGGGCATCAAAGGGTTTGGCCCAATTAGTTCATTTTAATTATCTTGTTTTAATGTACAAAGGTGATCTTAGACTAGGTGGGCCCCGTTGGAAGGCCCACAAAGGAATCAAGTTGGGCTTGAAGGCCCGTGTACCATTTTGGGTTTCCGGTTGGCCCAGAAACTGCTGGTTCAACTGGTTCAGTTCACCTGGCATGGCAAATGACAACATGCAAGAAAATTGATTTTTTGGAAAACACTTAAAGTAACAGAAATTTCATTTTGGTTAAGCATGAATACTAGCATAACCGAAATTCGATTTCGGTCAAACCACAGTTATGGTTTAACTGAAATTTGATTTCAGTTAAGCCACCAGAAACCCTTGACCGACTTGAGATCTCGGGTAAGCAACAGAAATGCCTTTTTTCACTTTTTCCACAGGGGACTGGTTCCTAGGGTTTATGAGCATGCATGATGTCTCATCCCTTCCAGGGATCTAAATAGAGCTGTTAGGCTTACTTTTTGGGGTCTTCAAGGATCAAAACAGCAAGGGGATCAAAGGGGCTTATCCCTTCCTTTCCCATCAACATGAAGACCAACCAGGGATCTAAATATCCCTGGTTTGGTTTCTTTTGCTCCAAAACAAATCATCATGCTTTCCTATGGACAAAAATCAAGTAAAAGACTAACCTAGGCATGCTTCAAGTGAATGGAAGGACATGCAAGGGGGTTGACTTCTCATGGTTGCAAAACAGGGACTAAAAGCATGGTAAAAACCTCAATGAGCACACATGCATAAAAACCGTGGGAAAAGCATGCAATCCTACAAATCTAAAATCATGGTGTACATGCTCTAAATCCTAAAGATTGGCAATAAAACTCTATATATGCACACAGTAGCAAATAGGCATATATCTCACGTATTTTAGCATATCCATATTACTTCCTTAAACCTAGAAAGAAGTTAGCATCTAGGGAAGGGAAAAGGAGGGGGGCTTATGCCAGGGTTACATTGAGATTCAAATGAGAGGAACATGCTCCTCATGTTGACATGGAACCAACACCCATAATGACCTTAAAACAGTGGCCGAACGAGGGTGGTATGACCACTTTGAACCAACCAAAATGCTCTCTAGACCCTTTTCCTACTACCCGGGCTTACCTTCTTGCCGCATGGGAGCGACCTTTCAACATGATGAGCAGGAAGACATGACAAACATGATAATCTAACCCACATGGTGACTAGAACATGAGGTTACAACATGCTGAAAAATCAAAGTACTCCAAAGGAGCTGAAATTCATATATGTTGGATAAATTTTAGTGGGAAGTCATACCTTACAGTTGAGACACTGTTTGTAGGTGTGCTTGAGTTTCCTTGAGGCACCGAGCTCTTGGACAGTGCCTCCTCTCCTTCAAACGACCTCTAGGGGGCTCCTCCAAGCAATGGGAATGAGGGGAAAATGGTGGAGAAGTGGTTTGGGAGTGATTGGACTAGGGTTTAGGGGTGTTGTAAGGGTAGAGATGGTAGAGAGGAGGGGGACGAGCAGGGTAGGGGAGGGCAGAAATTCGGCAATCAGCCAACCCCTGGCCAAATGGCTGGGGTCCCTATTTATAGCTAGAAAAAGAATAACCGAAATTAATTTTCGGTTACACAGATTTCCCAATATAACTGAAAGTTAATTTCGGTTACTTTCGCACTCGATTGGCAGTTAATTTCTGTCAGGTACGGATTCAGACAATCTGTCGGGCCGATATTCGATTTCACTTTATGAACCAAAAATATATTTCGGTTATACACAGTTTGTGTATAATCGAAATTTATTTTCGGTCATTCTGCCAATATTTTTGATATTTGCATATTGCTCCCTGGATTTGACCGATTTAACACTGCGATATTCGCAAATAGCCCCCTGCACAATTTTGGTTTAATCCCTGAGATATTTGGCAGATTTTGGATATTTAGGGATTGCCCCTCAAGATATTTTCCTGCATTTATTGCCACGTGTGCAGTTTCCGACATTGCTGCCCGGGAACTTCAACTGATCATATCTTCCTCATCCGGGCTCCGATTTGAGAAAACTTGGTTGCGTTAAAACCGTATCGGAGCCCTCTATCCAATGACATAGGGGTAAGAACCTTCATCCGGACTCCGATTCTAGCAAACTCAGTTGCGTTGGAACCGTGTCGGGATTCTCTATCTATTGAGATAAAGCAAGGTGGCCAATTTTCCCTTAATCAAAAAGTCAATTTTCAACCCCTTAGGGTTTGACTTTTTAGCTGGGTTCTGCGTTTCCCGCTCTTCTGGGAGCGCAAAAATGAGGTGCTTACAGCTGCCCCTCTTTGCCGGAGTCACCTTGCGGATGAACGGCAAAGGGAAAGAAAGAACCTCGTTTTTGCGCCTAGCATTTCTGTCGACATGGTTGACGAGCTTAGTCCTTTGAAGTTTTTATTTACAAGGGAAGTGTCCAAACGATGCGGAGTCACTTCCTGGCTTCAGAGTTTCCTTACCCTTTGCTTTACGAGTTTTTATAGGGCAACTCTTCAGCGTTTTAAATTTGAAAGAGATTAGATTGGACTTGAGCTTGCCAACTTGTTTCGGCGTTGATGCCAGACACTTGACAATATTCTTTTCTTCTTGTTTGTTCCATTAAAGTTTTAAGGTGACTTCAGACTCCTGGTCCATTTTGTGTCTTTTACTTGAGGCTTGTTTGCATTTCATTTTCAAATTTTTTTTTATAAAGATTTGATGGCCAAGGGTTGGTTTAGGATGTGGGACGAATGGAGAAAGGAGGAGGGAAGAGCGGAGGAGGAGCTGCTGTTGGTGAGGAGGTGCTTCCAGCGCTGTCCGGTGCCTCAAAGGGGCTCACACACCTGCTCTATTCTATTTACAAAAGTGTGAAATCAAAAATTACAAAAGGGCCATCTTGCCCGATGAGATCTTCATCTTTGCTTGTTCTCCTTCCTGTCTCGCCGCTTCTTTCTTCTGTAACGTGCCTTCTGATTGGCTTTTCTTTCCTGGATGAGGTAGAGGCCTCCTAGCTTGGAGTGACTATTGCTGGGGACTAGGCCAGAATCCCTACCTTACTGTTTTTTCCTCAGTCAGGCCTTGTTTTCCGACATGTGTGCGGGTTCCCTTGTAAAGGGTACTCTGCTAGGGATAAGTGGGAATTCCTCACACTGTCATTCTTTCTTTGTAAGGCCCTTTCCTTCGGCTTGGGTGCGAATTCTTCATGTTCGTTCAGGCTCTTGTTGGGCGCAAGAGACTCCACCAGGGGTTGGTGTGAGCTTGCTTTGTCTCCTTTCTACTCTCTTCCGCGAAGCCGGCCTCTTCAAACTGGGCGAGGCTTGGGAAGTCTACATCATCAGGTATCACTCTCTTATTGTTCGAGAGGACTCCATTGGGGATTAGCAGGTACCGTCCTCCGTTTATTGAAGGAACTCCATTGGGGATTTGGGGGAGGACATCCGTCATCCCATTTTTGCTGTACCTGTGAAGGCGGGAAAGGAAAAAAATGTTAGTCTTGGACTAGCTCGGGAATGCAAAACATTCTTCTTATTCTCCTCTTGCATTGAATCTTTTGCCCATTGTAGCTAGGAGCGGCCTCTGCCAAGGTTAAGAGATTATCAACTCAGGTTAGTAGCCCAATGTGGAGCTCAAAACACTTAAGCAGAACAATTATAGAGAAGACAAGTGTGTCAGTGTGTGCCTGTGTCTGCAATATCATAGAAATTTCCAAAGTCAGACGAGACTTGGAGTGCTTGGTATTTTTAGTAGCATTGTCATCACAGGCCACTGTGAAGTCTTTAACTCAGGCGCCACCTGCTAGTCTGGGCCCCTCGAATCTGTGCATTCTTTCTCATTTTACGGTCTGCCACTGCCACTGTTCTTTCTGTACCATGCTCTGCTCAATCTAGACGTGACCAGTTCTCTCTCTCTCTTTCTTTTTGGTGACTAACCACACAACGCCCTTTTTTTGGGTTTTTTGCCATGTCTAGCCTCTATGGGAAATTCCGATTTCTGTCATTGCGAATGAATGCAGACTTAACTGTTCGTCCTAATCATTCCTTTTGGGATCCGAGAGGTCTTAGAGATAGGACAAAACGTAGGCTTGGTCTCGGTTCTGAAAGAAAGGATAAGTGGGTCAAAAAAGCTTATTTATTTGGGTTTGCAAAGTGTGCTATTTTTGTTATTGTTAGTGGGACTTACATCCTGGCTTATTTGTATCTCCATATTTTTGGTGAGGTGAACATTTTCCCATTTTCTTTTTTTTTCTTTTTCCTTGCATTTTCTTCTCTTTCGAGGTTTTTCTGGGCAAGGATGCCGTATTTCTTTTTGCTTTTCTAGGAATGCCCTTTTTTGGTGTGTATAACACTTGCAATGGGTTGAAAGAATTTTAAGGCTCAAAATTGTCTAACTATGGAAGGATTTAAGGTATTTGGATAAATTTACAGTCTAAAGGGGAGTCAAAGATGGCCTCTCTTCATGTCCCAATCAGAATGATCTTAGGTGTAGTACAGTTTGACTGCGTCTGCGTTTATCGGCTCAGGAAAAATTGCGCCGTCCATTTATTATAGGATAAGTGCTCCTCGGGACAGAACTTTGTGGACTACGACTGACCCTTCGTAGTTTGGCTTGAATTTCCCTCTGTTGTCCTCTTGATGAGGAAAGATTCTTTTCAACACTAGGTCTCCCACCTTGAAATGTTGTGGCTTCACTTTCTTGTTGTAGGCTCGCTCCACCCTCTGTTGATAGAGTTGGCCATGACACAAAGCCTTGATCCTCTTTTCATCCAACAATTGCAACTGGTCAAATATGTATTCTTGCCATTCGACCTTGCTAATCTCAGCTTCCTTCAGTATTCTGAGCGACAGAATCTCTACTTCCATGGGGAGGACTGCTTCCATTCCATATACTAAGGAGAATGGAGTTGCCCCGGTCGATGTTCTAATCGACGTTCGGTAGGCATGTAGTGCATACGACAGCTTCTCGTGCCAGTCTTTGTAGGTGACCACCATTTTCTCGAGTATCTTCTTCAGATTCTTGTTGGCAGCCTCTACTGCTCCATTCATCTTGGGCCGGTACGCCGTGGAGTTTAGATGTCTGATCTTTAGATCTTCACACATCTTTTCCACGTCCTTATTATTCAGATTCTTTGCATTGTCAGTGATGATTGCTTCTGGCACTCCGTAGCAACAGACTATATTGGTCCTGATGAACTTGAGTACATGAGATTTCTTCACATCCACAAAGGACATGGCTTCTACCCACTTGGTAAAGTAATCGATTGCGACCAAAATTAATCGGTGCCCATTCAAAGCCTTCGGGTGGACCTGGCCTATCATGTTGATTCCCCAGATGGCAAATGGCCAAGGAGACGTCATGGAATACAACGTATTCGGTGGCGCATGGATGTTGTCTGCATAAATCTGGCACTTCCTGATGTGACCGTAGTAGTCTGCTTCCATGGTCATCCAGTAATAACCCATCCTCAGAATTTTCCTTGCTAGCATATGCTCATTCATGTGTACGCCGCACAACCCTCCATGGACTTCCTCGATTAACTTCTGTGCCTCATCTTCTCTGACACATAGCAGTAGGGAGTCATTGTATGACTTCTTGTACAGTCTGCCCCCACTGTAGAAGTACTATCCTGCCAACCTTTGTATAGTTCGCTTTTCTGCAGCCGAGGTGCCTTCTGGCAGAATTATGTTCCTTGTGTATTTCTCAATGTCTGCGTACCAAGGCTCTTCTTCGGGTGTGCTTTTCTCGACACTGAAGCAGTAAACAGCATAATGCCGAATTTCTATCTCCAATGGTTGCACCAAAGTATCATCCGTGAGGGTGGCCATTGATGCCAGCGTAGCTAGAGCATCCGCAAACCTGTTCCTGTCTCGTGGCATGTAGTCAAATGTCACGCTCTCAAATTGTTCTCCTAATTCCTTGACCAGTTTCTTGGTATGGTACTAACTTCACATCTCTAGTCTTCCAGTCTCCCATCACTTGGTAGATGATAAGACTTGAATCACCGAACACCTTTAGTTCTTGTATGCACATCTCAGTTGCCGCTTGCAAGCCTAACACACATGCTTCATACTCGGCCATGTTGCTAATGCAATCAAACAGGAGTTTTGCTGCTATCGAGTGATGAACACCATCTGGGGAGATTAGCACTACTCCGATTCCTTTTCCATTCACATTGACTGCCCCGTCAAATAACATTTGCCACTTGGTTTCTTCTACCTCCTCTGTGGACTCGGTACACATCTTCATCAGGGAAGTGAGTTAGGAGTGGTTGGTAGTCTGGTAGGGGATGCTCTGCCAGGTGATCTGCTACAGCTTACCCCTTTATCGCCCTTCTAGTGGAGTAGACAATGTCGTATTCAGATAAAAGGACTTGCCACCTGGCAACCCGGCCAGTGGAGAGCAGCTTCTCAAAGATGTATTTCAAAGGATCCAGATTGGAGATCAGAAAGACCGTGTGGCTGAGCAAATAATGTCGGAGCTTCTGAGCTGCCCAAACCAGGGCACAACACGTCTTTTCAAGCACTGTGTATCTGACTTCGAAGTTGGTAAATTTCTTGCTCAAGTAGTAGATTGCTTGCTCTTTCCGTCCTTTCTCATCATGTTGCCCCAAAACACACCCCACAGCTGTCTCAGAGATTGTCAGATACATAATCAGGGGTCGTCCTGGGACTGGCGGGACCAATGTCGACGGACTCATCAGATAAGCCTTGATCTTATCGAACGCCACTTGGCAGTCTTCATTCCAAACCACAGGGTTGTCTTTCTTCAACAGCTTGAATATGGGCTCGCACACAGGAGTCATCTGCACAATAAATCGACTCATGTATTGCAGCCTACCCAGGAACCCTCTTACTTCTTTCTTTGTTGACGGAGGAGGCATCTCCAGAATTGCCTTTGCTTTGACAGGGTCTACCTCAATGCCTCGCTTGCCCACTATGAATATCAGCAACTTTCCTGAAGTAACTCCAAACACTCACTTGTGTGGGTTGAGCCGGAGCTTGTGCTCTCTGAGTATGTCAAACATCTTTCCAAAGTTCACCAAGTGGTCTTTTTCTTCCTTGGACTTTGCTATCATGTCGTCCACATATACTTCCATTTCCTTGTGCATCATGTCATGGAATATTGAGGTCATTGCACGCTGATATGTAGCACCCGCATTTTTCAGTCCGAACGGCATCACGCGGTAGCAGTAAGTGCCCCAGTGCATGATAAAGGATGTTTTCTCCATATCCTCAAGTGCCATCCTTATCTGATTGTAACTAGAGAAGCCATCCATAAAAGAGAACATCGAATGCGTTGCTGTGGTGTCAACCAGTACATCGATGTGCGGCAATGGGAAGTCGTCTTTCGGACTTGCTCTATTCATATCTCTGTAGTCAACACACATCCTGACTTTCCCGTCTTTCTTGGGAACTGGCACGATGTTGGCTAACCACTTCGGATAGTGAGTTACTTGTAAGAATCTAGCGTCCAACTGCTTGGTGACCTCTTCCTTGATCTTCAGGGCCCATTCCGGCTTTGTGCACCTAAGCTTCTGTTTCACAGGTACGGCCTCAGACTTTGTTGGTAATCGATGCACAACCAAGTCTATGTCTAAACCGGGCATATCCTCGTATGACCATGCAAACACGTCAGAATAAGATTTAAGAAAATCAAACATCGGTTTTCTCAATAATGGTGACAGCTTTTTACCAATTTGGAGGATCCTTGATTGTGCGATTTCACCTATGTCAATTGGCTCTGTTTCCTCAATGTTAGCCTGGGGACCCTTTTCATGCCTTTCCAATGCAAGTTGGATTTCAAGCGGGGTCTCCCATGATTCATCGTCGTCCTCAGGCTCGAAAGACTCACAGGGGACGATGTCTGAATCTTCTTGCTGCGATGGGCAAGTGCCCCAATCTGATTCGTCGAGTTCTTGCTCATTTTCAGGATTGGACACTGGCTCATGCACTTCATTTATTATTACCATTTGCACTGGCTTTTCAATTTATTTTTGTTCTTTTTGTTCTATTATGGCAATCTTATTACCTATCTCGTGCCCCAGATCTTCCAGGTGTGCGTCGGGATTAACACTAAGATTGCGATGCTCAAGTTGCTTATTTTTATTGTTTCCATTTTCAAATAGATCCGAGTAGTAGGAAGCGTTCAGATATTCATTAAAAGTTTCAGCAATAGCTACAACAGAAATTTCAACGGTAACACAAACCCCCTTTGGAATCGTAGCTTTGCTAATAGCAAAAGGCGTGGCGCTCCAATTTTTCGGTGGTGCCTTGTCTTCCTGGTTGATGATGACCACCGCCTCCAGTTCTCCAGCTAGTACCATGTTGGCGCTATCGTCGAATGAGATGCAGATGGGATTATGTGCTGTGCCTGCTGCCGGCTTGTTCTGAATTTTCTCTGATCGGGGAGCGCTGTCTGACGATACCCTTACCCATGATCCACCGAGGGGAATTGCCATCGGTATCTCATCCTCAGGTGGCATATAGGCGATTGTGACTTCATTGGCAAGGTCGACCCTGGGCGGTGCAACAGCTATAGGTATTCCGGTTGGTATCCCAGGCGCCGTGGAGGAGTAAGCTGGTGTTGCCCATTTGCCATAAGCTGCATGGTGCACTTCTTCGGGTACTGGCCCTAGCACCTGAGGCATGCTTCGGAACATCCGGTTTAGTCAATCACGAGTTCCAGGGTGCGGGATATAGGGAGCTGGAGGAGGAGACCATGGCCGATGGCTCGGCGCTCCTGAGCTGTCCCTCCTTTCCATCATGCAGACATGCATGATTGGATCTTTTCCTTGGGATTCTTCAATGGGAGCGGGTGGCGGTGCTTCTACGACTGCCATAGGAAGGGCTGGTATCCTTTTAGAGATAACCGGTTCATGTGGTGGGGCGAAGGCCACGATGACATCGCCAACTGATTCCAAGGCGACCAATGCTGGTAAGTCATCTGGCGATCCCTCAGGAGCCAAGGGGTCTACCTGCAAGGTATTTCCAGTTATTTCCATAGATGTTGGCTCCTCCCAGAGTATCTAAGCCAGGTTTTGCAAGTAGTCTTATTCTGTGGCAGCGGTGTCCTGAAACTCATCTCCCCACCCTTGGGGGACTATGTTTTCAATGGCCTGGGCCGCTTGACACTCCATGTTAGTGAAGCGGTGGTACAAGTTCCCGTGCATGCAAATGGGCCAGTGAGGGTCTCTTTCTTCAGTCCTAGCTCTTTTCCTTTCGGTACGGTTCCCAAGGAGTCGGGAGTAGTCTTCTTGCTGTGGCTTGAATCCAAGTCCAAACCTGGTGGTCTGCTCATAAGGTCGGACAACCACCTTGATGCCCTGCTTGTATTTGCCCAGTCTTTCACCAGCTCGAAGACCCCAATCTGCGCAGTCAGCCGCACTGAACATGTCTGTAAGCACCTTATTTTTGCACCCCTAGAAGTGCTGAAAATGAAAACCCTGGCAGAAAGTCAAAGCCCAAGGGGACAAAAAGTTGAATTTTGATCAGGTGATAGTTGGCCACCTTGCTTTATCTCAGTAGATAGAGAATCCCGACACGGTTCCAACGCAGCTGAGTTTGCTGGAATCAGAGTCTGGATGAAGGTTCTGCGGGCGGTCAAACTTGAGGGGGAGCCGAAAGTTGACTTTCTGCTAAACCCAGAATTTGCTACTAAACTCTAGCTCAGTGGATAGAGGATGTCAACCCAGTTCCAACGCAACTGAGTTTGCCAGAATTGAAGCTCAAATGAGAGAGTTATGGGCAATCCTTGGTCAAAAATAAACTGTCCACGTGGCAAACTGCGCCACGTGGACGTCCCCCTTGCTTAACCCTTAAGTAAACAAAAATATTAACAAAAAGAGTCTTTCTTAACCCCTAAGTAAAAAATATTAACAAAAGAGTCTTTCTTAGCCATTAAGCAAAAGTAATAAGTCACAAGTAAGAAATAACAATAAAAAAGTCACTTTTGATAAAATATTTAAAAATTGGTCTTTCTTAACCCTTAAGCAACCTCTCCTATAAAATGGGGGGGGGGGGGGGGGGGGGGGGGGATGCATTAGGGGGTTGAGCATATTTTTGTCTCACCATCTTTTTCTCCAAGAGCTCCCACCTCTCTCCCAAGCTCTCTTCATCTCTTCCCAAGCACCCCAAACTCTCTTTCCCTCTCTTCTTCTTCATTCTTCACCCAACCAACCAAAGGAGAGTTGCTGGTGGTGTTTTGAAGGTGCTGCTCCAGCAGCCGTCCAAGCCTCAAGGAAGTGCAAGCATACCACTCAAAGGTCTTTTTGACCCTAAGGTAATGTTCTTTACCACATCTTGTTCAATATAAGTGAAAATGAGTTTGTTTGGAGCCCTTTTGGGGTTGATCGATGTTTAAGGACTGTTCGGGAGTATAGCCTCATCTTTTGGCTCTCTTTCTTCTTCATTCATACTCTCACAAGATAGTCTAGCTCCCATGGTAAGGGGGGGTCCATGCGCATGATTTTAAGAAAGGGTGAAAGGGTGTTTTTTCGCATACCTTTAAGAGGCTTTTAGATGCTATTTTGTTATGTTTTTATTTCATCCAAGTGGAGAGCATGATCCTCTCATTTCAGCTCTTTTGTACCCCTTAAGCTATCCCTCTAGCCCCTTCTCTTGACTTGTTTTACATTTTAGCTCCATACTTGTTTGATATGGCATGATAGATATGTGCTTAGATTTAGGTTTCTCTTATTTAAGTTTGGAAATAAGTCCCCTTTGTATTTGATATTGTTTTAAGATTCTTAATGTGTCTTTAGGTTCCTTTAGATGTTTAGAGCATGATAAAGATCTAGACATGCATGACAAGCATGCTTTGATCACTTATTTACCTTTCATGGTATTTGAAGTGAAGTATGAACATGTCCAAATATTAGTTGCTGTTTTGTCTACATGAAGTTAACCCCATCTTTATTTACATATCTCATGTGTATATGTGTATTCTTACCCATTAGAAGCATGCTAATTCTAGCTTATCTATTTTGCTACATGATCTTTGTCTAGGTGAGCACACACTTTTCATTTTTATGCATGTGAAATATGGAGATGCTTGTGTTCCTTTTGTGGCTTGAAGCATGTGGTCCTATGTTCATTTGATTGGCTTTTATTCATGCTAATGAGTTGCTAATTTTCTAAAATAAAGAAGACCAAAATAGGGACACATAGGTCCCTGTTTCTTTATCAGATATGGTTCAAAGGAAAGAGAAGGCAAGCCTTTAGCCTTCTCCCATTCTCTTGGCTTCAAAACCTCAAGAAGGAGGCCATATGTCTCTATGTGAACCACTGTGGGCCCACACAGCCTCTGGAACACCCTAAGAGGCCCAGGAATCCAAGCCCAATGCAAAGATCTGAAAAAACCAAGTTTTTGGTTGATCCGACAACTCAGGTCGGATCAACAGAGCTGTATTCGTAGCCGGCAAAAGATGCGGGATACACTGAGGCCTGTATGTAACCGGCATCTTAGGCCGGCTGCACTACCAGATTGCTTTTTCTTGCCATTTTCTAATCTTGTGCTGTTTTTTTTTGGTTTGTTTGATCAATCCGGGTGAACCAATAGGGTTTCTGGGTCACCCGGAAACCCAAGGTGGGCCTTGGACCGACCCGGTCGAAATTGATTTCCGGTGGGCCTTCCAATGGGGCCCACCAAGCCCGACAAACCCATTTTTGCTAAATTAAGACTATCAAATTAATTGAGTGGGTTAGACCATTGGAGGCCCACCCAAGCCTAGTTTCAGTAGCATGTTGCTTAGATTTAGGCATGGTTTGGCCGAGACCACGGGTAGGGCCGATCGGGCCCGCTAAAGCCCATTAAATCAAACCAATTTTAGGGTTTCCAAACCCTAACTCAAGAAGCCTTTGGCTTTCAAGCCCAAGCCTAGGTAAAGGGCCCCAAGCCCGATGCCTAGCCCGCTTTGGTATAATTAATCAAGATAACACAAAATCACTTGGCAACCAGCTGTGTGGCCCACTCAAGGGCCCACAAACCAACTTGGCCCACTTGTGCATAGAAATCACTTAAACCTTTCAATTTGAACCATTAAATAAAATCAATTCATTTGAACCAAGCCCAAAGGGCCTCTCAGGCTAGACTGAGGCCCACCAGGGGACACGTGGGCTCAACCAAGCCCACCACGGAATCCGCGGGCCTTCCAATGGGGCCTGCCCAATCAGACTCAGATCATTTTAACCAAAGAAGATAAAATCAAGTAAAGGGATCCACACCACTTTGGCAGTCCTACCAGACTTAACCAAATTGAATGCTGGAATAGGAATCGGGTGAGTGAGAGACCAAAGTTGACTTAAACCAGGGAAACCTATGGGACCCGTCACTTGACGGGGTGGACTGGAGTGTTTACGGACTTCCCCAGACTGCAACCGAGAACCTACTTAGAATCTCAAGCCGTAGACCAAGCCTTAATAGACAAACTTAGGCACCCAGGTATCTGCCTGCACCCCATTAGGCAGTGGCGACTCCAAACAAATCCTGAGGCACGCATCATTTTGCATGCACCTCGTCGTGCGACCTAAATCAGGTGCGCACAATGTCCTTTCTTCTTTTCTTCGGGAGTTGTCCCCTCTCAAACTCAGGGATATGGTTTACCTATACCATCTCCACAGCTTGGAAATTGAGGGTGGTGGGTAATTCATAGTCCACATAGGATACTCCGACCCTTTTGAATTCCCGGTGATCCTCGGCATGCACCGTTATAAGCTCATTACCCGATATAAACCGGACCATTCTATGCAATATTGTGGAAGATACGGCTCCTGCCTGATGCAGCCAAGGCCTCCCAATCAGCAGGTTGAACGAGCTGTTGATATCCATGAGCTCAAAATCCATGGTGAAGGGCCTATCCGCAATCATGACCTCCAAGGTAACTTCCCCTAGCGATTCTCTCCTGGCATTGTCGAATCCTCAGACATTGTGCCCACTTAGCTTGATCAGGGTGGGGCTCAACTGTAAACTGTGAAATGTCCTCATCGGGCATATGTTCAGGGCTAACCCGTTGTCGATCATTGCACGCTTTACGATAAGATCCGCACACTTCACCATTATGTAAAGCAGTTCGGTGTGGTTGCCCCCCTCAAGCGGTAGATCGGCTGTGGAGAAAGAGATAGCTAGGGGTGCCGTGATTACTGACACCACTGCCCTTATCTGCTCGAGCTCAATGCTTTCTGGTACGTGTGCGTCACCCAAAAACCTCATCAGCATTGCCCTGTGCTTTTCTGAATCAATCAGGAGTCACATTATGGAGATTTGGGCAGGTACTTTGTTCAACTGTGTAACGCCCCGAACCCGGGTCAGTGCAAACCAGCACCTGACCCGAACCCGGTTCGCTACTGTAACAACCCGAATTCAGTTCAACAACCAAATCCGAGGTGTTACTGGCCCATATCAAATACATCATCAATAATATACCAGACAATAGAATTAAATAATCCATTCAACTTTATTATACTATCAGAGTGCGGAAACAAGTATATGCGGAAGTGTAGTCTAAAATCTCAAATAAACATTAAAGTTAATCATCAATCATTAATATCAAAGTCTGGTAAAATAAAATGGTTACTATCTCTTTCATCTCTCTAGTACATCAAATCCAAATGAATAATAGTCTATCAAATATGACTAAGTCTAAACAATCCTCCACCTCAAAAAATATCCGGATAAAAGTAATCCTCCAGTAAATATTCAGCTACCTCTCCCTGGAAATCACTATGATCCCCCTCTCGCGTATCAGCTGAAAAATGAAATAAAAGTAGGGTGAGATACGAATATCCCAGTAGGTAACACATGCATGATTAAACAGTTAATATAAGTAAAGTAATAGTTCATGCACGATTAAGCAATATCGACTAATCAGGCTCGTTTAATCATTCGTATCATTCATGAATACAAAACAGTATGATAAACAGTTCTAGAGATGAATTTCAGCAAGTTCATTTATAAGAATCCAATATCAAAATCATTAACATAATTCATGCTTTGCTAGGATGCACTAAACAGTCACATCCGGCCAATATCTCAATCACATGCCTCTAGCATGTATACAACAATAATAACAAGTATTTGTGATTTCAGTGTCATTGTAGGACTCACAAAGATAGATAAACCTTTTGAGATGATTCTCGACCAATTGCTATACCACCGTGCGGCTTAGGAGCAATGTTACTAATGATACTCAAGTCCCATGCAGCGCAGCTTAGACAAGAGCCATAGTCACTGACTTATTGCACACGTACCCATCAGAGTTGGCATGTACCACCAGCATGCAGCACTAGAATCAATACATGGAGATGGTCACTTATCCACATGTACAGGGAATCACCAGCGGCTCACCGGGGTGTCCCTCCAGACATAGGACCTTCCCAGACAAACTAACTTGCAAAGGAAGCGCGTCGCACAAGGGAGAAACTCAACCCAAATGACATATCCCTCAGCTATCTAGCAACAACTATGGATCCATAACTAGCTATGCCCACTAGACTCCAAAATTCCCTAAAATATAATATTTCTATAAGGGTTGGTGCCTAGCGGCATATAAAGGTTAAATCTGTCAATTACTTCAATATTCGGTCATCTGAGTTCTGAATTCTCTTTATAAAGTTTTCTGGTTTATAGTGTCATTTATAGTTGTTTTGATAATCAAATAATAGTTAGGTTTTCTAAAAACTAGATTTCTCGATTTCTTTCAAAGTTTGGCAACTAATGTCCTAAATATCTTCCTCATTTATTTTTCTGTAAAACAGGGAATTAGATAATTTATTTTGGTCTTAAAACATCTTAATTAATCATTAAAATTGCCCACAAATAGTTTGGAATTGAATCATGGTTTGAAATTACGAAAATCTGCAAATTCTGAACAGAGCACCTAGGATCGCTCAGGATCGCCCTGGAGGTCTGTGGTCAGTGGTAGTGTAAAATAGGATGCCGACGATACGTCTTCCAGCGGTCTAGGATTTATAACTAGCGCTGAAGATCGCCGAGTACAGTCGAGGTCAGCGGTCATCCAAAAACGAACAGAAACAGTTTTAAATCGTGATTTTTCTCGTCTAACATCATTCTATCATACATATAACATTAATACTAAACTAAATACATCAATAGATCATATAAAAACATGCTCTTGCGATTAAACAAATGTAAATACAAATCCAACGAACAAAACCGTGTCACCTACCTCTTGAACGTGCGTTCCTCTTCTTCTCTTCTCTAAACAATGATTCTTTATCACCCAGCAGTACCCTGGACGATGAAGAACCCACAACCCAGACCTTTCCTCCTCCTTCTTCTTCCTCCTCAGTCGCTCGATCGTTTGTCGCTTTCAGCTGTTGTCGAATACAAGCGAGAATACAACGTGTATGATTTAGGTTATTTAATTAATATATATACTTCTTGATCCCATGTATCTCACATACAACTTTCCTATACACATTGCCCAATCAGAACACATACCTCGATATCTCATGATCGGACAGTCAGATCTGCGTCCAACTCTGGATCTCCACTAATTATATCATCCCCTACAATAATAAAATATTTCCATCAATTATAACTCTCAAGAATATTATTTATTAATTTATTTTATTATTTAAGGAAAATTCGGGGTTTTACAAACTGCTGGAGGAGATCGTAGTCTGGAGTAAAAACACTGTAGTGCAAATCTATAATCTCCTCTTCGGTGGCTCTTACCTTTCTTTTGAGGGTCTGTGGCAACTCTGTAACCACATTCTTTCCTTTTTCCTTCATTTTGGCTTCTGCCTCTGCTCCCTCCTCTGGTGCGGGTCGGGGTTCTATATTTACATATCGACCGGATCAGGTGATTCGGTTGATTTCTATCTCAAGGGTGGTGGTGGGGGGTAGTTTGATGGTAGAAAGGTTTGGCAGGGTAAGATGGGGGTACAACATTGTATGAAGGGGGTTCAAGGTTGAGTTTTGAGAGGTTTAGGGTTGGCAGCTCAAACGAGAGGGAAAAAGGGTCTTGCGGAGGGACGTCCATGATGTCGAAAATGTTAAGGGTTGAAGGGTTGGGGTTAGAGATGGGAGTGGGGTAGAAGAATTCCTGGTCTCCGGTTGGGTGGAAGTGCACCAGAGGGAGATCTGGGAGGGATTTACTGCCATCTTCTTCAATGACGTTCACGGCCTTACTTTCCTCTACTGATGTGTCTTCTGAGTCTGTATCAGCAGATTCATCCGAGCTTTCGTACGGATCAGGCGGGTTTGCAAGTTCAGGAGTGGATGGCAGTTCCTCTTCTTCTGCGACACGGGGAAGGCCGAACCATTCATACATGTCGCATGAGAGGGTGGGATCAGACTCGAGTGATGACGAGTCGGCAGAGTATGCCAGATATGGGTTTAGCTCTGATGTCACAGACATGCCCTCTGGTAGCCATTCGGTGGATAACTGGGGAGGCACCCTTGAACTGCCCACGGATGCGTCTGAGATCTGATGTCTATCCCGGCCCTGGAGTCCACTGGAATTGCCCACTCCTTCTTGGCGTGGAGGGGACGAGGAGTCACTGATCCATCCAAATTGCATCGGGTTCCATGGTCCCATGACTTCTTCGCTGCTCTGAGGTTCATCCTCAATTACACAGATGTAAGCCTTTATATTTTCCTTAGCCTTGGGTCCTTTCAGCGGAGTGCACTCTTCATTCTTCCCGACAATGGTCATTGCTGCCATTTGGGCTCCCATTTGGAGTTGCACCTTCACCATCTGCCCTAGTCGTCCGATCAGTGCTGAGGGGTTGAGTTACCTAGTGCCCTAATCACTGCTCACTTGATTGGTCGTCTTACTAGCGTAGGCCTTCGAGTGATCTGGTAGAGGATTGGTAGTTATGCCGGCTGCTGGGGTCTGAGCGGGTGGTGCCAGGGGGTCCACCGTGATGCGGTTACTGTCGATCAAGTCTTGGATATCATGCCTTAGATCCCAGCACCAATTGGTATGATGCCCAGGTGCACCAGAGTGGTACTCGCACCGTTCTAACGCATTATAGCTTCTAGTGTTAACCAATCTGGGATTTGGAGGCTTGACTTGTACGTATCCCTTCTTTAGCAAAGTCGGCAGCAACTCTGCTGGTGCATAGGGCAGGGGAGTGAAAACCCACCTCATCCTGGCCACCATCTCCTCTCTCATCCTTCTCACCCCTTGGTAAGTAGCCTGCCCGGTCCCTTGGGGTGATACTGCCTCTGGCTTTTGAGAGAAATGGTGGGGTTGTGCAGGGTACACATAATTAACTGCCTGCTGTTCCTGTCTCCTGGGCTCCTGCCCCTGGCTTCTACTGGCTTGCGCTGTTACTGGCCTTCTGGGTGTAGAACTCTGCCCACTACCATCTATTTTCCCGGCTCTTACTGCATCCTCAATTCGATCCATGGTTAAGATCAAGTCGTTGAAGTTCAATGTGCTTTGCCCCAATAGCAAAGTGAAGAACGGCTGTCCCAATGACACAATAAACAGCGACGTCATCTCTTGCTCCAATAGCAGCGGCTGCACTAACGCTGCCAATTCCTTCCATCTCTTGGCATACTCTCTCACTGATTCCTGGCTCCTCTTGGCCAGCCTCTGCAATTCTGCCCTGGTCTGTACGATCTGACTGTTAAGGCGGTACTGCTGGATAAAGACTGCTGCCAGGTCATTCCATGTTTTTATTTTTGCCTTGTCTAGACTCAAGAACCATGAATAAGCCGCCCCGGTTAGTGACTTCTGAAAGAACTGAACCATGATTCGTTCTTCCTTGGCGTATTGGCACGTCACCAGAGTAAGACCTCAGATTGTTTAGCGGGCAACCTGTGCCGTCAAACTGGTGCAACTCCAGGTACTTGAACTTAGCGGGGAGCTGGATGTCAGAAAAGAAGCAGAGGTTTTCCAGTGTAGCCTCGCTCTGTACTGTACTGGGTTGGAGCTGTTTGAGAAGCTCCCTCATGGTGGCCAACTCTGCTTTGTTCTCTTCTCTTACTGCTGCTAATTTTCCCTCAAACTGTGCTTCTTGGGTTTTGTACTAGTCTTCGTCATCCTGCCCAAGATGGATAGGTAAGAACTGATCCTGCTGTGGTATGTGGAACGGAGCTGCTGGTGGTGGTGGTGGTGGCACCATGGGAGGGGGATGTACTGGGTGCGGTGGCGGTGCTATCTTTGTTGGCGGCGGGAACTACGGCTGCGACTGGTGGGCAGCCGGCCCTATTGGGTGAACTTGCTTCAATTCCCTTAGCTCTACCATGAGTTCCTGGATGACGGAACCCATGCTATCGATTCTCTGTTGCATCTCATTAACTGTTTGTGCATGGCTAGATTCTGCCGGATGTTGCCCCGGCGGTGTCTGCTCTCTTGGCTGATCCATATCGAGTCTTTTCCTCAATCTTAGTAGGTATGGACTTCTGGAAGCAATTTTGGTACCTGATGGACAAGTGACAGGCATCAGTGCAATTTCACATAAATTAGTCATGCAACTTATTTGCTAGAATCTATTCCTTCGATTTATGCTCTTTTTTTTTCTTTTGATTGGATTTGGACCAACTGATCTATTTTAGCTACCCTAAAGCAACAAGGGAGGAGAACCTGATTTTGAATCAACTAATCTATTTTGGTTACCCGCAGGTAATCGAGAAAGAGAACCCTAATGAATTTTGAATATTGATCTATTTTGGCTACCTGCAGGTAACCGGGGAAGAGAACCCTAATGACCGAATCTATTTTAGCTACCTGTAGGCAACTGGGAGAGAGAACCCTATTTTTCTGAAAGCTGATTTTTGAAAGCTGATCTATTTTAGTCGCTTAGGAGCGACTGGGAAAGTGAACCCGGTTTGCCTGATCTATTTTAGCCACTCTTGGCAAGGGAAGAGAACCTTCAATTTAGGGGAATTTTTCTGAGCTCAGTATCACAGGGTTGGACCACGCGTGGTATCAGAAAGGGGGGATTGAAAAACAACACTCAGGGTTGCCTTAACCAATTCCTGACTCATTCGTCTGTGGTTTCGGTGATACAAAGACTTTAGCTAGTAGTACATGTAAAACCCCAGTTTTGAGTAGAAAAAAAATATAATAAAATAAAATAAAATAACAATAATAATAATAAACAATATAAAAATAGTAGATAAAATAAAAATATATGCAAGAGTATGAACACATGGAATTATGGACAGGTTAAATCAAATTTATTATTGCTAGAAATTTGTGGTCATGATTTGTCAAAGAGAATGAGGTGGAATATTAATATGTAAGTAATATTCGAACCTAAAATACGGCAATAAATAGGAATTAGTCAATAAGTAAAACCCGGTAAAGCCCTAGCTGAATGAGGGGTAGAAAGGGGATTCCGAGGGTTAAGGGTGATTTAGGTTAAACCCTTGCGGTGTCTATAAATAGGTAACTCATATAAAAAATTTTCGGGGATTTGGGGGAAAGGTTGCTGCTCTGGAGAAAAAAATTAGGGCGGCGGCCGAGCAGCTTGGGTCTCGAGATGAAATCCATCAAGGATGGCCGGAACCTTGAAGAAGGTCTTCAATACTGGTGAGTAGCATTGATTTATGACTGAGGTTTTAGTTTATTCGTGATGGTATTTTGATTGCATGGTTGTATTCTGAGTTTTCTGGGTTTTCTGGAATATCATGAGTCCGAGCATGAGAGGGAATTACAACTTGAAATAAAATGTGTTTAGATTAAATCCAAAACTGATTGGAAAGTATTCTAGGAATATTAGGAGTGTATTGGAACAAGTACAGACCGAAAAAGATCGGCCAGAGATGGAGATCTCGAAATAACAAAGAGTCGAAAATCGCAGTGAGTATCCGCCGACTTGGCGCTCACTTGCGCTCACTTAGGAAGTAGGCGCCCTTTAAAATTACACTATCCGCCGAGCTGGTGCCCACTTGGGGCTCAGCTCGCGCTCACTTAAAAGCATGCGCAAATCTCGCGCGAAGCTAGCGCCGACCTCGCGCCCACTTCCCGCCCATCTCGCGCTCACTTAGTATCGAGTGAGCGCATAGTCATATTTTTACCAAACTCCTATCCGCCGACTGGCGCTCACTTGGCACTCACTTCAGGAGGTGAGTGCATACCCAATTATACTTGCCAAATTTGATTTTGACTGAACCAAGGGGATTTTGATGCCTTGAGGGTTATACCACTTAACCAATCACTTGTTTGGGAACCTTGGAACCTGCATTACCTATTCAATTACTAGAGGAAAATCTAGTGGCAATTCTTAAAGGCTTCTAAGGTTGAGTTTAGGTTATTTGTATGTGTTGTGCTGGATACCAAAACAATAGGAGTTCCTAGCTAGTTTTCCCTTGAATTTATACACTGTTTTGATTGAGAAATTATTAACTTCTGGTTTCACTTGTTTGGAAAATTCTGAATGTATTGTAAGGTTTTTCTTGATATGAATAACTGAGTTTTGTATTCAAATGGCATGTGTTGCGAAAATGAGAAAATACTGAAAGTACTTGAGATACTGCTTGGTCCAGAGGGACAGGTGATGAACTGTAATGAGTTATACATGATGTGGAATGAATGACTTTATTTTGATGTCGGAATTGCGATTATACGATGATTTACTGTTTTGGTTTAGCTTGTCCTAGATCCAGAGTCTAAGCTTAGTAATGTGATGCTTTTATTTTATTGGAGTAATGGCATGGCCATGGAGTGTTGCCACGACCGGTGTAGAGCAGCCAGAAACCCTGAGTAGGCTTGATTGTCAATGTCAAAACCCTGAGTAGGCCGGTATTGGATGACGAAACCCTGAGTAGACCGGAACTGTGTACATGGAGGTGTGGAGGTCGCTTTGGCATGTTGATTAACCAATCAAATATTTGCATGACATTGACCATGTGGATTTATTATTCATTTATCTGTTTAGATACTATGGAATAAGTAGTGGAATTTGTCTTTTCTTGGAGCATGGATATAATGATATAGTTTTTGAAACTGATCGGAATTTTGTTGACAAAGGTATTTCCGATGTTAAATTACGTACAGTTTAACTTGCTTCCTAGACCCTTGGGTCAAATAAATTTTCAAAGGGTTTACGCAGATTTCACTGGATTATTTCCTGTTTTCTCGTGTGATTATTCGATCATAAATTTACAACTAGAAAAAAATGTATTGCTGCATGCATGTGCTACTCACTGAGATATTCGTATCTCACTCTTTTGTTTCTGTTTGTTTTTCATATACGTATGGAGAGCTGATAATTGCGGGTTGTGAAATTGGGTCATGTGAGTTTTACTTTGGGGTTATTTTAGCGCACTCTGTTACATAGTACTACTGAATTCATGTTTTCCTTACTCTGGTAGTGCGATCCTGTTATTTATAATAACCTCTGGAGACGAGTTACGGGTTTTTCATGTGACTCGGATCCGGGGCGTTACAGTACCCGGATGCTCCGTAGCCAATATCCGATTCAACCACCGGCGGCTTTGGTGTCACTAAAAGGGGTAGGCTATGCCAGGACGATCCTTCACCAATATCCGACTCATCCGTCGGCGGCTTTCGTGCCCTAAGGATTCGACTAGTAGTACCCGGACGCTCTGCAGCCAATATTCGATTCAATCATCGGAGGCTTTGGTGTCACTAAAAGGGGTAGGCTAGGCCAGGACGATCCTCCACCAATATCCGACTCATCCGTCGGTGGCTTTGGTGCCCTAAGGATTCGGCTAGTAGTACCCGGATGCTCCGCAGCCAATATCCGATTAACCACCGGCGGCTTTGGTGTCACTAAAAAGGGTAGGCTATGCTAGGATGATCCTCCACCAATATCCGACTCATCCGTCGGCGGCTTTGGTGCCCTACAGGTTCGACCGAATGATCTTGGAAAGATACAGACGCGTGTGATCTGAGCTCAAAGGTCTTGGGTGCTTTTAACACTTGTTGGGTTTCGCGATCTCAACGGGAGAGATGCAATCAAAGGGAAGGAGGGGTCGCAGCGACCAGAAATATTGCGATTTGTCTGAGAATAGGTGGTTTGTCGGAGACCGAGTTGCCCTATTTGGAGGGAATTAATTCCTTTATTTCAAATTCTTGTTTTGTTAAGTCCAAACAACATAGCAAAGTGACAATAAATTAGAGCTTTAATTGAAAATAGCCGCCATGCACAAAGTACATCATCATTCATAAAAAGATACAACAAAGCCAAAGTCTAGCTAGGTTGGTCATCATCATAGTGGGAGGACACGTCTTGCCTCCTCAAGGCTCGCAGAAGCTTGTTCCACAGACTATAGACACCCCAAATTGCACTAAAAATGAGAAAATAATTGAAAATATTAATTGGGATTTGAAACAGGTCAAAAAAGTGTAAAATCTGGCCAAACTGGTTATGATCGTATTTTGTTTACGGTCTGGTCATACCTGCAGTTGATATACGGTCACGGCGTGCCCGTATTAATAATATGGGCAGGGCGCGACCGTAATATATATACGGGCACAGGGGTTTTTGTGCGAATTTATCCTTTCTCGATTTCTAAGCTTTATCTGCATCCAAATATATCTTTGGGATATGCGAATCCTCTTATTTATCCATTAGAATCTCTTATTATCCTATTTGACAAAGGATTGGCATTATCTTGGTTTTTAATTCAATCTGAAACTCTATCTTGCCAAACCTTGGACCAACCATGCCCCTGGGTTTGCCTATAAATAGAGGGCTTCTCCTTAAGCAAAAGGCCACGAAAATTTGAAGTCTAAGGAGCTCCAAGAGAAGAGAGGAACCCCTGCTACTCTGCCTGATCAATCCAGGTAAGTCCCTTTTCCCTTTTATTTTCTGTCTTCAATTCTAGAAGTAATAGGATCTCCTCCATTGCTGTAGAATAAGGCCATCTTTTATTCTGTATTCCTAAGCTTGTCTCTAAGTACCTCAAGAGTCTCTCTAGCCGTAAAACTTGAAGAGAGAGCTAGGGGAAAGGGGAACAGGTGGATCCCTAGAATAGAACCCCATATCTGTTTTTCTCCTTTTTTCTAGAATAATGCCTTTGATTGTATTTGTGTACCTAAACCTATCTCCAAGTACCTCAAGAATCCTCTCTAGCCATAAAACGTGAAGAGAGAGCTAGGGGAAAAGAGAACAGGTGGATCCGTAGGGTAGACCCCCATGTGCTCAAATCTGGGAGATATGGCTGCTTTTGATATCCTGGCCATGTTTTAATGATTTTATTTTATATCTGGATGAATCCTATGAGTTCATGATGATTATAGCATGAGATCCCCACTTTTGTTCTAAAATTTGGATTTTCACCACTTTTGCACCTACAGAACTGTTTTCGTGATTTTTGTGGTTTTAAGCTAAGATCCTGGATCTATCATGATCAATATGGTAGATTTGGATCCAAAAGCCTGAAAGTAAATTCTTGGGTTTCATGATGTGGTTTTTAAGTTGTTTTTCATTATTGAGAGAAGACCCTACGGTCTCAGTTCTCCCCTTTTGATGTTCTTCATCAACGTGGGTATTGTTTGTTTTTATTTTCTGATTTAATGTGAAATTTGGGCTATATCTATGTCCTGGACTGTTCAAGTTCAATTTTGAAATATTTTATAAAAATCATATTTTTCCAGATTTCTAGAATTGGACTTGAAGCCAGATTTTGGATTTTTCACTTTAGATTGATTTTATCTCAATTTTGTTTTAATCATGAAACCCTAGGAATGGTATGATCATATTTGAAAGTTCTGGATCAATCAGGCTATTCGTATGAAAAAACCATACAGTTTTGTTTTTTTTGTGATTTTTTGTGATTTTTATAGCAAGCCTTTTTTTCTTCATTTTAACATGAACAAATATCTGACAACCACCTTGTGTGGATGAATATGGGTGCCTAACACCTTCCCCTGTTCATAACCTAATCCCCTTACCCATCTCTGGTTGTTTTTTTAGAGGGTTATTTTTACCCTAAATTTGCCTTTTGTGCTTATTTAATATTTTGGTGTCCATTCATAGCTAAATTGAAGGGTGGCGACTCTGTGTTTTTAACCAATTCTACGTGATGATCAGGAAGTCATTGAATGAATGATTTTTTCCCATGTCTCACAACTGGCGACTCTGCTGGGGACTTGTGGATTTGAGCCTTTTGGTGTTTGTTCATGTTTTTGATATTTTTGGATTTGCTTGCTATTTTGTGTTTTTAGCATGTCTTTGTTTTGCTTGCTATTTGGTGTTCTTAAGCATATGGGATATGTTTTAAATCTGATTTATTGCTTAAGAATTCATGGGGGTAGAAACATGCTTAATTTTGATTTATAGGATTGTTTCTAGAAACATGCGTAGGGGAGGTTCGTTTTGCTGAACTATGCTGATTTCTTGCTATATTTTTATAATATCATGTTTTAATTTTCAGCATGATCTCCATGATGTGTTTTTTTGGAGTGTATAACATGATCATATGTTTGCATGATTGGATGATTTTTGTGAGCATGTTTAGGTGCTATAGGATTGCTTTATTTACTTGATGGCCGTTAGTTTGGGATAAAATTGGTCCCAAATATGCATGTTTCCTAAAATTGGTGTAGCCCATAGGAGAAGTTTCTAACTCTGTTTAGAATCAATCCTACCCAATGTTCATACAAGAGGCAACAAAAGGGTACCAAATTCTTGAGTATGGTGTCAATTTGGAGGGGATATGTGCCCTCCTAAACAAGTGTTTTGCAAATAGGCCAAAGTCCACTTTGGGACAGTTTAGAAGCTTTGCAGTGGGTGAACCGTATGTTTGGATGAGCAATCAAAGTGATCAAACCATGTAAAAACTGGAAAAATATAAAAGAGCTCCGTAAAACCGCATTTAGTACACGGGTTGGGCTTGCCCGTATTGGTTATACGGGCTGGGCTCGCCCGTGTTTTCCATGCGGTCACGGCTTGCTCGTAATTTAAATACGGGTAAGGCCGAACCGTACTGTATATGCGGTTTGCGTGGAAAATTCAATTTTAATCAGTTTTCCCACTAAGTCCTGTTCCTTTAACCTTTAAATGATAAAGAAGGGAAATGAGTTTGAATAAAATGCTTCAAAAAAAATAAATAAATAAATAAATAATGTGAGGGAAAATCCTTTGGGCCTCTGAAAGCCTTTGAATTTCAGACTTTTTCTCAAAAAAAATCTTTGAGCATCTGAAAGCCTTTGAATTTCAGACTTTTTCAAAAAAATTCCTTGGGCCTCTGAAAGCCTTTGAATTTCAGACTTTTTCCCAAAAATCCCTGGGCCTCTGAAAGCCTTTGAATTTCAGACTTTTTCAAAAAATCTTTGGGCATCTGAAAGCCTTTGAATTTCAGACTTTTCCAAAAATTTCTTTGGGTCTCTGAAAGCCTTTGAATTTCAGACTTTATCTAAAAAATCCTTGGGCCTCTGAAAGCCTTTGAATTTCAGACTTTTTCTCCAAAAAAAAAAAAATCTTTGGGCCGTCTAAAAGCCTCTGAATTTTAGACACAACCTTTTTGGGCCATCTAAAAGCCTCTGAATTTTAGACAAATCATTTCTTTGGGCCGTCTATAAGCCTCTGAATTTTAGACACAACCTCTGTAAGTGTGAAAACTCACACTCCTTATATGGCAAATGTTTGACAAATTATATCCTCTAATAATCTTCAAGATGTGCAAAATCAAAATATAAATTCTGTGAATTTAGTAAAGAGGAAGGTGAGGCGGCCACACAGCTACCACGCTGCTGGTAGCTCAAGGAAATGAAAGAGTTTCTAAATAAAACATTTCTTGTAAAGGCACTTGCGAGGAACAACGCCGCTGCCACTCCGCTGGCAGCGCATAAGTGAGATAGCACTTTAAAAGTAAAGCACGCGCACCTGCGTCATAAGGCGACGCCGACACGCCGCTGGTAGCTCAGAGCAAGATTGAAGAGTCTAAAAATCAGCTGTGCACATGCCACGTTCCCTCCCGCTAGCAGCGCGCTAGCAGCGCGCCCTTAACTGAGTCTTTTGGATTTGAGCGGGACTTGAGTTCGCTACCAGCCGTCTACCCCGATCGCAAGGCGATGCCACCAGCGCGCGATGCGATCTGAGTTTTCTTCTTTAAATAGACGAGCTGTATTTCTGTTTAGTGACTTTTTTCTTTTGATTAATCCGATTTGGATCTTGAGGTGTTTGAGATTCAATCAATTGATCTTTAGAGAGTCGGTGATCGAGTGAGGGGGGATCTGAGAGAGATCACCTGGAATTGAAGTTTGAGGATTTTTCTTCAGTTCGGAACTTCACTGGATCGTAAGATCTCCTGGATTGGTGATCGACCTTGTTTGATGCATAGGTGGATTCCTATTGCATTGGATCATCTCAGTGGACTCTGAGGTGATTGTCACGATCTGGACTGATCGTGAATTGCAGCTTGTGGATTCAAGTTGTGTTGCAGTTCGTGGATTCGAGCTGTGGATCTGGATTGATCGTCACTTGCAACTTGTGGATTCAAGTTGTGTTGCAGTTCGTGGATTCGAGCTGTGGATTTGGATAGATCGTCACTTGCAGCTTGTGGATTCAAGTTGTGCTACAGTTCGTGGATTCGAGCTGTGGATTGCTGTTGAGTGAGTTCAATTGTAAAGGTTAAGTGTGTCTTCCTTTGTAATTGACTTTTATTCAATAGTGGAGATTCTAAGGGTTAGTCGCCTCATATAAACTCGAGGTTTTTCCTGGATCTGGATTCAGGTTTCCTCGTATAATTGCTGTGTGTATGTTTCCGCATTGTTAAGTTCTTAATTGTTGTAGATCGTGGACCTGTAAAGTAGTCTACTACTCTTTCAATTGGTATCAGAGCCTATTCACTTTGAATTGCTATACAAAGTGTGATCTAGATCTATAGCATGGACTTTGGAAAAGAAGGAGGATCTGCCTCTAGACCTCCATTATTTGAAGGTAACAATTATTCTTACTGGAAAGCAAGAATGAGAGCTTACCTGAAATCTATCGATGAGCGTGTCTGGCTCTCGGTATGTAATGGTTATCATCCACCTGAAATCACAACAGAAGGAGGTGTTGTGATGCCTAAACCTCATGATCAGTGGAGTAAAGCTGAATCTGATCTATGTGGATGGAACAACAAGGCAATGAATGCCTTATTTTGTGCTGTAAGTGTTGAGGAATTTAGAAGAATTTCCTCATGTGAAGTCGGTAAGGAAGCTTGGGACATTCTTGAGGTCACTCATGAAGGAACCTCAGCTGTCAAGCTGTCTAGACTTCAAAGACTTACAACATCTTTCGAAACTCTATACATGAAAGATGATGAGTCTTTTGATGAATTTTATGCTAGACTTTCGGATATTGTTAATTCGAGTTTTAACCTTGGAGAAAAGATCTCTACATCTAAGGTTGTTAGAAAGATCTTGAGATCTTTGCCTGAAAAATTCAGACCAAAAGTTACTGCCATTCAAGAGGCAAAAGATGTGGATACCATGAGAATTGAAGATTTGGTAGTATCTTTACAGACTTATGAGCTAGATCTGAATATTCCTAAAAGGAGTAAAGGAATAGCTCTAAAATCTGTAAATAATGAAGAATCAGATAATTCTGAAGTAGATATGGATGAATTAGTTCTCTTAGCTAAAAAGTTCAAGAGAATGTTTAAAAAGAGACAATCTAATCCTGTGTTATCCATGGACAGATCTAATAGAAGATCTGATAAGAAAGTTTCTGATCTAAGAAAGGAGAAGAAATTTCCTCAGAACGATGAAGTTCAATGCTATAAATGTAGAGGATTTGGACATGTTGCTTCTGATTGTCCCTCAAAGGATAAAAAGAAAAAGACAAATTATCAGGTTACTTGGGATGACAGTAATACTGATAATTCTTCACAATCAGATGAGGATATTTCTGCTAATTTTACTGCTTTCAATTCCTTTTACTCATCTTCTTCTGGTAGTTCAATCTCTGGCATTACAGGAGATAATAAAGAGATTTTATCAGATGATGAAGAAGAATTACAAGAAGCCTACAATTAGCTATATAAGGAATTTAATAGAGCTCAAAAGAAAGTCAAGAAACTGAGTAAAAAATTGAAGGAGTCAGAAACAGAGAAAAATAAAGCTTTTGCAGAAATAGATTCAATAAACAAGAAGTTACTTAAAAGACATGCCAAAGAAAATTTTCTGGTAACTTCTTTGACTGAAAAAACTGAAAAATTAAAAGAAAAGGAAGCTCAGATTTCTGCACTTCAAGGTAAAGTTATTGAACTTAAGAAATTGTCAAATTCAATTAAATCTAATGCTTAAAATTTTTCGGCAGGAAATCATCAAATTGATGAGGAATCAACTTCAAAGGAAGTTCCTGAAAGCTCAAATTCTGCTGAAAAGAGAATAAGTGTACGTAATCAAAATAAGGAATTTTCACAGAAAATTTTTGCTGGAGAAGTAAGCTCAACAGGTAAATCTTCAAAATCTTCAAAATCTAAATCTGTACAGGTTAGAAAGACTGTTAAATCTGGAAATTTTGATTCTTCTGAATATAGGTTCATACCTGTGTGCCATCATTGTAATAAAAGAGGTCATATAAGACCAAAGTGTTATGTTTTGCATGGTTTTCCCAAGAGAGATTTTGACAGTAAGAGGAAAGTAAATCAAAGTCAGTCCTTGGATTTATATAACAGATTTGATTCCTTGTTGAAATTGACTGAATCATTAAATAAGGAAGTTACAAATCTGTCAAAGAAACTTCCTTCAAAATCTCAAGTTGTTGATGAAGGGACTTCTCAGAAAACTCATGAAAAACAGATTTGGGTTAGAAAAGATTCCTTAGTTGCAAATGTGGTTCATATAGCTTTGAAAGTTCATGATGTCAACATGTGGTACTTGGATAGTGGTTGTTCAAGACATATGTGTGGACATAAGTCTATGTTTAGTTCCTTTGAAGAATATTTTGGTGGAAGTGTAACATTTGGTGATGGAAGCACTTCTCAAGTCAAAGGTAGAGGAACAGTAACTGGTCCTAATGGAGTTTGTCTAAAAAATGTTTTATTTGTATCTGGTTTGAAGGCAAACTTAATTAGTATTAGCCAGTTATGTGATTCAAGATTGTTTGTCAAATTTACCAGAAAAGAATGTAAAATTTTGGATAATTCTGGTAGAACTGTTCTTATAGGTGTAAGAACAAGTGACAATTGTTATGGAATCATTGGAAACAATGAAAGCTCTTTAAAATCTTCTATATGCAATGAAATTGATTTGTGGCATAGAAGACTTAGTTACATTAACTATAGAGATTTGTCAAAAATCTCTAAGTCTGAATTGGTTAGAGGAATTCCCAAGTTTGGGAACAATAAAAAGAAAGGAATGTGTGGTCCTTGCAATCAAGGAAAGCAAATCAAAGCCACACACAAGAAAACCAACATTGTAGGAACCTCTAGACCATTAGAACTGATTCATATGGACTTAATGGGACCTACAAAGACTGAAAGTCTTGGAGGAAAGAGGTATATCTTTGTTGCTGTAGATGACTACAGTAGATACACCTGGGTAAATTTTCTAAGAGAAAAATCTAAATGTTTTGATTGCTTTAAACAATTGTGCTGTCAAATTCAAGTTGAAAAGAACTTGCAAATAGGGAGGATTGTTAGAATAAGATCTGATCATGGACAGAATTTGAAAATCAGATGTTTTCCAAGTTTTGTGAAGAACAAGGAATTAAACATGAATTTTCTTCTCCTAAGACCGCACAACAAAATGGAGTTGTGGAAAGGAAGAATAGAGTTTTGCAAGAAATGGCTAGAACCATGATGATAGCCAAGAAAGTGTCAACAAAATTCTGGGCTGAAGCAATAAATACTGCCTGTTATATAAGTAACAGAGTATATGTCAGATCTGGGTGGAAACAAACTCCTTATGAAATTTGGAAAGGAAAACAGCCAAACTTGAAATATTTTAGAGTTTTTGGAAGTAAATGTTATATCCTAAGGGACAGAGAAAATCTAGGAAAATTTGATTCTAGAAGTGATGAACGAATTTTTCTAGGATACTCCTCTTCAAGTAGAGCATACAGAGTTTTTAACTTGTAAAAATCTGTTGTAATGGAGTCTATTAATGTGTTAATAGATGATGAAGGAATTGACTGTGAATTTTTGCAGGTTGTATATGAAGAGGATGAAATCAGAGATGCTTTCTCAAGCAATGAAATTGTTCCTCTGACAAAAACTCTCAAAGATCACCCAACTGAGCAAATTGTTGGAAATATTTTAGATGGAGTAAGAACAAGACATCAATTACATAATGAGGTAAGATTTTCTTCTTATTTATCTCAATTTGAGCCAAAATCTTATAAAGATGCCTTGTTGGATGAATCTTGGTTAAATGCTATGCATGAAGAACTAAACCAATTTACTAGAAATAATGTATGGGAATTGGTTGAAAGACCCTCTAATCTGAATGTGATAGGAACCAAATGGATTTTTAAGAACAAATCTGATGAGAATGGGGTTGTAATCAGAAATAAAGCTAGGCTTGTTGCTCAGGGATACACCCAAGTAGAAGGAATAGATTTTGATGAAACCTTTGCTCCTGTAGCTAGGTTAGAGTCAATCAGATTGCTTTTGTCTATTGCATGCTATTTGAAGTTTAAACTGTTTCAAATGGATGTTAAGAGTGCATTCCTAAATGGATATCTGAATGAAGAGGTTTATGTAGAGCAACCTAAAGGATTTGAGGACTCAAACCATCCTAAACATGTTTATAAGCTTAAAAAGGCCTTGTATGGACTCAAACAAGCTCCTAGAGCTTGGTATGAGAGACTCACCTCTTTCTTACTTGAATCTGGATTTATGAGAGGAAATGTGGATAAAACTCTCTTTATTCAAAAAGAGTCCAAGCATATTTTGATTGCTCAAATATATGTTGATGATATAGTGTTTGGATCTACTTCTGAAACTCATGCTCATTCCTTTGGAGACTTAATGAAGAGTGAATTTAAGATGAGTATGATGGGTGAACTGAATTTTTTCTTAGGACTTTAGATTTATCAATCTCAACAAGGGATTTTTTTCTCTCAAGAAAAATATGCAAGAAATCTAGTCAAGAGATTCAGTTTAATTCATGCAAAACATGCTAGGACTCCTATGAGTACTAGCTTAAAGCTTGGAAAAGATGAATCTGGGAAGGAAATAGATCCTACCTTGTACAGAGGGATGATTGGAAGTCTTCTGTACTTAATAGCAAGTAGACCTGATATAAGCTTTAGTGTTGGAGTTTGTGCAAGATATCAGGCTAATCCTAAAGAATCTCATCTAAATGCTGTGAAAAGGATTATAAAGTATGTAAATGGAACTGTTGATCTGGGAATTTAGTTCTCCAAAGAGACTAACCCATATCTTACTGGATACACTGATGCTGATTGAGTTGGGTGTATGGATGATAGAAAAAGCACCTCTGGTGGTTGCTTTTATATGGGTAATAACCTCATTGCTTGGTTAAGTAAAAACCAAAACTCAGTTTCACTGAGTACAGCTGAAGCACAGTACATTGCTGCAGGAAGCAGTTGTACTCAACTAATTTGGATGAAACAAATGCTATTTGATTTTGGTTTAGATCATGATCAAATGATTCTCTTCTGTGACAATCAAAGTGCCATAAATATTTCCAAAAATCCTGTTCAACACTCAAGGACTAAACACATAGGCATCAGGCATCACTTTATAAGAGAGTTAATTGAAGACAAAACTGTTCTGATTGAATATATATCTACTGAAAAACAGTTGGCTGATATTTTCACTAAACCTTTAGATCAGAACAGATTTGAAACTCTTAGGAAATCCCTAGGAGTATACTCTCAAAACTGAAAATCAGGTTCTGTTTTGAGTTAATTTAGATGTAAAATGATTTACATGTCTGTTCAAAATGAATTTATGTGTTCTTGATACTAAAATCTTAATTCAGGAAGCTTGAGTATATGCATATTGACAGAAATGTCTTATTCTCAACTATCAATTTTGTCTTAAACACCTTTGTATATTGAAGTTTATTATGTGTTGAATCTTGGGATCTATAGGCTATCACCTTTATGAAAAGAAAAGTTTTGGAAATGGCTGCCATAGAGATTAGAGTGAAAGCCACTGTAATTCTCAAAAAGAAAAAGAGAAAGAAGGTATATTCTTGGAATGAACTGTAAACTCAGGTTTTATAAGGGTCAATGCCTTCTACAAAAAGAAAAGAAAAAAAAAGGATCAGAAAAGGCTACCTATCTCTGATGTGCGAAAGCCACCAAAATGAAGTTTGGGGTATGTCTATACTTTCCAAGTATGATTACACTACAATAGCCTTCCATATGTATAAAGTGTAAAAGTCAAAAATGTATTTCACACACTACATAATCATTGGTTCATTGATATGCATGTGTGCTCAATATCTTGAAGAAAATTTATAGTATGAGAAACCATGAAGGAAATTTTTGCCATAGATATGAAATGTATCACATCTGAATTAACCTTGATAGGTTCTTCAAGATCAGTTTTGTGATGATTACTTCTTGGATTGAATAAAAGTTGATTATCTGGATGATTTTTAGTTCAGTTAAAATCTTAGCTTTGTGTTTAGATGTATGAATTTTTCATGAAGAATAGTTCAAACTCTTTTTATAAATTTTTGCCTTGTGATTGTATTTTTGCTTGAGTGTGCATGTGCACCTTCTACGTCGCTAGAAGCGTGCTGGTAGCCTTCTCCCTTCTTTCATGCTTTGGCACCTGCCCTGTTAAGCGTCGCTGGATGCACGCTGGCAGCGTGTTCTGTTTGTCTAATAAAAGTGAAATCTGTTTCACTTTTTACCTCTATTTTTTTCTTGTCTGCGGTGCTCCTCGCTCCTCGAGTCGTGGTCATTTTTTTCCCTTCATGCTTACCTTCCTTCACCGTGTCCACTGTTCAGGTAAAATTTTTTTACTGTCTTCGTCTTGCTTCTTCATTTTCTTCTTCTTATTACAGTGTTCTTCTCTCGTTCTTCTTAGTTAGGGTTTGGTAGATTGTTCTGCCATTAGGGCTTTGTCGAGCTTTGCTTGTGTTCTTTTCTCTCTTCTATTTTTTCCCTGTATTTTCATCATGCCTCCCAAGAAGAAGTCTAGGACTGATTCTCCTTCCACCTCTTCTCCACTAGTGAGAACCTCTCCGGTTGTCTCTTCTCCACCGGTGAGACCCCCTTCCCCTTCACATTCCTCTAAACCATTCATTGGAAATGGTTTGTCTGATTTTAATGAGTTCTTCAAGCACAGGCCACTCCTCTTGGAAAGGGCCATTAAGCTTGATTCCTTTTCTGACTCTCCTCTCTTCTCCTTGTTTTCGGACAATGGATGGAAGAAATTTGCTTTGATAAGTGGTTTTACTTATCCCGACCTGGTTCGAGAGTTCTATTTGAACCTCCACCATCTTCATCTTGCAAATCAAGGATTTGTCAAGGCCTATGTCAGGGGTATCTCTTTCGACTTCTCGAAAGATCTTATCTCCTCTCTTCTAGAACTGCCCCTTGTTGATTCTCCTTCCTTTGACTTTCTAGCTACTCACTCTGATCCTCCCATGGAGTCAATCATTCCTTCTCTTATTTTTCAGGGTGCTCCCACCTCCATAAAAAATAATCCCAACTATCTTCCTCATGGCTCTCTCCAAGATCTTCTTCGGATCTTGAATCTGTTTATTTGTGCTTCTCTGATTCCCTCAGATCATCATTCTGAGATTTCTCACTCTAGAGCAAGACTCCTTCATGCTCTCTGGAACAGAGACAGTGTCTGTCTTCTGTCCATCATCTTCAACCAAATCCTTCAGTCTCGGAATTTAAAATCCAAGACTGCTGCTCTTCCCTTTGGGATTTTATCACATACTTGTGCATTCACCAGGGGGTCCTCCCTGATCCTGTTGAAATGATTCTTCATCCCAAACCCTCCATTGATGCCTCCACCCTTACAAGAAGCAAAAGAGCCAATCCCTTTCGGTTGGCTTCTTCTTCGGAGCCTTCTTCTTCTCCCTCCTCCTTGTCCAGTTCTGATGCTATGGCCATCCTAGACAAGTTGAATTCCATGCAAGCCTCCCAGGAGGCTTTCAATTCTGAAGTAAGGGCTCACATGCTCATGATGAGCATGTTCAAATCAGAGACCCAGGAGAAGCTGGATAAGCTTGCAAAGGATGTTGATTTTGCTTGTGGCGAGGTGCAAAGGGATGTTGCTGCTCAGCAACGAATGCAAAACGAAGCTGATCATTTTCTGAGCAGCATTCGAAGAACTCAGCTGGAGATGGATCACAAGCTATGTTGGTTGCACTCCCGGTCCCAAGATGCCTATCGACATTACTCAAGAACTTGGGATCCGAAACCTCCTTCCAGAAAGGGGGAAGTCATTTTGATGATGCTGCTGGTTGATGCTGGTTGATGTTGCTGGTTGCTGGTTGATGATCATCATGTTTTTGTTTGTTCGATCATCAAGTTGTTTTTTGTTTGTTCTGTTGGTCTTTGGTTTTTCTGATTGGTCTTTGGGGTTTCTGGAAGTAGGTTTACGGGGGAGATTTTTGTTGTTGAATGTATATATTTTCTGAATACTGTATATTTCTTCTGAACACTATATATTTTCTCTGAGAATGAATGAAATTCTGTGTTCTTCCGTATCATTGTGATTTGATTGCTTAAATGAAAATCAATATCTGAATTTGATATTAAGTACTGTTTGAAGTTTGTTGTCAGGCATTTGCCAAGGGGGAGATTGTAAGTGTGAAAACTCACACTCCTTATATGGCAAATGTTTGACAAATTATATCCTCTAATAATCTTCAAGATGTGCAGAATCAAAATATAAATTCTGTGAATTTAGTAAAGAGGAAGGTGAGGCTGCCACACAGCTACCACGCCGCTGGTAGCTCAAGGAAATGAAAGAGTTTCTAAATAAAACATTTCTTGTAAAGGCACTTGCGAGGAACAACGCCGCTGCCACTCCGCTGGCAGCGCATAAGTGAGATAGCACTTTGAAAGTAAAGCACGCGCACCTGCGTCGTAAGGCGACGCCGACACGCCGCTGGTAGCGCAGAGCAAGATTGAAGAGTCTACAAATCAGCTGTGCACATGCCACGTTCCCTCCCGCTAGCAACGCGCTGGCGGCGCGCCCTTAATTGAGTCTTTTGGATTTGAGCGGGACTTGAGTTCGCTACCAGCCGTCTACATCGATCGCAAGGCGACGCCACCAGCGCGCGATGCAATCTTAGTTTTCTTCTTTAAATAGACGAGCTGTATTTCTGTTTAGTGACTGTGCGCGTGTGGGAAACGCGGCACGGGGTAATTCGGAGTCGCCACCGCCTGATGGGGTGCAGGCGGACACCTGGGTGCCTAATCCTGTCTATTAGGGCTTTTGGTCTGCAGCTTTGAGATTCTAAGTCTGTTCTCGGTTGCGGTCTGGGGAAGTCCGTAGACACCCTAGTCCGCCCCATCGGATGACGGGTCCCGTGGGTTCCCTGGTTTGAGTCAGCTTCCATTGGTCTCACCCGATTCCTAATCCGATATGCAGTTTGGTTAAGTCTGGCGGGACCACCTGAGTGGTGTGGGTCCCTTTAATTGCTTTTATCTTGTTTAATTAGGTGATCTGGGTCTGGTTGGGTGGGCCCTGTTGGAAGGCCCACGGTATCCTTGGTGGGCTTAGTGAAGCCCGTGTACCCTTGTGGACCTCAGTCTAGCCTGAGAGGTCCTTTGGGCTTTGGTTAGTTCAACAGATTTTACTTTAAGTTTAGATTTGAAGATTAAGTGTTTTTCATGCACAAGTGGGCCGGACTGGTTTGTGGGCCCCTAAGGTGGGCCCACATGGTGGCCAAGTATTTTTATTAGATTTATCTTTTTAATCTGCCAAAGTGAGCTGGACACTGGGCTTGGGGCCCGTAGTCCAAATCTGGGCTTGTAAGCCCAAGTTACCAAAAATTAGGGTTTGCACCCTTCCTTGGTTTGGTTGGTGGGCTTTGGCGGGCCCGGTAGGCCCTTGCCCTTGGTCTCGGCCAAACCACGCAATTCATGCATCAATTTCACATAACAAGGCTCGGGTGGGCCGCATTGGGTTTGGCCCGCCCGGTTCAAATTGTTCATTTTACTTAAGTTATTTAATGGCATGCTTTGGTGTTTATTGGGTTGGGTGGGCCCCATTGGAAGGCCCACTGGAAGTCAAGTTGGACCGGGGGTCCAAGTCCTACATTGGGTTTCCGGGTGACCCAGAAACCCTATTGGTTTATTCGGTTCGGAAATGGCATTCACATCTAGCAATAATCACAGAAAAAACACAAGATGGACACTCTGTCAGAAAAAAAAATTGGCTCATCGTGCTGGGTCCAAGGGGAGGTACCCGGTACGAGTTGGATGCGCAGCGAACAAGGGGTGGGGGTGCGGGGGGCGGAGCCCCCCACGGTATGGTAAAGGGTATTTTTGGAATTTTCAAAAAAAAAAATAACAATTCGGCCTGTTTTGGACCTGGCGCTCACTTCCTGAAGTGAGCGCCAGGTGGGCGCCAGAACCGGGCGAAATTTTGACCTGGCGCTCACTCGATACCAAGTGATCGCGAGCTGGGCGGGAGGTGAGCGCGAGATGGGCGCGAGAAGGGCGCCAGAATTTCACTTGGTTTTTAGTGGGCGCGAGCTGAGCGCCAGGTGGGCGCCAGCTCGGCGGGAAGTGAGATGAAAGGGGCGCCCACTTCCTAAGTGAGCGCCAAGTGAGCGCCAAGTGGGCGGCAGCTCACTGCGATTTTCAACTCTCTGTTTTTTTTTAGATTTCCAACTCTGGCCGATTTTTTTCATTCTGTAACTGTTCCACTAGCCTCCTAACATGCCCAGAACACCTCCCAACTAATTTTGGATTTAATCTAAACACATTTTATTTCAAGTTTTGAAAACTCAGAAAACTCACAATACAACCATGCATTCAAATAATATGCCTAGGACACTTCCCCGGGCTTCGACCACTCCCCAGAAGGCACTCACACTTGTATTCAAATTAACTAAAATACTTCATCCCACAACTCCCAATCTCTTTAAAGGGAAAAGAAACCAAATCCGATAAAAAACAAACAGCTACAGATGCATTAACAGCTTATAAAAAAGGGGGGTGATGGGAGCATGCTGAAGGGTACACAAACAGCAAATAGCATGTTAGCAAGTCCAGCACAACAAAAACAAAGAAAACAACATGCAGACATTACATGCACTTTCATCCACAGACTGGTCCTTCAAGCAGGCATACTAACATCCGAAGAAGGGAATGAGGGGGGTTTACAGGGATACAATGGATGAAGGGAACTGGGGAACATGCTCCCTTTTCGGCCCGAGCAACACACGCATCTACCTCTTCCTTACTTGGTGGTCTTCATCAGAGGGAGGTGAAAAGAAAGAAAAAAAACATGGCAAGCTTTGCAGTGGTCCTATACCACCGAATAAGACTGGCTTACGAAAAAACATGCATACTCATATATGTATAACCCAATGTAACAGGGATGTTTACCTGGTGGTTCTTGAGTTCTGGAGCAGAGTGGGGGAGCCTCCTCGAAGGCGGACAGCAGCTGGAGTCTCCTCTTTACCGCACCGACAGTAGCAAGCCTCCACTGGTTTAGGTTGAGCAAAAACCTTTCGAACCCTCCCAAAAATCCCAACACTTAGCTTTTTTCGAAAAAATCTTCCAACCCTCCGCGCGAAAAGTCGCGCGGCTTATATAAGGGAAAATCAAAGGGGCGCCCACTTGCTTGCCACCTCGGCTCGAGCGACCGCAATATGAGAAATCATTAAATGCGGCCGCTCGTTTGTCCAAAAAATCGGGAAATCAAGATTTAGTCCCTGGTAATTTTCAATTCAATCCGATATTCTCGGATTTTTACGGATTTAGTCCCTGGGATATTTCGTATATTTGGATATTTACGGATTTGATCCCTGAGATATTTTCCTGCGCAACTCGCCACGTGTGCAGCTTTTTGCCACGTGCGCAGATTGCCGGTTTTGCTGCTTGAGAATTTTGTCAGCTCATATTTTCCTCATCCGGACTCCGATCTGGGCAAACTTAGTTTCATTAGAATCGTATCGGAGCCCTCCATCCCATGACCTAGGGGTAGGCCTCTGGATAGGATTTTAGCAGAAAGTCAACTTTTGGCTCTGCTCAAGTTTGACCGCCCACAGAACCTTCATCCGGACCCCGATTCCTGCAAGCTCAGTTGCGTTGGAACCGTGTCGAGATTCTCTATCCAATGACCTAGGGGTAGGCCTCTGGATCGGATTTTAGCAGAAAGTCAACTTTTGTCTCTACTCAGGTTTGACCGGCTGCAGATCCTTCATCCGGACCCCGATTCCTGCAAACTCAGTTGCGTTGGAACCGTGTCGAGATTCTCTATCCAATGATATAAAGCAAGGTCTCTGGATCGGATTTTAGCAGAAAGTCAACTTTTGGCTCTGCTCAGGTTTGACCGCCCGCAGTACCTTCATCCGGACCCCAATTCCTGCAAACTCACTTGCGTTGGAACCGTGTCGAGATTCTCTATCTATTGACCTAGGGGTAGGCCTCTGGATCGGATTTTAGCAGAAAGTCAACTTTTGGCTCTGCTCAGGTTTGACCGCCCGCAGAACCTTCATCCAGACCCCGATTCCTGCAAACTCAGTTGCGTTGGAACCGTGTCAAGATTCTCTATCTAATGACATAAAGCGAGGTGGCCAATTTTCACTTGATCAAAAAGTCAAATTTTCACCCCTTAGGCTTTGACTTTCTGTCCAGGGTTTGCATTTTTTGGTTTTTTCGGGGAGCGCAAAAATGAGGTGCTTACATAAACCTTTAACTCTTCCTATTCCTCTCTTAAACACCCTCCTTCAATTAGGTTTGGTCAAAGTCTATTTTGTCCCACATTTTTATTAGGCTTATATATTTTTTTTAAGCTTTGTCTCAATATCTCAAGAGAATATGAGTTGGACCAATTCGTCCAACTCATTTCTCTTTGTTTATTTTTATTATTATTATTTTTTTAATCTTAAACTTTTATTCACTTTGTTATTTATTTGCATAAGAAACCCCATTAGGAAACTTACTTATTTACTAAAACAACCCCACAAAATTTTAATTTATCATTGCTTACATGGCAGCCACCATGGCGTACACGTGGCTGCCATGTGGCATCCAATTTCGTTTTTGTAAAAATCCCCAAACTACCCTTTATTTCTTTTATTCATAACTTAGCCGTTTGAGATCCGATTTGAGCACGGTTTGGTGCATCGGAATCGGCTCAGAATTCTCTTTATTATGGGCTTGTTATTTCAAAAAGACGGGTCCATTATAAAAACCTCGATTTACGTGCTCACATATATGTCGGTTTAAGATATGCTTCTTGGACAATTTCATGGTGCAAAAATGGGGTGCTGACAACTGCCCCTCTTTTTTAGAGTCACCAAGGTGATGAATGACAAAGAATAAAAAGAACCCTAGTTTTGCACTTTGCATTTCTGTCGACATAACCGATGAGTCTTGACCTTTAATGTTTTCAAAGATGCGGAAGCGCCAGTGCAAGCTCTATGTTGCTTTAGCTCACTTCCAAGTTCTGGGGAATTTCCTTGCCATTAGGCGTTTGGAATTGTTCCCTTTTTTAATTTAAGTTGCAAATGATGGGTTGGACTTAGACTCACCGACTTGTTTCGGCGTTGATGCAAAAGTGCTTCAATAGTGTTTTTTTCACTTGTTTTTTCCATTGACTTTTGACTTCTTCTTTTATCTTTTCACTTTTTCTTTTTTCTTTTTTTTTAAGTTTTTCTTTGGTTTTTTTTTTTGGTTTTTTTTTAAAGTTTGAAGTTCTTTATCCCCCATGTAGGTACACTACCCTTTAACTCTATTTGGCTTCTAATGGGTTTAAGAGTCACTGCTATCCAGCACACCGAAGAGCTCCGAATCTTGGTTCAAATCCTATAATACAAAAGTGGGAAAATGAAAATTACAAAAGGGGCCATTTACCCAGCAGTTCTTCATTTTCAGGAATGGGAACATCTTGTTCAAATTTGCGGAGGCAACTTGCTCCTTAGGGACACCTTGTCCTTTAGTCTTAGGAGACGCTCTGCTCCTTTTCAGGTCTTTGCTCATTGTTCTTCAATCGAGAGGCTTTGGCCTCAAATTTTTTGCGGATTGGAGATTCTTTGCTCCAAGGACGCCATGTCCTTCAGTCTTGGGAGACGCCTTGCTCCTTAAGGACATATTTTCGTGTCATTCAGATGTAGAAGACGCTTTGCTCCTTAGGGACACATTTCCATGTCATTCAGATGTGGGAGACGCCTTGCTCCTTAGGGACACATTTTCGTGTCATTTAGATGTGGAAGACGCCTTGCTCCTTAGGGACACATTTCCATGTCATTCGGATGTGGGAGACGCCTTGCTCCTTAGAGACACATTTTCTTGTCTATTCAGATGTGGGAAAGGCTTTACTCCTTAGAGACACATTTTCGTGTCTATTCAGATGTGGGAGAGGCTTTACTCCATTTGTTTAGGAGTCGCCTTGCTCCAGGGACGCCTTGCCCTTTTAGTCTTAAGAGACGCCTTGCTCTCTGTGGTTGGGAAACGCCTTGTTCCTTAATTTCGGAGTCGCCTTGCCCTTTCAGTCTTGAGAGACGTCTTGCACTCTGTGGTTGGAAGACGCTGTAAGCACCTCATTTTTGCGCTTCCAGAAGAGCCGGAAATGCAAACCTTGGACAAAAAGTCAAACCTGAGGAGTCGAAATTTGACCTTTTGGTCAAATGAAATTTGGCCACCTTGCTCTATCTCAATGGATAGAGAATCCTGACACGAGTCCAACGCAACTGAGTTTGCAGGAATCGGAGTCCGGATGAGGGTTCTGCGGGTGGTCAAACTTGAGGGAGAGCTGAAAGTTGACTTTTCCTTGAACCCTGTGCCAAGTGCTTAGCCCTATGCCATTGGATAGAGGGCTCCGATATGAGTCTAACACAATTGAGTTTGCTCAAATCGGAGTTCAGATGAGTGAGATATGAGCTGTCGAAGTTTCCGAGCAGCAAAGCCGGAAGTTGCACACGTGGCGCAGAAACTGCACACGTGGCAGCCAACGCAGCAAAATATCTCGGGGAATAAATCGTAAATATCCGAAATTTGTTAAAAATCTCAGGGACTAAACTGAAATTCGCAGGGACCAATCTGTAATTGCTCAAAAGTGTCAAATCGGTCAAGTCGAAGGGCAAATCCGTAATTTTTCAAATTGTATCCGGTCATATATGCCGGATGCACCAGCTTCCCTTCATGACCAGACTTGAAGGCCGGATACAAGAAGATTTTTGCGCGAGATTCGCGCCGATCGCCCGACAAATTCGTGGCGGCATTTAAATTTGAAATGATTATGTTTTGTATCCGGCATTGAAGGCCGGATACAAAGAAGGGCCTGTGTATCCGGCCATGAAGGCCGGATAAGGGGAGACCTTAGTGTATCTGGCCTGAGTTGCCGGATACATTAAGTTTGCTTATAAATAGCAAACAGCAGCTCATTTCCGGGGGCTGGCTTTTTTGGCTTGTTTTCAACTTCTGTCTCCCACTTTCCTCCACTCGAATCCTCCCTTCTTCAGCTCCCTTGGCCTTCCATAGCCTCAACACACTACCTCAAGTACTTCCACCCTTCTTCTTCCTTCTTCCTCTTGGCTTACAATCCAACAAGAAGGAGAGTTGGCTGCTGTTGTGGGAAGGTGCTGCTCCAGCCACTGTCCCAGCTTCAAGGATATCCTAGCCTACCTCTCCAGGGCTTGTGAACCCTCAGGTAAGACTCCTCACCATGTTATGTTTATCATATATTAAATTCGAATTTTTTCGCTGCTTGTTATTATTCTTATCTTACCCCTTGGCATGAGCTTCTTTTCATGCAACTTTTTGCATGCATTTGATCCTTTTTCATGGCACGAAGCCACCACTGGCAAAAAGCCCACGTAGGTTCATTTAAGAAGCATGGAAACCTAGTTTTACACACTTTTAGTGCCCTGTATTTGCTGTTTCGGGTTTGGTTTTAGGCATTCACCAGAGGAGCATGTTCCTCCTTGGCATGTGATCTCGTGTACCCCTTAAATAATCCCCGAATTCCCTTCTTGATTTTTTTTTCTATTTATTCTCTCACTTTCTCTCGTATTTTTCTGGGTGTATTTCTTCTTGTCATTGCTGGCTGTAGCTCCTTTTTTTTGTGTTGTTTGTTGTCTTGGTTAAGGTCATAGCATGCTCCATGATCCCCTCTCCCGACATACTGTTCCATATGTCTAAGCATGCCCTCTTTTTGGGATGATAATATGCTAGGTAATACCTGCTGTGTTTTCTTTGTTGAATGATCACCATGGTCGATGCATGCCCCCCCCCCCCCCCCCCATACCCCCTTTTGCCTTGAGCCCTATAAGCCATTGCTGCTCCCAGCAGTTTTGCCAACAAGCCTGCCCCCTTTCCCTTTTGCTTATCTCCTTAAAGACCCTAGTATGATCCCCACCCCTTGGCCTGCTGTTTTCACACTTGAATACACTACCTTCACCCTCTTGGCAAACTACTGTTATGCATCCCCACACAGCTGTTTTGTCCTTGCATGCCCATTGTTGGTGCACCGGAGAATGCATGACCTACTCCCACCAAACGTGTGCTCAACCCCCCCCCCCCCCCATGTCACTGTTTTGATGGCCTAGTTGCCATGTATTTGCATGTGCAACAACAGCCCTAGGCACCCCCTCCTTCCCCTTGATGTGTGTTGGAAAAGCCCCAAAGAAAAACCAAAGGAGGCTTCCCCCAAACCTGAACCAAAGTGGGCCCTCCCAGGGGCCCACATGCCCTGCAGAAACCCCTAGGAACCCCCTGGAATCAACCCCGAATAGCAGAACCCAAAAAAAGAAGCATTTCAAGGTGATCCGGCAACTCAGGCCGGATCACCTAGGGTCTATGCATATCCGGTCATGAAGGCCGGATCACCTAGGGTTTGTTCATATCGGGCCACCAAGGCCGGATACATACAGAGATAAATTTTGTATATTTTAATGATCCTTGGCCGAATTGCGTGGTGGTTTGAACCAAACCAAATAAACCAACAGGGTTTCCGGGCCACCCGGAAACCCAACTTGGGACTTGGACCCTCGGTTCAACTCGGAATACCCGTGGGCCTTCCAACGGGGCCCACCAAGTTCAATAAACCCTAAAGCATGCAAAATAAACAAGCTAAGTAAGTTGAATTAATCGAACCAGATGGGCCAAGCCCAATGTGGCCCATCCGAACTTTGATGCATGGAATTGGTGTGTTTAAATGCATGGTTTGGCTGAGACCTCGGGCAAGGGCCTATCGGGCCTGCCAAAGCCCGCCAACCCACCAAGTGAGGGTTCAAAACCCCACACTTCTAGAACACGGGCTCTCAAGCCCAAATTTGGACTACGGGCCCCAAGCCCAATGTCCAACTCATCTTGACAAATTAAAAGGATAAAATAAAATTACTTGGCCACCATGTGGGCCCACCTAAGGGGCCCACAAACCAATCCGGCCCACCTTTGCATGGAAAACACTTAACCTCCAAATCTAAACCCAAAGTAAAACCAATGCACTTAACCGAAGCCCAAAGGGCCTCCTAGGGCTAGACAGAGGCCCACCAAGGGTACATGGGCTTAACCAAGCCCACCAAGGACACCGTGGGCCTTCCAACGGGGCCCACCCCATCAGACTCAGATAACTCAAGTAAAGCAAGATAAAATTCATTAAAGGGACCCACACCATATTAGGTGGTCCCGCCAAGACTTAACTTAACTACATGCTGGATTAGGAATCGGGTGAGAACCAAATAGAGAGCTGACTCAAACCAGGGAACCCACGGGACCCGTCATCCGACAGGGTGGACTGGGGTGTCTACGGACTTCCCTAGACCACAACCGAGACCCGACTTAGAATCTCAAGCCGCAGACCAAAGCCCAAAATAGACTAACTTAGGCACCCAGGTGTCCGCCTGCACCCCATCAGACGGTGGCGACTCCGAATTACCCCGTGCCGCGTTTCTCACGCGCGCACAGCCTGGCGACTCCACTGGGGATTGATCAGCCCAGTAGGACCCTGGTTAGATGAGTCAGCGTAAAGAGAGATTTAGTTGATGTTTAGGGTTTCTTACTATCTCGTTTAGTAAGATATAGAATACGCGTTCTGGGGAGTCGTGTCAAAGGGACACGATAATTGCCTAAGGCAAGTGGGATTTAAGTGGTCCCTTGTGACCCCCCACTTACCTGGGGACTCTCCCGGAACCTCGTATTGCGTGCTAATTCTGCACCTTACTATATTAGACAGTAACAATCCCTTTACCAACAAATCTAGACAAAACTCACCTGTGTAGACACAGCAAGCAGCCCAACTGCACACATAGGCACGCCACCACACCATGGACGACGCTAATTTCCTGATTTTTGTGTGTGATAAACTGCGTGGGGTGACACGCACGAGGGAGGCTACGTGGATGATCTGACTCTGAATGCATGAGTGAATCGGATATTGCAACTTCTTTACCAAAACTTAGACCTCTCTAGCAGCCTACCCTTCTTATTCCTATGAACTGATCTTTGGGATGGTATTAGCACCTACGCTTCCGTGGCTTGCCGAGGAAAGCAGGGTAAACCCATCCCCCAGTTTCTGGAGTCCATTAGCACCACTGGTTTCTTGCCGTGGCACGCGAGGATCCAGTACTGGTCCAGACCCTTGTAGGCTTATGTCTCGGGCTGGGTATCCTTCCCCACCTAACGTTTCTGAGTAAACTATGCGTTGAGCATGCGAGGGTGAGAATGTTGTGAATGATGAATATAAGAGGAGTAAAATCGGAATAAAATCCAGAGTCCATTAGGGGCAGCAACCCCCGCGTTTTGCATCAAATTGAGTAAACCCTAGATCATGGGCGACCTCAGCCCTAATTTAGGAAGCTCACCTAATTTTGATCAGGGGAACCACCCCAGATCCATGCATGGAGTCCTGTATGCTATGGGTCTTGACCTATTAGAGTCCGCTGGGAGCACTTTAAGTCCAGATTGGTCTTTTAGAGCAGATGAAAGCCGGCCAGATCAGACAAACAGATGAAAGCATGCCAGATCAGAACATGGGCACTAAACCTTAGATCTAGGGATTTTTAGCCTACCCGCTTGGAAAGCAATTTGTATCCTCCCTTTTGGCTCCCAACAGCCTTAAGGATGAAATCTTTGAAGTTTTTGTAAATATCTTGTAAACCTTCGCCCTCGATGGAAAGTTGTAATTTTTGCTGTGGTCCGACACCGAAAGCAGATGAAAGACAGAAAGACTGATCGAGACTTGAATGTGCTCCTCTACACAAGTATGTCTAGGAGTCGCGCCTTCATTGGTGCCAACCCGTAGGACCACACACCATGTGTGCCTGAGTTAAATTCCGCACTGCTTTGTTTTTGCTTTATTTGGTGAAGCATGTTAGAACTGCTAGTGATTCATCCTGTTGCTCGAAATTATACATATTATAGAATTGACTTAGAGTCTTGGTGTGGAACCTTAAATTGATTCGGAATTTCGATCGGATAGTTGGCATGGCATCCTCATCCTTATCTGAGAGAACCCGTTTCCCTAGGATAGAGAAGTGCTCCTGGGATACCCCCTGGATCCGTTCCTGGACAAGGCAGCTCCAAGGGAGTGAGCAGATTGAATGGGAGCACAAATACCATATGGGACAAACTTTGTCCCTGTTAAATGTGCCGATCAACTGGGATATGATCCAAGAAACATTGCTTTTCTGGGATCCCCAGCTTTCAGTGTTTCGATTCGGGATCAATGAGTTGACTCCCACAATTGAGGAACTTGACCTGTTCCTCCGATTTTGCGACTTAGGAGAACCCGCTAGGCCAAGTCTCAAAGAAAGCTACAAGAATGAAGCTTGTGTTTTCTTCGGCCTCTCAAGGGGAGAATTCCAGACCTTAGGAGGTGACAAATCATTTACTCGGGTCTCCAAAACATTCCTAGCTGAGAAAATAAGAAACAAAAAGCAGGAAAGACCCCGGGCTTGGTTTGACACCTTCACCCTTATGGTTCTGTCGCAAATCTTCTTTCCAACTGGTGGAGACACCATTAATTTGGCCCTCATGGAAATTGTGGATCAACTCAGGGCAGGGTACCGAATCATGCCACTAATCCTAGCTCAACTGTTCCATTCCCTGACTTCGTCCAAAAATGGAACTCGGAGGTTTCAAGGGTGTGCTCCCCTTCTCCACATTTGGCTGCAAGACCACCTGATGGTGTCATCACCTGTGAGTGCATATTACAAGGCAACCGGCGACAACATCCATTGGTTGGCTCAAAGAGAGATCAAACCAGACCTACCCGCTTGTGAGGATTGGTTTAACCACTTTCTCCACCTGAAGGGAGAAACAGACATTAGATGGTGGGGTACATACAACATCCCCTACACCCCCATCATAGCTTTCAAGAAAAGAGAGGGCCTTTCCCTGATAGGACTCACCCATGCCGTGCCGTACTATCCGATTCGGGTTCTGAGATAGTTTGGGAAGCCGCAGGGAATCCCGGTCAAGGACGACTTGAGCAATTTGATTGGTCCACTCACCAAGGGACTAAGAACGCAACTGCAGACGGATTGGAAAACGGTGTGCGTATATCGGGAAGACGTCTTCACCGAATCACACTTTCGAGACTACGAGTAGTGGATAGCTCGAGAATTTGGCCACGACGGCCCCCCACCTCTTCAGCCTGTCGCATCAAGCGACATTCTAGTTCCGCTCCCTAACACATATAGGGACAGGGTGGCCGAACTGCAGGAGACCCACTCCTGTATCCATTCAGCTTATGTGGATTCGGAACGGGAGAGTAGGCAGGACAATGCGGCCTTGCAACAGGAAATGGAATTGGTGTGCAAGCGCGCTGAGGAGGACCGACGTCTGCGGAACAAGCTTCTGCGAGCCATGTGGAGGAAAGACGTGTCCTCCCACTATGATGATGACCAACCTAGCTAGACTTCGACTTTGTTGTATTTTGAGAAGCATGATGATGTACTTTGTGCCACGGCGGCACTTTTTGATTGAAGCATGAATTTACTGTCACTCTGCCATATTGTTCAAACTTAACAAAACAAGAATTTGAAATAAAAGAATCAATTCCCTCCAAATAGGGCAACTCGGTCTCCAACAGACCACCTATTCTCAGATAATTGCAATATTCCTGGTCGCTGCGACCACCTAATTTCCTTTAACTGCATCTCTCTCATTGAGATCGCAAAACCCAGCAAGTGGTAAAAACACCCAAGACCTTGAGCTCAGATCACACCCGTCTGCATCTTTCCAAGAGCATTTGGTCAAGCCTGTAGGGCACTGAAGCCCCCGGTGTTTAAACCGGGTTTGGTGGATGAACGTCCTGGCATAGCCTTCCCCTTTGTGAGGAGCCGAAGTCAATGGTGATTAAACCAATGACTAGCTAAGGCACGCCCGGGAACTGCTAGCCGAAATCTTGGGGCACCAAAACCGCCGACGGATGAGTCGGAGATTGGTGGAGGAGCGTCTTGGCATAGCCTTCCCCTTGTAAGGCGCCGAAGTCAATGGTGATTAAACCAACGACTAGCTAAGGCATGCCCGGGAACTACTAGCCGAATTCTTAGGGCACCGAAGCCGCCGACGGATGAGTCGGATATTGGTGGAGGAGCGTCCTGGCATAACCTACCCCTTTTAGTGACACCAAAGCCGCCAGTGATTGAATCAGATAATGGCTGCGGAGCGTCCGGGTACTACTAGCCAAATCCTTAGGGCACCGAAGCCGCCGACGAATGAGTCGGATATTGGTGGAGGAGCGTCCTGGCATAGCCTTCCCCTTTGTGAAGCGCCGAAGTCAATGGTGATTGAACCAACGACTAGCTAAGGCACGCCCGGGAACTACTAGCCGAAATTAGGCACCGACGCCGCCAGCGAACGAACTGGAGATTGGTTGAGGTCCGCCTGGGTGCTGCTTTTCAGCTCACCCCCTGCGGAGACCCTGCATTGGTCCAACCCTGTGATTCTGAGCTCAAACAAACCCCCTTAAATTGAAGGTTCTCTTCCCTTGCCGAGTGGCTAAAATAGATCAGTGATTTAGGGTTCTCTTCCCCAGTTGCTCAAGAGCAACTAAAATAGACCAGTTGAATAGGTTTCTCTTTCCCAGTTGCTGCAGAGCGATTAAAATAGATCAGCTTTCAAAAAAAAAAAATAGGGTTCTCTTTCCCAGTCGCTTCTGAGCGACTAAAATAGTCAGCTTTCAAAAAAAAAAACAGGTTTCTCTGTCCCAGTTACCTACGGGTGGCTAAAATAGATTCGGTATCTAGGGTTCTCTTCCTCGGTCGTCTTAGGACAGCCAAAATAGATCAGTCTTCGGATTCATTAGGGTTCTCTTCCCCGGTCGTCTTAAGACAGCCAAAATAGATCAGTCTTCAGATTCCTCAGGGTTCTCTCTCCCGGTTACCTGTGGGATGCCAAAATAGATCAGTTGATTCAAAATCAGGTTCTCTTCCCTTGTTGCCTTAGGGTAGCTAAAATAGATCAGTCAGTCAAATCATATCAGAAAACAAAATAAATAAATGAATAAATTCAATCAGATAAAGTTGTGTAAACAATTGGTGAAAAAATGCACTAATGCCTGCTAATTGTTCCACCAGGTACCAAAAATTGCTTTCAGAAGTCCGTACCTGTTAAGATCGAGGAGAAGGCTCGATAAGGAACAACAAGGAGAACAAACGCTACCAGGGCAGCATCTGGCAGAGTCCAGTCATGCCCAAGTGGTTAACGACATGCAACAGAAGATGGACAGCATGAGCGCCATCATCCAGGAATTGATGACAGAGCTGAGAGAATTGAGGCAGGCCCCAACAGTGGTACCAGTCGCCCAGCAGCCGCAGCCACAATTCCCGCCACCAGCGGAGGAGGTGCCACCGCCGCGTCCAGTAAACCCCCCTCCCCTAGCACCACCACCACCACCACCGGCAGCGCCATTTCACATGGCACAACAAGATCAATTTCTGCCTATCCATCTGGGACAGGGTGATGAGGACTGGTACAGAGCCCAGGAAGTTCAGTTTGAGGAGAAGCTGATAGCAGTAAGGGAGGAGAACGGAACAGACTAGGGCAGAATTGCAGAGGCTGGCTAAGAAGAGCCAGGAGTCAGTGAGAGAATACGCCAAGCGCTGGAAGGAACTGGCAGCACTGGTACAGCCGCCGTAGTTAGAACAGGAAATGACATCCCTGTTTATTGCATCGTTGGGCCAACCTTTCTTCACTCTGCTGCTGGGGCAGAATACGTCGAACTTCAATGACCTGATCTTGACCGCAGATCGGATTGAAGATGCGGTGAGAGCCGGGAAAATAGATAGCAGTGGGCAGAGTGCCACACCAAGGAGGCCAGTGTCAGGGCAGGCTAGCAGAAACCAAGGGCAAGAGCCCAGGAGGTCAGAACAGTAGGCAGTAAACTATGTATACCCCGCACAACCCCACCATTTCTCTCAAGGGCCAGAGGCAGTGGCACCTCAAGGGACCGGACAGACCGCTTATCAAGGGGTAAGAAGGACGAGAGAGGAGATGGAGGCCAGGATGAAACGGGTTTTCACTCCACTCCCGTATGCACCAGCAGAGTTACTACCAACTTTGCTGAAGAAGGGGTACGTACAAGTTAAGCCCCCGAACCCCAGATTGGTCAACGCCAGGAGTTACAATGCGGCGGAGCGGTGCGAGTACCACTCTGGTGCTCCAGGGCACCACACCAATCGGTGCTGGGATCTGAGGCACGATATCCAGGACCTGATTGACAGTAAACGCATCACTGTCGATCCCCCGGCACCACCTGCCCAGACTCCAGCAGCTGGCGTGACTACCAATCCTCTCCCAGATCACTCAAAGGCCTCCACTAGTAGGACAGCGAATCAAGTGAGCTGTGATCAGGGCACCGGGCAGCTCAACCCTTCTGTACTTATTGGCCAACCAGGGCAGACAATGAAGGTGCAGCTTCGAGCATAAACCCACTCGACAGCAATTGCAGTTAAGGAGGATACAGACGTCTACATCTATGCGATAGAGGATGAACCGCAGAACAGTGAGGAAGTCACGGGGCCATGGAACCCCATACAATGCGGATGGATCAGTGATTCCCCATCCCCTCCACGCAGGGAAGGAGTAGGCAGCTCCAGTGGACTCCAGATCCGGGATAGACCTCAGATCTCGGACCCATCAGTAGGCAGTTCGAGGGTGCCTCCCCAGTTATCCACCGGATGGCCGCCAGAGGGCACGTTCACGACGTCGGGGCCACACCCCTATCTGGCATACTCTGCCGACTCACCATTGCTTGAGTCTAATCCCGCCCCCCTCCCATACAACATGCATGAGTGGTTCGTCCCCCCTCATGCTGCGGAAGAAGAGGAACCACCATCCACTCCTGAACTCGCAAACTTGCCAGATCTGTACGAAAGCTCGGACGAGTTTGTTGATACAGACTCAGGTGACACGCCAGTAGAAGAGAGAGAGACAGTGAATGTCATCGAAGGAGATGGCGGTGACTCCCCTACAGGTTTCCCTCTGGTGCACTTCCACCCATCCGAAAACCAAGAATTCTTCTACCCAACCCCCATCTCTCACCCTACCCCTTTAACCCTCAACATCCACGACATCATGGACTCGCCTCCACAAAACCCTTTCTCCCTTTCATTTGAACCACCACCCTCAACCTTTCCCAACTCCGTCTTGAACCACCTCCCTACAATGCGGTACCCCCACCTTACCCCACCCAATCCTCCCACCATCAAGCTACCTCCACCACCACCGTCGAGGCAGAAATCGACCGTATCACCCAATCCAGTCGATACATAAACACCGATCAACCACCCGCACCAGAGGAAGGAGCGGAGGCAGAAGCAAAAAGGAAAGAAAAGGCAAGGATGTGGTCACTGAATTGCCACAGACCCTCAAGAGAAAGGGGAGGGCCACCGAAGAGGAAATTATAAATTTGCACCATAGTGTGTTCAGTCCAGAGTACGACCTCCTCCAGCAGTTGAACAAAGTGCCCACCCAAATTTCAATAATGCGACTTCTGATTGATTTGGAAAAGCACCGGGCAGTATTAATGAAGGTCTTGGGAGATGCACATGTGCCAGAAAGCATTGATCCTGAGCAGCTAGGGGCAGTGGTGTCAGTGATTATGGCACCCCAGGCTATCTCCTTTTCTGCAGCACTCCTGCCATCTGAAGGGTGCAATCACACCGAGCCGCTCTATATAACCGTGAAGTGTGTGGATCTCATTGTAAAACGTGCCATGATTGACAATGGGTCGGCTCTGAACATATGCCCGATGAGGACGTTTCACAGTTTACAATTAGATCCTTCAATGATCAAGCCAAGCGCTCATAATGTCAGAGGCTTCGACAACGCCAGAAGAGACTCACTGGGAGAGGTCACTTTGGTGATCATGATTGCAGATAGGCCCTTTACCATGGAGTTTGAACTCATGGATATCAACGCCTCATTTAATCTGCTGATCGGGAGGCCTTGGCTACATCAGGCGGGAGTAGTATCTTCCACACTGCACAGGATGGTCCGGTTCGTATTAGGCAATGAACTTATAACAGTGCATGCGGAGGATCACCGGGAGTTTGAGAGGGTTGGAGTACCCTATGTGGACTATGAGTTGCCCACCACCCTCAATTTCCAGGTAGTGGAGATGGTGCAAGTGAATCATATCCCGGAGTCTGAAAGAGCGTAGCGACTCGCAAAGAGGAGAAGAAAGTACATGTTTAGCGCTGCTGATTGCACAGACTGGGGTCTAAGAGCCAGCGATGGATTGGGCAAGTATAAGCAGGGAATTAAGGCAGCCATCCAACCTTATGAGCAGACTACTGGGTTTGGACTAGGGTTCAGGCCACAGCCGGAAGACTACTCCCGACTCCTTGGGAACTGTGCCGAAAGGAAAAGGGCAAAACTGAAGAGACCCCCACTGGCCCATATGCGTGCACGAGAACTTATACCACCGCTTCACTAACATGGAGCGTGAAGCAGCTCAAGCCATCAAGAACATAGTCCCCCAAGGATGGGGAGACGAGTTTTTGGACACCCCTGCCACAGAAGAAGACTACCTACAAGGCCTAGCTCAAATGCTCTGGGAGGAGCCACCATCTATGGGCATGATTGGAGATGCTGTAGAAGTAGACCCGTTGGCTCCTGAGGGGTCGCCAGATGGCCTGCCGGCACTGGTCGCCTTGGACTCAATTGACGAGGTCACCATGGCCTTTGCCCCACCAGATGAACAGTTCATCCCTGATGGGATCCCAGTCAACTCTGCAATTGTGATGGAAGTGCCGCCACCTGCTCCCCTGGAAGAATCCAAAGAAGAAGGTCCAATCATGTATGTCTGCATGATGTAAGGGCGAGACAGCTCAGGAGCGCCAACCCGCAGGCCAAGGTCGCCTCCTCCACGCCCCTATATACTGCACCCTGGAACTCGCGATGGTTTGAACCGCATGTTCCGTAGCATGCCCCAAGTGCTAGGGCCAGTACCAGAAGAAGTGTACCATGCAGCTTATGGCAAATGGGCACCACCAGCTTACTCTTCTACGGTGCCTGGGATACCAACTGGAATACCCATAATGTTTGCACCCCCCAGAGTTGACCCAGCCAACGAAGTCACCATCGCATATGCGCTACCCGAGGACGAGATACCAATGGCAATCGCCCTCAGTGGGTCATGGGTAAGGGTATCGTCCAAGTCTGGCCCCCAATCGAGAGAAGCCAGAACAAGCCGGTAGGAGGCGCAGCACAAGATCCTATCTACATTTCTTCTGACGAGAGCGCCAACATGGTGCTAGCGGGAGAGCCAGAGAAGACGATTGCTATCAATAAGGAAGCCGAAGCATCACTGAAGAACTGGAGTGCCACGCCTTTTGCTATCAGCAAAGCTGCTATCCCAAAGGGGGTTTCTGTCACCTCTGAAATTTCTGTTGTAGCTACTGCTGAAATTTTTAATGAATATCTGAATGCTTCCTACTACTTGCTTCTGTTTGAAAATGAAAATAACAAAATAAGCAGCTTGAGCATCGCAATCTTAGTGCCAATCCCGACGCACACCTAGGAGATCTGGGGCACGGGATAGGTAATAAGATTGCCATAATTGAACAAAACGAGCAAAAAGAAATTGAGAAGCCAGTACCAATGGCAATAGTAAATGAAATGCATGAGCCAGTGTCCAATCCTGAAAACGAGCAAGAACTCGACAACTCAGATTGCGGCATTTGCCCATTGCAGCAAGAGGATTTAGACATCGTCCCCTGTGAGCCTTTCGAGCATGAGGACGATGATGGATCATGGGAGACCCCGCTTGAAATCCAACTTGCGTTGGAAAGGCACGAAAAGGGTCCCCAGGCCAACATGGAGGAAACAGAGTCAATTGACATAGGTGAAATAGCACAACCAAGGATCCTCCAAATTGGTAAAAAGCTGTCACAATTACTGAGAAAACAGATGATTGATTTTCTTAAATCTTATTCTGACGTGTTTGCATGGTCATACGAGGATATGCCCGGGTTAGACACGGACTTGGTTGTGCATCGGTTACCAACAAAGTCTGAGGCCGTACCTGTGAAACAGAAGCTCAGGCGCACGAAGCCGGAATGGGCCCTAAAGATCAAAGAAGAAGTCACCAAGCAGTTGGATGCCGGATTCCTGCAAGTAACTCACTATCCGGAGTGGTTAGCCAACATTGTGCCAGTTCCCAAGAAAGACGGGAAAGTCAGGATGTGTGTTGACTACAGAGATCTGAATAGAGCAAGTCCGAAGGACGACTTCCCATTGCCGTACATTGATGTACTGGTGGACAATACAGCAACGCATTCGATGTTTTCTTTCATGGACGGTTTCTCTGGTTACAACCAGATAAGGATGGCACTTGAAGATATGGAGAAAACATCCTTCATCACGCACTGGGGCACTTACTGCTACCGCGTGATGCCGTTTGGACTGAAGAATGCGGGTGCTACATATCAGCGTGCGATGACTCTGCTGTTCCATGATATGGTACACAAGGAGATGGAAGTATATGTGGATGACATGATACCAAAATCCAAGGAAGAAGAAGACCACTTGGTGAACCTTGGAAAAATGTTTGACAGACTCAGAGAGCACAAGCTCCGGCTCAACCCAAACAAGTGCGTATTTGGAATTACTTCAGGAAAGTTGCTCGGATTCGTAGTGGGCAAACGGGGCATAGAGGTCAACCCCGTCAAAGCAAAGGCAATTCTGGAGATGCCTCCTCCGTCGACAGAAAAGGAAGTAAGAGGGTTCTTGGGTAGGCTGCAATACATTAGTCGATTTATCGCGCAAATGACTCTTGTGTGCGAGCCTATATTCAAGCTGTTGAAGAAAGATAACCCTGTGGTTTGGAATGACGACTGCCAAATAGCGTTTGATAAAATCAAGGCCTATCTTATGAGTCCACCGACATTGGTCCCGCCTGTCCCAGGACGACCTTTGATCATGTATCTGACAGTCTCTGAGACGACAGTAGGATGTGTGTTAGAGCAACACGATGAGAAAGGAAGAAAAGAACAAGCAATCTACTACTTGAGCAAGAAATTTACCAATTTTGAAGTTAGATACACAGTGCTTGAAAAGACATGTTGCGCCTTGGTCTGGGCAGCTTAGAAGCTCCGGCATTATTTGCTTAGCCACACAGTCTTGCTGATCTCCGATCTGGATCCGTTGAAGTACATCTTTGAGAAGTCGATTTCCACTGGTAGGGTAGCCAGATGGCAGGTCCTTTTGTCCGAGTACGACATTGTCTACACGACTAGAAAGGCAATGAAAGGGCAAGCTGTGGCGGATCACTTGGCAGAGCATCCACTACCTGACTACCAACCACTTCTGACTCACTTCCCGGACGAAGATGTGATGTGTACAGAATCTGCAAATGATACAGAAGAAACCAAGTGGCAGATGTTCTTTGACGGGGTAGTGAATGTGAATGGAAAAGGGATCGGAGCAGTGCTAATCTCCCCAGACGGTGTCCATCACCCGATAGCAGCGAAACTTCTATTTGATTGCACTAGCAACATGGCTGAATATGAAGCGTGTGTGTTAGGCCTACGAGTGGCAATTGAGATGCGTATACAAGAGTTGAAAGTGTTCAGTGGCTCAAGTCTTATCATCTATCAAGTGATGGGAGACTGGAAGACCAGAGATGTGAAGTTGGTACCGTACCAAGAACTGGTCAAGGAATTGGAAGAGCAATTCGAGAGCGTGACATTCGACTACATGCCACGAGACGTGAACCGATTTGCAGACGCACTAGCTACACTGGCATCAATGGCCACCATCACGGGTGATACTTGGGTGCAACCATTGGAGATAGAAATTTGGCGCTACCCTATTTACTGCTTCAGTGTAGAGAAAAGCACACCCGAAGAAGAGCCTTGGTACACGGACGTCGAAAGGTACATAAGAAATAGAATTCTGCCAGAAGGTGCCTCAGCTGCAGAGAAGCGAACTATCCAAAGGTTGGCAGGGCAGTACTTCTACAGTGGAGGTAGGCTGTACAAGAAGTCATACAATGACTCTTTGCTGCTATGTGTCAGAGAAGCCGAGGCGCAGAAGTTAATCGAGGAAGTCCATGGAGGGTTGTGCGGCGCACACATGAATGGACATATGCTAGCAAGGAAGATTCCAAGGATGACTATTACTGGATGACCATGGAGGCAGACTACTATGCTCATGTCAGAAAATGCCAGTTATGCCAGATTTATGCCGACAACATCCATGCACCACCGAATACGCTGTACTCCATGACATCACCTTGGCCGTTCGCCATCTGGGGAATTGACATGATAGGCCAGGTTCATCCAATGGCTTCAAACGGGCATTGGTTCATCTTAATGGCAATTGACTATTTTACCAAGTGGGTAGAGGCCATGTCCTTCATGGATGTAAAGAAATCTCATGTGCTCAAGTTTATCAGAAACAATATAGCCTGTCGCTACGGAGTTCCAGAAGCGATCATCACTGACAATGCAAAGAATCTGAATAATAAGGACATGGAAAGGATGTGTGAAGATCTGAAGATTAGACATCTAAACTCCACGGCATACCGGCCCAAGATGAATGGAGCAGTAGAGGCTGCCAACAAGAATCTGAAAAAGATACTCGAGAAAATGGTGGTCACCTACAGGGACTGGCATGAGAAGCTGCCGTATGCACTGCACGCCTACCGGACTTCGATCAGGACATCGACCGGGGCCACTCCTTTCTCCTTGGTATACGGAATGGAAGCAGTCCTCCCCGTGGAAGCACAGATTCCGTCACTCAGAATCCTAAAGGAAGCAGAGATCAGCGACGTCGAATGGGAAGAATCCAGATTTGACCAGTTGCAGCTACTTGATGAGAAAAGGATCAAGGCTTTGTGCCATGGACAGCTCTATCAGCAAAGAGTGGCACGAGCCTACAACAAAAAAGTGAAGCCACGATAGTTCAAAGTGGGAGATCTAGTACTGAAGAGAATCTTTTCCCATCAAGAGGACAACCGAGGGAAATTCAAGCCAAACTACGAAGGGCCATTCATAGTCCACAAGGTTCTGCCCCGAGGAGCACTTATCCTGCAAGAAATGGACGGGGCAATTTTTCCTGAGCCGATAAATGCAGACGCAGTCAAACTGTACTACGCTTAAAATCATTCTGATTGGGAAATGAAGAGAGGCCATCCTTGACTCTCCTTAGACTGTAAATCCTTCCAAATACCTTAAATTCTCCCCTAGTTAGACAATTTTGAGCCTTAAAATTCTTTCAACCCATTGCCAGTGTTCTACACACCAAATGGGGCATTACTGGCAAAGCAAAAAAAGAAACAGGGCATTCTTGCCCAGAAAAACTTCAAAAAAAAAAAGAGAGAAGAAAGTGCAATAGAAAAAGAAAAGAGAAAGAAAAGAAAGAAACAGAAAAAATGGGGAAATGTTTACCCTACCAAAAATACTGTGAGGCAAATAAGCCAGGATGTAAGTCCCACCAACAATAAAAGTAGCACACTTTGCAAACCCAAAAAATTAAGCTTTTTTGAGCCATCTATCCTTTCTTTCATAACCGAGATCAAGCCTACATTTTGTCCTATCTCCAAGACCTCTCAGATCCCAAAAGGAATGATCAGGGCAAACAGTTAGGTCTGCGTTCATCAGCAATGACGGAATTCAGAGTTTCCTAGAAAGGATGGACACAGCGAAAACCCGAAAAAAGGGCGTTGCATGGTTAGTAAAAAAAAAAAAACAAAGAGAAGAGAGAACTGGTCACGTCTGGTTTGAGCAGAGCAAGATACAGAGGAGAGCAGTGACAGTGGCAGATAGTAAAATGAGAAAGATACGTAAATCTGAGTGATTCAAACCGGCAGGTTGCGCCTGAGTTAAAGACTTCTCAGTGGCCTGTGATGACAATGCTACTGAAAATACCAAGCACTCCAAGTCCCGTCTGACCTTGGAAAATTTCTTTGATATTGCAAACACAAGCACACACTAACACACCTGTCTTCTCTATAATTGTTCTGCTTAACTATTTGAGGCTCCGCATCGCACTCAACAAGAGTGCAGACGAACATGAAGAATTCGCACCCAAGCAAAAAAGGAAAATGACAACGTGAGGAACCCCATTTATCCCCAGTGGAGCACCATTTCCCAGGGAATGCCCACGCTTATCAGAAAGGCCCGACCAGAGAGAAAGGACAACGAGGAGGGGATCCAAATTAATCCCCAGTAGGAGACCTCAGCCTAGTAAAGTCAACCAGAAGGTGCGCTGCCGAAGAAGGAATGACAAGATATGAAAAAGAATGAGCATAAATGAAGATATTATCGGGCAAGATGGCCCCTTTTGAAATTTTTGATTTCACACTTTTGTAAATAGAGTAGAGCAGGTGTGTGAGCTCCCTTGAGGCACTGGACAGCGCTGGAAGCACCTCCTCACCAACAGTAGCTCCTCCTCCACTCTTCCTTCCTCCTTTCTCCACTCGGTCCACACCCTAACCCAATCCTTGGCCATCAAATTCTATAAAATAAAAAAAAAAAGCGCAAGCAAGCTTCAAGTAAAAGACACAAGATGGATCAGAAATCTGAAGACACCTAAAAGCTTTAATGGAACAAACAAGAAGAAAAGGATATTGTCAAGTGTCTGGCATCAACGCCGAAACAGGTCGGCGAGCTTAAGCCCAATTTAATCTCTTTCAAACTTAAATCAAAAGCTGAAGAGTTGCCTTACAGAAAACCCCAAAAGCGAAGGGTAAGGAAACTCTGAAGCTAGGAAGTGACGCCACATCATTGGCCGCTTCCCTCTCAAAATGAAAACTTCAAAGGACTAAAGCTCGTCGACCATGTCGACAGAAATGCCAGGCGCAAAAATGAGATTCTTTTTCTCTTTGCCGTTCATCCGCAAGGTGACTCCGGCAAAGAGGGGCTGTAAGCACCTCATTTTTGCGCTCCCAGAAGAGCCGGAAATGCAAACCTTAAACAGAAAGTCAAACCTGAGGAGTCAAAATTTGACCTTTTGGTCAAATGAAATTTGGCCACCTTGCTCTATCTCAATGGATAGAGAATCCCGACATGAGTCCAACGCAACTGAGTTTGCAGGAATCGGAGTCCGGATGAGGGTTCTGCGGGCGGTCAAACTTGAGGGAGAGCCGAAAGTTGACTTTTCCTCAAACCCCGTGCCAAGTGCTTAGCCCTATTCCATTGGATAGAGGGCTCCGATATGAGTCTAACACAATTGAGTTTGCTCAAATCGGAGTTCAGATGAGTGAGATATGAGCTGTCGAAGTTTCCGAGCAGCAAAGCCGGAAGCTGCACACGTGGCACAGAAACTGCACACGTGGCAGCCAACGCAGAAAAATATCTCGGGGACTAAATCGTAAATATCAGAAATTTGTTAAAAATCTCAGGGACTAAACTGAAATTCGCAGGGACCAATCTGTAATTGCTCAAAAGTGTCGAATCGGTCAAGTCGAAGGGCAAATCCGTAATTTTCCAAATTGTATCCGGTCATATATGCCGGATGCACCAGCTTCCCTTCATGACGGGACTTGAAGGCCGGATACAAGAAGATTTTTGCGTGAGATTCGCGCCGATCGCCCGACAAATTCGCGGCGGCATTTAAATTTGAAATGATTATGTTTTGTATCTGGCATTGAAGGCCAGATACAAAGAAGGGCCTGTGTATCCGGCCAAGAAGGCCGTATAAGGGGAGACCTTAGTGTATCCGGCCTGAGTTGCCGGATACATTAGGTTTGCTTATAAATAGCAAACAGCAGCTCATTTCCGGGGGTTGGCTTTTTTGGCTTGTTTTCAACTTCTGTCTCCCACTTTCCTCCACTCGAATCCTCCCTTATTCAGCTCCCTTGACCTTCCATGGCCTCAACATACCACCTCAAGTACTCCCACCCTTCTTCTTCCTTCTTCCTCTTGGCTTACAATCCAACAAGAAGGAGAGTTGGCTGCTGCTGTGGGAAGGTGCTGCTCCAGCCACTGTCCTAGCTTCAAGGAGATCCTAGCCTACCTCTCCAGGGCTTGTGAACCCTCAGGTAAGACTCCTCACCATGTTATGTTTATCATATATTAAATTCGAATTTTTTCGCTGCTTTTTCTTATTCTTATCTTACCCCTTGGCATGAGCTTCTTTCCATGCAACGTTTTACATGCATTTGATCCTTTTTCATGGCACGAAGCCACCACTTGCAAAAAGCCCACGTAGGTTCGTTTAAGAAGCATGGAAACCTAGTTTTACACACTTTTAGTGCCCTGTATTTGCTGTTTGGGGTTTGGTTTTAGGCATTCACCGGAGGAGCATGTTCCTCCTTGGCATGTGATCTCGTGTACCCCTTAAATAATCCCCGAATTCCCTTCTTGATTTTTTTTTCTATTTATTCTCTCACTTTCTCTCGTATTTTTCTGGGTGTATTTCTTCTTGTCATTGTTGGCTGTAGCTCCTTTTTTTGTGTTGTTTGTTGTCTTGGTTAAGGTCATAGCATGCTCCATGATCCCCTCTCCCGACATACTGTTCCCTATGTCTAAGCATGCCCTCTATTTGGGATGATAATATGCTAGGTAATACCTGCTGTGTTTTCTTTGTTGAATGATCACCATGGTCGATGCATGCCCCCCCCCCCCCCCCCCCATACCCCCTTTTGCCTTGAGCCCTTGTAAGTGTGAAAACTTACACTGCTTATATGGCAAATGTTTGATAAATTATATCTTCTAATAATCTTCAAGATGTGTAGAATCAAAATGTAAGTTCTGTGAATTTAGTAAAGAGGAAGGTGATGCTACCACACCGCTACCACTTCGCTGGTAGCTCAAGGAAATGTAAGGTTTTCTAAATAAAGAACATTTCGTAAAGGCACTTGCGAGGAACAATGCCGTTACCACTCCGCTGGCAGCGCATAAGTGAAATAGCGCTTTGAAAGTAAAGTACACGCACCTGCGTCGTAAGGCGACGCCGACACGCCGCTGGTAGCGCAGAGCAAGATTGAACAATCTAAAAATCAGTTGTGCACATGCCGCGTTCCCTCCCGCTAGCAGCGCGCTGGCAGCGCACCCTTAACTGGGTCAATTTGGATTTGAGCGGGACTTGAGTTTGCTTCCAGCCGTCGACCCCGATCGCAAGGCGACGCCACCAGCGCTCGATGCGATCTGAGTTTTTCTTCTTTAAATATACGAGTTGTATTTTTTAGAAATGACTTTTCTTTTCATCAATTCGATTTGGATCTTGAGGTGTTCGAGATTCAATCAATTCATCTTTAGAGAGTCGGTGATAGAGTGAGGGGGAGATCTGAGAGAGATCTCCTGGAATTGAAGTTTGAGGATTCTTCTTCATTTCAGAACTTCACACGATCGTATGATCTCCTGGATTGGTGATCGAGCTTGATGGATGCATAGGTGGATTCCTATTGTATTGGATCATCTCAGTGGGCTCTGAGGTGATTGTTACGATCTGGATTGATCGTGAATTGCAGCTTGTGGATTCAAGTTGTGTTACAGTTCGTGGATTCGAGCTGTGGATCTGGATTGATCGTGAATTGCAGCTTGTGGATTCAAGTTGTGTTACAGTTCGTGGATTCGAGCTGTGGATCTGGATTGATCGTGAATTACAGCTTGTGGATTCAAGTTGTGTTACAGTTCGTGGATTTGAGCTGTGGATTGCTGTTGAGTGAGTTCAATTGTAAAGGTTAAGTGTGTTTTCCTTCGTAATTGATTTTCATTTAATAATGGAGATTCTAAGAGTTAGTCGCCTCATATAGACTCGAGGTTTTTCCTGGATCTGGATTCAGGTTTCCTCGTATAAATTCTGTGTGTATGTTTCCGCATTGTTAAGATCAAAATTGTTGTAGATCGAGGACCTATAGAGTAGTCTCCTACTCTTTCAATTGGTATCAAAGCCTATTCACTTTGAATTGTTATACAAAGTGAGATCTAGATCTATAGCATGGACTTTGGAAAAGAAGGAGGATCTGCCTCTAGACCTCCATTATTCGAAGGTAACAATTATTCTTACTGGAAAGCAAGGATGAGAGCTTACCTGAAATCTATCGATGAGCGTGTCTGGCTCTCGATATGTAATGGTTATCATCCACCAGAAATCACAACAGAAGGAGGTGTTGTGATGCCTAAACGTCATGATCAGTGGAGTAAAGCTGAATCTGATCTATGTGGATGGAACAACAAGGCAATGAATGCCTTATTTTGTGCTGTAAGTGTTGAGGAATTTAGGAGAATTTCCTCATGTGAAGTAGGTAAGGAAGCTTGGGACATTCTTGAGGTCACTCATGAAGGAACCTCGGCTGTCAATCTGTCTAGACTTCAAAGACTTACAACATCTTTCGAAACTCTATACATGAAAGATGATGAGTCCTTTGATGAATTTTATGCTAGACTTTCGGATATTGTTAATTCGAGCTTTAACCTTAGAGAAAAGATCTCTACATCCAAGGTTGTTAGAAAGATCTTGATATCTTTGCCTGAAAAATTCAAACCAAAAGTTACTGCCATTCAAGAGGCAAAAGATGTGGATACCATGAGAATTGAAGATCTTGTAGGATCTTTACAGACTTATGAGCTAGATCTAAATATTCCTAAAAGGAGTAAAGGAATAGCTCTAAAATCTGTAAATAATGAAGAATCAGATAATTCTGAAGTAGATCTGGATGAATTAGTTCTCTTAGCTAAAAATTTCAAGAGAATGTTTAGAAAGAGACAATCTAATCCTTTATTATCCATGGACAGATCTAATAGAAGATCTGATAAGAAAATTTCTGATCTAAGAAAGGAGAAGAAATTTTCTCAGAACGATGAAGTTCAATGCTATAAATGTAGAGGATTTGGACATGTTGCTTCTGATTGTCCCTCAAAAGATAAAAAGAAAAAGACAAATTATCAGGTTACCTGGGATGACAGTAATACTGATAATTCTTCACAATCAGATGAGGATATTTCTGCTAATTTTACTGCTTTCAATTCCTTTTACTCATCTTCTTCTGGTAGTTCAATCTCTGACATTGTAGGAGATAATAAAGAAAGTTTATCAGATGATGAAGAAGAATTACAAGAAGCCTGCAATCAGCTATATAAGGAATTCAATAGAAACTGAGTAAAAAATTGAAGGAGTCAGAAACAGAGAAAAATAAAGCTTTTGCAGAAATAGATTCAATAAACAAGAAGTTACTTGAAAGACATGTCAAAGAAAATTTTTTGGTAACTTCTTTGATTGAAAAAACTGAAAAATTAAAAGAAAAGGAAGTTCAGATTTCTGCACTTCAAGGTAAAGTTATTGAACTTGAGAAATTGTCAAATTCAATTAAATCTAATGCTTCAAATTTTTCTGCAAGAAATCATCAAATTGATGAGGAATCAACTTCAAAGGAAGTTACTGAAAGCTCAAATTCTGCTGAAAAGAGAATGATTGTAAGTAATCAAAATAAGGAATTTTCATAGAAAATTTCTGCTGGAGAAGTAAGCTTAACAGGTAAATCTTCAAAATCTGAAAAATCTAAATCTGTACAGTTTAGAAATACTGTCAAATCTGGAAATTTTGATTCTTCTGAATATAGGTTTATACCTGTGTGCCATCATTGTAATAAAAAAGGTCATATAAGACCAAATTGTCATGTTTTGCGTGGTTTTCCCAAGGGATATTTTAACAGTAAGAGGAAAGTAAATCAAAGTCAGTCCTTGGATTTACATAACAGATTTGATTCCTTGTTAAAATTGACTAAATCATTAAATAAGGAAGTTACAAATCTGTCAAAGAAACTTCCTTCAAAATCTCAAGTTGTTGATGAAGGTACTTCTCAGAAAACACATGAAAAACAGATTTGGGTTAGAAAAGACTTCTTAGTTGCAAATGTGGTTCATATAGCTTTGAAAGTTCATGATGTCAACATGTGGTACTTGGATAGTGGTTGTTCAAGACATATGTGTGGACATAAGTCTATGTTTAGTACCTTTGAAGAATATTTTGGTGGAAGTGTAACATTTGGTGATGGAAGCACTTCTCAAGTCAAAGGTAAAGGAACAGTAACTGGTCCTAATGGAGTTTGTTTAAATAATGTGTTATTTGTATCTGGTTTGAAGGCAAACTTAATTAGTATTAGCCAGTTATGTGATTCAAGATTGTTTGTCAACTTTACCAGAAAAGAATGTAAAATTTTGGATAATTCTGGTAGAACAATTCTTATAGGTGTAAGAACTAGTGACAATTGTTATGGAATCATTGGAAACAATGAAAGCTCTTTAAAATCCTCTATATGCAATGAAATTGATTTGTGGCATAGAAGACTTGGTTACATTAACTATAGAGATTTGTCAAAAATCTCTAAGTCTGAATTGGTTAGAGGAATTCCCAAGTTTGGGAACAATAAAAAGAAAGGAATGTGTGGTCCTTGCAATCAAGGAAAGCAAATCAAAGCCACACACAAGAAAACCAACATTGTAGGAACCTCTAGACCATTAGAACTGATTCATATGGACTTTATGGGACCTACAAAGACTGAAAGTCTTGGAGGAAAGAGGTATATCTTTGTTGTTGTAGATGACTACAGTAGATACACCTGGGTAAATTTTCTAAGAGAAAAATCTGAATGTTTTGATTGCTTTAAACAATTGTGCTGTCGAATTCAAGTTGAAAAGAACTTGCAAATAGGGAGGATTGTTAGAATAAGATCTAATCATGGGATAGAATTTGAAAATCAGATGTTTTCCAAGTTTTGTGAAGAACAAGGAATTAAACATGAATTTTCTGCTCCTAAGACCCCACAACAAAATGGAGTTGTGGAAAGGAAGAATAGAGTTTTGCAAGAAATGGCTAGAACCATGATGATAGCCAAGAAAGTGTCAACAAAATTCTGGGTTGAAGCAATAAATACTGCCTGTTATATAAGTAACAGAGTATATGCCAGATCTGGGTGGAAACAAACTCCTTATGAAATTTGGAAAGGAAAACAGCCAAACTTGAAATATTTTAGAGTTTTTGGAAGTAAATGTTATATCCTAAGGGACAGAGAAAATCTAGGAAAATTTGATTCTAGAAGTGATGAAGGAATTTTTCTAGGATATTCCTCTTCAAGTAGAGTATACAGAGTTTTTAACTTGCAAAAATTTGTTGTAATGGAGTCTATTAATGTGTTAATAGATGATGAAGAAATTGACTGTGAATTTTTGTAGGTTGTATATGAAGAGGATGAAATCAGAGATGCTTCCTCAAGCAATGAAGTTGTTCCTTTGACAAAAACTCTCAAAGACCACCCAATTGAGCAAGTTGTTGGAAATATTTCAGATGGAGTAAGAACAAGACTTCAATTACATAATGAGGTAAGATTTTCTTCTTATTTATCTCAATTTGAGCCAAAATCTTATAAAGATGCCTTGTTGGATGACTCTTGGTTAAATGCTATGCATGAAGAACTAAACCAATTTACTAGAAATAATGTATGGGAATTGGTTGAAAGACCCTCTAATCTGAATGTGATAGGAACCAAATGGATTTTTAAGAACAAATCTGATGAGAATGGGGTTGTAACCAGAAATAAAGCTAGGCTTGTTGCTCAGGGATACACCCAAGTAGAAGGAATAGATTTTGATGAAACCTTTGCTCCTGTAGCTAGGTTAGAGTCAATCAGATTGCTTTTGTCTATTGCATGCTATTTGAAGTTTAAACTGTTTCAAATGGATGTTAAGAGTGCATTCTTGAATGGATATCTGAATGAAGAGGTTTATGTAGAGCAACCTAAAGGATTTGAGGACTCAAATTATCCTAAACATGTTTATAAGCTGAACAAGGCCTTGTATGGACTCAAACAAGCTCCTAGAGCTTGGTATGAGAGACTCACCTCTTTCTTACTTGAATCTGGATTTATAAGAGGAAATGTGGATAAAACTCTCTTTATTCAAAGAGAGTTCAAGCATATTTTGATTGCTCAAATCTATGTTGATGATATAGTGTTTGGATCTACTTCTGAAACTCATGCTCATTCCTTTGGAGACTTAATGAAGAGTGAATTTGAGATGAGTATGATGGGTGAACTGAATTTTTTCTTAGGACTTCAGATTTATCAATCTCAACAAGGGATTTTTTTCTCTCAAGCAAAATATGCAAGAAATCTAGTCAAGAGATTCAGTTTAATTCATGCAAAACATGCTAGGACTCCTATGAGTACTAGCTTAAAGCTTGGAAAAGATGAATCTGGGAAGGATATAGATCCTACCTTGTACAGAGGGATGATTGGAAGTCTTTTGTACTTAACAGCAAGTAGACCTGATATAAGTTTTAGTGTTGGAGTTTGTGCAAGATATCAGGCTAATCCTAAATAATCTCATCTAAATGCTGTGAAAAGGATTATAAAGTATGTAAATGGAACTGTTGATCCGGGAATTTGGTTATCCAAAGAAACAAACCCATATCTTACTGGATATACTGATGCTGATTGGGCTGGGTGTATGGATGATAGAAAAAGCACCTCTGGTGGTTGCTTTTATATGGGTAATAACCTCATTGCTTGGTTAAGCAAAAATCAAAACTCAGTTTCACTGAGTACAGCTGAAGCAGAGTACATTGCTGCAGGTAGCAGTTGTACTCAACTAATTTGGATGAAACAAATACTATCTGATTATGGTTTAGATCAGGATCAAATGATTCTCTTCTGTGACAATCAAAGTGCCATAAATATTTCCAAAAATCCTGTTCAACACTAAAGGACTAAACATATAGACATCAGGCATCACTTTATAAGAAAGTTAATTGAAGACAAAACTGTTATGATTGAATATATATCTACTGAAAAACAGTTGGCTGATATTTTCACTAAACCTTTAGATCAGAACAGATTTGAAACTCTTAGGAAATCCCTAGGAGTATGCTCTATTTACATGTCTGTTCAAAATGAACTTATGTGTTCTTGATACTAAAATCTTAATTCAGGAAGCTTGAGTCTATGCATATTGATAGAAATGTCTTGTAATCAACTATCAATTTTGTCTTAAACACCTTTGTGTATTGAAGTTTATTGTGTGTTGAAGCTTGGGATCTATAGGCTATCACCTTTATGAAAAGAAAAGTTTTGGAAATGGCTACCATAGAGATTAGAGTGAAAGCCACTGTAATTCTCAAAAAGAAAAAGAGAAAGAAGGTATATTCTTGGAATGAACTGTAAACTCAGGTTTTTTAAGGGTCAATGCCTTCTACAAAAAGAAAAGAAAAAGAGATCAGAAAAGGCTACCTATCTCTGATGTGCGAAAGCCACCAAAATGAAGTTTGGGGTATGTCTATACTTTCCAAGTATGATTACACTAAAATAGCCTTCCATATGTATAAAGTGTAAAAGTCAAAAATGTATTTCACACACTACACAATCATTGGTTCATTGATATGCATGTGTGCTCAATATCTTGAAGAAAATTTATAGTATGAGAAACCATGAAGGAAATTTTTGCCATAGATATGAAATGTATCACATCTGAATTAACCTTGATAGGTTCTTCAAGATCAGTTTTGTGATGATTACTTCTTGGATTGAATAAAAGTTGATTATCTGGATGATTTTTAGTTCAGTTAAAATCTTAGCTTTGTGTTTAGATGTATGAATTTTTCATGAAGAATAGTTCAAACTCTTTTTATAAATTTTTGCCTTGTGATTGTATTTTTTTCTTGATTGTGCATGTGCACCTTCTACATCGCTAGAAGCGTGCTGGTAGCACTCTCCCTTCTTTCGTGCTTTGGCACCTGCCCTGTTAAGCGTCGCTGGATGCACACTGGCAGCGAGATCTTTTTGCCTATAAAAAGGGGAAATCTATTTCACTTTTTACCTCTGTTTTTTTTTGTCCTTGTCTGCGATTCACCTCGCTCCTCGCATCGTGGTGATTTGTTGCCTTCGTTCTTCCCTTCCTTCACCTTGTCCACTGTTCAGGTAAAATTTTTTTTTACTGTCTTCGTCTTGCTTCTTCATTTTCTTCTTCCTGTTGCAGTGTTCTTCTCTCGTTCTTTTAAGTTAGGGTTTGATAGATTGTTTTGCCATTAGGGCTTTGTCGTGCGTTGCTTGTTTTTGTTTGTTTGTTCTCTCTCTTCTATTTTTTACTCCTGTATCTTCATCATGCCTCCCAAGAAAAAGTCTAGGACTGATTCTCCTTCCACCTCTTCTCCTCCGGTGAGAACCACTCCTGCTACATCTTCTCCACCAGTGAGAACCTCTCCGGTTCTCTCTTCTCCACCGGTGAGACCCCCATCCCCATCCCCTTCATCTGAACCATTCATTGGAAATGGTTTGTCTTATTATAATGATTTCTTCAAGCACAGGCCATTCCTCTTGGAAAGGGCCATTAAGCTTGACTCCTTCTCTGACACTCCGCTCTTCTCCTTGTTTTCGGATAATGGATGGAAGAAATTTGCTCTGATAAATGGTTTTGCTTATCAAGACTTGGTTCGAGAGTTCTATTCGAACCTCCACCATCTTCATCTTACAAATCAAGGCTTCGTCAAAGCCTATGTCCGGGGCATCTCTTTCGACTTCTCGAAAGAACTTATCTCCTCTCTTCTAGACTGCCCATTGTTGAATCTCCTTCCTTTGACTTCCTAGCCTCTCACTCTGATCCTCCCATGGAGTCAATAATTTCTTCTCTTATTGTTCAGGGTGCTCCTACCTCCATAAAAAATAAGCCAAACTATCTTCCTCATGGCTCTCTCCAAGATCTTCTCAGGATCTCGAATTTGTTCATTTGTGCTTCTCTTGTTCCCTCAGATCATCATTCTGAGATTTCTAATTCTCGAGCAAGACTCCTTCATGCTCTATGGAACAGGGTGAGCGTCTGTCTCCCTTCCATCATCTTCAATCAGATCATCCAGTCTAGGAATTTGAAATCCAAGACTTCTGCTCTTCCCTTTGGGATTTTCATCACTTACTTGTGCATTCACCAAGGGATCCTACCTGATCCTGTTGAATTGATCCTTCACCCCAAACCTCCCATTGATGCCTCCACCCTTACCAGAAGCAAAAGAGCGAATCCCTTTCGGTTGGCTTCTTCGGAGCCTTCTTCTTATTAATCCTCCTTGTCCAGTTCTGATGCTATGGCAATCATGGACAAGTTGAATTCCATGCAAGCCTCCCAGGAGGCTTTCAATTCTGAAGTAAGGGCTCACATGCTCATGATGAGCATGTTCAAATCCGAGACCCAAGAGAAGCTGGATAAGCTTGCAAAGGATGTAGATTTTGCATGTGAAGAGGTGCAAAGGGATGTTACTGTGCAGTAACGCATACAAAATGAAGCTAATCATTTTCTGAGTAGCATTCGAAGAACCCAGTTGGAGATGGATCACAAGTTTTGTTGGCTGCACTCCCGGTCCCAAGATGCGTACGGGCATTATTCAAGAACTTGGGAACCAAAACCTCCTCCCAGAAAGGGGGAGTCACATTGATGATGCTGGTGGTTGATGATCACAAGTTTTGGTTGTTCACAAGTTTTGTTTGTTCTGTTGTTATTTGTGTTTTCTGGAAGTTGGTTTAAGAGGGAGATTTTTTGGTTGAATGTATATATATCTTCTGAACAATGTATATTTTTTTTGGAAATGAATGAAATTCTGAGTTCTCCCTTATCATTTTGTTTTGAATGTTTAAATGGAAATCAATATTTGAATTTGATATTAAGCACTGTTTTAAGTTTGTTGTCAGGCATTTGCCAAGGGGGAGATTGTAAGTGTGAAAACTCACACTCCTTATATGGCAAATGTTTGACAAATTATATCTTCTAATAATCTTCAAGATGTGCAGAATCAAAATGTAAGTTCTGTGAATTTAGTAAAGAGGAAGGTGATGCTGCCACACCGCTACCACTTCGCTGGTAGCTCAAGGAAATGTAAGGTTTTCTAAATAAAGAACATTTCGTAAAGGCATTTGCGAGGAACAACGCCGCTACCACTCCGTTGGCAACGCATAAGTGAAATAGCGCTTTAAAAGTAAAGTAAGCGCACCTGCGTCGTAAGGCGACGCCGACACGCCGCTGGTAGCGCAGAGCAAGATTGAATAATCTAAAAATCAGTTGTGCACATGCCGCGTTCCCTCCTGCTAGCAGCGCGCTGGCAGCGCGCCCTTAACTGGGTCAATTTGGATTTGAGCGGGACTTGAGTTTGCTTCCAGCCGTCTACCCCGATCGCAAGGCGACGCCACCAGCGCTCGATGCGATTTGAGTTTTTCTTCTTTAAATAGACAAGCTGTATTTTTTAGAAATGACTTTTCTTTTGATCAATTCGATTTGGATCTTGAGGTGTTTAAGATTCAATCAATTCATCTTTAGAGAGTCGGTGATCGAGTGAGGGGGAGATCTGAGAGAGATCTCCTGGAATTGAAGTTTGAGGATTCTTCTTCATTTCGGAACTTCACACGATCGTATGATCTCCTGGATTGGTGATCGAGCTTGATGGATGCATAGGTGGATTCTTATTGCATTGGATCATCTCAGTGGGCTCTGAAGTGATTGTTACGATCTGGATTGATCGTGAATTGCAGCTTGTGGATTCAAGTTGTGTTACAGTTCGTGGATTCGAGCTGTGGATCTGGATTGATCGTGAATTGCAGCTTGTGGATTCAAGTTGTGTTATAGTTCGTGGATTCGAGCTGTGGATCTGGATTGATCGTGAATTGCAGCTTGTGGATTCAAGTTGTGTTACAGTTCGTGGATTCGAGCTGTGGATTGCTATTGAGTGAGTTCAATTGTAAAGGCTAAGTGTGTTTTCCTTCGTAATTGATTTTCAATTAATAGTGGAGATTCTAAGGGTTAGTCGCCTCATATAGACTCGAGGTTTTTCCTGGATTTGGATTCAGGTTTCCTCGTATAAATTCTGTGTGTATGTTTCCGCATTGTTAAGATCAAAATTGTTGTAGATCGAGGACCTGTAGAGTAGTCTCCTACTCTTTCAGCCCTATAAGCCACTGCTGCTCCCAGCAGTTTTGCCAACAAGCCTGCCCCCTTTCCCTTTTGCTTATCTCCTTAAAGACCCTAGTATGATCCCCACCCCTTGGCCTGCTGTTTTCACACTTGAATACACTGCCTTCACCCTCTTGGCAAACTACTGTTATGCATCCCCACACAGCTGTTTTGTCCTTGCATGCCCATTGTTGGTGCACCGGAGAATGCATGACCTACTCCCACCAAACGTGTGCTCAACCCCCCCCCCCCTCCCCGTGTCACTGTTTTGATGGCCTAGTTGCCATGTATTTGCATGTGCAGTAGCAGCCCTAGGCACCCCCTCCTTCCCCTTGATGTGTGTTGGAAAAGTCCCAAAGAAAAACCAAAGGAGGCTTCCCCCAAACCTGAACCAAAGTGGGCCCTCCCAGGGGCCCACATGCCCTGCAGAAACCCCTAGGAACCCCCTGGAATCAACCCCGAATAGCAGAACCCAAAAAAAGGAGCATTTCAGGGTGTTTCGGCAACTCAGGCCGGATCACCTAGGGTTTGTTTTATCCGACCACCAAGGCCGGATACATACAGAGATAAATTTTGTATATTTTAATGATCCTTGGCCGAATTGCGTGGTGGTTTGAACCAAACCAAATAAACCAACAGGGTTTCTGGGCCACCCGGAAACCCAACTTGGGACTTGGACCCTCGGTTCAACTCGGAATACCCGTGGGCCTTCCAACGGGGCCCACCAAGTTCAATAAACCCTAAAGCATGCAAAATAAACAAGCTAAGTAAGGTGAATTAATCGAACCAGATGGACCAAGCCCAATGTGGCCCATCCGAACTTTGATGCATGGAATTGGTGTGTTTAAATGCATGGTTTGGATGAGACCTCGGGCAAGGGCCTATCGGGCCTGCCAAAGCCCGCCAACCCACCAAGTGAGGGTTCAAAACCCCACACTTCTAGAACACGGGCTCTCAAGCCCAAATTTGGACTACGGGCCCCAAGCCCAATGTCCAACTCATCTTGACAAATTAAAAGGATAAAATAAAATTACTTGGCCACCATGTGGGCCCACCTAAGGGGCCCACAAACCAATCCGGCCCACCTTTGCATGGAAAACACTTAACCTCCAAATCTAAACCCAAAGTAAAACCAATGCACTTAACCGAAGCCCAAAGGGCCTCCTAGGGCTAGACAGAGGCCCACCAAGGGTACATGGGCTTAACCAAGCCCACCAAGGACACCGTGGGCCTTCCAACGGGGCCCACCCAATCAGACTCAGATAACTCAAGTAAAGCAAGATAAAATTCATTAAAGGGACCCACACCATATTAGGTGGTCCCGCCAAGACTTAACTTAACTACATGCTGGATTAGGAATTGGGTGAGAACCAAATAGAGAGCTGACTCAAACCAGGGAACCCACGGGACCCGTCATCCGACAGGGTGGACTAGGGTGTCTACGGACTTCCCTAGACCACAACCGAGACCCGACTTAGAATCTCAAGCCGCAGACCAAAGCCCAAAATAGACTAACTTAGGCACCCAGGTGTCCGCCTGCACCCCATCAGACGGTGGCGACTCCGAATTACCCCGTGTCGCGTTTCTCACGCGCGCACAGCCTGGCGACTCCACTGGGGATTGATCAGCCCAGTAGGACCCTGGTTAGATGAGTCAGCGTAAAGAGAGATTTAGTTGATGTTTAGGGTTTCTTACTATCTCGTTTAGTAAGATATAGAATACGCGTTCTGGGGAGTCGTGTCAAAGGGACGCGATAATTGCCTAAGGCAAGTGGGATTTAAGTGGTCCCTTGTGACCCCCCACTTACCTGGGGACTCTCCCGGAACCTCGTATTGCGTGCTAATTCTGCACCTTACTATATTAGACAGTAACAATCCCTTTACCAACAAATCTAGACAAAACTCACCTGTGTAGACACAGCAAGCAGCCCAACTGCACACATAGGCACGCCACCACACCATGGACGACGCTAATTTCCTGATTTTTGTGTGTGATAAACTGCGTGGGGTGACACGCACGAGGGATGCTACGTGGATGATCTGACTCTGAATGCATGAGTGAATCGGATATTGCAACTTCTTTACCAAAACTTAGACCTCTCTAGCAGCCTACCCTTCTTATTCCTATGAACTGATCTTTGGGATGGTATTAGCACCTACGCTCCCGTGGCTTGCTGGGGAAAGCAGGGTAAACCCATCCCCCAGTTTCTGGAGTCCATTAGCAACACTGGTTTCTTGCCGTGGCACGCGAGGATCCAGTACTGGTCTAGACCCTTGTAGGCTTATGTCTCGGGCTGGGTATCCTTCCCCACCTAACGTTTCTGAGTAAACTATGCGTTGAGCATGTGAGGGTGAGAATGTTGTGAATGATGAATATAAGAGGAGTAAAATCGGAATAAAATCCAGAGTCCATTAGGGGCAGCAACCCCCGCTTTTTGCATCAAATTGAGTAAACCCTAGATCATGGGCGACCTCAGCCCTAATTTAGGAAGCTCACCTAATTTTGATCAGGGGAACCACCCCAGATCCATGCATGGAGTCCTGTATGCTATGGGTCTTGACCCATTAGAGTCCGCTGGGAGCACTTTAAGTCCAGATTGGTCTTTTAGAGCAGATGAAAGCCGACCAGATCAGACAAACAGATGAAAGCATGCCAGATCAGAACATGGGCACTAAACCTTAGATCTAGGGATTTTTAGCCTACCCGCTTGGAAAGCAATTTGTATCCTCCTTTTTGGCTCCCAACAGCCTTAAGGATGAAATCTTTGAAGTTTTTGTAAATATCTTGTAAACCTTCGCCCTCGATGGCAAGTTGTAATTTTTGCTGTGGTCTGACACCGAAAGCAGATGAAAGAACAGATGAAAGACAGAAAGACTGATCGAGACTTGAATGTGCTCCTCTACACAAGTATGTCTAGGAGTCGCGCCTTCATTGGTGCCAACCCGTAGGACCACACACCATGTGTGCCTGAGTTAAATTCCGCACTGCTTTGTTTTTGCTTTATTTGGTGAAGCATGTTAGAACTGCTAGTGGTTCATCCTGTTGCTCGAAATTATGCATATTATAGAACTGACTTAGAGTCTTGGTGTGGAACCTTAAATTGATTCAGAATTTCGATCGGATAGTTGGCATGGCATCCTCATCCTTATCTGAGAGAACCCGTTTCCCTAGGATAGAGAAGTGCTCCTGGGATACCCCCTGGATCCGTTCCTGGACAAGGCAGCTCCAAGGGAGTGAGCAGATTGAATGGGAGCACAAATACCATATGGGACAAACTTTGTCCCTGTTAAATGTGCCGATCAACTGGGATATGATCCAAGCAACATTGCTTTTCTGGGATCCCCAGCTTTCAGTGTTTCGATTCGGGATCAATGAGTTGACTCCCACAATTGAGGAACTTGACCTGTTCCTCCGATTTTGCGACTTAGGAGAACCCGCTAGGCCAAGTCTCAAAGAAAGCTACAAGAATGAAGCTTGTGTTTTCTTCGGCCTCTCAAGGGGAGAATTCCAGACCTTAGGAGGTGACAAATCATTTACTCGGGTCTCCAAAACATTCCTAGCTGAGAAAATAAGAAACAAAAAGCAGGAAAGACCCCGGGCTTGGTTTGACACCTTCACCCTTATGGTTCTGTCGCAAATCTTCTTTCCAACTGGTGGAGACACCATTAATTTGGCCCTCATGGAAATTGTGGATCAACTCAGGGCAGGGTACCGAATCATGCCACTAATCCTAGCTCAACTATTCCATTCCCTGACTTCGTCCAAAAATGGAACTCGGAGGTTTCAAGGGTGCGCTCCCCTTCTCCACATTTGGCTGCAAGACCACCTGATGGTGTCATCACCTGTGAGTGCATATTACAAGGCAACCGGCGACAACATCCATTGGTTGGCTCAAAAAGAGATCAAACCAGACCTACCCGCTTGTGAGGATTGGTTTAACCACTTTCTCCACCTGAAGGGAGAAACAGACATTAGATGGTGGGGTACATACAACATCCCCTACACCCCCATCATAGCTTTCAAGAAAAGAGAGGGCCTTTCCCTGATAGGACTCACCCATGCCGTGCCGTACTATCCGATTCGGGTTCTGAGACAGTTTGGGAAGCCGCAGGGAATCCCGGTCAAGGACGACTTGAGCAATTTGATTGGTCCACTCACCAAGGGACTAAGAACGCAACTGCAGACAGAGTGGAAAACGGTGTGCGTATATCGGGAAGACGTCTTCACCGAATCACACTTTCGAGACTACGAGCAGTGGATAGCTCGGGAATTTGGCCACGACGGCCCCCCACCTCTTCATCCTGTCGCATCAGGCGACATTCCAGTTCCGCCCCCTAACACATATAGGGACAGGGTGGCCGAACTGTAGGAGACCCACTCCCGTATCAATTCAGCTTATGTGGATTCGGAACGGGAGAGTAGGCAGGCCAATGCGGCCTTGCAACAGGAAATGGAATTGGTGCGCAACCGCGCTGAGGAGGACCGACGTCTACGGAACAAGCTTCTGCAAGCCTTGAGGAGGCAAGACGTGTCCTCCCACTATGATGATGACCAACCTAGCTAGACTTCGACTTTGTTGTATTTTGAGAAGCATGATGATGTACTTTGTACCACGGCGGCACTTTTTGATTGAAGCATGAATTTACTGTCACTCTGCCATATTGTTCAAACTTAACAAAACAAGAATTTGAAATAAAAGAATCAATTCCCTCCAAATAGGGCAACTCGGTCTCCGACAGACCACCTCTTCTCAGATAATTGCAATATTCCTGGTCGCTGCGACCACCTAATTTCCTTTAACTGCATCTCTCTCATTGAGATCGCAAAACCCAGCAAGTGGTAAAAACACCCAAGACCTTGAGCTCATATCACACCCGTCTGCATCTTTCCAAGAGCATTCGGTCAAGCCTGTAGGGCACTGAAGCCCCCGATGTTTAAACCGGGTTTGGTGGATGAACGTCCTGGCATAGCCTTCCCCTTGTGAGGCGCCGAAGTCAATGGTGATTAAACCAACAACTAGCTAAGGCACGCCCGGGAACTACTAGCAAAATTCTTAGGGCACCAAAGCCGCCGACGGATGAGTCGGATATTGGTGGAGGAGCGTCCTGGCATAGCCTACCCCTTTTAGTGACACCAAAGCCGCCGATGATTGAATCAGATATTGGCTGCGGAGCGTCCGGGTACTACTAGCCGAATCCTTAGGGCACCGAAGCCGCCGACGGATGAGTCGGATATTGGTCGAGGAGCGTCCTGGCATAGCCTTCCCCTTTGTGAGGCGCCGAAGTCAATGGTGATTGAACCAATGACTATCTAACGCACGCCCGGGAACTACTAGCCGAAATTAGGCACCGACGCCGCCAGCGAACGAACTGGAGATTTGTTGAGGTACGCCTGGGTGTTGTCTTTCAGCTCACCCCCTGCAGAGACCCTGCATTGGTACAACCCTGTGATTCTGAGCTCAAACAAAACCCCCTTAAATTGAATGTTCTCTTCCCTTGCCAAGTGGCTAAAATAGATCAGTGATTTAGGGTTCTCTTCCCCAGTTGCTCAAGGGCAACTAAAATAGACCAGTTGAATAGGTTTCTCTTTCCCAGTCGCTGCAGAGCGATTAAAATAGATCAGCTTTCAAAAAAAAAAATAGGGTTCTCTTTCCCAGTCGCTTCTGAGAGACTAAAATAGTCAGCTTTCAAAAAAAAAAACAGGGTTCTCTGTCCCAGTTACCTACGGGTGGCTAAAATAGATTCGGTATCTAGGGTTCTCTTCCCCTGTCGTCTTAGGACAGCCAAAATAGATCAGTCTTCAGATTCATTAGGGTTCTCTTCCCCGGTCGTCTTAAGACAGCCAAAATAGATCAGTCTTCAGATTCCTCAGGGTTCTCTCTTCCAGTTACCTGTGGGCTGCCAAAATAGATCAGTTGATTCAAAATCAGGTTCTCTTCCCTTGTTGCCTTAGGGTAGCTAAAATAGATCAGTCAGTCAAATCATATCAGAAAACAAAAATAAATAAATGAATAAATTCAATCAGATAAAGTTGTGTAAACAATTGGTGAAAAAATGCACTAATGCCTGCTAATTGTTCCACCAGGTACCAAAAATTGCTTTCAGAAGTCCGTACCTATTAAGATCGAGGAGAAGGCTCGATATGGAACAGCAAGGAGAACAGACGCCGCCAGGGTAGCATCCGGCAGAGTCCAGTCATGCCCAAGTGGTTAACGAGATGCAACAGAAGATGGACAGCATGAGCGCCATCATCCAGGAATTGATGACAGAGCTGAGAGAATTGAGGCAGGCCCCACCAGTGGTACCAGTCGCCCAGCAGCTGCAGCCACAATTCCCGCCACCAGCGGAGGTGGTGCTACCGCCGCGTCCAGTAAACCCCCTCCCCTAGCACCACCATCACCACCACCGGCAGCGCCATTTCACGTGGCACAACAAGATCAATTTCTACCTATCCATCTGGGACAGGGTGATGAGGACTGGTACAGAGCCCAGGAAGTTCAGTTTGAGGAGAAGCTGACAGCAGTAAGGGAGGAGAACAGAACAGAAATGGCCGCCTTGAAGGAGCAGCTCAAACAACTCCAACCTAGCACAGTGCAGAGCGAGGCTACCTTGGAAAGCCTCTGCTTCTTTTCGGACATCCAACTCCCGGCTAAGTTCAAATGCCCTGAGTTGCACCAGTTCGATGGCACCGGGTGCCCACTGAACCATTTGAGGTCGTACTCAGGCGACATGTGCCAGTATGCCAAGGAAGAGCCGATCATGGTGCAGTTCTTCCAGAAGTCATTAACTGGGGCCACTTACTCCTAGTTTCTGAGTTTGGACAAGGCCAAGATAAAGACGTGGAATGACCTGGCAGCAGTCTTCATCCAGCAGTACCGCCTAAATAGTCAGATTGTACAAACTAGGGCAGAATTGCAGAGGCTGGCTAATAAGAGCCAGGAGTCAGTGAGAGAATACGCCAAGCGCTGGAAGCAACTGGCAGCACTGGTACAGCCGCCGTTGTTAGAACAGGAAATGACATCCCTGTTTATTGCATCGTTGAGCCAACCTTTCTTCACTCTACTGCTGGGGCAGAGTACGTCGAACTTCAATGACCTGATCTTGACCACGGATCGGATTGAAGACGCGGTAAGAGCTGGGAAAATAGATAGCAGTGGGCAGAGTGCTACACCAAGGAGGCCAGTGTCAGGGCAGGCTAGCAGAAACCAAGGGCAAGAGCCCAGGAGGTCAGAACAGTAGGCAGTAAACTATGTATACCCCGCACAACCCCACCATTTCTCTCAAGGGCCAGAGGCAGTGGCACCTCAAGGGACCGGACAGACCGCTTATCAAGGGGTAAGAAGGACGAGAGAGGAGATGGAGGCCAGGATGAAACGGGTTTTCACTCCACTCTCGTATGCACCAGCAGAGTTATTGCCAACTTTACTGAAGAAGGGGTACGTACAAGTTAAGCCCCCGAACCCCAGATTGGTCAACGCCAGGAGTTACAATGCGGCGGAGCGGTGCGAGTACCACTCTGGTGCTCCAGGGCACCACACCAATCGGTGCTGGGATCTGAGGCACGATATCCAGGACCTGATTGACAGTAAACGCATCACTGTCGATCCCCCGGCACCACCTGCCCAGACTCCAGCAGCCAGCGTGACTACCAATCCTCTCCCAGATCACTCAAAGGCCTCCACTAGTAGGACGGCGAATCAAGTGAGCAGTGATCAGGGCACCGGGCAGCTCAACCCTGCTGTACTTATTGGCCAACCAGGGCAGACAGTGAAGGTGCAGCTTCGAGCAGAAACCCACTCGACAGCAATTGCAGTTAAGGAGGATACAGACGTCTACATCTATGCGATAGAGGATGAACCGCAGAACAGTGAGGAAGTCACGGGGCCATGGAACCCCATACAATGCGGATGGATCAGTGATTCCCCATCCCCTCCACGTAGGGAAGGAGTAGGCAGCTCCAGTGGACTCCAGATCCTGGATAGACCTCAGATCTCGGACACATCAGTAGGCAGTTTGAGGGTGCCTCCCCAGTTATCCACCGGATGGCCGCCAGAGGGCACGTCCACGACGTCGAGGCCACACCCCTTTCTGGCATACTCTGCCGACTCGTCATCGCTTGAGTCTAATCCCGCCCCCCACCCATACAACATGCATGAGTGGTTCGTCCCCCCTCATGCTGCGGAAGAAATGGAACCACCATCCACTCCTGAACTCGCAAACTTGCCAGATCCGTACGAAAGCTCGGACGAGTCTGCTGATACAGACTCAAGTGACACGCCAGTAGAAGAGAGAGAGACAGTGAACGTCATCGAAGGAGATGGCGGTGACTCCCCTACAGGTTTCCCTCTGGTGCACTTCCACCCATCCGAAAACCAAGAATTCTTCTACCCAACCCCCATGTCTCACCCTACCCCTTTAACCCTCAACATCCACGACATCATGGACTCGCCTCCACAAGACCCCTTCTCCCTTTCATTTGAACCACCCACCCTCAACCTTTCCCAACTCCGTCTTGAACCGCCTCCCTACAATGCGGTACCCCCACCTTACCCCACCCAATCCTCCCACCATCAAGCTACCTCCACCACCACCGTCGAGGCAGAAATCGATCGTATCACCCAATCCGGTCGATACATAAACACCGATCAACCACTCGCACCAGAGGAAGGAGCGGAGGCAGAAGCAAAAAGGAAAGAAAAGGGAAGGATGTGGTCACTGAATTGCCACAGACCCTTAAGAGAAAGGGGAGGGCCACCGAAGAGGAAATTATAGATTTGCACCATAGTGTGTTCACTCCAGAGTACGACCTCCTCCAGCAGTTGAACAAAGTGCCCGCCCAAATTTCAATAATGCGACTTCTGATTCATTCGGAAAAGCACCGGGCAGTATTAATGAAGGTCTTGGGAGATGCACATGTGCCAGAAAGCATTGATCCTAAGCAGCTAGGGGCAGTGGTGTCAGTGATTATGGCACCCCAGGCTATCTCCTTTTCTGCAGCAGACCTGCCATCTGAAGGGTGCAATCACACCGAGCCGCTCTATATAACCGTGAAGTGTGTGGATCTCATCGTAAAATGTGCCATGATTGAAAATGGGTCGGCTCTGAACATATGCCCGATGAGGACGTTTCACAGTTTACAATTAGATCCTTCAATGATCAAGCCAAGCGCTCATAATGTTAGAGGCTTCGACAACGCCAGAAGAGACTCACTGGGAGAGGTCACTTTGGTGATCATGATTGCAGATAGGCCCTTTACCATGGAGTTTGAACTCATGGATATCAACGCCTCATTTAATCTGCTGATCGGGAGGCCTTGGCTACATCAGGCGGGAGCAGTATCTTCCACACTGCAAAGGATGGTCCGGTTCGTATTAGGCAACGAACTTATAACAGTGCATGCGGAGGATCACCGGGAGTTTGAGAGGGTTGGAGTACCCTATGTGGACTATGAGTTGCCCACCACCCTCAATTTCCAGGCAGTGGAGATGGTGCAAGTGAATCATATCCCGGAGTCTGAAAGAGCGTAGCGACTCGCGAAGAGGAGAAGAAAGTACATGTTTAGCGTTGCTGATTGCGCAGACTGGGGTCTCAGAGCCGGCGATGGATTGGGCAAGTATAAGCAGGGAATTAAGGTAGCCATCCAACCTTATGAGCAGACTACTGGGTTTGGACTAGGGTTCAGGCCACAGCCGGAAGACTACTCCCGACTCCTTGTGTCACGCCCTAAATCCTCACCTCACGACTTACTATGCATGAGTAGGACCGAGCGTAACCTTGCTCGTAAGCGAATCCGAAAATGCATTTATTTCTCAATAAATACTTGAGAATTTCATTTAATACTTCTTCAATCAGAGTTAAGGCAGAATTTAAACCAATATAACAATTAAAAATCCAAATTGAACCAGCCCGAACCATGGTTTATCCACATACATCCAATTACAATTCTTGAACCCCAATGGTTCATAAAATACATTAATTCAAAGATTCTTGCCGAAGAAATAACATCTCAAACAACATGTTCGTCATTCTAATCACCATCCCGTCACCATATTTCATTATCTCAAGATTGTAGGTTTCCTGTGAAAATATAAGGGGTGAGTCTCAACGAAACCCAGTAAGTGAGGCTAATACACCCCGTATGAGAATATGCATAATATTCCTCATTTAAATAATATATGTACACCAAATTGATATTTAATAGTATTATCATTAAATATGCAAGGTTTTCCTAAGTTGGGTTCATAACATATTTACATATATATTTAATATTAACAATGTTAAACATAAAGGATCATGAATTCTAACATGAGAACAATAAATTAAACATGATAAAAAGAAACAATAAATAAATCTTAATCTAAGTGTTAGAAATACTTACCTGTGATTTTTATGGATATATACCTTGCAGAAATATAAATAACAAATAAAAGTAACCGAATGTAAAGAAATATTAACCACCAGGTATCATCCTCACATCCCAGTAGACATCTAGGCCACGCTGGGTACTGAATTAGCACTATGTCTGCTAACAATACAATCATCTCAATATCCTCTTCCAGTGGGCGTCCCGCACTAGGTACTGAACTAGTATAGACTAGCAGTAAACACACTCCCAATAGAACGTCCCTGGCAGACTACTTAACTAGTGTGTGGCCTCACAACTAGAAGTACCATCATATATGTGTCTGCCAGTCTTCATATTGGGTACTGGACTAGTGAACCCTTGCCACTAGCAGTACAATCGCATCACAATCATCCCAGTGGTTAATCACACACCGGGTACTGAACTAGCGTGGCTAGCAGTACAATTTAATCATCATCCCAGACATCTCAAAATGTTGGGTACTGAACTAGCAACTCGTGCCAGCAGTACAAACATTATATCTCCCAACAACACTTGGTGTTGGGTACTAGACTAGTATCAAGATACTAGTAGTACTCATATCCATATAATCATGTTTCACTTGAACTACTGACCCAACATGCCATGCTTTGATTTAATTTCAACAATTATTAAACATTCCACCAATTCATTAAATTTCAAATATATAAGCAACAATAGGGTGTATGCACACATTGTTATGCTATGGTCCATGAAACAACCCTATCTCCTTCTCTCTCTTCCACCTTAACTAAAAGACAAAATAGCCAACCCATCTCTTTATCTCTCTTCCACCTCACCTAAAACAAAATAGCCAACCCATTTACTCCTTTCACTCTCTTTCTCATTTTCCCTCTCTACGTTCTCTCTCTTCTATATCACCTAAACAATAACTAAAAAATAGCCAACCCAATTCTCTCTTTATGTATTTAAATTCCTTTTTATATAAAAGCAAGTCAAAGAATTCGTTGCCTAGCCTTTATAGGGGTTGTAGACTTATAAAGTATGCTAAGCCTATTCACCACTCTTTCTCTTTTATTCTCTTATAGAACCCGTACCAAAATTCATGTTATTTATTATATTTGTACCACCAATCCATAAAGAAGGATGATGCCATCCTACTTTTCTTTTGTTTACAGCACCTTACCACTGTACATTTCTTTAACATACCTAAACCTTCAACCCTCATGCCTGGAGATTGCACAACGTACCCACACACAAATTTGAAATCAATATAAAAATTGTGCAAAAGTGATCAAGTCCAATCAAACCAATACAAATCTGCATATAACCAACAAAGTGAAAAGAAGCATACGTCAACCCCATTCAAACCAATGAAACAATTCGCATACAACCACTACCAATTTTTAAAACATAAATCTACGTATCCCTAAAATTTGAATATCTAAAAAAATTTAGAAATCATCAATACATAAATCTTCACACAACAACAAAACATTTCCCCACGGTGTTTTTAAATGATAAAAAATATAATGAATATGAACACTAGTTTCACCAAAAATTATCATGATTTTCATTCCATAAAAATTGTGTGGTTCTCCATCATCATACACATGGAAAACAAAACAAACCAGATTTAAAGGAAATATGCACATAATCATATAAGTTGGATTAATCCCACTTACTTGTATGAAACCTTTGGATTACATGCCTCCTCTCTTTTTGTCATTTCCACCTTTCTCTTAATCCCAAGAACACAATAAAACATGAAGGTAAGCATATGAGAAAGAGATGTGAGAGGAAGAGAGAGTGAGTGAAATGGAGAGGAATAGAGGGCTAAACGTGAGAGAGAGTGGATGTGGCGGCTAAGAGAAAAGAAAAGTAAAAAGAGGATGTGATGTGTTGTGAAAGGTTAGGGTTTTAAATGGTTTGATTGGGTGTGTGTGTAGGTAGGGAGTTATGTGTTTAGCACCAAGCAAAAGCAAATATGAAAGACTTTGACCGGTCAAATTTTGACCTTGGTCAAAATTCAAAAAGGAAATTTTAGGTCCTTACACCTTGGGAACCGTGCCGAAAGGAAAAGGGCAAGAACTGAAGAGACCCCCACTGGCCCATATGCGTGCACGAGAACTTATACCACCGCTTCACTAACATGGAGCGTGAAGCGGCCCAAGCCATCGAGAACATAGTCCCCCAAGGATGGGGAGACGAGTTTTTGGACACCCCTGCCACAGAAGAAGACTACCTAGAAGGCCTAGCTCAAATGCTCTAGGAGGAGCCACCATCTATGGGCATGATTGGAGATGCTGTAGAAGTAGACCCGTTGGCTCCTGAGGGGTCGCCAAATGGCCTGCCGGCACTGGTCGCCTTGGACTTAGTTGACGAGGTCACCATGGCCTTTGCCCCACCAGATGAACAGTTCATCCCTGATGGGATCCCAGTCAACTCTGCAATTGTGATGGAAGTGCCGCCACTTGCTCCCCTGGAAGAATCCAAAGAAGAAGGTCCAATCATGTATGTCTGCATGATGGAAGGACGAGACAGCTCAGGAGCGCCAACCCGCAGGCCAAGGTCGCCTCCTCCACGCCCCTATATCCCGCACCCTGGAACTCGCGATGGTTTGAACCGCATGTTCCGTAGCATGCCCCAAGTGCTAGGGCCAGTACCGGAAGAAGTGTACCATGCAGCTTACGTCAAATGGGCACCACCAGCTTACTCTTCTACCGTGCCTAGGATACCAACTGGAATACCCATAATGTTTGCACCCCCCAGATTTGACCGAGCCAACGAAGTCACCATTGCATATGCGCCACCCGAGAACGAGATACCAATGGCAATCGCCCTCAGTGGGTCATGGGTAAGGGTATCGCCCGAGTCTGGCCCCCGATCAGAGAGAAGCCAGAACAAGCCGGTAGGAGGCGCAGCACAGGATCCTATCTACATTTCTTTGGATGAGAGCGCCAACATGGTGCTAGCGGGAGAGCCAGAGAAGACGATTGCTATCAATAAGGAAGCCGAAGCATCACTGAAGAACTGGAGCGCTACGCCTTTTGCAATCAGCAAAGCTGCTATCCCAAAGGGGTTTCTGTCACCTCTGAAATTTCTGTTGTAGCTACTGCTGAAATTTTTAATGAATATCTGAATGCTTCCTACTACTTGCTTCTGTTTGAAAATGAAAATAACAAAAATAAGCAGCTTGAGCATCGCAATCTTAGTGCCAATCCCGACGCACACCTAGGAGATCTGGGGCACGGGATAGGTAATAAGATTGCAATAGTAAATGAAATGCATGAGCCAGTGTCCAATCCTGAAAACGGGCAAGAACTCGACAACTCAGATTGCGGCACTTGCCCATCACAGCAAGAGGATTTAGACATCGTCCCCTGTGAGCCTTTCGAGCATGAGGACGATGATGGATCATGGGAGACCCCGCTTGAAATCCAACTTGCATTGGAAAGGCACGAAAAGGGTCCCCAGGCCAACATGGAGGAAACAGAGTCAATTGACATAGGTGAAATAGCACAACCAAGGATCCTCCAAATTGGTAAAAAGCTGTCACAATTACTGAGAAAACAGATGATTGATTTTCTTAAATCTTATTCTGACGTGTTTGCATGGTCATACGAGGATATGCCCGGGTTAGACACGGACTTGGTTGTGCATCGGTTACCAACAAAGTCTGAGGCCGTACCTGTGAAACAAAAGCTCAGGCGCATGAAGCCGGAATGGGCCCTAAAGATCAAAGAAGAAGTCACCAAGTAGTTGGATGCCGGATTCCTTCAAGTAACTCACTATCCGGAGTGGTTAGCCAACATTGTGCCAGTTCCCAAGAAAGACGGGAAAGTCAGGATGTGTGTTGACTACAGAGATCTGAATAGAGCAAGTCCGAAGGACGACTTCCCATTACCGCACATTGATGTACTGGTGGACAATACAGCAACGCATTTGATGTTCTCTTTCATGGACGGTTTCTCTGGTTACAACCAGATAAGGATGGCACCTGAAGATATGGAGAAAACATCCTTCATCACGCACTGGGGCACTTACTGTTACCGCGTGATGCCGTTTGGACTGAAGAATGCGGGTGCTACATATCAACGTGCGATGACTCTGCTGTTCCATGATATGGTACACAAGGAGATGGAAGTATATGTGGATGACATGATAGCAAAATCTAAGGAAGAAGAAGACCACTTGGTGAACCTTGGAAAAATGTTTGACAGACTCAGAGAGCACAAGCTCCGGCTCAACCCAAACATGTGCGTATTTGGAATTACTTCAGGAAAGTTGCTTGGATTCGTAGTGGGCAAACGGGACATAGAGGTCGACCCCGTCAAAGCAAAGGCAATTCTGGAGATGCCTCCTCCGTCGACAGAAAAGGAAGTAAGAGGGTTCTTGGGCAGGCTGCAATACATTAGTTGATTTATCGCGCAAATGACTCCTGTGTGCGAGCCTATATTCAAGCTGTTGAAGAAAGATAACCCTGTGGTTTGGAATGACGACTGCCAAATAGCGTTTGATAAAATCAAGGCCTATCTTATGAGTCCGCCGACATTGGTCCTGCCTGTCCCAGGACGGCCTTTGATCATGTATCTGACAGTCTCTGAGACGACAGTAGGATGTGTGTTAGGGCAACACGATGAGAAAGGAAGAAAAGAACAAGCAATCTACTACTTGAGCAAGAAATTTACCAATTTTGAAGTTAGATACACAGTGCTTGAAAAGACATGTTGCGCCTTGGTCTGGGCAGCTCAGAAGCTCCGGCATTATTTGCTTAGCCACACAGTCTTGCTGATCTCCAATCTGGATCCGTTGAAGTACATCTTTGAGAAGCCGATTTCCACTGGTAGGGTAGCCAGATGGCAGGTCCTTTTGTCCTAGTACGACATTGTCTACATGACTAGAAAGGCAATGAAAGGGCAAGCTGTGGCAGATCACTTGGCAGAGCATCCACTACCTGACTACCAACCACTTCTGACTCACTTCCCGGACGAAGATGTGATGTGTACTGAATCTGCAGATGATACAGAAGAAACCAAGTGGCAGATGTTCTTTGACGGGGCAGTGAATGTGAATGGAAAAGGGATCGGAGCAGTGCTAATCTCCCCAGACGGTGTCCATCACCCGATAGCAGCGAAACTTCTGTTTGATTGCACTAGCAACATGGCCGAATATGAAGCGTGTGTGTTAGGCCTGCGAGCGGCAATTGAGATGCGTATACAAGAGTTGAAAGTGTTCGGTGGCTCAAGTCTTATCATCTATCAAGTGATGGGAGACTGGAAGACCAGAGATGTGAAGTTGGTACCGTACCAAGAACTGGTCAAGGAATTGGAAGAGCAATTCGAGAGCGTGACATTCGACTACATGCCACGAGACGGGAACCGATTTGAAGACGCACTAGCTACACTGGCATCAATGGCCACCATCACGGGTGATACTTGGGTGCAACCATTGGAGATAGAAATTTGGCGCTACCCTGTTTACTGCTTCAGTGTAGAGAAAAGCACACCCGAAGAAGAGTCTTGGTACACGGACGTCGAAAGGTACATAAGAAACAGAATTCTGCTAGAAGGTGCCTCAGCTGCAGAGAAGCGAACTATCCAAAGGTTGGTAGGGCAGTACTTCTACAGTGGAGGTAGGTTGTACAAGAAGTCATACAATGACTCTTTGCTGCTATGTGTCAGAGAAGCCAAGGCGCAGAAGTTAATCGAGGAAGTCCATGGAGGGTTGTGCGGCGCACACATGAATGGGCATATGCTAGCAAGGAAGATTCCAAGGATAGGCTATTACTGGATGACCATGGAGGCAGACTGCTACGCTCATGTCAGAAAATGCCAGATTTATGCCAAAAACATCCATGCACCACCGAATACGCTGTACTCCATGACATCACCTTGGTCGTTCGCCATCTGGGGAATTGACATGATAGGCCAGGTTCATCCAATGGCTTCAAACGGGCATCGGTTCATCTTAGTGGCAATTGACTATTTTACCAAGTGGGTAGAGGCCATGTCCTTCGTGGATGTAAAGAAATCTCATGTGCTCAAGTTTATCAGAAACAATATAGTCTGTCGCTACAGAGTTCCAGAAGCGATCATCACTGACAATGCAAAGAATCTGAATAATAAGGACATGGAAAGGATGTGTGAAGATCTGAAGATCAGACATCTAAACTCCATGGCATACCAGCCCAAGATGAATGGAGTAGTAGAGGCTGCCAACAAGAATCTGAAAAAAATACTCGAGAAAATGGTGGTCACCTACAGGGACTGGCTTGAGAAGCTGCCGTATGCACTGCACGCCTACCGGACTTCGATCAGGACATCGACCGGGGCCACTCCTTTCTCCTTGGTATATGGAATGGAAGCAGTCCTCCTCGTGGAAGCACAGATTCCGTCACTCAGAATCCTAAAGGAAGCAGAGATCAGCGACGTCGAATGGGAAGAATCCAGATTTGACCAGTTGCAGCTACTTGATGAGAAAAGGATCAAGGCTTTGTGCCATGGCCAGCTCTATCAGCAGAGAGTGGCGCGAGCCTACAACAAAAAAGTGAAGCCACGACAGTTCAAAGTGGGAGATCTAGCACTGAAGAGAATCTTTCCCCATCAAGAGGACAACCGAGGGAAATTCAAGCCAAACTACGAAGGGTCATTAATAGTCCACAAGGTTCTGCCCCGAGGAGCACTTATCCTGCAAGAAATGGACGGGACAATTTTTCCTGAGCCGATAAATGCAGACGCAGTCAAACTGTACTACGCTTAAGATCATTCTGATTGGGAAATGAAGAGAGGCCATCCTTGACTCTCCTTAGATTGTAAATCCTTCCAAATACCTTAAATTATCCCCTAGTTAGACAATTTTGTGCCTTAAAATTCTTTCAACCCATTCCCAGTGTTCTACACACCAAATGGGGCATTCCTGGCAAAGAAAAAAAGAAACAGGGCATTCTTGCCCAGAAAAACTTCAAAAAAAAAAAAAAAAAAAAAGAGAAGAAAGTGCAATAGAAAAAGAAAAGAGAAAGAAAAGAAAGAAACAGAAAAAATGGGGAAATGTTTACCCTACCAAAAATACTGTGAGGCAAATAAACCAGGATGTAAGTCCCACCAACAATAAAAGTAGCACACTTTGCAAACCCAAAAAATTAAGCTTTTTTGAGCCATCTATCCTTTCTTTCATAACCGAGGTCAAGCCTACATTTTGTCCTATCTTCAAGACCTCTCAGATCCCAAAAGGAATGATCAGGGCAAACAGTTAGGTCTGTGTTCATTAGCAATGACGGAATTTAGAGTTTCCTAGAAAGGATGGACACAGCGAAAACCCGAAAAAAGGGCATTGCATGGTTAGTAAAAAAAAAAAAAAACAAAGAGATGAGAGAACTGGTCACGTCTGGTTTGAGCAGAGCAAGATACAGAGGAGAGCAGTGACAGTGGCATATAGTAAAATGAGAAAGATACGTAAATCTGAGTGATTCAGACCGGCAGGTTGCGCCTGAGTTAAAGACTTCTCAGTGGCCTGTGATGACAATGCTACTGAAAATACCAAGCACTCCAAGTCCCGTCTGACCTTGGAAAATTTCTTTGATATTGCAAACACAAGCACACACTAACACACCTGTCTTCTCTATAATTGTTCTGCTTAACTATTTGAGGCTCCGCATCGGGCTACTAACCTGAGTTGATAGTCTCTCAACCTTGGCAGAGGCCGTTTCTAGCTGCAATGGGCAAAAGGCTCAAAGAAGGAAGAAAATAAGAATACTTAATATTTATCCCCAGCTATTACATGGCTAACATGTCATCTTTTCCTGCCTTCACAGGTACACCAAAAGTGGGATAACGAGAGTCTTCTCCAAAATCCCCAGTGAAGCTCCTTCAGTAAACGGAGAATAATACCCTCCAAAATCCCCAGTGGAAGACCTTCAGCAAGCAAGGGACGACACCCTTACATCCCCAATAGAGTCCTCTCAAGCAATAAGAGAGTGGTACCTGATGATGTAGGCTTCTCAAGCCTCGCCCAGTCTGAAGAGGCCGGCTTTGCGAAGAAGAGCGGAAAGAAGGCAAGCAAGCTCGCATCAATCCCTGGTGGAGTCTCTCGCACTCAACAAGAGTGCAGACGAGCATGAAGAATTCGCACCCAAGCAAAAAAGGAAAATGACAACGTGAGGAACCCCATTTATCCCCAGTGGAGCACCATTTCCCAGGGAATGCCCACGCTTGTCAGAAAGGCCCGACCAGAGAGAAAGGACAATGAGGAGGGGATCCAGATTAATCCCCAGTAGGAGACCTCGGCCTTGTAAAGCCAACCAGAAGGTGCGCTGCCGAAGAAGGAATGACAAGACATGAAAAAGAATGAGCATAAATGAAGATATTATCGGGCAAGATGGCCCCTTTTGAAATTTTTTATTTCACACTTTTGTAAATAGAGTAGAGCAGGTGTGTGAGATCCCTTGAGGCACTGGACAGCGCTGGAAGCACCTCCTCACCAACAGTAGCTCCTCCTCCACTCTTCCTTCCTCCTTTCTCCACTTGGTCCACACCCTAACCCAATCCTTGGCCATCAAATTCTATAAAAAAAAAAAGCGCAATCAAGCTTCAAGTAAAAGACACAAGATGGATCAGAAATCTGAAGACACCTAAAAGCTTTAATGGAACAAACAAGAAGAAAAGGATATTGTCAAGTGTCTGGCATCAACGCCGAAACAGAAATGCCAGGCGCAAAAATGAGATTCTTTTTCTCTTTGCCATTCATCCGCAAGGTGACTCTGGCAAAGAGGGGCAGCTGTAAGCACCTCATTTTTGCGCTCCCAGAAGAGCCGGAAATGCAAACCTTGGACAGAAAGTCAAACCTGAGGAGTCGAAATTTGACCTTTTGGTCAAATCCACCTTGCTCTATCTCAATGGATAGAGAATCCCGACACGAGTCCAACGCAACTGAGTTTGCAGGAATCAGAGTCCGGATGAGGGTTCTGCGGGCGGTCAAACTTGAGGGAGAGCCAAAAGTTGACTTTTCATCGAACCCCGTGCCAAGTGCTTAGCCCCATGCCATTGGATAGAGGGCTCCGATATGAGTGTAACGCAATTGAGTTTGCTCAAATCGGACTTCAGATGAGTGAGATATGAGCTGTCGAAGTTTCCGAGCAGCAAAGCCGGAAGCTGCACACGTGGCACAGAAACTGCACACGTGGCAGCCAACGCAGCAAAATATCTCAGGGACTAAATCGTAAATATCCGAAATTTGTTAAAAATCTCAGGGACTAAACTGAAATTCGCAGGGACCAATCTGTAATTGCTCAAAAGTGTCGAATCGGTCGAATCGGTCAAGTCGAAGGGCAAATCCGTAATTTTCCAAATTGTATCCGGTCATATATGCCGGATGCACTAGCTTCCCTTCATGACCGAACTTGAAGGCCGGATATAAGAAGATTTTCGCGCGAGATTCGCGCCGATCGCCCGACAAATTCGCGGCGGCATTTAAATTTGAAATGATTATGTTTTGTATCTGGCATTGAAGGCTAGATACAAAGAAGGGCCTGTGTATCCGGCCATGAAGGCCGTATAAGGGGAGACCTTAGTGTATCCTGCCTGAGTTGCCAGATACATTAAGTTTGCTTATAAATAGCAAATAGCAGCTCATTTCCGGGGCTAGCTTTTTTGGCTTGTTTTCAACTTCTGTCTCCCACTTTCCTCCACTCGAATCCTCCCTTCTTCAGCTCCCTTGGCCTTCCATGGCCTCAACACACCACCTCAAGTACTCCCACCCTTCTTCTTCCTTCTTCCTCTTGGCTTACAATCCAACAAGAAGGAGAGTTGGCTGCTGCTGTGGGAAGGTGCTGCTCCAGCCACTATCCCAGCTTCAAGGAGATCCTAGCCTACCTCTCCAGGGCTTGTGAACCCTCAGGTAAGACTCCTTACCATGTTATGTTTATCATATATTAAATTCGAATTTTTTCGTTGCTTGTTCTTATTCTTATCTTACCCCTTGGCATGAGCTTCTTTCCATGCAACTTTTTGCATGCATTTGATCCTTTTTCATGGCACGAAGCCACCACTGGCAAAAAGCCCACGTAGGTTCGTTTAAGAAGCATGGAAACCTAGTTTTACACACTTTTAGTGCCCTGTATTTGCTGTTTCAGGTTTGGTTTTAGGCATTCACCGGAGGAGCATGTTCCTCCTTGGCATGTGATCTCGTGTACCCCTTAAATAATCCCCAAATTCCCTTCTTGATTTTTTTTCTATTTATTCTCTCACTTTCTCTCTTATTTTTCTGGGTGTATTTCTTCTTGTCATTGCTGGCTGTAGCTCCCTTTTTTTGTGTTGTTTGTTGTCTTGGTTAAGGTCATAGCGTGCTCCATGATCCCCTCTCCCGACATACTGTTCCCTGTGTTATCTTTGTTGAATGATCACCATGGTCGATGCATGCCCCCCCCCCCCCCCCATACCCCCTTTTGCCTTGAGCCCTATAAGCCACTGCTGCTCCCAGCAGTTTTTCCAACAAGCCTGCCCCCTTTCCCTTTTGCTTATCGCCTTAAAGACCCTAGTATGATCCCCACCCCTTGGCCTGCTGTTTTCACACTTGAATACACTACCTTCACCCTCTTGGCAAGCTACTTTTATGCATCCCCACATAGCTGTTTTGTCCTTGCATGCCCATTGTTGGTGCACCGGAGAATGCATGACCTACTCCCACCAAACGTGTGCTCAACCCCCACCCCCCCCCCCCCCCCCCGTGTCACTGTTTTGATGGCCTAGTTGCCATGTATTTGCATGTGCAGCAGCAGCCCTAGGCACCCCCTCCTTCCCCTTGATGTGTGTTGGAAAAGCCCCAAAGAAAAACCAAAGGAGGCTTCCCCCAAACCTGAACCAAAGTGGGCCCTCCCAGGGGCCTACGTGCCCTGCAGAAACCCCTAGGAACCCCCTGGAATCAACCCCGAATAGCAGAACCCAAAAAAAGGAGCATTTCAGGGTGATTCGTCAACTCAGGCCGGATCACCTAGGGTCTATGCATATCCGGTCATGAAGGCCGGATCACCTAGGGTTTGTTCATATCCGGCTACCAAGGCCGGATACATACAGAGATAAATTTTGTATATTTTAATGATCCTTGGCCGAATTGCATGGTGGTTTGAACCAAACCAAATAAACCAACAGGGTCCCGTGGGCCTTCCAATGGGGCCCACCAAGCCCAATAAACCCTAAAGCATGCAAAATAAACAAGCTAAGTAAGGTGAATTAATCGAACTAGATGGGCCAAGCCCAATGTGGCCCATCCGAACTTTGATGCATGGAATTGGTGTGTTTAAATGCGTGGTTTGGCCGAGACCTCGGGCAAGGGCCTATCGGGCCCGCCAAAGCCCGCCAACCCACCAAGTGAGGGTTCAAAACCCCACACTTCTAGATCACGGGCTCTCAAGCCCAAATTTGGACTACGGGCCCCAAGCCCAATATCCAACTCATCTTGACAAATTAAAAGGATAAAATAAAATTACTTGGCCACCATGTGGGCCCACCTAAGGGGCCCACAAACCAATCCGGCCCACCTTTGCATGGAAAACACTTAACCTCCAAATCTAAACCCAAAGTAAAACCAATGCACTTAACCGAAGCCCAAAGGGCCTCCTAGGGCTAGACAGAGGCCCACCAAGGGTACATGGGCTTAACCAAGCCCACCAAGGACACCGTGGGCCTTCCAACGGGGCCCACCCAATCAGACTCAGATAACTCAAGTAAAGCAAGATAAAATTCATTAAAGGGACCCACACCAACTCAGGTGGTCCCGCCAAGACTTAACTAAACTACATGCTGGATTAGGAATCGGGTGAGAACCAAATAGAGAGCTGACTCAAACCAGGGAACCCACGGGACCCATCATCCGACGAGGTGGACTGGGGTGTCTACGGACTTCCCTAGACCACAACCGAGACCCGACTTAGAATCTCAAGCCGCAGACCAAAGCCCAAAATAGACTAACTTAGGCACCCAGGTGTCCGCCTACACCCCATCAGGCAGTGGCGACTCCGAATTACCCCGTGCCGCGTTTCCCACGCGCGCACAGACGCCTTGCTTCTTAATTTCGAAGTCGCCTTGCTCTAGAGACGCCTTGCCCTTTTAGTCTTGAGAGACGCCTTGCTCTCTGTAGTTGGGAGACGCCTTGCTCCATAATTTCGGAGTCGCCTTGCTCCAGGGACGCCTTGCCCTTTTAGTCTTGAGAGACGCCTTGCTATCTGTGGTTGGGAGATGCCTTGATCCTTAATTTCGTAGTCACCTTGCTCTAGGGATGCCTTGCCGTTTCAGTCTTGAGAGACGCCTTGCTCCATTAGTTTCAGAGTCACCTTACTCTAAGAACGCCTTGCCCTTTCAGTCTTGAGAGACGTCTTGCTCTCTGCGGTTGGGAGATGCCTTGCTCCTTAATTTCGGAGTCGCCTTGCTCCAGAGACGCCTTGCCCCTTTCAGTCTTGAGAGATGCCTTGCTCTCTGTGGTTAGGAGACATCTTGCTCCTTCTATCTTGGGAGACGTCTTGCTCCTTATGTCTTGATTTTTAGGAGGCACCTTGCTTCTTTTATCTTGGGAGACGCCTTGCTCCTTATGTCTTGATTTTTGGGAGACACCCTGCTCCTTCTATCTTGGAAGACGCCTTGCTTCTCAGGTGTGCGCGCGTCGGAAACGCGGCACGGGAAAATTCGGAGTCGCCACCACCTGATGGGGTGCAGGCGGACACCTGGGTGCCTAATTTTGTCTATTTAGGGCTTTTTGGTCTGCGGCTTGAGATTCTAAGTTTACTTCTCGGTTGTTGTCTGGGGAAGTCCGTAGACACCCCAATCCATGTAAGACCCCAGTTTTGAGTAGAAAAAAAAAATAAATAATAAAATAATAAAATGAAATAATAATAATAGAATAAAAATAGACAAATAATAACAGTAGATAAAATAAAAGTATATGCACATATGGATGTATGTACAGGTTAAATCAACTTTATTATTGCTAGAAATTTGTGGTCATTAGGGTTAAAGAAAATGAGGTGGAAATATTTATACGTAGGTCATATTCGGACCGGAAATAAATAAAAAATGGGTCAATGGTTAAAATCCGGGAAAACCCTACACTAAGGAGGGGTAGAAAGGGGATTCCCAGGGTAAATGGTGAATTAGGTTAAACCCTCGCGGTGTATAAATAGGTAACTGATATAAATTTTCGGGGTTTTGGGGGAATGTTGTTGCTCTGAAATTAGGGCGGCTACTGTGGCGATTAGGGTTTCGCTGGGAAGAGATGAGAACCGCAAGAGTTGCTAGGAGTTTATTGGAGTCGGATTTCTGCGGGTTATCTCTCTCGCGAGCAGAGGAGTTGTTCGGCTACCATTTCATCTTCGCGCGCACCCGGAAATCGCGATCGGCCGAATGGGGAAGAAGCTGTTGTTCTGGGATTAAGCGCATACGGTGAGTAGCACTGATTTACAACTGCGATTTGTGTTTTCTGTTTCTCTCGAGATTATTCTGATGCATGATTTACATATCAACTGATAGTATGAGTTTTTCTGGTTTCGGGTTTTCGGGAAGTTACATGAACAGAGTCTTCGGATTGAGTTTTATAATTGAAAATGAAAGTGTTTAGATTAATTCCAAATATGGTTGGGAAGTCTTCTGGGAGTATTAGGAGTGTATTGGAGTAGTTACAGACCTTCACAAACCGGCCAGTCATGTAGATCTCAAAATAACAGAGAAATGAAAACCACAGGGGGTATCCGCTCACCTCGCGCTCACCGGCGTTCACCTCGGAGGTAGGCGCCCCGTTAATAACGACCTACCGCCGATCCCGCGCCCACCTCGCGCTCATCTCGCGCGAAGTAGAAAACGAGGCGCCCATCTCGCACGAATCTCGCGCCCACCTCACGCCCATCTCGCGCTCATCTCGCGCTCACCTAGCGTCGGGTGAGCGGTAGGTCGATTTTGCCCTTTTTCTTCACCGCCGACCGGCGCTCACCTCGCGCCCACCTCAATAGGTGAGCGGCAGACCTATTTTGCTTACCGAAATGGAATTTCTGATTTGACCAAGAGTATTTGCATTACTTAGGGGTTAAACCACTTCACTAGTCACTTGGTTAGGAACCTGGGAAACCATTTTGCCTATGAAATTAATAGAGGAAAAGTTTGTGAACATCTTATGAGTTTTAAGTTGAGTTTAGGTTACTTATGAGTATTGTGCCGGACACCAAACTAGTAAGAGTTACCAGTTACTTTTCCTTGTCATATACACTGTTTTGATTGTGAAGTTCTTGTATTTCTGGTTTCACTTGTTGGAAACTTTATACGAATTGAAAGGTTTTCTTTGTTATGAATGGATTGAGTTTTACTTTCATATGACTTGTGTTATGGAAATGAGAAAATACTGAATGTACTTGAGGTACTGCTTGGTCCAGAGGGACAGGTGATGAATTGTGATGAGTTCTTACATGATGTGAAATGAATGGTTTTGTTTTGATATTGAAATCGAGATTATACGATGTTTACTGTTTTGGTCTAGCTTGTCCTGGATCCAGAGTCTAAGCTTAGTAATGTGATGTTATTGTTGGTTGTTGGAATTGCATGGCCTTGTGTGTTGCCACGACCGGTGTGGAGCAGCCAGAAACCCTGAGTAGGCCTGGTTGTTAATGCAGAAACCCGGGGAGTAGGCCTGCATTGGATGACGAAACCCTGAGTAGGCCGTCATTTCAGAGTATCCGAAACCCTGAGTAGGCCGGAACTATGTACATGGAGGTGTGGAGTGTCTACTTGGCATGTTTAATTTATCAACTAAACGATAGTCATGACATTGACCAATGTTGGTACTTGATTTGTTTTGACGTGATATGTTTTATTCGCTGGTTTGTTGGTATTTATGGTTCATGGAATATTGTTTACCGATTATTGGGTATTGTACCTCCCGCCGGTGTAGAGCAGCCAGGAACCCTGAGTTGGTCTGGTTGTCAATGCAGAAACCCGGGGAGTAGGCCTGCATTGGATGACGCAGTCATTTCAATATCCGAAACCCTGAGTAGGCCGGATATACATTTGGAGGCGTGGGCATGGTTATGAGAAGACTTTGTGTTATATGACATTGGTGTATCTGGAATTACATCTTGAGATACGAAATTATGGTTATTCGCTATGTTGTTGTCAGTTAATCTTTATTTTATCGCATTCTTCGGAATTGGAAACAGATTGTTATTGTTTGACTTACCTGATGGTTTTCCCGCACTGATATGAATTGGATTATTGAAGTTTAGTCGGCTTATTCGGAATATGCGTATTATCGTCATTGTACATGGTTATAATCGTGGCATGTTTTAGAACTGAAATAAATGTATTTGTGCATGCATGTGCTGCTCACTGGGATATTCGTATCTCATTCCGTATTGTTTTGTTTTGTTTTCAGCTGCTCCTGGAGAGGACGATACTTGCGGGTAGTTACTTGGTCATGTGAGTTTATTTTCGTTTGGGATTATTTTAGCGCACTCTGTTATATAGTTTTTGTTGTATTCATGTTTTTCCTTCACTCTGATATTGCGATCCTGAGTTTTATAATAACCTCTGGAGACGAGTTACGGGTTTTTCATGTGACTCGGATCCGGGGCGTTACAATCCACCCCATCGGATGACGGGTCCTGTGGGTTCCCTGGTTTGAGTCAGCTTACATTGGTCTCACCTGATTCCTGATCCGATATGCAGTTTGGTTAAGTCTGGCGGGACCACCTGAGTGGTGTGGGTCCCTTTAATTGCTTTTATCTTGATTAATTAGGTAATCTGAGTCTGGTTCGGTGGGCCCCGTTGGAAGGCCCACGGTGTCCTTGGTGGGCTTAGGCAAGCCCATGTACCCTTGTGGGCCTCAGTCTAGCCTGAGAGGTCCTTTGGGCTTTGGTTAGTTCAATTGATTTTACTTTAGGTTCAAATTTAAAGTTTAAGTGTTTTTCATGAAAAGGTGGGCCGGATTGGTTTATGGGCCCCTAAGGTGGGCCCACATGGTGGCCAAGTATTTTTATTGGATTTATCCTTTTTTATTTGCCAAAGTGAGCTGGACACTGGGCTTGGGGCCCGTAGTCCAAATTTGGGCCTGTAAGCCCAAGTTACCAGAAGTTAGGATTTGCACCCTTCCTTGGTTCGGTTGGTGGGCCCGGTAGGCCCTTGCCCTTGGTCTCGGCCAAACCACGTAATTCATGCATCAATTTCACAAGTCTGATTCGGGTGGACCGCCTTAGGTTTGGCCCGCCCGGTTTAATCGGTTAATTTTGCTTATCTTGATTAAGTTGCATGCATACATGTTTATTGGGGCAGGTGGGCCCCGTTGGAAGGCCCACTGGAAATCAGGTTGGACTGGGGGTCCAAGTCCCATGTCGGGTTTCCGGGTGACCTGGAAACCCTGTTGGTTTATCCGGTTCGGAAATGCCACCCATATCTAGCAAAAGTTACAGCATATAAGTCAAAGGGACATATCAAAATCAACATTTATCAAGGAGAGACTAACTCATTATGCTGAGTCCAAGGGGAGGTACCCGCACCAAGGAACTAGTTGGATGTGCAGCGAACAAAGGGGGTGGGGGGTGCGGGGGGGCGAAGCCCCCCGCAGTACAGTAAAGGGTATTTTCGGAAAATTTCAAAAATCTAGCAATTCAGCATGTTTTAGGGGTATGCGCTCACTTCTTGAAGTGAGTGCCAGGTGAGCACCAGTAGGCGGCTAAGAACCAGGCAAAATTCGGACCTGGCGCTCACTCGATACTAAGTGAGCGCGAGCTGGGCGGGAAGTGAGCGTGAGCTGAGCGCCAAGTGGGCGCGAGATGGGCGCCAGAATTACGCATGGCTTTAAGTGAGCGCGAGCTGAGCGCCAAGTGGGCGCGAGATGGGCGCCAGCTCGGCGGGTAGTGAGATAAAAGGGGCGCCTACTTCCTAAGTGAGCGCAAGTGAGCTCCAAGTGGGCGGCTACTCACTGCGATTTTAAACTCTCTGTTACTTCGAGATATCCATCTCTGGCCGATCTTTTTCGGCCTGTAATTGTTCCACTAGTCTCCTAATATGCCCAGAACACTTCCCAGCTAGTTTTGGATTTAATCTAACTGCTTAAAGACACAACTCCATATCACTAAAAAAGGAAACCAAACCCGATTATCACAAAACAACACAGTCCTAACTACAGACAGTTAATGGGGTGATGGGAGCATGCTTACAGGGACAGTTAATGGGGTGATGGGAGCATGCTTACAGGGGCACAACAAGGAGCAAACAGCCTACGGCAGGGGGTTGGGGGGGGGGCATGTTAGCAAGTCCAGCAATATAAGATAAAAAAAACAACATGCAAACACTGGATGCACTTTCCTCCACTCGACTGGACCTCCGAGCCGGCACACTAACATCCAAAGAAGGGAGGGAGGAGGGGGGGGGGGGGGTTTACAGGGATACATCAGATGAGTTAAATGAGGAGCCGGTTCTTCACAGGAGCGCCGGGTACCTCATGAGCACTCGGTGGAGCGATAAAACCCTTGTCTTCTTCACGGGGTCGTGCATGAGGTCTCCCTTACCATGGAGACTTCCATGTCACCCAAAATGGAGGAGCAACAGAATGCGTAGCAAGGGAAGGGAAAACAACAGTTGGGGTGACATGCTTACGACTCCCATTTTATGTATGTAAACAAGCGAGAAACATTACCTGAAGTTCCTACGTTCTTGTGCAAAGCGGCGGCTTCTCCTTGAGTTGGCACGATCACCGGAGCTCTCCTCTCTTGCACCTCCAGCAGCAACCGGCCTGCGCTTGTTTGCGTGAGGATGAAGAAGAAGCGAGACTATGGGGGTGTTGGATCAAGGTGGGGAGCTTGGGGAGGCCAAAGCCACTCAGACAGGTAGGGTTCGGGTGGGGAAGGAGCTTGGGCACGGCACCTAGAGCTAACGAAGACTCCCAACCCAAAAACCTCCGAACAAAAAACTCTCCGACCCAAAAATCTTCAAACCAAAACTCTCTCTCCAAAATCCTCCAACCCAAATTTTTTCCCACCCTTTGCGCGAGCAAGTCGCGCGGCTTATATAGGCAAGGGAGAAGGGGTGCCGCTCACTTTGGCGCCCAGTTCAAGGTGAGCGCATGCCGCTCGCCACGTCCGCGCGAGCGGTATAATGATGAAAATTCATTAAATGGCGCCGCTCGTTTGGTCGGAAGATCCGAATTTTTGGATTTAGTCCCTGACAATTTTTGGTTTAATCCGATATTCTCGGATTTTTACAGATTTAGTCCCTGGGATATTTCGAATGTTTGGATATTTACGGATTTGATCCCTGAGATATTTTCCTGCGCAACTCGCCACGTGTGCAGCTTTTTGCCACGTGCGCAGATTGCCGGTTTTGCTGCTCAGGCACTTCGTCAGCTCATATTTTCTTCATCCGGGGTCCGATCTGGGCAAACTTAGTTGCGTTAGAATCGTATCGGCGCCCTCTATCCAATGACCTAGGGATAGGCCTCTGGATCGGATTTTAGCAGAAAGTCAACTTTTGGCTCTACTCAAGTTTGACCGCCCGCAGAACCTTCATTCGGACCCCGATTCCTGCAAACTCAGTTGCGTTGGAACTGTATCGAGATTCTCTATCCAATGACCTAGGGTTAGGCCTCTGGATCAGATTTTAGCAGAAAGTCAACTTTTGGCTCTGCTCAGGTTTGATCGCCCGCAGAACCTTCATCCGGACCCCGATTCCTGCAAACTCAGTTGCGTTAGAACCGTGTCGAGATTCTCTATCCAATGACCTAGGGGTAGGCCTCTGGATTAGATTTTAGCAGAAAGTCAACTTTTGGCTCTGCTCAAGTTTGATCGCCCGCAGAACCTTCATCTGGACCCCGATTCCTGCAAACTCAGTTGCGTTGGAACCGTGTCGAGATTCTCTATCCAATGGCATAAAGCGAGGTGGCCAATTTCACTTGATCAAAAAGTCAACTTTTCACCCCTTAGGGTTTGACTTTCTGTCCAGGGTTTGCATTTTTGGTTTTTCTGGGAGCGCAAAAATGAGGTGCTTACATCAGGGTTGGGAAACACCTTGCTACTTCTGTCTTGGGAGACGCCCTGCTCCTTATGTCTTGATTTTTAGGAGGCACCTTGCTCCTTCTGTCTTGGGAGACACCTTGCTCCTTATGTCTTGATTTTTAGGAGGCACCTTGCTCCTTCTATCTTGGGAGACGCCTTGCTCCTTATGTCTTGATTTTTGGGAGACACCTTGCTTCTTAGGGTTGGGAGACACCTTGCTCCTTCAATCTCTGCCCAACATGTGAGATGTGCTGGGGATATCTTTGTCTTGCATCCGATATGTGAGTATACCGTGATGAATTTTGTAAGTGTGAAAACTCACACTCCTTATATGGCAAATGTTTGACAAATTATATCTTTCTAATAATCTTCAAGATGTGCAGAATCAAAATGTAAGTTCTGTGAATTTAGTAAAGAGGAAGGTGATGCTGCCACACCGCTACCACTTCGCTGGTAGCTCAAGGAAATGTAAGGTTTTCTAAATAAAGAACATTTCGTAAAGGCACTTGCGAGGAACAACGCCGCTAGCACTCCGCTGGCAGTGCATAAGTGAAATAGCGCTTTGAAAGTAAAGAACGCGCACCTGCGTCGTAAAGCGACGCCGACACGCCGCTGGTAGCGCAGAGCAAGATTGAAGAATCTAAAAATCAGTTGTGCACATGCCGCGTTCCCTCCCGCTAGCAGCGCGCTGCCCTGATCGCAAGGCGACGCTACCAGCGCTCGATGCGATCTGAGTTTTTCTTCTTTAAATAGACGAGCTGTATTTTTTTTGGAATGACTTTTTCTTTTGATCGATTTGATTTGGATCTTGAGGTGTTCGAGATTCAATCAATTCATCTTTAGAGAGTCGGTGATCGAGTGAGGGGGAGATCTCCTGGAATTGAAGTTTGAGGATTCTTCTTCATTTCAGAACTTCACTTGATCGTATGATCTCCTGGATTGGTGATCAAGCTTGATGGATGCATAGGTGGATTCCTATTGCATTGGATCACCTTAGTGGGCTCTGAGGTGATTGTTACGATCTGGATTGATCGTAAATTGCAGCTTGTGGATTCAAGTTGTGTTACAGTTCGTGGATTCGAGCTGTGGATCTGGATTGATCGTGAATTGCAGCTTGTGGATTCAAGTTGTGTTACAGTTCGTGGATTCGAGCAGTGGATTGTTGTTACGTGAGTTCAATTGTAAAGGTTAAGTGTGTTTTCCTTTGTAATTGCTTTTCATTTAATAGTGGAGATTCTAAGGGTTAGTCGCCTCATATAGACTCGAGGTTTTTCCTGGATCTGGATTCAGGTTTCCTCGTATAAATTCTGTGTGTATGTTTCCATATTGTTAAGATCATAATTGTTGTAGATCGAGGACCTGTAGAATAGTCTCCTACTCTTTCAAATTTTTTCTGCGTCCAATGTGTGACTACATTGTGACGATTTTGTCACGCACCCAACATGTGAGATACGCTGTGGTGGCTTTGTCTGTCTGTTTCAAGTTTTGTCAGTAGCTACAAAAGTTCATATGGAGTTTAGTCAATTGGATTGTTATCTATCCATTATCAGAATTATGTATGCAAATTCAAACAATAACTCTTTGATTAGAATCTCTTGGGGATTCACCAAATGTTTGGAGTTCTTCTTTTTTTTTTTTTCTAAAGTGGGTCCATCGGCAAGACCAATAATCCTTGGGTAAGTCACTCAACAATCTCATTTAGACTTATGAATTGGTGCCTCCCGGCACTCCCTATGAGGGTCTCAATAGCATTCCCCAGGTTGGAATGAGGGGAATTGTTTTGGTTCAGGAGGTTTCTTTGGTACTGCCCTTTCCTTAGCTCTTTTGCCTTCCTCTCTTTTATTTTTCTTTTCCAGCCCTTGTCTGAGGATTGTGGAATGGTTTTTCTCTCATTGGTTCCCTCTTTTGGGTTCAGTGTCTTGCCCCAATCTGAGGGACCTTTCAATTTCCACGGATCATGATCCAATGATCAGGGAGGACTTATCGGTATGACGAAATGTAGGCTTTGGTTTCGGTGATCAGAAATGAAGGATAAACGGACTCAAACCCTATATAGCTTCATTCTATGGGTAACCATTATGTCTAGAAAAAGTTCTTCTGTTCTTTTGGTTCTGTCATTGCCAGTTCGTCTGAGATTCAGTGTTACATTCTCTGTGATAAAAAAAGACTTCATAATAGGATGAAACGTAGGCTAGGTTCAAGGGTCCAGAAGAAATGGTGTAGAGGCTCAAAATTGATGAGTGGGGTAAGGGCCATGTTTTGTCCATTTTTCTTGTTAGGGCTTGCTTCATCTTTTGTCTCCTTAACTTTGTGCCCAACTTTGCTTGGTAGTTTTTTCTTCTTTTCCATCTTTGTTCTTTTCTCTTCTTTTTTCTTTCTTAGGTTCTTTATCCCAATCTTTGACTTTTCTTTTGGGGGTTTTCCCCAGGTCTTGTTTTTGCCTTTTTTCAAGAGATTGTCCCAGTTCCTTTTTCTCATTCTCGTTTCTTGGGGTTCACCCTGTTTCCCCCCTTTCTGCCCTTTGTTTTTAGGGTGCTTTTCACTTTGCCCTATCTTCACCTTAGTCTTTTTTTGTGTCTCCAATTTCAGAAGCTTCATGCCCCAATTTTGAAGATAGAACATGGTAGGGTTAATGAAGGAATTGTTAGGCCCAAAATGTTTCGCTAGGGTTTTATCTTGTGTTAGATGATTTTTGGAGAAAATCAAGGATGGCCTTTCATCCTTTTACAGAGAATGTAATACTTACTTGTCTTTGCACAATTAACTGGCTCCAGAGCCATTTTCATCTTTGTTCATTTTGTCATTTCTTCTTTGCTTTTTGACTTTGCCCCAGTTTGGGGTGGCTAGACATAACGTGGGTTAGAAATGAGACTATCAAGCTCAACACGTTTGACTAGTGGAATTTGTTTGAATTATTTCAGCCAAAAATGGCCTCTCATCATTTCATCGGGATCATTGATCTTGAATCATGTCAGTGACCCATGACCGGTATGGGCACCTTCCCCTTTTCTCTCTTTTTTGCTTTTCTTTTTTTCTGTCTCCAACCCCAGCTTGCCCTAGTGTTTGGTAAGGTAAGGTTCAAATGTGGTGCTGGTGGGGGATCCCTCGGCCATGTCGAGACCCACAAAGTTTGTGTTGTTTGGCACATTCCATCTGTTAAATTTGATTATTCAGGTTTGTCCCGAGATCACGGTCATGCCTTGGTGTCGTCCAATAGTCTAGTGATTTCCCAAAAGATTTCATAATTTGGCAAAAAGAAACATGCTGTCAAGTTCAGAATTGAAACGAAAAGAAAAGATAGACAAAAATAATAGCAGCAAACTATGCAAGGAGTGGACGACGCAAATCGACGTTCTTGGAATTCAGCTGCGTGCCATGGGAGGAATCCTTTAATTGCTTTCCTTGTCATTCTTTTCCCCCTCATCTCCTCCTTTCTATGGGAGGATGGCTGATTCAGATATCCGGATCTATGCTAGCTTGTCGGAAATGTCTTGTCCTTTAGCAGATCTTGTTTTCTCGATAAGCTCCTTCAAGAGTCCTTGATCAATCAGGTCTTGAATGTCATGCCGTAGATCCCAACATTGCTCTGTGCTATGCTCCGGGAAACCCATGTGGTAAGCACAAAATTGACATGGTTTATAACTGTGGCTAGCCGCTGCTTGTGGGCTAGGACACTTAAGCTGTAAAAGGCCTCCCTTTAGCAAGTCAGGTAATATCTGGACTGGTTGAACGTTTAGAGGGGTGAACTGCCTTTTAAACCTAGCCTGCATTTCTTCTGGAGTCCTCTTTGGGAGATCCTTCGAATGATTCATCAATCTGTCATGCTTCCCTTTGCCATAGTGGGCATTCAGCTTGTTCGCGATTTGGGGACCATCTGCTGCTACAGCTCTTCCTTTCCCTCTTTGTTCTTGACCATCTGCTAAGGTGGGTGGAAGGCTTACTTTCTGGTTGCTCTAGGGTATCTCTCCCTTCAAGCTCTTGATCTCTTCTTCAAGAACACCTACTCGAGATCGTAACTCAAAATTCTCTTCCCCTAATGCTTCCCAGCATTTGTTCCATGTTTCTTCCCTAATTGTTATCGTCCGCAATAGGCTTTGTACAGAAGCCACTATGCTGATTATTTGTTGGGCTGCATCAAGACTTATTTCTGGGATATGGTCCATGTTGATCGCCAATGAGGTTCTTGCCAAGAGAAACAAACATTAGAAAGCAGAGTATATGATACGAAATACCAAGATGCATGATGATGATGATATTTTTTTTCTCTTTTTTTTTTCTTTTCTTTCTTCTCTTTTTTGTTCTTTCTTTTTGTTTTTGTTTTGTTTTTGTTTTTTTTGTTTTGTTTTTGTTTTTTAGTTTTGTTTGTTGTTTGTTGTTTTTTTTTCTTTTCTTCTTTTTTTTTCTCTTTTTTTTTTAATCCGACGGAGGATCAATTTTGAGTTCCTTAGCTTCAAGAAGATCTTGGACTGCATGACGAAGGCCCCAACATCCATCAGTATCATGGCCTTGTGCACCCATGTAATATTCATAGCTCTTGTTTGCATCATAGCCTTTCATTTTTTACGCCTTAGGATTTGGCTTTGCCAGTTGCAGGTGTCCCTTTCTCAAGAGTGTCGTTAATAATTCGGCCATCGTTTATGGAAGCAGAGTGAATTCCCGGTTCTTTCTTTCCTCCTTGGTAAGACACCTCCTGAGGCGAGACACAGTATCGTTAGCGGAGGGAAGGGTCACGCTTCTTGAGGAATGGATGTGAAATGGCACAGAAGGTTCTACATGGTTAACTATACTTGTGCTGTCGTCATTCTCCTACTTCTTGTCTCTTAAGATTGTTCCATGTAGCAAGTTTGTCATGGAGCCCCCGAGCTTCTCCATTTTAACCGCATCCTCAATTCTATCTGCTGCCATGATTAGGTCGGTGAAACTTGCAGTGCATTGTCTCAACAACATTGTGAAGTATGGTTGTCCCAGCGAGGATATGAACAAGGAAGTCCGCTCTTGTTCAAGAAGAGGGGGTTGTACCACGTTGGCTAATTCCATCCACCTTTTAGCGTAATCTCTCACAGATTCGTTATTCCTCTTTGACAATATCTGCAAGTCTGCCCAGGTTTGAACCATTTGGCTATTTAAGCGGTATTGCTGGACGAACACAACGGCGAGGTCATTCCATGTCTTAACCTTCTGCTTATCCAGACTTAGGAACCAAGAATATGCTGCCTCAATTAGAGATCTCTAGAAGAATTGAACCATTATCTTTTCATCCTTTGCATATTGGCACATATCACCAACATATGATTGAAGGTGTATCAAAAGACAGCCAGTGCCGTCGAAACTATGCAGTTCAGGACATCAGAATTTTGTTGGAAGTTGGATGTCTGGGAAGAAGCACAGGCTCTCTAGAGTGGTTTCATCTTGCATTGGGTTGGGCTGGAGTTGCTTCAAGAAATCTTCTTTCATTGCGGCCATTCGAGCCTTATTGTCTTCCTTCATTGCTGCCAATATTTCTTCAAGCTGGGCCTCCCTTGCCCTATTCTGATCTTGCTCTTTCTGCCCCAGTTGGACAGGCACAAATGGTTCCTGTTGTGGAGGATGGATCGGATTTGCCACCAAACGTGGGAACAAAGTATCCTGCAATGGCTGATGTGCTGCCATTAATGCTGGCTGAGGGGGTTGCTCCTACTGGATTTCTGGTATTTGAATTCTCATAGCTCGCATCACGGCCACCTGTTGGCTTAAATCCATTATGACCGGTTGTTCTTCAACCCCTTGCTGTGAGGATGACGGAGTTAGTACCTCAGAAGAATTCATCGCAATCCTTTCTTACTGAAAGTACAGTGTTCTGAATGGTGGTCTTGGTGTAAAATGTCTGAAAGATTACATCAAGAGGCTGGCTTGTTGTTCATTGCACCATCCTGAAAGTCTATGTCTACAAATAGATATCAAAACACATCCCCAAAAGTGTGTGCACAGTCCTAGGAAATGCAAAATCCCTAATTTTTATGCAAATAGAAAATTATATTAGTTTAGTATCTTAAATAAAAACTAATTAGTGGTTTTTGCAGAAGAGGTGACCATATGGACTTAAATTAAAATCCGGGTGAACCATCTTGGAGATCTTTTATTTATTAAGGTAAGGAAAAATTTTTGTAGTGTTATTATGAGAGTTAAGTTGGTTGCTGATGTGGAAACTTAATGCGCAAAAATAAAAATAAGCTGCAGATGTAGGAGGGATATGGTGGAGTGGCACTCACATGAGCATGGATGAAATGTTGCTGGGCGGCAACTATATAAGTAAGGGAAAAAAAATCAGTTGCTGGTTTTTGCTTTTAACGAACTGAGTTTTGAAGCTCTTAGAAAAGAGGAGGAGGCGAGAGGATTCTGGACCAGATCTGGAGATCAAGAACTGCTCAAGAGGATTGGTTGTGGTTGTCGATAGCTGTCCAAGAGAAGTGGAAAAAAATTCCAGCAGTACCTGAGTTAGGCCAGCAAGAACAATTGGAGCAGGTGTGTTCGTTTAACTCAATGAGGAGATTAACAATTGTTTTGGTTGCTGGTTAAGTTTTATATTAGTTCAAAATCAGATCTCAGATTTGATTTCTTGTGTTCAGATTTAAGTTCAGAGGTTAGAAGAAGAGGGCGGCTAGGTTGTTTTTGAATTTGGGAGTGTGCATGCCCATTGAGAAGGTTCAGATTGGTGGAATTGCATATCTCATGTAAGTGGCAGTTTTCTCTTATGATTTCAGATGGTTTTCTAAGTAGCACAAGATGTTCGTTTAGATTATTCAAAAATTTGATTTAGTTTTCAGTTCTTGAACTAGAGATTTGCTGATCCTCTGTTTTACAACAAAATCTGGCGTCTAGGCATTTGACAGTAGTAGTGTGTGGATTTACATTTATTCTATTGTTGGTTTACTATTTTATATAGTCGATTTACTGAACTAAAATTTACGTGAATGATCAGGTGGTATTCCTATTCAGTAGTGGAAATATTATTGCTGATTTTCAATTGAAGTATATGCATGAGCAACCAGATCTATGCAACTGTTTTGTTTACTTACTTAGATCCAAATATAGTAAATGATGGAACCTGGATTCCTGTTGGTAATGGCAGGGATGACAAGTTGTAATTATCTTGAATTGAACTGGCTTAGATGCTTTAATTGAAAATGTGGTACTGAATTAGCATTAGTAAATTGTTGTCTCTGTTTCTGGTTAGTCATGGGCGACTAGGCATGAATAGTTATAATTTTGTTTCAACAAGAATTAAGGGTAGAGTTGCTGTTTTATTAGGTGAATTGAAGTGGATTGGTGATGAAGAACAGGGAAATGAATGGATTAGATTAATTGGGAATTAAGTTCATGTGGATATGGCAGAATTTTTAAATGAATGTTTAAGAGGGGCTGCTGTTTGTGTTATGGTCTGAAAGACATAAAAAAAAATCAAAGTGGGTTAAATACTTGAAGAGAAGACTTAGGGATATGTTGTAAGAAATTTGTGAGTGAAGATCTAGTTAAATCTTAAAGCCTTTGAATTATGCAGGTATGGTACAACAATAGGTTGCTGGTGCCAGATCTGTTATTCATGGCCGAATGGTATTCAGTCCAGTTCAAAGGTTTTAGGTGCTGATATTCAGCCTATTTGCAGCTCATGTATAATTGTTGTTAAATGTATTTTGGGAAATTCTTAGGAACTCATTAAATTGTTGTTGCTGAACTTCCAATGGAAGGGGGTATTCTAGAAATGGGAATTTGATTTTGAGGTCAATTAATAAAGAAAAATCAAAAGTTGGTGCTTAGTTTCTTTTTAGTTTTATCATTGTCTAAAACAAAATCTGGGTTGATAATTCTCACCACTTCTAGTGGCTGGGGAATGAAACCAACATCAAAGGTTTAACTCTCTTTTAGCTCTATTTAAACTCTCTTTCAACTGAACCTGTAGTAGCTATACTAAAGGAGAATTAGGTAGTTGAGGTCAATAGTATTGTGCTGGTGTCTACTTTCTTAAAAGTCAGCAGCAACTTCATCACTATTGTTAGTATCAAGCATTACATTTCAGTTAGGGGTTTGCTCATGACTAAATTAGAAGTTGTATTTATGGGTGAATGTGCTAAATGGGAAGCACAATTGAAGTCAAAAATCTGAAGTCTGAACCTATGTGTGGAAAAACCAAGTGCTGTTGTGATTGGGGACATCACTTGTTTTGTACTCTATGAACTGTTTTTAACTTCTAATTTTGGGAAATTAATTAGGGAATTAATCATTGGTATTAATAAACTATTGGGAAGCAACAAAGGCTGAACCTGGGGAAAAACTTTTCAGGTATTAGGATGTGAAAGACCAGCAACTAGTTTAGCAGAAGTTGAGTAAATTTTAGGTGCTGAATAATTCTCCAGCTCATGCACCTTGTACGTGACTCACTAAAATTGTGAGAGTAAGTAATGAGCTAGTTGTAGATGAATAAATGGGTTATGGATGAACCTTATGATGCTGAAATAAAATAAGTAAACAAGGAATGTAGACATGGAGTGAAGAGTTAAAAATAGGCATTGTGAACTTGAGTAAAGAAAATTGTTTAGAGTATAAAATTACAAGTAGGAGCTGCTGTTGGGCGTATATCTTATGATAACATGAATTAATTTAGTAAATGAGGTTAATGGAGTGTTTAGATAAAATAAGAAATATTAAGAAAAGCATTGAAGATTTTAGGCTAAATAAGAGTGGCATGAGTATAAGCTTGGCCTTTAAATTCCTGTTAAGGTAAAGGAAAGTTAATAAAGGTTCTGATTTCAAGAGTGAAGTTAAGATTAGATTTAAACACTAAGTTTTGCCGGTTTAACCAAGATTTGTCAGTTTTGGAAACTTTTGACTAAAAAGGCACTTTATGCAAGATTTCAGACAAAGGATTTTAAAACCATTTGGTTTTGGGAATAAAAATCTAGTTATTGGGAATTATCCATCTATTTGAAGGATAGTTTTTATCGCTTCTGATGAGAAGATGCTACTTTACCTCCGTGTATCTCAGAATGAATTTGGAACCTCTCCATGTACCTTGGAGAGAAGATTTGTTTACTCCATGTATCTTGGAGGGTGATGATGATTGATTGGCACTATTAAATTTGTTTGGTTATTTTAATTATTGGTTTTGAGTCTAGATGGCATAGCTCGGTGTGGATCCACATTTGTCAAGTTAAGAGCTAGGTAGTGGAATAGATTGATCTTTGCTAGCTGTAATAACTTGTTCGCGCACGCGTTTCCATCGTGTAGCTCGATGAGGCCTTCTATGTATTTGGTTGGCTGCGGCTATGTTAGGATAGTACATGCCAACCCATGTCTGTATCTGAATGGGTTCTCCCGCAATAAGTCGATGACCGTGTAGCTCAGTTTCGCACATAAGCCGGGAGGTGGCATAGTGAGTTTTGTTTTACGCTAGTTAAAGGCAGTTTATTTCATGAGTCCACCGTGGACTTACTTCTAATGATTGCACATTTTCGATTTCGATTATACAGTGATTGTAATATTTTCCTTTTATGAGTATATTGTGGTTTCAGATTATTCGGTTTAACCAATAAGGTGAGTTATCTTTATTCAAGCATGTTTTAAATCAGAGGCATGTTTAAAACTTTTATTAAATGTTTTACGCATGCATATGCTACTTGCTGGGATATTCGTATCTCATTAAGTTTGTTTTGTTTTGTTTTTAGATCTTGGTGAGGACGATATTTGTGGGGTTGAGCCAGTCGCGGATTACCCCGAGTATAGGGGAGAGGATTATTTTGTTGAGTGACATTTGAGAGATATCCTTAGTTGTTGATTTCATTTGATATAGTGAGTAAACTTTGATTGGTAATTCTTTCTTTAATTGTGGATTGGTGATTGGGTAGTAGTGGCGAACTCTAATATTGTTGTTGATGTTAATAAAATGCAATTTCATGTCTTTACATTCTGATATAGATCCTGTGGTTGTATTTATCTAACACCTCGGGTACGAGTTATGGTTCCTATACGTAACCCAGATCTGGGGCATTACAGGAAAGGTTGGTGCCTATCAAGGCACGACTCCTAGACATACTTGTGTAAGGAAGCACACCCAAGTCCTGACCAGCCTTATCCTTTTATATGCTCTTTCATCTACTAATGTAAAACTTACAACTTGCCAGCTAGGGCGAAAATTACATGATGTTCAAAAAGCTGAAAGATAATGCAATCGAAGGGGTTTTGAGAACTCTAAGAAAGGATACATTTGATTCAAAAAGGGTAGGTTGAAAAGGCCTAATTCTAGGGTTCAACTTTCTTTGTTCTGATATGGCCTGCTTTCATCTGCTTAAAGACTGATCCGGACTCAAGATACTTCTTATGGACTCAATGGGTCGAGGCCCACGGCTCTCAGGACTCAATTCATGGATCTGGGGTGGTTCCCCTGATCAAAGTTTAGGTAAGCTCCCTAATTTAGGGTTGAGGTAGCCCGAAATCTAGGGTCCACTCAATTTGATGCAAAAGGAGGCAAGGGTTGCTGCCCCTGATGGACTCTTGGGTTTTAGACTTATTTCAACTCCTCTTCATTCATCATTCACATTCATATTCACATAGTAGGGTGCATCAAAACATTAGGTGGGAAGAGGGTACCCAACCCGAGACAAATGCCTACAAGGGCCTGAGCCAAATACTAGATGTGCATGCCTGTTTTCGGGTCGCATTGGGTAAAAATGGGAAATTGGAATCGCCACCGCCTGATGGAGTGCAGGCGGACACTGGAGTGCCTAGATTTCCTATTAGGCTTGGTCTGCGGCTTTGAGATTCTAAGCAAGTTCTCGGTTGCGGTCTAGGGAAGTCCGTAGACACCCCGGTCCACCCCATCAAGTGACGGGTCCCATAGGTTTCCCTGGTTTGAGTCAACTTTGGTCTCTCACTCATCCAATTCCTATTCTAGCATTCAATTTGGTTTAGTCTGGTGGGACCGCCAAAGTGGTGTGGGTCCCTTTACTTAATTTTATCTTCTTAGTTAAAGTGATCTAGGTCTGGTGGGGTGGGCCTCGTTGGAGGGCCCACGGGTCCCTTGGTGGGCCAAATGTGGCCACATGTTCCTTGGTGGGCCTCAGTCTAAGCCTGAGAGGCCTTTTGGACTTTGGTTTAATTTGACTTGATTTTATTTTGAGGTTCAAGTTTGGTCATTAAGTGATTTCCATGCAAAGTGGGGGGGATTGCTTTGCGGGACCCTGAGTGGGCCCCCACAGTTGGTTGCCAAAATGATTTGAGATTATCTTGATTAGTTATGCCAACATGGGCCAGGCTTTGGGCTTGGGGCCCTTTACCTGGGCTTGGGCTTGAAAGCCCAGGACTTCCTGGGTTAGGGTTTTGAAACCCTAACCTTGCTTGGTTTTGTGGGCTTAGTGGGCCCGACAGGCCCTACCCTTGGTCTCGGCCAAACCACAATCTTAAGCTAAACATGCATGCCTCAAGCTGGGCCTGGTTGGGCCTCCAATGGGTTTGGCCCACTCAATCAACGTGATTAACGTTATTTTGAGCAAAAAGTAAGTTATCGGGCTGGGTGGGCCCCGTTGGAAGGCCCACTGGAAATCAAATTGGACCGGGGGTCCAAGTCCTGTGAGACATGGAAAAATCAATTTAATGATTTCCTAATCATCACAGGGGATTATATAAAACAAAGAGTCGCCACCATTCAATTTAGGTGTGAATGGACACCAAAATATTAAATAAGCACAAAAGGCAAATTTTAGGGCAAAATATCCCTCCTAAAAAAAACAACCAGAGATGGGTAAGGGGATTAAGTTATGAACAGGGGAAGGTGTTAGGCACCCCTATTCATCCACACAAGGTGGTTGCCAGGTATTGTTCATGTTTAAAATAAAGGAAAAAGCTTGCTATAAAAATCACAAAAAAGGCAAAAATATATGGTTTTTTCATATGAATAGTCTGATTGATCCAGAACTATCAAACATGATCATACCATTCCTAGGGTTTCATGATCAAAATAAAATTGAGATAAAATCAAATAAAATCAATTTAAAGTGAAAAATCCAAAAATCTGGCTTCAAGCTAAATTCTAGAAATCTAGAAAAATATGATTTTTATAAAATATTTCAAAATTGAACTTGAATAGTCCAGGACATAGATAAAGCTCAAATTTCACATTAAATCAGAAAATAAAAACCAAAAATACCCACATTAATGAAGAACACCAAAAGGGGAGAACTGAGACCGTAGGGTCTTCTCTCAATAATGAAAAACGATTTAAAAACCACATCATGAAACCCTAGAATTTACTTTCAGGCTTCTGGATCCAGATCTACCATATTGATCATGATAAATCCAGGATCTTAGCCTAAAACCACCAAAAATCACGAAAACAGTGCTGTAGGTGCAAAAGTGGCAAAAATCCAAATTTTAGCAAAAAGTGGGGATCTCATGCTATAAACATCATAGATTCATGTAATTCATTCAGATATATCATAAAAAGCATTAAAACATGATCAAGATATTCAAAACAGCCACATCTCACAGATTATAGCACATGGGGGTCTACCCTACGGATCCACCTGTTCCCCTTTCCCCTAGTTCTCTCTTCACATTTTACGGTTAGAGAGACTCTTGAGGTACTTAGAGATAGGTTTGGGTATACAAACACAATCACAGGCCTTATTCTATGAAAAAAAAGAAAAAAACAGATATGGGGTTCTATTCTAGGGATCCACCTGTTCCCCTTTCCCCTAGTTCTCTCTTCACGTTTTACGGCTAGAGAGACTCTTGAGGTACTTAGAGACAAGTTTAGGAATACGAAAATAGATATGGCCTTATTCTACAGCAATAGAGATGATCCTATCACTTCTAGAATTGAAGACAGAAAATAAAAAGGGATAGGGGACTTACCTGGATTGAGCAGGCAGGCAGCAAGAGTTCTTTCTCTTCTCTTGGAGCTTCTTAGAATTCCTTGGACTCAAAATTTCGTGGCCTTTTGCTTGAGAAAAGAGCCTTTATTTATAGGCAAGCACAGGGGCAAGACTGGTCCAGAAGGATATATCCTAATCCTCAGGATAGAGGGAGAATTGGAGATAATGCCCATCCATAGCCAACCAAGGTGGCTTCAGCGAATAAAATACGTAATTCGCTCATTTAAAGATATATTGGATAAAAGATAAAGCTCGGAAATCGAGAGAAGGACAAAACTCGCACGTGTTTTTAGTAACCGTAAATGCACTACAGTCCAACGGTGACCGTATAGTTTCCACGGGCGCGCCTGACCGTAGAGCGATCTCGGGCGCGATCGGCCCGTGAATGAAATACGGGCAAAGCCTGTTTATTCAATTTTCATGCATTTTTGACCTGTTTTAAGCTCTAATTACATGTTTTTATTATTTTCTCATTTTGTAGTGATATTTGGGGTGTCTACAGCTGCCCCCTCTTTGCTGGTAATTGGAACCAATTACAAGCAGAGAGCAAAAAGACCCACCAATTGCACTTTCTGAGATTTTTGTCTAATCAATTGCACTTTGCAAGGATTAAATGGATGATTTTTAAAAAAAAATTTATTGTGGAAGATTTGCTAAGAAATCCCTCAGCTTAAGGGCCAAATCCTCCTCTCTCCTCTCACTGAGCACTTGTGGGCTATGAAGTGAGATTTGAGACAAAATTTTTAAACAAAAGTGGGTAAGGTGGCAATCCTTGCAACTTACAACTAATATGAACATTAATCTTTTGAAAAGTGTGGAGAAAATAATAAAATGTGCAATTTTTGGCTTCGCCCGTATTTCTATCACGGACAGATGCTGCCCGTAGCTGGTTCACGGACGGTCGGGACCGTAGTGCTTTCACGGGCATCTAATGCCCGTACTGATTTTACGGATTTTACTCTCCTTCTTAAGACCGCGACCGCGACCTTTCTTCTTCTGCTCGCATTCAAGCCCTAAATCCTTTGCGACCGTAGTCTTCTCTCCGGTCTTCTTCAACCTCAACAGTGACTCGACACCTTCTCCGGCGACACTCAACTTCTCCGGCGACACTCAACTTCCGGCGACTTTTCTTCAGTCGACGATTCACCTTCTCCGGCAAACCACTTCATTTCAGTTGCACCTTGCTGTTGTGCCATTCGTTGCTTCTAGTTCCAAGCCATTCGCCAACCGATTTCTTTCTCAAGTGAGTAGAACCCTTGCTTTTGAGGCAAGCTCATACAAATTTTTACCTTGCACAGAGGTATGCCGAAAAATCAATTCCTCTTTTTTGACTGACTACTTTGCAATGCATCTTGAGCAATTTCTCCAAACTATATGCTTTGCAATTTCTGTTCTTGAATGAGCATTAGATGATTACTTTTTTGCTGCAAATGTTATGCTATGAATTCCATATACTTCATCTAGAGTTGCTGTGCAATCGGCCATAATGCCTGATTTTTCTGTTATGCCATTTTTCTGTTCTTGCATGTGTTAACCTTTGTTGTGCAATTCCTCCATTCCTGATTGAATGCTTTAGATTCGGAATCCTCCACATGCTAATTTACCTCATGATTCAACACTGTTTTGATTTTTATACCACTGTTCTATCCGAAAATTTATGCTTTCTGCAACCCCATGTATTTTTTCTAGCTGTTTGAATGAACAACTTCCCAAGCTTTTGGATTTTATTCATGGGGTACCCAGCTGATTCTTCTTATTGACAACCCATGCATGAGTTATACTTGCTTGCATGGTTTTAACAAATCCTAATTCTTCTTTGCTCTGTAATTGGTTAAGATGAACCCATTGTCTGAAGTATTTCTCTGCAAAAACTAATACTCATGAAGTGACTTTGTCTTTAGTAATACTGATCAATGCCTCTCTTTCCAAGCATTTCGTTCAGTGGTTCTAGTAGGTAATTTTTGATTTTGCACATTTTTTTTCTCTGTTATCCCAGTCTCATCATAAGTGTGCTTGAACTTCTCTCCTGAAACCAAGTAAATTTAGATGTTTAGGTTTCTTTAGAATATCCAAAAGAGGAAATTAAGATCTTAACACATTAATACACATATATTTTTTTCTTATAAAGATAATATACAGGAAGCCTAAACTTCCTATAAATTTTTAATCAAAACCAAGACAGGTAACAATAAAATTTCTCAAAATAAACTCCTTAGTTGACTTCTGATTTTGGACGGGATTTTCTGAAGCACTTTCTTTCCTGCTAATCAATTAAACTTGGTTAAAATAAAGATTAAGCAATTAAAAATTTTAACAAGAATAATTAACCAACTCCCTGGTTTGAACCGTAGATGGCCCATCTTCGATCAGCATCCCAAGATCCTGCAGATGAGCCTTCCTCTTCGAGGGTTAGGCGAGATCCTGCTGATGTGGCCTCGTCTTCGAGGGCCGAGAGGGATTCGGATTCTGATGTCCCTGATCTTCCTTCTGGGGATTCGCGTGAGGCGACCCCAGAGGTATACTCTAACCTTTATGAAATTTCATATTCTTTCCCAAAATACATCCTCCTGATTCTTTCCTTCCTTCAATTATTTTCTTTTAGCCGGCTGTTGAGGCTTCTGGCGGAGATAGGAGCCGTAGCAGGCGTCGGGCTGGAGGCCGAGATGGAGGCCATGATGAGGGCCGTAGAGGAGGCCGCAGAGGGGGCTGTGGCAGAGATGATGCTAGGACCAGGGTTGAGATCCCTGAGAAGGTGGCTGCCCAGATTAGGGATACCGACCTCTTGCATGGCTTGAGGACTCATCCCTCAGCGTGTATTAGGGCGGATATCCCTTTGGAGTATGCTATGTCCCACTATAGAGGGAGCTGGGCCAGTTTCATTAGATTCTTGGGAGCGTGCAGTTCGGCCTACCGTCGGGAGCTAGGCTTGTATGGTTTTGTATGTTTATCACCATCCCGGACGTGCGCTTGGATCGGGCCCTCATTGCTGCACTGCTGGAGAGGTTTTTCCCGGAGACATTGAGCTTCCACTTCCCAGATATTGAGATCGGGATCCGGCCTTCTGACTTCACCCTTATCACTGGGATTAGGATGATCGGTGATGTTATTCCCGAGATGGCGATGCCAGAGGCTGATGAGGTTGCTGGTTATCTTGGATATATCGTGCTGCCTCCAGAGGCCTGGGATCGGGGGAGAGCGAGATTGTCTCTGACATGGTTGAGAGAGACTTTCAGGAGGAGGCAGTTTGGTTAGCTTGCTGCCAGTGATCATGTTTTCCCATTCGCCTTCTGATTCCTCTTTCTATATATCATGGGATCTTGTTTCTTCCCAGAGGACACGACTTCAGTTAGTCCTCATTTTCTGAGCTTACTGGGAGATCTTCAGCGGGCGAGGAGGTATGCATGGGGCCCGCTCATTTTTGGTACTATTTTGGCCGGCCTTCGCCGATCAGTGAGCAGCCTCTCTACTTCCAGAGGGGCTGGAGTTGGGTGCAGATTTTTCTGGCCTTTTCTGCAGGTGAAATGTCTATTTCTCTTTTCTTTCTTTCTCTTTCTCTTTCTCTTTTTCTTATCTCTCCTTTTCTATTCCTCTAACTCTTTTCTTCTTTTTGCAGTTTTTTGCTAGGGTTTATATACCCTATTTCCGTCCTATCTCTACGATGTCTAAGGAGACATATCCCATGGCACGTAGATGGTGTCATGTAGAGCACGACTCTGAAAAGAGTCGTCCCAGGTCCGCCCGGGCCCACTTGGACAGGTTGTACCGGTCTGAGGTAATCTTCTTTAATTTCTCTACTTTCTTCTTTTCTTTTCTTCCTGGATCACATATCTGATGTCCTGTTCTGTTTTTCAGCTATTTGTCCCCAGGATGGAGGACATTCATGAGGTACTGGCCCTGCAGGCAGCCAGAGATGATGCATTTGTCCCTGACCAGAGACGACAGAGATACCAGTTCTTTATTGGTCAGCTGGGCAGCATTTGGTACTGCGGCGAGCGCTTCTTCTTTCAGCATGTGGGAGAGCCACGGATTCCTGCCATCCCGCCAGATACTACTCCTTCCTACCCTCCTATGCCTGTTGATCCTGCCCAGTTCCTAGGTTGGACTGAGGCAGAGACTTTATTAGAGGAGGGTGACTATGATGCTTGGTTCAGGCGAGCTTCAGTTGGGTGCCTCATGCCACCTATGCCTGTCCGTGGCGGAGTCACTGAGATTCGAGGGGTAGTGATTAGGGCCTATGACACCACGGTATGTCTTCTTCCTTTTCACCTTTCTATTTTCATTTCATCTGAACTTAGCATTTTTCTGACTTTTTTCTTTCCTATTTCAGGAGGCCCAGTTGGCAGAGATCCGGTCTCGATATGCTGATCTAGAGCGCCAGGGAGATGCTGCGATCGCCGAGCAGGATGCCCTCTATATCACCATTTCAGACCTCCGGGGGCAGCTAGCCAGAGCACAGGGCCAGGAAGGTCCATCTGATGCACAGGACTAGGCGGGTCCATCTTACACTCAGGTTAATTTCTTCTTTTATTTCCATTCCTGCTCTTGCATTAGTTTGTCTTGTTCTGACTGAAATTCCTTTTCTTAGTTTCAGGAGGACACAGCCGGCCCTTCTTCACCTGCTTCACCTGTGCCCATGCATTTTCGGGATGAGGTATTTTCCGTGGCACGGGTGGAGTTCGTGACGTCTCCCAGTCCAGTAGAGGTTCCTGCAGCAGAGTCCGAGGTCGAGGCTGATATTATACCTGCTGCTGAGGATGTGCCAGAGTCTGCCCCAGTAGCTGAGGCTGCTCCTGATGCATCTGCTGATGTAGATATGGATTCGGCTATGGACGCCGCTGTGGTAGAGCCTATCGTGGAGGCTGTGGTGATGGAGGAGGCTACAGCTGATCCTGTAGAGCCCGGTCCTGATGCTGATGTACCTGGGACCTCTGCTCCTGCTAGTCCTGCTATGGAGGATGCCGAGGAGACGCATGCTGCTGTTGATACGTCAGCGGATTCTTCCCGTACTGATTCTGATGTAGATACTTCAGGGTACGTCCCTCCTGATCATCCCACTGCTGGCCTTGTGCATTTATATATGTGGCATGATATTCAGTCTGTTTTGAGCAGGATGACGCGTAGCACAGCCCGCAATGTTGTGCGGCATGTCTTTGAGCGCAGGCGATCTTCAGGCCGTGGTCGAGGCAGACGAGGAGGCCGTGGCCGTAGGATTCTCTTATGTATATTTGTATTTTGACAAACTGATGTACTCATTCATATATATATAAAAGAAGTTTGATTTGTGTTCATTTGTGTACTTTTCTTCTTTCTTTTCAGTTTTTATTACATGAAGAATGTTAAAACAGGAACAGGTGAAGCTTAGGAAAACAAAGAAATTAAAACTGCCCAATTTTTTGCATTTTTCGGAAGTAACCGTACCTAGACTACGAGCAACCTGTGCCAGTAATATGAACACGGGCGCACTGTGCCCGTAAAGTTTTCACGGTCACAGCCTGACCGTAGTTGTTATACGGGCACGATATGCCCATATTCAATTTACGGATTTTTCCGCCTTACGATTTTTTCTATATAAACTCATAGGGAACGTCATTGTGACACTTTTACTAGTTGGAAAACTCCCTGAGCACGTCTTTTCTCGCTTTCCTTGGCTTCTTTGGCGCTTCCATGGCTTCCCCTATGCCGCTTTCTCCTGCTGTTGAATCTCCTCCTGCAAGACAACCTGTTAGATCAAAACCTCCTAATCTCACCAGGTATAACATTGTGGACTCTTTCTATGACAGGTGGGTTAACTCCATGACCCTTGATGAGGAGATTCGTTGGGATTCCATCCACTTAGGGCATATCCTACACCTCCCTAAAATTCCCTTTAAGTGGGAAATTATTGAAGCTTTGATTGGACACTGGGTTCCTGAACTAAATCTTTTTTGGTTTGATGATAAAGAGATGACTCCTACCATAGAAGAAATTGAAACCATCCTTGGCCTAAGATTTTCTGAAAAAGTTGTGAACCCACCCCTAAAGCTTAGTTATAAAAAAGAGGCTTCCACTTTCTTGGGTATAGGGAAGAAGGACCTAGGAAATTCTGATGCACTATTGACCTTGTCCAAGACCTTTTTGACTGAAAAACTTCTGAGGAGTGAAGACAAGGATGCCAGGTTTAATGCTTTGACTTTGGTAGTGGTCAATCAGCTGCTTTTTCCACGGGGTGATGACCAGGTTGACTTAGCTCTCATCTCAGTTATCTGCCAGGTTAGGGAACGCGAGAGGTTGGCCCCTATGATCTTAGCAGAGATATACTAGGCCCTTACTGACTGTTATTTCAGGAAGAAGAAGCGCTTCCTTGCCTGCGCCCCTATCCTACAAGTAAAAAATATACATATTTTTTTTTCTTTTCATCTTCTTTTTTTTTTCCTTCTTCTTTTTTTTTTCTTTTCTTCTTCTTCTTCTCTTCTTTTTTCCTTTTTCCTTTTTCTTTCTCTCTTTTTTTTCTTTTTCTTTCTCTTTTTTTTTTCTTTTTTTTCTTTTTCCTTTTTTTTTCTTTTTTTTTTTTGGAAATAAATTGAAATACCCCTTTTCTGCAGCTTTGGTTGCTTGACCACCTTAGCCAGGTTGAAGAAATAACTCGCCGCTTCTTTCCAAGATTGAAAGTTCCTGTTTTGATGAGCAATATGGGATGTCCTAACATCCAAGGTGGCGAGCAAGGCTGGTTCACTTTCTTGGGTACTCTTCAGGATGATCAAGTGAGATGGCCTGGCACTTATCAGCCCACTCCAGAGACAGTGATCAGCTTTAGAGATAAAAACTTTCTGGTCCTAGCAGGCTTGAAATCTGTTGTTCTCTATCTTCCTTTGAGGGTTCTTCGGCAGTTTAGAGCGATCCAGGGAATTATGATCCCTACTGGATATGAGTAGCTTTTAGGGCCACTTACACCAACCTCCATGGGGCTAACTACTCAATTAACGAAAGAGTGGTCCTACGTCCGTTTTTTGCAGGGTCCTGTCTTTTCAGAGTCCCATGTGAAGGATTATCAATTCTGGATCAAAGAGCAGGTGCAGAATCATGCCTCAGTACCAGAAGATCCTCCTGTGGTTCTTCCTCCTACTTATGAGGACATTCTGGAGTCAGAAAGGGCAACCCATAAGCGGCTTCAACAAATATGGGTACGGGAGGCTCAAGAGCTTAGGATAAAAGTCCTTGTTCTAGAGAGAAAGCTTGAAGAGCAGAAGTCTGGCCGCATTGCCATGGAGAAGAAACTTGAAGAACAAAGGCAGGCTCGTCGCTTTGAAGTCCGAGTGATGCGGAAGAAGTATCAAGATTCCTTGGCCGACCTTAGGGCGTTGAAGATTAAGCTTTCTTTTTCAGATGAGGTCATCTCCTTTTTGAGTGATCCTGATGCAGAGGGTGCTTCTGGAATCATTGCAACTCAGGCAGCTAGGATTAGGGAGCTTGAGGAGCAGTTAGGGAGTAGGGATTAGATTCTTTTATCTCTTTTTTTTTTATTCATTTTTTTCCATACTTTTATACAAAAGCAAACTCCATTAGTGGAAAGATAATAGATTTAATTCAAAAATAGGTTTTATATTATTGGCCTCAGAATTCTCAGATGCTTATAAAAACAGAAGTTTTATGAAAAAGTATTTGATTTCTCATCACTGGCCAAAGTATAGTTTTTTTTTTTTTGAAAGCTGATCCAAAACACTTAATCACATATAATTAAAGGAATTAAAATCATGTTGAATAATGAAAAGGGTAGTCCAAGCAATAGGGAGAGACCAAATCTGTCTACCCCGTGACCTTTAGAATCATCCCCTAATGGTTTTACCTTCATGATGGGCCCTGCTAATCTGCTCAGTTTCCAGTGCTCATGCTGATTGAATTTAGACCACATGATCAACTCAACCTTTGATTTTTTTTCTTTCTTTTTTTTTTATTTTTTTATTCTCTTCTTTTTTTTCTTTTTGCCCTTGTTGTCCCTAGTGCCAATTACGGTTTTCACTAGGGTTGGCCTCTGCATTCCGTCATCACCAATCTTACTCTGAAAGTTGAATGAATATACTAAAATCACCGAGGTCTTAATAATAGGACGAAACAAAGGCTAAGCTCGGTTTATGAAAGAAAGGTATTAAAGGCTCAAAATTTTCTAAGTGTGAAAAATGGGTCAACTGGACTTACAGTCATGGTGAATTCGATCCCATTCTCCTTCCTTTGTATTTGGTTTTCATTTGCCCTTATTTTTTCTTTTCTCTCTTTTTTTCTCATTTTTTTTTTCTTTTGCCCCTATTGGCTTTGCCCTTATTGGCTTTGCCCCAGTATAAGACTGTAAGTCCAGTTTAGGTTTAACAAAAAATACGAACAGGCTCAAATTGGCTTGACTAGGGATGCAAATTTTGGGATATAAGGAAAAATGGCCTCAGATCATTTCCTAGTAATATTCATTCATGGAAAATATCTCTTTACTGTATCAGAGTTAATTGGCTCAGGAAAATCCTTCCCATCCATTTCTGTTAAGATGAGAGCACCCCCTGATAGGATCTTCTTGACCACATGAGGTCCTTCCCAATTTGGTTTAAACTTTCCACGAGGATCTTCCAAAAAGGGTAAAATTTTCTTCAATACTAAATTTCCTTCTTGGAAAGTTCTGGGCTTTACCTTCTTATTGTAAGCCCTGGCCATTCTCTTCTGATACAATTGGCCATGACAAAGCGCTTTTAATCGCTTTTCCTCTATTAGATTGAGTTGATCATGTCTTGATTGTATCCATTCAGCTTTTTCTAATTCTGCTTCCATTAGCACTCTTAATGAAGGTATTTCCACTTCCACTGGTAAAACTGCTTCCATTCCATATACTAAGGAGTACGGGGTTGCCCCTGTAGAAGTTCGAATTGAGGTTCTGTAAGCATGCAGAGCAAGTGGCAGCATTTCATGCCAATCTTTAAAACTCACTACCATCTTCTGAATGATCTTCTTTATATTCTTATTTGCTGCTTCTACTGCCCCATTCATCTTTGGTCTATAAGGAGCTGATTTATGATGAGTGATCTGAAATTGTTCACACATCTTCTTCATGTCTTTGTTCTTAAGGTTTGAAGCATTGTCTGTTACTATGGCACTTGGCAAACCGTAGCGACAAATGATATTGTGCTTCAATAATTTCAGAACGTGGCTACTTGTAATGTTTGCATATGAAGCTGCCTCTACCCACTTGGTGAAGTAATCAATTGCTACAAGTATAAACCTGTGTCCATTTGATGCCTTTGGAGAGATCATTCCAATGACATCTATACCCTACGGAGATGTCATACTGTGTAATTCACTTGGGGGTGCATTCTTGTTATCCGCGTACACTTGGCATAAATGACACCTTTTAACGTGTATATAGCAATCATGCTCCATAGTCGACCAGTAATATCCCAATCGCAGAATCTTCTTGGCAAGCATATGCCCATTCATATGGGGTCCACACACTCCTCCATGTATCGTTTCAACTATTCTTTTTGACTCAGTCTTTGCAACACATCTGAGTAGTATATCATTGTGTGATCTTTTGTACAACTGACCACCACTTAGTAAGAACTGTTCTGCCAGCCTCTGTACTGTTCTTTTCTCTGTAGAGGTGACATTTTCTGGCAAACTTCGATCATTTAGGAAGTTCTTAATGTCTTGAAACCATGGTACATCTTCTTCTGGGGTTTCTTCTAGAACAAGGCAATAAGCTGGTTCATCTCTGACTTCAATTTCCAATGGTCTAATATCAACACCTTCTGGCATATTGACCATTGAAGCCAATGTTGCTAGAGCATCTGCAAACTGGTTTTTGGCCCTTGGCATATAATTGAAGGAAATTCGAGTAAACTTGGTGCTTATTTCTTCCAAATACTGGTGATAGGGGATCAATTTGTGATCCTTGGTTTTCCATTCACTAGTTGTTTGGAAGATGATAAGACTCGAATCTCCATATACGTCAAGTTCCTCTACTTCATGGTCTAAGGCAGCTTGCAACCCAATTATGCATGCTTCATATTCTGCTATATTGTTTGTACATTGGAACCTTAGCTTTACTGCGATTGGGATATGTGCCCCATTTGGCTTGATCAGAACAGCCCCTATTCCATTTCCATTCATATTGGCGGCCCCATCAAAAAACATTTGCCATGAGCTTTCACCTTCTTCCTCTTCAGCAAACAGGATTGCCTCATCAGGGAAGTTGGTCTTTAAGGGTTGGTATTCTGGTAAAGGGTGTGCAGCTAAGTGATCTGCAATGGCTTGACCCTTAATGGCCTTCTGTGTGATATAGGTGATGTCAAATTCAGAGAGTAACAATTGCCACTTTTCTGTTCTGCCAGTTAAAGCTGGTTTCTCAAATAGATACTTCAAGGGGTCCATTAGGGATATCAATAAGGTGGAATGACTAAGGAAATAATGCCTCAGTCTTTGAGTTGCCCACACTAAAGCACAACAAGTCTTTTCTAGAGGGGAATATTTTGCTTCATATTCTGTAAATTTCTTACTCAGGTAGTAAATCGCCCTCTTCTTTCTGCCTGTATCGTCATGTTGTCCTAAGACACACCCCATTGACGTCTCTAAAATAGACAAGTATAAAATCAATGGTCTTCCTGGAGTTGGTGGCACTAGCACAGGTGGGTTCAATAAATACTCCTTTATTGTGTCAAAGGCTTCTTGGCAATCATCATTCCAAACTGTTGGGTTATTCTTTCTTAGAAGTTTGAAAATTGGTTCACAGATAGCGATGAGCTGTGCTATGAACCGGCTTATGTACTGAATCCTTCCAAGAAAACCATGAACTTCCTTCTCCGTCTTGGGTGATGGCATTTCAATGATTGCTCTGGCTTTAGCTGGGTCAATCTCAATTCCCTTCCTGCTTACTATAAAGCCCAACAATTTTCCTGATGTAGCCCCAAAGACACATTTCGCAGGGTTAAGTCTTAGACTGTATTTCCTAAGCCGGTCAAACACCTTCTTCAAATTGATCAAGTGGTCTTCTTCTTCACATGATTTGGCTATTATATCATCCACATAAACCTCCATCTCCTTATGGATCATATCATGGAATAAGGCTGTCATGGCCCGCTGGTAGGTTGCCCCAGTGTTCTTAAGTCCAAATGGCAAGACAGTGTAGTGGAAGGTACCCCAAGGGGTGATAAAGGCTGTCTTCTCTTGGTCTTCCTTAGCCATCTTAATTTGATTGTATCCAGAAAACCCGTCCATGAATGAGAATAGACTATGTACAGCAGTGTTGTCCACCAAGATGTCAATATGTGGAAGTGGAAAATCATCCTTTGGACTTGCCTTATTCAAGTCTCTGTAATCTACGCACATTCTGACCTTTCCATCCTTCTTTGGTACTGGCACTATATTTGCAAGCCATTCAGGGTATGTGGAGACCGCTAAGAATCCGGCTTGGAATTGTTTAACCACTTCATCTTTGACCTTCGACGTCCATTCAAGTTTTAACCTTCTCAGTTTCTGTTTAACTGGCTTAGCATCTGGTAGAATAGGTAGCCTATGCACAACCATGTCTGTGTCTAGCCCTGACATATCCCGATACGACCATGCAAATACATCTTCATAGTCGGCTAAGAACCGTATCATTTCTTCCCGCTGTACCTCAGATAGACATACCCCAATCTTTACTATTTTTGGGTCATCTTCGGTCCCTAGGTTTATTGATATGGTTTCTTCAATATTGGGTTGGACCCCCTTTTCATGACGCTCTAATTGATATGTGATTTCTTTTGGAACGTCGTCTTCTTCGTCCTCGGTCTCTTCCTCAACCCCCATTAGATCAAAGTCGAGCTCAAAGTCGAAGTCATACTCATCCTGATCCAATTCCGTTTGCTTATATGGTTCATAAATGGTTTGGATCTTTTTGAAAAATTTATCTTTTCTAGAAAAAATTGAAAAATCTTTTTGTGTTTTTTGAGAGCCTTCTACAAAATCTTTCCCTGAACACGAAGGCTCATTAAAACCTTCAGGAAAAGGGCTTTCCACTAATGGAGTTTTTTTTTGGAAGCCATGTCTGTTTGCCAAACAAACGCGGCTTCAAAAGTAAGGGGAGTTTCCTCCCAATTATTCAGAATAAAAGAATCTGGGGCAGGGATACAAGCCTGCTCCTCAAGCTCAGGGTCTGCATCAGAGATCACCAGTACTGGGTGAGTTGCGTCGCCTGCTTCTCCTGTAGGGCTGGTCCCAGATGGAACTTCTACTGCAGCCCAATCAATAAAGGGTAGCTCCTCTGCTACTTCTTCTTGTTTTCCTTCTGTCATGGCAAAAAATGATCCAATGTCTTCTGAAAAGTCCTGCTCTTGTTCTGCCTGTGGCTCAGGCCCACCCGATGCTTGTGGAGGTAGAGGTAGAACATATGGTTGTGCGGTTGAGGATTTGGGTTTCTGGAATGGGTTGACATTGTAGTATGGAGGTTTGGACTGATCCTCAGGAGGAGACAGTTGAATCATGTGAGAAAGCTTTGGAAAAGTTTCCCTGATATGCGGGAATTTTATGTCTTCTATTTCCTTCTGACTTTTCCATTTTCTTGGCTTGGACCCCAATCCTGCTCTATGAACCATCTTCTTAACCTTTATTGGTTCTATCCTTCCTTCCAGGTTAACCCCCAGACCTTTTCCAGGGTGAAAGTTGTACTTTTCCAGCACATTCTTGACCATCCTCTCAGCACAGGTCAACTTTCCTTCTTTTTCCTGATACCCCCCAGGTATGAAATTAACAGTTTCAAATTGGAAAGAGTGAAATGTCATCTTATCAGCAGTCATTTCCATGTTAATACAAGGTACATCAGGGGACCACATGGGGGGAACCAAATTTTCGGCTAGGACGGTAATCACCTTTTGCCCTCTAATATATTTGACTCTTTGGTGGAGGGTAGATGGTATGGCCCTAGATGTATGAATCCACGGCCTTCCTAGGAGTAGGTTGAAGGCTGCAGGTATATCCATCACCTCAAATGTGATGTTAAAAATATACCGTCCAATTGTGACCGGCAGTTCAACCTCCCCTAGGGAGTGTGTTTTAGAGCTGTCAAATGCTCTTATGATTCTTCCATTTTGTTTTATTTTGTTTCGCTCCAAATTGAGCTTAACAAAGGTTACTAATGGGCAGACATTGAGAGCCGACCCATTATCAATCAAGACCCGGGCTATCATGCAACCCTTACTGAGTACAGCTATGTGCAATGGGTCAACATGATGGTACCCTGCTGGACTGATTTCAGTCTCAGAAAAAGTTATCACATTGTGGGATAAAATTTGACCAACCATCCGGCCTAGTTGGTCTGGTTCAATATTTTTAGGCACATGGGCCCCCTGGAGTATCCTTAACAAGGAGTCCCTATGTTTTTCTGAATTTAACAATAGGCCCAGTATTGAGATCTGGGCGGGGACTTTGTTCAATTGCTCGACAACATTGAACTCACTCTTTTTTATTATCTTAATGAGGTCAACAGCCTCACTGTTAGTTACTTGAGGGGCCTCTTCCCCTACCTTGGTCTTGCCTTTATTTTTTTTTTCTTCTTTCTTTTCTTTCTCTGTCTCTTTTTGTTTTTCTTCCACCCCTACACATTTTCCTGACCTCATCATGAGGTTTACTTCTTCCTTGCTTTCAGCTGCAGGGCATGTAGTGGTAAAAGCTTCACTGTAGTTCCATGGTACAGCCGATTCAGAGTAGGAAGGCTTGGGGACATTTACCACTAATGGAGGAAGTTTGGACTTGGATGCGGAAGTCTGGGTAAATGGAACATTAATAACCAGAGGTGGAAGTTGCTTTGATGGAGGAACATTAACAACTAAAGGTGGAAGTTGTTTTGATTGAGGGGTTGTAGAAGTGACTGATGCACTAAGGGGGTCACAGTTTATGACCAATGGCGGTTTTGATTGAATGGGTGGAGTAAAAGTGGATGGATTGTAATTAATGACCAAAGGTGGCTTGGCGATGTTCATCTGGGCCATGAGGGATGAGACCCGGTCCAAAGATGAGCTAATGTTCTCTGCAGCACTATCATTCTCCTTTGAAATCACATTTACTTCTTTGTCTTCATTTCTCCTGTCAAAATACACTTTGACCGTTGTCCCTATGGGAGCAATTAATTGAGACGGGTCAAAGGTTATTTTGTCAGAAGAGATGACTCCTATGACATTATATGGGCCTGCCCCGTGATGCTGGGGCAGTGGGTTTTGTCCAATATCGGTTCTTGGAGGATTGGGAGCCCCTGTATTGAAAGACAGGGTATTCTGGTCTAGTAAATCCTGAATGGCGTGTTTCAAAGGCCAGCACTTGTCTGTAGGGTGCCCAGGTGCTCCCATATGGTAATCACAAGTGGTGGAAGGGTCAAAATTTCTCCCCTTGGATGCATTCGGATTAGGTTCTCTTAAGGTGACATACCCTGCTTTCAATAAAGTGGGCAGCAACTGAGAAGGAGTCATGGGAATAGGGGTGAAAACCCTATTTCTCCTTGCTGCAAAATAGGCATCCTTTTCCTCCTTAGTAAAAACCCTTTTTTGGTCTGAAGGTGTTGCTGGAACATTAACCCTCATGGGGGCCGGGGTAGATGGAGCAGGTGGAGTAGGAAAATGAGCTGGCATGTTGATTTGTATAGGCTTGTTAGGGCCAGATGGTGGCTGTACCATGTTTACCTCACCCTCCTTCTTGTTCCCATTCTTTTTTATCCCGCTTCCTTTCTTCAGATTAGGGTCTTGCTGACTAACCATGGCAGAGTGGTCAATTATCTTACCTGACCTGATCCCGTCTTCTATTCGGTCAGCCACTTGAACCAAGGCAGCAAAATTAGTGGTGGTCTGACCCACCAGGTTGCTGTAGAATGGTTGACCCAAAGTGCTGATGAAAGTAGAAATCATTTCCTGTTCTAGCATGGGTGGCCTGACCTGGGAGGCCGTCTCCCTCCACCTCTTGGCATATTGCCTTACAGTCTCATCCCTTCCCTTGCTCATCCTCATGACGTCGTACCTGTCTGGCACGATCTCTGAATTGAACCGGTATTGAGCCAGGAAGGCATCGGCTAGGTCCTTCCATCTTTTGATCTTTCCATGGTCCAGAGTGGCGAACCATCTTAATGCGGTTCCGGTCAGGCTCCTTTGGAAAAGTTGGATCAAGATACCCTCATCCTGCCCGAACTGGCATAGGGCACCGCAATATAACTTTAGGTGGCTCATGGGGCAACCAGTGCCATCATACTTGTCCAAGTCTGGGCACTTAAACTTAGCCGGCAGGTTAACATTGGGGTATAGGCACATGTCTTCAAAATTGGTGCGTCCAAAGTTGTTTACCCCTTTGACTTCCCTTAGTTCATCCTGGATCATTTCCAGTTTTTGCATGAACTTCTTTTCCATTTCTTCCCTCATTTTTTCCTTTTCCTTAGCCTTTTCTGATTCAACTGTTTCATCTTTGGTCACCATAGGTTCATAAGTGGTTTCATGGATGGGTTCAGGAATTGGTTGCACTGGGGGTGGAATATTGATTTGGGGTGGAGGTACAGGGTTGGAAGTGGATGCTTGGTTCTGGGCCTGCATTTGTTGGGCCTACACTTGTTGGGCCTGTACTGACAGTATGTTCTCTAGCATTCAGGCTAATCCTGCCACTTGTTCTTGGAGTAGAACAACATCTGGATGAGGAGCATCAACTTCATCTTCAATGGGATTTATGGCGCAAGCTCTTGATCTGGTTACAGGAGCTATGATTGCAAGTGTATTAGTACCTGGATACAAAATAAAGGAAAAAATATCAGTGCCCAATTAATCTCATTCACATGCTTAGGAATGCCTATGTGCAAGCTGGGTGAACACGAGTTTGGATTTTTTCTTTATTTGCTTCTTTTTATTTTCTTTTTTTTTTTGTTTTTTTTTGGTTTTGAATTGAATTGTTGGAATATTCTAGGGCTTCCAACAGGTCCCACAAAAGAGAGAAAGATCTGAAATTCAAAGGCTTTCAGAGGCCCGGGGGGTTTTTGAAAAAGGTCTGAAATTCAAAGGCTTTCAGAGGCCCAGGGATATTTTTGGAAAAGGTCTGAAATTCAAAGGCTTTCAGAGGCCCAGGGATATTTTGAGAAAAGGTCTGAAATTCAAAGGCTTTCAGAGGCCCGAGGATTTTTGATGAAAGTCTGAAATTCAAAGGCTTTCAGAGGCCCAGGGATATTTTGAGAAAAAAAGTCTGAAATTCAAAGGCTTTCAGAGGCCCAAAGATCTGAAATTCGAAGGCTTTCAGAGGCCCAAAAGAAAAAAGGTCTGAAATTCAAAGGCTTTCAGAAGCCCAAAAGATCTGAAATTCAAAGGCTTTCAGAGGCCCAAAAGAAAAAGGTCTGAAATTCAAAGGCTTTCAGAGGCCCGAAGATCTGAAATTCAAAGGCTTTCAGAGGCCCAAAAGAAAAAGGTCTGAAATTCAAAGGCTTTCAGAGGCCCAAAAGTTCTGAAATTCAAAGGCTTTCAGAGGCCCAAAAGAAAAAGGTCTGAAATTCAAAGGCTTTCAGAGGCCCAAAAGATCTAAAATTCAAAGGCTTTCAGAAGCCCCAGGATTTTTTGAAAAATCTGAAATTCAAAGGCTTTCAGAGGCCCGAGGATTTCTTTGAGAAAAAAAGTCTGAAATTCAAAGGCTTTCAGTGGCCCGAGGATTTTTTTGAAAAATCTGAAATTCAAAGGCTTTCAGAGGCCCAGGAGTTTTGAAAAAGTCTGAAATTCAAAGGCTTTCAGAAGCCCAAGAGTTTTGAAAAAGTCTGAAATTCAAAGGCTTTCAGAAGCCTAAGGAACCTTTCTCTCACACATTTTTTTTCAATTATTTTGTTTTTGTTTTTGTTTTTTTTTTTGAAGCATTTTATTCAAACTTGTTTCCCTTTATCATTATTTGAAGGTTAAAGGAAGATTTTAGTGGGAAAAACTGATTAAAGTTGAATATTCCGAGAAAACTGTATACACAGTACGGTCCAGCCTTGCCCGTATTCAAATTACGAGCAAGTCGTGACCGTATGGAAAACACGGGCAAGCCTAGCCCGTATAACCAATACGGGCAAGCCCAGCCCGTGTACTAAATGCGGTTTTACGGAACTCTGTTATATTTTTCCAGTTTTTACATGGTTTGATCACTTTAATTGCTCATCCAAACATACGGTTCACCCAGTGCAAGGCTTCTAAACTGTCCCAAAGTGGACCTTGGCCTTTTTGCTAAAACACATGCTTAGGAGGGCACATGTACCCTCTGAATTGACTCCATATTCTAGAATTTGGTACCCTTGTGTTGCCTTTTGTATGAACATTGGGTAGGATTGATTCTAAACAGAGTTAGAAACTCTTCCTATGGGCTGCACCAATTTTAGAAAATATGCATATTTTGGGACCAATTTTATCCCGAACCAATGGGCACCATGACACCCCTATGACATGAAAATAATGCAAAACAATAGGATTACTTTGTTACCTTGTTTACCTTCAATATGGCATCCGCATTATGCCCTAGTTTGTAAGCCATGCATACGGCCTTCCCACAATCATACAAACCCATATCCCCACGTAATTGTATACTTTAGCCAAAAACGTGTAGCTCCACCTTCAAGCGTAGGGGTTTTGGGGTTTTGGCTTAATGGCAAATTAGCACTCAAGCCTAGTGATGACCAGAATCCCAGATCCACGTTATCATCACATCATTAGCTCAAAGTTCTAAGGTGAATGTTTTCACTTTCGCTTTCCGAAGTATCGACCTCGTTGCGCCAAGCTACACACATTCGGGTTCAACTTCCTATAGGTTAAGGGTAGGCTGTGTAAAAGTAAAAGGTGCACTGTGCATTGTAAAAATAGGTTACATTCACAACGTCCCAAACCCTTGCCACTCTTTTCGCAGCCATGCATAAACAAACCAAGGCATAATAGGAAATCATATTTAAAATAAACAAGTAAATAAAGCAATCCTATAGTACCTAAAACATGCTCATAAAAAAAATCATCTATCATGCAAACATATGATCATGTTATACACCCAAAATCATCATGGAGATCATGCTGAAAATTAAAACATGCTATTATAAAAATATAGCAAAAAATAAGCATGGTTCAGCAAAACGAACCTCCCCTACGCATGTTTGTAGAAACAATCCTATAAATCAAAATTAAGCATGTTTCTACCCCCATGAATTCTTGAGCAATAATTCAGATTTAAAACATACTCAACATGCTTAAGAACACAAAATAGCAAACAAATCAAAAAGTATCAAAAAACATGAACTAAAACACCAAAACGCTCAAATCCACAAGTCTCCAGCAGAGTCGCCAGTTGTGAGACATGGAAAAATCAATTTAATGATTTCCTAATCATCACACGGGATTATATAAAACAAAGAGTCGCCACCATTCAATTTAGGTGTGAATGGACACCAAAATATTAAATAAGCACAAAAGGCAAATTTTAGGGCAAAATATCCCTCCTAAAAAAAAACAACCAGAGATGGGTAAGGGGATTAAGTTATGAACAGGGGAAGGTGTTAGGCACGCCTATTCATCCACACAAGGTGGTTGCCAGGTATTGTTCATGTTTAAAATAAAGGAAAAAGCTTGCTATAAAAAGCACACAAAATCACAAAAAGGCAAAAATATATGGTTTTTTCATATGAATAGTCTGATTGATCCAGAACTATCAAACATGATCATACCATTCCTAGGGTTTCATGATCAAAATAAAATTGAGATAAAATCAAATAAAATCAATTTAAAGTGAAAAATCCAAAAATCTGGCTTCAAGCTAAATTCTAGAAATCTAGAAAAATATGATTTTTATAAAATATTTCAAAATTGAACTTGAATAGTCCAGGACATAGATAAAGCTCAAATTTCACATTAAATCAGAAAATAAAAACCAAAAATACCCACATTGATGAAGAACACCAAAAGGGGAGAACTGAGACCGTAGGGTCTTCTCTCAATAATGAAAAACGATTTAAAAACCACATCATGAAACCCTAGAATTTACTTTCAGGCTTCTGGATCCAGATTTACCATATTGATCATGATAAATCCAGGATCTTAGCCTAAAACCACCAAAAATCACGAAAACAGTGCTGTAGGTGCAAAAGTGACAAAAATCCAAATTTTAGCAAAAAGTGGGGATCTCATGCTATAAACATCATAGATTTATGTAATTCATTCAGATATATCATAAAAAGCATTAAAACATGATCAAGATATTCAAAACAGTCACATCTCATAGATTATAGCACATGGGGGTCTACCCTACGGATCCACCTGTTCCCCTTTCCCCTAGTTCTCTCTTCACGTTTTACGGTTAGAGAGACTCTTGAGGTACTTAGAGATAGGTTTGGGTATACAAACACAATCACAGGCCTTATTCTATGAAAAAAAAGAAAAAACAGATATGGGGTTCTATTCTAGGGATCCACCTGTTCCCCTTTCCCCTAGTTCTCTCTTCACTTTTTACGGCTAAAGAGACTCTTGAGGTACTTAGAGACAAGTTTAGGAATACGAAAATAGATATGGCCTTATTCTACAGCAATAGAGATGATCCTATTACTTCTAGAATTGAAGACAGAAAATAAAAAGGGATAGGGGACTTACCTGGATTGAGCAGGCAGGCAGCAGGAGTTCTTTCTCTTCTCTTGGAGCTTCTTAGAATTCTTTGGACTCAAAATTTCGTGGCCTTTTGCTTGAGAAAAGAGCCTCTATTTATAGGCAAGCACAGGGGCAAGACTGGTCCAGAAGGATATATCCTGATCCTCAGGATAGAGGGAGAATTGGAGATAATGCCCATCCATGGCCAACCAAGGTGGCTTCAGCGAATAAAATACGTAATTCGCTCATTTAAAGATATATTGGATTAAAGATAAAGCTCGGAAATCGAGAGAAGGACAAAACTCGCACGTGTCTTTAGTGATCGTAAATGCACTACGGTCCAACGGTGACCGTATAGTTTCCACGGGCGCGCCTGACCGTAGAGCGATCTCGGGCGCGACCGGCCCGTGAATGAAATACGGGCAAAGCCTGTTTATTCAATTTTTATGCATTTTTGACCTGTTTTAAGCTCTAATTACATGTTTTTATTATTTTCTCATTTTGTAGTGCAATTTGGGGTGTCTACAAGTCCCATATTGGGTTTCCGGGTGACTGTAAGACATGGAAAAATCAATTCAATGACTTCCTAATCATCACACGGGATTGGTTAAAAACAAAGAGTCACCACCATTTTGTTTAGGTGTGAATGGACACCAAAATCTTAAATAATCACAAAAAGGCAAATTTAGGGTAAAAATAGCCCTATTAAAAAAAACTAGAGATGGGTAAGGGGATTAGGTTATGAACAGGGGAAGGTGTTAGGCACCCCTATTCATCGACACAAGGTGGTTGCCAGGTATTGTTCATGTTTTTCAAAGGAAAAAAGGCTTGCTACAAAAATCATAAAAAATCACAAAAAGACAAAAGTGTATGGTTTTTTCATATGAATAGCCTGATTGATTCAGAACTTTTAAATATGATCATACCATTCCTAGGGTTTCATGATTAAAATAAAATTGAGATAAAATCAAATAAAACCAATCTAAAGTGAAAACTTAAAAAATCTGGCTTCAATTTAAATTCTGGAAATCTAGAAAAATATGATTTTTATAAAATATTGTAGAATTGAACTTGAACAGTCCAGGATACAGGTATAGCCCATGTTTCACATTAGATCAAGAAATCAAAACCAAAAAAACCCACATTGATGAAGAACATCAAAATGGGAGAACTTAGACTGTAGGGTTTTCTCTCAAGCATGAAAAACAACTCAAAAACCATCTCATGAAACCCTAGAAGTTATTTTCAGGCTTTTGAATCCAGATCTATCATATAGATCATGATAGATCCAAGATCTTAGCCTAATATCACAAAATTCACGAAAACAGTGATGTAGGTGCAAAGATTTGAAAAATCCAATTTTTAGAAAAAAAAGGATTTCATGCTATAAATATCATGGATTCATATGATTCATTCAGATTCAATCACAAGATCATTAAAACATTAGTAGGATATCCAAAGTAGCCATATCTCACAGATTAGAGTACATGGGGGTTTACCCTACGGATCTACCTGTTCTCTTTTCCCCTAGCTCTCTCTTCACGTTTTACGGCTAGAGAGGATTCTTGAGGTACTTGGAGACAGGTTTAGTGATACAAACACAATCAAAGGCCTCATTCTACAAGAAAGGAGAAAAACAGATATGGGGTTCTATTTTAGGGATCCACCTGTTCCCCTTTCCCTTAGCTCTCTCTTCACCTTTTATGGCTAGAGAGTATTCTTGAGGTACTTGGAGGCAGATTTGGGAATACAAGTATAAGAAGGCCTTATTCTAAAGCAATGGAGAAGATCCTATTATTTCTAGAATTGAAGACAAAAAATAAAAAGGAAAAGGGACTTACCTGGATTGAGCAAGCAGAGCAGTAGGGATTCCTCTCTTCACTTGGATCTCCTTAGACTTCAAATTTTCATCGCCTTTGCTTAAGAATCTCACCTCTATTTATAGGCAAACCCAGGGGTAAGGCTGGTCCAGAGGGATATACCATGATCCACCAGATTGGATTAAAAATAAGGATAATGCCCATCCATGGCCAACAAGGATAATTCGAATAAATAAATAAATAAATTCAATCACCTAGAGAGATATTTGGATGCAGATAAGGCTTAGAAATCGAGCAAGGATAAAATTCGCAAAAATCTCCTGTGCCCATATATAAATTGCGGGCAAGTCATGTCCGCATTCTTATTACGGGCACGGTATGTCCGTATATAAAATTCGGGCACGACCAGCCCGTAGGTACAATACGAGCACTGCTTAAATGATGGAATTTCATGCATTTTTGACCTATTTTAAATCCCAATTAATATTTTCAATTATTTTCTCATTTTGTAGTGCAATTTGGGGTGTCTACAGTGACTCGGAAACCTTATTAGTTCATTTGGTTTGGTTTGAAGAGGTCATCCACATCTAGCAAAATCACAGAAATCAACCAATCACAAAAATCACAGAATATGCAAAAATGGCATTTTTCAATGGAGATTGGCTCACTTAGCAATCTCCGATTGGGTTGGAATTGATGGCTCATATTCTGGGTCCAAGGGGAGGGACCTGGACGCGCAATGAACAACAGGGTTGGGGGGGTGTGGGGGGCGAAGCCCCCCGTGGCATAGTCAAGGGTATTTTCGGGTTTTCAAAAATACCGGGTTTGGGGTTGGCTAGCCGCAAGCAATTCGGCAAATTAAGGGGGTGCGCTAACCTCAGGCGCTCGGCACGAGCTCGGCCGAACCAAAAATCAACAAAAAAAGACGCCCAGCGCGAGCTCGGCCCGAGCTCGGTGGACGCAAAATCGCCGGGAGCGAGCTCGGCGCGAGCTAGGTGCGAGCTCGGCGCGAGCTCAGTGCACACCCCTGACGAAACGCGACTCTCTATTTTTACTCAAACTGCATGACTGTCTGGTTTTTTAACCTCTGTAATAGCTTTCTGGTGTTCCTTAGATTCCTAGAAGACATCTAAACACACTTCGAAATTAATCTAACCTAACTTCTCATCACGACTCACAATATCTTCGCAGACATCCCAAATCCGAAAACCAAACAGAATACGACTAACGAAGGGAAGAGGGGGTTTACATCGGGGTACAACAGATGAAGCGAATCTGAGGGAACATGCTCTCCCTCCGAATCAAACCAACAATAACGGCAAACAACTAAGAAGCCATTAACTCACACTTGAAATACCATGCTTGGACAGAAATGGGAAACATGTGAGAGATGGAAAACACAATAACCATGCTTGAGCCTATTTTTTATTCATGCTGAAGGACGAGTTGTGGGAAACATTACCTTGGGTTAACGAACCCTGGCAGGATGTGTTGAACCTCCTTGAGCACGAACGACTGCCAGAGCAACACCTCTCCTCACCAATAGCAAGCTTGTCGTCCTCTTGGTTGTGAGGCAACGGAGGGGAAGAAGGGAGGTTTTCGACTCAGGCAAAGTGGAGGAAGGAAGGTTGTCGCCGGCGACCAAATAGCTAATCGAAGAGGAGTTGAACTCCCTGGGGGAAGAGAGCCAACCAACGAAAGAAAAGCCCCCCACCTAGAAGGAAAAAGCTGAACCCTTTTCAAGACGGAGGCTGCTGTATTTATAGGGGAAAAATTGGGTATCCACCGGGTTGGTGCCGAGCTGGCGCCAAGTAGCTGGAGCTCAGTGCGAGCGACAAAATGATTAAAACAATAAATTCGGCCGCTGATTTGTCTGAAAAATCTAGTATTTACAGATATAGTCCCTGGGATATTTTGAAAAAAAATATTATTTTATTTAGATATTTTCAGACATTTTTAGATTGGTCCCTGGGATCTTTTGAATGTTTTGATATTTACGGATTTGATCCCCGAGATATTTTCCTGCATCACTTGCTGTGCGCGCGTCGGGAACGCGGCACGGGAAAGCTCGGAGTCGCCACCGCTTGATGGGGTGTAGGCGGACACCTGGGTGCCTAAGTTAGTCTATTTTGGGCTTTGGTCTGCGGCTTGAGATTCTAAGTAGGGTCTCGGTTGTGGTCTGGGGAAGTCCGTAGACACTCCAGACCACCCCATCGGATGACGGGTCCCATGGGTTCCCTGGTTCGAGTCAGATTACCTTGGTCTCACCTGATTCCTAATCCAGCATGCCATTTGTTTAAGTCTGGTGGGACCACCTAGGTGGTGTGGGTCCCTTTAATTGCTTTTATCTTGATTAATTAGGTAATCTGAGTCTGGTTGGGTGGGCCCCGTTGGAAGGCCCACGGTGTCCCTGGTGGGCTTGGTTAAGCCCACATATCCCATGTGGGCCTCTGTCTAAGCCTAAGAGGCCCTTCGGGTTTAGGTTTAGTGAATTGATTTTATTTTAAGATTTAATTTAAGAATTTGAGTAGCTTTCATGCACAAATGGGTCAGCCTTGGTTTGCGGGCCCTTGGTGGGCCCCCATGATGGTTGCCAAAGTGTCTTCGAATTTTATTCTTACTTAAACTTGCCAGGGTAGATTGGACATTGGGCTTGGGGCCCATAGTCCAATTTTAGGCTTGAAAGCCCAGGTTCTAGAAGTGTAGGGTTTTGAACCCTCACTTGGTTCATTAGTGGGCTTTAGTAGGCCCGATAGGCCCTAGCCCAAGGTCTCGGCCAAACCATGCTATTAAAACACACTACTTCTCAAGACAAGGTCGGGTGGGCCGCGTTGGGTTTGGCCCACCCGGTTCAATCAGTTGATTTCACTTAAGTTGCTTAATTTCATGCTTTTGGGATTTATCGGGTTTGGTGGGCCCCATTGGAAGGCCCACGAATGTTTCCAATTTGGACCGGTGGTCCAGGTCCCAAGTTTGGTTTCCGGGTGACCTGGAGACCTTGTTGGTTCACTTGGTTTTGTTGAAAATATCATGAAAATTCGACGAAACAAAAGGGCAAACACAAAGTGGCACTTTTGCTAAGTATCCGGCCTCAGTTGCCGGCTAAGCACATGCAATAGGTGATCCGGCCTGAGTTGCCGGATCACCTTAGAACTTCTCTTTTTTGAGTTTTGGCAATGGGGATGGTTTCCAGGGGTTCCTAGGAGCTTTCTACAAGTCATGTGGGCCCTTGGGAGGGCCCACCTTGGTTCAAATTTGGGGAGGAGCCTCATTTAGCTTCCTTTGGGTTTCTCCAGCAAAGGCAATGACGCACACAAGAGGACATGAGGTATGGGCATGCATGCCGGTACAGCCGGCTGCTGTTGGGACTTGGGGCTTCCTAACAGGTGGTGAAGAGGTTGGGAGGCATGCTTAAGGGCACAAAAATGGCATAGGGATAGGGTGGGGCAGCAAGCATAGCATGGCATGTGTATTCACGCATAAAGAAGGAAAACACCACATGCTATAAAAAGTAGTGGGGGCAGCGAGCTTGGGGAGAAGGGAACATGCATCCATGCTTTTAAAAAAAAACCAGATAAAGGGAAAGAAAAACATGGCATGTGAGTTGAAATAGCCAAGGAGAAGACATGATACTGCTGCCGCCAGCCATAAGCCCAAAACTAACCCACATGCTTACTAAGCTAACAGGAAAGTAAATGGAGAAGAATGGGTGAAGGAGGGGGTGCTGCTGCTGCTCCCAGCAGCAGCCAAGGTGAGTCATGACAGTAGTGAGGTGGGTGGCATGTTGTCATTCAACAAACAAAAAACAGCAGCCACTATGCTTCAAGAAGATCTCTCACCCAAGGCTCACTAGGACAGCCTATGCCACTTGGAGGCATCTTGGGATTGGGGGATGAGCACTGGTCGTGCCCTTGGCTCCAACAAGTACCATGCATGAGGCTATCATGCATGGAAGTAGTATGCCAGCAATGGGAGTGCTGCTGTTGTTTCCAGCAGTAGCTAAGGCAGGTCATGGCATATATAAAAAAACAGCAAGTTACTAAAAGACAAAAGAGCATGCACTTCTATCTTGACCTACAAACAAAAAAAGTAAACAAGACATATTGTAAGCTCATAATAGACAAACAAAGGCCTGCTGTGAACAGGGGACAGCAACAATTGGCTTGAGCCTTGGGGGGACTTAACTCGCTACTGGGGGTGGGAGGTTTACACTCATGGGGGTTGCATAGTATTGGAAGACCTGTTGGGGGAGGTGGGACAGCAACCAGCAACCAGCAACCTGAACTTGCTGCTGTCCCATCCCCCATCAACAACTTGCATGGAGCTTGGGGGGTCTTGCAAAGTAAAGGAAAGAGGAGGGCAAAAGGGGGGTCATGCTCATGGGATTAGTAGGCCTGGTGTGGGAAGGATGTGATGAACTCCTCCACTATTTTTTGGGTGCTGGATCCAGCATGTGGATGGAGGAGCCGGAAGTGGGGAGGAGTGCTGCTGCTGTTCCCAGCAGCAGCCCATGCAAGCTCCTATAGTAGGCTATGGGGGTGAGGGGGATCATGACAGCAGCTCGGAGACGTGTACATTGGTTCACCAACAGAGGTAGGACAGCAAACTAAGAAGATAGGGGGTGAGGGAGCATGCAAACCACTCCACACAGCAACATGATGACCTTATGGCATAGAAAGCATGCTTTGATACATAAAAAAAAGCAAGCTCTAGAGAAAGGAAAAAGAACATACATTCATTCCCAATAACAATAGCAAGCAAGTAAACAAACAAAAAAGGAAAAGCTCCCAAGCAAAGCTACGACCAGCACCTGGTCTCCAAGGATTATATGTCTAGAAAAAAAATGAAACTCAGACCTGAACCTACCTAGGCATTCTCCCTAACCAATTGACACTTTATAAAAGAAGAACATGAGAGAGACTGCATGCTGATGTGTGTGAGAACAGCGGGTCAAAGGTGGTGAAAGATCGTACTCATATGTGCACATGATGAAAAACATGAGCTGCAGAAAACATAGAGCATATGCTCATGTAGGCACCATGCAAAGAGAGAAAACAAAAAAAAACCCATAAAACAAAGGGGCTGCTGTATGCATGCAAATGGGGAATATGTCCAGCAGCAAGAATCCCCAAAAAAATTGATTAAAACCAAGACAATAGAAGGACAAAACAGAAAAATCAGATTTTGAAGGGGGATGGGGGCTTACTTCGGGGATACATTAGAGGAAGAATAGAGAAACATGCTCCTCTTGGGGTGGTTTAAATGCAGCCCAAAACAGCAACTTAAAGAGGCTTGAAATGAGGTGGACTACCTCCCTCCTCTCTCGTGGCACCAACCGTGGGGTCTCACTTACCTTTAGAGGCTCCCATGTTGCCAATAGAAGGAGGAACATGCATGCAAATGAATACCAAAACAGATTCATGCTAGGAGAGAAAACAAGCTTAGTAGAATCTAAAAAGAAGCCTCATTTTAATATATGTTAAAACAAAGGTCACCAGGAGCCTCACCTGGTGGTTCTTGAGCTCTGGAGCAAGGTGGAGACACCTCCTTGAGGAGGCAAGTGGTGCTGGAACTTCCCTCCACAGCATCAACAGCAGGTGTTCTTCTTCTTGTTGGAGTAGGAGACCAAAGAAAAGGATGAAGGACAAAGGATTAGATGGTATGGAGGGGGTAGGGGGTGGGTGTGGAAGCAAATGAGGTTGGAGAGAAAGGCAATCGGATGGGGACAAGTGGTGGAAGAAGGCCAAAAGGAAGCAAAAGGAGCCAACCCCTTGAATGGCCTTGTTGATGGCTTTTTATAGAAAAAAAAAGGTATCCGGCCATATAGGTCGGATACACTAGCTCCTTAGTGTATCCGACCTATATGGTCGGATATACTAGGGTCCCTTTGTATCCGATATTAAATATCGGATACAAAACATAATGATTTGAAAAATCAATGCCGCCGCAAATTTGTCGGTGAATCGGCGCAAATCTCGCGGGCTGATCTCCTTTTATCCAATGAATAGTGTCGGTTACACACTGAGGTATGTGTATCCGACATATTTGGTCGGATACAAATCAAAAAAATTACGGATTTGCCCCTCGACTTGACCGATTCGACCGATTTGACACTTTTGAGCAATTACGGATTGGTCCCTGCGAATTTTGGTTTAGTCCCTGAGATTTTTAGCAACTTTTGGATATTTAGGATTTAGTCCCTGAGATATTTTTCTGCGTTGGCTGCCACGTGTTCAGTTCCTACGCCACGTGTGCAGTTTCCTGTTTTGTTGCTCGGAAACTTCGACAGCTCATATCTCCTTCATCTGAACTCCGATTTGAGCAAACTCAATTGCGTTAGACTCGTATCGGAGCCCTCTATCCAATGACATAGGGCTAAGCACTTGGCACGGGGTTCGAGAAAAAGTCAACTTTAGGCTCCCCTTTAAGTTTGACCGGTCTGCAGAACCTTCATCCAGACTCTGATTCCAGCAAACTCAGTTGCGTTGGACTCGTGTCAGGATGCTCTATCCCTTGAGATAAAGCAAGGTGGTCAATTATCACTGGATCAAAAATTCAAATTTTCACCCCTTAGGGTTTGACTTTTTAGCCAGGTTTTGCATTTCCGGTTTTTACGGGAGCGCAAAAATGAGGTGCTTACACTTGCCACGTATGCAGCTTTTTGCCACGTGTGCAGTTTGCCGGTTTTGCTACTCGGAAACTTTGACAGCTCATATCTTCTTCACCCGGACTCCGATTCCAGTAAACTTAGTTGCGTTAGAACCGTATCGGAGCCCTCTATCCAATGGCATGGAGGTAAGCACCTGGATCGGGGTTCAGCAGAAAGTCAACTTTCAGCTCCCCCTCAAGTTTGACTGACTTGCATAACCTTCATCCGGACTCCGATTCCTGCAAATTCAGTTGCGTTGGAACCATGTCAGGATTCTCTATCCATTGAGATAAAGCGAGGTAGCCAATTATCACTTGCTAAAAAAGTCAATATTTGTCCCCTCAGGGTTTGACTTTTCCGTTAGGTTTTCTTTTTCAGCACTTCCAGGGGTGCAAAAATAAGGTTCTTACACTAGACCCTCGCATACCACGGCAAGAAACCAGTGGCGCTATAGGAATCCAGATTCCTGGGGGGATGTTTTACCTCGCTTTCCCTGGCAAGCCAAGGGCGCATGAGGCTAATACCAACCCAAAATTTGTTTATACGATAACGAAAGGTGGCTGCTAGAGAGATCTAGGTTTTGGTAATCATTCAATCGGATGTGTGCATGGGAAGGTAATCATTCCCTCGCGCGTGTCACCCCACACAATTTATATCAAAGCATGTAAAGAAATCCCATGTGCGTGAGTGCACATGTGTGCATGGGAAGGAATTGTCACTGTTTGATATAGTAAAGTGATGAATTAGTACACAAAACAATGTTCTGGGAGAGTTCCCAGGTAATTGGAGGGGTCACAGTGGTCCCACTTAAAAACCAATTTCCTTAGGCAATTATCTCGTCCTTTATGACAGAACACCCCAGAATATGTTTTTGCGTATATTCAACACTTACTAAGTAAGGCGGCAAATCTTCTTTGACCCATTTGTGCAAGTGTGTGCATATGTACAAAAAGATTGTGCGTGTATGTGCAAGTGTGTGCACATGTGCAAAGAATAAACCCATTATAATCCAACTAATCAAACCGAGTTAGGTCAGTCCCCAGTGGAGTCGCCAAGCTGTGCGCACCTCGGGCGCGCGAAAAAACGTGTAACACGTTTTTTCAGCGTGCCCAAGGTGCGCACACTAATCAATCCAATATTTTCCACAAGTCAAATCGAAACCGATGCAAAGGCCATTGCCAAACATTGATGTAAAGGGTATTTTTGGGATTTTAAAAATACTGAGTTTAAGGTTGGTATATAAATATTGATGTAACCCTACTTGACGTTTTTTCATTGTGGAAAATTTTGCCGTACACAGTGGACGTAGGCACATTGCCGAACCACTTAAATTTGCGTGTTCTTCTTCTTCTTCTTCTCTCTATTTTTCTTTACTATTTAGATTGCATGATTTTCAATAGTGGGAGAGCAACCGTGCTTCCAAGAAACATGGAAGGACCAGCAAAATCAATCCAAATTGCAATAAAAACCATATAGTACGAACAAAACAAAAAATTGACTTATTATAGTATAACGTGCTCAAAATCTTTTCTAAAATTCCGAAAATCATTTTACTAGTGAAAAGAAGATCCACATCTTATTGACAATTGAGTTGAAATTCTATAAAAATTCGTTTGCAATTGAAAACATGGCCAAATTGGTCAACGCTAAAAATCTGCAATTTGCCACTCGAGCTGAGGTCGGGTAGGGAGAGTAAATCCGAAGTTTGAACTCGGGTCGAGCGAAGGGGTCGGGCATGAGCTGGCAGCGCTCAAGCTAGGGTCGTGAGCCGAGGGAAAAGGCTAAAAGTTTGTTTTTCTGGGGTTTTCCTGCAAGTCTGATTTTCCACTTTGGTCTGCTTAAAACATGATCGAACCTCTCGTAAAAAACCATAAAATCATACCCAAATGATCACAACTCATCCGAACTTGAAGATCATAATAAACAGAAGATTAAACATCCGATAATAAGAGATTTCCGCCGTAAAATACATACAAAAGCATGTTTTAAAACCATTATAACATTTCGAAACCTTCCAAATGATCAAAATCAGTATGAAACCACCAATGGCTTAACGCTTAACCCAAAACATATGCAAGTATAATTTGAGGTTTTCAAGGGTTGCTACTTTCCTTCGATTGCAAAACAATCCGCAAAGCCTCTCCCAAACGATCACAGCAACTCCTAGAAATCGGGATCTCTCAGAAACTAATGCTCCAAATATTTTTCACAAATCTGAGCGTCGGGTTTGTGTTTTTTTCCCTCTAAGTCGACTACTCCCCAACGAAATCAGCAATACAGTCCGAGAAAAGTAGCAATTAGAAACTCTTTTATAATATAACCCTGATCTCATGTACCTCACCTCCAGTGTGCTCATATACATCATCCAATAAGATTTAAGATAAGTTACTTAAATACAATTACCTTTGATAAAATAATTTCCAGCCATCTTATCACCACCTATTTAAAACAAACTTGGATTAATGCACGCATCCCAAGAACTAACCAATTTAATTTAATTAATTAAAATAGTTAAGGAAAAATCAGGGTGTTACAAAAGTTACCACGACGGCTGTGCCATGTGTTCATTTGAAGGTAAATTTTGATTTTTAGAAGTCTTTTTTGGAGCACCGTTGCGTTGATTTTAATTATTTTGGCTTCGTGAAAGGCGACAGGCATTGATTTCGTTTGCGCTAAGGAATTAAGGGTAGTGTTTTCTCATTAAGATTATTATTACTAGTGATCATTTACGTCCTGTTTAGTGTTTTCTTACAGCGACAATGAGAATTCGAATTTGAAGAAAACCGGACGGCAAATTATACATTGGGAAGATTCATTTATTTATATATCGAAAATAAATTGCAACTTTAGTACATTAAAAATTTAGAATTGAGTAATCTTTCTGAAATTCCCACACCAATATACTCTCATCGACATCAACCATGGAAGCCAAATTTCATGAAGTTATTTAGTCCCATATCATGGCCACGGCTAGCTACAACTCCAACGCCAGCAAGTACAGCGAGGACCTTGAAGAACGGAAAAGTAGAAGAAGACCCCACAAGTAATGCCCACGGAAATAGCATATATCCAATCAGCAACTGCTCATTGTGTTGTGGCATCAATGGCTATCCCTATCCTTACTCCAATGGTACTTGAAATAGCTAAAGCTAAAGAATAGGCATTGGTTACTAACAACGGTGAGAACGTGTTTTCCCACTAACAACGGTAACAACGGTGATAACAGTTCACAATTCCATTCAAGTAATACTTATCATTTTAAAGTTTAAACCAACTCTAAAAATAGACAAAATCAGCAGTTTTAAGATAAAATATAAAGAACCAATTCTAACCTGCCTCTTAAATATAGACATATATAGGTACCGACCAAATAACCGTATCCCCTCATAGACTAGATAAGATCGACCATGTGACCAACTTAATTTGGAAATTACCTCCGAATTTAGAGCCCTTGAGTTTAGGCTCCCTGGTCCTATAAAACCCATCAGCTCGTTTCATTCTAAGCACAAAAGTACTCAAATCACCATGGCTTCCCTTTCACTATTGTCCTCCCTTCTGCTCCTCCTCTCTATGCACTCCGGTGCGCAAGCCGAAACTAAAATCTGCAACCCTGATGCATTCCGGGTGATGGGAACCAATATGAATACATTACCCTTCTGTGACACCAAATTGCCATACAATGTCCGAGCCAAGGACTTGGTGGACCGAATGAAACTTCAAGAGAAGGTTGCACAGCTCGGAAACCAAGCTGAAGGCGTGAAGCAATTGAACCTCCCCGGTTATCAGTGGTGGTCAGAGGCTCTTCATGGAGTGTCTGATGTCGGACCTGGCACCCGTTTCGACAATAATGTGCCCGCCGCAACCACCTTTCCTACAGTGATCCTCTCCTCAGCCTCATTCAATGAGACATTGTGGAAAACAATAGGCCAGGTATAATAAAAATGTAGCTCAAAACACACACTAGGACTTAAACATTGCACAAGTACATATACCAGCAGTTACTCATCTCTAGCCATTTTTAAAGCTGTGAATTGCATCATATTCTAATAGACCTTTCATTATCTTTTGGGTCCTCATTTTGTTTTGGAGCAGGCTGTATCGGACGAGGCTCGAGCAATGCACAATTTGGGGTTAGCAGGATTAACATTTTGGAGCCCAACCATTAATGTAGTTAGGGATCCAAGGTGGGGAAGGATTACAGAAACGCCGGGGGAGGACCCATTCCTTGTTGGGCGATACGCAGCTAACTATGTTAGGGGTTTACAGGACGTGCCAGGCTTTGAGAAGACTAAAGATCTCAATACAAGGCCACTTAAGGTTGCAGCTTGTTGCAAGCACTATGCAGCTTATGATGTTGATAATTGGAAGGGAATCGATCGTTATCATTTCGACGCCAAGGTGACTGAAAGAGATATGGCCGAGACCTTTGTGTATCCATTTGAGATGTGTGTGAGAGAAGGCGACGTAGCCAGTGTTATGTGTTCATACAACCGAGTGAATGGCATACCAACATGTGCAGATCCAAGGCTATTGAATCAGACAATCAGAGGACGATGGAACCTTCACGGGTAAGTCTATTGCAAGTACAATGTACCGGCAAAAACTGGTTTTGATCCCCTTTGTTATACTTAATTTACATCAAATTAATGAATGACAATATTAATGCAGGTACATCGTCGCCGATTGTGACTCCATCCAAGTCATGGTAGAAGGACACAAGTACCTCAACGACACGCCAGCAGAGGCGGTTGCACAAACATTGAACGCCGGTAAGTTCAATACGTTTGGTGTACGTAGTAGTAGAACATTTACCTTCCCACCGTTGCAACAACGTTTAGCTTATAATTGTATCCCCTTCTTCCCGTTTTCTGATAATCAGGACTTGATCTGGACTGTGGTAAGTACTATCCCGACCACGCCACGGCAGCAGTGAAGGAAGGGAAAGTGACCGAGACAGAGATTGATAGTTCATTGAAGAATCTATACATTGTCTTGATGAGGCTTGGGTGGTTCGATGGCAACCCCGGCGGATTCTCCGGACTTGGAAAGAATGACATATGCTCTTCACCACACCTAGAGTTGGCGGCCGAAGCTGCAAGAGAAAGCATTGTCTTGCTCAAGAATGACAAAGACATCTTACCATTGAATTTCAATGGTAAACGGCCTAAGTTTGCCGTTGTCGGACCGCATGGCAATGCCACCAGAGCTATGCTTGGGAGTTATACAAGTAAGTTCATGTTGGTAGATATATTTCATCCATTTGGACATCTAATTAGAACAAGAATACAAATAAAGATAAATACACACAATTCTTCAAGTCTATGTAAATTTTTGTCCTCATTTCCAACTGGATATATTGGTTTTCATCTTCCCCAGTCAGGAGCGGTCTTGCCTGCCGCTATTCAACCCCAGTAGGAGCTCTTAGGGAGTTTGGAGATGTGGTGTATGCACCCGGGTGCCTCGATGTGAAGTGTCAAACAAATAATAATTTCGGCCAAGCAATCCAGGCCACTGTTGGAGTGGATGCAACATTTGTGTTCGCCGGATTAGACCGCACAGTAGAGGATGAGAGCTTAGACAGGGTCGACCTCAACTTCCCTGGGTTTCAACAATCACTCATCACTCAAATCGCTAATGCATCCACCAGCCCTGTGATTCTTGTGATTCTCTCCGCCGGAGGCATTGACATCTCATTTGCCAAGGACAATCCTAAGATCTCAGCCATCCTTTGGGCCGGCTATCCTGGTGCTGAAGGTGGTGGCGCAATCGCTGATGTCATCTTCGGAAAGTATAGCCCAGGTGGTCGGCTTCCGATTACATGGTACCCGGCCGATTATGTGAACAAGCTTCCAATGACATCGATGCAACTCAGACCAGATCCTAAAGCGGGCTACCCTGGAAGGACCTACAGGTTCTATAATGGATCGACCGTCTACCCATTTGGGTATGGATTGAGTTACACCACCTTCACATACACCATTAAGTCTGCACCAAAACTTGTTACATTCAATCTAGGGAAACTCCAAAAATGCAAACAAATAACAATGCTTGACGAGAGCCAGCCAGATTGCCCAGCCATTACAGTGCACGATTCAAGCTGCAGGGAAGTGGTGAAAGTTGCAGTAGAAGTGAGAAACACAGGAAAGAGAGATGGGGCGAATGCAGTGCTTCTGTACTCAGTCCCACCATCTAATGTCGCAGATGGACCGATCAAGCGGCTCATCGGTTTCAACCGAGTGTTCTTGAGGGCCGGACAAGCTCAAGTGGTGAAATTCAGACTAAATGCTTGCAAGAGCTTTAGCATTATTGACGCGGATGCTTACGAACTGTTACCTTCTGGAGAGCACTCGATCATCGTAGGAGATGGAAACAATCCAGCTTCTGCCCAGATATCTTTCAGATTTCAATAGTACAAGGTAATGAGGTTCCACATTAATGATGAATCGGTGGCAATTGCCAGTATGTAATCCAAAGCTTTTTTGTGGATAAAGCATGTCTTTCTTTTTAATTTTTAAATGAATATTTGCATTCACTGCCCAAAAAATGAAAAAGTGGCCAGAAACAGCCGATAAAAAGTGGAAAATCGTCGGTAACTTAGGTAATGGCGCTTTGTCTAAACGCCATTAACTCCAGTGTTGCAATTAAAATTAATAACTATCATGAACACTTAAGGCTCTGTTTGCTTTGATATAAAATCTAATGCAAAAAATTTTTTCAGGGTAAAATGGGGTTTTCCAAGTGTTTGTTTCCATGTAAAACACAACGTTGTGTAAAACTGTTTTCCTAAAAATTAGCTATTTTCTGGAAAATGACATACCTTTGAATAACCCGTGTGCTTATACGCAATTGGGTGTTGTCCTTTGCGCAACACAAGGAGATCAGAAACCTACTACCCATATGGGGAAAACCAGATGAAGAAAGTCAGACCCAGATGGGATTTCTACTGGTAATTAGTCTTCGTTTCTATCCTTTTGGAGATGGTGGCATGACAGAAAAGCACATCTTTATTAATTTGTAGAAGCTCAAATCCCATATCTCTATCCATGCTCATGATACTCCAAAAGATGGGATCAAGTTGTGTTTTCAGTAAGTAGGATTGAAAGCTTTTAAAGACCTTGTTGCAAAAAATCATTGCTGGATTTGGACATAGCGTTTAGCTTTCGTTTATTTTAAATATCAATTCAGGATTGTTCTTCTTTATCTGCCTTTTGAAATTATTAGGAGGACTTACAAACAGCATGGAGGAAGGAATGTGTATATATCAACTTATTTCAGATTTGGTAATCCTTGGCTTTTGTTCATAGTCTTATTAGAAAAAGAAAAAGGGTCTCTCTACTCATAAGCTTGTCGAATTTTTAAGGAGATAGAAGCAACTCCATTAAAGAGGATCAGACAAAGTATTCTTCTCAGTGGTACAAATTGGCCCTTCAAAAGCGTAGCTGCTTTGTCACTGATTATTTTCGTTTATTATTTTTCTTGTTCCAAACATAGGAAAATGAAAAGAAATCTCATTTTCAAGTCTATTGTCCAATGTCTATCCAAACATAAGAAAATGAAAACTTTGATTTTCCTGAAAACATTTTCTAATGTCAAATGTTTTCCATAGAAAAGCATTTTACATCAAAACAAATGGAGCCGAATCAAAATGTTTCTAGTGAACCATATGTAACGCCCCAAATCCAGGTTTATTTAAAAACAATAACCCGAACCTAATACGTTAGAATAATGGCCCAAAACAACTAATTCCAAGCTTAAACAATTTCAATAATTATAATCAAAGTGCGGAATTTAAAGACATTTCCTCAAAGAAGCGCGGAATAATAAAACAATAATCATCCAATATTAAACCATCAATCAAAGTCTGGTTTCAGGTCAACTAAAATAAATGAATCAGCATCAACCAAAGTCATCTAAATAAATAATTCAAATATCTCTCAAACCACTAAATCAAAACTCAATGTATTCTCCCTAGACCTACACAGTAATAAAATAGTTGTCTTCCTGATAGTCAATATAATCCCCTATAGTGTCTACCCCTGCGACGTCCTCTCCAGGAATATCTGAAAACAAAACCGATAAAACGATAACGTGAAAAACAACATCTAAGTAAGCAGTTTTGCAAATGGTTGGTAATAATAAAATATGCAACGTTTAATCAGGTTAGTCACAAAACAAAAATACAGAATAATAATAATTAAATGAAACTTTAACAAACAAAAGCAATTCAACCTCATGGGACTCATGAAATAGAAAACCAGAGAAAGAGAGTAGACATATGCCGATATGCTACCCAACCAAATTACAGGTGGACCAGACGGGCTATTCGACACCCAGCAGAAGAACCCAACCGACAACCGGAATGAGTTAGCATGTACGGTCCAACCTATCTAGGAATGGGTAACATAGCAACCGACCTATCCAGAAGCGGTACCATCCTCGAGATGATGGAATGCCTATGACACAGAATTCAAACCACATTAGAAGACTTTTCATTTACTAGCTATTCTATGGATCCATGCAATTGCTAAACCCACTCAACGGTGGAAAACCAAACCAAGGAATTGACATATTTCCCAATAACACCTGCACACGTGGAAACACAACTGTGTCAATAACGAAACCCGCAACGGTGGAATAAACAAACCAGGCAACTGCCTTGTCAAAACTGTGACCCAAAATCCCACACAAGTGGCACCAAGTCATATGTCCAAACTCCATATTTCAACTGCAACTATGTCCCGGATGTGTATCGAATCCTTCGATGTACAAAATACACTCAAATAACCCAAATACAGGTGTATGAATTCTTAAAATCAAGTTTTGTTAAAAAAGAGAATTGTTTGGAACAATGGTTCTAAGTTAAAAAGCCTCTTTGGTAAAATATACCCAAAATCTTTATAAAAAATAATTTTAAACATCTATTAATGCAAACTATCTCTAAACACTCTAAAATTAATGGTACATAGATTTAAATTGAATAAAAACAATTTCATGGTGAAAAACTAGGCTAGTTGGGAGCTTTAGAAAAATCTGACAAATAGTCACTCGAGCAACAATTGGGCGCTCGAGCGGGCTTTGTAAATCAAGTGATTTCAGGGTTGGTCGCTCGAGAGGTCGCTTAAGCGACGCTTCGGGCGTTCGTTGTTCTGAGTTTTGATCACTTTTGGGTTTCTGAAAATTAAAAAGCACAGGTGGGGCACCTTTGATATCACTCAAGCAGTATCGAGCGCCCCTGAACTGCTCTCGAGACCCATATGGGCGCTCGAGCGGCAGTTCGAGCGACTTGTCGCAAAACACACATTCTAAATTTTTTCGAAAAGTTGCGTAAATCATTCAAAAATCGAAAACTTAAATTCTATAGCATCAAATCCATACCAAACCATTCAGGAATACATTATAAACATGTTAAAACAAATTTTGAGCAATTAAACCACAATATAATACACAAACGAACAATCAAACATGAGATTAATCACTATCCTCAAATAAACACGAAAATCTGTTTATGAAAATTTAAAAGGTACTACTCACCTCATTTTGGGGCTTAAGTCTTCTCTAAAAGCAATGCAAAATCACCCCAAAGAATGTCCAAACGAAACCAGATCTCCTTTATCTTGTCTAGATCAAACAACTCACTTTAAGAACTCATGATCATGTTTAAACTCACAAAAACAGAAACTTTCTTCTAGCTTATTTCTTACCTGAAATCCTAGATGAAAATCCTCTCCTTCTCCTTCTAAAAGTTTGCTCCAAAGGTTGCTTAGGATTAGGGTTTAATCACACCAAAGATGAGAAGAAGAATAGAGTAGAAGGTTGGTATGGGCGGCTGTTCACTTGGTTTTGGATGTGAACAATCACTTGCATGCTTAGGTTATTTTAATAATTCTCTTCCTTTTACTAAAATGCCCCCTTCATTAAACCACTCACTCATGCCAAACAACCTTCAAGCTAAACCAATTCTGTGTCAAACTCCACTCTCTGGGGTTCGACTGCCTCCTCTGTTTATTCATATTATTTTTATTCCTATCACTTACTTAAACGGATCACATCAATAACAAAATTATTATATTAAAATTATGCTTAACCTTAAATTATGAACTCACCTTAGATGGGTTCCCCAATTTCCTCTGGGTCAACTTGGATTTCTCCGGTTTGAACCAATGTCTCATCTCCTGCAGTATTAATAACTTGATCAGTTTATTTAATAATTGGTATTATTTTATTTATAAAATCTGGGATTTTACACCATACTTGTTAATATTTGGTTTAAAGACAAATTCAAAATCAATAGTTGCTTACTAGCTACTAGCTAGTGATTTAAATAATCTCCAACTTTAAATCATCTGTACATGTGTAATTCGTCAAAATAAATATAATGCACCATATGAACAGCATCCAAAAATAAATACTTACTGTAATTTGTCAGGATTTATATAAAGTGAAAGACTAAAAATGTGTGGTTAATCTAAATGATTGATTTCCACATATAAAAGCAGTCATTCTAAGCACTTTAGATGTAAAATCCCAGATTTTTAGTAATTAAGTAATTAAATAAAATAAATATATATAAATTGAAATGTTATTATTTTATTGCAGAGAATGAGATTTTTTATCAACCCGGAGAATTGCAAGGTGAATCGAGAATTTGGAGAATTAAATTCCAGATGAGATTACATTTTGGTATTATTATTATTATTGTTATTGTTAATTTCTTTAGAATATTCATTAAGCTTTATAAAGATAAAATAATATCAACCATGTTTAAGGCTTGGTCGAACCCAAGCATATTAGCATGTAGACGGCTAGGTGATTGGGATTTAATCTCATAGCTTAAGAGGAAATCTATATAAGGAAGGAGATATTAGGATAAATACTTTTGCTTGGTCGAAATCTAAGAAAAAAATTTAGAAAGTGTTATTGTTGATGGAAAGAGTAGAAAAGGGAGAAAGGTGTGGCTGCAGACTTCTCTTCTCCATTGGGGTTTCTCAAGAGTGTTGACCCTTTTACTGTTTGGTCAATCATATCAAATAGATAAGAGGGAGAGATATTTCGTTTCGATGTGAGGTATGTAAAATGTATAAACTCATGGTTTATATTTTGTATGCATAGTTTAGTTTATTGAAAGGTTCTAAGATTATATTCGTATTGATCTAGAAAAGATAAAGTTGTTGTTTTCGTTGGGATTGCAAGAGGGTGATATTTGGTCTTTCGGTGGAGATTTGAATTGAGAAGCAAGTTAAGTAGCCCCTTACAACTTGAATAAAATCAGAATTTCGGATTTCACCGAATACATGTTTATACATATAGTTTTATTGGATTTTAGTTGATAAGCATGGTGTTTCAATGGTTTGATGATTTTAGATTGATTTGTTATGTTTGGAAGATGTTATTGGATGTATTAGAACTGGTTTGAAGTGTTGAGAGCATGATCTATAGCTTTAGTTTGAAATTTCCGAAAGTTTAGAAAATCTGGAATTTTAGAGAATTTGTATGGCCGCCAGAGATTTTTCTTGAGCACCAAATCAAGCGCCCTTTTGTATGTTAAGGCCACTTGATACAAATCGAACTTCCAATTAGGTGTCCCACTTGTGTGTAAATTTCAATTTTTAAAACCTGAGAGTAATGTTTGTTCATTTGTTCTTGCACTCGAGGTGGAGCTCAAACACCATATATAGCGCTCAAATGTTCTTAAACCTAGACTTCATCACCAATTTGTCACTTGAGCACGACAGCAAGCACCCTTTTCTTTGATTTACCTGCTATTGACGCTTGACTTGACGCCCTACCTAGTTTAACGCCCCGGATCCAGGTTTATTTAAACACATAAACCCAAATCTAGTTTGTTAGGGAAAATGGCCCAAAACAACTATTCTAGATTAAACAATTTCATTTATTATATCAGAGTGGGGAAATAAAAACATCTTTCAATAAGCACGGAATTAAACCACCAAAATATCCATTAATATATCATCTATAAAGTCTGGAAAGGTTCAACTAAATAAAATTAATAACATCCACCAAGGGTGTAGAATACAGATACTAATAATCCTTCAAATGACATCAAAATCCTCAAATAAAATACTAAAGTTAATTCCTAAGAAAATAAATCTAAATATCTCTCCATGTCCTCTTGGACCTACACAGGAATGAAACAGTCTTCTTCCTGGTAATCACAATAATCCCTCGGAGTCTCTACCCCAGCAACGTCCCCTCTAGGAATATCTGAAAACAAAACCGATAAAACAATAATGTGAGAAACAACATCTCAATAAGTAGACATGCAAATAGTTGACCACAATTTGTCCACCTCATGGGACTCATGAAATAGTATACCAAAAAAAGATAGTAGACATGTGCCAATATACTACCTAACCGAATTACGATGGAATAGCTACCTTGCAGTCTAGCTATTCAATACCAACGGAAGAACCCAACAATGAGTTAGCATGTACGGCCCAACCAATCCATGAGTGGTAACGTAGCGACCGACCAATTCTGGAGCGTTACCATCCTCGAGATGATGGAATGCCTCAAACATAGAATTAAAATCCCTCTAATACACATTTCACTTACTAGCTATTCTATGGATCCATATAACTGCTATGCCCACTCAACAGTGAGAAAAACCAACTAGGGTAATGGACATACTTCTCAATAACACCCACCAAATATAGAACCATATCTGTATAACCAAATCCACCCATGTGGGAAACAATAAATCAGGCACCAGCCTTGTCACACAAATGACCCAAAACCAAAACAGAATGCACCAAGTCATATGTCCAAAACTCTAGGTTTCAACGGGCCAATATGTCCCGAATGTGTATCGACTCCATCGATGCATAAAATACCTTCATATCACCCAAATACAGGTTTATGACCTCACAAAACCAACCTTAGTTAAAAGTAAAATCTTTCAGAACAATGGAATCAAGTAAAAGGGCCTCTTTAGAAACATCTACCCAAAATCTTTATAAAATTGAATTTTAAACATCCGTTAGTGCAAACAATTCCCAAATACTCCAATCTTCATGGTACATAGGTTAAATTTTGATAAAAACACTTTCGTGGTGAAAAACTAGGTTGAGAAGTAAATCCCAAAATCTGACAGACGGGTCACTCGAGCGGCTAAGGGCTCTCGATCAGCCTTACAAAATAGGTTTTTTCAGGGGAGGTCGCTCGATAGGTCGCTCGAGCGACTGTTCTAGCGTTAGTTCAATCTGGTTAAAATTTCTCTCGGGTTTTGAATATACACATAGGGCGCTCGAGCGACTGCTCAAGCGGCCCGATACATGAAAAATCCATAACTTTGCAAAATTCAACAAAAATTCCACAACTCAATATTCAATGCATCAAAACCATTCTAAATCATTTTAAAACACTTTATAAACATGCTAGAACAATTCCCAACAATTAAATCATCATAAATGTCAAAAACAACGCATCAAATCACTGAATAACCATGTATATCGTCTAAACACGAATTGTATTTTTATATAAGCATCAAGGGACTACTTACCTGATTTTAGGAACTTACATCTTCTCTAAAAGCAATGAAATATCACCACAAATATGCTCGAACAATCTCACAAGTCTTGATCTCGTCTGGGTTAAGAAAAATCATGTTTTTAGAATCTAACAACACATCTATCTCTCCAAAAACAAAGCTTTCTCTCGACTTGCTCTTACCTGAGCTTAACTATGCAAAAATCTTCTTCGTCCTTCTCTAAAACTTCACCAGTAAGTGTTTGAATATTAGGGGGTTTGATCACAAAGAAGCAACGAGAAGAATAGAGGGAAAGAGATGGAACGTGCGGCTGCTGGTTTCTATATTGTGTTTTAAACTCAACGTGAATCACTCCATGCACTAGTAGGTTTGTTTATTATTTAATTCCTTTTACTATATTATCCTCTTCACTAAACCAACACAATCAAACCATAAAGTCTCAACCCAACTAAACCCTTGGGTCAACCCACTCTCTTTGGGTTCGACCAACTCGTTTATTCTCCTTGTTTATTTCTCACTTTATTCTTACTAATATAAACCATAGCAGCAATAATTATTATATTAAAATAATACCTAGTCCATAATCATGAACTCACCTTATATAGGCTCTCCTATCATCTCCGATTCATCTTGAACTCCTCCGGGTTGAACCAAAATCTCATATCTTGCATGTTATTAACCAATTAGTCTATTGATTTATTTATTACTAAAATCTGGGATTTTACACCTAGGCTCGACGGCCAGTTCCTAAAATTTCAAAAGATTGACTAAAGTTTAGTTTTTTATTCTAAAATGATTTTTGAGTGATTCCAACTCATGTATCAACTAGATTAGGATATTTTGGGAGTGTTTACATTGGCCAAAACTTTATTTAGATTCTTTTAAGAATTTTGGGTACTTTTTGCTAAAAATGCATGAGTTTGGATTTTTTCTAAACATGTTGATTTCTTTTAATTTGGAATGTATTTATTGTTTTCAACACTTGGATTTGAACTATTTGGGCATGATTTGTGTTTCATAAAGGTTTAAACAGAATTTGAACTTAATTTGAGAATTTTGGCCATGTTTTAGTTTATGGTTTAAAGAGATGAAATTTACAATTATCTTGTTCTTGAGATGTATGTGTCACTGCGTATGCGAGTGTAATGCCCCAGATCCAAGTTACTTAGTGAAACCGTAACTTATCTCCAAAGGGTTAATTAATCCACAAGATCTATATATCAGAGTGAAGAAAAATATGAATAAAGTAATAAACTACGTAATCAGAGTCATCTATATTCCCAAACACAATATAAAATACCATATCTCAAGTCTAAACTCACATGATCCAAACATCTACCCTCTGGTGTCAACCTCTCCAAGACCTGAAAACAAGACAAAACTGAATGAGATACAAATATCCCAGCAAGTATCACATGAATGCTTAAATACATTTTATTCAGTTCTAAATCATAGATTAGTTATAAAACATATAACAGTGACAATAACACGAATATCCAACCGTAATCCAACAATCAATATGAGATAAGCTCGTATAATCCATCATGTAAATCAAATATGTTGTATCGAATCAAAAATCATTAAGTCACAGTAGGACTGTAACGCCCTGGATCCGAGTTACATAGAAAAAACCATAACTCATCTCCAGAGGTTAATATGTAACACAGGATCGCAATATCAGAGTGAAGGAAAAACATGAATGAACAATAACTAAAAATCATAGTACGCTAAACAAATCCCAAATTGAAATAAACTCATGTGACCAAGCCACTACCCGAAGTATCTTCCTCTCCAAGAGCAGATGAAAACAAAACAAAAACAAACAGAATAAGATACGAATATCTCAGTGAGCAGCACATGCATGCAGAAATACATTTAGTTCAGTTCTAAAACATGCCACAATAAAAGCATACCCGGTGATGATAATATGCATAGTTTGAATAATCCGACTAAACTTCAACAATCCAATATATATATCAGTGCAGAAATCCATCATATAAATCAAACAATAACATTCGTCTCAAATCACGAAGATAGCGATAAAATAATGAGTAACTGACAACAACATAGCGAATAATCATAAATACCAACAAACCAGCGGATAAAACATCTTGTGACAACTAAAGTCAAACCCAACATTGGTCAATGTCATGTAGTTGCTTACATTGGTTAATTGACATGCCAAGGCGACATCCACCCCTTTATGTACACAATTCGGGCCTACTCAGGGTTTCAGACACTCTGAAATGACGGCCTACTCAGGGTTTCGTCATCCAATGCCAGCCTACTCATCAGGTTTTGGCATTGACAACCAGGCCTACTCAGGGTTTCTGGCTGTTCTACACCGGCAGTGGCAACCCTCAAAGCCATGCAATTACACCAACGAAGTAAAAACATTACATTACTAAGCTTAGACTCTGGATCCAGGACAAGCTAAACCAGCAGTAAGTATAAAACTAGCAATTCAACCCAAGGTGTTTTCCATCATGTAAAACTGACACATATAGATCAACATGTTCAAGTGCATAACATGGGTCACTCAGGACCAGCTTACTCCCTCATGGAGTCCTCAAAGTAAATTCTCAAATAATTTTCCAGAACAGAATAAGAGATAATTCTAAACCGGCCACCGATATAAAACAACATTCAAGTAAATCATTCCTGAAGTGCACCGTGCATTCAAAGGTGAACTAGCATAATAGTGTAGATGAATTTCAGCAAAACAAATATGGTTTCAAAATTGACCTTTCAGAAGAAAGCACATTATACAGAAATGATTACAGCATCCAAACTTCGATTAAACATAAATCAACAAAACAACTCATATTCTCAATTTCGCTTTCATAATCCAAATCAATCAAAACGAATGTTATAAAAACCTCAAAACACATTTTGGATGAGTGGGATAGTCTTAGGATCCCCTATAAGGTCTCCATACCAAAAAACAATCAATTCTGAGACAAAAAGTTTTGGACCTCAAAATATTCTAAGTCTGGTTAAAAACGTTGACTTTTTGGTGTATAATTTTTCTAGGCAAATCTACAAGGCATTTCGAGCTCAAATTTTGGTTGTAGTCTATTGAAGGGTAAACACATCTCCTAGAATTTTATGGGCTTCAGAATCACTCATCTGTGTATCAAACCCAAAATGGGATTTTTGATAAAAATCGGGAAAACTAAAAATTTAGGCATGAACTGGAAAGTTGACTTTTTATTAGCTGGGAATTGGACCTTGGAAGTATTTTTATTAGTTCCAAATGGGGGGTAAAACCTTATTTACATTTAAAGACTTAAGTAAATGGAACAATAAATACAAAGGACATTTACTTAAATGTCTTTCATGTAATAAGGTTTCAACAATTAAAACTCATTTGATCCATCTACACCTAGGTTTATACAAATTCATAAATTAATGAGCATCCTAAAATTTCGATAACACTAAGTTAGTTCCCATAGATTAGTTTTTATGAGGTAAAACCATCAAATTCTGGTTATATACAATTAGCCGCACATTAAGTGAAAATTTGGTAGGTGCGCTGACCTCGTACTCCTTGGCGCTAGGTCGGCGCCAACTCGGCGGACCCTACAAATCATATGCGCTAGGCTGCTGCCAAGGAGAAATAGGTTGGCGGAAGCTCCCCTATTTCCCGATAAATTTTTCTACTCTCTGTTAATGCAATATACCTATGACTGTCCTACTTTTACACCTCTACAGCAATTTTTCCATGATCCTATCACCTTCAATAGACAATTAAACTTGATTCGAAATTAATCCTAACACTTAACAGGATACGACTCCAAAATTTCTTTGAAAACCAAATCCGAACTAAGATATTTCCACAATCATGTTTTTCGGCTAATCTCAAAAGTCGAAAACCATAACACAAATTAAACGATGCTACTCACCTACTGTGGAATCCCTCTAGCTTAGCAACACAAATCTTCGACTGAACACAACCAGCGGCAATTCCCACCTCCAAATCCTCTTGCCGCTCACTTCTAATTTCCGACTCCTCCGATCTCTTCTGATCGCACAGACAAATCGGCCGAACCTCTGAAATCTCCAGCTGTGACAACCTCCTCCAACCGATTTGAGCGAAAACCCTAGAACCCCAACCCAGCTCCTATTTATAAGCTTCCGATGGCGCTCCAATGCTAAACTCATCTCACAATCCCCTGCGTGCTCGCCTACCGAAACTTCATACATGGCCAACCTCTTAAGCTCGCGATTCGGTGCTTGCCCTGGTACTGGACTACCTATATTAGTCTCTCATTTGCTCACAACAATTTTGTATCCATTATTATTATTAAATTCAAAATTACCCTCGCTCGCTCCACCACCGAACCACCGATCCTACCAATGAAACTCAGTTAACAAAATTTGTTCATTATAATAGTTTCTCCTATATTATTTTCTTTTAAGTATTTTTGTCTAAATAATTTCCTTTTCTCTATTTCTAAGATTTTTTATTAATTAACAAATTAACAACAAAATCTAATATTTTTAATGTGATTAAAAATTCGGGATTTTACAAGGACTCATGAAATAAGATTGCCTTTAACCAGGGTAATATCAATATCCACTATGCCACCTCTCGGCTTATATGCGAAACTGAGTACACGATCATCGTCATTGCGGGAGAACCCAACTAGTATAGCGAAAGGGCATCTTTGAGTACATGGAGGTATAACATCTACCCAAGTACATGGGTATCTCAATCCATCTCTCCAAGTACATGGAGGAAAACCAAATCAAAAATCAAATCTCAATCTCCGGGAATAATTCATAATAGTTGAAAACAATGCACGTTTTCCCACATGATCAAATTATTCCAAAACAACCCAAGATGGAGCTCAAAACATGATTAAATACAATGATTACAAAAAAGGAAATCCTTAAAATCTTTACAATCTAGTGTAGCATCCCAAAACACAATTTTAACCTCAAACTAAACTAATTTAATGGAATAGGTGGCCAATTATTTGCTAGAATCCCAATTATGCAATGTGCCTTTGGAAATATCTTAGAAATGATCTCAAGGAAGTGTTACAAGTGGTGGAATCAAAATAAACTCAATCTACTGTGATTTGGAATCAAAAGTCTCTCAAGAACCTAGTTTAGTAGACTGTGCCCAAACTCTTTGTTAAATTGAATTTTAAGATAAACCCAGTATGAAAACTTTCTAAATACCTACATCTTATTTGTATATAGATTGAATTTGATCAAAAATCATTTTATAGCTGAAAAGTACTCAAAAGTGTGAAATTAGTGAAATTTCTATTTGGGCGCTTGACATGGCGCTCGAGCATCCAAATAGACGAAAGAAGAACCAAATATTCAAGAATGGGCACTTGGCATAACACTTGAGCGTCCTGTTGGACACTCGGCTTATTTGAAAAATTAAACTTTCAGGTTCTGAGATTTTTAAGAAAACACAGGCAGGGTGCTAGCGATAGCACTCGAGTGCTATTGCAGGCGCTTGGCCAAAATTCAGGTTCACGACAATTTTCCTAATTTTTTGAGTTTTTGAAAAATTAAACTACCAAAACCTGATTCTATCACTCTAAATTGTTATGATCATTGTACGCACGTGGGAAACGCGGCACGGGGTAATTCGGAGTCGCCACCGCCTGATGGGGTGCAGGCGGACACCTGGGTGCCTAATCTTGCCTATTAGGGCTTTTTGGTCTGCGGCTTGATATTCTAAGTCTGTTCTCGGTTGTGGTTCGGGGAAGTCCATGGACACCCCGGTCCACCCCGTCGGATGACGGGTCCCGTGGGTTCCCTGGTTTGAGTCAGCTTACATTGGTCTCACCTGATTCCTAATCCGATATGCAATTTGGTTAAGTCTAGCGGGACCACCTGAGTGGTGTGGGTCCCTTTAGTTGCTTTTATCTTGATTACTTAGGTGATCTGAGTCTGGTTGGGTGGGCCCCGTTGGAAGGCCCACGGTATCCTTGGTGGGCTTAGTCAAGCCCGTGTACCCTTGTGGACCTCAGTCTAGCCTGAGAGGTCCTTTGGGCTTTGGTTAGTTCAATTGATTTTACTTTAAGTTCAGATTTCAAGATTAAGTGTTTTTCATGTACAAGTGGGCCGGACCGGTTTGTGGGCCCCTAAGGTGGGCCCACATGGTGTCCAAGTATTTTTTATTGGATTTATCTTTTTAATTTTTCCAAAGTGATTTGGACACTGGGCTTGGAGCCCGCAGTCCAAATCTGGGCTTGTAAGCCCCAGTTACCGGAAGTTAGGGTTTGTACCCTTCCTTGGTTCGGTTGGTGGGCTTTGGCGGGCCCGGTAGGCCCTTGCCCTTGGTCTCGGCCAAACCACACAATTCATGCATCAATTTCACATAACAAGGCTCGGGTGGGCCGCATTGGGTTTGGCCCGCCCGGTTCAAATTGTTCATTTTACTTAAGTTATTTTAATGGCATGCTTTGGTGTTTATTGGGCTTGGTGGGCCCCGTTGGAAGGCCCACTGGAAGTCAAGTTGGACCGGGAGTCCAAGTCCCATGTCGGGTTTCCGGGTGACCCAGAAACCCTATTGGTTTATCCGGTTCAGTTCGGAAATATCATTCACATCTAGCAATAATCACACAAAAAAAACAAGATAGACACTCTGTCAGAGAAAAAAACTGGCTCATTGTGCTGGGTCCAAGGGGAGGTACAGTAAAGGGCATTTTTGGAATTTTTCAAAAATATATCAATTCGGCATATTTTAGGGGTAGGCGCCGAGCTCAGGTAGTAGGCGCGAGGTCGGCGCGAAATGGGCGGACCGAAAACCACGAAAAACACAAAAAAATGAGGTGGGCGCGAGCTTCGCGCGAACTCAGCGGATACTCGATGCTCTGTAACTCATTTTTTAAGCTCTGTAACTCATTTTTTAGGCTCTGTAAGCCCTCCCAGGGCTTCGGCCACCCCCCAGAAGACACTTAGACTGGCATTCAAATTAATCTAAACATGCTTCATGCTTTTCAAGAAATAACAGCAAACCCGATATGAACATGGCAGTGGGATCTTTACCTAGCATGCATCCATACGAATCCACACAACCTCGGAACCTAAAAATCCGTGCTTCACCTCAGGAGGATTCAGAGAAGGGAACGAGGAGGGGGTTTACAGGGATACAATGGATCAATTGACATGAGGGAACAAACTCCCTTTTAAAGCATAAAAAAGAGCCCGACCATAGCATTAAGCATGCCCGGATAGTCTGAGGGGGGGGACTCTCTCTCTCAAGCTACCATAAGCTCCCGGTGGGTCTCTTCCTCACTTAGAGACCCTTCATACGTCGAAATAAAACAAGTGCATACTAAGCTACCATGGGAACAGAATCGTGCCCAAGGACAAAAATAAGCTTGGCAAAATTATTAAGAACTTCTCATTTCAACACATGTATATCAGGCATAGTAGATAATGATACCTGAGGATCCTACAACTTGCTTGAGGCGTGTGGGCTTCTCCCTGCAACAAAGCAAGAGCTGGAGCCCCTTCCTTCGTGTTCCAACAGCGACCGGCCTCCGCTAGTTTGTGTGGGAGTGACGAAGAAGCAAGAACAGGGGAGTGTCGGATCAAGGTGGGGAGCTTGGGGAGGCCGAAGCCACTGAGACAGGTAGGGTTCGGGTGGGGAAGGAGCTTGGGCACTGCACCAGAAATTTTTTAAAACCAAAATTTTCCAACCCTTTGCGCGAGATTTCGCGCGATTTATATAGACCAAGAAAAAAGAGGATCCGCCCACCTCAAAAAAAAGGGGCCGCTCACCTGAAAAAAGGTATCCGCTCAGCTTGAGCTGAGCGCATACCCTGCTGCCACGTCCGCGCGAGCGGCACAATGATGAGAAATCATTTAATGCCGCCGCTCGCCGGTCGAAAAATCTAAAAAATTCAGATTTAGTCCCTGACAATTTTTGGTAAAATCAGATATTCTCGGATTTTTACAGATTTAGTCCCTGGGATATTTCGAATGTTCGGATATTTACGGATTTGATCCCCGAGATATTTTCCTGCGCAACTCGCCACGTGTGCAGCTTTTTGCCACGTGCGCAGATTGCCGGTTTTGCTGCTCGGAAATTTCATCAGCTCATATTTTCTTCATCCGGACTCCGATCTGGGCAAACTTAGTTTCATTAGAATCGTATTGGAGCCCTCCATCCCATGACCTAGGGGTAGGCCTCCGGATCGGATTTTAGCAGAAAGTCAACTTTTGGCTCTGCTCAAGTTTGACCGCCCGCAGAACCTTCATCCGGACCCCGATTCCTGCAAACTCAGTTGCGTTGGAACCGTGTCGAGATTCTCTATCCACTGACCTAGGGGTAGGCCTCTGGATCGGATTTTAGCAGAAAGTCAACTTTTGGCTCTGCTCAAGTTTGACCGCCCGCAGAACCTTCATCCGGACCCCGATTCCTGCAAACTCAGTTGCGTTGGAACCGTGTCGAGATTCTCTATCCACTGACCTAGGGGTAGGCCTCTGGATCGGATTTTAGCAGAAAGTCAACTTTTGGCTCTGCTCAAGTTTGACCGCCCGCAGAACCTTCATCCGGACCCCGATTCCTGCAAACTCAGTTGCGTTGGAACCGTGTCGAGATTCTCTATCCAATGACATAAAGCGAGGTGGCCAATTTTCACTTGATCAAAAAGTCAACTTTTCACCCCTTAGGGTTTGACTTTCTGTCCAGGGTTTGTATTTTTGGTTTTTTTGTGGGAGCGCAAAAATGAGGTGCTTACAATCATCTTCTAAATTATTATTCTAACCTTTTCTACTAATTCAAATAACAATTTAGCATAATTAAAGATTAGATCATACTAATTCAACAAAACTAACTAAAAATCCTGAAATTCACGATCAACATTTCATTTTTCAACTCAACAGGTCTGTAATCCAAAAATTCACACATAGATTGAGTTATAAAGGTTCTAATTACCTCAATCAAGCTATAATCCAGCTCCTAAAAGTGATTAGTTCACATATCTGAGTTTATATGATGCAATCTCCTCCAATTCTCTGAAATTTATACCAACATTCCATTCAATCAACTCACTTTGAACATATCTAATTGAGATTGCCTGAATTAATTCTAATTTCAAAATCACAATTTAACTCACCTGAATTCCTCTCTGATATGTTATTTCCTCAAGTTCTTCACTGCTCTATGCAAATCTAACTCCTCCAAATACTCTCTCTCTCTCAATCAACAATCGACCATGAAAAAAAAACTCCTCTTCTTTTTGTTTCTTCTCAGATCTGATCTCCTTCCTCCAATTCTGGAGACTTCCAAACTCTCTGATCCCCATCCTCTTCCAGAAAATTCCAGCTCAACCAAAACAACTGACTAACTACCATCCTATTTATAAACTTGCTCTTGCTGCCCAACTCTTCCTTTAATTTCCTCTTGTGATTTTCTACCATGCCACTTCACCAAGTCCTATGTACACACCTATCCAATTTCATAAAGTAATTCACTTGATCCCATGCTTCTATGCTTTGCCACATTATTAATTAAAAACAACATAATCACATATCTTAATTAATAGATTCTCCTTCATTAAATTTCTGAAAATTTCCCCAAAATAGCTTTATTTCTCATTTCTTGAAATTTCTACAAATAAAATAATTATTAACCATAGAATCCAATTTTAAATTTATATTATATTTAAAATTTATGGATTTTACAGCGAGTGTACTTTTGACATGTATATCTCCACGTATGTGGCCTTGTTATATCACGTATGTGGCAATTTATGACGTATGTCCCACCCAGTATTTGTGTTTTCCATTGTCGAGTGGGATTAGCGTTTAATGGATTCATAGAGTAACTAGTAAATGAAATGGTTTATAGAGTTAGGATTCTATGTCATAAGCATTCCATCATGTTTATGATGGTATCGCTCCAATATCGGTTGGTTGTTAAGTTATCCACTACGGTATCGGTTGGAGAGTATATGTTAACTCACTCCGGTATAGATTGAGTACTTCCGTTTGGCGTCGAATAGCCTGACCGGTATTAGTTGGCATGCTTGTAATTCGGTTAGATAGCATGTTGGTATAGTCTGTCGACTTATCTCTATGTTATATTTCATGAGTCCTACAAGACTTATCGTATATGCTTTGCTTTATGATTATATCTATTTTGTTTAATCTGATTTTTTGTTGCATGTTTAGAATTCTATAAAATTTAGTTTTCCACATGGATACTTACTAAGATGTTGTTTCTCACATACTGTTTTATCGATTTTGTTTTCAAACCCTCGAGAAGAAACGTTGCGGGATTTGATTCTGAGGGAGACTACCTTGAATACAAAGAGGAGAATTATTTTACTATGTAGGTTTAGGGGTTATTACTTTTATTTGATTTGAGACTTATGGATTTTGATTATGGGTTGTATTGGAACAATTTAGTTGACCAGGGACTAGAAATTTATTTTTGGAGGGTTATGTTGGATATTGATCACTTTAGTTGTTTTTATGCCACGCTTTGATAGAGGATTTTATTATTATTGCACTCTAATTTTGAATTGCAATTAATTACCATTATTGTCTGGTTTAGTTTATATATGTTTTAGGCCACAAGTTAATGTCCATTAACCATCGCTAAATCAAATAGCAGTGGTACAACCCCCGGCCACTCAAAGCCTCGACGCTAAAGGAATTACCGACGCAAATAGCGGCGGTAAAGCTCTACCGCCTCTAAAGAGGACAGAAATGACGACCGTTGTTTTACCGGCAATGAATACCGTCACTTATGACTATCAGCGGCGGTAGGTTTCCGCCGCTAATAAAGTCAATGAGCGGCGGTAACCTACTGTTGAATGTGTCGAACAATTAGCAGCGGTAGGTTTCTACCGCTAATAAAGTCAATGAGCGGTGATAACCTATCGTCGGATGTGTCGAACAATTAGCGGTGGTAGGTTTCTGCCACTAATAATGTCAATGAGTGGCGGTAACCTACCATCGGATGTGTCAATATGTGTCGAACAATTAGTGGTGGTAGGTTTCTGCCACTAATAATGTCAATGAGCGGCGGTAACCTACCATCGGATGTGTCAAACAATTAGCGGCGGTAGGTTTCCGCCACTAATAACGTCAATGACCAGCAGTAACTTACAGCCAGATGTGTGGAACAATTAGCGGCGGTAAGATTTCACCGCTAATAACCTAAATGAGCGGCGAATATTACCGGTGCTAATAATTTTTTGCTCCTTCCCTAGGATCCAACAGCGGCAGTAAGCGACCGCCGCTATTGATAATTAGCAGCGGTATTAGGCCTACCGCCACTAATGCTCTTACCTGCAAAAACAAAAGTTTTGTTAGTTTTTATGGTTTCTGAACCTATTTAAAAATTACCTGTGACAAATATTACAAAAACAAAGTAATTCAAATCTAATATAACTTATCTACCTGTTATGTAGAACCCTGGATTTTCCTAATATAAAACAAATGAATGAATAAATTAAATAAGCCTAAACATATTGAGAAGTAAAGATTTAATCTAGGTATTGGAGGACTAACAATATAATCCAAATATATATTAGTAATTAAATAAATAATAGAAATTTTGAGTAATTATGAATTTAAATTTTAGGTTCAATTAATTGGAAGAATAATTATGGATTTGACTTTAGGAAGAGTTAAATAGTAATTAATAATAAATAGAAAAGGGGATAATTGATTAAGATAAATTAGGAGAGCAAATTAAATGTGGAGGTTGGAGAAGATAGGTATTTGTTCAAGTGTATGTTAAAGCCAAGAATATTATGAGAAATAAATATGGGTATTTTTGAAAGAGATCCAATGACTAAATGTGAGATAAGTAAAGAAAAGGGTATTTTAGTCTTTTCCTAATAGGCCAAATTAATAAATTAATTAACTAAGTAATTAATAGAATTGGAAATATTTAATTAGACTTAATGTGGATTAGGTTTGAATTTAAATGTCATGATTTATGGCTTAAAAGAAGGAGAAAGGGCTTATTGGTAATTATGATCAATTGGGTGCTTCAAATAAGAGGATAAGAGGAGCTTTTCGGGTGTTTTAGTAATATTTTAAAATAAGGAATTAAATTAGCACGAAAATAGATTAAAATAGAAGTTTCTTATGAGTTAGATTTAAGAGAAAATAATTAGACGGAGAGATAAGATAGGTAAGGTCTCTAAATAGAATTAGGAATCCTAGTTGGAAAGTTTCCTAAATCAATTAAAACTGATATTTGGATGAGCCTATAAAAGGAAGGCTTTAGAAATGATTTGGGGTTTCCTACTAATTGAAAAGTAAGGAGAAAAGAAGAGAAAATTCATGTTCATAAAGGGAGGAAAATATAGAGAGAGAAAGGAGAGAAAGTAAAACACTTTTTAAAGAAAAGAGGAGCTGCAGAGAAGTCCGACCAGTAGTGATCAAATTAAGATCTAGAGACATCCAACCGTTGGATTAGCCTCAAATTTGGAGGTTATGTTCCTGACTCGTAGGGCGTCAATCTGAATTGTGGAGATTTAATTTGGTGATGCCTAGGGTGGTGCGAAAATTTCAGAAAGTTGGTGAGAAATCGGGTTTCTTGGAAGAAAGATTCTACATGTTGAGGCAAGTAGCAAACACTTAGAAAACTAGAGGAATTACATGATTTTTGTGTTTTTATTATGGATGATTTTGATGTATATTATTAAATGATTCAAAAACAAACCATGTTAGTTTATACAAAGATTTTCGTAGGTTTTATGTGTATGTTTTGGTTTTCTCAAAAACTATTGTGTGTTTATATGATTGGTTTTGATATGATTTGATTTATAAACGAAGTTTTATTTTGTTTAAATTTATCTAACATGTCTAGAGGATGTTTTTGAATGATTTTGAAGTATTTGAAGAGCTAGTTTGGTGTTATTTGATTTTAGCATAAAAATTTGCAAAGTTTGGAAAACTCAGATTTTCCCAATTTTATACGAGCGTCCAAGTCGTCGCTCAAGCGCTACTGAAGGCGCCCCGCCTATGTTTTTTTTGTTAAAACCCATTCCAATATCCTTAGCACACCCTAACCAGTGAGTGTGATGTGTAGGTGAAGCTGGAGGGGCTCAAGCCTAAAGCCAGTTAAAGTGGCAAAGCCCCGGCTAGGCAGTGCCTATGGAGGTGAGCAACCTCTAATTATTGAATAAAGTTTGATCTTAAGTGAGAAATGGCTAAGTGTTGGCCTTGTGCATGTAGGAGGAGAGAGTGGCAAAACTGTAAAATATTATGTCTTGTGGAGAAAATTTCACTTAAGTGGAGAAAAGCCAAAAGGGAGCCCATACGACCAACCCCTTTTCCCTAACCATTTCCTTTCTTCTCTTGCTCTCCCATTCTCACATTTCTTCTTCATCTTCTCCCTATTTCATCCCTCCATCCATTTCAAACCCTTTGAAAGAGTTGTTGGCAAGAAAAGAAAGAAGAAAACACAAAGGAAGCCATTTTCGTGTGGGTGTTTTGGTGGAGATTTTGGAGGAATCATCCAAGAGGAGCTTAAGGAGCTGTTCGTGAGTTGCATTAGAAGCTGGGAAGCTTGCTCAAGTGTTTGCAAGAGGTAAGCAATACCACCCCAACCCTTATTTCACAATTTCGGCCATTTTCGTATGTTTTAGATGAATGTCAGGGTTGAGATGTGAAAACGAGTTTTAGGGCAAATGGGAGGGATTTCTTTGAGGGGTTTTGTTGGTAGTAAATAACTACATATACTAGGAGCAATTTAGAGCCCAAAAACGCCCAAAACAAGTGAGATTTGAGAAAAACCAAAATCCCCAAAAATTCGGATTTCGCGACTTACTGAGAAACTCCAGCCGCCTGAACAACCGCTCGAACACGGCATCGGACTATAGTTTTAGGGAGTGACCTAAGGCTTGGCCGCTCAAGCAACTGCTCTAGCGACCTGCCTTAACAGAAGAACCCAAGAGCTAATTCTTGGCCGCTCCAAGCAGGCTCAAGCGACCTATCGAGCGCCCTTACCAGATTTTCCCAAATTGGAGTTTTTAGCTCAGATTGAACTACCCTTTGTTTTTATTCAAATCCAACCTATGTATAAGTGAGAGTTAGGTGTCTAGGAGGTGTTCCAACTGGAAGTATCTCAAAATTCCAAATAACAAGGATTTTGGGTACGTTTTGCCAAAGAAGGTCTTAGAAAGAGTTTCTGTCCCAGATTACTATAAGAATAGGATAATTTGATTTCGTCAATTCAAACACTTTCCAAATAACCCTTAGAAGTAGAAACCAAGAACCAAAACCAAGATATACAAGTATCAAAAGAGTTGAGGCATAGGTTGCCCAAAATGAGTTAAGAAAGGTAGAAAATTTCTGGAAACCTAACCTTTACCATTGATTACCAATGTGAGTACACCACACCGGGAATTATGGGTTTCGGCCTAGTATTTAACACATAATATGAAGGGCGTTGGCCCGTATCACATATGCACCACCTCAAGGGCTTTGGCCCGTTATTATAATATGAGATAAAAAGGGCAGTGGCCCAGGGACATTGACACTATGTGTAAAATCCCAGATTTTAGTAATAAATAAATCAATAGACTAATTGTTTAATAATATGTAAGAGATGAGATTTTAGTTCAACCCGGAGGAGTTCAAGATGAATCGGAGATGATAGGAGAGCCTATATAAGGTGAGTTCATGATTATGGACTAGATATTATTTTAATATAATAATTATTTTTGCTATGGTTTATATTAGTAAGAGTAAAGTGAGAAATAAACAAGGAGAATAAAAAGGGTTGGTTGAACCCAATGTGAGTGGGTTGACCCAAGGGTTTAGTTGGTTTAAGGATTAAAGGTTTGGTTGTAATTGGTTTAAGGAAGGAGGGTATATAAGTAAAAGTCATTAAAACAATAAAATAACCTAGCATGCATGAGTAACCCACGTCCATCACAAATAGAAAAATCCGTGCATTTCTCCTAGTCTCCTTGTGACTAAAAAAACCCTAAACAACTTGTTGGAGCCGTCTTAGACAAGGAAAAGAGAGGATTTTCGTGCATAGAAACTTAGGTAAGAGCAAGTTAATAAAAAGATCTATTTATGGAGTGATAGATGTGTTGTTAGATTCTAAAAACATGATTTTTCTTAACTCAAATGAGATCAAGACTTGTGAGATTGTTGGAGCATATTTGTGGTGATATTTCATTGCTTCTAGAGAAGATTTAAGTTCCTAAAACCAGGTAAGTAGTCCCTTGACGCTTTCATAAAATCCAAATTCGTGTTTAGACGATATACATGGTTAATCGGTGATTTGATGCGTTGGTTTGTTATTTAGGATGTTTTAATTGTTGGGAATTATTCTAGCATGTTTACAAAGTGTTTTAGAATGATTTAGAATGGTTTTGATGCATTGAATATTGAGTTGTGGAATTTTTGTTGAATTTCGCAAAGTTACGGATTTTTCACGTATCGAGCTGCCTGAGCAGTCACTCGAGTGCCCTATATATATATATATATATATATATATATATATATATATATATTCATAACCTGAGAGCAATTTTACCCAGATTGAACTGTCACTCGAGCGACCTACCCTGAAATAACCTATTGTGTAAGGCCGATCGAGCGCCCTTGGCCTCTCGAGCGACCAGTCTGTCAAATTTTTGAAAATTGACTTTTCAACCTAGTTTTTCACCACGAAAGTGTTTTTATCCAAATTTAACCTATGTATCATCAAGATTGTTATATTTGGGAATGGTTTGCACTAGCGGATGTTTAAAATTTAATTTTATAAAGATTTTGGGTAGATATTTCTAAAGAGGCACTTTTACTTGATTCCATTGTTCCAAAGGATTTTACTTTTAACCAAAGATGGTTTTGTGAGTTCATACACCTGTATTTGGATGATATGAAGGTCTTTTGTGCATCGATGGAGTCGATACACATTCGGGACATATTGGCCTGTTGAAACCTGGAGTTTTGGACATATGACTTGGTGCGTTCTGTTTTGGTTTTGGGTCACTGGTATGACAAGGCTGGTGCCTGATTTATTGATTCTCACATGGGCGGATTTGGTTATACAAATAAGGTTCTATATTTGGTGGGTGTTATTGAGAACTATGTCCATTACCCTGGTTGGGTTTTCTCACTGTTGAGTGAGCTTAGCAGTTATAAGGATCCATAGAATAGCTAGTAAGTGAAATGTGTATTAGAGGGGTTTGAATTCTTTGTCTGAGGCATTCTATCATCTCGAGGATGGTACTGCTCCTGGAATGGTCGGTCGCTATGTTACCCACTCTTGGATTGGTTGGGCCGTACATGCTAACTCATGGTTGGGTTCTTCCGTTGGTGTTGAATAGCCAGACTGCAAGGCGGCTGGTCCATTGTAATTCGGTTAAGTAGCATATTGGCACATTTTTACTCTCTTTTTCTGGTATACTATTTCATGAGTCCCAAGAGGTGGACAAATTGTATTTCATTGTTGTTTTGTATTTTATTATGGTTATTCTGATTAAACGTTGCATATTTTATTGTTGTTAACTATTTGCATGACTGCTTACTGAGATGTTGTTTCTCACATTATTGTTTTACTGGTTTTGTTTTCAGATGTTCTTGGAGAGGACGTTGCTGGGGTAGAGACTCCAGGGGATTATTGTGATTACTAGGAAGAAGACTATTTCATTCCTATGTAGGTCCAAGAGGACATGGAGAGATATTTAGATTTATATTCCTAGGAATTAACTCTAGTATTTTATTTGAGGATTTTGATGTCATTTGAAGGATTATTAGTAACTTTATTCCACACCCTTGGTGGATGTTATTTATGTTATTTAGTTGAACCCTTTTCAGACTTTATAGATGAAATATAAATGGATTATTTTTGTAGTTTAATTCCGCGCTTTTTGAAAGATGTTTTTATTTCCGCACTCTGATATAATAAATGAAATTGTTTAAGTCTAGAATAGTTGTTTTGGGCCATTTTCCCTAACGAACCAGATTTGGGTTTATGTGTTTAAATAAACTTGGATCAGGGGCGTTACGAAGATAGTATCAGAGAAATAGGATCCTAACCTAGGTAGCCAACTTTTAAGGAAGGAATTGGGGGATTGTTGATACGTTAGATAGTACCTTAATTGATTTTCTAGGATAAGAGATCCTTTTTGCTTAATTAAGTGTTTGTGTTTTTGCAGTTGATCTTCATCATGAACACTAGATCAAGAGGCAAAGGTAGAGCAGCATCCGTTCCTAGGATGATGCCAGCTGAGGAACCAGAGCCATTTATGGCCCCACAGGCAAACCTATATGTGGACCCTCCAGCTGTGGAGCAGCCTATTCCACCTCCACCACCTGCTTTTGTCCCCGCCCCACATGAGGATATTTGGAGAGCCATTGGGGCTATGACCGATTTGATTGGCAGATCGGAGAGGAACCGTGGGGATGAGAGAGGCCCGAGGAGAAACCGTGTTAACGACTACGGTTCACGGGAGCTAAAGAGGTTCCATAAGATGAGACCCCCGTCTTTTGGAGGTCAAGCAGACCCTATGGAGGCCGAAAGATGGATGCTAAGGATAGAATGGATGCTTGATGGCATGGAGTGCCCGGACGACCGTCGTGTTCGGCTGGCCACTTTCATGTTTGGAGGAGAGGCCGTCCATTGGTAGCGTTCTGTGAAGAGGAGGATTGAATGGAATGTGTAGATTTCCTGGGAAAGATTCAAGAAGATCTTCTTTGAGCGCTACTTTACTACTGAGTTCCGCCATCAGAAGGCGAGAGAGTTCATTTATATCACTCGAGAAGGAATGACAGTATTGCAGTATGAGGCTCGTTTTGACGAGCTGGCTTGTCTTGCCCCACAGATGGTTACTTGTGAGACAGATAGGTGGCAACACTTTGAGAGGGGACTGAGGACTAAAATTAGAGAATGGGTGTCAGTTGTGGAGTGTCCCAGTTATATAGAGTTAATTCGCCTGATTGATGAGAAGAAACCGGATCAGGGTAGACTCAGGTTCCAGCAGAGGCAGTCGACTCAAGCAGTCAAGAAGCCTAAGACTGAGCTCAGACGCAGACTTTATCGGCACCTAAGGCAATTGTGGGACAGAAACCACTAGGCAGGGCAGGACCCTAGGGCCGAGGTGCAGCACCCAAGGCTGTGAAACGTCGTTCCAATATCCCTAGCACATCCTAACTAGTGAGTGTGATATGTAGGTGAAGCTAGAGAAGCCCAAGCCTGAAGCTAGTCAAAGAGGCCAAAGCCCCGGCTTGTCAGCAGCCTACGAAGGTGAGCAACCTCTACTTTGTTAATTAAGGTTTCGCATTGTGAGGAAAATATAGCTAAGTGTGGTTGGTTATGTGTAAATAGGGAGCAGTGGCAAACTAGTAAAATATAGTGTCTTGTGAGAAGCAACTTAAGTGAAAAAGAGAAGAAAAACAAAGCACAAAAAACCCCATTCAACCAACACCCGACCCCTTTCCCTCTCTCTCTTTCTCTCCTTTGTCCCCTTCTCCTTTCCCCCAAATCTTCTTCATCTTCCCTTCATTTTCTCCCCATCACGTTCCTCCTTTGAGAAGAGATTCTTACCAGCAAGAAAAGAAATAAGAGAACCCAAGGAAGCCATTTTCGTTTGGGTTTCTTTGGTGGAGACTTGTCAACAGCAACCAAAAGGAGGCAAAGGTGCTGTTCGTGGGTTGATTTTGTAAAACCTCGAATTTTCACCTAATAAATAAATAAATAATAAATAAAATAAAATATGAGTTAAGTCCTAATTAAAATGAAAAGCGAAGATTTAGAGGATAATTAATTCAAATAAGTTCTAAGTTAAAAATAAAGAAAGAAGTTTAATGAAATTAGCCTAAAAGAATAAAAAGGGTATTTTGGTAATTTTCAGAAAAGGGTAATTAGTAAATAGATCATCAAATAATAATTAGAATTAGAAAATAGAAGAAAACAAATTATTTTGACAAGTTAGAAATTAAAAGAAATAAATAAAAGCCTAAAAGTGGGAAAAAGGGTAATTAGGAGATTTCACGTCTTAATTTGGAGAAAATAAGGTTTTAAGTGATAGAAATGTTTAATTAAATATTTTGCACGAAAATAGGTTATTTTCATGAGTTTAGATAATAAGAAACTTAATTAGTATTGTTTAAGTAGAAAATAGAAGGTGAAGAAAAAGTAGGAATTAAATTAGAAGGATTAGACATTAACTAGACCATGGTTGGGTTAGCCCAAATTAAATTAGCCAATTAGGGTTGGTTTAGGATTTCTAAAGCCTATTATAAATAGGAGACTAAGGTTAGACAAGAGGGAATTTTCGTGGGTTTCTTATGGAGAGAAAAGAGGGAGAGAAAGGAAGGAGGTTTCTAATGGAGGTGTCTAACCAGCCACCATCAAAATGCGATCAGGGAAAATCCGTACGGTGGATCGCCTTCAAATTTGGAGGTTTTATTCTTCACTGATGGAACTACATTGTGTACGGTGGAGATTTGAATTGAAAGAGTCTAGCTTGGTGCGGTTGGGAGCAACATTCTGGTCCAGAATTAAAAGGTGCAATGGAAGAAGGATTTAGCGTATAAGGCAAGTAGTAACCCTTGGAAAACGTGAGGAATTGCATGATTTTGATTTCTATGATTTCATATGGTTAGCATGGATTAGACGGAACTGTATTTACATGGAATCAAGTTGCTTATATTTTCATGATTTGTGTTCTTGATGGAATTATCAAATTAATGAAAAAAGTTTAGTTGGATTATGTAAATAAGGGTAGGAGGGTATTTAATTCATAAAAATTACTCTAGAAGGCTCTAGGTGAGTTTCAGAAAGTTTGTAGGTTAATTTAGACCAAGAAAACATAAAGCAAAAGAATATGAATCCGAAATTGGAAAATCTGGAAAATTCTGTTAAAAATTGCACGAGCGCCTAGGATCGCCCAGCCCTGTAAAGGTAGGCGTTCTAAGTAAAATTTGTAGATTTTGGGAATTTTGTAATTCGAATAAATACCCAATAATTCTTATGATTAGTTAAGCATGTTAGCATCTTTATAAGGACCTAATTAAGCTATAAAAATTATAAAATTAATTTGAAAAGAATTAGCAATAAATTGAAGGTTATAATGAAAGGATTGTTTATAAAAGAGTCAAAGGGTATGGATATTGCTAGAAATAATACTACTGAAATTTATAGCTTATAAACATCTTTTAAACTTCATTCTAGGTCTGTAGAACATGCTGGAAAAATAAAATATAGAAAATTCAAATAGAAACTAGCTTAGGTGCTAAGGTAGGAAATTGGATTCTAATAAAGGGATTAAGAATGAAAAGTCCAAGCATGATTTGATTTACTTTTATTTGAGCTTTATATAGGAATATTGGCTACTGGAATTGCCTAAACTCAGATTTTACCGGATTTATGATACTTGAGTTTTATTTTGAATATAATTGGAAGAATTGCATAGGTTATTCTGAAAATGCCTATAATTGGATTTGTTATGATTGAATCATGGATTTCACATGGAATGGAATACTTTGGTATGGATTGGTATGTGGTATGATATTGTTTTCTTTAATTTTACGGTTGGGTGATACGGCTTCTGTGGTAGAGTTGATACTATCTTTTACGGCAGAGATGGGTAATCCTCTGTGTAGAGATGTGTAATCCTTTACGGGTAAAAGTGTGTATGCCTCCTACATTAGCGTGTCCTCCCGTATGTGGTTTTATTGTGGTTTGTGTCAGTGGGCTTAGCTGTATATGGATCCATAGTTTTGGCTGGTTAGCTAAGTGGTATTTAGTTTGGGTTGAGTTACTTCTATATGCGAGCGCGCTTCCCTTTGCAAGTTAGTTTGCTTTGGGAGGGTCCTATGTTTGGAGGGACACCCCGATGAGCCGCTGGTGATTCCCTGTACATGTGGATAAGCGACCACACTCCATGTATTGATTCTGGTGCTGCATGCTGGTGGTACGTCCAACTCTGCGGGGTTCGTGTGCAATAAGTCGGTGACTACGGCTCTTGCCTAAGCTGCGCTCAATGGGGCTTGAGTATCATTAAGTACCACTACCCCTAAGTCGCACGGTGGAACAGCATTTAGTCGAGTGTCATTTCAAATACTTATCATCTTTGTGAGTCCTGCAATGGCACGTGTTTTGTCGCTTTTATCGGTTTTACCTCGTTAACATCAAGTTACTGGTATTTATACATGATCATATGTTTCATCGCCTTATTTGTAATTGCCATGAATAACTTGGATTTCTCGTCTTATCGTTGATTAATCGAATACCTCATGACTATTGCTTACATTGGACTGTTTCAAATTGCATGCACCTGCTACTTGCTGAGATGTAAATCTCACTCCGTTTTCCCCTATTTTTCAGGTTTCTTGGAGAGATCGTGAAGATGGGGTTTTAATTTGATGGGTAGACTTATAATTGGTATTAATGCCACATGTTGATTAGATAAATGTTATTGTAAACAGAATTGATATTATTGAATAAAGAATTGTTTTTATTGGCCACCATAACTCTGATGTAATTGATTTATAAATTTTAAAATTATTGTGAATCTTGGTTGTATCTGACCCCAGCTTCGTGGTAACACCTCGGGTTTGGTTGTTGAACCGGACTTGGGTTGTTACAGTAGCGAACCGGGTTCGGGTTGGGTGCCGGTTTGCACTGACCCGGGTTCGGGGCGTTACAGATTTGGAAGCAAGAAGACTTGCTCAAGTGATTGCAAGAGGTAAGCAACAACACCCCAACCCTTATTTCAAATTTCGGCCATTTTCGTAAGTGGATTGAATGTGTTAGGGTTGAGATGTAAAATGTTTCATTTGTACAAATAGGAAGGATTTTTCTTGGGGGTTTTGTTAGTAGTAGATAACTACACATGCTAGGAACAATTTAGAGCCCAAAAACACCCAAAACGAGTGAGATTTGAGAAAACTCCAAAATCCCAAAAGTTCGGATTTCGCGAACTGTCAAGGAAACCTAGCCGCCTGAACAGCCGCTCCAACGCGGCATCGGCTGGTAGTCTTAGGTAGTTTAGGTAGTGATTTAAAGCATGGCCGCTCAAGCAGCGCTCGAGCGACTGTTCTAGCAAGTGTCTTAATAGAGGAACCCGAGAGCAAATCTTTTGCCGCTCGAAGCAGGCTCGAGCGACCTACCCTATTTTCCCAATTTTGTCCAGATTGAACTAAGGATTGATTTTGTGTGAATCCAACCCATTTATGCGTCAGATTTAGGAGCCTAGGGAGTACTACAACTGGAGTTGTCACCAAATTCCGAATAGTAAAGATTTTGGGTATGTTTTGCTAGAATAGGTCTCATAGAGAGAGTTGTGTTCAAGATTTTTATAGAAGTGGGATAAATTGATTCCACCACTTCAAATACCTTCCAAATAACCTATGGAAGTTGAATACAAGGACCAAACCCAAATTGCATAAGTTTAAAAAAATGATTGAGGCATAGATTGTCAAGTTGGGTCATGAAATATAAGAAAAGTTCCAATAATGTGATTTTAGCCCAGATCGAACCACAGATGGTTTTTATTCAAATCCAACCTACGTATAAGCGAGAATTACGTGTCTAGAAAGTGTTATAACTGGAAGTATATCAAAATTCCAACTAACAAGGATTTTGGGTGCGTTTGTCCAAAGAAGGTCTTGGAAAGGGTTATGTCCCATATTACTATAGGAATAGGATAATTTGATTCCGTCACTTCGAGCACCTTCCAAAGGACCATTAGAAGTAGAAAACAAAAGCCAAAACTGAGTTGCACAAGTATTATAAGAGTTGAGGCATAGGTTGCCCAAAATGAGTCAAGAAAGGTAGGAAAATTCTGGAAACCTAACCTTTACCTTTGAATATCAATGTGAGTACACCACACCTGGAATTATGGGCTTCAGCTTGGTATTTAAAACGTAGTATGAAGGGCATTGGCCCATATCACAATTGCATGACATCGAAGGCTTTGGCCCGTTACTTGTATTACGAAAGAAAAGGACAGTAGCCCAATGACATTAAGTATTATTGAATAGAGAGCTTCGGCCCCACATTTGACATGAACTGTATGGAAGGCAGTGGCCCAGAAGTTCATGAGATTTATTTAGGGTGTTGTCCCATTTGTTTAGCATTCTATATATATATGTTGTTCACTTCAATTGGGGGTAGTGAACTATTGTTCACCTCAATTTGGGGGTAGTGAACTAGCTCCTTCACAAAAGTGAATATTGGTTGGTAGTGTGTGCTGTTCACCTCAATTGGGGGTAGTGAACCATTGTTCACCTCAATTTGGGGGTAGTGAACTAGCCCTTTTACAATAGTAAGTATGGGGTGTTAGAGTGAGTGGTTCACCTCAATTGGGGGTAGTCGACTATGGTTCACCCTGGCTGGGGGTAGTGAACTAGCATTCCTCGTACAAGCTTGGGAATCTAAGAGGTCAAGTATGAGAAACAGTGATTGTATGATTATTGATGGGTAGTGTGCTGTTCACCTCAATTGAGGGTAGTGAACTATTGTTCACCTCAATTTGGGGTTAGTGAACTGGCCCCTCCACAGCAGTAAGCCTTGGTGGGTAGATGAATTGGTTCATCTCGGTTGGGGGTAGTGAACCTTTGTTCACCCTGTCCTGGAGATAGAGAACTCGTATCCTCCACGCAAGTTTGGGATCCGTGACATGCGACATTATGAGAATTGATTGTGATTGTTATAAATTGATGAACTGTACACCTATTGCACAAGCATGCACCAATTTTATGGCACCGAGCTGTATTTCATTAAGTTTGATATCAAATACCCGCATGACATGATTTCATTGGATATTATCAGCATGAACCGTGTTTTTCTCGTGCATGCATGTATTGCTTACTGAGACATTCATCTCACAGTTGCTTCTTATCTTATTTTTCAGATCCATCGACGTTTGGTGTGAAGGACTGGGCTGGGGATAGAGGCAAAGAGAAAGCTATAGGGTATAAAGAGGAGGATTTCTATAGGCCCTAGGTTACTTCTTTATTGCATGTATAGTTTATTTTGGACTTGTAACCCTTACCTTTGAGAGGAGTGATTAGTCACCCATCTTTTGTAATTAACTTCCACGTCTTATTTCATTTCAAACATGTATATAAAAACACACTTTTAATATGCACATGTATAAATTGTTTGAACCTGCACTGGTATAGAAAAAGTTCTAAAATCCTTTTGTGTTTTGTTAAGTATAATGGCCCACTTGTCACGATCTAGAACGGATGGTGCCTTGGAGGGGCAGACTTGGTTCTGGGTCGTGACAAAGGCAGTAAGAGTGAATGCAGTAAAGGCTTATGAGGAGGAGTATGGAGCACCTGAGCTTGTTAGAGGTATATTATTTATTTGTGGTAGATCTACTATATGTTTATTTGATTCTAGAGCATCTAGATCCTTTATCACACCTGCATGTGCACATCGTATAGGATTGTTACCTATTGCTTTGGATTCTTACCTTTGGGAGAGACCACTTGGGTCCAAATTTTATATAGAGACTGTATGATTAGGATGGGTCGAGTAGAGTTTCCCGGGGATTTGATTGAGCTGGAATTCAGAGGATATGATGTGATATTGGAGATAGACTGGTTATTTAGACACTATGTCACTATTGACTATCATAAGGGGATGGTTATTGTTAGTAAGCCCGAGCAGCCGACTTATTGCTTTATCTGTGAAGGATTGGATAGTCGGATTGGGTTAGTTGCTTCGGTGGCAGTAGAAGAAACCAGAAGAGACACAGTTGACCTTTCTAATGTGCCAGTGGTATTTGAGTTCGCAGATGTATTTCCGGATGATCTGCTAGGATTCTGCTAGAGCTGTTGATTTTAGAATCCAGCTTCAGCCTGGTACGGCTCTTGTGTCTAAGCCACCTTACAGGCTAGCAAAACGTAAGCAAGATGAGTTAAAGAAGCAGATAGATGAGCTTCTGGAGAAGGGATTCATCAGTCCTAGCGTGTAACTGTGGGGTGCACCAGTTCTTTTTGTGCCAAAGAAGGATGGTAGTATGTGCATGTACATTGATTATAGGCAACTTAACCAAGTTATGGTTAAGAACAAGTACCCTTTGCCTAGGATTGATGACTTGTTTGATCAGTTGAAAGGCGCATCTTGGTTTTCCAATATTGATTTGAGATCAGGCTATCATCAGTTAAGAGTGGCTAAAGAAGATATAGAGAAGACAGCATTTCAGACTCAGTATGGGCACTATGATTTTCTAGTCATGCCTTTTGGGTTGACTAATGCCCCCGCAGTTTTCATGGATATCATGAATTGAGTCTTCCACCAGTATTTGGATAACTTTGTGTTGGTTTTCATTGATGATATTTTGGTATACTCAAAGACTCAGGAGGCTCATGTTGGTCATTTGAGAATAGTACTTCATACATTGAGAGACCATCGGTTATATGCCAAGTTTAGTAAATACCAGTTTTGGCTAAGTCAGATCTCTTTTCTTGGTCACATCATCTCAGGTGAGGGTATCTCAGTGGACCACGCCAAAGTCCAGGTAGTTTCAGATTGGCCTAGACCTACCACAGTGACAGAGATCCATAGTTTCCTTGGCATGGTTGGTTATTACCGTCAATTCATTGAAGGTTAAGATTGCATCACTGTTGTCCAATTTAACCAAGAAAGCAGTTCCATTAAGTAGGATGACAAGTGTGAGCAGAGTTTTTAGCAGTTGAAGCAGAGGCTTACCACGACCTCAGTGTTGATTGTACCATCCATGGATGAGCCTTTCGCTGTCTATTGTGATGCATCCAGGATTGGTTTGGGTTGTGTGCTGATGCAGTAGGGTTGAGTTGTAGCATATTCTTCCCGTTTAGTAAAACCTCATGAGAAGAATTACCCCACCAACGACTTGGAGTTGGCAGCCATAGTCTTCGCATTGAAGATATGGAGGCATTACCTATACGAGGTTGAGTTTGAGATTTTCTCAGATCATAAGAGTTTGAGATACGTATTTTCCCAGAAAGATCTCAACATGAGGCAAAGAAGATGGATGGATTTATTGAAGAATTTCAAATTTACACTGCAGTACCATGCAGGTAAGGCAAATGTAGTCGCAGATGCCTTGAGCTGTAAAGGTGCTACTGAGGAGACTTCCATTGCTACTTTAGCTACTTTTATGGTTATTCAGTGTAGTCTTGTAGATATTATTCGTGATTGGCAAGGAGAGTTTTGTTTACCTCAGGATGGAGTTATCTGAGTAGCCAGAGTTTAGGTAGAGCCCGACTTGATTCAGAGGATCAAGGTGAGTTAGTTGACAGATCCAGAGTTGATTACTACCAAGAGATTGTTGAGTGAGGGTTTTGAGACCGTCAGAGAATTTACTGACAGGGATGGATTATTGAGATATCAGGGTCGTACTTGTATACCAGCTGATGAGGATATTAAGGCAGTGATCATGACAGAGGCTCACAGATCAAAGTATGCAGTGCATCCCGGAAGCACGAAGATGTATAGAAACTTGAGGGTAGTGTATTGGTGGTCAGGAATGAAAAATGATATAGCTGAATATGTGGCTAAGTGCTTAGTGTGTCAGCTGGTCAAGGCAGAGCACATGAGACCAGCAGGGTTGCTTCAACCCTTCTTATTCCAGAATGGAAATGGGAGCACATCACCATGGATTTTGTTAGTGGATTACCTCTTTCTCCAAAGGGGCATGATGCTATATGGGTGATTGTGGACCGTTTGACTAAATCAGCTCACTTTTTGCCTATCAGGATGAACCAACTGCTTAATGCACTGGTATAGCTGTATGTGAAAGAGATAGTGAGATTGCATGGGGTGCCAGTATCAATTGTTTCATATCGTGATCCTAGATTCACATCTCAATTCTGGGAGTCTTTCCAGAAAGCCATGGGTACAGAGTTAAAGTTTAGCACTAGTTACCACCCACAGACAAATGGGCAATCAGAGGGGACCATTCAAACTCTTGAGGATATGTTACGATGTTGTGTCCTTGATTGGGGAGGTAATTGGAGTAAGCACCTTCCTTTGGTGGAGTTCGCCTACAATAACAGTTATCAGGCAAGCGTTCAGATGGCACCATATGAGGCATTGTATGGAAGAGCAAGTAGATCACCAGTTTGTTGGGAAGAAGTTGGTGAGAGGTAGCTATTAGGACCTCAGTATGTACAAGACAGTATTGATTTGGTAAAGTTGATTAAGCAGAGATTATTGGCAGCTCAAAGTCACCAAAAGAGTTATGCGGATATTAGGCGGCGAGATCTGAAATTTGAGATTGGGATAAGGTATTTATCAAGATATCTCCTTTCCATGGTATAAGAAGGTTCAGTAAAAAAGCAAAGCTTTCCCCCAGATTTGTAGGACCTTTTGAGATTATTGGTGCAGTAGGACCAGTGGCATGCCACTTAGCATTACCATCATCATTTGGAGCAGTTCACAATGTGTTCCATGTTTCGATGCTAAGGCGATATATGCATGATCCTAATCATATCGTTAACCACGAACCTTTGGTCATACGTGAGGATTTGACTTATGAGGAGCATCCGGTGCAGAAATTAGACAGACGAGAGCAAATCCTTCGTACAAAGGTGATTCCACTTGTTAAAGTTTTGTGACAGAGTCATACAATGGAAGAAGCCACTTGGGAGTTGGAATCTGAAATGAAGAAGAAGTACCCTCATTATTTGAGAAATCTAGAGGTAAAAATTTAGAAGATGAAGTTTATTTGTAGGGGAGGAGAATGTAAAATCCCAGATTTTAGTAATAAATAAATCAATAAACTAATTGGTTAATAATATGCAGGAGATGAGATTTTGGTTCAACCCGGAGGAGTTCAAGATGAATCGGAGATGATAGGAGAGCCTATATAAGGTGAGTTCATGATTATGGACTAGATATTATTTTAATATAATAATTATTTTTGCTATGGTTTATATTAGTAAGAATAAAGTGAGAAATAAACAAGGAGAATAAAAAGGGTTGGTCGAACCCAATGAGTGGGTTGACCCAAGGGTTCAGTTGGTTTAAGGATTAAAGGTTTGGTTGTAATTGGTTTAAGGCAGGAGGGTATATAAGTAAAAGTCATTAAAACAATAAAATAACCTGGCATGCATGAGTAACCCACGTCCATCACAAATAGAAACAGCCGTGCGTTTCTCCTTATTTCCTGTATTCTTCTCCTAGTCTCCTTGTGACTAAACAAAACCCAAACAACTTGTTGGAGTCGTCTTAGAGAAGGAAAGGAGAGGATTTTCATGCATAGAAACTTAGGTAAGAGCAAGTTAATAAAAAGATATATTTATGGAGAGATAGATGTGTTGTTAGATTCTAAAAACATGATTTTTCTTAACTCAGACGAGATCAAGACTTGTGAGATTGTTGGAGCATATTTGTGGTGATATTTCATTGCTTCTAGAGAAGATGTAAGTTCCTAAAACCAGGTAAGTAGTCCCTTGACGCTTGCATAAAATCGAAATTCGTGTTTAGACGATATACATGGTTAATCGGTGATTTAAAACGTTGTTTTTGTTATTTATGATGTTTTAATCGTTGGGAATTGTTCTAGAATGTTTATAAAAGGTTTTAGAATGATTTAGAATATTTTTGATGCATTGAATATTGAGTTGTGGAATTTTTGTTGAATTTCGCAAAGTTACGAATTTTTCACGTATCGGGCCGCTTGAGCAGTCGCTCGAGCGCCCTATGTATAAATTCCAAACACAAGAGCAATTTTACCTAGATTGAACTGTCGCTAGAACAGTCGCTCGAATGACCTACCCTTAAATAACCTATTGTGTAAGGCCGATCAAGCGCCCTTAGCCACTCGAGCGACCAGTCTGTCAGATTTTTAGAAATTGACTTTTCAACCTAGTTTTTCACCACAAAAGTGTTTTTATCCAAATTTAACCTTTGTATCATCAAGATTGAGGTATTTGAGAATGCTTTGCATTGGTAGATGTTTAAAATTCAATTTTATAAAGATTTTGGGTAGACGTTTCTAAAGAAGCACTTTTACTTGATTCCATTGCTTCAAAGGATTTTACGTTTAACCAAGGATGGTTTTGTGAGTTCATACACCTGTATTTGGGTGATATGAAGGTATTTTGTGCATTGATGGAGTCGATACACATTCGGGACATATTGGCCCGTTGAAACCTAGAGTTTTGGACATATGACTTGATGCGTTTTGTTTTGGTTTTGGGTCACTGGTGTGACAAGGCTGGTGCCTAATTTATTGATTCCCACATGGGCGGATTTGGTTATACAAATAAGGTTCTGTATTTAGTGGGTGTTATTGAGAAGTATGTCCATTACCCTGGTTGGGTTTTCTCACTATTGAGTGGGCTTAGCAGTTATATGGATCCATAGAATAGCTAGTAAGTGAAATGTGTATTAGAGGGGTTTGAATTCTGTGTCTGAGGCATTCCATCATCTCGAGGATGGTTCCTCTCCTGGATTGGTCGGTCGCTACGTTACCCACTCCTGGATTGGTTGGGTAGCACATCCTAACTCATGGTTTGGTTCTTCCATTGGTGTTGAATAGCCAGGTTGCAGCGCAGCTAGTCCATTGTAATTCGGTTATGTAGCATATTGGCACATGTCTACTCTCTTTTTCTAGTATACTATTTCATGAGTCCCATGAGGTGGACAAATTGTATTTCATTGTCGTCTTGTATTTTATTGTGATTATTCTTATTAAGCGTTGCATATTTTATTGTGGTCAACTATTTGCATGACTGCTTACTAAGATGTTGTTTCTCACATTATTGTTTTATCCATTTTGTTTTCAGATATTCCTGGAGAGGACGTTGTTGGGGTAGAGACACCGGGGGATTATTATAATTACTAGGAAAAAGACTATTTCATTCCTGTGTAGGTCTAGGAGGACATGGAGAGATATTTAGATTTATTTTCTTAAGAATTAACTATAGTATTTTATTTGAGGATTTTGATGTCATTTGAAGGATTATTAGTAACTTTATTCCACACCCTTGGTGGATGTTATTTATGTTATTTAGTTGAACCCTTTCCAGACTTTATAGATGATATATAAATGGATTATTTTGGTAGTTTAATTACGCACTTTCTAAAATAGTTTTTATTTCCACACTCTGATATAATAAATGAAATTGTTTAAGTCTGGAATAATTGTTTTGGGCCATTTTCCCTAACAAGCCAGATTTGGGTTTATGTGTTTAAATAAACCTGGATCCAGGGTGTTACACTATGAAATATGAATGAGAGGGCTTGACCCTAATGACATTGATATGTATTGAGCAAAGTGCTTGGCCCAAGATTGACTCGGGTAAGGTCATGGGCTACCCTTGAGCATTTTCCATGCAAGTGCGCATGAGGTATTGATCTAGATAACTGACTAATAAGACTTTGTGGGTTGTGAGCGGTTCATCTCAGTTGGGGTAATGGACCACTGTTCCTCCCAACTTGGAGATATAAAACTAGCATCCTCCACTCAAGCTTGGATATCTGATGTGTTATTATTCCATTCTTTGTTGTTATATTTGTTGTGAATTGATAAATTAACACACCAGCATAATGAACCCTTAAGGTATCAATCCATAAACTTAAATGGTAGTGTTTGTATATATATGTCATGGCCAGTTGTTCTTATTACTGTTACTGCTCTATACTGTGGTATCATCCCGAAACCAACAACATCGGTGGCCGATGCCCATTTGCTATGGGGAATTGACAATGGATGCTTGTACGTCAAGGGGAATCGGCGTAGATGCCTAGCCACCACGTGGAATTGGTGAAGCTAAATGATGCCATGTGTAGTATATATAAACATCCTAGATAACAAGTGATAAGATTGAATACATGATTGCTATTAAATGAATTACCTGTACACTGAGGCACATGCATGCACTATTGTGTGACACTAAGATGCCGTGGATTTTGTAGTATTAGAACTACCCGCATACCATGGTTTTATCAAGTGATATTTGCATAAACTGTGTTTTTACTGAACCATGCATGTGTTGCTTACTGAGACATTCGTCTCACAGTTGCTTCATATCTTATTTTTCAGATCCATCGACGTCCGGTGTGAAGGACCGGGCTGGGGATAGAGGCAAGGAAAAAGCCATCGGGTATAGAGAGGAGGACTTCTATAGGCCTTAGGCTTTTCTTTGTTTATACATGTATAGTTTTGAATTGTAAAACCTTATCTTTCGAGAGGAGTGATTAGTCACCCAATATTTTGTAACCAACTCTCATGTCTTATTTCATTTCAAATATATATATATGAACACACTTTTGATATGCACAAGTATGAACTGTTTGCACTTGCACTTGCATAGAAAAAGTTTTTAAATCCTTCGCATTTTGTCAAGTAATTGGCCCACTTGCTATGATCTAGGACCGGTTGTGCCTTGGAGGGACAGACCTGGTTCCGGGTTGTGACATTTTTTTTAATTTTCAAAACCCGAAAGTTGACAATTTTCGATAAACCGAACGCCCGAGTGGTTGGTCAAGCGCTTTCTTGAGCAACCAACCTTTTCAAACTTGTTTTCAACGGACGCCTGCACGAGTACTCGACAACGCTCGAGCACCCTAAACAGATTTTCTGAAATTTTGGAAAATGCCTAGTTTTTCATTATAAAAATGTTTTTATTGATTTATAACTTATGTACCAATAAGATTTAAGTGTTTTGAGATTGTTTGCACTAGCCGTTGATTAAAATGAATTTTTATAAAGATTTTGGGTACGTTCTACTAAAACAGTTTTTCTTCGAGTTTATCGTTCCAAACTCTTTTCCTTTCAACTTATCTTGATTTTATCGATTCCTACACTTGTATTTGACCTATCTAAAAATGTTTCCAGGGTTGTTTTCAAATAATTACATATCTTTCCCTCTGTGTACCTCGGAGTGGTGAATTTCTGACTCATGTAGCTTGGGTTTGAGACTTGGATTTTCTCCATGTATCTTAGAGTTGACTTGTGGATTATCATTGTTATTATTTTCCTTCGTGTACCTCAGGGTAGCTATTTCTCACTCCTGTAGCTTGAGTTTGAGCATTGTTTTCCTCCATGTATCTTAGGGATGATTTGAGATGAAATATAATTATTATGGATTGTTTTTGGGTATCAAATATTATATGATTTCAGTATTTGTTTTGTGTGTCTAATGGGCATAGCTTGGTATGGATCCATAGTTTAGCTAGAAGTGAGAATAGTATTTTCTTTGTTTGGTTAAACCTATCTCACATTATGCTTTCGTCGTGTATCTCGACGAGGCCTTCCTATATCTGGTTGTGTTGCAGCAATCCCACCTGTGGTGTATCTTGATGTGGTTATTTTGGGTTACCACCATGTATCTTGCTCTGGTATTCCTCATTGTTGCAATTGATTGGATTGTATGTGACAGACCTCCGTGTATCTAGGTTGGATGATCCGCAATTAGTTGATGTCTGTGTATCTCAGCTCGCACCTAAGCCTGAGGTGGCAACCCCTTGACTCAGGCATTTAGCTTTTCAAAGATGTATTGTTTTCATGAGTCCTGTGATGTCACATCATCGTGAGGATTTGGTTTGTTTGATTGATTGTTTTGGAAATTGGTTTAGTTTGATGAATGCTTTGCTTTTTATTCCGATCATTCCTAAGGTGAATCACCCAAGTTCATTTTCTGATTTTAGACCTATAAGTCTTTGCAATTTCTCTTATAAAATCATTTTCTAGATTTTAGCTTCAAGACTTTCAAGTGTGCTTCCTTTTATAATAAGTCAAGAACTGAGTTCTTTTATCAAAGGAAGGAACATCTCAGATAACATTTCTCTAGCTCATGAGTTATGCCAAGACATTAACAGAAAGTGTTTGGGGAGTAACATCATGCTAAAGATTGATATGGCAAAGGCGTTTGCTAGAATGGAATGGGATTTCATTATTGAAGTTTCTAAAAGAGTTGGATTCTTAGATTCTTGGTGTGGTCTCATATAGAGATGCCTAAATAATTGTTGGTTCAGTGTTCTTTTAAACAAAGAAGCTTGTGGTTTCTTTAAATCCTCCAGGGGCCTTCGGCAAGGTGATCCCTTTATCCCGCTTGCTTTTCATTATTTCTGAAGAAGTGTTGAGTAGAGGTCTTCATTCATTGCATCATGAAGGTAAGCTAGGGTATTTTCACACAGGCAGATCTTCTGTTAAAGTTCTCATTTGTTGTTTGCTGACGACATACTTATTTTCACTAATGGGAGAAGAACCTGTATGTCTAATTTGCTACTATAACGTGTAAGACCCCGAATTTTCCTAAATATAAAAGTAAATTTAATAATTAATATTCTTGAGAGTTTTAATTGATGGAAATATTTTATTAATGTAGGGGATAATATAAATAGTGGAGATCCAGAGTTGGGCGCAGATCCGACCGTCTGATGGCGAGATATAGAGGTATGATCGATAGTTTAAGTTGGATGTATTTTGATTGGGCGTGTGTGTGGAGTCTTATGCAGGTGAGTTGCATGGAATTGTAGGTATATATATACACTAAAATAACCTAAAGGAATACATTTGGAATACTTACTGTATAGAACAGCCACAAGGAGAAGTCGCGCGACCGAGAGCGACAGGCGACCAGAGGAGAAGAAGAAGGAAAAGGGAGAAAGTAAGTTGATTTTTATCTTCTAAGCATTGCTGGGTGATAGTGGTAGTCGTTGTTCAAGAGGAGAAGGAGAAACAACATAAACAGAGGTAGGTGACACCGTTTTCTGTTCGTTTTTGTATTCACGATTTATTAATCTCCATTGCATGTTTTTATATAATATAATCATGTATTTAGTTTGATAACAATATTATATGTATGTTAGAATAATCTTGGACGTGAAAAATCAAGTTTTTAAACTGTTTCTGCTCGTTTTTGAGTGACCGCCGACTTGACTGTACTCAGCGATCCTCAGAGCTCTTAGGCGCTAGTACAAAATTCGAGACTGCTAGATGACTTATCGTAGGCGACCTAAATTGAACTACTGCCTACCTCAGACTGCCAGAGCGATCCTAGGCAATCCTAGGCGCTTTGTGCAGAAAATGCAAAAATTCGTATTTTCAAACCCTGATTCAATTCCAAACTATTTTTAGTCAATTTTAATCATTAATTAAGATGTTTTAAAACCAAAATAATTTATCAAATTTCCTGTTTTATAGAAAAATAAATTAGGGAGATATTTAGGACACTAGTTGCCAAACTTTGTATGAAACTGTGAAATTTAGTCCTCGGAAGATTTGACCTATTATTTGATTACCAGAACATCTCTAAATTACACTATAAACCAGATAATTACATAAAGAGAATTCAGAACATAAGTTCAACTCAGTTAACCCGAATATTGAAGGAAATGTCAGATTTACCCTTTATATGCCGTTAGGCACCAACCCTTATAGAATTATTAGACTTTAGGGATTCTTGGAGTCTAGTGGGCATAGCTGGTTATGGATCTATAGTTGTGGCTAGATAGCAAAGGGATATTTCATTTGGGTTGAGTTTCTCCCTTGTGCGAGCGCGCTTCCTTTGCAAGTTGGTTTGTTTGGGAAGGTCCTATGTCTGGAGGGACACCCCTGTGAGCCGCTGGTGATTCCCTGTACATGTGGATAAGCGACCATCTCCATGTATTGATTTTGGTGCTACATACTGGTGGTACATGCCAACTCTGATGAGTACGTGTGCAATAAGTCAGTGACTATTGATGTGCCTAAATTTTATACATGTTTTGTCATATGTTTACCCTTAATTTTATGCTAGTTGGTGTTTAATTTGCCTATTTATTAGAGTTTTTATGTATTTTTGTTTATTGTTGTTTAGGAATAAATAAAGTGAAAGAGTCAAGAGATTGAGGAGGGGATTTACAAGATATTCTCAGAATTTTCGAATGAGCAAAAATTCTCTTCATCAAGAGAATAGGAAACTTTAATTTCCCGAGTTCCAGAAACATCCTTCAGTGTTTTGAGCATAACTTGAGCTAGAGAGCTCCAATAAGGGCAATCTTGGTGTCTATGGAAAGCTAAGAGAAGGCCCTACAAATTTAATGTTGAAGAGTGTCCCAAAAACAGTCATCTTGATGGAGAAAATTGAGCATTAACATCAGAAATGGAAAACAGCTATTTTCATAATTCAGTTTTGGAAAAGAAGTAAAAGGGGCTTTTAAAGCAAGGAAGGAAATTTTATATAAGAGAAACGCAAGAGAGGAGGACGACGAGAGCTTAGAAGAGAGGAGTTTTTCACCATTGGAGAGGATTGGAAGCTTGGAGGAAGAAGAAGAAAACAGAGGCTGAATTGGAGTTTGTCGAGAACTACAATTCTCGATCTACATATAATTTCCCTCTTAACTTTCTCATCTTCTCTTTGTCCAATTTTCATTATGAATTTCAGAGATTTTTTATTTTGTTTGGATTCAATTATGAGCTAATTTCTATTGCTAAGGCTCCGATGTAATCTCTCCATGACAATTCTAAATCCTACTTCTTTGTACTCATGATTTTATTATTCTTTTTGAGTATACATCGTTAAGTTTAAGGCTTTCAATTATCTGGCCAATAGTTGAATGATTTGTTGTGCATGTTAATTTGAGAGATGATGCATGTAGTTTAGCTTCGTTTGATGTATGCCATGAATTGAACGAAAGACAGAAATGTGCCAACGTGATTCGTGCGGTTTGTTTTTATTGGATATTATTAATCTTAATGTACTCAATTGCTTTTAAATTCGCATAAGCATATCGCGGGTTATTGCATGTTGGGTAATTCTAATTCTACTCGAGAGAGGGTTTTAGATATATTTAAAATATTTCACCGTCAAATAGGATAATAATTGATTAATTGCTCGGTTAGGATTTGGAATTGGATTGGTTTGACGAATCGGATGCCTTAGTGTTTTCTTCTTGGGTGAAATATCCTTCTTTTTAAGTGTTTGAGATGATATTGTTTTATTTTTCCTTTTTCAGGTGTTCTGGGTTGTTCATGAGATGTAGTCGAAGCTTGGAGTTAGTACCTTTTGATCCTGAAATTGAACGCACCCTTCGTCGTGTGAATAAGGAGAAGAAGGAGAATTCCACAACTTAAAACAAAGAAATGGAAAATCAACTTGGAAACAGAACTTTGGGAGATTATGCTGTTCCCTTGGTCACCGGAGCTACTTCTAGCATTAGACGACCTGCCATTCAAGCCAATAACTTTGAGATAAAGCCAGCTATTCTTCAAATGGTGACGTCAACGGTGCAATTTGGTGGCATGCCCCATGATGATCCAAATGCACACATAGCTAATTTTCTGGAGTTATGTGATACTTTCAAACATAATGGAGTTTCTGATGATGCTATTAGATTGAGGCTCTTTCCATTCTCCCTCCGAGAGAAGGCAAAGGCATGGTTGAATTCACTTCCACCATTAACCATAACTACATGGGACGATTTGGCTAAGAAGTTTCTAGCAAAGTTCTTTCCCCCAGCCAAAACCGTGAAGATGAGAAATGATATCACCACCTTTGTCCAATTTGATATGGAGTCTCTTTATGAAGCTTGGGAGTGGTATAAAGAATTGCTTAGAAAGTGCCCACATCATGGACTTCCTGTTTGGATTCAAGTGCAAACCTTCTATAATGGTTTGCAACCCACAACACGTACAATGATTGATGCGGCAGCTGGAGGGACTTTGATGAAGAAATCACCGGAAGAAGCATATGATTTGGTGGAGGAGATGGCAACTAACAATTACCAATGGCCAGCGAATAGAGTGACACCAAAAAGAACTCAGGGAGCTCATGAAATTGATTCTTTTTCTGCTTTAGCTGCTCAAGTTGCAACTTTATCTAAGAAATTAGATAATATCAATGTAAGTGCCATTCAATTTGCTAATGCAATTTGTGAATTTTGTGCAGGGAATCATATGGGGATAGATTGTCAAGTGGGAAGTCCATTCGCCAACAATAGTTCGGAGCAAGCAAACTTTGTATCGAATTACCAACGACAAAACAACCCTTACTCCAACACTTACAATCCAGGATGGCGAAACCACCCAAATTTCTCATGGAGCAACTCGCAAAATGTTTCCAAGCCTCCACCGGGTTTTCAAAATCAGCAACAAGAGAAGAACTTGAATGTGGAGGAGGTAATGGTACAATTTATGGCAAAGGTGTATGCTAGATTTCAAGATCATGACATTGCTCTAAAGAACAATGAGAACACTATGCGGAGCATAGAAAGGACGGTTGGTCAATTGGCAAAATTGTTGTCCGAAATACCTCAAGGGTCATTTCCAAGCACCACGGAAAATAACCCAAAAGAGCAAGTGCAAGCCATTTCTTTAAGGAGTGGAAGGGAGCTTAATGTACCAGAGAAAAAGCAGGGAAAAGAGAAGCAAACTATGAGAGCTGTGGTGCAGGAAACTCAAGGCCAGGGTGCTCTTCCTAGTTCTGAAGGCCAAGACATCGAGGCCACAGCACCCACATTCAAGGCTGTGGTGCCCACCCTTATTCTGAGCCAAACAGTGAAAAACTCGGGAAATCCTCCCGTTTCTTCACATACTCCTATACCTTTTCCTCAAAGACTTCAGAAAAATAAGCTAGATAAACAATTTTCTAAATTCCTTGATGTGTTTAAAAAGTTACATATTAACATTCCTTTTGCAGATGCCTTGGAACAAATGCCTAGTTATGTGAAGTTCATGAAGGAGATTCTATCAAACAAGAGGAAGTTAGGAGAGTATGAGACTGTGATGTTGACTGAAGAGTGCACTGCCATTTTGCAAAATAAGTTGCCACCAAAGCTTAAAGATCCAGGGAGTTTTACTATTCCTTGCACAATTGGGAACTCTTATTTTGAAAAAGCTTTGTGTGATTTAGGTGCTAGCATAAATCTGATGCCTTTTTCTATTTTCAGGCAATTGGGGCTAGGAGAGGTCAAGGCCACTACAGTTTCACTTCAATTGGCGGACCGGTCAATTAAACGACCAAGAGGAATAGTGGAGGATGTTCTTGTTAAAGTTGACAAGTTCATTTTCCCTGCATATTTTATTGTTTTAGATATGGAGGAAGATCGAGAAATCCCACTTCTTCTTGATCGACCGTTCTTAGCCACGGGAATAACTCTCATAGATGTGCAACAAGGGAAACTCATACTACGGGTGCAAGATGAACAAGTTACATTCAATGTGTTTGAAGCAATGAAATATCCGTCAACAACTGATACATGCTTCAACATAGATGTGATTGATGAATTTGTGGTAGAAATTTTTGAAGAGAGTAATCCTAAGGAACCACTTGAGGCATGTCTTGTTCAATCTGGCACTATCGATTCCGAGAATTCCAAGATAAGCACTTGTGCACATTACTTGGAAGCATCTCCACCTTACTTGCCTAAAGGGAAGCCGGAAAACATAACATTGAGCAAAAACACTACTCCACAACAGCCATCCGTCATTGAGGCCCCCTCTTTAGAACTCAAACCTCTTCCTTATCATCTTAAATATGTTTATTTACATGATTCTTCTTTACCTGTAATAATTTCTTCATCTTTGACAGGTCTTGAAGAAGAGAAGTTACTTAGAGTTTTGAGAGCTCACAAGCAAGCTTTGGGATGGACTATAGTCGACATTAAGGGAATAAGCCCCTCAATTTTCATGCACAAGATTCTAATGGAAGAGCATTTCAAGCCTACAGTACAGCCACAAAGGAGACTTAATCCAAACTTGCAAGAAGTTGTAAGAAAAGAAATTCTCAAATTGTTGGATGCTGGAATTATTTATCCAATTTTTGATAGCTCATGGGTAAGTCCGGTGCAAGTAGTGCCTAAGAAGGGATGAGTGACAGTAGTAGAGAATGAAAATAATGAACTCATCCCAACAAGAACAGTCACCGGTTGGAGAGTGTGCATAGATTACCGCAAGCTTAATGATGCCACACGAAAAGATCACTTTCCACTTCCTTTCATTGATCAAATGTTGGAACGGCTTGCTGGTCATGCTTATTACTGTTTTCTTGATGGATACTCAGGGTACAATCAAATCCAAATTTCACCAGAAGATCAAGAAAAGACTACTTTCACTTGCCCGTATGGAACATTTGCCTATAGGAGGATGCCCTTTGGTTTGTGCAATGCTCCAGCCACATTTCAACGATGCATGATGGCCATTTTTTCGGATATGGTGGAAAAGTTTATTGAGATCTTTATGGATGATTTTTCTGTGTTTGGTTCTTCATTTGATAATTGTTTAAATAATTTATCTTCAGTTCTACAAAGATGTGAAGAATCTAACCTTGTTCTTAATTGGGAAAAATGTCATTTTATGGTGCAGGAAGGAATTGTACTTGGGCATAAAGTTTCTTCAGAAGGCATTGAGGTAGACCAAGCCAAAGTAGAGGTCATCAAAAAATTACCTCCACCTAGCACAGTCAAGGGAGTGAGAAGTTTTTTGGGACATGCGGGGTTTTATCGTCGCTTTATTCAAGATTATTCTAAAATTATTAAACCCCTTTGTTCTCTTTTGGTTAAAGATACTCCATTTAACTTTTCCAATGATTGTTTGCAGGCATTTGAACTTTTGAAGAAGAAGCTAAGTTCAACCCCAATAATATGTGCACCGGATTGGGCACTTCCATTTGAATTGATGTGTGATGCAAGCGATTACGCGATAGGAGCTGTGCTTGGACAAAGGAAGAACAAGGTTCTCCATGTTATCTACTATGCGAGTCGTACCTTGACAGCTAAAAAGGAAGCTAAACCAAGGTTACTTCGGTGGATTTTACTCCTACAAGAATTTGATTTGGAGATCAAAGACAAGAAGGGAACTGAGAATCAAGTAGCTGACCATCTCTCTAGACTTGAGCACACAACTAAAGAGACAGCCCCACCTTCTCCAATAAATGAGGTATTCCCGGATGAACAACTATTTGTTTTATCTCTAACACAAGTTCCTTGGTATGCAGATTATGTAAACTACTTGGTAAGCAATGTGATCAATCCTGAGTTTACATACCAACAAAGGAAGAAATTCTTTTCGGAGGTCAAGCACTACTATTGGGAGGAACCTTTTCTCTACAAGCATTGTAGTGATCAAGTGATTAGGAGATGTGTGCCTGAAGAAGAGATAGAGTCAATCCTAAGACATTGCCATTCACTAGAGGTTGGCGGGCACCATGGAGTGAACAAGACAGTAGCTAAAGTGCTACAATCAGGTTTTTATTGGCCCTCCATTTTTAAAGACACTTATGCTTTTGTTTCTTGTTGTGATCAATGTCAAAAGAGTGGTAATATCTCCTGGAAAAATGAAATGCCCTTAAATAATATACTTGTTGTTGAGCTATTTGATGTTTGGGGCATAGATTTCATGGGACCATTCCCTCCTTCTTTCTCAAATCAATACATTTTAGTTGCTGTTGATTATGTTTCCAAATGGGTAGAGGCCGTGGCCCTCCCTACAAATGATTCTAAAGTTGTGTTGAATTTTTTGAGAAAGCAGATATTCACCAGGTTTGGAACTCCAAGAGCCATAATTAGTGATGGGGGAAAACATTTTTGCAACAGGCAATTTGACGCACTCTTGAGCAAATATGGTGTTACACACAAGGTTGCAACTCCGTACCATCCTCAAACTAGTGGACAAGCAGAAATTTCCAACCAAGAGCTGAAACGAATATTGGAGAAAACCGTGAGCACTTCAAGGAAAGATTGGTCAAAAAAACTAGATGATGCACTATGGGCATACCGGACAGCCTTCAAAACTCCAATTGGTATGTCCCCCTATCGTCTAGTTTATGGGAAAGCATGTCACTTACCTGTGGAGTTGGAACACAAGGCTTACTGGGCTATCAAGACTCTTAATTTTGACATGGAGGCAGCGGGAGAGAAGAGGATATTGCAACTCAATGAGATGGATGAGTTTCGGCATGCAGCCTATGAGAATGCTCGCATATACAAGGAAAGAACCAAGAGATGGCATGATAAACAAATTCTCAAGAGAAACTTTGAAGTTGGCCAAAGAGTTCTACTTTATAATTCCAGACTTCGCCTCTTCCCTGGAAAATTAAGATCCCGATGGTCTGGACCATTCATGGTAACAAGAGTTCTCCCGTATGGTGCTATTGAAGTTTCTAATGACTCAAATGAAACATTCAAAGTCAATGGTCAGCGTATAAAGCCCTACTTCGAAGGAGATTTCAATAAGCAAAAAGTCTCCATTGATTTGCTCGATCGGTGATTCAAAGAAGGAAAATTCAAGCTAAAGACTATAATTAAGCGCTTCTTGGGAGGCAACCCAAGCATTCTAAACATTTGATTTTGTGTGGCAATGACACTGTTCCTCACTTCCTTGCTCCAAAACCTAAACGTGTTGATTACAATGCTAAGGGAGAGGAAGCTTGATCCGTCTCCACTAGTGTTTAGGGAAGTTTCTTGTTACTCTATGTTGGCTTTCATTGTTGCACATTGAGGACAATGCACATACTAAGTTTGGGGGAGTCACACTTGTGAACTTGTTTTCTTTTGTTTTTCTTCTATGATCTTTTGTTTTTCTTATTTAGTTCCAAAAAAAAAAACGTATTGATGAGGTTTGATGACCAAAAGCCCATGATAAAATTTGATTGAACTAAACATGCGTTTGGAAAGTGATAAATTTTGTTTTTGTTTGGATGCTTGAATCTTGTGTTGGTTTTATCTTATTTATGATTCTTTTGAACACTCTGAGCACATCGCCTAGAGCACATATCTGTTTTGCTTACCTTGAGAAAGTTTTTGTAAATCTAGAAAATTCCTATGATCTCAGTAAACTCTAGAACTTGCTTGATTAACACTTGAGACGAAATCCTAGACTCCACCATGCTATGGAAAGGATTTAGGCCATTCTTTGGGCCGTTTGAGCTTTTCAAACCTACCTGACATTGGTTTATCCATAGTAGACCCCATTTGAGCCTGATTACACCTTTTCTTTGTCAACCACATACTAGCTTAACTTTCTAATTTTGTCTACCTGTTGCACCACAAGCACATGATCATTTTAAGAAATGTTATGAGATAAGCTACTGTATAGAGGAAGGATGAAGTTTCAACATTGTTCATTAAAAGAAGAAGAGGGTACTACACCCCTTGCTCATAAAAGAAAGAAACAAGTTTGGGGGTGTAGCAAGAGAAAGTTAAAAAAAAAATTACAGAAACAAAAAAAAAATTGAAAACAGGAGAAAGCTGAATTAAATGGTGAACTAGAAAAGCAAAAGGTGTAACAAGAGAAAGTCGAAAACCAGCTTCGTGATACAACTTTTGGTGGGACAATTAGCTCTACAAGGATTTTGGAATGATTCATGTGCTTAGGGTGTTTTTGAGCCATAACACTATCTGTTACCATACCGTCACCCTAGCCGCATGTTACGAGCTTAATAAAGTCCTAATGATCTTAGGTGTGATGTTAGTCTACATTAGTGGAGAGTGATATGACAGGCAGGCTTATGGAGTTTATAATTCATCAAAAGAGATCTGCAAAATGTTTATATGATTTCTTAAACCAATCAAAGTGGTGAATGGTTATGGGTAAAAGGTGATGCACACAAAGACATTGAAGGAATCATGAATGAGATGATATTGGTATTTGATTTGAAATTCTAGACATTAGCAATATTTAAAGTTTTCTTTGTGCTATAGACTATGTGACATCTTTGAGGCATGTTTTGTGACTCAAGCAGAATCAATACAAATTTTGTTTTTGTTTTCTTGTTTCATTTCTTTTGCTCGAGGACTAGCAAATCTTAAGTTTGGGGGTATTTGATGTGCCTAAATTTTATACATGTTTTGTCATATGTTTACCCTTAATTTTATGCTAGTTGGTGTTTAATTTGCCTATTTATTAGAGTTTTTATATATTTTTGTTTATTGTTGTTTAGGAATAAATAAAGTGAAAGAGTCAAGAGATTGAGGAGGGGATTTACAAGATATTCTCAGAATTTTCGAATGAGCAAAAATTCTCTTCATCAAGAGAATAGGAAACTTTAATTTCCCGAGTTCCAGAAACATCCTTCAGTGTTTTGAGCATAACTTGAGCTAGAGAGCTCCAATAAGGGCAATCTTGGTGTCTATGGAAAGCTAAGAGAAGGCCCTACAAATTTAATGTTGAAGAGTGTCCCAAAAACAGTCATCTTGATGGAGAAAATTGAGCATTAACATCAGAAACGGAAAACAGCTATTTTCATAATTCAGTTTTGGAAAAGAAGTAAAAGGGGCTTTTAAAGCAAGGAAGGAAATTTTATATAAGAGAGACGCAAGAGAGGAGGACGACGAGAGCTTAGAAGAGAGGAGTTTTTCACCATTGGAGAGGATTGGAAGCTTGGAGGAAGAAGAAGAAAACAGAGGCTGAATTGGAGTTTGTCGAGAACTACAATTCTCGATCTACATATAGTTTCCCTCTTAACTTTCTCATCTTCTCTTTGTCCAATTTTCATTATGAATTTCAGAGTTTTTTTATTTTGTTTGGATTCAATTATGAGCTAATTTCTATTGCTAAGGCTCCGATGTAATCTCTCCATGAAAATTCTAAATCCTACTTCTATGTACTCATGATTTTATTATTCTTTTTGAGTATACATCGTTAAGTTTAATGCTTTCAATTATCTGGCCAATAGTTGAATGATTTGTTGTGCATGTTAATTTGAGAGATGATGCATGTAGTTTAGCTTCGTTTGATGTATGCCATGAATTGAACGAAAGACAGAAATGTGCCAACGTGATTCATGCGGTTTGTTTTTGTGGGATATTATTAATCTTAATGTACTCAATTGCTTTTAAATTAGCATAAGCATATAGCGGGTTATTGCATGTTGGGTAATTCTAATTCTACTCGAGAGAGGGTTTTAGATATATTTAAAATATTTCGCCGTCAAATAGGATAATAATTGATTAATTGCTCGGTTAGGATTTGGAATTGGATTGGTTTGATGAATCGGATGCCTTAGTGTTTTCTTCTTGGGTGAAATATCCTTCTTTTTAAGTGTTTGGTCAAGTCCTTATTTTTCGATTTAATTTTTATTGTTTTCAATTATTTAAAATTCAAAACATCCCAATTTTCTTGATTTTCAAATAATTTAGAATTAGAACAATTTCAATAGCTAATAGGTAAATAGTCCTTATGGGTTCGACATTCTTTTCATCACTATATTACTTGTTACGATTTCGTGCACTTGCGAATTTTCAACAACAACTATGGCTCTTGTCTAAGTTGCGCTGCATGGGACTTGAGTATCATTAGTAGTACTGCTCCTAAGCCGCACGGTGGTATAGCGATTGGTCGAGAGTCATCTCAAAAGGTTTATCTGTGTTTGTGAGTCCTACAATGACACTAAAATCACAAACACATGTTGTTACTGTTGCATACATGTTGAAGGCATGTAATTGGTATATTGATTGGATGTGACTGTTTAATGCATCCTAGTAACGTATGGATTATGCTATTGATTCTGATATTGGATTCCTATAATAGAACATGCTAAAATTTATATTTAGAACTGTTTATTATATTGTTTTGTATTCGTGACTGATACAAATGGTTATACGAGCCTGCTTAGTCGAGATTGCTTAATCATGCATGACCTGTTATTTTATTTATATGAACTATTTAAACATGCATGTGTTACCTACTGGGATATTCGTATCTCACCCTACCTTTATTTCATTTTTTCAACTGATACGTGAGAGGGGGATCATAGTAATGATTTCCAGGGAGAGCCAGTTGATTATTTGCCGGAGGAGTACTATTATCTGGATTTTGTTTGAGGTTGTGGATTAACATGGATTTAGTTATTTTGATTAGATTATTATTCATTTTGGTTTGATGTACTAGAGAGATGAGAGATTAGTGACCATTTTATTTTACCAGACTTTAATATTGATTTTGATGGTTAAGTATATTAGTTTCTTGAGGATTTTAGACTATACTTCCGCACATACATGTTCCGCACTCTGATAGTTAATTAATGAATGGATCATTTATTTCTTTAGTCTGGTATATTCTTGATGTTTATTTGATATGGGCCAGTAACATCTCGGATTTGGTTGATGAATTGAATTCGGGTTGTTACAGTAGTGAACCGGGTTCGGGTCGGATGTTGGTTTTTCATTGACCTGGGTCGGATCCAAGTTTATTTAAGAATATAAACCCGACCCTAGAACGTTAGGGTAATGGCCCAAAATAACTAATTCAGACTTAAACAATTTCAGTTAATATAACTAAAGTGCGGAAATAACAGATAATTTGTCTTTCCTTTCAAGAAACGCGGAATACAAAAGGAAAAATCCAATACCAATTCCTCTACTAAGTCTGGAAAGGGTTAACTAGAATAAAATTTACATCATCCATGTCATCTAAATAAAATTAATCTGAAACAATTCTTCCAATACCAAGTCAAATTTAATAATGTAAATCCCTAAACCTACAAAGGAATAAAGTAATCTTCTTCCTAGTACTCGGTGTAATCCCCAGAAGTGCCTATCCCTGCAACGTCCTCACCAGGAATATTTGAAAACAAAATCGATAAAACGATAATGTGAGAAACAACATCTCAGTAAGTAGTCATGCAAATAGTTGTAACCAATTAGAATATATGCAATGCTTAATCCGTCTAATCACGATAAAATTTCAAATACAAGGAAATATAATTCCAAACATGGTGGAAAAGAAATACAACCACAGTGAAGTATCCAACTAGCTTCCCACCGAGTAAATGGATCGAGGAAGTAAACCACAATAACCAACTTCCTACCGAGTACACGGATCAAGGAAGTATCCCACCGAGTACACGGACCGAGGATAACCAAAAGTAACCAGCTTCCCACCAAGTACACGGAACGAGGAAGTATCCCATCGAGTACACGGACCAAGGATAACCAAAATTAACCAGCTTCCCACTGAGTACACGGATCGAGGAAGTATCCTGCCGAGTACACGGACCGAGGATATAAACAACAATAATCTGCTTCCCACCGAGTACACAGATCGAGGAAGTATCCCGCCGAGTACATGGACCAAGGATATAAATACCAATTACCAAATCCGCTTTGTGGAAAGAATAAACCAGACACCTGCGTTGTCACAACTGTGACCCAAAAGCCCACACAAGTGAAGTCAAATACATATCTCAAAATCACAGTTTCAATGGGCAAAATAATCCTGGCGTATGTAAAATCATTCGGTACTCAAAACATGTCTAGATAGTCTAAATACAAGTGTAGGAACTCTTAAAATCAAGTTTGGTTAAGAATAGAATTTTTTGGAACAATGGTATCAAATAGAAGTGCAAACAATTCCCAGAAGCACTTCTATTTGATGGTACATGGGTTAAAATTGGATAAAAACAATTTCGTAGTGAAAAACTAGGTTGAAAGACAATTTTTCAAAAATCTGACAGACAGGGCACTCGAATGGCCTTTCACTTTGGTCGTTTCAGGGTTGGTCACTCGATTGGTCGCTGGAGTGACTGTTTAGGCGACAGTTCATTCTGGAAAAATTGCTCTCGGGTTTTGAAGAATACAAAAGGGCGCTCGAGTGACTGCTCAGGCGACCTGATACGGAGAAAATTCCAAAAAAGTTACGAAAATCAATAAAAATTCAACAACTCCATATCCAATACATCAAATCCATTCTAGATCATTCCTAAGCACTTTATAAACATGTTAGAACCAATCCCAACAAATAAAACATCATGAATCACGCAAACAACTCATCAATCCACCTAATAACCATGAATATCGAATAAACATGAATTTCTTTTTGTGCAAGTTTTGAAGGGACTACTTTCTTCTCTTCTGAGATCGAATCCTTCTCCTATCAATCCAAAGATTACGTCCTAATGAACCCCACGAACACAGCAAATCTCCTTCACTGTTTAATCAAAGAACATCTTCTAAGATCTTCCTAACTCAAAACCAACACAAGGAACAGGGTTTGGTTTATTCTTCTTACCTTAAACTTAGCCGAAATCCTTTCTTCTTCCTCCTCTGATCTGGTTAGCAAGTGCACGAAAATCAGATGTTGGGAAACTCGTGTATGGAAGAGCAGGTTACGGCTGGTTTTCCTTCTTTTCTTTTAAACGTGAATAGCAACTTTCAAATTTTATCTTCTTTTTATATTATTTCAATTCTTTTACCTATTTATCCCTTAGCCCTATTATAAATTCTTATTAATGTTTTATCCTTCCTACTTGTAACCAAAACACAACTTTATAAACCCAATCGATCTGGGTTAACCCCCACTCTCAGATGGTTCGACCACCTAATTTATAATGTTTCTTTGTTTTATTAATTCGATATCTTTGACAATCCTGAATATTAGCAAATAAAATTCCTACTTATCCTGAATTAAAATCTCACCTTATATAGTTTCCCCACCTTCCTCCGATTCACCTTGAACTTCTCCGGATTGAACCAATGTCTCAACCTCTGCATATTAATCACTAAATCAATTCATTCATTACTAAAATCTAGGATTTTACAGCTACAGTTTTTTTGCCTTTATGAAGAAGCCTATGGGCAGCAAATCAATAAAGCAAAAAGTTGCTTAATAGCTTCTTCAAAAATGTCAGCTTCAAGATTAGACATGCTGCAAACTCTTTCTGGATTTCAAAAATCTAGTTTACCAATCAAATATCTGGGTGTTCGTCTTTTTTATGGGAGAGCTAGCTTGCCTATGTCTGCAGATTTGCTTGAGAAGATTCAAAAGCGAATTAGTGGCTGGAAATCTAAGTTTCTATCTCATGGACGTAAACTAACTCTCATACAAAGTGTACTCTCTAGTATTCCAATTCACTCTTTATTTGCCATTCCTTTTCCAAAAGTTGTTCTTAGAAGAATTGAAACTTTATTTGCCAATTTTTTTGGGGTGAAATTTCTGAACATGGGTCCAAAAAACATTGGTTGAGTTGGGACAAAATCACAAAACCCAAGTCAGAGGGTGGTCTGGGTATAAAATCAGTGGTTGATGTTATGACTAGTCTTCAAATAAAGTTGGGATGGAGGGCTTTTTATGGAGACAATCTATGGTCTCAATTCATGCGTGCTAAGTACTGTTCTCAGAGTAATTTTCATAATATTCAAGACAAAAGTGGAAGCTCTAAGATTTGGAAGGGAATTTTGAAAGTGAAGGATATAATACTTGCAAATACAGCATGGTCTTTGGAAGAAGGGCGGGTGAGTTTTTGGTTCGATCAGTGGTCTCATCTTTGTTATTTGGCAGATCATGTTCAGATGGATCCAATCCCAAATCCAGATTTAAAAGTGGCTGATCTCACAAATGAAAATGGTTCTTGGAATGTTCATTATCTCTCTCAATTGCTTCCCCTTTCTACGGTTAGAGAAATTGTTGGCATAAAATTTTATCCATCTTCTTTAAAAGATAGGGCGTTGTGGAAGGTTACTTCTTCTAGGTCTTTTTCAACAGTATTAGCTTGGAACTTAATCAGAAAAAAAGATAATCCTCATCCGTGGGAGAAGTATTTATGGCCTAGCTTCATTCCTTCAAAGATAAATGTTTTCACTTGGAAATTGCTCATGGGTGCTTTGGCTACAGATGATCGAATTCAAAGGAGTGGCATCAATATTTGTTCTCAATGTAATTGTTGTTCTTTAAAGAAACGAGAGACCTTGAATCACCTTTTCTCTTTTGGAGAGGTTGCAAACTCGTTATGGGAATATTTTGCTGGTTCTTTTCAATGTCTACATCATCCTTTACATGATTTGATCACTAGATTTTCCTTTTGGTTTTCAAGTCCTAATGTTAATGATCAGCTTGGCATTCTTTTTAAAGCCACTCCCCTTTTTATTTGCTGGGAATTATGGACAGCAAGGTGTAGAAGTTGATTTGAGGGTGAAAGCATGTGTACAAGCCAAATTATTAATAAGGTCCAGCTTTGGCTTCAAGAGGTTTCCTATTTCACTAATCCAACAAGAACATGTGATTTTAAAAGGGCTATTATTTTAGAGAATTTGAACATTTTCTCTCCTTCGATCAGCTCCCCAAAAGTCAGTTTTGTTCGATGGAAGAGAATTCGAAACTTCATGTTTATCTTGAATGTTGATGGTGCTTCAAAAGGTAACCCAAGAGTTAGTGGAGGTGGTGGAGTTATTCGTACTTCTTCAGGTCATTTCTTTGCTAGTTTTTCAGCTTTCTATGGCTACAACACAAATCTCATGGCAGAATTTTTGGCGTTAAGAGATGGGTTGCGATTGGCTGACAGTATGGATTACAAGACCTCCATATTGAATCTAATTCCAAGGTTTTGGTGGACATGGTAGCAAGTTTGGCATAAGTTCCTTGGCAATTCCTCCTTTGGTGGAAGGAAATGAAAGAAAGGTTGGAAACTTCAAATCGATTTGTGCATCATATATACAGGGAAGCAAACTCTGTATGTAAGGCCCCGAATCTAGGTTTATTTAAACACATAAACCCAAATCTGATTAGTTAGGGAAAATGGCCCAAAACACTATTCCAGACTTAAACAATTGCATTTATTATATCAGAGTGCGGAAATAAAAAAAAAACATCTTTCAGAAAGCGCAGAATTAAACTGCCAAAATAATCCTTTTATATTTCATCCAAAAGTCTGCAAATGGTTCAACTAAATAACATCCACCAAGGGTGTGGAATAATGTTACTAATAATCCTTCAAATGACATCAAAATCCTCAAATAAAATACTATAGTTAATTCTTAAGAAAATAAATCTAAATATCTCTCCATGTCCTCCTGGACCTACACAGGAATGAAATAGTCTTTTTCCTGGTAATTATAATAATCCCACGGTGTCTCTACCCCGACAACGTCCTCTCCAAGAATATCTAAAAACAAAACCGATAAAACAATAATGTGAGAAACAACATCTCAGTAAGCAGTCATGCAAATAGTTGACCACAATAAAATATGCAACGCTTAATCCGAATAATCATAATAAGATACAAGACAACAATTGTGCACACGTCAGAATGCTGCACGGGCGAGGCGCACGGAAAAGGTGCGTGCCTCCTAAAGGGTAAAACGGGAAAAGGGAGTCGCCACTACCTGCAGGCGTCTACCTGGAAGCCCTAAGGATACCTATTTTGATCTGCGGCTTAAGATTCTGAGAAAGGGCTCGGTTGCGGTCCAAGGAAGTCCGTAGACACCCCGATCCGCCCCGTCAAGTGACGGGTCCCATTGATTTCCCTGGTTTGCAAGTCAACTCAATTCTAAACTCACCCTGCTTCTATTCCGGCATGCACATTTTATTGATCTGGCAGGGGACCACTTGAGTGGTGTGGGTCCCCTTATTTGATTTTATCTTATTAGTTAGGTGATCTGGGTCTGATATGGGCCCCGTTGGAAGGCCCGTGGGATGCCAAGTAGGACTTAGGCTCAAAAGAGACAGAAATGAGGGCTTATTGGGCCTAACCGCAGAACAGGTGCGGTTTGGCCTGAACTGCACATACCGTGCGGTCAAAGCCAAACTGCTCTGTGTATGTGGTTTCGGCACAGAAAACCTAAAAGGCAATTTTCATGGGGGGTTTGGGTTCCTGGGCCTCTTGTGATATTTCAGCAATGTATGGGCCCCTGTGTGGGCCCACGGTGGTGCAAGGAATGGGGGGAAAACTCCATTTTGGCTTCTCTTTTGTGGTTTTACACCAAGGAAAGGAGGGGGGGAGCCATGGGAGGTTGCCTCCTCTTGCTTGGGCCACCTATAGCAGCCAAACAGGGATCATGTTATCCTTGTTTTGGTCTCTTGCTTTATGCACAACGGCAAGCATCAAAGATCAAATAAGGAAAATCCTATAGTCAAGAACCTAGAACATGCTCCAGCACATAACCGAGACATACATGCTTATAGCTTATTCATGGGGACAGCAATAGTGGGGTTCACACTCCTATGAAATAAAGAGGACAGCAAGTATTGGAATAACCTAGCATATTACTAGGCTGGAGAGGGGTTCACACATGCATCCAACAGGTGACAAGGCCAAGCATGATAGGCAAATCCAGTCATAGACAAATCTGCTGCAGGTACCAATGACAACAGCCCCTTAAAGGGGGTTAAACATGCTAATGGTGGGCTGGAAACTCAGGAAACAATGGGGTAAAGGAGCATGCTACATTAAAATGAGATGAGAACCCAACTTAAAGCATGCATGTTTCATGAATCACTAAGAAAAAACAACACATCACCCAAGACAAAATGAGATAATCCAATGAGAGAAAGCATAGAAGGGGGGTTTACATAGGGGTACATGAGATAGTCTATGAGAGGAACATGCTCCTCTTTCAAATGGGGGGAAAACCACTACCAAACACGAATTGCAGCAGCTTAAATGGCCCAACAGTATACTGAAAACCTCTCATCCTCTCCGGTGGAACCACACCTGTGGTTCCTCTTACCTTGAAGACCTTCATGTAGGGTAGATGAAGGAAAAGATGAACAAAATGCATGCTAGAGGATGCATTACAGCAGAGATAAACAGCCTCCTTTACATTGGCTCAAAACATGCTCATTCTCATATATATAAAATAAAAGACAACGAGAAGCAATACCTTGGGATTTTACAACCTTTTTTGAGGTGTGTAGGTTCCTCCTTGAAGCAAGAATGGCTGCTGGAGCACCTTCTTTGGCCACCAACAGCAAGCTTCTCCTCCTCTTCAAGTTCTTAGATGAGGGATAGATGAAGAAGGGAGGGGTAGGATAGAGTTTGAATGGTGTTTTAGTAGCTAAGGAGGCAAAGGAGGGTGATCTCGTACCAGGAACAATGGGGTTGAAGCAGTCGAAATCAGCAAAGAATGGCCAACCCCTGTCCCATGTTCGGATTTTGCTTTTATAGAAAACTGGGACAAAACTACATACTCAGTACGGTTTGGTAAAAAATGAACAGTAACCGCACATACTATGCCGTTCGGTCAAAACTGTAGGGCATGTGTGGTTTTGGCCTTGTCTTTTCAGCAATGATTAGGGGATAAACTTGCACAGGCACGACTGACAAACCATGCAACCGCACTATAAGTGCGATTACTTTTCGCGTGCCGCTTGCGCTGATTGGCTGGCGCAAGCGGTGGCCGAAAAATCAACCGCACAACATATGCCGTTGCGAATTTTCTTCCCCTTTTTTGGTTTGAGTTGACGGCTGAGGTGACTCAGCTGCCCACTCGAATGAATCATGCTCTTCCAATTTTTATTATTTCCCATTTATCTTAATTAGCTTAATTAAGATATTTTAAACTTTGACTGATTTGCCCCTAGGACTGTTTTGCTCATATCTTTTCCATCCGGGCTCCGATTCCTACAAACTTAATTGCATTGGAACTGTATTGGGATTCTCTACTCATTGTAATAGAGCAAAGTGGCTAATTATCACTTGATCAAAGAGTCAAACTTTGCCCCCCTCAGGGTTTGACTTTTCAGCTAGGGTTTTCATTTTTAGCATTTCTGGGGGGGGGGGGGGGTAAAAAAATGAGGTGCTTACAGCAGTCCCTCTTTGCCGGAGTCACCTTGGGGGTGAACGGCAAAGAAAAATAAGAACCTCGTTTTTGCGCCCAGAATTTCTGTTGACATGATTGGTAAGCTTAGTCCGTTTCAGATCCTTAAAATGGGGTTGGAGACACAAAGCGTTGATCTCCGAAGCAGTGGAAACACGAAATGGTTTCCACTAGATTATGAAGCTTGCTTACCCTTAATTTTTCGGGTTTCTGGAGCAATTCCTTGTAACGCCCCGGATCCGAGTCACGAAATAACACCGTAACTCATCCCCGGAGGTTAATTTAAAACACAGGATCGCAATATCAGAGTGAAGGAAAAACATGAATACAACAATAGCTATGTAATAGAGTGCGCTAAAATATTCCCAAAACTAAAATAAAACTCACATGTCCAAGTAACTACCCGCAAGTGTTGAGCTCTCCAAGAGTATTTGAAAACAAAACGAAAGCAATGGGGTGAGATACGAATATCCCAGTGAGTAGCACATGCATGCACAAATACATCTAGTTCAGTTCTAAAACATGCCACGATTTCAAACCATATACAATGATGATAACACGTATAACCCAACAAAACTTCAACGATCCAATTTACATCCGTGAGGAAAACCATCGTATAAACCAAGCAGTAAAGACCATATCAATCATGCATATAGCCGTAAAGTCACGTATAACCAGGTAGCAACATATTGAAGAAAACATAGTTCAACAACTCAGGTTTTTGAAATACTAGAATGTTTATCATGGGCCACTCCGCACCAATAGAGTATTTTATCATGGGCTACTCCGCACCAATAGAGTATTTTATCATGGGCTACTCCGCACCAATAGAGTATTTTATCATTTCCGCAACACATGCCATTTGAATACAAAACTAAGTTATTCATACCAAGAAAACCTTACAATACATTCAGAATTTTCCAAACAAGTGAAACCAGAAGTTAATAATTTCTTAATCAAAACAGTGTATAAATTCAAGGGAAAACTAGCTAGGAACTCCTATTGTTTTCGTATCCAGCACAACACATACAAATAACCTAAACTCAACCTTAGAAGCCTTTAAGAATTGCCACTAGATTTTCCTCTAGTAATTGAATAGGTAATTCAGGTTCCAAGGTTCCCAAACAAGTGATTGGTTAAGTGGTATAACCCTCAAGTCATCAAAATCCCCTTGGTTCAGTCAAAATCAATTTCGGCAAGTATAATTGGGTATACGCTCACCTCCTGAAGTGAGCGCCAAGTGAGCGCCAGTCGGCGGATCGGAATCAGGTAAACTTCAGACTATGCGCTCACTTGATACTAAGTGAGCGCGAGATGGGCGAGGAATGGGCGCGAGATGGGCACCGGCTTCGCGCGAGATTTGCGCATGCTTTTTAAGTGAGCGCGAGCTGAGCGCCAAGTGGGCGCCAGCTCGGCGGATAGTGTGATTTTAACAGGCGCCTACTTCCTAAGTGAGCGCAAGTAAGCGCCAAGTCGGCGGATACTCACTGCGCTTTTTGACTCTCTGTTATTTCGAGATCTCCATCTCTGGCCGATCTTTTTCGGTCTGTACTTGTTCCAATACACTCCTAATATTCCCAGAATACTTCCCAACTAGTTTTGGATTTAATCTAAACACATTTTATTTCAATTTATAATTCCCTCTCATGCTTGGACTCATGATATTCCAGAAAACCAGAAAACTCAGAATACATGTAACGCCCCGGATCCGTGTTGTTCAATAAAGATATAACACGTCTCACGGAGGTTAGGCAAGGATCGATAATCAAATATGATCGCTGGATAATCATCTAACTATAACCTGTCAAAGTGCACAATTTTATTCATCCAAGAATGTAACATTTAGAACTTAACTAGAATCATATGGTTCAACCCCTAATAGACTTTAATACACCTCAAATATTCAAAGTACTCAAATTCGGAACAAGATAACCTACAAGTCTAAGGAAGGTAATAGTAATCTTCCTCCCTATAAGCCTCAGCAGGATCTACCCCAGTAGTCGCCTCACCACGAGTATCTGAAAATCAAAACAAAACGACAGAGTGAGATACGAATATCTCAGCGAGTAGCACATGCACGCAGAAATAGTTAATCACCATTTAAAACTATGCATCGACAAACATTCCATACAGTTAAACAACTAACATCAATTTTCAAGTTCAAACCAAAACTTGTTTCAATCAGTCAAATCACATCTTAGTTAAGCACGGCAACACATCGATTGGTCAATGTCATGACTATTGTTTAGTTGATAAATTAAACATGCCAAGTAGACACTCCACACCTCCATGTACACAGTTCCGGCCTACTCAGGGTTTCGGAAACTCTGAAATGACGGCCTACTCAGGGTTTCATCATCCAATGCAGGCCTACTCCCCGGGTTTCTGCATTGACAACCAGGCCTACTCAGGGTTTCTGGCTGCTCTACACCGGTCGTGGCAACACACAAGGCCATGCAATTCCAACAACCAAAAAATAACATTACATTACTAAGCTTAGACTCTGGATCCAGGACAAGCTAAACCAAAACAGTAAAACATCGTATAATCTCAATTCCAACATTAAAGTAAAACCATTCATTCCACATCATGTATATCTCATCACAGTTCATCACCTGTCCCTCTGGACCAAACAGTATCTCAATACTTTTAGTATTTCTCATTTCCACAAACCATGCCATTTGAATACAAAACACAGTTATTTATAACAAGACAATACATTCAGAATTTTCCAAACAAATGAAACCAGAAGTCAATAATTTTCTCAATTAGAACAGTGTATAAATTCGAGGAGAAAACAAACTAAGAACTCCTAGTGTTTTGGTATCCAGCACAACATGTATAAAAACCTAAACTCAACCTTAGAAGCCTTTGAGAATTTGCCACTCGAATTCTCCTAGGAATTAAATAAGAAATGCAAGTTCCAAGGTTACCAAACAAGTGATTGGTGAAGTGGTATAAACCCCAAGACATCAAAATCCCCCTTGGTTCAGTCAAGAATCAATTTCGGTAAGTTAAATTAGGTATGCGCTCACTTCCTGAAGTGAGCGCCAGGTGAGCGCCAGTCAGCGGATAGGAAACAGGCTAAAATTGACTATGCGCTCACTCGACGCTAAGTGAGCACGAGCTGAGCGAGAGAAGGGCGCGGGATAGGCACGAGATAGGCGCATCTAATTTAAGTGGGCCCGAGCTGAGCGCCAAGTGGGCGCGAGCTCGGCGCCAGGTCCATATTTCTATGCGCCTACTTCCCGAAGTGGGCGCAAGTGGGCGCCAAGTGGGCGGATACCCACTGCGATTTACGAGTCTCCGTTATTTCGAGATCTCCATCTCTGGCTGGTTTGTTTAGGTCTGTAATTGTTCCAATACACTCCCAATGTTCCCAGAATACTTCCCAAACAGTTTTGGATTTAATCTAAACCCTTTTTATTTCAAGTTGAATTTCAATCTGACGTTCGGACTCATGGTATTCCAGAAAACCCAGAACTCACAATACAACCATGGCATTTGAAATATGTCATGAAAAAAACTAAAACCTCGGTTGTAAATCAGTGCTACTCACCAGTATACGCTTAATCCCAGAACAACAACCTATTCCACAACCGGCCGAGCACGACTCCGGCTGCGCGCGAGGATGAAAGGGTAGCCGAATGAATCCTCTGCTCGCGAGAGAAATAACCCGCAAAACTCCGACTCCAATAACCTCCTAGTAGTTCTTGTTATTCTTGTTCTTTACAGGCATAACCCTAATCGCCACACCAGCCGCAATCGCCAAGTCGCCCAGTTCTCCAGATAATGAGAGTAACGAAAGTATTGCCATAGGTATGATACGAGTATTCCTATAAACCCAAACCCTACTTTCCCTTTTTGGTATATTTACCTTGCGATACATACGCCGCTCGATAACTCTTTAAAATCCTTGATCCTATGCACGCTCGCCCACTGGAAACCCTACATGTTCCGGCCACTTAGGTTAACAAGCGCCCAAGCCATATTTTTAATAATAATAATAATAATAACAAAAACAGAAACTCACCAAAAATCAGGGTCTTACAATACAACCATGCAATCAGAATACTATCACGAATAAACTAAAACCTCAGTTGTAAATCAATGCTACTCACTCTTATACGCTTATCCCAGAATAACAGGTTATTCCACAACCACGGCCGATCACCCACTCCGACTGCGCATGTGGATGCGAAGGTCGCCGAACTGATCCCCTGTTCGCGAGAGGAATAACACACTGAAATCCGACTCCACTAATCCGGTCGTAGCTCTCGCGGTTCTCGTCTCTTCCCATTGAAACCCTAATCGTCACAGTAGCCGCCAATCACCAAATCGCCCAAGTTCTTCGGTTAACAAAAGTATTTCCAAAAATATTGATGCGAGTATTTTAAAACCAAAGACCTAATTTTCCTTTTTAGTATATTTACCTTCGCACGCTCCCATACGTATTGCCGCTCGACAACCTTTTAAAAAAACCTTGATCCTGTGCATGCTCGCCCACTGAAAACCCTACATATTCCCGCATCCACTTAAGTTAACATGCACACATAGTAAACTTTAATAATAAAAAAAAACCTTAGCAAAATCGGGGTTTTACATTCCTTGTTTTTTAGTTCAAATTAAAAAAGAGATGGGGTTGGACTTAAGCTCGCCAACCTGTTTCGACGTTGATGCAAGACACTCAACAATGTTCTTTTTTCTTGTTTGTTCCATTAAAGCTTTTGGCTGATTTCTGTTTTGATTTCTTTTACCCTTTTTCAGACTTAGGACTTTTGAGGACAGTTTTTTTTTTTTGAGAGTTTGGTTAGGGAATGGTAGGAAGGAAGGAGGAGATGCTCTCTGGGAGGAGGTGCTCTCAACTCTGCTCGGTGCCTCAAGGGAGCTTACACACCTGTCCTATTCTATTTACAAAAGTGGGAAATCCAAAATTTACAAATGGGGCCAATCTGCCCAGCACTTCTTCACTTTGTCTTCTTCTTCATGTTTTGCCAGGTTCTTCCTTTCTTTCTTTTGCATGGCTTTCTTAGGCGGAAGGGTGCTTCTGCTAGTTCCTTTTTTCAATGAGGTAGGGGCCTCCCAGTTTGAGGTAACTCCATTGGGGATTGGTGGGAGTCCCTGCCCTTTCACTTTCTTGCACAGCTCAGTCCCTTCTTGTCGGGTGTGAATTGAATACGCTTATGGGGGCTCCTGCTGGAGATCTGCGGAGCCTTCTTGCATTTGTCTTTCTTTTGCAAAACCAGCCTCTTCAGACTAGGCACGATCTTGACATGCAGCTTTGGGTTTTTTGGAGATTCCGATGGGGAAAAGAATTTGTTGGAGGACAAAGGAAGTCTTTGAAATTCCCCTACCTGTGTATTACTGCATCGGCTTTCCTCTGTTTTGCCGTTCTTCTGCTTTTGTCTTCAAGGTGCTTCTTGACTTCTTCTGGTCCTTTAGCCTTGCCTGGGTCTACAAAATTCTCACAGAGCAGTGAGGTATCTGAGATTCAAGAAAAAGGGGTAAGCACTTGTAGCTTACTTGCTTTTAATGTGTGTGCAAGTGCACATGACTGAAATGAAATATTTTTTCCACAAATTTTTTTTTTTTTCAAAAATTTGTGCAAGTGGTTTAAAAAGGAAAGGTTAGATCAGTGACCATGGTAAATTGCTTTGTTAGCACGAAGTGTCTTAGGACAGGGTGCTTGGCACACATTCCCATGAGATTCTTGATTTGTGCCAGCAATGGCTTTGCAGAGGTTTAAAAGTTGAGGGGCATCTCAAAGGGGTGTTCTCCCTTCCCCAGTTTTGGTTTCCCTCACCTTGACCCAACTTTTTAGGGTGGCTTCAGGATTTTTCAATTGAGGGTTTTTACCTTTTTCTTTTCCCTTGGGTTAGTGCCTATCCTAGCTTGAGGGTCTTTAGCCGACTCTTGTGCATCATGTCCCATAGATCAGAGAGGTCTTGATATTAGGACAAAACATTGGCTTGGTTTTTAAATATGAGAAATTTAGGGATATAAGGCTCAAATTATTATTTTCTTCATTTTCAGGTTTTAATTTGTGTCTTGCCAAAGCTTGCTCTTCTTTTTAGATTCTTTCATCATTGATCTGCATGAATTCCATTGTCACATTTCCTGCAATCAGAAAGGGCTTTTTGATGGGACAAAACGAAGGTTGAGGCTTTTAGCTTCTGAAAGAAGGGAAAAACGGCTCAAAGTCTTTTGTAAATAGGTCAAGTCATGTTCTACCCTCTTCCTAACTGCTTAGGCTTTGCCAATAACTTTTCATTTTCCTTCTTGAGGCCTTTTGTGACCTTTGCTTTTTCCTCTGGCAATTTTTTTCTTTTGTTCTGGGGTCATCTTGGCTTTTTGCCTTAATTAGCAAGTCCCAGTGTGTTTTCTGCTTTCTTTTCTTTTCTTTGTTTCTGCCCATTCATGTCCTTTCTTCTTTACCAAGCATCTTATTTAGGGCTTATGACTCAGTGGGTTAGAAGAAAAAAAGTTAGGCTCAAATGGTTTGACTAGAGGTATGACTTTGAAAACTGAGAAAATAAAGCAAGGATGGCCTTTCATCCTTTTGCAGAAGTTGTGACAACTTGGTTGAAATGTTCATGCAAATTTATTCAGGAATCGATTCATCCTTTTATTTTCTTTTCCAGCTTTGCCCCAGTGCGGGGTGGCTAGACACAACACCGGTATTTGTATAATACGATCAAGCCCAAAGTGTTTTGACTAGCGGTTCTTAAAATTCAGGATGCATGAAGGATGGCCTCTCATTCTTTCTTAAAGACATGATGTTAAAGCCGGCCTCGGCCCTTAGCTGATTTAGGCACTTTTTCTTTTGCCCTTTTCCTCTCTTTTCTCTCAAAGGCTACTCTGCCCCAGGTGTAAGGATAGGCTTTGGGAGGAAAATCATGGTTTGGATCAGGAAGGGATTGCCTTTGGCTTAGTCAAGGTTCTCATGGGACAGTGTATTGCACCCAACTGAAGACACCTTTGAGCCACTTGGCATTTTTCCATAATCGTGGTCATTGCCAAAAAAGGGTATGGTCTCTGTCAGCACCCCATTTTTGCACTATAAAATTGCCCAAGAAGCATATCTTAAACTGGCATATATGTGGGCACGTAAATCGAGGTTTTTATAGTGGACCCATATTTTTGAAATAACAAACCCATAACAAAGAGAATTCTTAACCGATTCCGATGCACCGAACCGTGCTCAAATCGAATGTCAAACGGCTAAGTTATGAATAAAATAAATAAAGGGTAGTTTGGGGATTTTTACAAAACCGAAATTGGATGCCACATGGCAGCCACGTGTACGCCATGGTGGCTGCCATGTAACCAATGACAAATTAAAATTTTGTGGGGTTGTTTTAGTAAATAATTAAGTTTCCTAATGGGGTTTCTTATGCAAATAAATAACAAAGTTAATAAAAGATTAAGATTAAAAAAATAATAATAATAAAAATAAACAAAGAGAAATGAGTTGGACGAATTGGTCCAACTCATATTCTCTTGAGATATTGAAACTAAACCTAAAAAATATAAGCCTAATAAAAATGAGGGACAATATAGACTTTGACCAAACCTAAATGAATAAAGGGTTTAAGAGAGGAATAGGAGTTAGGAGTTTAAGTGTTTAAGAGGAGAAGTTAAGAAAATGAGAGGTTTAAGAGAGGACGAGGAGGAGTTAGGAGTTTAGGTGTTTAAGAGAGGAGTTAGGAGTTTAGGTGTTTAAGAAAGGAGTTAGGAGCTTAGGTGTTTAAGAGGAGAAGTTAAGAAGTTGAATGGGTGAGAATCCTCTATAAAAGGGCTTGAAGTTGAGAGCAAAAAGGCAAGGAGGAAGAAGTGGAGAAAAAAAGAGGGACGTCTACTAGCAAGGATGGAGAAAGGAAAACTGTTGTTCACGACACACCAAGGCTCCAAGACTTGATTTGAAGTGTCAATCCATAACAGGTGAGTCATTTGTTTAATACATTGTATGAGACATCTCTTTCATTACAATTTTTGACATAAGATTACATGATTGATGAGAGACATGTATATATGTTTGATGGCTTTGTGTAATTTTATCATGTAAAAAAAAAAAAGACAAAGATGTAAAGTTCTGAATTTTTTTTCCTGCATTAGGTTTGCACCTGTTTTCCAGATAAACTAATTTTTTTCACCTAGTTCTAGTTTGATTCAATTCTAGAGTCCTTCATGAGATTTGTGGTATTTTTATTTTAGTTTAATCTAAAAATATGCTTGAGACCTTACACTATGAGTAGGTATTTTATTTTTAATTTTCTTTGGTTCAGATTTTCAATTGGAAATGTATAACAGTAAATTTTGGAGTTTCATATCTCTTAAATGAAAATGAATTTTTGAAAACTGCTACAGGTTATTTTAGTGTTTAAAGTCATGATTCTAAGGAATCAAATTTTGCACAATTTGGTTAAGAATTGAGGGAGATATGAATCTTTGAATGTGGATAGCGCAGTAATTCAGGTTGTTTCATTTTGTTTGTTTCCTTTGTAAATTAGTAATCAGGCCATGGTTAAAAGTAGTTCAGGTGGTCTCATTTTCTTACTTTGTAAATTAGTAATTAGTTAATCTTGCATGATAAAAACAATAGAAAACAAAACAAAACAAAAAATAATAAATAATAAGAAAGGGAAAAAGCAAATGAAACAAGCATTGAAGCGATGATTCTTTCTTGTGGTTGAAAATTGTTTTAGCATGGTTTTGTTTTGTTCATATGGTTTTACTTTCAATGTAATTTTGTGGAGGCCATGTACATATAGATTAATATTTGTTGTACGCTTAAAATGAAAAAAAAATTAGAAAAGAAAAAAATAAAAATAATAAATAAGAGAGCTCATTAAATATCCAACTAATTTAAGGGAATCCATTTCGGTGGGACAACCCAGGGTGTTCAAGGACTTCCCTAGGTTGTAATCAGGTCACTTAACCGGAATCACTGGTGCAGACAAAAAATCAACAAGGTGTCTACCTGCACCATTTCAGGTAGTGGCGACTCTATAACAGATTGTAACACGCTTTTTCCCCGCGCCCGAGGTGCGCACAGCTTGGCGACTCTGCTGGGAACCGACCTAACCCGGTTTGATTAGTTGGATTATAATGGGTTTATTCTTTACACATGTGCACACACTTGCACATGCACGCACACTCTTTTTGTACATATGCACACACTTGCACAAATGGGTCAAGGAAGATTTGCCGCCTTATTTAGTAAGTGTTGAATATACACAATAACATATTCTGGGGAGTTCTGTCATAAAGGACGAGATAATTGCCTAAGGAAATTGGTTTTTAAGTGGGACCACTGTGACCCCTCCAATTACCTGGGAACTCTCCCGGAACATTGTTTTGTGTACCAATTCATCACTTTACTATATGAGACAGTGAAAATTCCTTCCCATGCACACATGTGCACTCACGCACACTGTGGTTTCTTTACATGCTTTGATATAAATTGTGTGGGGTGACACGCGCGAGGGAGCCCGTGTGGGTGATCCGATTGAATGATTACCTAAACCTAGATCTCTCTAGCAACCACCCTTCTTTATCGTATAAACAAATTTTGGGATGGTATTAGCCTCACGCGCCCTTGGCTTGCCAGGGAAAGCGAGGTAAAACATCCCCCCAGGTATCTGGATTCCTATAGCGCCACTGGTTTCTTGCCGTGGTATGCGAGGGTCTAATACTTGGCTCAGACCCTTGTAGGCATTTGTCTCGGGCTGGGTACCCTTTTCCCACCTAATGCTCTGATACACCCTACTATGTGAATATGAATGTGAATGTGAATGATGAATGAAGTCTAAAACCCATGAGTCCATCAGGGGCAACAACCCTTGCCTTCTTTTGTATCAAATTGAGTAGACCCTAGATTCTGGGCTACCTCAGCCCTAAATTAGGGAGCTTACCTAAACTTTGATCAGGGGAACCACCCTAGATCCATGCATTGAGTCCGGAGAGCCGTGGGCCTCGACCATTGAGTCCGTGGGAAGTATCTTGAGTCCGGATCAGTCTTTAAGCAGATGAAAGCAGGCCAGATCAGAACAAAGAAATTTGAACCCTAGATTTAGGCTTTTTTTTTTTTAACCTACCCTTTTTGAATCAAATGTATCCTTTCTTAGAGTTCTCAACAACCCTAAGATTGCATTATTTTTTTAGCTTTTTGAACATCATGTAATTTTTGCCCTAGCTGGCAAGTTGTAAGTTTAACATTAGCGGATGAAAGAGCAGATGAAAGGATAAGGTTGGTCAGGACTTAGGTGTGCTTCCTTACACAAGTATGTCTAGGAGTCATGCCTTGACAGGCACCAACCCTTAGGATCACACACTTTGTATGCATGGTTTCTTTTCTTGTTTAGAGACATGAAATATGGTGATGTCCCGTTTTTTTTTTACTTGCTTTGATTTTACTGTTCATTACACTAATAGAGAGCTTTCACGTTGAAATCCAAAATGACTTGGAACACTAATTGGATAGTACAGTACATGGCATCGTCTTCGTCTTCTGAGAAAACCAAGTTCCCTAGGATAGAGAAGTGTGCCTGGGATACTCCTTGGATCCGATCTTGGACACGGCAGCTCCAGGGGGATGAGCAAATTAAGTGGGAGGCACAATACCACATGAGGCAAACCTTATCCCTATTGAATGTGCCAATCAATTGGAACATGATTCAGTCATCCTTGTTATTCTGGGATCCTCAATTTTCAGTTTTCCGATTTGGGACTATAGAGTTGACACCCACAATTGAGGAGTTAGAATTACTCCTCAGGTTTCGTGATCGTGGAGAACCCGCCAGGCCAAACCTCAAAGACAGTTACAAGAATGAAGCTTGTACTTTCTTTGGCCTCTCGAAGGAAGAATTCCAGACTTTAGGAGGTGACAAATCATTCACGAGGGTCTCCCAGAAATTCCTCGCAGAAAAGATAAGGAACAAAAAGCAGGAAAGACCCCGTGTTTGGTTGGACACCTTCACCCTTGTGGTTCTGTCACAAAATTTTTTTCCAACTGGGGGAGACACCATTAATTTGGCCCTCATGGAAATTGTGGATCAACTCTCGGTTGGATACCGGATCATGCCACTGATACTTGCTCAACTCTATCATGCCTTAACCTTGTCCAAGAATGGAACCAGAAGGTTTCAAGGGTGCGCTCCCCTTCTTCATATATGGCTGCAAGACCATCTGATGGTGGCAGAACCCATTAGTGACATATATGGGCTAGTCCGTGACAACGTCACATACATGGCCCGAAGAGAAATACATCCAGACTTACCTACTAGAGAGGAGTGGCTGAACTACTTTCTACACCTAGATGAGGATGTTGATATCAGGTGGTGGGGAACCTTCCATTTCACTTATACCCCCATTTTAGCCTTCAGAGATAGGAGATGCCTGGCCTTAATTGGCCTCACACATGCTGTACCGTACTATCCAATAAGAGTTTTGAGACAGTTTGGGAAACCGCAGGGAATCCCCCTTGCGGATGATGCGACTAATCTGACAGGCCCGCTTTCGAAGGAGTTGAGGAAACAGTTACTGATAGAGTGGAAGACTGTGCGCAAGCACGAGCATGATATATTCTCGAAACATAATATTGGAGAATATAAGCAAAAAATGGCTAGGGATTTTGGCCATGACGGCGTCCCACCTCTCCAGACTGGCATACCCAAGGACATTCCGGTTCCACCCCCTGATATCTATAGAGATAGGGTGGCCGAACTGCAGGAGGCACACTCCCGTATCCATTTAACCTACATTGAATCGGAGCGGGAGAGTAGGCAGGCCAATGAGGCCCTCTAGCAGCAATTGAGTGGCGTGCGCAAGCACGCAGATGAGGACAGGCGTTTGCGGAATAAACTTCTGCGCGCCCTTAGGAGGCAGGATGTGTCCTCCTCTTATGATGACCCACCTAGTTAGACATTGGCTAGGATGATTTCGTTTTTGGACCTAACTTTGATGTATTTTGAGCCATGTTTGTTTTTTTTTGTGATATAATTTATGCATATGTTTTTATTTCAGTTTAATGCTTTAATTTTAATTTTGAATGGAAATGAAGAAACATAAATTAGTGTGCAGATGCTTGTTGTAAAGTTAATATTGCCTTTTGGTCCTAAGTGACTCTCTCTCTTTCCAGTTATACAAAATCATGATTTCTGGTCATATTAGATCCCTTCCTTCAAATCCTACTCCTTAATTATCCTAATATTAATACTTATAGGCGTTTCTTAAAGCGCTCATGGATTGAACTCAGATCACACCCGAATGCATCTTATTTACAAGATCACTCGGTTTTTGCCATGGATCCAACGATCCAAATTGGTGGCGTTTGAAGATGGCCCCGTCAAGACCAACCCTTCAGATGAGCCCGGAGGCGGCTATTTTTTAGCCCTTCCCCTATGGAGACATAAGTCCAAAAATGGTGGTGCCTGGTGACCGATTCTTAAATCAGAGACCAACTGGGTGAACCCGGGTATTTGCTTTCTAGCTTACCCCCTGTGGAGACATAAGTCCAAAAATGGTGGTGCCTGGTGACCAATTCTTAAATCGGAGACCAACTGGGTGAACCCGGGTATTTGCTTTCTAGCTTACCCCCTGTGGAGACATAAGTCCAAAGATTGTGGTGCCTTGTGACCGATTCTTAAATCAGAGACCAACTGGGTGAACCCGGAGGCGGCTATTTTTAGCCCTTCCCCTACGGAGACTCGACTTGAGTCCAAAAATTGTGGCACTTGGCGACCGATTCTTAAATCGGAGACCAGTTGGGTGAGCCCGGGTGTTGTTTTTAGCTCACCCCCTGCGGAGACATAAGTCCAATCCCGTGATATTGAGTTCAATTCATTATAAGCAAGCTCCGGTTCATTAGGGCATGAGCCAAGAGGTTCTCTTTCCTTGTCTTAAGCGACTAAAATAGATCAAATTCTTTAGGTTCTCTTTCCTTGCTGACTTGACGCAGCTAAAACAGATCAATCCCTTGGGTTCTCTTTCCTAGTCATCCACCAGACGACTAAAACAGACCACTAGACATTGGGTTCTCTCTCCCAATTGCCTTTGTGCAACTAAAATAGATCACTACCTTGGGTTCTCTTTCCTAGTCATCCACCAGATGACTAAAACAGACCACTAGACATTGGGTTCTCTCTCCCAGTTGCCTTTGTGCAACTAAAATAGATCACTACCTTAGGTTCTCTTTCCCAGTTGTCCATAGACGACTAAGACAGACCAGTAGACATAGGGTTTTCTCTCCCAGTTGTCTTTGCGCAGCTAAAATAGATCATTTCTTTAGGTTTTCTCTCCCAATTGCCTTTGTGCAACTAAAAATGATACATTTTTATAGATTCCCCCTAAGTTGCTTCCACACAGCTAAATCAAATCACAAATTTTGATCTCGATTGACCATGGCAAAAAAAAAACATAAAAATATTTATATATGATTAATTGCCAAAGAAATGCACTAACTTCTGCAAAATGATCAACAGGTATCCAAAATTGCTCCAAGAAGCCCATACAATCTTCGATCTCGCAAAAGACTGGATATGGATGCACAAGGAAATCAGACTCCGCCAGCTCAGTACCAAGCGGAATTTAGTGAAACCCAAGTGGTTAATGACCTAACCCAAAAGGTTGAAAACATGGCTATGGTTATTCAGTCCCTCATGGCAGAGATCAGGGATCTAAAACAAGTTCAATCAACTGTTCCGATCACTCAACAGCACCAACCACCACTCCCACCACGGGCAGAAGTGCCAGCAGTACCGCTTCCACCACAACCAGCACAACCTCTACCTATGGCACCGCCACATCCGCCACCGCAAGCTGTTCCATTCCCACCTCCTGTGATAGATCTTGTCCACCCGATACAGCAGCAAGAACAATTCGCGCCTGTCCAACTGGGGCAGGATGAAGAAGACTGGTATAGAATGCAAGAAGCTCAATTCGAGACCCGTTTGGCGGCCATGAAGGAAGATCTTTTAAAGCAGCTACAGCCAAACACTGTTCAGAGTGAGGCTACTCTGGAAAACCTTTGTTTTTTCTCAGATATACAACTCCCTACCAAGTTCAAATGTCCTAAGTTGCACCAGTTTAATGGAACTGGTTGTCCGCTAAACCACTTAAGGTTGTATTCAGGCGACATGTGCCAATACGCAAAAAATGAGAAAATCATGGTACAGTTCTTTCAGCGGTCTTTAACTGGGGCTGCTTATTCTTGGTTTTTGAGCTTAGACAAAGCCAAGATAAAGACTTGGAATGACCTCGCTGCGGTGTTCATTTAGCAATATCGTTTGAACAGCCAGATGGTTCAAACAAGGGCAGAGCTGCAAAGGCTAGCAAAGAAGAGTCATGAGTCAGTTCGGGACTATGCTAAAAGATGGAAAGAGCTGGCAACACTAGTCCAACCACCACTGTTAGAGCAAGAGATGACATCTTTGTTTATAGCATCACTTGGTCAACCTTTCTTCACTCTGTTACTGGGGCAAAGTTCTACAAGTTTTAATGACTTGATTCTAACAGCTGACAGAATTGAAGATGCAGTAAGGTCAGGGAAGATAGATAGCAGTGGACAGAATGCTACTCAGAGGAGACCAATGGCAAATCAGGGTAATAGAAGCCAGGGACAAGAGCAACCAAGGAGAACTGAAGGGCAGGCAGTGAATTATGTACAGCCTACTCAACCTTATCACATTTCGTGAACAGCTCCACAGAATCAAGGGCAAGTGGCCGTACCATATCAGGGTCCACCGAGACGGACAAGAGAAGAAATGGAGGCAAGGTTTAAAAGAGTATTCACTCCACTTCCCTACACACCAGCTGAGTTACTACCCACACTACTGAAAGGAGGGTATTTGCGAATCAAGTCATCAAATCCTAGAACATTCATTGGCAAGAATTACAATCCTAATGAGAGATGTGAGTACCACTCAGGGGCACCAGGACATGACACCAACCGATGTTGGGATCTGAGGCATGATATCCAAGACTTGATTGATCAGAAACGCCTTACAGTCGATCCTCCGGCACTGCCTCCAGTAACTCCAGCCACTGGTGTTGCAACCAACCCTTTGCCTAGTCATTCTGAAGCATCTACTAGTAAGACCGTCAATCATATAAGCACCAGTTGCAACACAATGCAATTTGATCCATCAATTTTGATTGGACATCCTTGACAGACAGCGAGGGTTCACCTCTAAGCAGAAATTGAATGGCAAGAAGTAAATGTCATCGGAGGAGAAGATAGAACAGAATTCCCTCCACAATTCCCTCGAGTGCATCTACACCACAATTCAGAATCTGAGTATCTTCTCCCATCACCCATTGATGATCCCACACCATCTAGCTATATCACTCCACCAGCTTATATCCCTACCAGAGCACCACTGATCAACTTCTTCTCTCTCAGGAACCCAGTAATACCTAACCCTACCATCATCCCAGTTGACCCAGAAAGCCTGAATCTTTCCCAACTCACCTTAGATCCCCCATCATACCACACCGCTCCACTTGCCTATACCATTGATCCCGCTTTTTATGAACTTCCCCGCCTTTTTACTGAAACTGAAGTCAACCGGATCACCCGATCGGGTCGATATGTGAACACAGACCCTACACCTACACCCGAGGAAGAGACAGAAGAAGATAAAAGAAAGAAGGAGAAAGGGAAGGAAGTGGCAGTCGAGCAGTCGTTTACCCAAAAGAGAAAGGTGTAACGCCCCGGATCCAAGTTACGTAGGTAAAACCATAACTTATCTCCGAAGGTTATTATATAACCCAGGATAGCAAATCAGAGTGAAGGAAAAACATGAGTTAAACAATAACTATAAAATCAGAGTGCACTATAACCCAAGCTTCCATATAAAATAGCATAATCGAGGCTAACTCACATTAACCAAGCCTATACCCGCTGATGCTGTCCTTACCAGAGTCTGAAAACAAAACAAAACGGAAAAGAATGAGATACGAATATCCCAGTAAGCAGCACATGCATGCTCAAATACAATTTGACAATTCTAAAATATGATACAGTTTTAAATCATACAACCGTAGTGATAACAAATCAGTTATGAATAATCCGAGTAATCCAACGGTAACCATCGATCAGTACAAGATAACAGGAATAATCCAACATAAGCAACAATCTATAACATCAAATTAGTAGTTCATAAGTCACAGCAGGACTCATGAAATAAGACTGCCTTTAACTAGAGTAATGCTAATGTCCACTATGCCACCTCCCGGCTTAGGTGCGATATGCCAAGTACATGATCATCGTCTTATTGCGGGAGAACCCACCCAGTACAGTGATGGGTTGGCATGTACTAATCCAGTCACAGTCCGAGTACACGATAAAATGAGGGATAGCCGCAGCCAGCCGAGTACACGATCAGGCCTCACTGAGTACACAGTGGAAACGCGTGCGTGAACAAAGTATTACAACTAGCAAAGAACAATCCTTTTCACTAACTAGCTCCTAACATGGATCCATATCGAGCTATGCCCACTAGACTCTAAAACCAAAACCAACACAGAAATCCAGTAAGCACAACTCATCTCAATCTCAATCATATCATCCCGAGCTATACGGGGCATCTCCGAGATACACGGAAATAAGAACATCCCGAGATACACGGGGCATCTCCGAGATACACGGAGGAATCTCAAACCGTCTCCCCAAGTACATGAAAGAAAACCAAATCCAAACTAGAAAACCAACATTCATAATCAATTTAAAATCCTCTTTTCGTAGAATCCGCATAAACCGGTTCGATGTAAAGATTCCATAACCATGGCAATCCCATCTGATTCGCGATGCAAATTTAGTGATAATAATAAAGGTTCAATCGTATTCGCAAAGTCAGAACTTTAGTCCGAATAATCATTTTAAAACAAAATAATTTGTTAGAAATCTATTTTCCATAATTTTGCATACAAGTCCCTTTTATAGTTCAAAGTTTACTAAAACTGTCTATCTCGGCTAAACTGGCAACTTTGAGTGCAAAATCTCATATTTAAAACTTATTATCCAATTTAAATGTGTTTACTCAATTAAAAACCCAAGCTGAAGATTTTTACTATGAACAGGACCTTAGTTCACTTATTTAATAATAGGCTATTGATACCTTCTATTAAAACTTTCTAATTCAATTATATAAGACCCACAGCTTTCTACCTTTTTATTTAGTTTAAACTCTGTAATTATTCTCTAGTATATTCCCAAGTAAACCCAGATTTGATCTAAACCTAAAAGAGACCTTCATATACTCTTTACTTTGAAACTCCAATGCTCCTAACTCACCCATACCGCATCTAACATATTCACTATGCTCATTTGGTTAAAACTCTTTATTTATACACTTGTTTCAGCAACCCAAGATTTACACAAATCCCACTTAATCATCCCTAGATAATCCTTAAAGTAGATCCCCAATTAAGTTCGACAATTTAAAATGTGAATGTGCTGGAAATTATTTTAACAATTGCAGATTTCTGATTTCCTTATTTGATACCTTTAATAGATTTCCATTTCAGCTCCTCCTGTTTATCCCAAGTATATCAGTTTACTCCTAATTATGCCTTCTCATTTAGTCCCTAATTAAGTTCAACTGTACACTAACCTCTTGCTGAAAGTCCCTATATACTATGCTTGCATAGACTACACTCATGAATTAAACCCCATCTCATGAATTAAAACTCAGGTTTGATCCCTACCTAAACCAGATTCCCCATCTCATGAATTAAAACTCAGGTCTGATCCCTATTTATGGTCTTTGTTTCCATTAAAAATCCTTTCATTTAACTACTAATCAAACCCCTAAATAATCCCCAAAGTAAGTTTTAACAGCACTTAAAATAAATGATATAAACTGGAATTGAGCTGGACAAAATTCAGATCTCAACAAAACACTCAACTTAATACTAATACTATTTTTAGATTTCAAAACTTAATGTCTTAATATAACCCCAGTTTCCAGCACCTGTATTTTACATGAAATCCTTCAATTACACCTATCTAAATTCCCTAAGAGAATTCCCCAATTGTCATTTTATAACTACCACAAGATCTAAATAAAGAAAACTAGAAAAGAGAGCTGGGCGCCAACTACCAGATTTGCTGGTCTCAACAGAAATTCCATTTCATTCTCCTATAATTTTTCTTGTGTGAATTCCCCAGCTCCTAACCTCCCTAACCTAATGTTAACACTTAGAGTAAACCCTTAAAGAAAGCTTTGGCCATTTAGTCAACAAAAACTGCTTGAAGTAACAGCCGCACTTGGCTGCAAGGTGTGACTGAGTGCTGACCTCTAGGGAGTTCATGTACTCAGCGACAACTAAGTCTTCTGTCACTTTTAAATAGTCAAAATTTTCTGCTGGCTAAGCTGTACTAAGCTTGAAAGAAATGAGCAGAAAACTAAGTGCTATCTTCTACAGATTTTATGCAACCAGCGCCAAGTCCTCAACATGCTGAATTCAACAAAATTCCTTTTATTTCTCTCATAATTTAATTGGGTGGTTTCTTTATTTTTCATTTAATCACCTTGGTCTATCATTAACATCTAATTTATACTATTAGAACAGGTTTTATTAAATTAGCTAATAAGATTTGACTTCTGTTAAACTAGCCGCAACTGGCTAGGAAAGGAGTGGCTGGTGCTGACCTCTGATGAGGTTGGCGCCAACCTTTTATGCTCAGCGCCAGGTCCCCTTCAGTAAAATCAGCAAGACTAACTGAAGACTTGGTTTTCGAATTTGTTCCTAGGATCATCTTAACCCATTCCATGTCCTGATTAACCTGTTTCACATTTAATTAAACCACTAACAACATCTGAACACTGTCTTTGACTGAATTGTTTTCTTCAATAACAATAAGTAATCCTAATATGCTTTGGACGAAATTTTCTTCAGTACCTCAGGTTTAGCAACTCAATAGACATGAAATTAATCAAAAGTTATCCATTAGAATTTATTTGATTCACCTAAAACCTCAAATCAGATCTAGGCGTCAAAACTAGCAGAGCAGGGATTTTCGTGTGATGTCAGGTTCAAAACAGAAACTAAATTCAGATTAAAAACATTGGAGGCAAACCAGGTTGTGCTACTTACTTGCTTGGAAGCTAACCACAGATCAGAACCTCCTAATTCCTCCCAAATTCTCTACACAATTGCCATCCGAAATGAACTTACAAACAGGTTTCTGCAGAGATTCAAATTCCAGATCAGATCTGGTCAGATCTGAATTCTCTAATAAAACTCAACGAAATAAAACCTACTTACACAAATCTTACCTGAGTTAGTCTCAAATTGGCAGAAATTCTGCTCCTAAACCAACCGGCAGTTGCTGCTGCCATTGATTTACACCTCCTCTCTACAGCCACCAATGAACACTACAAAACTCTTCAATCTCCAGCAACTTCTCCAAATCAGCTCCAGAACCCTAGCTTCTCCTTTTCCACTCTCAGATCTCAGTTCAGCTACTCAATGTCCAAAACCAACTCACGACTGAATTCTTCTCCTATTTATAACCTACAGGCAACTTAATTCCCAATTCCCTACTATGGCACTCCATAAAGAATCCTACACCAGCATCTTTAGTAACTTAATACACACCATTGAACTTGATTTGATTACATGCTAGCCACACTACGGACCCACTAAAAACCCAGCCAATGAACTCAATTAACCAATATACACTTATAACAATTCATTGCCTCTTAATTTCTATTTTTTTTTTATACTTATACTTTTCTTTCTTCATTTCTGAAATTTTCCATCAATTAAATATTTTAATTAGCCATAAAATCCAAATTTTTTTATGTTATTAAAATTCGGAATTTTACAAAAGGGACGAGCATCTGATGATGAGATCACAGAATTGTATAACAGCATACACGTGCCTGACTATGACATTGTTCAACAGTTGAACAAGGTCCCTGCACAGATCTCTATCATGCGACTACGCATGGACTCCCCAAAGCACACGGATGTTTTAATGAAAGTTTTATCTGATGCCCATGTGCCGGAAACAACTGCACCTGAACAGTTGGAAGCTATAGTCTCTCAGATAATGGCACCAAAGGCTATCTCCTTCTCAGATGATGATTTACCTCCTGATGGCCCTGATCACATCGAACCTCTTTACATCATGGTCAAATGCAATGACAAGGTAGTAAAAAGGGCAATGATTGACAATGGCTCTGCTTTGAACATCTGCCCAATGAGGACTTTTTATGGATTGCAGCTTGACTCTTCCTTGATCAAGCCTAGTACACATAATGTCAGAGGTTTTGATAATGCCAAAAGAGATTCTGTTGGAGAGATTGTTATGACGATCATCATAGCAGAGAAGCCGTTTACCCTAGCCTTTGAACTGATGGATCTGAATTCCTCTTTCAACTTGTTGATTGGCCGACCTTGGCTTCATCATGCTGGGGCAGTACCCTCCACTCTTCATAGAATGATCCGATTCATTTCTGGCAATGAGTTAATCACGGTACATGCTGAGGACCACAGGGAATTTGAAAGACTATGTGTTCCCTATGTTGATTATGAGTTGCCAACATCCTTGGCATTCCATGCTACAGAACTAGTTAATGTGATTAATATCCCAGCATATGAAAGGGGAAGAAAATTCAAGAGAAGGAAGAGAGAATGCATGTTCGGAACTGTTGAATGTGCCGACTGGGGACTTCGTGCAGGAGAAGGTCTGGGCCGTTACAAGCAAGGAATGAAGAAGTCCATTGAAGTGGTAGAAAACATCACTGGATTTGGAGTTGGTTACACCCCAGGACCACATGACTGTGCAAAACTTTTTAGGCGTCAGTCAGAGTTGAGGAGGGCAAAGGCAGAAGGCAGAGAACCAGAATGGCCTATTTACTTCTATGAAGAGTTGTACAGAACATTTACTAATGACCGTTTGAAGGCACTCTGGTCCCTTGAGAATGTAATTGCCCAAGGATGGGGTGATGACTTTCCACCTTCCCCAAAGAAAAGATGAAGATAATCTGGAAGGAATAGCACAGATGTTTTGGAATGAATCACCTATCATGAATAAGCCAATTGCTGAATCCCCCACCGTGAACTTGCAGGACCCATTTGTTGACTGGTCCTCTTCAGACTTGATCAAGCTGCCAGAGCTAGGCCCAAAAGAAACATCTGCTGATGCTTTTCAACCGCTTGCTATGCCATTTGAAGCTGAAGAACCACCCACTTTTCCTGCCATAGGTCTGGACACTCTGTCCATTAATGAGAGGGATCCTGAAATGCACATTTTCATGGTTGAGAAGAATCAAGAGAAAAAGAATGATGCAACAGTTGAGGAAGAAGCTTCAGCACCAATCAAGAATTGGAGCTCCATGCCTTTTGCAGTCAGCCGGGCTGACCTTTTTAAGGGAGTTTTTGCTACTTCTTCTGACATTTCTGTTGTAACTGATTCTAAATTATTCAATGAGTACCTGACTGAGTTCTACTACTTGCATGTGTCTGATAGTAATAATAAATCTGAATCCAGTAATCTTAGTATCAATCTCGATGCAAACCCGGGCAAGCCGGAACTCGAGATAGATAATGAGACAAAAGTAATTGAACAAAAAGAAGAAGAAATAACAAGCCTTGGCTTTGAAAAACCAACTGAGCAGGCAAACTTAATAACAGAAAAACATGATCAAATATTAGATGTCGAGCATGAAAAAGATCTTAATAGGTCAGATTGGAGCATAAGCTCACTGCAGAATAATGATTTAAACGTCATCTCTGATATAGACCAAGATAGGTCTTTAGAATATGAGGACGACTATGAACCATTGGAGACCCCACCTGAAATCCAATCTGCTTTGGAAAGACATGAAAGGGATCTCCAGGCCAACATTGAGGAAACTGAACCCATTGATATAGGTGAACCAACACAACCCAAGATAGTTCAAATTGGTAAAAAGCTGTCTCAAACATTGAAGTTGCAAATAACTGAATTTTTAAAATCATATTCTGACGTGTTTGCTTGGTCGTACGAGGATATGCCCGGGTTAGATACAGACTTGGTTGTACATCGGTTACCCACAAAGTCTGAGGCCACTCCAGTGAAACAAAAACTCAGACGCATGAAGCCAGAATGGGCTCTGAAGATCAAAGAAGAGGTTACCAAACAGTTGAATGCAGGGTTCTTGCAAGTAACGGAATATCCTGAATGGTTAGCTAACATTGTGCCAGTACCAAAGAAGGATGGAAAGGTCAGAATGTGTATTGACTATAGAGATTTGAACAAGGCAAGCCCAAAGGACGACTTCCCATTACCCCATATTGATGTTCTAGTGGATAACACTGCAACGCATTCAATGTTTTCATTTATGGATGGATTTTCTGGTTACAACCAGATAAGGATGGCATCAGAAGATATGGAAAAGACATCCTTTATCACACACTGGGGCACGTACTGCTACCAAGTGATGCCATTCGAACTGAAGAATGCAGGTGCAACCTATCAAAGGGCAATGACTCTGTTATTTCATGACATGATACACAAAGAAATGGAGGTGTATGCGGATGACATGATAGCAAAGTCAAAAGAATCAGAAAATCATCTAATAAACCTTGGAAAAGTCTTTGATAGGCTCAGAAAGTTCAAGCTCAGAATCAATCCAAGCAAATGTGTGTTCGGAGTTACATCTGGAAAACTACTCGGTTTTATTGTTGGAAAGCGGGGAATTGAAGTTGACCCTATCAAAGCAAAGGCAATTCTAGAAATGCCTCCACCATCAACAGAGAAGGAAGTAAGAGGGTTTCTTGGCAGGTTGCAATACATCAGTCGGTTCATTGCACAGATGACTCCTATATGTGAGCCAATATTTAAATTGCTGAGAAAAGATAACCCAGTGGTCTGGAATGAAGATTGCCAAGAAGCTTTTGACAAAATCAAAATGTATCTCATGAATCCGCCGACACTGATACCACCGGTGCCTGGGCGACCTTTGATCATGTACTTGACAGTCTCAGAAACAGCTATAGGATGTGTGCTAGGACAACACGATGAAACAGGAAGAAAAGAACAAGCAATCTACTACTTGAGTAAGAAATTCACTAATTATGAGTCGAAATACTCAGTGCTTGAAAAAACGTGTTGTGCCTTAGTCTGGGCAACTCAAAAGCTTCGGCATTATTTGCTCAGTCATACAGTTCTGCTAATATCAAATTTGGATCCGTTGAGATATATTTTTGAGAAGCCAATCTCAACTAGAAGGGTAGCAAGGTGGCAAGTCCTTTTATCTGAGTATGATATTGTCTATAGGACAAGGAAAGCGATAAAAGGACAAGCAGTAGCAGATCATTTGGCAGCACATCCTCTCCCAGATTACCAGCCACTTCTAACTCACTTCCCAGATGAAGATGTGATGTGTACGGAGTCGACGGAAGAAATGGATGAAACTAAGTGGAGAATGTTTTTTGATGGAGCGGTAAATGTTAATGGAAAGGGAATTGGGGCAGTGTTAGTCTCCCCAGATGGTGTTCATCACCCAGTAGCAGCAAAACTTCTATTTGACTGCACCAACAATATGGCGGAATACGAAACGTGTGCGTTGGGTTTGCGAGCAGCAATCGAAATGCACATACAAAAGTTGGAGGTATTCGGAGACTCAAGTCTTATCATTTATCAAGTAATGGGAGATTGGAGGACCAGGGATGTAAAACTAGTGCCGTACCAAGAATTGATCAAAGAATTAGAGGAGCAGATTGAGAAAGTGACATTCAATTATATGCCACGAGACAATAATCAGTTCGCTGATGCCTTGGCAACTCTCGCCTCCATGGCAACTATCACAGACAATGCATTTGTGCAACCTCTAGAGATTGAAGTTCGCCATCTACCAGTTTACTGTTTTAGCATCGAGAGGAGTAAACCAGAGGATGAGCCGTGGTATGCAGACATTGAGAGGTATCTAAAGGACAGAACTTTTCCAGAAAGTGCCACGGCTGCAGAGAAGCGAACAATACAGAGGCTCGCAGGACAGTATTTTCTCAGCGGAGGCAGAGTATATAAGAAGTCATTCAATGACTCACTACTACTGTGTGTGAAAGAAGAAGAAGCACGAAACTTGATCAATGAAGTGCACGGAGGTTTGTGCGGTGCACACATGAATGGCCACATGCTTGCAAGAAAGATCCTAAGGATGGGTTACTATTGGATGACGATGGAAACAGATTGCTACACCCATGTCAGGAGATGCCACTTGTGCCAGATTTATGCAGACAACATCTATGCACCGCCAAACACACTGTACTCCATGGCGTCACCTTGGCTATTTGCAATATGGGGAATTGATATGATAGGATAGATTCATCCGAAAGCTTCTAATGGACACAGATTCATCTTGGTTGCCATTGATTATTTTACGAAGTAGGTAGAAGCCATGTCTTTTGTGGATGTGAAGAAGTCTCATGTGTTGAAGTTCATCAGAAACAACATCGTTTGCCGTTATGGCGTGCCAGAGGCTATCATCACTGATAATGCAAAGAATTTGAACAATAAAGACATGGACAAGATGTGTGAAGATCTAAGGATCAGACATTTGAATTCTACAGCTTACTGGCCTAAGATGAATGGAGCAGTAGAGGCCGCTAACAAGAATCTGAAGAAGATACTGGAGAAAATGGCGGTTACCTACAGAGATTGGCATGAGAAGTTGCCTTATGCGCTGCACGCGTATCGAACATCAATCAGGACTTCAACTGGGGCAACTCCCTTCTCCCTTGTGTATGGAATGGAAGCTATTCTCCCTATTGAAGTACAGATTCCTTCACTAAGAATTCTGAAGGAAGCCGAGATAAACGATATTGAATGGGAACAATCCAGATTTGACCAACTTCAGCTGTTGGATGAGAAAAGGATAAAGGCATTATGTCATAGCCAACTCTATCAGCAGAGAGTGGCACGAGCCTATAATAAGAAAGTCAAGCCACGTCATTTCAAGGTGAGAGATCTAGTACTCAAAAGGATCTTTCCCCACCAAGAGGACAATAGAGGAAAATTCAAGCCAAATTACGAAGGACCATTCGTAGTTCATAAGGTTTTGTCTAGGGGAGCATTGATCTTACAATAGATGGACGGAGCCATTTTTCCTGAGCCAATAAATGCAGATGCAGTCAAGTTGTACTATGCTTGAGATCATTCTAATTGAGAAATGAAGAGAGGCCATCTTTGACCTTTCCTTTAAATAGTAAATCCCTCCAATAAAACCCTAAAATTCTTTCACCCTAGTGAACCCCTTTTGAGCCTTAAATAAAGTTTCTTTCAACCCTGCACATGTGATCTACTCAGTAAACTGGGGCATTTCAAAAAAAAAAAAAAAAGTTAGACCGAGGCAAAGTTTGCCTAGCAAAAGCAAAACTGGGGCAAACATTGCCCAATAAAAATAAAAATAAAAGAAAAAAAACAAGGATGTAAGCCCCCAAAAGTAATAAAAGGGTAGATTACTGTTGAGAACCCAATTAATCAAGCCTTTTGAGCCATCTACTTTCTTTTCATAACCTGAACCCCTGCTATGTTTCGTCCTATTCTCAAGACCTCTCAGATCCCAAAAAGAATGATCTCAGCAAACTTCGGGTCTACACTTGTTGGTGATGACGGAAACCATGGCACTCAAAGAAACTAGACATGGCAAAAAAAAAAAAAGAGCAAAAAGGAATAGAATTCTACTGAAAGAACAGCACAATGAGAACAAAGCAGAGCAGTAAATGAGTTTGACAAAGCCAAAGTGGATTGAATAGAAGCTGAAGGGTTCGGACTAGCGGAATGTGTCTGAGTCAAAGCTTCACTGGCCCGTGATGACAATGATACTGAAAATGCCAAGTATACCAAGTCCCGTTTGACCCTTAGGACCGATCTTTTAAGACTGAAAGCACGTGCACACACAGACACGTTTGCAATGCTTTGTTTACTTCAGCTTATACTTTTTTTGAACTTATTGTGCTATTAGCCTCAGTTGACAGGTTCATAACCCCAATGAAGGCCGCCCACTTCTGCAGTGGACCATGCTAAAAAAAACTAAAAAAAAAATTAATAATAATAATAATAAATAATAATAATAAAAATATATATTTTTTACTTCCTAATAAACAATGATTAATTGATCTTCTTTTTCTCAGGAGCAAATAGGCAAAGGAAAAGAGAAGCAAACAAGGGGAATCCGCCACAAAGAAGATGAGTACACTCAAAAGGACACACAAGCTTCTCATCCAAGACCCCACCAGAGAATGCCGAAAAAAAAAGCAAGAGAGGTGACACCTTCCTCTACAAATGCCCAGTGGAGTTTCCTCGTCGAGAAGATGTGATTACCCAACAGAAGAAGAGTACCAATTGAAAGGAGAGACATTGTCAGAACATGAGAACCTCAGCTAGGCGAAATAACAGCGCCATTCTACATAGAGACACACTGGATGAAATAGGATGACAGATGAGAAGGTTCTCATAAAATTCTCAAAAGAATTTTCCTTTAAAAGGGAGTTTTACAAATCCCAGTGGAGAATCATCAAGAACAATAAAGCTCAGGCAAGCTCAAGACCAAGAGGAGAAGACATGTTTTGAAGATTTAAAGGGCAGAGAAGGCCCTCATGTAATTTTTATTTTCCCACTTTTGTATCATAGGATTTGAACCAGGATTCGGATTTCCTCAGTGTGCTGGGCAGCAGTGACTCTTAGCCAAATAGATTTAGGGGTAGTGCACCTACATGGGGGATAAAGAATTTCAAACTTTAAAAAAAAAAAGTAATAATAATAATAAAACAAAATAAAAAAATTAAAAAAAATAATAAAATAAATAATAAAAAAAAAGTGAATAAATCTGAAAGATAAAAGAAGAAGTCAAAAGTCAATGGAATAAACAAGAAGAAAAGAGCATTGTTGAAGCACTTTTGCATCAACGCCAAAACAAGTCGGTGAGTCTAAGTCCAATCCATCATTTTCAACTTAAACTAAAAAAGGGGAAAGTTTCCAAACGCCCAATGGCAAGGAAATTCCCCAAAACTTGGAAGTGAGCTAAAGCAACGCAGAGCTTGCACCGGCGCTTCCACATCTTTGAAAACATTAAAGGACTTGACTCGTCGGTTATCTCGACAGAAATGCAAAATGCAAAAATAGGGTTCTTTTTATTCTGTCATTCATCACCTTGTGACTCTGACAAAGAGGGGCAGCTGTCAGCACCCCATTTTTGCACTATAAAATTGCCCAAGAAGCATATCTTAAACTGGCATATATGTGGGCACGTAAATCGAGGTTTTTATAGTGGACCCATCTTTTTGAAATAACAAACCCATAACAAAGAGAATTCTTAACCGATTCCGATGCACCGAACCGTGCTCAAATCGAATGTCAAACGGCTAAGTTATGAATAAAATAAATAAAGGGTAGTTTGGGGATTTTTACAAAACCGAAATTGGATGCCACATGGTAGCCACGTGTACGCCATGGTGGCTGCCATGTAACCAATGACAAATTAAAATTTTGTGGGGTTGTTTTAGTAAATAATTAAGTTTCCTAATGGGGTTTCTTATGCAAATAAATAACAAAGTTAATAAAAGATTAAGATTAAAAAAATAATAATAATAAAAATAAACAAAGAGAAATGAGTTGGACGAATTGGTCCAACTCATATTCTCTTGAGATATTGAAACTAAACCTAAAAAATATAAGCCTAATAAAAATGGGGGACAATATAGACTTTGACCAAACCTAAATGAATAAAGGGTTTAAGAGAGGAATAGGAGTTAGGAGTTTAAGTGTTTAAGAGGAGAAGTTAAGAAAATGAGAGGTTTAAGAGAGGACGAGGAGGAGTTAGGAGTTTAGGTGTTTAAGAGAGGAGTTAGGAGTTTAGGTGTTTAAGAAAGGAGTTAGGAGCTTAGGTGTTTAAGAGGAGAAGTTAAGAAGTTGAATGGGTGAGAATCCTCTATAAAAGGGCTTGAAGTTGAGAGCAAAAGGGCAAGGAGGAAGAAGTGGAGAAAAAAAGAGGGATGTCTACTGGCAAGGATGGAGAAAGGAAAACTGCTGTTCACGACACACCAAGGCTCCAAGACTTGATTTGAAGTGTCAATCCATAACAAGTGAGTCATTTGTTTAATACATTGTATGAGACCTCTCTTTCATTACAATTTTTGACATAAGATTACATGATTGATGAGAGACATGTATATATGTTTGATGGCTTTGGGTAATTTTATCATGTAAAAAAAAAAAAAGACAAAGATGTAAAGTTCTGAATTTTTTTTCCTGCATTAGGTTTGCACCTGTTTTCCAGATAAACTAATTTTTTTTCTCCTAGTTCTAGTTTGATTCAATTCTGGAGTCCTTCATGAGATTTGTGGTATTTTTATTTTAGTTTAATCTAAAAATATGCTCGAGACCTTACACTATGAGTAGGTATTTTATTTTTAATTTTCTTTGGTTCAGATTTTCAATTGGAAATGTATAACAGTAAATTTTGGAGTTTCATATCTCTTAAATGAAAATGAATTTTTGAAAACTACTATAGGTTATTTTAGTGTTTAAAGTCATGATTCTAAGGAATCAAATTTTGCACAATTTGGTTAAGAATTGAGGGAGATATGAATCTTTGAATGTGGATAGCGCAGTAATTCAGGTTGTTTCATTTTGTTTGTTTCCTTTGTAAATTAGTAATCAGGCCATGGTTAAAAGTAGTTCAGGTGGTCTCATTTTCTTACTTTTTAAATTAGTAATTAGTTAATCTTGCATGATAAAAACAATAGAAAACAAAACAAAAAATAATAAATAATAAGAAAGGGAAAAAGCAAATGAAACAAGCATTGAAGCGATGATTCTTTCTTGTGGTTGAAAATTGTTTTAGCATGGTTTTGTTTTGTTCATATGGTTTTACTTTCAATGTAATTTTGTAACACGCTTTTTCCCCGCACACGAGGTGCGCACAGTCTCAAAGCGATGTCATCACCGACCAGCACTTGCCATTTTTTTTTTCAAAAGTTATCTTCTTATTTATTTTTTTTTGTATTTTCTTTCAAAAGGTTTTTTACAAAAACTTGAACGAAAGTAAAAAGCAAATATTTACAAAATGACCCCCCCCCCCCCCAACCAGGGATGTTTGGTACAAAAGGTAGAGTTCAATTTATCCTGGTCATGGCAGACTCGGGGTGGGACCGCCCCTGGTGAAGATTTTGGATTTCGGGATTGCTCTTTGCCTTGCAGTTTTAATAGGGTTGGCAGTAATTCTGACAATGAATAAGGCAGGGGTGTGAACACATTGTTCAACCTTGCTTGAAATTCTTCTTTTGTCCACCTTGGCCGTCCTGTGAACTGTGCTCCCTGGCCACTGTTTTTATTTTCTCTCTTGTCTGGTGTTGGGAAGTGGAAAGGCCTGTTCAGCTTGACGTAGTTGATGGTCTCATCTTCTTTCTTTCTGTCCATGCCCCTTCCACCATTAGGGTTCCTTCTCTGCATTGTCGACTCGGTTGCAAAACCTGCCACCTTGCCAGATTTCACTCCATCCTCTATTCTGTCTGCCACTACAACAAGGTCTGCGAAACTCCCAGCAAACTACCCCAGCAGAGATTCTGAGAAAGGTCTCGGTTGCGGTTTGTAGACGTCTATATTCTCCTTAACCTCGAGTTCTTCCAGCAGAGTGTCCTCTCTGACAACTGTAATTGCTGTCGATTGGGTTCTCGTTCAAAGCTGCACCTTCACTGTCTGCCCTGGTTGGCTGATTTGTACTGAAGGGTAGGACTGCCCGCTACCTTGATCACAACTCACTTGATTTGCTATCTTGCTAGTGGAGGCCTTTGAGTGATCTGGGAGAGGATTGGTGGTCACGCCGGCTGCTGGAGTCTGAGCGGGTGGTGCCAGAGGGTTGATCGTGATGCGTTTACTGTCAATTAGGTCTCGGATGTTGTGCCTTAGATCCCAGCACCGATTGGTGTGGTGCCCTGGAGCACCAGAGTGGTACTCGCACCGCTCTGCTGCATTATAGCTTCTAGCGTTGACCAGTCGAGGATTCAGGGGTTCGACTTGCACACATCCCTTCTTTAGCAAAGTTGGCAGTAACTCTGCCGGTGCATACGGGAGTGGAGTGAAAACCCGTTTCATCCTGGCCTCCATCTTTTCTCTTGTCCTTCTTACCCCTTGGTAAGCTGCCTACCCGGTCCCTTGAGGTGCCACTGCCTCTGGTCCTTGAGAGAAATGGTGGGGTTGTGCAGGGTACACATAGTTGACCGGCTGCTGTTCCTACCTCCTGGGCTCCTACCATTGGCTTCTACTGGCTTGTCCTGTTACTGGCCTTCTGGGTGCAGAACTCTGCCCACTATCGTCAATCTTTCCTGCTCTTACTGTGTCTTCAATCCGATCTGCCATCAGGATTAGGTCATTGAAGTTCGAGGTACTCTGCCCCAGCAGCAAAGTGAAGAAAGGCTGACCCAATGACGCAATAAACAATGACGTCATCTCTTGTTCCAGCAATAGCGGCTGTACCAATGCTGCCAATTCTTTCCAGCGCTTGGCATATTCTCTCACTGACTCCTGCCTCTTCTTAGCCAGCCTCTGCAATTCTGCCCTGGTCTGTACAATCTGACTGTTCAGGTGGTACTGTTAGATAAAGACTGCTGCCAGGTCATTCCATGTTTTTATCTTAGCCTTGTCCAGACTCAAGAACCAAGAATAAACCGCCCCAGTTAACGACTTCTGAAAGAACTACACCATGATCCGTTCTTCCTTGGCGTACCGGCACATGTCACCAGAATAAGACCTCAGATGGTTTAGTGGGCAACCCGTGCCGTCAAACTGGTGCCAAATCCGGGCACTTGAGCTTTGCCGGGAGCTGAATGTCAGCAAAGAAGTAGAGGTTTTCATGCGTAGCCTCGCTCTGCACTGTACTGGGTTGGAGCTGTTTGAGAAGCTCTTTCATGGTGGCCAGTTCTGCTTTGTTTTCTTCTCTTACTGCTACCAATTTTCCCTCAAACTGTGCTTCCTGGGTTCTGTACCAGTCTTCGTTATCCTGCCCCAGATGGATAGGTAAAACTGATCCTGCTGTGGTATGTGGAACGGAGTTACTGGTGGTCGCGGTGGTGGTGGCATGGGAGAGGGATGTACTGGATGCGGTTGTGGCGCCACCTCTGCCAGTGGTAGGAACTGTGGCTACGGCTGGTGGGCAGCCGGCACTAATGGGGGGACTTGCTTCAATTCCCTTAACTCTGCCATTAGTTCCTGGATGACGGAACTCATACTGTCGATCCTATATTGCATTTCATTCACTACTTGTGCATGGCTAGATTCTACCGGATGTTGCCCCGGCGGTGTCTGCTCTCCTGGCTGATCCATATCGAGTCTTTTCCTTGATCTTAGTAGGTACGGATTTCTGGAAGCAATTTTGGTACCTGGTGGACAATTGACGAGCATTAGTGCAATTTTACACAAATTGGTTACACAATTTTATCTAATTGAATTCATTCATTTGCTTATTTTTGTTTTCTGACATGCTCTGACTAATTGATCTATTTTAGTTGCCTGGGGACAACAAGGACAGAGAACCTGATTTCTGGGAACTGATCTATTTTAACTACCCGCAAGCAACCGGGGAAGAGAACCCTAATGAATTTTGAAGACTGATCTATTTTGGCTGTCCTAAGACGACCGGGGAAGAGAACCCTAATGACCGAATCTATTTTAGCTACCCTCAGGTAACTAGGAGAGAGAACCCTATTTTTTCTGAAAGCTGATCTATTTTAGTTGCTTAGGAGCAACTGGGAAATAGAACCCGGTTTGACTGGTCTATTTTAGCCACCTTGGCAAGGGAAGAGAACCTGGGGTTAAATTGATCTATTTTAGCCGTCTGGGCAAGGAAGAGAACCTTCAATTTAGGGCAATTTTTCTGAGCTCATTATCACAGTGTTGGACCACGTATGGTCACAAAAAGGGGCTGAAAAATAGCACTTAGGGTTGCCTTAACCAAATCCTGACTCATTTGTCGGTGGTCTCAGCGATACAAAGATTCGGCTAGTAATACCCGGACGCTCCGCAGTCAATATCCGATTCACTCATCGGCGGCTTTGGTGTCACTAAAAGGGGTAGGCTATGTGAAGACGCTCCTCCACCAATCTCTGACTCATCCGTCGGCGGCTTCAATGCCCTAAGAATTCGGCTAGTAGTGCCCCAACGCTCTGCAGCCAATATCTGATTCACTTACCGGCGGCTTTGGTGTCACTAAAAGGGGTAGGCTATGCTAGGTTGCTCCTCCACCAATATCCGACTCATCCGTCGGCAGCTTCGGTGCCCTACAGGTTTGACCGAATGATCTTGGAAAGATACAGATGGGTGTGATGGTGCTTTTAACACTTGCTGGGTTTCACGATCTCAATGAGAGAGATGCAATCAAAGGAAATTAGGTGGTCTCAGCGACTAGGGATATTGCAATTATCTGAGAAGAGGTGGTTTTCTGGAGACCGAGTTGCCCTATTTTGGAGGGAATTAATTCTTTTATTTCAAATTCTTGTTTTGTTAAGTTCGAACAAACATAGCAGAGTGAAAATAAATTCATGCTTTAATCAAAAAATGCCGCCATTGCACAAAGTACATCATCATTCATAACAAAATACAACAAAGCCACAGTCTAGCTCGGTTTGTCATTATCATAGTGAGAGGACACGTCTTGCCTCCTCAAGGCTCGTAGAAGCTTGTTCCGCAGACGTTGATCATCCTCGGCGCGCTTGCGCACTAATTCCATTTCACGTTGCAAGGCCATATTGGCTCGCCTATTATCGCGTTCTGAATCCACATGAGCTGAATGGATACGGGAGTGGGTCTCCTGCAGTTCGTCCACCCTGTCCCTATATATGTTATGAGGCGAAACTGGAACGTCGCTTGAAGCGACAAGCTAAAGAGGTGGGGGGCCGTCGTGGCTGAACTCCAGAGCTATCCACTGCTTGTAATCTCGAAAGTGTGATTCGATGAAGACGTCTTCCCGATACACGCACACCATCTTCCATTCTATCAGCAGTTGCGTCCATAGTCCCCTAGTGAGTGGACCAATCATATTGCCCATATCGTCATTGATCGGGATTCCCTGCGGCTTCCCAAACTATCTCAGAACCCGAATCGGATAGTACGGCATAGCATGGGTAAGGCCTATTAGGGCAAGGCACTCTCTTTTCTTGAAAGCTATAATGGGGGTATAGGGAATGTTGTATGTGCCCCACCATTGGATGTCTGTTTCTCCTTTCAAATGGAGAAAGTGGTTGAACTAGTCCTCACGAGTATGTAGGTCTGGTTTGATATCTCTTCGGGCCAGCCATATGATGTTATCACAGGCTACGTTATAATGTGCACTGACAGGTGATGACACCATCAGGTGGTCTTACAGCCAAATGTGGAGGAGAGGAGCGCACCTTTGAAAGCTACGGGTTCCATTTTTGGACAAAGTTAGGGAATGGAATAGTTGAGCTAGGATCAGTGGCATAATTCGGTACCCTTCCTGGAGTTGATCCACAATTTCCATGAGGGCCGAGTTAATGGTGTCTCCCCTAGTTGGAAAAAAGATTTGCGACAGAATCACAAGGGTGAAGGTGTCAAACCAAGCCCGGGATCTTTCCTGCTTTTTGTTTCTTATTTTCCCAGCAAGGAATGTTTTGGAGACCCTAGTGAATGACTTGTCACCTCCTAAGGTCTAGAATTCTCCCCTTGAGAGGCCAAAGAAAGCGCAAGCTTCATTCTTGTAGCTTTCTTTGAGACTTGGCCTAGCGGCTTCTCCTAAGTCGCGAAATCAGAGGAACAGGTCAAGTTCCTCGATTGTGGGAGTCAACTCATTGATCCCGAATTGAAACACTAAAAACTGGAGATCCTAGAAAAGCAAGGCTGCTTGGATCATATCCCAGTTGATTGGCATGTTTAACAGAGACAAAGTTTGTCCTATATGGTATTTGTGCTCCCATTCAATCTGCTCACTCCCTTGGAGCTGCCTTGCCCAAGAACGGATCCAGGGGTATCCCAGGCGCATTTCTCTATCCTAGGGAAACGGGTCCTCTCAGATGAGGATGAGGATGCCATGCCAACTATCCGATCGAAATTCCAAATCAATTTTAGGGTTTCACACCAGATTCTTAATCAGTTCTAAAACATGCATAATCTCAAGCAAAAGGACTAACCACAAGTAGTTTTAACATGCTTCACAGAATAAAGCAGAAAACTAAAACAGTGCGGAATTTAAGTACAAGCACACATGGTGTGTGGCCCTAAGGGTTGGTGCCAATTGGGCCGCAACTCCTAGACATACTTATGTAGAGGGGCACATTCAAGTCCTGATCAGTCTTCTGTCTTTCATCTGTTCTTTCATCTGCTTTCGGTGTCGGACCACAGCAAAAATTACAAGTTGCCATCTTGGGCGAAAGTTTACAATATTTACAAGAACTGAAAAGAATTCATCCTTAAGGTTGTTGGGAGCCAAAAGGAAGGATACAAATTGCTTCTAAAGCGGGTAGGCTAAAAATTCTTAGATCTAGGGTTTAGTGCCCTTATTCTGATCTGGCATGCTTTCATCTGTTTGTCTGATCTGGCCAGCTTTCGTCTGCTTTAAGAGACCAATCTGGACTTAAAGTGCTCCCAGCGGACTCTAATGGGTCAAGACCCATAGCTTACAAAACTCCATGCATGGATCTGGGGTGGCTCCCCTGATCAAAGTTAGGTTAGCTTCCTAAATTAGAGCTGAGGTAGCCCAGAATCTAGGGTTTACTCAATTTGATGCAAAAAAGCGGGGGTTGCTGCCCCTAATGGACTCTGGATTTTATTCCAATTTTACTCCTCTTGTATTCATCATTCTCATCACCCTCACATGCACAATGCGTGGTTCATTCAGAAACGTTAGGTGGGGAAGGATACCCAGCCCGATACATAGGCCTACGAGGGTCTGGACTAGTACTGGATCCTTGCGTGTCACGGCAAGAAACCTGTGGTGCTAATGGACTCCAAAAAACTTGGGGGATGGGTTTACCCTACTTTCCCCGGCAAGCCACAGGAGTGTAGGTGCTAATACCATCCCAAAGATCAGTTCATAGGAATAAGAAGGGTAGGCTGCTAGAGAGGTCTAAGTCTTGGTAAATAAGATGCAATATCTGCTATCATTCATTCAGGGTCAGATCATCCACACAGCCTCCTTCATGCGTGTCACCCAACGTAGTTTATCGCACAAAAGTAGGAAATTAAATCCATCCACAGTGTGGTGGCGTGCCCGTGTGTGCAGTTGGGCTACATGCTGTGTCTAATCGGGTCAGTTATGCCTGGATTTTGTTGAAAAAGGGATTTTTACCATCTCGTATAGTAAGGTGCAGAATAGGCACGCAATACAATGTTTCGGGAGAATCCCCAGGTAAGTGAAGGGTTACAGGGGACCACTTAAATTCCACTTGCCTTAGGCAATTATCGTGTCCCTTTGACAGGACTCCCCAGAATACGTAATTACGTGTATTCTGCATCTTACTAGAAAAGATAGTAAGAATCCTAAATGTGAACCAAATCCCTCTTACGCTGACTCAATCAAACCAGAGATTCTGGGTTCGATCCCCAGTGGAGTCGCTAGGCTGTGCGCACGTCAGAAATGCCACGCGGGAAAATTCGGAGTCGCCACCGCCTGATGGGGTGCAGGCAGACACCTGGGTGCCTACGTTAGTCTATTGGGCTGGTCTGTGGATCGAGATTCTGAGAAAGGTCTCGGTTGCGGTCTGGGGAAGTCTGTGGACACCCTAGACCACCCCGTCGGATGACGGATCTCGTGGGTTCCCTGGTTTGAGTCAACCCACTTGGGTTCTCACCCGATTCCTAATCAAGCATGCAACTCGGTTAAGTTTGTTGGGACCACCAAAGTGGTGTGGGTCCTTTTAATTGTTTTTATCTTGCTTAATTAGGTGATCTGAGTATGATTGGGTGGGCCCCGTTTGGAAGGTCCATGGTGGGCTTAGTCAAGCCCATGTACCCTTTGTGGGCCTCGGTTTAGCCTGAGAGGCCCTTTGGGCTTAGGTTAAATGAATTGATTTTACTTAACTGTTCAAACTGGAGGTTTAAGTGATTTACATGCCAAAGTGGGTCGGCATTGGTGTGCGGGCCCTTGGGTGGGCCCCCATGATGGTTTGCCCAAGTATTTTTTAGGTTATCTTGTTAAAATTTGCCAAAGTACACTAGACATTGGGCTTGGGGCCCGTGGTCCATGTTTGGGCTTGAAAGCCCAAATTCCTTGAAGCTTAGGGTTTGCACCCTTACTTGGTTTGGTTAATGGGCTTGGTGGGCCCTAGCCCTTGGTCTCGGCCAAACCATGCAATTCAATCACGTCAATTTCACAAAACAAGGTTCGGGTAGGCCGCATTGGGTTTGGCCCATCTGATTCGATTAGTTAATTTCACTTAGCTTGCTTAGGTTGCATGCTTAAATTCCTTTACGTTTGTTGGGCTTGGTGGGCCCCATTGGAAGGCCCATGTAACGCCCCGAACCTAGGTCATTGCAAACCGGCACCCGACCCGAACCCGGTTCGCTACTGTAACAACCCGAATTTAGTTCAACAACCAAATCCGAGGTGTTACTGGCCCATATCAATTACAACATCAATAACATACCAGACCAAAGAAAGCAAAATCCAATCATTTTATTAAACTATCAGAGTTGCGGAAACAAGTATGTGCGGAAGTGTAGATCAAAATCCTCAACTAAGCATAAAGCTTGACCATCAGTCAGTAATATCAAAGTCTGGTAAAATGAACTGGTTACTATCTCTCTCTTACATCAAATCCAAATAAATGATAATACACCAATCAAAAATGCTAAGTCTATAACATCAATCCACCTTAGACAAGATCTGGATAATAATAATCCTCCGGCGAATACTCGGCTATCTCTCCCTGGAAGTCTAAGAGATCCCCCTCTCTATCAGCTGAAAAAATGGAATAGAAGTAGGGTGAGATACGAATATCTCAGTAGGTAACACTTGCATGACTAAACAGTTAATATAAGCAAAGTAACATTTCATGCACGATTAAGCAACATCGATAAATCAGGCTCGCATAATCATTTATACCATTCATGAACACAAAACAGTTTGATAAACAGTTCTAGAAATGATTTTCAGCAAGTTTTAATATAAGAACTCAATAGCCAAATCAGTAGCATAATCCACACATTGCCAGGATGTACTAAGCAGTCACATCCAACCAATATCCCAATCACATGTGTAAGCACCTTATTTTTGCACCCCCGGGATTGCTGAAAATGAAAACCCTGGCAGAAAGTCAAACCCCGAGGGGACGAAAAGTTGACTTTTTTATCAAGAGAAAATTGGCCACCTTGCTTTATACCATTGGATAGAGAATCCCGACACGAGTCCAACGCAACTGGGTTTGCAGGAATCGGGGTCCGGATGAAGGTTCGGCGGGCAGTCAAACTTGAGGAAGAGCCGAGAGTTGACTTTTCCTTGGATTCCGTGCCAAGTACCTTGCTCTATATCATTGGATAGAGAATCTCGACACGGTTCCAACGCAACTGAGTTTGCAGGAATCGGGGTCCAGATGAAGGTTCTGCGGGCGGTCAAACTTGAGCAGAGCCAAAAGTTGACTTTCTGCTAAAATCCGATCCGGAGGCCTACCCCTAGGTCATCGGATAGAGGGCTCCGATACGATTCTAACGCAACTGAGTTTGCCAAAATCGGAGCCCGGATGAAGAAAATATGAGCTGATGAAATTCCCGAGCAGCTAAACCGGCAATCTGCACACGTGGCAAAAAGCTGCACACGTGGCGAGTTGCGCAGGAAAATATCTCGGGGATTAAATCCGTAAATATCCAAACATACGAAATATCCCAGGGACTAAATCCGTGAAAATCCGAGAATATCGGATTAAAGCAAAAATTACCGGGGGCTAAATCTTGATTTTTCGATTCTTTAGACAAACGAGCGGCCGCATTTAATGATTTCTAATCATGCGGTCGCTCGAGCCAATGTGGCAAGCAAGTGGGCACCCCTTTTGATTTTCCCTTATATAAGCCGCGCGAAATCTCGCGCAGGGGGGGAAGTTTTTTTTGGAAAAAAAAGCTAAGTGTTCGGCATCATTTTTCTGGGCTCGGGGTTTTGAAGATAAAGACCAGACACACAGCCCCCCTCCCTTCCTCTTCTTCCTCGTCAAATCCGAAGGAGGCCGCGCTCTTGGTGGGAGAAGAAGGTTGCTCCGGCGGCCGCTCGCGCGCTCCAAGGAGGCTTCCTCCACTTCGGAGAGGTGTTAGGAACACCCAGGTAATGTTCTCAATGGCCACTGTTCCAAAATAAATAAGTCCATTGGTATCTGTTATTTTCTGTTATTTCGTATAGTAGCAGTGATGGTGTGATTCGAGGGGGGAGCATGTTCTCCCTGATGTTTGCATCTTCTGTATCCCATAAAGCCCCCCAGTCCCCTTCCTTGCATGTTCTGTTAGTGTTTAGGTGTTCGAATTTGCAGGTTTATAAGGAGGTTTGATTTTCATAAATATGTGTTTAGATTAAATCCAAAACTAGTTGGGAAGTGTTCTGGGCATGTTAGGAGGCTAGTGGAACAGTTACAGACCGAAAAAAACCGGCCAGAGATGGAGATCTCAAAAAAAACAGAGAGTTGAAAATCACAGTGACCTGCCGCCCACCTGGCGCCCACCTGGCGCTCAACTAGGAGGTGGGCGCCCCTTTCACCTCACTTCCAGCCGAGCTGGCGCCCACCTGGCGCTCAGCTCGCGCCCACCTAAAAACCAAGTGAAATTCTGGCGCCCACCTCGCGCCCATCTCGCGCTCACCTCCCGCCCAGCTCGCGCTCACCTGGTATCGGGTGAGCGCTAGGTCAAATTTTCGCCCGGATTCTGGCGCCCACCTGGCGCTCACCTCAGGAGGTGAGCGCCAGGTCCAAAACAGGCCGATTTTGTGCATTTTGTGCATTTTCTTGATAGGGTGTCAATTTTGTGCATTTTCTTATGTGATTATTGCTGAATGTGGGCTTTATTTCCAAACCGAACCGGATGAACCAATAGGGTTCCCGGGTCACCCGGAAACCCAAGATGGGCCATGGACCAACCCGGTCCAAATTGATTTCCGGTGGGCCTTCCAACGGGGCCCACCAAGCCCGACCAACCCATTCATGCTTAAATAAGATAATAAAAGATTTGAGTGGGCCAGACCACTTGAGGCCCACCCAAGCCCTAATTGGGCCATGCATGATTAAAGTAGGATGTGGTTTGGCCGAGACCACGGGTAGGGCCTATCGGGCCCACTAAGCCCATGAACCCGACCAACTTAGGGTTTCCAAACCCTAAGTCAGGAAGGCTTGGGCTTTCAAGCCCAAGCCCAGGTAAAGGGCCCCAAGCCCAGTACTTGGCCCGTGTTGGCACAGATAAGAAAGATAAAATCAAAATCACTTGGCAACCAATTGTAGGGCCCACTCAAGGGCCCACAAAGCAATCCCGGCCCACTTTTTGCATGAAATCCACTTAACTAATCCAACTTGAACTCTAAAATAAAATCAATTCAAAGTGAGCCAAAATCCAAAGGGCCACACTTGGCCCACCAAGGAACATGCGGGCCACACTTGGCCCACCAAGGGATACCGTGGGCCTTCCAACGGGGCCCACCCCACCAGGCCCGGATCATCTTAATTAAAAAGATAAAATCAAGTAAAGGGACCCACACCACTTTGGCGGTCCCGCCAGACTTAATCAAAATTGCATGCTGGAATAGGAATCGGGTGAGTGAGAGACCAAAGTTGACTCAAACCAGGGAAACCTATGGGACCCGTCACTTGATGGGGTGGACTGGGGTGTCTACGGACTTCCCCAGACCGCAACTGAGAACCTACTTAGAATCTCAAGCCGCAGACTAAGCCTTAATAGAAGAACTTAGGCACCCAGGTGTCTGCCTGCACCCCATCAGGCAGTGGCGACTCCAAACAAACCCCGAGGCACGCCGCATCGTTACGCGTGCGCCTCGCCGTGCGACCGAAATCGGGTGCGCACAGCCTGGCGACTCTGCTGGGGAATTCTCAGCCCAATATGACCCTTGGTTAGAATGAGTCAACCTAAGAGGGATTTAGTCGATTTTAGGGGTTTGCTTCCTCGCTTAGTAAGGCGTGGAATACACGCAATTGCGTATTCTGGGGAGTCCTGTCACAAGGACATGATAATAGCCTAAGGAAAGTGGGATTTAAGCGGTCCCCTGTGACCCCCCACTTACCTGGGGACCCTCCCGGAACCTCGTATTGCGTGCCAATTCTGCACCTTACTATACGAGACGGTAAAAACTCCTTTGTCAACAAAATCCAGTCAAATCTCACCCGGTTAGACACCGCACTCAGCCCAAATGCACATACGGGCACACCACCACACCGTGGATGGATTTATTTTCCAGTTTTGTGATAAACTGCGTGGGTGACACGCACGAGGGAGGATGCGTGAATGATCCGACCCTGAATGATTGAGTGAATGCGGATATTGCTTCTTCTTCTCCAAAACCTAGATCTATCTAGCAGCCTACCCTTCTGATTTCTATGAACTGACTCTCGGGATGGTATTAGCACCTACGCTCCCGTGGCTTGCCAGGGAAAGCAGGGTAAACCCATCCCCCCAGTTTTCTGGAGTCCATTAGCACCACTGGTTTCTTGCCGTGGCACGCGAGGATCCAGTACTGGTCCAGACCCTTGTAGGCATATGTCTCGGGCTGGGTATCCTTCCCCACCTAGCGTTTCTGAATGAACCACACGCTTTGATTGTGAGGGAGTGTGATGTGAATGATGAAGTAAGAAGAAAAAATCAAATTAAAACCCAAGAGTCCATCAGAGGCAGCAACCCCCACTTTTTGCATCAAATGGAGTAAACCCTAGATTATGGGCTGCCTTAGCCCTAATTTAGGAAGCTAACCTAACTTTGATCAGGGGAACCACCCCAGATCCATGCATGGAGTCCTGCGAGCCGTGGGCCTTGACCCATTGAGTCCGTGGGAGCCACTCTGAGTCCGGGTCAGCCTTTTGAGCAGATGAAAGCCGGTTAGATCAGACAACCAGGTGAAAGCAGGCCAGATCAGAGCAGGGGAACTAAACCCTAGATTTAGGAATTTGGCTTACCCGCCTTGAAGCAAATTTGTATCCTTCCTTTTGGCTCTCAACAGCCCTGAGGATGAATCCTTTGCAGATTTTTTGTGAATATCATGTAAATTTTCGCCCTCGCTGGCAAGTTGTAAATTCTTTTGGTTTGATACCTGAAGGCAAAAGCAGATGAAAGAACAAATGAAAGGAAAGCTAATCAGGGCTCAGCTGTGCTTCCATACACAAGTGTGTCTAGGAGTCGTGCCTCGCGAGGCACCAACCTTTTTAGGGCTGTGCACACACCCTTTAGATGTAATTTTCTCATATTCAATTTTGAATATAGGTTTCTGAATGGTAATGCCATTTAGCCTCGGCTTTAATTTTGTGCAAGCATCTTCATGCATTGAATGCACAAACTTCAAAATCATTTGCACAAGCTTTTTTATCAAATCATTTTCAAAAGAAATAATGCAAGAAATTTTCCAAAGATCAAAGCTACACCGGGACTTGCTCTAATCCCCTGTGCCTCAATCAGCTTCAGCTTAATCAGAAAAATCATTGAAATAAATGGGCTGTGACCTAGCCCAAAATGACAAGTCAAGAAAAACCAAGGATGAGTCTAACCCCTGTTGAGGACCATCAGCCAAGTTGAGAAAGAAAAAAATGATAAAGAAGAAATTTCAAATCCAAGTAAAGACCAAATGTGTCAAAAGGCAAAATCTCAGTCAAGGCCACTTTGTGCTGCTGCAGCCCTAAGAAATCATTTCGTGTTTCCCCAAAAAAAAAAACAGGGACTTCTTCCCAAGCTGGGACTACCCACAAAAACAGGGACCTCCCCTTGCCTCCAGATAGCGGCTAAAAAGAGATCAAAGTGAAAATTAAATTCTTGCAAATTCCCAAAAATTTTCAGAAATCAACTCTTGCAGTTTCTGGAACAAAAAACAGGGACTCTCCCCTTGCCCCCAGATAGTGGCTAAAAAGAGATCAAAGTGAAAATTAATTCAATTTCCAAAAAACTTTAGAAATCAACTCCTACAGTTTCCCAGAAATCAACTCTTCGAGTTTCTCGGAAATCCACTCCTATAGTTTCTTAGAAATCAACTCCTCGGAGTTTCTTAGAAATCAACTCCTACAGTCTCCCAGAAATCAACTCTTCGAGTTTCTCGGAAATCAACTCCTCTAGTTTCTTAGAAATCAACTCCTCGGAGTTTCTTAGAAATCAACTCCTACAGTTTCCCAGAAATCAACTCTTCGAGTTTCTTAGAAATCAACTCTTCGAGTTTCTCGGAAATCCACTCCTATAGTTTCTCAGAAATCAACTCCTCGGAGTTTCTCAGAAATCAACTCCTGCAGTTTCCCAGAAATCAACTCTTCGAGTTTCTCGGAAATCAACTCCTATAGTTTCTTAGAAATCAACTCCTCGGAGTTTCTTAGAAATCAACTCCTACAGTTTCCCCAGAAATCAACTCTTCGAGTTTCTCGGAAATCCACTCCTATAGTTTCTTAGAAATCAACTCTTCGAGTTTCTCGAAAATCAACTCCTATAGTTTCTTAGAAATCAACTCCTCGGAGTTTCTTAGAAATCAACTCCTACAGTCTCCCAGAAATCAACTCTTCGAGTTTCTCGGAAATCAACTCCTATAGTTTCTTAGAAATCAACTCCTCGGAGTTTCTTAGAAATCAACTCCTCGGAGTTTCTTAGAAATCAACTCCTACAGTTTCCCAGAAATCAACCCTTCGAGTTTCTCGGAAATCAACTCCTATAGTTTCTTAGAAATCAACTCCTCGGAGTTTCTTAGAAATCAACTCCTACAGTTTCCCAGAAATCAACTCTTCGAGTTTCTCGGAAATCAACTCCTATAGTTTCTTAGAAATCAACTCTTCGGAGTTTCTTAGAAATCAACTCCTACAGTTTCCCAGAAATCAACTCTTCGAGTTTCTCGGAAATCAACTCTCTCAGAAATCAACTCCTGCAGTTTCCCAGAAATCAACTCTTCGAGTTTCTCGAAAATCAGCTCCTATAGTTTCTTAAAAATCAACTCCTCGGAGTTTCTTAGAAATCAGCTCCTATAGTTTCTCAGAAATCAACTCCTCAGAGTTTCTTAGAAATCAACTCTCGCCGATTCCCAGAAATCAACTCTTTGAGTTTCGCGGAAATCAACTCTCGTAGTTTATCAGAAATCAACTCCTCGGAGTTTCTCAGAAATTGACTCCTATAGTTTCTCAGAAATCAACTCTTCGGAGTTTCTCAGAAATCAGCTCCTATAGTTTCTTAGAAATCAACTGCTCGAAATTTCTCAGAAATCAACTCTTGCAGTTTCCCAGAAATCAACTCCTCGAGTTTCTTGGAAATCAACTCTTGCAGTTTCCGAAAACTTCAGAAATCAACTCTTGCAGTTCCTGGAGATCAAACACAGGGACTATCCCATTGGCATGTACCATTCTTTGGAAATCAACTCTTGCAGTTTCCAAAATTCTCAGAAATCAACTCTTGCAGTTTCTGAAATCAAGAACAAAAACTTTCTTCCTTTGCCTCCGAAGTGGCGGTTAAAAAGAAATCCTCACCTCCGAAGTGGCGGTTGAGAGAAAATCATTACCTCCGAAGCGGCGGTTAAAAGAAACCTTCTTCCCTAACCTCCGAAGTGGCGGTTAAAAAGGGAATCAAATAAAGGAAAATCATCACAGTTAATCTGCACAGACATGCATTATATTTCATTGTAATATGCATTCCTTATACTGACTTGTCTGTTTTCAACCCAGGTACCAAGATTGCGTTTCGCAGTCCATACCTCCTACGTTCAAGAAGAAGATTACAGATGGATCCTGTTGAAGAACTTGAGCAAGCGCCACCTCTCCCGCCTCATGGGCAAGAGGACTTGGAAGGCCACCCCGTGATCGCTGGTCTTAATCAGCAGATGGCCAACATGACCACCATGATGACTGCCATGATGCAGCAAATGGAGAGAATGCAAGCGCCGCAGCAGCTTGTACAGCCACCACCAGTGGTACCTCCGCCACAGCAGCCGGCACCTCCGGTACAACAGCCACAGCTAGAGCAGCCACCACCCGTTCTCCCACAGTTGAACCTACAGCCACCAGAACCACGGATCCCACATCGTTTGCCAGGCCAACCAGAGCAGCCCTTACAGATTCCGGCACCCCTAGCCGTACCACCACAGCAAGTAATGCCACAAGGAATGGGGCACGACGAAGAAGAATGGTACCGAGCACGGGAAGCCCCAGGTATCTCAGTCCAGGTGCAAGCGGATGTGGAAATGCTAAAAGAACAAATGCGGATTGTGAACCAAGGTCCTATACCAAAGGAAGCCTCATTGGACAGACTAGAATTCTTCCCTAATCTGCAACTTCCGCCGAAGTTTAGGTGCCCAGACTTTGTGAAATTTGATGGAAGCGGGTGCCCATTGTCTCACCTTAGGGCATACTACGGGGATATGTGCCAGTACGCCTATGATGAGAGAATCATGATCCAATTCTTTCAACGATCCCTGATAGGCTCAGCGCAGAAATGGTTCGCCAGTCTGGACAGGAACCAGATAAGAACGTGGGATGACCTAGCCAGCATATTCCTTGAACACTACAAGTTCAACACGGAGGTCTTGCCCACACGGATGGAATTGCAAAAAATGACAAAGAAAAGCACTGAGTCCATTCGCGAATATGCAAAGAGATGGCGAGAAATGGCCGGTATGGTGCAACCACCCATGTTGGAGAAGGAAATGGTGACATTGTTCATCTCGACGCTAGGGCAGCCGTACTACACTTTGCTACTGGGGCAGTTTGCCGCAAGTTTTGCTGACCTTGTCGTGGTAGCAGACCGAATAGAAGATGGGGTGAAGTCTGGCAGAGTGGCAGGCTTTGCAACTGAGCAGAGAAGGACCCCTGTCACGGGAAGGGGAATGGATAGAAAGAGAGAGGACGAGGCCGTCAACTACGTCCAGCAAAATAGGCCCTTCCACTTTTCGACACCCGACAGGAGAGAGAATCAGAACGGTGGTCAGGGAGCACAATTTGCAGGACAGCTGAGGCGGTCCAAAGAAGAGATGCAAGCAAGATGGAATAGGGTGTTCACACCTCTCCCTTACCCGTTGACAGAACTGCTGCCAACGCTGCTGAAGAAGGGATACTTGCAAAAGAAGCCGCCAACTCACCAACCGGCCAATAGTCGCTCCTACAACCCCAATGAGTGCTGTGAGTATCATATGGGAGCTCCTGGGCATCACACCAACCGCTGTTGGGACTTGAAGCACGATGTGCAAGACCTGATCGACAGCAAGCGTATCTCAGTCGATCCCCCAGTGACAACTCCTGCTACAGGGATCCAGACTAATCCTCTCCCTGACCACAATCAGGCGTCTTCAAGTGGCACCCGCTGAACAAGGTGGTAAAACTGCAAGGCAGAGAGCAATCCCGAAATCCAAAATCATCAAGTCTACCTTGACCGGGATAAGTTGAACTTTGCTTTTTTTGCACCGAGTATCCCTGGTAGGAGTGTCTGTTTTGTAAATATTTTAAATGCTTTTTACTTTCATGCAAGCTTTGTAAAAAACCTTTTTGAAAAACACAAAAAGAAAGGAAAAATACTTTTTGAAAAAAAAATACAAGTGAGTGGTCGGTGATGATATTGCTCTGAGACCACACCCTTCTTTTGGCAATGACCACGATCATGGAAAAATTGCTGAGTTGTTCAAAGGTGTCTTCAGCTGGGTGCAATACGTTGGCCCATGAGAACCTTAACTGAGCCAAAGGCAATCATTCCCTGATCCAGACCATAATTTTCTTCCTAAAAACCTATCTCCACATTGGGTAGAGTGATCCTTGAGAGAAAAGAAAGAAAGAAAGCGAAAGTGCAAGAACCAGTTAAGGGCCAAGGCCGGCTTTAACATCATGTCTCTAAGAAAGGATGAGAGGCCATCCTTCATGCATCCTTGAAATTTAAGATCCGCTAGTCAAAACACTTTGGGCTTGATCGTGTTGTTCAAATACCCGTGTCGTGTCTAGTCACCCCACACTGGGGCAAAGCTGGAAAAGAAAATGAAAAGGATAAATAGATTCTTGAATAAGTTTGCATGAGCATTCCCAGTCGTCACAACTCCTGCAAAAGGATGAAAGGCCATCCTTGTTTTATTTCCCCAGTTTTCAAAGTCATATCTCTAGTCAAACCACTTGAGCCTAATTTTCTTTCTTCCAACCCACTAAGTCATGAGCCCTAAATCTGGCGCTGGGTAAAGAAGAGAAGACTTGAATGAGTAGAAACAAAGAAGAGAAAAAGAAAGCAGGAAATACACTGGGACTTGCTAATCAAGGCAAAAAGTCAAGATGATCCCAGAGCAAAGGACAGAAAAACAAAAAAAAATGATGATAGAGCAAAAGCAAAAGGAAAAGGCCACAAAAGGCCTCAAAAAGGAAAGTGAAGGAAAGCAAAGAAGTATTGGCAAAGCCCCAGCCGTCAAGAAAAAGGTGGAACATGACTCGACCCATTTACAAAGAGCTTTGAGCCATATTCCCTTTCTTTCATGAGCTAAAAACCCCAGCCTTCGTTTCATCCTATCAAAAAGTCCTTTTTGATTGCAGAAAATGTGACAATGGTATTCATGCAGATCTATGATGAAGGAATCTAAAAAGAAGAACGAGCTTTTGCAAGACACAAAGCAAAACCTGAAAATGAAAAGATAAGAATTTGGGCCTTATATCCCTTCATTTCTTAGATTTAAAACCAAGCCGATGTTTCATCCCAATGTAAAGACCTCTCGGATCTATGGGACATGATGTACGAATCGGCCAAAAGCCGTAAACTGGGACTGGCACTAACCCAAGGGAAAAGGAAAAGGGAAAAACCCTCAATTGCAAAATCCTGAAACAACCCTGAAGAATTGGGTCAAGGTGAGAGAAAACAAAAACTGGGAAAGGGGGAACACCCTTTGAAGCACCCTTCATCTTTTCAGCCTTTGTTGGCGTGAGCCAAGAGTCTCATGGGATTGTGTGTCGAGCACACCGTCCCGAAATACCTCGAGCTAACAAGGCAATTCACCATGACCGTTGGTCTCGCCTCTCTTTTAAAATCACTTGTACAATTTTAAAAAAAAAAAAAAAAAACTTTTGAAAATTGTGTCATTTCAGTCATGTGCACTAGCATACACATTAAAAGCAAGTAAACCGCGGATGCTTACCTCTGTTCAAATTTCAGATACCTCACTGCTTTGTGAGAATTTTGTAGGCCCAGGCAAGGCAAAAGAATCAGAAAGAGGTCCGGAAGCACCTCGAAGTCAAGAGCAGAAGAAAGGCAAAACGGCGGAAAGCCAATGCAGTAATACACCGGCAAGGGGAATGGCAAAGACTTCCTCTGTCCCTACAACTGATTCTTTTCCCCAAGCAGAGTGTCCAAGAAACCTGAAGCTGTATGTCAAGACCTTGCCCAGTCTGAAGAGGCTGGTTTTGCAAAAGAAAGACAAATGCAAGAAGGCTTCCGCAAATCCTCAGTGGAACGGTCCTTTCAAAAGAAGCCCCAATTTTGCTTAGAGGATGATCTCCTCCTCAGAACAGGGAGGGCCTCCACTCAGAAAGACAAGAGCCAGAAGGCCGATCAACTCACGCTCGACAAGAAGGAGCTGAGTCATGCAAAAAAGTGAGATGGCAGGGACTCCCACCAATCCCCAGTGGAGTTACTTCGAACTGGGAAACCCCTACCTTATTAAAACGGGGACTGACAGAAGCACCCTCCCCTCTGGAAAAGCAGAAAGAGACAAAGAACCCCTGAAGAAGAAGAAGACAAAAGAAGAAATCTTCGGGCATGATGGCCCCATTTGTAAATTTTTCATTTCCCACTTTTGTAAATAGAGTAGGACAGGTGTGTGGGCTCCCTTGAGGCACCGAGCAGCGCTGAGAGCACCTCCTCGCCAAGAGCATCTCCTCATTCTTCGTTCCTTCCAGTCCTTAATCCAAACCCTTTAATAAAAAATTAAAAAAAAAAAAAACTGTCCTCGGAAGTCCCAAGTCTAAAAATTTGAAAGCAAATCCCAAATCAGAAGTCTGAAATCACCTAAAAACTCTAATGGAACAAACAAGAGAAAGAGAAAACTGTTGAGTGCCTTGCATCAACGTCGAAACGGGTCGATGAGCTTAAGTCCAACCCCATCCTTTTTAATTTAAATCAAAATCAGAAGTTGCTCCCAGAAGCCCGAAGTGGGTGAGCAAACTTTGATATCTTAGTGGAAACCAGTTGGTGTTTTCACTACTTTGGAGATCAACGCTTGTCGTCTCCACTCCCTTTTATGAAAATCAAAAGGATTTAAGCTCGTCAATCATGACGACAGAAGTGCAAGGCGCAAAAACAAGGTTCTTCTTTTTCTTTGCCGTTCATCCCTAAGGTGACTCCGGCAAAGAGGGACTGCTGTAAGCACCTTATTTTTGCACCCCTGCGATTGCTGAAAATGAAAACCCTGGCAGAAAGTCAAACCCCGAGGGGACAAAAAGTTGACTTTTTGATCAAGAGAAAATTGGCCACCTTGCTTTATACCATTGGATAGAGAATCCCGACACGAGTCCAACGCAACTGGGTTTGCAGGAATCGGGGTCCGGATGAAGGTTCGGCGGGCAGTCAAACTTGAAGAAGAGCCGAGAGTTGACTTTTCCTCGGATTCCGTGCCAAGTGCCTTTCTCTATATCATTGGATAGAGAATCTCGACACGGTTCCAACGCAACTGAGTTTGCAGGAATTGGGGTCCAGATGAAGGTTCTGGGGCGGTCAAACTTGAGCAGAGCCAAAAGTTGACTTTCTGCTAAAATCCGATCCGGAGGCCTACCCCTAGGTCATCGGATAGAGGGCTCCGATACGATTCTAACGCAACTGAGTTTGCCAAAATCGGAGCCCGGATGAAGAAAATATGAGCTGATGAAATTCCCCAGCAGCTAAACCGGCAATCTGCACACGTGGCAAAAAGCTGCACACGTGGCGAGTTGCGCAGGAAAATATCTCGGGGATTAAATCCGTAAATATCCAAACATACGAAATATCCTAGGGACTAAATCCGTGAAAATCCGAGAATATCGGATTAAAGCAAAAATTACCGGGGGCTAAATCTTGATTTTTCGATTCTTTAGACAAACGAGCGGCCGCATTTAATGATTTCTAATCATGCGGTCGCTCGAGCCAATGTGGCAAGCAAGTGGGCGCCCCTTTTGATTTTCCCTTATATAAGCCGCGCGAAATCTCGCGCAGGGGGGGAAGTTTTTTTTGGAAAAAAAAGCTAAGTGTTCGGCATCATTTTTCTGGGCTCGGGGTTTTGAAGATAAAGACCAGACACACAGCCCCCTCCCTTCCTCTTCTTCCTCGTCAAATCCGAAGGAGGCCGCGCTCTTGGTGGGAGAAGAAGGTTGCTCCGGCGGCCGCTCGCGCGCTCCAAGGAGGCTTCCTCCACTTCGGAGAGGTGTTAGGAACACCCAGGTAATGTTCTCAATGGCCACTGTTCCAAAATAAATAAGTCCATTGGTATCTGTTATTTTCTGTTATTTCGTATAGTAGCAGTGATGGTGTGATTCGAGGGGGGAGCATGTTCTCCCTGATGTTTGCATCTTCTGTATCCCATAAAGCCCCCCAGTCCCCTTCCTTGCATGTTCTGTTAGTGTTTAGGTGTTCGAATTTGCAGGTTTATAAGGAGGTTTGATTTTCATAAAAATGTGTTTAGATTAAATCCAAAACTAGTTGGGAAGTGTTCTGGGCATGTTAGGAGGCTAGTGGAACAGTTACAGACCGAAAAAAACCGGCCAGAGATGGAGATCTCAAAAAAAACAGAGAGTTGAAAATCACAGTGACCTGCCGCCCACCTGGCGCCCACCTGGCGCTCACCTAGGAGGTGGGCGCCCCTTTCACCTCACTTCCCGCCGAGCTGGCGCCCACCTGGCGCTCAGCTCGCGCCCACCTAAAAACCAAGTGAAATTCTGGCGCCCACCTCGCGCCCATCTCGCGCTCACCTCCCGCCCAGCTCGCGCTCACCTGGTATCGGGTGAGCGCTAGGTCAAATTTTCGCCCGGATTCTGGCGCCCACCTGGCGCTCACCTCAGGAGGTGAGCGCCAGGTCCAAAACAGGCCGATTTTGTGCATTTTGTGCATTTTCTTGATAGGGTGTCAATTTTGTGCATTTTCTTATGTGATTATTGCTGAATGTGGGCTTTATTTCCAAACCGAACCGGATGAACCAATAGGGTTCCCGGGTCACCCGGAAACCCAACATGGGCCATGGACCAACCCGGTCCAAATTGATTTCCGGTGGGCCTTCCAACGGGGCCCACCAAGCCCGACCAACCCATTCATGCTTAAATAAGATAATAAAAGATTTGAGTGGGCCAGACCACTTGAGGCCCACCCAAGCCCTAATTGGGCCATGCATGATTAAAGTAGGATGTGGTTTGGCCGAGACCACGGGTAGGGCCTATCGGGCCCACTAAGCCCATGAACCCGACCAACTTAGGGTTTCCAAACCCTAAGTCAGGAAGCCTTGGGCTTTCAAGCCCAAGCCCAGGTAAAGGGCCCCAAGCCCAGTACTTGGCCCGTGTTGGCACAGATAAGAAAGATAAAATCAAAATCACTTGGCAACCAATTGTGGGGCCCACTCAAGGGCCCACAAAGCAATCCCGGCCCACTTTTTGCATGAAATCCACTTAACTAATCCAACTTGAACTCTAAAATAAAATCAATTCAAAGTGAGCCAAAATCCAAAGGGCCACACTTGGCCCACCAAGGGATACCGTGGGCCTTCCAACGGGGCCCACCCCACCAGGCCCGGATCATCTTAATTAAAAAGATAAAATCAAGTAAAGGGACCCACACCACTTTGGCGGTCCCGCCAGACTTAATCAAAATTGCATGCTGGAATAGGAATCGGGTGAGTGAAAGACCAAAGTTGACTCAAACCAGGGAAACCTATGGGACCCGTCACTTGACGGGGTGGACTGGGGTGTCTACGGACTTCCCCAGACCGCAACCGAGAACCTACTTAGAATCTCAAGCTGCAGACCAAGCCTTAATAGAAGAACTTAGGCACCCAGGTGTCTGCCTGCACCCCATCAGGCAGTGGCGACTCCAAACAAACCCCGAGGCACGCCGCATCGTTACGCGTGCGCCTCGCCGTGCGACCGAAATCGGGTGCGCACAACATGCATCCCGCACGTGCACAATAATAATAATAATCATATCAAGTGTTGTGTTTTCAGTGTCATTGTAGGACTCACAAAGATAGATAAACATTTTGAGATGATTCTCAACCAATTGCTATACCACCGTGCGACTTAGGAGCGATGCTACTAATGATACTCAAGCCCCATGCAGCGCAGCTTAGACAAGAGCCGTAGTCACCGACTTATTGCACACGTACCCATCAGAGTTGGCATGTACCACCAGCATGCAGCACCAGAATCAATACATGGAGATGGTCGCTTATCCACATGTACAGGGAATCACCAGCGGCTCACCGGGGTGTCCCTCCAGACATAGGACCTTCCAAGACAAACTAACTTGCAAAGGAAGCGCGTCGCATATAGGAGTAACTCAACCCAAATGACATATCCTTCAGCTATCTAGCTATGACTATGGATCCATAACCAGCTATGCCCACTAGACTCCAAAATTCCTTAAAGTATCATAATGCTATAAGGGTTGGTGCCTAGTGGCATATAATGGTTATATCTGTACATTTACTTCATTATTCAGTCATTCGAATTCTGAATTCTCTTTATAATGTCTTCTGATTTATAATGCCATTTAGAAGTGTTTAGATAATCAAATGGTAGTTAGGCTTTTCCAAAATCATATTTCTCATTTACCTTCAAAACTTGGCAACTAATGTCCTAAATATCTCCCTAATTTGTTTTTTTGTAAAACAGGGAATTAGATAGTTTATTTTGGTCTTAAAAGACCTTAGTTAATCATTAAAATTGTCTAAAAATAGTTTAGAGTTGAATTAGGTTCGAAATTATGAAAAATTGGAATTTCTACTTATAGCGCCTGGGATCGCTCAGGATCGCTCTGGGCGGTCTCCAGTCGGCGGTAGTTCAATTTCGAGTGCCAACGGTCCGTCGTCCCACGGTCCACGGCGTCCTAAATTTTATAACCAGCGCCTAGGATCGCCGATGAGCGCCGAGTACAGTCGAGGTCGGCGGTCATACAAAATCGAGCAGAAACAGTTCTAAATCATGATTTTTCTCGTCTAAACTCATTCTAATGTATTTATAACATGCTTAGCTAACTAAATACAACATTACATATCATAGAAACATGCCTTTGCGATTAAACAGAGGTAAATCCAATTTTAAAACCAAAACGATGTCACCTACCTCTATACGTTGATTTCTCCTTCTCTATTCTGAACAATGGCGAACCTCTAGCACTGAGAAACTCTCTGGACGATGAACGCACGCCCAGCCCTTCCTTCTTCTTCTCCTTCTTCTCTTCTCTTTGGTCGTTCAAACAGGTTCGTCGCTTGCGGCTTCAATACGAGCGAGAATACAAGTATAAAATTAGGTTTTTTCTTTATACATATATATACCCCCTGATCCTATGCATCTCCCATGCAACTCTTCTATACACCTTGCCCAATTAGAATACATACCTAGATATCTCACGATCGGACGGTCAAATCTGCATCTAATTCTGGATCTCCGCTAAGTTGATCACCCCCTACAATATTAAAATGTTTCTATCAATCATAACTCTCGGTAATATTATTTACTAATTTAATTTATTATTTAAGGAAAATTCGGGGTTTTACAGCCCACTAATGTTCCAAGTTGAACCGGCGGTCCAAGTCCCATGTTGGGTTTCCGGGTGGCTCGAAAACCCTATTGGTTCGCTTGGTTTACTCAAAATATCCTTCCCATGCATCTACAATTAAAGAACACACAAAATAGCATTTTTGGGGGATTTCGCAAGTGGGGTGGCTCTTGGGCTTCACATGGACTTTCTACCAATTGTGTGGGCCCCAGGGAGGCCCACATTGGTTCAAGTGTGGGGGGGGGAGCACCCTTTAGCTCCCTTTTGGGGTTTCTTAACAAAACAAGAGGTAGAGAAGATGACATGGGGGCTGCTGCCTTCCACTTCTTTCCAGTAACACGACAGCAACAAGGTAGGGGTGTTGGGACCCCTACCTTTGGTGTTTTCACTTCATCCATCAATGACATACCAAAACCCAGCAACTAAGCATTTTGTACTACAATAACATAACACCAGCACCAAAATACAGGACCATGGAACAGCAATAATAAATAAAAAAATAGCAGCTAATAGGAGAGGGTTAGGCAATTGCTAGGTGAGTGAGGGATGCATGAGGTTTGCGGGGAGGGGCTGCCTTCATGCAAGGTTCTAATGGGTTGGTTTTAGGAGCCTAGGCAGGTGAATAAACCAGCTAGGAACAGCCGCTGTTCCAGGGAACTTAGACATGCAAAATCAGCAAGCATAGAGGAGGTAAGGGGATCAAGCTCGCATGCTCAATACAGCAAGTCATGTGAAAAAGAAAGCATGCTCTCATATCTGAAAACAGTGAGATAAAAAAGAGAAAGGGCATATGCACATACAGCAAATTAATGGGTTGGTCTTGGGGAGAGCATAGGCACTTAGGTAGGCTTTCTGGAGGTTTGGATCAGTAAAAACGCAACAATTGGTGTGCAGGGGCAAGGGAAGTGCACATGCACCTTGGTAGGCCAGCAGGAGTGTGCTGGACAGCACCCAACAGCGAGGGTTAGCTGCTGTCCAGAGGAGGGTTTCCATGCATGCCAACATCTGCAGATATAAAGGGGAATGGGAGCATACTCTTGTGCAAAACACAACAAGGAATGAGTGGTTAGGGGGACATGCTGATGCACCTAATCGATAACATATGGGCTTGTTAAAAAGGCAGCAGCAAAGCATGGGGTGGGGGAGCATGGTCATGGGGTTTACACATGCATGTATGAAAATTTATGAAATAAGTAGGCAGGCCATGCATGCACCAAGTAAAAGAGAAGGAAAAATAAACAAAGGGATTGTTGTAACTTCTAACATCAGCCCATGAAGGCCACACCATGGATAACAGTAGGGGTGAGGGTTACATTTGTGCATGGTACATGGGGGATCAGCTATGCAACAAGGGGTGAACCCCCTGGAATGACTGCTGTCCTAGGGGTTTTGGAGTTACTAAAACTAGCAAACATGAAAAGAGAAGGGTTCATGCGTATATGCACCAAACAGCAAGGAATGAGGGGGTAGGGGAGCATGACAGTGGACAATAGGTAGCATATTAACACACCAAAGGAGAACATTCATGCCCAACTCAAGTGTTCATGCACATACACCAAATATGGTCACAATGGATTGACATTTACGATGGAAATCAGCAACTCATATGCAAAAGAACTTGATCGGACACATAAGAAATGCAAGGCAAAAATGTTCACAAGACCCTAGCATGCAAGACACTATAACTAGGGGGCCTCATGCGTACACAAATCAGCAACCATGTGCATGCGAAAATAGCACAGAGATGGTTGTACATTACCTGCAATTTCCAGCAGGGTCTAGGCCCAAGCTTTATGCTCAAAACACAACAAAAAAAACACTTAGAGAAAGGGACGAAAAGGGGGTTTATATGTGTAAGTGTGAAAACTCACACTCCTTATATGGCAAATGTTTGACAAATTATATCTTCTAATAATCTTCAAGATGTGCAAAATCAAAATGTAAGTTCTGTGAATTTAGTAAAGAGGAAGGTGATGCTGCCACACCGCTACCACTTCGTTGGTAGCTCAAGGAAATGTAAGGTTTTCTAAATAAAGAACATTTCGTAAAGGCACTTGCGAGGAACAACGCCGCTAGCACTCCGCTGGCAACGCATAAGTGAAATAGCGCTTTGAAAGTAAAGAACGCGCACCTGCGTCGTAAGGCGACGCCGACACGCCGCTGGTAGCGCAGAGCAAGATTGAAGAATCTAAAAATCAGTTGTGCACATGCCGCGTTCCCTCCCGCTAGCAGCGCGCTGGCAGCGCGCCCTTAATTGGGTCAATTTGGATTTGAGTGGGACTTGAGTTCGCTTCCAACCGTCTACCCCGATAGCAAGGCGATGCCACCAGCGCTCGATGCGATCTGAGTTTTTCTTCTTTAAATAGACGAGCTGTATTTTTTTGGAATGACTTTTCTTTTGATCAATTCGATTTGGATCTTGAGGTGTTTGAGATTCAATGAATTCATCTTTAGAGAGTCGGTGATCGAGTGAGGGGGAGATCTGAGAGAGATCTCCTGGAATTGAAGTTTGAGGATTCTTCTTCATTTCGGAACTTCACATGATCGTATGATCTCCTGGATTGGTGATCGAGCTTGATGGATGCATAGGTGGATTCATATTGCATTGGATCATCTCAGTGGGCTTTGAGGTGATTGTTACGATCTGGATTGATCGTGAATTGCAGCTTGTGGATTCAAGTTGTGTTACAGTTCGTGGATTCGAGCTGTGGATCTGGATTGATCGTGAATTGCGGCTTGTGGATTCAAGTTGTGTTGTAGTTCGTGGATTCGAGCTCTGGATCTAGATTGATCGTGAATTGCAGCTTGTGGATTCAAGTTGTGTTACAGTTCGTGGATTCGAGCTGTGGATTGCTGTTGAGTGAGTTCAATTGTAAAGGTTAAGTGTGTTTTCCTTTGTAGTTGCTTTTCATTCAATAGTGGAGATTCTAAGGGTTAGTCGCCTCATATAGACTCGAGGTTTTTCCTAGATCTGGATTCAGGTTTCCTCGTATAAATTCTGTGTGTATGTTTCCATATTGTTAAGATCATAATTGTTGTAGATCGAGGACCTGTAGAGTAGTCTTCTACTCTTTCAATATGGGGGTACATGGGAGGAAGATGAGAGGAACACTCTCCTCATTTAAATGGGAATAGACCACTGCAAAGAACCCAAAAAAACAACAGAGATGGCAGCAGCCTAAATGACCGAACAACATGTCGAAATACCCTTCATCCTCTCCGGTGGAACCTCACATGTGGTTCCTCTTACCTTGAAGACCCTCATGTGGTGTGGATGAAGAAAAAAAGAACAAAAATGCATGCTGGAGGATGCATTACAGTAAAGGTAAACAACCCCTTTTCATTGGCTCAAGACATGCTCAACCTCATATATATAGTGTAAAACATAAAGGGGAACAATACCTGGGGATGGGAAGACCCTTGAGCCATGTATGGAGCTCCTTGGAGGCAAAACTAGGTGCTGGAAGCCTCTTCTCTAGCAGCAGCAGCAAAGTCACCTCCTTTTGGTGGGGAGTACTTGAAGAGGAAGAAGGGAGGGAAGGGTTAGAAGTAACTTGGGGTGGCTAAGGGGATTAGATTATGAACGGGGGAAGGTGTTAGGCACCCCCATTCACTCACACAAGGTGGTTGCCAAGTGTTGTTCATGTTAAACAAAATGAGAAAGCTTGCTAAAATAATCAAAAACCTTGAAAAAGGATTAAACAAATGTGTGATACCTTCACATGAGAATTCCAAATGAATTCCAGATCCTCTTTTATATCAATATCACTTCTGGAATATCACCAATAGATGGAAATCAAAGCAAAAACTGCACAAAACAAAATTGAGTCAAATCCGGAAAATTCGGTAAAAGATAGAGCCATTTGTCTTGAAATCATTCAAATCTAATTTAAATTGAATCAAACTAAGTCCATTTGAAAGATTATGATAAATAGAAGACTCATGCAAATTTTCAATCAAATCCGGTTAAAATCCTAGGAGTTATTCTCCTTTAAAATCTGCTGCTGGAGATAGTTAGAAGTGATAAGTGGGCAACTTTGGAAATTCATTTAGAGACATTGGCTACATATAAATCCGTGAAATTTGGCATGAATTAAGTATGTAGGACCATCTTTCAAATGAAACTAACCTCATACAAAAATTCATTCGAATGTACCTTGGATGACCTCCCGAACAGGCCCCGAGGATCACAGATTAACCCAGAAAAGTGCTGTTGAGCAATTATGAGTAAATCTGTTACCCACGACACAAATGGAGTCAAAAAATTATGAAACTAACTGAATTTAAAATTAGACTTCCAAAGGAAAACACAGAAACAAAAATCACTCGAATTAGTCTTAAAACGAACACATGGCGCTCAGTCGAAGTGACAGGTTCCGCAATATGGCCTGAACCGACCTATCAGCTTCGACTGAGAGGTGTCAAAAATCCACTCCATAACAATTAATGAAAATTTTCAGGCATAAACTATACAGCCTCACCTTTCCCATGGCTTTGGAATCACTCCAAAATTCATCCGAACGATGAAGTTACGAGTGTCCGAAGTTGGGGCCGACCGAGAGGTTAGACCTAGAGGTCTTCAAGATTTGAAAATAAACTTGATTGAAATCAATGATCAACATCCCAGAATTGCTTGGGGCTATTTATTTTAGATCTACCACAATGACGACAATAGATCCAAAATACAAGCCAAATCCGACAAAACAAGTGCAATATGTGCATGTGTAAAAATCCACTCTTCAACAATATAACAACATATAGAATGCATTCATATCAATCAAATGGGGGTTCTAAAACAACCTAGGGTTACGATCCATTCTCGTTTCCCTTAGTTCTCTCTCCCCATTTTACGGTTCTTCAAAATAATCTTGGGGTACTTTGAGTATGAAACGGTTTTTCATAGATTCAAAAGGCTTTTCAAAAGGTTCTAACACTAAGGATCAATCCTCAATCTCGTTTCCCCTAGATCCCGCCTTCACGTTTTACGGCTAGGGGGAGTCTTGAGGTACTTTGAGTAGAGGAAGGGTTTGCATACATAGAATAGGCCTTATTCTACAGAAAGGTAGAAGAAAAGAACTAAACCGAGAATGTAAGACAGAAAAATAAAAAAGGTTTTAGGCTTACCTGGGTTCTGGAAGCAATGCGGCAGCGGTTCCTTTCTTCACTTGGAGCTCTTCAATCTCCAACTTATTGGCCCTTTGCTTAAGGAGGAGCCTCCTATTTATAGGCAAAGGCTAGGGTTAGGGTTTGCATGATGCTAGACACAAAATGATGTCTAGAGTCCACCAACCTAAACCCTAAGGCTATTTCCGAGATTTCCACTCCTTTAATGAAGGATATGATGGTAAAAAGTGAAAACTCTCAGGAAACCCTAATTTTGAGCAAAAACCTTGTATCCGACAACTCAGAACGGATACAAACAATTCTCTTTGTATCCGACATTATCTGTCGGATACAATAAAGATCTTTTGTATCCGACATTATCTGTCAGATACAAAAAAAGAAGCTTTTATCCGAATTTTAACACAGGCAATACTTATTTACATGTAATATCATTTAAGTAAATGTCCTCGTATTTTTTAATCTCCATTTACTTAAGATATTACATGTAAATAAGCAAACACCCCCCCCCCCCCATTTGAATCCATTAAAAATAGTTCCAGACCCAAATCCCAAGTGAATAAAAAGTCAACTTTCCAGTTCCAGGCTAAATTTCGGTTTTTAAGGTCCGGTAAAAGAATTCAACATATTAAAACCAAGGTATTCGTCAAGATTTAAAATATCAAAAAATTCTTTTATGCAATAACATGGCTAAAAACTTGATTACCGGGAAAACTTATCTTGAAATCTTGCTTCAAAAAATATTTCATTTTTGGGGGTCAAAAGTCAACAAAATTCAACCGGAAAAAGTTTGACTTTGCACAAAAGATTGAATTCGGGCCTTTTCCTTGACGGTTTTGGATTCAAATGGATTAAGGATCTCAAACCCAATGCTAAGAATTGAAAATTCCAATAAGATATTTCTCTCCTTCATGATTTATAAAAAATTGTGCAATTTTGGGGTGTCTACACCTAGGGAGGTGGTGGAGGCAAGGACGGCTGAGAAGAAGGTGGTTTGGATGCACAAGTGAGGGGGAAAAGCTCCAAGGCCAGCAACCCTTGGCCAGGGGGTTACTGGCCTTATTTATAGGCTTTTTTAATGTATCCGACCTATATGGTTGGATACACTGAGTTTCACTTGTATCTGATATTAAATATCGGATACAAAACATAATAATTTGAAATTTTAATGCCATCGCGAATTTGTCGGGGAATCGGCGCGAATCTCGCGGGCGGATCTCTTTGTATCCAATGAATAGTGTCGGATACACACAAAAGTATGTGTATCCGACATATTTGATCGGATACAAATAAAAAATTATAGTTTTGCCCCTCGACTTGACCGATTTGACACTTTTAGATATCTGCAGATTGCCCCCTGCGAATTTTGGTTTAGTCCCGAAGATATTTAGCAAGTTTTTGATTTTTAAAGATTGCCCCCTGAGATATTTTGCTGTGTTTGTCACCACGTGTACAGTTCTTTGCCACGTGTGCAGTTTCCGGGTTTTGCTGCTCGGAAACTTCGACAGCTCATATCTGTAAAACCCCGAATTTTCACCTAAGAAATAAATAAATAATAAATAAAAGAAAATATGAGTTAAGTGAAGATCTAGAGGGTAAGTAAGTCAAATAAGTCATAAGTTGAAAATAAAGAAAGAATTTTAGTGAAATTAGCCTTAAAGAATAAAAAGGGTATTTTGGTAATTTTCAGAAAAAGGTAATTAGTAAATAGATCATCAAATAATAATTAGAATTAGGAAATAGAAGAAAACAAATTATTTTGACAAGTTAGAAATTAATAAAAGCCTAAAAGTGGGAAAAGGGTAATTAAGAGATTTCACGTATTAATTTTGAGAAAATAAGGTTTTAGGTGATAATAATGTTTAATTAAATATTTTGCAAGAAAGTAGGTTATAAATAGGAGTTTAGATAATAAGAAACTTAATTAGGATTGTTAAGTAGAAAAAGTAGGAATTAAATTAGAAGGTGTTAGACATTAATTAGACCATGGTTGGGTTAGCCCAAATTAAAGTAGCCAATTAGGGTTGGTTTAGGATTTTTAAAGCCTAGTATAAATAGGAAACTAAGGTTAGATAAGAAGGAAATTTCATGGGTTTATTATTGAGAGAAAAGAGGAAGAGAAAGGAAGAAGGTGGCTAATGGAGGTGTCTGACCAGCCATCATCAAAACGGGATAGGGGAAACTCCATACAGTGGATCGCCTTCAAATTTGGAGGTTTTGATCTTCACTGATGGAACTACATTGTGTACGGTGAAGATTTGAATTGGAAGACTATAGCTTGATGCGTTTGGGAGCAAAAGTCTGGTCCAGAATTAGAAGTTTCAATGGAAGAAGGATTTAGCGTATAAGGCAAGTAGTAACCTTGGAAAACGTGAGGAACTGCATGATTTGGTTTTTTGTCATTTCATATGGTTAGAATGGATTAGACGGAACTGTATTTACATGGAATCAAGTTGCTTATATTTTCATGATTGGTATTCTTGATGGATTTATCAAATTAAAGAAGGAAGCTTAGTTGGATTATTTAAATAAAGGTATGAGGGTATTTAATTTATAAAAATTACTCTAGAAGGCTCTAGGTATGTTTCAGAAGGTTTGTAGATTAATTTAGACCAAGAAAACATATAGCAAAGGCCTAAAACTCCGAACATTAAAAATCTGGAAAATTCTGTTTAATTTTGCACGAGTGCCGAGGATCGCCTAGGATCACCTAGCCCTGTAGAGGTCGGCGCTCCATGTAAAATTTGCAGATTTTGGGAATTTTGTGATTCGAATAAATATCCAATCATTTTTATGATAAGTTAAGCATGTTAGCATCTTTATAAGGACCTAATTAAGGTATAAAAATTATAAAATTAAATGGGAAAGATTATCCAATAAATTGAAGGTTTTAATGAAAGGTTTGTTTATAAAAGGGTTAAAGGGTATGGATATTGCTAGAAATAATATTACTGATACTTATAGCTTACAAACATCTTCTAAACTTCATTCTATGTCTGTAGGAGATGCTGGAAAATAAAAATACAGAAAAGTTAAATAGAAACTAATTTAGGTGTTAAGATAGGAAATTGGATTCTAATAAAGGGATTAATAAAGAAAACTCTAAGTAGGGTTTGATTTCCTTTATTTTGAGCTTTAATATGAATATTGGTTTATGGAATTGAAGTAACATTGATTTCTATCGAATTTATGATACATGAGCTTTTCTTTGAATATATTTGGGAAATTGCATATGAAATTCTGAAAAAGGTTTTATTTGGATTTTTAAGGATTGAATCATGGGTTTCTCTTGGAATTGAATATTTTGGTATGGATTGGTATGTGGTATGTTGATATTCACTTTTCTTTTACAGTTGAGTGGTACGGCTTCTGTGGTAGAGCTTGATACTATCTTTTACGGCAGAGATGGGTAATCCTCTGTGTAGAGATGTGTAATCCTTTACGGATAAAAGTGTGTATGCCTCCTACAGTATCGTGTCCTCCCATATGTGGTTTTATCATAGTTTGTGTCAGTGGGCTTAGCTGTATATGGATCCATAGTTTTGGCTGGTTAGCTAAGTGGTATTTAGTTTGGGTTGAGTTACTCCTATATGCGAGCGCACTTCCCTTGCAAGTTAGTTTGCTCTGGGAAGGTCTTATGTTTGAAGGGACACCTCGGTGAGCCGCTGGTGACTCCCTGTACATGTGGATAAGCGACCACACTCCATGTATTGATTCTGGTGCTGTATGCTAGTGGTACTTGCAAACTTTGCGGGGTTCATGCGCAATAAGTCGGTGACTACGGCTCTTGTCTAAGCTGCGCTGCATGGGGTTTGAGTATCATTAAGTAGCACTGCCCCTAAGCCGCATGGTGGTGTAGCAGTTAGTTGAGTGTTATCTCAAATACTTATCATCTTTGTGAGTCCTGCAATAGCACGTGTTTTATCGCTTTTATCAGTTTTACCTCGTTAACATCAAATTACTGGTATTTATACATGATCATCGATTTTATCGCTTTATTTGTAATTGCCATGGATAACTTGGATTTCTCATCTTATCGTTGATTAATCGAATACCTCATGATTATTTGCTTACATTGGACTGTTTCAAATTGCATGCACCTGCTACTTGCTGAGATGTAAATCTCACTCTGTTTTCCCCTATTTTTCAGGTTGCTTGGAGAGATCGCGAAGATGGGGTTTTAATTTGATGGGTAGAAATATAATAGGTATCAATGTCACATGTTGATTAAATCAACTTTATTGTAAACTGAATTGATATTATTGAATAAAGAATTGTTTTTATTGACCACCATAACTCTGATGTAATTAATTAGTAAAGATTTGAAAATTATTGTAAATCTTGGTTTGTATCTGACCCCAGCTTCGTGGTAACATCTCGAGTTTGGTTGTTGAATCAGACTTGGGTTATTACAGTAGCGAACCGGGTTCGGGTTGGGTGCCAGTTTGCACTGACCCGGGTTCGGAGCGTTACAATATCTTCTTTGTTCAGACTCAGATTTGGGCAAACTCAGTGTGCATGCGTCGGGAACGCGGCACGGGAAAATTCGGAGTCGCCATCGCCTGATGGGGTGCAGGCGGACACCTGGGTGCCTAGTTTTGTCTATTATGGCTTGGTCTGCGGCTTGAGATTCTAAGCAAGTTCTTGGTTGCAGTCTGGGGAAGTCCGTAGACACCCCAGTCCACCCCGTCGGATGACGGGTCCCATGGTTTCCCCGGTTTGAGTCAACTTTGGTCTCTCAGTCACCCGATTCCTAATCCAGCATTCAAATTTGGTTAAGTCTGGCGGGACTGCCAAGGTGGTGTGGGTCCCTTTACTTGGTTTTATCTTCTTATTATTGAACGAAGTGAGTCTGACTGGGTGGACCTCGTTGGAAGGCCTACGGATCCCTTGGTGGGCCAAATGTGGTCCACATGTTCCCCTGGTGGGCCTCAGTCTAAACCTGAGAGGCCCTTTGGGCTTTGGTTCAATGAATTGATTTTATTTGAATTTCAAGTTTGATTATTAAGTCGATTTTCATGCTAAAGTGGGCCGGGATTGCTTTGTGGGCCCTTGAGTGGGCCACACAGTTGTTTGCCTAGTGATTTTGATTATCTTTCTTAATCTGTGCCAAAATGAGCCAGGATTTGGGCTTGGGGCCCTTTACCTAGGCTTGGGTTTGAAAGCCCAAGACTTTCTGAGTTAGGGTTTGGAAACCCTAACCTTGTTTGGTTCAACGGGCTTAGTGGGCCCGGCAGGCCCTGCCCATGGTTTCGGCCAAACCATGCATAGATATGATCAACATGCTTCCAAAATGGGCTTTGGTGGGCCTCAATGAGTTTGGCCCACTCGACTAACTTGGTTTATCTTTATTTAGCAAAATAAGTTTGTCGGGCTTGGTGGGCCCCGTTGGAAGGCCCACTGGAAATCAAATTGGACCAGGTCGGTCCATGGCCCATCTTGGGTCTCCGGTTGACCCGGAAACCGGAGACCCTTCTGGTTCATCCGGTTTGATGAAACAAAACAAGAAAATAGCACAAGATCATAAAATAGCAAAATTGGCATTCTGGCAGCGTAACTAATCTTAATTGTTGGCTAAAAACACAGCTATTTGTATCCGATCATGACTGTCGGATATAAAGAAGGTCATGTTGATCCGACCTGAGTTGTCAGATCAACTCAAAACATGGTGTTTTCGGATTCAGGCTATGGGCTCAGGTTCTTGGGCTTCTTAGGGTGCTCCAGCCTTCTTCTTGGGGCTTTCAAACTCAAACACAAAGGGAATGGGTAGGGGTTCTCTCCCTCCCCCTTCTTCTTATTTTGTGCTAAAAGTAGCACCTAAGCAGGGACCAAGTACCCCGGCTTTGGGTATCTCATGCTCAAAAGAAACAACCATGCCATGGAGAATTCAATAACTAAACCATACTAATCATGCTATTGGTATGAGATCGAATGGAGGAGCATATGAGACGAATGCTAAACCAAACAAGAAAGTACTTCATGATATCGAAATCAACAAATCGCTGGAGTAAAATCATTGTGATAAAACACACAAAATAACCAACACCAATGATGTGTTTGCATGCCAAATCAGCCTATATACTCTTTTTAGAGATAAATATCCGCACCCTCAAGGCAACAATCCAACCACCTAAGCTGAGTAAGAGACAAGCCTAGCATGCATCCTATGATGGGGAGGCTTTGCATGAATCCAAAAGGTATTCGAACACTACTAAATACCTGCTGCAGGTGCCCATGGCAGCAACTAAAGAAGGTGTTCGAACACTACTATCGGGGCTGGGGATGGTGGGAAAGTAAGGTGGGGGAGCATGGCAGCGGGTTCCCTAGCTCATGATACACATCAATGCATGGTATACCAATCAAACTCACTACGACAAGGGAAAGGTGGTGGTGCTGCTGCTGCCAGCAGCAGCTCTTATGGGCCACAACAATGGGGCTACGGGTAAGGGGACTTGTCCATTAACCTCAAAACAGTAACACAATAAAGGGGGAAGGGATTAAACATGCTGGAGTTGGTCCAAATCAAAGAAGAAGGTTGGTTTATTTACATGCTTAAAGATAGTGACATGGATCACACATAAACATGCATATTCAAAGAGAAAACCAAAAAAAAAAAAAAATGCAACCTTGGCATGGATCACACATAAAAAAGGAGGACGAAATAGACACAAAAATGGCATGAAAACAGTAAAATAGGCGAGAAGGGAGGAGGGGGGTTGAGTTAAGGATACATTAGATGATCATGCTAGGAGGAACATGCTCCCCACAAATAATCAACACAAACCCCAAAACAGTGACACGAGTGACTCAAAATGCATAGAAAAGTCTCCCATTCTCTCCCTAAGACTGGACGTACATCTCTCATTACCTTTTGGGAGCCTCTAGGTGACATAAATGGTAAGCAAACAGGTGAAGGTTATAGTAGAATGCAAATCTGAACAGTTATAAGCAAAGTAATCTTAAACCTCATGAAATAACTCCAATCTCACATATGTGCAATGGGAAATGGCAAGGAATGATACCTGATGGTTTTACAGCCTTTTTGTGGAGGGTAGCCACTCCCTTGAGGCAACACAGGTGCTGGAACTCCTCCGAATGTCACCCAACAGCAGCTTATCCTCCTCTTGGTTGGGTAAAAAATGAAGAAGAAGAAGAAAGGAAAGTGGGGGTAGAATAGGCAAAAGAGAAGTGTTTAGGGTTTGGGGAGCAAGGTGGGGGAAAAGGAAGGGCTTTCGTGCTTGGAACAATGGAGGGAAAGAGGTGGAAGCAAGCCAAGAAGGGCCAACCCTCGAAATGGGGCTGCTGTTGCCTTTTTATAGCAAACTTTTTGTATCTGGCATTTAATGTCGGATACACTACACCTCCTTGGTATCCGGCATTTAATGTCGGATACACTAAGCTTCCTTTGTATCCAACATAAAATGTCGGATACAAACACAATTATTTCAAAAATTCAATTTTCTTAGCGAATCTGTCGGCCAATCCGCACGAATCTCGCTGGAAAATCTCTTGTATCTGGAAATATATGTCGGATATGAATAAAAGCATGTGTATCTGACATATTTAATCAGATACAAATCGAAAAATTACAGATTTGCCCCTCGACTTGACCAATTTGACACTTTTGGATATCTGCAGATTGCCCCCTGTGAATTTTGGTTTAGTCCCTGAGATATTTAGCAAGTTTTTGATTTTTAAAGATTGCCCCTAGATATTTTGCTGCGTTTGCTGCCACATGCGTAGTTTCTTTGCCAAGTATGCAGCTTCTGGTTTTGCTGCTAGGAAACTTCGACAGCTCATATCTCCTTCATCCGAACTCCGATTTGATCAAACTCAATTGTGTTAGAACCTTATCAGAGCCCTCTATCCAATGACATAGGGTTAAGCACCTGGCACAGGGTTCGACGAAAAATCAACTTTCGGCTCCCCTTTAAGTTTAACCGGCCTGCAGAACCTTCATCTGGACTTCGATTCCAGCAAACTCAGTTGCGTTGGACTTGTGTCAGGATTCTCTATCCATTGAGATAAAGCAAGGTGGCCAATTTTCACTTGATCGAAAAGTCAATTTTTGACCCCTCAGGGTTTGACTTTCTGCCCGGGGTCTGCATTTCCGGCTTTTCTGGGAGCGCAAAAATGAGGTGCTTACACTCAGTTGCGTTAGAAACGTATCGAAGCCCTATATCCAATGACATAGGGCTAAGCACCTGGCTCGGGGGTCGGCAAAAAGTCAACTTTCGGCTCCCCCTCAAATTTGACCGGCTCATAGATCCTTCATCCGAACTCCGATTCCAGCAAACTCAGTTGCACTGGAACTGTGTCAAGATTCTCTATCTATTGAGATAAAGTAAGGTGGCCAATTATCACTTAATCAAAAAGTCAATTTTTGACCCCTCTTGGTTTGACTTTTTAGCTGGGTTTTGCATTTCCGGCTCTTCCGGGAGCGCAAAAATGAGGTGCTTATAGCTGCCCCTCTTTGCCGGAGTCACCTTGCGGATGAACGGCAAAGAGAAAAAGAATCTTGTTTTTGCGCTTGGCATTTCTGTCGACATGGTCGACGAGCTGAAGCGTCCAAATGATGTGGAGTCACTTCCTGGCTTCGGAGTTTCCTTGCCCTTTGCTTTCCAGGTTCTTGTAGGGTAACTCTTCAGCGATTAGATTTAAGTTTGAAAGAGATTAGATTGGATTTGAGCTCGCCGACCTGTTTCGGCGTTGATGCCAGACACTTGACAATATTCTTTTCTTATTGTTTGTTCCATTAAAGCTTTTAGGTGACTTCAGACTTTTGATCCATTTTGTGTCTTTTACTTGAAGTTTTGAACAGTTTTTTTTTGGCCGAGAGTTGGTTAAGAAGGTGGGACGAATGAGGAACGGAGGAAGGAAGGGAAGAGAAGGAGGTGCTGCTGTTGGTGAGGAGGTGCTTCCAGCGCTGTCTGGTGCCTCAAGGGAGCTCACACACTGCCTTATTCTATTTACAAAAGTGTGAAATCAAAAATTACAAAAGAGCCACCATGCCCGATGATATCTTCATTTATGCTCATTTTTCTTCATGTCTTGCCATTCCTTCTTCTGCAGCACTTTCTAGTTGGTTTTCCCTTTAGGGGTGAGGTAACGGCCTCCTAGTTTGGAGTGACTACCACTGGGGATTAGTCGGGATCTCTTCCTCCTTGCCCTTTCTCTTGGGTCGGGTCTTGTTTCTGATAGGCGTGGGAGTTCCCTTGGGAAGGGTGCTCTGCTGGGGATGAGTGGGGTCCCTCACGCCGTCACTTTTTTCTTTGTAAGGTCTTTTCCTTTCTGCTTGGGCACGAGTTCCTCATGTTCATCAGAACTTCTGTTGAATACAAGAAAACTCCACCATGGATTGGCGTGAGCTTGCTTTGTCTTCTTTTTGCTCTTCTTTGCAAAGCCGACCTCTTTAGACTGGGCGAGGCTTGGGAAGATTACATCATCGGGCATCACCCTCTCTTATTGTTAGAAAGAACTCCACTGGGGATTTGGGGATCTCACCCTTCATTTGTTGAAAGCTTTCCACTGGGGATTTTGGAGGGTATTATACTCCGTTTACTGAGGGAACTCCACTGGGGATTTAGGAGAAGATGTCCGTCATCCCACTTTCGCTGTACCTGTGAAGGCGGGAAAAGAAAACATGTTAGTCGTGGAATATCTGGGGAATGCAAAACACTTCTCTTATTCTCTTCTTGCTCTAAGCTTTTTGCCCATTGCAGCTAGAAGCGGCCTCTGCTAAGGTTAAGAGATTATCAACTCAGGTTAGTAGCCCAATGTGGAGCTCAAAACAATTAGGCAGAACAATTATAAAGAAGACAGGTGTGTCAGTGTGTGTCTGTGTCTGCAATATCAAAGAAATTTCCAAGGTCAGATGGGACTTGGAGTGCTTGGTATTTTCAGTAGCATTGTCATCACAGGCCACTGTGAAGTCTTTGACTCAGGCGCAACCTGCCGGTCTGGACCCCTCAGATCTGTGCATCTTTCTCAATTTACCATTTGCCACTGTCATTACCTTTTCTGTACCTTTCTCTGCTCAATCTAGATGTGCCTGGTTCTTTTTCTCTTTCTCTTCTCTCTTTTTTTTTTTTTAGGATTGATGGCCACACAACGCCCTTTTTTCGGGTTTTCGCTATGTCCAGCCTTTCTGGGAAACCTTGAATTCCATCATTGCAGATGAACGCAGACTCACCTGTTTGCCCCGATCATTCTATTTGGGATCCGAGAGGTCTTAGAGATAAGACGAAATGTAGGCTTGGTCTCGGTTATGAAAGAAAGGATAAGTGGCTCAAAAAAAGCTTATTTATTTTGGTTTTCAAAGTGTGCTACTTTTATTATTGTTGGGACTTAAATCCTGGCTTATTTGCATCTCTATTTTTGTTGGGAAAACATTTCCCCATTTTCTCTGTTTCTTTCCTTTTCTAAAATTTTTTTTCTTTTTGAGATTTTTCTGGGCAAGAATGCCTTGTTTCTTTTTGCTTTGCCAAGAATGCCCTGTTTGATGTGTAGAACACTTGCAATGGGTTGAAAGAATTTTAAGGCTCAAAATGGTTTAACTAGGGGAGAATTTAAGGTATTTGGAGGGATTTACCGTCTAAAGGAGAGTCAAGGATGGCCTCTCTTCATTTCCCAATCGGAATGATCTTAGGCGTAGTACAGTTTGACTGCGTCTGCGTTTATCGTCTCGGGAAAAATTGCCCCATCCATTTCTTGCAGGATAAGTGCTCCTCAGGACAGAACCTTGTGGACTATGAATGGCCCTTCGTAGTTTGGCTTGAATTTCCCTCTGTTGTCCTCTTGATGAGGAAAGATTCTCTTCCGTACAAGATCTCCCACTTTGAAATGTCGTGGCTTCACCTTCTTGTTGTAGGCTCGCGCCACTCTCTGTTGATAGAGCTGGCCATGGCACAAAGCCTTGATCCTCTTTTCATCCAACAATTGCAACTGGTCAAATCTAGACTCTTCCCATTAGACTTCACTGATCTCCGCTTCCTTTAGAATCCTGAGTGACGTAATCTGTACTTCCACGGGGAGGACTGCTTCCATTCTGTATACCAAGGAGAACGGGGTTGCCCCGGTCGATGTTTTAATCGACGTCCGATAGGCGTGCAGTGCATAGGGCAGCTTCTCATGCCAGTCTCTGTAGGTGACCATCATTTTCTCGAGTATCTTCTTCAGATTCTTGTTGGCAGCCTTTACTGCTCCATTCATCTTGGGCCGGTATGCCGTGGAGTTTAGATGTCTGATCTTCAGGTCTCCTCACATCTTTTCCATGTCCTTATTATTCAGATTCTTTGCATTATCAGTGATGATCGCTTTGGGCATGCCATAGAGACAGACTATATTATTCCTGATGAACTTGAGCACGTGAGATTTCTTCACATCCACAAAGCACATGGCCTCTACCCATTTGGTAAAATAGTCGATTGCCACTAAGATGAACCAGTGCCCGTTTGAAGCCTTCGGATGGACTTGGCCTCTCATGTCGATTCCCTAGATAGCAAATGGCCAAGGCGACGTCATGGAATACAGTGTATTTCGCGGTGCGTGTATGTTATCGGCATAAATCTGGCACAACTGGCACTTCCTAACGTGAGCGTAGCAGTCCACTTCCATGGTCATCCAGTAATAGCCCATCCTTAGGATCTTCCTTGCTAGCATATGCCCATTCATGTGTGCGCCGCACAACCCTCCATGGACTTCCTCGACCAATTTTTGCGCTTCATTTTCTCTGACACATAGCAACAAGGAGTCATTGTATGACTTCTTGTACAGCCTACCTCCACTGTAGAAGTATTGCCCTGCCAACCTCTGGATAGTTCGCTTCTCTGCAGCCGAGGCACCTTCTGGAAGAATATGGTCCCTTATGTATCTCTCGATGTCCGCGTACCAAGGCACTTCTTCGAGTGTGCTTTTCTCGACACTGAAGCAGTAAATAGGATAGCGCCGAATTTCTATCTCCAATGGTTGCACCCAAGTATCATCTGTGATGGTGGCCATTAATGCCAGTGTGGCTAGCGCATCTGCAAATCGATTCCCGTCTCGTGGCATGTAATCAAATGTCACGCTCTCGAATTGCTCTTCCAATTCCTTGACTTGTTCTTGGTATGACACTAACTTCACATCTCTGGTATTCCAGTCTCCCATCACTTGGTAGATGATAAGACTAGAATCACCGAACACTTTTAGTTCTTGTATGCGCATCTCGATTGCTGCTTGCAAGCCTAACACACATGCTTCATACTCGGCCATGTTGCTAGTGCTATCAAACAGGAGTTTTGCTGCTATCGGGTGATGAACACCATCTGGGGAGATTAACACTGCTCCGATCCCCTTTCAATTTACATTGACTGCCCCGTCAAAGAACATCTGCCATTGGGTTTCTTCTGTATCATATGCAGACTCTGTACACATCACATCTTCGTCCAGGAAGTGAGTCAGAAGTGGTTGGTAGTCAGGTAGTGGATGCTTTGCCAAGTGATTCGCCATAGCTTGCCCTTTTATCGCCTTTCTAGTCATGTAGACAATGTCGTACTTGGACAAAAGGACTTGCCACCTCGCGACCTTGCCAGTGGAGATCGGCTTCTCAAAGATGTACTTTAGGGGATCGAGATTTGAGATCAACAAGACTATGTGACTGAGCAAATAGTGCCGGAGCTTCTGAGCTGCCCAGACCAAGGCGCAACACGTCTTCTCAAGCACTGTGTACCTGACTTCAAAGTTGGTTAATTTCTTGCTCAAGTAGTAGATTGCTTGTTCTTTCTGTCCTTTCTCATCGTGTTGTCCTAGCACACATCCCACAGCCGTCTCTGAGACTGTCAGATACATAATCAATGGTCGTCCCGGGATTGGTGGGATCAACGTCGGCGGACTCATCAGATAGGCCTTGATCTTATCAAATGCTACTTGGAAGTCTTCATTCCAGACAACAGGATTATCCTTTTTTAACAGTTTGAATATAGGCTCACACACAGGAGTCATTTGCGCGATAAATCTACTAATGTACTGCAGCCTGCCCAAGAACCCTTTCACTTCCTTTTCAGTTGATGGAGGAGGCATCTCCAGAATTTCCTTTGCTTTGACGGGGTCAACCTCAATGCCTCGCTTGCCCACTATGAAGCCAAGCAGCTTTCCTGAAGTAACTCCAAACATGCACTTGTTTGGATTGAGCCGGAGCTTGTGCTCTCTAAGCCTATCGAACATTTTTCGAAGGTTCACCAAGTGGTCTTCTTCTTCCTTAGACTTTGCAATCATGTTGTCCACATACACTTCCATCTCTTTGTGCATCATGTCGTGGAATAGCAAGGTCATTGCACGCTGGTATGTAGCACCTGCATTTTTTAGTCCAAACGGCATCACGCGGTAGCAGTAAGTGCCCCAATGCATGATAAAGGATGTTTTCTCCATATCCTCAGGTGCCATCCTTATCTGGTTGTAACCAGAGAAGCCATCCATAAAAGAGAACATTGAATGCGTTGCTGTATTGTCAACTAGTACATCGATGTGCGGCAATGGGAAGTCGTCCTTCGGACTTGCTCTATTCAGATCTTTGTAGTCAACGCACATCCTGACTTTCCCATCTTTCTTGGGAACTGGCACGATGTTGGCTAACCACTTTGGATAGTGAGTTACTTGTAAGAATCTAGCGTCCAACTGCTTGGTGACCTCTTCCTTGATCTTCAGGGCCCATTCCGGTTTCGTGCTCTTGAGCTTCTGTTTCACAGGTATGGCCTCAGATTTTGTTGGTAACCGATGCACAAGCAAGTCCGTGTCTAACCCGGGCATATCCTCGTACGACCATGCAAACACGTCAGAATAAGATTTAAGAAAATCAATCATTTGTTTTCTCAATAATGGTGACAGCTTTTTACCAAGTTGGAGGATCCTTGGTTGTGCTACTTCACCTATGTCAATTGGCTCTGTTTCCTCAATGTTGGCCTGGGGACCCTTTTCATGCCTTTCCAATGCAAGTTGGAATTCCAGAGGGGTTTCCCATGACTCATCATCGTTCTCATGCTCGAAAGGCTTACAGGGGACGATATCTGAATCTTCTCGCTGCGATGGGAAAGTGCCCCAATCTGACTTGTCGAGTTCTTGCTCGTTTTCAGGATTGGACACTGGCTCATGCATTTCATTTATTATTGCCATCTGCACTGGCTTTTCAATTTCTTTTTGTTCTTTTTGTTCAATTATGGCAATCTTATTACCTATCCCGTGCCCCAGATCTTCCAGGTGTGCGTCGGGATTGACACTAAGATTGCGATGCTCAAGTTGCTTATTTTTGTTATTTTTATTTTCAAACAGATGCAAGTAGTAGGAAGCATTTAGATATTTATTGAAAATTTCAGTAGTACCTACAACAGAAATTTCAGAGGTAGTAGAAACCCCCTTTGGGATAGTAGCTTTGCTGATAGCAAAAGGCACGGTGCTCCAATTCTTCAGTGGTGCCCCGTCTTCCTTGTTGATAGCGATTGTCTTCTCTGGTTCTCCAGCTAGCACCATGTTGGTGCTGTCATCAGATGAGATGTAGATGGGATCATTTGCTGTGCCCGCTGCCGGCTTGTTCTCGCTTCTCTCTGATATGGGAGTGCTGTCTGATGATACCCTTACCCATCATCCACTGAGGGGGATTGCCATCGGTATCTCGTCCTCAGGTGGCATACAGGCGATGGTGACTCCGTTGGCCGGGTCAGCCCTAGGTGGTGCAAATGCTATGGGTATTCCGGTCGGTATCCCAGGCAGAGTAGAAGAGTAAGCTGGTGGCGCCCATTTGCCATAAACTGCATGGTATACTTCTTTGGGCACTGGCCCTAGCACCTGAGGCATGCTGCGGAACATCCGGTTCAGACCGTCACGAGTCCCCGAGTGCGGGATATAGGGAGGTGGAGGAAGCGACCTTGGCCTGCGGGTTGGCGCTCCTGAGCTTTCTCGCCCTTCCATCATGCAAACATACATGATTGGACCTTCTTCTTTGTATTCTTCAATGGGAGCAAGTGGCGGCACTTCCATCACTATTGCAGAGTGGATCGGGATCCCATCAAGGATGAATTGTTCATCTGGTGGGGCGAAGGCCATGGTGACTTCGTCAAACAAGTCCAGGGCAATCAGTGCTGATAGGCCATCTGGCGACCCCTCAGGAGCCAACGGGTCCACTTCCACTTCTTCTCCAATCATTTCCATAGATGGTGGCTCTTCCCTGAGCATCTGAGCCAGGCCTTGCAGGTAGTCCTCTTCCATGGCAGGGGTGTCCAGAAACTCATCTCCCCACCCTTGGGGGACTATGTTCTCGATGGCTTGGGCTGATCTATGCTCCATGTTGGTGAAGCGGTGGTACAAGTTCTCGTGCACGCATATGGACCAGTGGGGGTCTCTTCCTTCAGTTCTGGCTCTTTTCCTCTCGGCATGGTTCCCAAAGAGTTGGAAGTAGTTTTCTGGCTGCGGCTTGAACCCTAGTCCAAACCCAGTGGTCTGCTCATAAGGTTGGACGGCTACCTTGATGCCTTGCTTGTATTTGCCCAGTCCTTCGCCAGCTCCGAGACCCCAGTCTGCGCAGTTAGTAGCGCTAAACATGTTCTTTCTTCTCCTCTTCGAGAGTTATTGCCCCCTTTCAAATTCAGGGATATGATTCACCTGCACCATTTTCACTGTCTGGAAATTTAGTGTGGTGGGCAACTCATAGTCCACATAGGGTATTTCGACCCTTTCAAATTCCCGGTGGTCCTCCGCATGTACTGTGATCAACTCATTGCCTGATATAAATCGGACCATCCTGTGCAGTGTGGAAGATACTGCTCCTACCTGATGCAACAAAGGCCTCCTGATCAGCAAATTAAATGAGGCGTTGATATCCATGAGTTCAAACTCCATGGTAAAGGGCCTATCTGCGATTACAATCACTAAGGTGACCTTTCCCAGTGATTCTCTTCTAGCATTGTCGAATCCTCGGACATTATGCCCGCTTGGCTTGATCATGGAAGGACTCAATTGTAAACTGTGAAATGTCCTGATCTGGCAAATATTCAGGGCCGACCCGTTGTCAATCATAGCCTGCTTCACAATGAGATCTACACATTTCACGGTTATGTAGAGCGGCTCAGTATGGTTGCAACCCTTAGGTGGCAGATCCGCTGCAGAGAAAGAGATAGCCTGGGGTGCCATGATCATTGACACCACTACTCCTAATTGCTCCGGGTCGATGCTCGCTGGTACGTGTGTGTCACCTAGAACCTTCATTAGCACTGCCCTGTGCTTCTCTGAGTCAATTAGAAGCCGCATCATGGAGATCTGGGCAGGCACTTTGTTCAAGTGCTGGAGGAGGTCGTATTCAGGAGTGTAGATGCTGTGGTGCAAATCTATGACCTCCTCTTCTGTGGCCCTTCCCTTTCTCTTGAGGGTCTGTGTCAATTCTGTAACCACATCCTTTCCTTTTTCTTTCCTCTTTGCTTCTGCTTCCGCTCCCTCCTCTGGTGCAGGTGTGGGGTCTGTATTTACGTATCGACCGGATCAGGTGATACAATCAATTTCTGCCTCAATGGTGGTGGTGGAGGTAGCTTGATGGTAGAAAGATTGGGTGGGGTAAGGTGGGGGTACCGCATTGTAGGGAGGCGGTCCAAGATGAAGTTGGGAGAGGTTGAGGGTGGGTGGTTCAAATGAAAGGGAGAAGGGGTCTTGTGGAGGCGAGTCCATGATGTCATAGATGTTGAGGGTGAAGGGGTTAGTGTAGAAAAATTCCTGGTCTTCTACTGGGTGGAAGTGCACCAGAGGGAGACCTGTAAGGGAGTTATCGCCATCTTCTTCAATGACGTTCACTGTTCCTCTGTTGATGTGTCTTCCACGTCTGTATTAGCGGACTTGGCCAAGCTCTCATACGGATCAGGCAGGTTTGCAAGTTCAGGAGTGGACGGTGGTTCCTTTTCCTCTGCGGCACGAGGGGGGCCGAACCACTCATGCATGTCGTATGGGAGGGGGGCGGGATTAGACTCAAGTGATGACAAGTCGGCGGAGTATGCCATATAGGGGTTTGGCTCCGATGTCACAGACATGCACTCTGCCGGCCATTCAGTAGACATTTGGGGAGGTGTAGACACCCCAAATTGCACTAAAAATGAGAAAATAATTGAAAATATTAATTGGGATTTGAAACAGGTCAAAAGAGTGTAAAATCTGGCCAAACTGGTTATGACCGTATTTTGTTTACGGTCTGGTCATACCTGCAGTTGATATACGGTCACGGCGTGCCCGTATTAATAATACAGGTAGGGCGTGACCGTAATATATATACGGACACGATGGTCTTTCTGCGAATTTTACCTTTTTGATTTCTGAGCTTTATCTGCATCCAAATATATCTCTGGGATATGCGAATCCTCTTATTTATCCATTAGAATCTCTTATTATCCTATTTGACAAAGGATTGGCATTATCTTGGTTTTTAATTCAATCTGAAACTCTATCTTGCCAAACCTTGGACCAACCATGCCCCTGGGTTTGCCTATAAATAGAGGGCTTCTCCTCAAGCAAAAGGCCACGAAAATTTGAAGTCTAAGGAGCTCCAAGAGAAGAGAGGAACCCCTGCTGCTCTGCCTGATCAATCCAGGTAAGTCCCTTTTCCCTTTTATTTTCTATCTTCAATTCTAGAAGTAATAGGATCTCCTCCATTGCTGTAGAATAAGGCCATATTTTATTCTGTGTTCCTAAACTTGTCTCTAAGTACCTCAAGAGTCTCTCTAGCCATAAAACGTGAAGAGAGAGCTAGGGGAAAGGGGAACAGGTGGATCCCTAGAATAGAACCCCATATCTGTTTTTCTCCTTTTTTCTAGAATAAGGCCTTTGATTGTGTTTGTGTACCCAAACCTATCTCCAAGTACCTCAAGAATCCTCTCTAGCCGTAAAACGTGAAGAGAGAGCTAGGGGAAAAGAGAACAGGTGGATCCGTAGGGTAGACCCCCATGTGCTCAAATCTGGGAGATATGGCTGCTTTTGATATCCTGGTCATGTTTTAATGATTTTATTTTATATCTGGATGAATACTATGAGTTCATGATGATTATAGCATGAGATCCCCACTTTTGTTCTAAAATTTGGATTTTCACCACTTTTGCACCTACAGCACTATTTTCGTGATTTTTGTGGTTTTAGGCTAAGATCCTGAATCTATCATGATCAATATGGTAGATTTGGATCCAAAAGCCTAAAATTAAATTCTTGGGTTTCATGATGTGGTTTTTAAGTTGTTTTTCATTATTGAGAGAAGACCCTACGGTCTCAGTTCTCCCCTTTCGATGTTCTTCATCAACGTGGGTATTTTTTGTTTTTATTTTCTGATTTAATGTGAAATTTGGGCTATATCTATGTCCTGGACTGTTCAAGTTCAATTTTGAAATATTTCATAAAAATCATATTTTTCTAGATTTCTAGAATTGGACTTAAAGCCAAATTTTTGGATTTTTCACTTTAGATTGATTTTATTTGATTTTATCTAAATTTTGTTTTAATCATGGAACCATAGGAATGGTATGATCATATTTGAAAGTTCTGGATCAATCAGGCTATTCGTATGAAAAAACCATACAGTTTTGTCTTTTTTGTGATTTTTATAGCAAGCCTTTTTTTTCTTCATTTTAACATGAACAAATATCTGGCAACCACCTTGTGTGGATGAATAGGGGTGCCTAACACCTTACCCTGTTCATAACCTAATCCCCTTACCCATCTCTGGTTGTTTTTTTAGAGGGTTATTTTTACCCTAAATTTGCCTTTTGTGCTTATTTAATATTTTGGTGTCCATTCACACCTAAATTGAATGGTGGCGACTTTGTGTTTTTAACCAATCTCGCGTGATGGTCAGGAAGTCATTGAATGAATGATTTTTTCTCATGTCTCACAGGAGGCACCCTTGAACTGCCCACGGATGCATTCGAGATCTGGGGTCTATCCTGGATCTGGAGTCCACTGGAACTGGCCACTCCTTCTCTGCATGGAGGGGACAGGGAGTCGCTGATCCATGCACACTGCATTGGGTTCCATGGCCCCGTGACTTCTTCACTGCTTTGCGCTTCATCCTCGATCATACAGATGTAGACGTCTGTATTCTCCTTAACCTCAAGTTCTTGCAGCAGAGTGTTCTCTCCAACAACTGTAATTGCTGTCGATTGGGTTCTCGTTTGAAGCTGCACCTTCACTGTCTGCCCTGGTTGGCCGATCAGTACTGAAGGGTCGGACTGCCCAGTACCTTGATCACAACTCACTTGATTTGCCGTCATGCTAGTGGAGGCCTTTAAGTGATCTGGGAGAGGATTGGTGGTCACGCTGGCTACTGGAGTCTGAGTGGGTGGTGCCAGAGGTCGACCGTGATGTGTTTACTGTCAATCAGGTCCCGGATGTCGTGCCTTAGATCCCAGCACCGATTGGTGTGGTGCCCTGGAGTACCAGAGTGGTACTCGCACCGCTCTGTTGCATTATAGCTTCTAGTGTTGACCAGTTGAGGATTCGGAGGTTTGACTTGCACACATCCCTTCTTTAGCAAAGTTGGCAGTAACTCTGCCGGTGCATACGGGAGTGGAGTGAAAACCCGTTTCATCCTGGCCTCTATCTCTTCTCTCGTCCCTCTTACCCCTTGGTAAGCTGCCTGCCCAGTCCCTTGAGGTGCCACTGCCTCTGGTCCTTGAGAGAAATGGTAGGGTTGTGCAGGGTACACATAGTTGACCGCCTGCTGTTCCTGCCTCCTGGGCTCCTGCCACTGGCTTCTACTGGCTTGTCCTGTTATTGGCCTTCTGGGCGCAGAACTCTGCCCACTGCCGTCAATCTTTCCGGCTCTTACTGCGTCTTCAATCCAATCTGCCGTCAGGATTAGGTCATTGAAGTTCGACGTACTCTGCCCCAGCAGCAAAGTGAAGAAAGGCTGACCCAATGACGCAATAAACAACGATGTCATCTCTTGTTCCAGCAACGGCGGCTATACCAATGCTGCCAATTCTTTCCAGCGCTTGGCATATTCTCTCACTAACTCCTGGCTCTTCTTAGCCAGCCTCTGCAATTCTGCCCTGGTCTGTACAATCTGACTGTTCAGGCAGTACTGCTGGATAAAGACTGCTGCCAGGTCATTCCATGTTTTTATCTTAGCCTTGTCCAGACTCAAGAACCAAGAATAAGTCGCCCCAGTTAACGACTTCTGAAAGAACTACACCATGATCCGTTCTTCCTTGGCGTACCGGTACATGTCACCAGAATAAGACCTCAGATGGTTTAGTGGGCAACCCGTGCCGTCACACTGGTGCAAATCCGAGCACTTGACCTTTGCCAGGAGCTGAATGTCAGCAAAGAAGTAGAGGTTTTCTTGCGTAGCCTCGCTCTGCACTATACTGGGTTGGAGCTGTTTGAGAAGCTCTCTCATGGTGGCCAGTTCTGCTTTGTTTTCTTCTCTTACTGCTACCAATTTTCCCTCAAACTGCGCTTCCTGGGTTCTGTACCAGTCTTCGTCATCCTGCCCCAGATGGACAGGTAAAACTGATCCTGCTGTGGTATGTGGAACGGAGCTACTGGTGGTACCGGTGGTGGTGCCATGGGAGAGGGATGTACTGGATGCGGTTGTGGCACCACCTCTGCCGGTGGTGGGAACTATGGCTACGGCTGGTAGGCGGCCGGCACTACTGGGGGCACTTGCTTCAATTCCATTAACTCTGCCATTAGTTCCTGGATGACGGAACCCATACTGTCGATCCTCTGTTGCATTTCATTCACTACTTGTGCATGGCTAGATTCTGCTGGATGTTGCCCCAGCGGTGTCTGCTCTCCTAGCTAATCCATATCGAGTCTTTTCCTTGATCTTAGCAGGTACGGACTTCTGGAAGCAATTTTGGTACCTGGTGGACAATTGACGGGCATTAGTGCAATTTTACACAAATTGGTTACACAAATTTATCTAATTGAATTCCTTCATTTGCTTATTTTTGTTTTCTGACATGCTTTGACTAACTGACCTATTTTAGCTGCCCGGGGGCAACAAGGACAGAGAACCTGATTTCTGGGAGCTGATCTATTTTAGCTATCCTCAAGCAACCGGGGAAGAGAACCCTAATGAATTTTGAAGACTGATGTATTTTTGCTGTCCTAAGACGACCGGGGAAGAGAACCATAATGACCAAATCTATTTTAGCTACCCGCAGGTAACTGGGAGAGAGAACCCTATTTTTTCTGAAAGCTGATTTTTCTGAAAGTTGATCTATTTTAGTTGCTTAGGAGCGACTGGGAAATAGAACCCGGTTTGACTGGTCTATTTTAGCCACCTTGGCAAGGGAACAGAACCTGGGGTTAAATTGATCTATTTTAGTTGTTTGGGCAAGGAAGAGAACCTTCAATTTAGGGCAATTTTTCTGAGCTCATTATCACAGTGTTGGACCACGCATGGTCACAAAAAGGGGCTGAAAAACAGCACTTAGGGTTGCCTTAACCAAATCCTGACTCATTCGTCGGTGGTCTTGGCGATACAAAGATTAGGCTAATAGTACCCGGACGCTCCGTAGCCAATATCCGATTCACTCATCGGCGGCTTTGGTGTCACTAAAAGGGGTAGGCTATGCCAAGACGCTCCTCCACCAATCTCTGACTCATCCGTCGGCGGCTTCGGTGCCCTAAGAATTCGGCTAGTAGTACCCGGGCGCTCCACAGCCAATATCCGATTCACTCACCGGCGGCTTTGATGTCACTAAAAGGGGTAGGCTATGCCAGGACGCTCCTCCACCAATATTCGACTCATCCATCGGCGGCTTCGGTGCCCTAAGAATTCGGCTAGTAGTGCCCGAAAGCTCTGCAGCCAATATCCGATTCACTCACCGGCGGCTTTGGTGTCACTAAAAGGGGTAGGTTATGCCAGGATGCTTCTCCACCAATATCCGACTCATCTGTCGGCGGCTTCGGTGCCCTACAGGTTTGACCGAATGATCTTGGAAAGATACAGACGGGTGTAATCTAAGCTCAAAGTCTTGGGTGCTTTTAACACTTGCTGGGTTTCACGATCTCAATGAGAGAGATGCAATCAAAGGAAATTAGGTGGTCTCAGTGACTAAGGATATTGCAATTATCTCAGAAGAGGTGGTCTACTAGAGACCGAGTTGCCCTACTTTGGAGGGAATTAATTCTTTTATTTCAAATTCTTGTTTTGTAAAGTTCGAACAAACATAGTAGAGTGAAAATAAATTCATGCTTTAATCAAAAAGTGCCGCTATTGCACAAAGTACATCATCATTAATAACAAAATACAACAAAGCTACAGTCTAGCTAGGTTGGTCATTATCATAGTGGGAGGACACGTCTTGCCTCCTCAAGGCTTGTGATGTGCCTAAATTTTATACATGTTTTGTCATATGTTTACTCTTAATTTTATGCTAGTTGGTGTTTAATTTGCCTATTTATTATAGTTTTTATGTATTTTTGTTTATTGTTGTTTAGGAATAAATAAATTGAAAGAGTCAAGAGATTGAGGAAGGGATCTACAAGATATTCTCAGAATTTTCAAATGAGCAAAAATTCTCTTCATCAAGAGAATAGGAAACTTTAATTTCCTGAGTTCCAGAAACATCCTTCAGTGTTTTGAGCATAACTTGAGCTAGAGAGCTCCAATAAGGGCAATCTTGGTGTCTATTGAAAGCTAAGAGAAGGCCCTACAAATGTAATGTTGAAGACTTTCCCAAAAACGGTCATCTTGATGGAGAAAATTGAGAATTAATATCAGAAACGGAAAACAGCTATTTTCATAATTCAATTTTGGAAAAGAAGTAAAAGGGGTTTTTAAAGCAAGGAAGGAAATTTTATATAATAGTTACACAAGAGTGGAGGACATCTAGAGCTTAGAAGAGAGGAGTTTTTCACCATTGGAGAGGATTGGAAGCTTGGAGGAAGAAGAAGAAAACAGAGGCTGAATTGGAGTTTGTCGATAACTAAAATTCTCGATCTACATACAGTTTCCCTCTTAACTTTCTCATCTTCTCTTTGTCCAATTTTCATTATGAATTTCAGAGATTTTTTAGTTTGTTTGGATTCAATTATCAGCTAATTTCTATTGCTAAGGCTCCAATGTAATCGCTCCATGACAATTCTGAATCCTGCTTCTACTTACTCATGATTTTATTATTCTTTTTGAGTATACATCATTAAGTTTAATGCTTTCAATTATCTGGCCAATAGTTGAATGATTTGTTGTGCATGTTAATTTGAGAGATGATGCATGTAGTTTAGCTTCGTTTGATTTATGCCATCAATTGAAGGAAAGACAGAAATGTGCCAATGTGATTCGTGCGGTTTGTTTTTGTGGGATATTATTAATCTTAATGTACTCAATTGCTTTTAAATTCACATAAGCATATCGCGGGTTATCGCATGTTGGGTAATTATAATTCTACTCGGGGAAAGGGTTTTAGATATATTTAAAATATTTCGCCGTCAAATAGGATAATAATTGATTAATTGCTCGGTTAGGATTTGGAATTGGATTGGTTTGATGAATCGGATGCCTTAGTGTTTTTTTCCTGGGTGAAATATCCTTTTTTTTTAGTGTTTGGTCAAGTCCTTATTTTTCGATTTAATTTTTATTGTTTTCAATTTTTCAATTTCAAAACATCCCACTTTCCTTGATTTTCAAATAATTTAGAATTAGAACAATTTCGATAGCTAATAGGTAAATAGTCCTTGTGGGTTCGACATTATTTTCATCACTATATTACTTGTTACAATTTCGTGCACTTGCGAATTTTCACAAGTTTTTGGTGCCGTTGCCAGGGACTATTTATTTTCTATTACTTTTGATATCATCTAGTTCTAAGTTAATTTGATATTTCTTTATTTTAGTCTTAATTTTGTTTTATTTTTCTTTTCAGTTGTTTCGGGTTGTTCATGAGACGTAGTTGAAGCTTGGAGTTAGTACCTTTTGATCCTGAAATTGAACGCACCCTTCGTTGTGTGAACAAAGAGAAGAAGGAGAATTCCACAACTGAAAATGAAGCAATGAAAAATCAACTTGGAAACATAACTTTGGGAGATTATGATGTTCCCTTGGTCACCAGAGCTACTTCTAGCATTAGACGACCTGCCATTCAAGCCAATAACTTTGAGATAAAGCTAGCTATTCTTCAAATGGTGATGTCAACGGTGCAATTTTGTGGCATGCCCCATGATGATCCAAATGCACACATTGCTAATTTTCTGGAGTTATGTGATACTTTCAAACATAATGGAATTTCTGATGATGCTATTAGATTGAGGCTCTTTCCATTCTCCCTCCGAGATAAGGCAAAGGCATGGTTGAATTCACTTCCACCATTAACCATAACTACATGGGACGATTTGGCTAAGAAGTTTCTAGCAAAGTTCTTTCCCCCAACCAAAACCGTGAAGATGCGAAATGATATCACCACCTTTGTCCAATTTGATATGGAGTCTCTCTATGAAGCTTGGGAGAGGTATAAAGAATTGCTTAGAAAGTTCCCACATCATGGACTTCCTGTTTGGATTCAAGTGCAAACCTTCTATAATGGTTTGCAACCCACAACACGTACAATGATTGATGCGCCAACTGGAGGGACTTTGATGAAGAAATCACCAGAAGAAGTATATTATTTGGTGGAGGAGATGGCAACTAACAATTACCAATGGCCAGTGGATAGAGTGACACCAAAAAGAACTCAGGGAGCTCATGAAATTGATTCTTTTTCTACTTTAGCTGCTCAAGTTGCAACTTTATCTAAGAAATTAGATAAAATCAATGTAAATGTCATTCAATCTGCTAATGAAATTTGTGAATTTTGTGCAGGGAATCATATGGGGATAGATTGTCAAGTGGGAAGTCCATTCGCCAACAATAGTTCGGAGCAAGCAAACTTTGTGTCGAATTACCAACGACAAAACAACCCTTACTCCAACACTCACAATCCAGGATGGCGAAACCACCCAAATTTCTCATGGAGCAACTCGCAAAATGTTTCCAAGCCTCCACCGGGTTTTCAAAATCAGCAACAAGAGAAGAAGCTGAATATGAAGGAGGTAATGGTACAATTTATGGCAAAGGTGGATGCTAGATTTCAAGATCATGACATTGCTCTAAAGAACAATGAGAACATTATGCGGAGCATTGAAAGGATGGTTGGTCAATTGGCAAAATTATTGTCCGAAAGACCACAAGGGTCATTTCCAAGCACCACGAAAAATAACCCGAAAGAGCAAGTGCAAGCCATTTCCTTAAGGAGTGGAAGGGAGCTTAATGTACCGGAGAAAATGCATGGAAAAGAGAAGCAAACTATGAGAGCTATGGTGCAGGAAACTCAAGGCCAGGGTGCTCTTCCTTGTTCTGAAGGCCAAGACATTGAGGCCACAGCACCCACATTCAAGGCTGTGGTGCCCACCCTTATTCAGGGCTGATCTGGCCGGCTTTCGTCTGATTTAAAAGACCAATCTGGACTTAAAGTGCTTCCAGCAGACTCTAATGGGTCAAGACCCATAGCTTACAGGACTCCATGCATGGATCTGGGGTGGCTCCCCTAATCAAAGTTAGGTTAGCTTCCTAAATTAAAGCTGAGGTAGCCCAGAATCTAGGGTTTACTCAATTTGATGCAAAAAAGCGGGGGTTGTTGCCCATAATGGACTCTGGATTTTATTCCAATTTTACTCCTCTTGTATTCATCATTCTCATCACCCTCACATGCACAACGCGTGGTTCATTTAGAAACGTTAGGTGGGGAAAGATACCCAGCCTGAGACATAGGCCTATGAGGGTCTGGACCAGTATTGGATCCTTGCATGTCACGACAAGAAACCTGTGGTGCTAATGCTCCAAAAAACTGGGGGGATGGGTTTACCCAGCTTTCCCCGGCAAGCCACAGGAGCGTAGGTGCTAATACCATCCCAAAGATCAGTTCATAGGAATAAGAAGGGTAGGCTGCTAGAGAGGTCTAAGGCTTGGTAAAGAAGATGCAATATCCGCCCTCATTCATTCTGGGTCAGATCATCCACACAGCCTCCCTCGTGCGTGTCACCCCACGCAGTTTATCGCACAAAAGCGGAAAATTAAATCCATCCACAGTGTGGTGGCGTGCCCGTGTGTGCAGTTAGGCTGCGTGCTGTGTCTACTCGGGTGAGTTCTGCCTGGATTTTGTTGAAAAAGGGATTTTTACCATCTCATATAGTAAGGTGCAGAATAGGCACGCAATACGATGTTCCGGGAGAATCCTCAGGTAAGTGAAGGGTCACAGGGGACCGCATAAATTCCACTTGCCTTCGGCAATTATCGTGTCCCTTTGACAGGACTCCCCAGAACACGTAATTACGTGTATTCTGCATCTTACTAGAAAAGATAGTAAGAATCCTAAATGTCAACCAAATCCCTCTTACGCTGACTCAATCAAACCAGAGATTCTGGGTTCGATCCCCAGTGGAGTCGCCAGGCTGTGTACGCGTCGGAAACGTCGCACAGGAAAATTCTGAGTCGCCACCGCCTGATGGGGTGCAGGCGGACACCTGGGTGCCTAAGTTAGTCTATTGGGCTGGTCTGCGGCTTGAGATTCTGAGAAACGTCTCGGTTGCGGTCTGGGGAAGTCTGTGGACACCCCAGACCACCCTATCGGATGACGGGTCCCGTGGGTTCCCTGGTTTGAGTCAACTCATTTGGGTTCTCACCCAATTCATAATCAAGCATGCAACTCAGTTAAGTCTGTTGGGACCGCCAATGTGGTGCAGGTCCCTTTAATTGTTTTTATCTTGCTTAATTTGGTGATCTGAGTCTGATTGGGTGGGCCTCATTTGGAAGGTCCACGGTGTCCTTGGTGGGCTTAGTCAAGCCCATGTACCTTTGGTGGGCCTCGGTCTAGCCTGAGAGGCCCTTTGGGCTTAGGTTAAATGAATTGATTTTACTTAATTGTTCAAATTGGAGGTTTAAGTGATTTACATGCCAAAGTGGGTCGGCATTGGTTTGCGGGCCCTTGGGTGGACCCCCATGATGGTTTGCCCAAGTATTTTTTAGGTTATCTTGTTAAAATTTGCCAAAGTGCACTAGACATTGGGCTTGGGGCCCGTGGTCCATTTTTGGGCTTGAAAGCCCAAATTCCTTGAAGCTTAGGGTTTGCACCCTTACTTGGTTCGGTTAATGGGCTTGGCTGGCCCGATAGGCCCTAGCCTTTGGTCTCAGCCAAACCATGCAATTCAAACATGTCAATTTCACAAAACAAGGTTCGGGTGGGCCGCATTGGGTTTGGCCCATCCGAATTGATTAGTTAATTTCACTTAGCATGCGTAGGTTGCATGTTTAAATTCCTTTACGTTTGTCAGGCTTGGTGGGCCACGTTTGAAGGCCCACTAATGTTCCGAGTTGAACCGGCGGTCCAAGTCCCATGTCCACCCGGAAACCCTATTGGTTCGCTTGGTTTACTCAAAATATCCTACCCATGCATCTACAATTAAAGAACACACAAAATAGCATTTTTTGGGGATTTCACAAGTGGGTTGGCTCTTGGGCTTCACATGGACTTTCTACCAATTGTGTGGGCCCCGGGGAGGCCCACATTGGTTCAAGTGTGGGGGGGGAGCATCCTATAGCTCCCTTTTGGGGTTTCTTAACAAAACAAGAGGTGGAGAAGATGACATGGGGGCTGCTGCCTTCCACTTCTTTCCGGTAACATGACAGCAGCAAGGTAGGGGTCTTGGCACCCCTACCTGGGTGTTTTCACTTCATCCATCAAAGACATACCAACACCCAGCAACTAAGCATCCTGTACTACAATAACATAACACCAGCACCAAAATATAGGACCATGGAACAACAATAATAAATAAAAAAACAGCAGCTAATAGGAGAGGGTTAGGCAATTGCTAGGTGATTGAGGGATGCATGAGGTTTGTGGGGAGGGGCTGCCTTCATGCAAGGTTCTAATGGGTTGGTTTTAGGAGCCTAGGCAGGTGAGTAAACCAGCTAGGAACAGCCGCTGTTCCAGGGAACTTAGACATGCAAAATCAGCAAGCATAGAGGAGGTAAGGGGATCAAGCTCGCATGCTCAATACAGCAAGTCACGTGAAAAAGAAAGCATGCTCTCATATCTGGAAACAGTGAGATAAAATAGAGAAAGGGCATATGCACATACAGAAAATTAATGGGTTGGTCTTGGGGAGAGCATAGGCACTTAGGTAGGCTTTTTGGAGGTTTGGATCAGTAAAAACGCAACAATTGGTGTGCAGGGGCAAGGAAAGTGTACATGCACCTTGGTAGGCCAGCAGGAGTGTGCTGGACAGCACCCCACAGCGAGGGTTAGCTGCTGTCCAGAGGTGGGTTTCCATGCATGCCAACATCCGTAGATATAAAGGCGAATGGGAGCATACTCTTGTGCAAAACACAACAAGGAATGAGGGGTTAGGGGGACATGCTGATGCACCTAATCAATAACATATGGGCTTGTTAAAAAGGCAGTAGCAAAGCATGGGGTGGGGGAGCATGGTCATGGGGTTTACACATGCATGTATGCAAATTTATGAAACAAGTAGGCAAGCCATGCATGCACCAAGTAAAAGAGAAGGAAAAATAAACAAAGTGACTGCTGTAGCTTCTAACATCAGCCCATGAAGGCCACACCATGGATAACAGTAGGGGTGATGGTTACATTTGTGCATGGTACTTGGGGGATCAGCTATGCAACAAGGGGACGAACCCCCTGGAATGACTGCTGTCTTGGGGGTTTTGGACTTACTAAAACCAGCAAACATGAAAAGAGAAGGGTTCATGCGTATATGCACCAAACAGCAAGGAATGAGGGGGTAGGGGAGCATGACAGTGGACGAATAGGCAGCATATTAACACACCAAAGGAGAACATTCATGCCCAGCTCAAGTGTTCATGCACATACACCAAATATGGTCACAATGGATTGACATTTACGATGGAAATCAGCAACTCATATGCAAAAGAACTTGATTGAACACATAAGAAAGGCAAGGCAGAAATGTTCACAAGACCCTAGCATGCAAGACACTATAACTAGGGGGCCTCATGCATACACAAATCAGCAACCATGTGCATGCGAAAATAGCATAGAGATGGTTGTACATTACTTGCAATTTTCAGCAGGGTCTAGGCCCAAGCTTTATGCTCAAAACACAACAAAAAAAACACTTAGAGAAAGGGAGGAAAAGGGGGTTTATATGGGGGTACATGGGGGGACGATGAGAGGAACACTCTCCTCATTTAAATGGGAATAGACTACTGCAGAGAACCAAAAAAAACAGCAGAGACGGCAGCAGCCTAAATGACCCAACAACATGTCGAAATACCCCTCATCCTCTCCAGTGGAACCTCACATGTGGTTCCTCTTACCTTGAAGACCCTCATGTGGTGTGGATGAAGAAAAAAAGAACAAAAATGCATGCTGGAGGATGCATTACAGTAAGGGCAAACAGCCCCTTTTCATTGGCTCAAGACATGCTCAACCTCATATATATAGTGTAAAACATAAAGGGGAACAATACCTGGGGGTGGGGAGACCCTTGTGCCGTGTATGGAGCTCCTTGAAAGCAAAACCAGGTGCTGGAAGCCTCTTCTCCAGTAGCAGCAGCAAAGTCACCTCCTTTTGGTGGGGAGTACTTGAAGAGGAAGAAGGGAGGGAAGGGTTAGAAGTAACTTGGGGTGGCCTAGGGAGGTGGTGGAGGCAAGGAGGGCTGAGAAGAAAGTGGTTCGGATGCACAAGGGAGGGGGAAAAAGTTCCAAGGCCAGCAACCCTCGGCCAGGGGGTTACTGGCCTTATTTATAGGCTTTTTTAATGTATCAGACCATATAGGTCGGATACACTAATCCTGAGTTTCACTTGTATCCAATATTAAATATCGGATACAAAACATAATAATTTGAAATTTTAATACCGCTGCGAATTTGTCTAGGAATCGGCGTGAATCTCTCGAGCGGATCTCTTTGTATCTGATGAATAGTGTCGGATACACACAAAAGTATGTGTATCCGACATATTTGATCAGATACAAATAAAAAAATTATAGATTTTCCCCTCGACTTGATCAATTTGACACTTTTAGATATCTGCTGATTGCCCCCTGCGAATTTTGGTTTAGTCCCTAAGATATTTAGCAAGTTTTTGATTTTTAAAGATTGTCCCCAGAGATATTTTGCTATGTTTGTCGCCACGTGTGGCAGTTTCTGGGTTTTGCTGCTCGGAAACTTCGACAGCTCATATCTTCTTCGTCCGAACTCCGATTTGGGCAAACTCAGTTGCGTTAGAAATGTATCGGAGCCCTATATCCAATGACATAAGGCTAAGCACGTGGCTCGGGGCTCAGTAAAAAGTCAACTTTCAGCTCCCCCTCAAGTTTGACCGGCTCATAGATCCTTCATCCGGACTCCGATTCCAGCAAAGTCAGTTGCATTAAAACCATGTCGAGATTCTCTATCCATTGAGATAAAGCAAAGTGGCCAATTATCACTTGATCAAAAAGTCAATTTTTGACCCCTCAGGGTTTGACGTTTTAGCTAGGTTTTGCATTTCCGGCTCTTCCGGGAGCGCAAAAATGAGGTGCTTACACCAGGTAGATCAAAATATGGGCATTCGGTTGAAAATATAGCTTTAAGGTGTCAACCAACTTGGTTTTTGTACCCAAATTCTCCACCGATAGTTTTTCCTGGATTCGATCAATTCTATAAGTTGTATTTGAGTTATTTTGAGCTGCTAGAAGTGGTGGATTCCAACTTCGATAAAAAGGATGGATTTTGGAACAAAGGACGTGAATTTTACCTAAATTAACATCGAAAAGGGGACCTTAGGTGGATAATTCTTCAAAAAGGGGTTTCTACGTGGTTTCAACCCTTGTAACACATTTATAACGGTAATTTTAAGCTGTTTGAGGTGATTGAATCTTTTAATTCCAGGTAGATCAAAATATGGGCATTCGGTTGAAAATATAGCTTTAAGGTGTTAACCAACTCTGTTTTCTTACCCGAATTCTCCTCCGATAGTTTTTCTTGGATTCGGTTGATTCTATAAGTTGTATTTGAGTTATTTTGAGTTGCTGGAAGTGGTGGATTCCAACTTCGATAAAAAGGTTGGATTTTGGAATGAAGGATGTGAATTTTCCCTAAATTAACGTTGAAAAGGAGACTTTTGGTGGGTAATTCTTCAAAAAAGGGGGTTCTACATGGTTTTAACCCTTGTAACACAGTTATAACGGTAATTTTAGGTTTTTTGAGGTGATTGAATCCTTTAATTCCAGGTAGATCAAAATATGGGCATTTGGTTGACAATTCAGCTTTAAGGTGTCAAACAACTTGGTTTTTGTACCCAAATTCTCCACCGATGGTTTTTCCTGGATTCGATCGATTCTATAAGTTGTATTTGGGTTATTTTGAGCTTCTTAAAGTGATGGATTCCAACTTCGATAAAAAGGTTTGATTTTGGAACGAAGGATGTGAATTTTCCCTAAATTTACATCGACAAGGGAAGGAAATAAAGAGGATTCTGGTGGAGGAAACAAAAAGGATTCTACACATGTTTCCCATGTGGACAATGAAGCCCCCCAGATCCGGGTCTGCCCTATCACGGCACCAACCCGTACCCGAGACCTACTTATGGGCCCAAAAGAACTTGATAAACACAATTAACGTGGGCAATTACAGTATAATCATCAGAGTGCATAAGCAGAAAGAAGCATGGAATTAAAATTTTCAATATAACAAAAGGACACCTGTGTAATAACTCCAAAAGATAATATCTGTGGGTACAAAAAGGCAACTAAGACCTTTCCATTACTATCTCTCACATGAGCATTCATATACAAAGGTGATAATCTAAAGATAACTCCCAAATCTATAAATCCAAAAAAAATAATTACATCCCATTTATAGTTTCTAAATAGTACAATAACATGAAGAGAACCCTACTACGGGTAGTAGAAGTCCTTGGGCTCGTGCTCAAGCTCACCTTCACTATCTGCCCCAGTATGTAGCTCACCACGTGGATTTGAAAACAAATCCGGTAAAACAAAATGCGTGAGACTTAAAGTCCCAGTAAGTAGCAAACATGCATGAATGGAAACAGTTTATGTAATTCATATAACTTCATGAATAAAAGATGTTTATGCAATTAATATTCTCAAGTCAAAGCATCTAAATAATATAACGCATAAAATTGGCTCAATAGACCCAAATCATTTACTACAAGTATATCTTGGTAGAACTCATAATGTAAAACAACCCTTTCGCATTAGTTACTAGAACCAATGCCTCATTCCGCAGACCAAGAGAGAGCATTCCATGCACAAACCCAGCCAACACTAACACATAGACTAGACTCACTGTGGACCCACACTAAGATCAACATTCACTTAGACAACTCACAATTCAACACAAACCAATCAAATCAATGAGTAAAACCAGTGCTTAAACCAAAGCCAAGTGAGATCTACGCCGTCACTGGCATTCAACAAAAGGGCAAGTGAGATCTACACCGTCACTGCTAGTCAACCACAGCCAAGTGAGATCTACACTGTCACTTCAAATCACATAAAAAAAGAGCTCATCGTATCTTTACCAAAATCAAATCAATATTCACAATGCGTAAGAAATAACCAATAAGCACTTCACATCCAAAGTCAATTCACAGTAGAATACATACACCATAAAGTCCACAAATTATGTATTTGAGAAGTGGGATAGTCTTAGGATCCCCAATAAAGTCACCATACCAAAAATCATCGGATTCCGGGACAAAAAGTTTCGGACCTAAAAAATATTCTAAGTTTGGTTAAAAACGTTGACTTTTGAGTCTACAATTTTTCTAGACAAATCTACAAGGAGTTTCTAGCTCAATTTCTGGTTATAGTCTAATTGAGGGCAAACAACTCTTCTAGAATTTTATGGGCTTCTGAATCACTCATTTGGGTATCAAAATCAAAAAGTGGTCTTTGATGAAAATTGGGAAAACTGGAAATTTAGGCATAAACTGGAAAGTTGACTTTTTATTGGTTGAGAATTGGGCATTGGGAGTATTTTTAATGGTTCCAAATTGGGGGTAAAACCTTATTTACATATAAAGACTTAAGTAAATGGAGCAATAAATACACATGACATTTAGGTGAGGGATTAATCGCTCAGGGGTTGTGCAAGAGGCTTGGGTTGTTTGGAAAAGGGTTGGGGAAGAAAGGGATAAAGAACTGTCAAAACAAGGTCGACGATTAGGTAAGGGATTAATCACCCAGGGGTGATTAGCCCCAAGGTTCGGGCGTTAAGGCCAACGTGCGCACGCCCAAGCTTAAAACATGACCAACGTGCGCGTGTCCTCTTTGACGTTCGCATGCCCAGGCTCGCGATTAGCCTCAGCGATTAATCCTGATTCGCAATTAGCTTTATAGTAACTGTTTTAGGTGTTTTTGGCTCTAGATTAATCGCCCAATTCCAAGGTTAATCGCTAGGTCGGGCTCTTATGAAATTTTGGCTATTTTCCAATACTAAACTCATACAAACCACATCCAACCCTTCCAATACCAAATGGGATGATTCTAAAACATCCCAACATGCTCAAGAACATCTCCCAACACAGGAATCCATCCCAAATCCTCATGAATGTAAATCCAACATATAAAACATCATTCAAGATACCAAACTCAAACCCTAATCTGAAATATAACCAATAGAGGTTGCAAATCCATGGCAATCAATAGAAAATACACAATATTGTTATCAAACCCAAACCCTACGAATTTTGAAAGCAAAACCCCACGTACAAGTGATTTTCCAATTTATCCAAACCCTAGGAGAGAGAAGTACGAAAATCCGATAAATTCATTTTAGTTTGAAAGGGTTTACTACTTGTTAATGGAGAAGAAAACTTCTCTTCAAGCTCTCCTCTCCTTCTTCTCCTTCCTCTTGAAGCTTTCAAGCAAGCTCTCACAACTTTCTCTCTTGTTTAATACATCCAAGACAAAGGGAAGTGTTCTCAAAACACTTAGAATAGAGATTAGGGCATCCTTTTATATGCCCAAGTTTTGGTCTTTCAAATCTACCTCAAAACAAAGCTTTTCGTCATCTAAAACCCTAGAATGTACCTGAGGTGTGCCAGGGGGTACCTTAGTGTTATTTTAGGGGGTACCTTGGTGTTAAGTTGGGGGTACCTTAGTGTTGGTTGAGGGGTACCTTGGTGTTTCAAGGGTGTTTGCCTTAGTTACTCAAGGGGGTATACTTTAGGTAAACTTGGGCTGTACCTTAGGCAACACAAGAGGGGGTACCTTAGTTATAGAAGGGAGTACCTTATGTATATGAGGGTGGTACCTCTAGGTAGTACAAGGGGTGTACCCTAGGTAATGTAAGGGGTGTACCTTAGTAATATAAGAAGGGTATTTTAGTTATACAAAGGGGGTACCCTAAGTATTTAAGTGGGGTACTTTAGGCAATACAAGACGGTACCTTAGGCAATACAAAGGGGTAACTTAAGTATAATTAGGGGGTACTTTATGCATACATGTGGGGTACCTTAGGCAATACAAAGGGTACCTTAGGTATAATTAGGGGGTACTTTAGGTATACATGTGGGGTACCTTAGGCAATACAAGTGAGGTACCTTAGACAATACAAGGGGGTACCTTACGTATTTAAGTGGGGTACCTTAGGTATACACAAGGGGTACCTTAGGTAAATCAGAGGGGTACCTTAGGCAAACACAGGGGTACCTTAGGTGTACAAGTGGGGTGCCTTAGGTATAATTAAGGGTACTTTAAGTAACACTTGGGTGGTACCTTGGGTAATGCATGGGTATACTTTGGTGGTACCTTGGATAATACTTGGGTATACTTTAGGTATACTTTGGTGGTACCTTGGGTAATACTTGGGTGTGCTTTAGGTATACTTTGGTGGTACTTTGGGTGATACTTGTGTGTACTTTAGGTATACTTTGGTGGTACCTTGGGTGATACTTATGTGTACTTTAGGTATACTTGAGAGGTACCTTGGGTACACTTAACTCTAATTTTTCAGAATTGGATTTCCAATTCACTAAAGCTAATTGGAGGGTATCTTAGCCAATTGAAATTAATAAATAACATTAACTAAGCTTACCATAATAACTTTAATAAAGTTCAATTTTATTTCCCTAAATTCTTAAATATAATCCACATTTACCCCATCTTCATAACATGAGTACTTAATTAGTCTAATAATCCCACTTTAAATAATTAAGCTTTAATCCGGGTCAGGGTTTTACATACAACCTTTTTGGTGTATAGCCTAGTGAATTCTACAAGGAACACCAATCTTTGGTTTGCCTCCATAAGCAATCTATAACTAATGGGTTCATACTTTGAGCTCATGTCATAGTCTAATGGCTTAGAACTGTGCAGCATTCACACCATGAAAGCTTGGCCCCACGGTGTCATGCACCACCATGAGTGGGGCTCAACAAAGCTCCACCTAGGTAAACACCAAGCATGTTTCTCTAGGAATGAGTGCCTTTGCGTCCATTGCACACCTACCCCACCTCTATCTTTCTCTCTCTCTCTCTCTCTTTTTCTCTCTCTCTCTCTCAAATTTTTGGATCCAATTCCTCTAAGTTGGACAAATATCAGCTTCTTGTCAATTCATATCAAGACTAAAAGCTACCCCTTTTGACTAAAAGGATTGTTATGCGCATATCAGCTTCTTGACCTCATTTTGGAGTTGTTCTATGATATGGATGCCATACTAGGCAAAATTTATTATCCAGTTCAGCAAGTTGAAAAGGAAATGGCACCATGATTTTAAACTATTTTTAAGGTGAAATAACAAATCATAATTTTGTGTAAAGCAACTCAATTCCAACGATTCAAATTAATCCAAGCATTCAAAAATCAGATCAAGAGGACAATTAATCCAAGCATTCAAAAATCAGAGTTTTAGGTATTACTCATTATTTCTCATTTAGTCATATTTTGATCACAAAAATATTATTAAATCATTCGATAAAATATTAAATGAAAATTATTCTTGCTTAACATTCTTAACATCACAATTTTGTATCTATAGGCCACATTGGATTATACAACTCAACTCAACTCAACTCAAAATTATCAAAGTTTCATACCTTCTCATGTCGCACTCTAGCAAAGCTCCTCGTGCCAGCTGTGTGGGTGAGCGTTTGGTGGGCACGATTTTGTTTATTCCTTGTACATAGTTGCTACATCATACCAAGTGTCAACACCTCATTTTTGCACCCCCAAAAATGAAAGAATAAAACCTTAATTGAAAAAGTTAAACCTGAAGGGCTCAAAATGTTGACTTTTTTATCAGGTGCAAATTTACCACCAAACTTCATACCATTGGAAAGAGGATTCCGATACAGTTCTAACGCCACTGAGTTTGCTCAAATCGGAGTCCGGATGAAGAAGTTATGGGTTGGTCAAATATGGAAATATCAGAAATCGACTTTCTGCAGAACTCCGAATTAGCTGCTTGATTGGATATCAGCAGAAAGGGCGCATCGACACGACTCCAACGCAACTGAGTTTGCTGGAATCGAAGTCCCAGATAAGGAGATATGAGCAAAACTGGCTCCGGGACGCGAGTCTACACTTCTGCTAAAAAGCTCGAGTTTGCTGCCAACCTTTAGCTTAGTGGATAGGGAATCTCAACCTGATTCCAACGCCACCAAGTTTTCTGAAATCGGATGTCAAATGAGAAAGTTATGAGCAGTCAAAAATCTCGAAAAATCTGCACACATGGCAAGATTGAAGAAAGGACAAAAAATAAAAATTTAAGAATAAAATAATAATATTTTGTAAATATCTAACAATTATACTAAATCAAAAATAAAATGAAAAATAGAAAACACAAGTGTCTTCTAACAAACAAATCTTAAGAATAAAATAATGATAAAACTTAAAAGAATCTTAAGATTAAAATAAATAAAAAATAAACAAAAAATAACAACCACATGTCCATAATATAGATAAGAATGATGTGTTGGATGGATAAGGATGAAAATTAAATTTTAGTTACCTTGGTTATGAAATTAAAATTCAGTCAAGAAAGGTGATTAAAATTCAATTTTAGGATAATTTTTCAACTATAAAAGGGGGGCCACCCCCCATTCCATTCCAAGCAAAAAAACCCCTCTCTTCGCCCCTTTCTCTCTTCCTCCTTGATCTCCCCTCAAGCAAGCTAGCCCCCTCTCTACCCTCTCTCTTCCCTGTCTAAACCCCTGCTATAGCCAACCCCTGTCAAACCCAAACCTCTTTTATTTTCTTGCAAACCAAAGATAGGTTTAGAAATCACCTTTTAAGCTTGAAGTAGAGCCGTTATGCTGTCCAAAGCCTCTTTCTAACCTTGACAAAGCCCCCAAGTTCTGTCCAAATATACCAAAAAACCTCTCCATCATCCCCCCTTCATTCCAAACCCAAAAGAAGCCTAAAGTTCTTTCCCCAAAACTTGAAATAGAGCTGTTACGCTGACGGAGGAGCTTCAAAGGGATTCAACACCTTCAAGCAATCCTAGGTAAGCTTCTGGTAAGTTTTCACTGCAAATATGAAAAGATGAGCTATTTTTATCAATGAAATTCTTCAGGAATCACTAACTTTTGTTCTAGCAAATGTGTTGGATTTTTCTCCCCTTTTCCTACATACAAAGAAGTCACCATGATAGAAAGATGATTCGATGGTATGGGGTAAAGTGTGATTCAAAGGCATTCTCTTTATTTTCAAAAAGGGAGCATGTTCCCTTCCTCATCTTCAAGTTCTAATGTACCCCTATTAAGTCCCCTTAATCCCTTCTTAATATGTTGTCATTTCATTTCATTTTTTTTTTTTGGTTTGATTGGTAAGGGATCAACAAGGTTTTTTTTAAGTATTGCACCACTGTAGGCCCACACTGGGGCCCACACAATTTCAAGCATCCCCAAAAACCCAAAATAGACCTTGGATTTGACAGTCCAATTTGATCCACTGTGGGCCTTCCAACGGGGCCCACACCCGACTCATTTCACTCAAAGGGCAAAAAAGATGAAATCAATAATAAAGGGGGCCTACACCTTCAATGGTCCCCACTAGACCAAAAATAAGCATGTTGGCATAGGAAAAGGGTGAGATTAAGTTGACTCAAAACTAGGGAGACCTGAGGGACCTGTCAAATCGACGGGGCGGGCCAGGGTGTCTTCGGACTTCCCTGGACATAACCGAGAACTTACCTTAAATCTCTAAAAAGCCGTAGATCAGTAAAAATAGACTTGTATAGGCACCCCTTGTGTCTGCCTGCACCTCTCAGGCAGTGGAGACTCCAAAATAGTCCCGAGGCTTGTGCATCGTCACGTGCGCCTCGTCGTGCGACCGATTTTAGGTGCGTACACCAAGTACATACAAAGATGTTAGTAGTTGTTTCAGATATAATAAACATATAATATATGTAAAAGCAAAGTGAACATCTTTTTACCTGTGTTGCTTCATCATTCCAGTAATACACAAGCGGTTCCCACTGCTCTGGAAACACCCCAGGAGGACAATTACAAAATCTGTCCTCATTCGTCATGTAAGGGTCATAATATTTTTCCTTCAAGTCTGACTTGGACTTGTAGTCTTTCCATTTCTTATTCAGTGACTGCAATACAAACTCTTTCAACCGCTCATCCAAGTCAAAATTTTCCTACATTGCACAACAAATTAATTTCCCAAGTCACAACCAATAAGCACTGCTGTGAAATAAATTAAAGAGATATTTAATTGAAATGATTACCTATAATTTACCTGAACATATTGCCATGCTTGGTCCTTTGATTTGGCCAAACCTTCTTCCAGGAGAAGCAGTCAACGGGTATAACATGGCCATCTCGAGCAAATGTCCCACAAAAATTTGATAATTTAGAGACATTGGGCCCGATGGGCTATCCGTGCTCATCAATATCTATGTGCACCTTTGTTCCAGACTTTGTTTGCTTGTGCAGTGATAGGCATCAAGTAGGGCCCTTGACCTTCCTTGAAGAAGAGGAGCCCTCGCCAACATCTGCGCCTGATTGGCTTTCTGCCATATCTTCGTACATATAGATGTTTAAGGTAAATTCAAAGGAAAGTGACACAAATTAGAAATATGGGTGTATGAAAAAACAGAATACTAAGAATAGCAAATACATAATAGTATTCGATCACAACTAAAAACATTAAATACATTAAATAAAGAGGTTCCTAGCAACAATAGAAATAATAATAATAACAGAAAGTGAAACAAGCAACTGCAACACAATGTTACTCGGATTCCTGCTCGTCTGCAATGGAATTAGCTAATGGACTTTGTTGCTCCATGAATGAATGAGATGGTGCATCAACAGTTGTTGCAGGTACATCTTCGCTCGCCCAACTAACACCATCATCATCTTGCTCATTATCATGTAAATGCTCGGCCAATATGAAAGACAATCAATGAATTTATCGACATCCACATCCATATCAAACAAGTCCCTAGGTTTTGTCTTGACAACAGAATTCCAATCTTCATCTATTGGATCCACCACATAGAAAACTTGCTCTGCTTGAGATGCCAACACGAACGGGTCATCCATAACTTGTTCCCCAGTATGCAACAATCAGTTGAAATTGACTAGAGTGAACCCAAACTCATCAGTCTTAATGCCTTTTCCTTGTGCCATGACATCAACCCAATCACACTTAAATAGGATATACTTAAGGTGCTCTGAATACGCCATTTCAATCACATCAGTTAGACGCCCATAGTAAGAGATGTAGCTTGTAATTGGTCTCTTGTCCTTGGCACTTGAATAGCTAGTAGTGCTTGCTTTGACCACAACACCACTATTTTGACTCTTAGAAAATCTCTCATTCTCCATTGTGTAGAATTGATATCCATTACTTATATAGCCCTTCATTCTTGTAGCTATAGATCGTGGACACTGAGCGAACAACACAATTTCTTCGAACAAATGCGATTTTGAATTTTTCAATGTCTCAACCTATTTAAAGGGACGCAAAGTATTCAGACATACTATAAGCAATAATACAAAGATATGAAAACAATCATTAATTTATATATCAACACATACATGTTCCTTAAACCATTTCACAAATTCTTCATTGTGCTTCTTCTGGATTACATGCACAGAGGCTCTATAATGACACATATTAAGAATGCTAAGATTCCGCCTGCAATATATAATACGACAGTAAGCACTAGGTTTTGTTTGGATTGCATATATTAACAACTGGACAAAATAAGCAATAACATCTTACTTCAATAACTTTCAAGCCTATTTTCATTGAATAGCACGTATCGATGTGCCTGTGCCCATTCTATATTTAATAGTTGAAAAGGTTAGGCGCTTCCAACTACACTCCCATCATCATTTCTCACTGGCCGATTTATTTTGGATTCTACATCGGGCAAATATCAAGAATAAAATGTAAGACACTCTTCCGCAATGTATCCTTCTGCAATGGACCCCTCCGGTTGCGCACATATGACTTCAAGGTAAATAAATACCTATTATGTAAAAGCAATGTAAACAACGTCAAAATATTGCAAAAATTAATTACACAAGGAATTTCACTTAATATATTGTACCACATACCTCTCTATTGGATACATCCATTGGTACTGAACGGGTCCACCCAGCATTACCTCGTATGCTAAATGAACTAGCAAGTGCATCATAATATCAAAGAATGCAGGGGGAAATATTCGCTCCATTTGGCAAAGCACGTGGACAATACGATCTTTTAACTGCCTTAATTCTTCTACTTCACATACCTTAAAGCACACTTCGTGAAAAAAATTTCTCAATTCGATCAATGCCGATTTCACATTCCTCGGCAACAATCTTCGAATAGCAAGAGGTAAAAGCTGTTGCATTATCACATGGCAATCATGACTTTTAAGCCCAAATATCTTGCATTCTTTAGCACTTACAAGCGTTCCTATGTTGGAGGAATAGCCATCCGAGACTTTCAAACTCTTCAATAATTTAAGAAATAAATCCTATTCACGCTTGTCCATCGAGAAGCAGGTAGCTGGCAAACACAACTTCTTTCTATCAGGAAACAACATTGGGTGAAGTGCATGTCTACCACCCATATCAACCAAATCCAATCGTGACTTCAAAGTATCCTTCGATTTTCCTTCAGTATTTAACAACGTACCAAGCACACTATCACAGACATTTTTCTCAATATGTATCACGTCCAAATTTTGCTTCAACATATTATCTTCCCAGTATGGCAATTCAAATAAAATACTCTTCTTCTTCCAATTATACGGCATACTGCTTTGATTACTGTTTTTTGGACGTTTCCTGCCAGTACGCTTTCCGAATATATGTGAAGTGCCTCTTAATTGATCCAATATTTCAAACCCAGCCAGTGAACTAGGAGGTTCTCTCGTCTCCACAGTACCATCAAAAGATTGCTTTTGTTTTCGAAACCCATGAGCAGAAGGTAAGAACCTACGATGACCCAAATAATAGTGCTTCCTTTCATTATGTAAATAGTGACTACATGTGTCCTTGTGACATGATGGACATGCAAACCGCCCTATCGTGGTCCAACTGGAAAGCATAGCATATCCCGGAAAGTCACTAATAGTCCAAAGTAATGCTGCACGTAAAGTAAAGCTCTCTTTTCTTGACGTGTCGTAAGTTTCAACCCCAGACGCCCACAACTTTGTCAGTTCTTCTATTAAAGGCCTCAAATAAACATCTATATCGTTCCTGGGGCCAAAAGGCCTTGGTATAAGTAAAGAGAGCATCATAATTGGCTGCTTCATACACAGCCAGGGTGGAAAGTTATACGGAATCAAAATAATAGGCCAAGTACTATGTGTGATGCTCATACTTCTGAATGGATTGAAGCCATCGGTTGCTAAACCAAGTCTAACATTGTGGGGATCGGAACCGAACAGAGGGTTCAGCACATCAAGAGCTTTCCAAGTGGGAGAATCTGCGAGATGTCTTAATTTCTCATCTTCAGTGCAACCCTCCGTGTGCCATCTCATGTCATCAGCAATTTTAGATGACATAAACATCCTCTGTAGACATGGCTTCAAAGGAAAGTTGCGTAATACCTTCACTGCCTTCTTCTTTTCCTTTTGATTCGATTGACCATGTGAAACCCCATTCCGATATCCCTAGCACACCCTAATCAGTAAGCTCGATGTGTAGGTGAAGCTGGAGAAGCTCAAGCCAAAAGGCAGCAAAAGTGGCTAAGCCCCGGGCTGTCAGCAACCTGTGAAGGTGAGCATCTTTCATTTGGTTAAATAAGGTTCCCTAATGTGAGATAAAATACCTAAGTGTTGGTATTATGTGCAATGTAGGAGGAGAGTGGCAAACTCGTAATAAAATGTGTTTGGTAGAGAAAGTTTGATTTAAGTGGAGAAAACCCAAAAGAATGCCCATACGACCAAACCCCTTTGCCCAAACCCTTTCTTCCTCTCCTATTCTCCCACACTCCCATTTCTCTCCCATTCCTTCATTATCTTCTCCCATTTTCGTCCCCATTCATTTCCAACTCATTGGAGGTGTTAGTTTGCAAGAAAGGCAAAAGAAGAAACAAAAGGAACCATTTTCGTGTGGGTGCTCTTGGTGGACATTTGTGGAGGAAGTCAAACCAAGGACCTCAAGAGCTGTTCGTGGCTTGCAATAGGAGCTAAGAAACTTGCTCAAGTTTTTGCAAGAGGTAAGCAACACCACCCCAACCTTGTTTTCCCATTTTTGGCCAAAAATCGCATGTCAGATGAATGTTAGGGTTGAAATGTGAAAACGAGTTCTAAGGCCAATGGGAAGGATTTCTTTGAGGGCTTTTGTTTGTAGTATATTTCTACATATGCTAGGAGTGATTTCGAGCCCAAAAACACCCAGAAGAAGTGAGATTTGAGAAAAACCACAATCCCAAAAAGTTCAGATTTCGCGAACTATCAAGAAAGCCCACCACGCCGCTCGAGCAGCCGCTCGAGCGGGCATCGGGCGGTAGTTTTAGGTAGAGTTTTAAGGCATGGCCGTTCGAACGATGCTCGAGCGACTGTTCTAGCAACTTGTTCTAATAGAGAACTCGAGAGCTAATTTATGGCCGCTCGAAGTAGGCTCGAGCAACCCATTGAGCGCCCTTACCAGAAATTCCAAATTTTGAGTTTTAAACCCAGATTGAGCTACCATTTGTTTTTGTTCAAATCCAACCTATGTATAAGTGAGAGTTAGGTGTCTAGGAGGTGTTCCAACTGGAAGTATCTCAAAATTCCAAATAACAAGGAATTTGGGTACGTTTGCCCAATGAGGTCTTTGAAAGAGTTTCTGTCCCAGATTACTATAGAAATAGGATAACTTGATTCCACCACTTCAAATACCTTCCAAATAACCATTAGAAGTAGAAAGCAAAAACTAAAACCAAGTTGTACAAGTATCAACAGAGTTGAGGCATAGGTTGCCCAAAATGAGTCATGAGATGTAGAATTTCCAGAAAACCTAACCTTTACCATTGACCATCAATATGAGTACACCACCCATGACCAGATGGGCTTCGGCTTGGTATTATACACTTAGTATGAAGGGCATTGGACCCGTGTTACACTTGACATGAGTTGCACAATAATGAGGGCATAGTCCCATATTACATATGCATGACAACTAGGGCTTTGGCCCGTTACTAGCACCATGAGATGAAAGGGCAGTGGCCCCAGATCCATGAGTAATGAATGAGGGCAGTGACCCCAATGACATTGAGTTATATTGAGCAGAGGGCAATGGCCCAAGATTGACTCAGGTAAGGTGTAACGCCCCGGATCCGTGTTGTTCAATAAAGATATAACACGTCTCACGGAGTGTTAGGTAAGGATCTTTAATCATTTATGACCGCTGGATAATCATCTAACTAAAACATATCAGAGTGCACAATTATACTTTATCTAAGAATTCAATATTTAAGACATAACTAGGATTCAAATGGTACAATCCCAATAGACTTTATTACACCTCAATCATTCAATTTATTCAAAGTTCAAATCAAAATAACCTACAAGTCTAAGGAATGTAATAGTAGTCTTCCTCCCTATAAGTCTCAGTCGGATCTACCCCAATAGTCGCCTCACCTCGAGTATCTGAAAACAAAACAAAAACAACAGAGTGAGATACGAATATCTCAGCGAGTAGCATATGCATGCAAAAATAGTTAACCGCAGTTCAAATTATGCATCGATAAACATTCCGTACAATTAAGCAACTCATACAATTTCCAAGTTTAAAACCAAACCAATTAATCAGTTCTAATCACATTTCAATTCAATACGGCAACACATCGATTGGTCAATGTCATGACTATTGTTAAGTTGATAAATTAAACATGCCAAGTAGACACTCCACACCTCCATGTACACAATTCCGGCCTACTCAGGGTTTCGGAAACTCTGAAATGACGGCCTACTTAGGGTTTCGTCATCCGATGCCGGCCTACTCCTCGGGTTTCGGCATTGACAACCAGGCCTACTTAGGGTTTCTGGCTGCTCTACACCGGTCGTGGCAACACACAAGGCCATGCAATTTCAACAACCAACAATAACATTACATTACTAAGCTTAAGCATGGATCCAGGACAAGCTAAACCAAAACAGTAAATCATCGTATAATCTCAATTCCAACATCAAAATAAAACAATACATGCCACATCATGTATACATCAATATAGTTCACCACATGTCCCTCTGGACCAGACAGTACTTCGAGTACTTTCAGTATTTTCCCAAATTCGTAACACATGCCAATTGGAAATAAAACTCAATTACTCACACCAAGAAAATCTTTACAATACATTTAGAATTTTCCAACAAGTAAAACCAGGATTTAATAGATTCTCAACCAAGTACAGTGTATAAAAACAAAGAGGAAACTAACTAGGAACTCCTAGTGTTAGGTACCCAGTACATCACCTACAAATAACCTAAATTTTGCCTTGGAAGCCTCTAAGAATTTCCACTAAATTTTATCCTAGTAATTGAATAGGTAATATTGGTTCTAAATTCCCAAACGAGTGATTGGTTAAGTGTTTGAACCCTCAAATCATCAAAAACTAGTTTGGTTTAGTCAAAAATGCAATTCGGCAAGATATTGGACCATGCGCTGACCTCCTGTGCTAGGCGCGAGGTCGGCGGATAGGTCTATGGTCGAAAAAGGAGTATGCGCCTACTTAAATTCAAGTGAGCGCGAGCTAGGCGCGAAGTGGGCGTGAGATGAGCGTGAGGTTCGCGCGAGAAGAGCGGATGAAATTTAAGTTCGGTCGAGCTGAGCGCGAACTGGGCGCAAGCTCGGCAGATAGTGTAATTTGACCTTGTGCCTACTACTGAAGTCGGCGCCAGTGAGCACCAAGTGAGCGGATAGTCACTGTATTTTTCGACTCTCTGTTATTTCCAGATCTACAACTCTGGCCGAAATTTTTCGGTCTGTAACCATTTCTTTAATCTCCTAATATCCCCAGAACACATTCAAACTAGTTTTGAAATTAATCTAAACATATTTTTATTTATCATCATTCAGTTATAAATAAACTCATGCTCGGATGAAGTTCTTCCAGAAATCACTCATGCATCAGAATAAACTCACAAATAAACACAAAACCTCAGTTTTAAAACTATGCCACTCACCTCTTGCACGCTTATATCCTAGCACAAATATATTCCAAACCTCGGCCGATCACCAACAGTCTGTCGGCATGCTTTCTAACGCCACCGAGATGATCCTCTGATCGCAAAAGGAAAAACCTTCTGAATCCTTGATCACCAACACCACAAATCCAGTAGCTGTTCCCTTCTCTTTCCAACGAAACCCTAGATCGCCAACTGAGAGCCGCAATCGCCAATCTCTTCGGTTACGAGTGAGAGTAAAATGAGTATTCCAAACAAAAACCTAATTTCCCTTAAATATATATACCTTCCATAAGTAGATTGCCGCTCGACAACCTTTGAAATTCATTGATTCTGTGTATGCTCGCCCACCGAAATCCCTACATATACCCACAACTATTTAAGTTAATATGTACATGTAATTAATTTTAATAAAAAAAACTTAGCAAAAATCGGGGTTTTACATAAGGCCATGGCTACCTTTGAGAAATTTTCCATGCAAAAGGGTGTGTGCGCGTCGAAAACGCGGCACGGGAAAATCCGGAGTCGCCACCGCCTGATGGGGTGCAGGCGGACACCTGGGTGCCTAATCTTGTCTAGTTATGGCTTTAGTCTGCGGCTTTGAGATTCTAAGTAGGGTCTCGGTTGTGGTCTGGGGAAGTTCGTAGACACCCCAGTCCACCCCATCGGATGATGGGTCCCGTGGTGTCCCTGGTTTGAGTCAACTCTGGCTTCTCACCCGATTCCTAATCAAGCATGCAACTTTGGTTAAGCCTGGCGGGACCACCTGAGTGGTGTGGGTCCCTTTAATTGTTTTTTATCTTTCTTTTATTAAGTGCTCTGAGTCTGATTGGGTGGGCCTCGTCGGAAGGTCCACAAGGCCCTTGGTGGGTGTGCGCGCGTGGGAAACGCGGAACGGGGTAATTCGGAGTCGCCACCGCTTGATGGGGTGCAGGCGGACACCCGGGTGCCTAGTCTTGTCTATTAGGGCTTTTGGTCTGCGGCTTGAGATTCTAAGTTGGGGTCTCGGTTGTGGTCTGGGGAAGTCGGTAGACACCCCAGTCCGCCCCGTCGGATGACGGGTCCCGTGGGTTCCCTGATTTGAGTAAGCTTTCTTGGTCTCTCACCCGATTCCTAATCCGATATGCCAATTGGTTAAGTCTTGTCGGGACCGCCTGAGTGGTGTGGGTCCCTTCAATTGATTTTATCTTTGCTTAATTTAGGCGATCTGAGTCTGATGGGGTGGGCCTCGTTGGAAGGCCCCACGGTGCCCTTGGTGGGCTTGGGTAAGTCCATGTGCCCATGTGGGCCTCTGTCTAAGCCTAGGAGGCCCTGTGGGCTTTGGTTAAGTATGTTGGTTTTACATTGGGGGTTCAAGTTTGATTATTTAAGTCCCTTTCATGCAAAAGGTGGGCCAGATTGGTTTGTGGGCCCCTTAGGCGGGCCCACATGGTGGCCAAGTAGTTTTATGTTATCTTATTTAGTTTTGCCAAAGTGGGCTGGTCACTGGGCTTGGGGCCCGTGATCCAAACTTTGGGCATGAAGGCCTAGTTCCTTGGAGTTTAGGGCTTGCACCCTAACTCGGTTCGGTTAGCGGGCTTTTGGCGGGCCCGACAGGCCCTAGCCCATGGCCTCGGCCAAACCATGCAGTTCATGCACTCATTTCACATTACAAGGCGCGGGTGGGCCGCATTGGGTTTGGCCCGCCCGGTTCACATGATTCATTTAGCTTAGGTTATTTAATAGCATGCTTTCAGGTTCATTAGGCTTCGTGGGCCCCGTTGGAAGGCCCACTAGTAAGCCAAGTTGGACCGGCTAGTCCGAGTCCACAGTTGGGTTTCCGGGTGACCCAGAACCCTATCGGTTCAATCGGTTTGCGTCAAAACATACCAAAATTCGACAGAACATCAACATATACAAAAAATCATGCTTCTGTGTGTATCCGGCAACTCAGGCCGGATACACATGGTCTGCAGGTGATCCGGCCTGAGTGGCCGGATATGCACAGATCCTAGGTTATCCGGCCTTGGTGGCCGGATATGCTAAGGCCTCAGGTGATCCGGCCTGAGTTGCCGGATCACCCTGGAATGGCCTTTTTTGGGCTTTTTGCCATTCGGGGTGTTTCCAGGGGGTTCCTAGGGGGGTTTTAAGATGTCGTGGGCCTCTTGGTGGGCCCACATAGGTTCAGGTTAGGGAGAAGCCACCTTTGCCTTCTCCCTCTTGGGTTTTTCAGCAAAGCAATGGGGGGTATGGGGGGCATGCATGAACCATAGTGATCATTCAATCAGAGAAGACATAGCAAGTATCACCTAGCATGTTATCCTCAAAAAAAAAAAGTGCATGCTTAGACATAGGCTTAAAGGGGGGTGGCTGTCAAGACCCTGGAGTCGTACTTGTGTGGAGTGAATAAGATCAACAAACATGTGGGCATGCTGGAAGGAAATAAGACAACCCCAGGACTTAGCATGCATTCCCTACACGTCACACCCACCTCTAACCCACAGAACTCATGCTTGATCCTTACAAAAATCAGAGAAGGGAAAGAGGAGGGGGATTCATGGGTACATAGGAAAGCTAATATGAGGGAACAGACTCCCTTTTCAAATATGCTTGGCAGCAAGCTAACCCAACTACTTATGAGCCATACAAATTCATAAAAACCGAACTCTCATGCCCCCCAGGAGAGCCTACGTGGGCCTCTTGCAGGTGGAGGCTTTCATGTTATGAGAAAGACACTAAATACATGCATAAAACCATACCATGCAGAAGCAGAAGACAAGAAGGAGAAAAATACCACCGAAAAATCTAAATTTAATATATGAGGAACACAAGATGGTGAGGAGCCTTACCTTGGGTTTTAAAACCTCTTTGGGGCGTGTCGGCACTTCCTTTTGGCTTGGATATCTGCTGGCACTCCTCCTCTTGTCCACAACAGCAGCGGTTCTTCCTTGTTTGGACAAGTAAGTGGAAAGGGAGAAGAAGGCAAAGGCTTTGGATGGCTTTTGGGATGAAATGATGAGGTTATGAAGGGCAAGGGAGGCAAGGTTCTCGTGGGAAAATGTGGAAGGGGGAAGCTTAAAGCAGCCAAGGAACAGCCAACCCCGGATATGAGCTGCTGTTGGCTATTTATAGGCAACTTAATGTATCCGGCAGCTCAGGCCGGATACATTAAGGCCTCTTCGTATCCGGACTTCAAGTCCGGATACACTGGCTTCCCTTTGTATCCGGCAACTCAGGCCGGATACATGACTTAATCATTCCAAAATTTAATGCCGCCGCGAATCTGTCGGGCAAGTGGCGCGAATCTCGCGCGAATATCTTCATGTATCCGGCCATCAAGTCCGGATATGAAGGGGAGGCAATGTATCCGGCATATATGACCGGATACAAATCGAAAAATTACGGATTTGCCCTTCAACTTGACCGATTCGACCGATTGGACACTTTTGGATATCTACGGATCGCCCGCACAAATTTTTTATATTTAAGATTTAGTCCCTGAGATATTTTGCTGCGTTGGTCGCCACGTGCGCAGTTTTTGCGCCACGTGTGCAGTTTCCGGCTTTGCTGCTTGGAAATTTCGACAGATCATATCTCCTTCATCCGAACTCTGATTTGAGCAAACTCAATTGTGTTAAACTTGAATCGGAGCCCTCCATTTAATGACATAGGGGTAAACACTTGGCACGGTGTTCGAGGAAAAGTCAACTTTTGGCCTTCCCTTAAGTTTGACCGCCCGCAGAACCTTCATCTGGACTCCGATTCCTGCAAACCTAGTTGCGTTGGACTCGTGTCGGGATTCTCTATCCATTGAGATAAAGCAAGGTGGCCAAATTTCACCTGATTAAAAGGTCAACTTTTCACCTCTCAGGGTTTGACTTTTTAGCCGGGTTTTACATTTCTGGCTTTTCTGGGAGCGCAAAAATGAAGTGCTTACAGCTGCCCCTCTTTACCGGAGTCACCTTGCGGATGAATGGCAAAGAGAAAAAGAATCTCGTTTTTGCGCCTGGCATTTCTGTCGACATAGTCGACGAGCTTAATCCTTTGAAATTTTTACTTTGAGAGGGAAGCGGCCAAATCATGTGGCGTCACTCCCTGGCTTCAGAGTTTCCTTACCCTTTTCTTTCGGGTTTTTGCAGGGCAACTCTTCAGCCTTTGATTTAAGTTTGACGGAGATTGGACTTGGTCTCGCCAACCTGTTTCGGCGTTGATGCCAGACACTTGACAATATTCTTTTCTTCTTGTTTGTTCCATTAAAGATTTTGGGTGACTTCAGACTTCTGGTCCATTTGGTGTCTTTTATTTGAGGCTTTTAATAGTTTTTTTTTTTAGGCCAAGGGCTGGTTTGGGATGCGGGATGGCTGGGGACAGGAGAAGAGTGGAGGAGGAGCTGCTGTTGGTGAGGAGGTGCTTCCAGCGCTGTCCAGTGCTTCCAGGGAGCCCACACACCTACCCTATTCTATTTACAAAAGTGTGACATCAAAAATTACAAAAGGGGCCATCTTGCCCGATGATATCTTCGTTTATGCTCATTCTTCTTCATGTCTTCTTGTCCCTTCTTTGGTAGTGCTGGCTTGTTCTCTTGGAGAGGCTCCCTAGCTTGGTATGACCGTTGCTGGGGATTGGGAAGGAATCTTTTCCTCATTGCCTCTCCTTTTAATTCAATCCTTGTTACTGGCGAGCGTGGGAGTCCCCCTGGGAAGGATGCTCCACTGGGGATAAGTGGGGATTCCTCATGCTGCCATTTTCCCTTATAAGGCGTTTTCCTTTTGCTTGGGCTTGAGTTCTTCATGCTTGTTCAAGCCCTTGTCAAGTGCGAGAGACTCTGCTGAGGATTGAAGTTGGCTTGCTTTGTCCCTTTCTTGCTCTCCTTCGCAAGGCCGGCCTCTTCAGACTGGGCGAGGCTTGAGAAGTTTTCATTGTCAGGCATCACTCGCTTGAGAGGACTCTACTGGGGATTCCAGACAGGTATCATGCTCCTTCTGATGAAAGGATTTCACTGGGGATTTTTGGAGAAGACATCCGTCATCCCACTTTTGCTGTACCTATGAAGTCATGAAGGGAACAAGAAGGTCAGTCTTGGACTAGCTGGGGATTAATGCAAAGCATTCTTATTTTCTTCGCTCTGAGCCTTTTGCCCATTGCAACTAGAAACGGCCTCTGCCAAGGTTGAGAGACTATCAACTCAGGTTAGTAGCCCAATGCGGAGCTTCAACTAGTTAAGCAGAACAATTATAGAGAAGACAGGTGTGTTAGTGTGTGCTTGCGTTTGCAATATCAAAGAAATTTTCCATGGTCAGACGGGACTTGGAGTGCTTGGTATTTTCAGTAGCATCGTCATCATAGGCCACTGTGAAGTTTTTAACTCATGCGCAACCTGCCGGTCTGAACCTCTCAGATCTATGAAATTTTCTCAGTTTACTGTCTGCTACTGTTACTGTTCTCCTCTGTATCTTGCTCTGCTCAACCCAGATGTGACCAGTTTTTTTTTTGTGGGACTAACCACACAACGCCCTTTTTTCGGGTTTTCACTGTGTCTAGCCTTTCTAGGAAGCTCTGAATTCCGTCATTGTTGACGAGTGCCGACTTAACTGTTCGCCCTGACCATTCTTTTCGGGATCCGAGAGGTCTTAGAGATAGGACGAAACATAGGCTTGGTCTTGGTTATGAAAGAAAGGATAAGCGGCTCAAAAAGCTTTAATTTTTGGGTTTGCAAAGTGTGCTACTTTTATTGTTGGTGGGACTTACATCCTGGCTTATTTGCATCTCTGTACTTTTTGTTGGGTAAACATTTCCCCATTTTTGTGTTTCTTTCTTTTTTTTTCTCTTCTTTTTGAGGTTTTTCTGGGCAAGAATGCCCTGCTTCTTTTTGCTTTGCCAGGAATGCCCGGTTTGATGTGTAGAACACTTGCAATGGGTTGAAAGAATTTTAAGGCTCAAAATTGTTTAACTAGAGGAGAATTTAAGGTATTTGGAAGGATTTACAGTCTAAAGGAGAGTCAAGGATGGCCTCTTTTCATTTCCCAATCAGAATGATCTTAGGCATAGTATAGTTTGACGGCGTCCGCATTTATCGGCTCAGGAAAAATTGCCCCGTCCATTTCTTGCAGGATAAGTGCTCTTCGGGACAGAACTTTGTGGACTACGAATGGCCCTTCGTAGTTTGGCTTGAATTTCCCACGGTTGTCTTCTTGATGGGGAAAGATTCTCTTTAGTACTAGGTCTCCCACTTTGAACTGTCATGGCTTCACTTTCTTGTTGTAGGCTCGCGCCACTCTTTGTTGATAGAGCTGGCCATGGCACAAAGCCTTGATCCTTTTCTCATCAAGTAGCTGCAACTGGTCAAATCTGGATTCTTCCCATTCGACGTCACTGATCTCGGCTTCCTTCAGAATTCTGAGTGACGGAATCTGTGCTTCCACGGAGAGGACTGCTTCCATTCCATATACCAGGGAGAAAGGGGTCGCCCCGGTCGATGTCCTAATCGACGTCCGATAGGCGTGCAATGCATAGGGCAGCTTCTCATGCCAGTCTCTATAAGTGACTACCATTTTCTCAAGTATTTTCTTCAGATTCTTGTTGGCAGCCTCTACTGCCCCATTCATCTTGGGCCGATATGCCATGGAGTTTAGATGTCTGATCTTCAGATCTTCACACATTTTTCCCATTTCCTTATTATTCAGATTCTTTGCATTGTCTGTGATGATCGCTTCTAGAACTCCGTAGCGACAGACTATATTGTTTCTAATGAACTTGAGCACATGAGATTTCTTCACATTCATGAAGGACACGGCCTCTACCCACTTGGTAAAGTAGTCAATTGCCACTAAGATGAACCGATGCCCGTTTGAAGCCATTGGATGGACTTGGCCTATCATGTCAATTCCCCAGATGGCGAACGGCCAAGGTGATGTCATGGAGTACAGCGTATTAGGCAGTGCATGGATGTTGTCAGCATAAATCTGGCATAGCTGGCATTTTCTAACATGAGCGTAGCAGTCGGCTTCCATGGTCATCCAGTAATAGCCCATCCTTAGAATCTTCCTTGCTAGCATATGCCCATTCATGTGTGCGCCGCACAACCCTCCATGGACTTCATCGATTAATCTCTGCGCCTCGGCTTCTCTGACGCATAGCAGTAGGGAATCGTTGTATGACTTCTTGTACAGTCTGCCCCCACTGTAGAAGTATTGCCCTACCAACCTCTATATAGTTCGCTTCTCTGCAGCTGAGGCACCCTCTAGCAGAATTCTGTCTCTTATATACCTCTCTATATCTGTGTACCAAGGCTCCTCTTCGGGTGTGCTTTTCTCGACACTGAAGCAATAAACAGGGTAATGCCGAATTTCTATTTCCAGTGGTTGCACCCAAGCATCATTCGTGATGGTGGCCATCGATGTCAGCGTAGCCAGTGCATCCGCGAACCGGTTCCCATCTCGTGGCATGTAGTCGAATGTCACGCTTTCGAATTGCTTTTCCAATTCCTTGACCAGTTCTTGGTACGGTACCAACTTCACATCTCTGGTCTTCCAGTCTCCCATCACTTGATAGATGATAAGACTTGAATCACCAAATACTTCTAGCTCTTGTATATGCATCTCGATTGCTGCTCGCAAGCCTAACACACATGCTTCATATTCGGCCATGTTGCTAGTGCAATCGAACAGAAGCTTCGCTGCTATCGGGTGATGAACACCGTCCGAGGAGATTAGCACTACCCCGATCCCTTTTCCATTTACATTCACTGCCCCGTCAAAGAACATCTGCCACTTGGCTTCTTCTGTATCCTCTGCAGACTCTGTACACATCACATCTTCGTCCGGGAAGTGAGTCAGAAATGGTTGGTAGTCAGGTAGTGGATGCTCTGCCAAGTGATCTGCCACGGCTTGCCCTTTTATCGCCTTTCTAGTTGTGTAGACAATGTCGTACTCAGACAAAAGGACTTGCCACCTGGCAACCCTACCAGTGGAGATCGGCTTCTCAAAGATATATTTCAACGGATCCAGATTGGAGATTAGTAAGACTGTGTGACTAAGCAAATAATGCCGAAGTTTCTGAGCTGCCCAGACTAGGGCACAACACGTCTTTTCAAGCATTGTGTATCTGACTTCGACGTCGGTAAATTTCTTGCTCAAGTAGTAGATTGCTTGTTCTTTTCTTCCTTTCTCGTCATGTTGCCCTAACACACATCCTACAGCCGTCTCGGAGACTGTCAGATACATGATCAAGGGTCATCTCGGGACAGGCGGGACCAGTGTCGGCGGACTCATCAGATAAGCCTTGATCTTATCAAACGCTACTTGACAGTCGTCATTCCAAACCACGGGGTTGTCCTTTTTTAGCAGTTTGAATATAGGCTCACACACAGGAGTCATCTGTGCAATGAACCTACTGATATACTGCAATCTGCCTAGGAACCCTCTCACTTCCTTTTCTGTCGACGGAGGAGGCATTTCCAGAATTGCCTTTGCTTTGACGGGGTCGACCTCTATGCCCCATTTGCCCACTATGAATCCGAGCAGTTTCCCTGAAGTGACTCCAAACACGCACTTGTTTGGGTTGAGCCGGAGCTTGTGCTCTCTGAGTCTGTCGAACATCTTTCCAAGGTTTACCAAGTGGTCTTCTTCTTCCTTAGACTTCACTATGATGTCATCCACATACACTTCCATTTCTTTGTGTATCATGTCGTGGAACAACAGAGTCATCGCACGTTGATATGTAGCGCCCGCATTCTTCAATCCAAACGGCATCACGTGGTAGCAGTAAGTGCCCCAGTGCGTGATGAAGGATGTTTTCTCCATATCCTCAGGTGCCATCCTTATCTGCTTGTAACCAGAGAAGACGTCCATGAAAGAGAACATCGAATGCGTTGCTGTGTTGTCTACCAGTACATCAATGTGCGGCAATGGGAAGTTGTCCTTCGGACTTGCTCTATTCAGGTCTCTATAGTCGACACACATCCTGACTTTCCCATCTCTCTTGGGAACTGGCACAATGTTGGCTAACCACTCTGGATAGTTACTTGTAGGAATCCGGCATCCAACTGCTTGGTGACCTCTTCCTTGATCTTCAGGGCCCATTCCGGCTTCGTGCGCCTGAGCTTCTGTTTCACAGGTACGGCCTCAAACTTTGTTGGTAACCGATGCACAACCAAGTCCGTGTCTAACCCGGGCATATCCTCGTATGACCATGCAAACACATCAGAATAAGACTTAAGAAAATCGAACATTTGTTTTCTCAATAATGGTGACAGCTTTTTACCAATTTGGAGGATCCTTGGTTGTGCTATTTCACCTATGTCAATTGACTCTGTTTCCTCAATGTTAGCCTGGGGCCCCTTTTCATGCCTTTCCAATGCAAGCTAGAATTCAAGCGGGGTCTCCCATGATTCATCATCGTCCTCATGCTCGAAAGACTCACAGGGGACGATGTTTGAATCTTCTTGCTGCGATGGGTGAGTGCCCCAATCTGACTTGTGGAGTTCTTGCTCGTTTTCAGGATTGGACACTGGCTCATGCATTTCATTTATTATTGCCATCTGTATTGGCTTTTCAATTTCTTTTTGTTCTTTTTGTTTTATTATGGCAATATCATTACCTATCCCGTGCCCCAGATCTTCCAGGTGTGCGTCGGGATTGACACTAAGATTGCGATGCTCAAGTTGCTTATTTTTGTTATTTTCATTTTCAAACAGATGCAAGTAGTAGGAAGCATTCAGATATTCATTAAAAACTTCAGCAATAGCTACAATAGAAACTTCAGAGGTGATAGAAACCCCCTTTGGGATAGCGGCCTTGCTGATGGCAAAAGGTGTGGCGCTCCAGTTCCTGAGTGGTGCCTGGTCTTTCTTGCTGATGATGACTGCCGTTTCTGGTTCTTCAACCAGTACCATGTTGGCGCTGTCATCCGAAGATATGCAAATCGGATCTTGTGCTGCGCCTCCCACTGGTTTGTTCTGGATTGTCTCTGACTGGGGGCCAGATTCTGATGATATCCCCATCCATGCTCCACTGATGGGGATGGCCCACGGTATCTCGTCCCTGGGTAGCGCATACGCGATGGTGACTTCGTTGGCCGGGTCAACTTTTGGGGGGGGGTAAACATTATGGGTATTCCAGTTGGTATCCCAGGCACCGTGGAAGAGTAAGCTGGTGGCGCCCATTTGCCGTAAGCTGCATGGTACACCTCTTCCGGTACTGGCCCTAGCACTTGGGGCATGCTACGGAACATGTGGCTCAAACCATCGCGAGTTCCGGGGTGCGGGACATAGGGGCGTGGAGGAGGCGACCTTGGCCTGCGGGTTGGTGCTCCCGAGCTGTCTTGCCCTTCCATCATGCAGACATACATGATTGGGCCTTCTTCTTTGGATTCTTCCAGGGGAGCAGGTGGCGGCACTTCCCTCACACTTGCAGAGTTGATCGGGATCCCATCAGGAATGAACTGCTCATCTGGTGGGGTGAAGGCCATGGTGACTTCGTCGACTGAGTCCAGGGCGACCAGTGCTGGCAGGCCATCTGGCGACCCCTCAGGAGCCAACGGGGCTACTTCCACTATATCCCCAATCATTTCCATAGATGGTGGCTCTTCCCAAAGCATCTGAGCCAATCCTTGCAGGTAGTCCTCCTTTGCGGCAGGGGTGTCCAGAAACTCACCTCCCCATCCTTGGGGGACTATATTCTCAAGGGCTTGGGCCGCTTCACGCTCCATGTTAGCGAAACAGTGGTACAAGTTCTCGTGCACGCATATGGGCCAGTGGGGGTCTCTTCCTTCAGTTCTTGCCCTTTTCCTCTCCGCACGGTTCCCAAGGAGTTGGGAGTAGTCTTCTGGCTGCGGTCTGAACCCCAGTCCAAAACGAGTAGTCTGCTCATAAGGTCGGATGGCTGCCTTAATTCCCTGCTTATACTTGCCCAATCCATCGCCGGCTCTGAGACCCCAGTCTGCGCAGTCAGCAGCACTGAACATGTACTTTCTCCTCTTTTTCAAGAGTCGTCGCCCCCTTTCAGATTCAGGGATAGGGTTCACCTGCACCATCTCCACTGCTTGGAAATTGAGTGTGGTGGGCAACTCGTAATCCACATAAGGCACTCCGACCCTTTCGAACTCTCGATGATCCTCAGCATGTACTGTTATAAGTTCGTTGCCTGACACGAACCGGACCATTCTGTGCAGTGTGGAAGATATTGCTCCTGCCTGATGCAGCCACGGCCTCCCAATCAACAAGTTGAATGAGGCGTTGATATCCATGAGTTCGAACTCCATGGTAAAGGGCCTATCTGCGATCATGATCACCAAAGTGACCTTTCGCAGTGAGTCCCTTCGGGCGTTGTCAAAGCCTCTAACATTGTGCCCACTTGGTTTGATCATTGAAGGATCTAATTGTAAACTGTGAAACGTCCTCATCGGGCATATGTTCAGCGCTGACCCATTGTCAATCATGGCACGTTTTATGATGAGATCCGCACACTTCACGGATATATAGAGCGGCTCGGTGTGATTGCACCCTTCAGATGGCAGGTCTGCCGCAGAAAAGGAGATAGCCTGGGGTGCCATGATAACTGACACCACTGCCCCTAGCTGCTCAGGGTCAATATCCGCCGGTACGTGTGCATCACCCAGGACCTTCATCAGCACCGCCCGGTGCTTCTCTAAGTCAATCAGAAGTCTCATTATGGAAATCTGGGCGGGTACCTTGTTCAACTGCTGGAGGAGATCATATCCGGGAGTGTAGATGCTGTGGTGCAAATCTGTGACCTCCTCTTCTGTGGCCCTTCCCTTTCTCTTGAGGGTCGGTGGCAATTCTGTAACCACGTCCTTCCCTTTTTCTTTCCTTTTCGCTTCTGCTTCTGCTCCCTCCTCTGGTGCGGGTGGGGGGTCAGTGTTTATGTATTGACCGGATCGGGTGATCCGATCGATTTCTGCTTCAATGGTGGTGGTGGTGGCTTGATGGTAGAAAGATGGGGTGGGGTAAGGTGGGGATACCGTGTTGTACGAGGGTGGTTCTAGGTTGAGTTGTGAGAGGTTGAGGGTGGGTGGTTCAAATGAAAGGGAGAAGGGGTCTTGTGGAAGCGAGTCCATGATGTCATGGATGTTGAGGGCGGAGGGGTAGGGTAGCAAAGCTCCTGGTCCGTGTGCGGGTGGAAATGCACCAGGGGGAGATCAGTAGGGAAGTCACTGCCCTCTCCTTCAATGACGTTTACTGTCGTGCTTCCTTCAGCCGATGTGTCTTCTGAGTTATCCGTGGACTCGTCCGAGCTCTCATACGGATCAAGTAGGGTTGCAAGTTCAGGAGTGTATGGTGGTTCCTCTTCTTCCGTGGCCTGAGGGGGCACGAACCACTCAGACGTGCCGTGGGAGGAGGATTCTGAACTCGGTTCTGCTGATAGGGGATCGGTGAGGGATTGCAGGTCCGGCTCTGATGTCGCAGACATATACTTAGGTGGCCATCCGGTGGACATCTGCGGGGGTACCCTTGAACTGCCCACGGACGCGTCTGTGTCCGGTGGCCCATTTCAGAACCAGGGTCCTTCGGAACTACCGATTCCTTCTCTGCGTGGAGGGGATGGGGAGTCACTGATCCATCCGCACAGTACCGGGTTCCATGGCCCCGTGACCTCCTCACTGCTCTGCGGTTCATCCTCTATAACACAGACGTAGACGCCTGTATCCTCCTCAACTGCAATTGCTGTCGAGGGGGTTTCTGCTCGAAGCTGCACACTCACTATCTGCCCTGGCCGGCCAATAAGTGTAGAAGGGTCGAACTGCCCGGTGCCCCGATCGCTGCTCACCTGATTTGCCGTTCTACTAGTGGAGGCTTTTAAGTGATCTGGGAGCGGATTAGTACTTACGCCGGCTGCAGGAGTCTGGGCAGGTGGCACTGGAGGGTCGACCGTGATGCGTTTACTATCAATCAGGTCCTAGATGTCGTGCCTCAAATCCCAGCACCGATTGGTATGGTGCCCTGGAGCACCGGAGTGGTACTCGCATCGCTCAGCTGCATTATAGCTCCTGGCATTGACTAAGCGAGGATTCGGAGGCTTGACTTGCACGTACCCTTTCTTCAGCAAAGTAGGTAGCAATTCTGCTGGCGCATATGGGAGTGGGGTAAAAACCCGTTTCATCCTGGCCTCCATTTCTTCTCTCGTCCTTCTTACCCCTTGGTAAGCAGCCTGCGCGGTCCCTTGAGGTGCCACGGCTTCTGGTCTTTGGGAGATATGATGGGGTTGTGTAGGGTGTACATAGTTGACCGCCTGCTGTTCTTGTCTCCTGGGCTCTTGCCCCTGGTTTCTGCTACCTAGTCCTATTACTGGCCTCCTCGGTGCGGTGCTCTACCCACTGCCATCTATCTTTCCGGCCCTCACTGTGTCTTCAATCCGATCCGCAGTCAAGATCAGGTCATTGAAGTTTGACGTACTCTGTCCCAGCAGCAGAGTGAAGAAAGGTTGGCCCAATGATGCGATAAACAATGACGTCATCTCTTGTTCTAGCAACGGCGGCTGTACCAGCGTTGCCAACTCCTTCCAGCATTTGGCATATTCTCTCACTGACTCCTGGCTCTTCTTAGCCAGTCTCTGCAATTCTGCCCTCGTCTGCACAATCTGACTATTCAGGCGGTACTGCTGGATGAAGACTGCTGCCAGGTCATTCCATGTCTTTATCTTAGCCTTGTCCAAACTCAAGAACCAAGAGTAAGCAGCCCCGGTTAATGACTTTCGGAAGAACTGCACCATGATTCGCTCTTCCTTGGCATACTGACACATGTCGCCTGAGTACGACCTTAAATGGTTCAGTGGGCACCTGGTGCCGTCAAACTGGTGCAACTCAGGGCATTTGAACTTAGCCGGGAGTTGGATATCTGAAAAGAAACAGAGGCTTTCCAGGGTAGCCTCACTTTGCACCGTGCTAGGTTGGAGTTGTTTGAGCTGCTCCTTCAGGGCGGCCATCTCTGTTCTGTTCTCCTCCCTTACTGCTGTCAGCTTCTTCTCAAACTGTACCTCCTGAGTTCTGTACCAGTCCTCGTCACCTTGCCCTAGATGGATAGGCAGAAACTGATCTTGTTGTGTAACGTGGAACGGTGCTGCCGGTGGTGGCGGTGCTAGAGGAGGGGGATTTGCCGGACGCGGTGGTGGTGCCGCTTCCGCTTGTGGCGGGAATTGGGGTTGCGGCTGCTGGGCGCCTGGTACCACTGGCGGGACCTGCCTCAACTCTCTCAGCTCCATCATCAATTCCTGGATGATGGTACTCATGCTGTCCATCTTCTGTTGCATCCCATTAACTACTTGCGCATGACTAGACTCTGCAGGATGTTGCCTTGGCGGCGTCTGTTCTCCTTGCTGATCCATTTCGAGCCTTCTCCTCGATCTTCGCAGGTATGGACTTCTGAAAGCAATTTTTGGTACCTGATGGGACAATTCGCACGCATTAGTGCAATTTTACACAAATTGATTACACAATTTTATCTGATTGAATTTATTCATTTACTTACTTTTTTTTGTTTCATGATATGATTTGACTAACTGATCTATTTTAGCTACCCTAAGGCAACAAGGGAAGAGAACCTGAATTTTGAATCAACTGATCTATTTTAGTCGCTTGGAAGTGACCGGGAAAGAGAACCCTAGTAACCTGATCTATTTTAGCTACCCGTAGGTAACTGGGAAAGAGAACCCTATCTTTTGAAAGCTGATCTATTTTAGTTGCTCGGAAGCGACTGGGAAAGAGAACCCTAGTGACCAAATCTATTTTAGCTACCCGCAGGTAACTGGGAAAGAGAACCCTATCTTTTGAAAGCTGATCTATTTTAGTTGCTCGGAAGCGACTGGGACAGAGAACCCTAGTGACCGAATCTATTTTAGCTACCCGCAGGTAACTGGGAGAGAAAACCCTATTTTTCTGAAAGCCGATCTATTTTAGTCGCTTGGAAGCGACTGGGACAGAGAACCCGGTTGAACTAATCTATTTTAGCTGTTTAGGCAAGGAAAGAGAACCTTCAATTTAAGGGGCTTTGTTTGAGCTCAGAATCACAGGGTTGGACCAATGCAGGGTCTCCGCAGGGGGTGGGCTGAAAATCAGCACCCAGGCGTACCTCGGCCAATCTCCAGTTCATTCACTGGCGGAGTCGGCGCCAAACTTCGGCTAGTAGTTCCCGGGCGTGCCTTAGCTAGTCGTTGGTTTAATCACCATTGACTTCGGCGCCTCACAAAGGGGAAGGCTATGCCAGGACGCTCCTCCACCAATATCCGACTCATCCGTCGGTGGCTTCGGTGCCCTAAGGATTCAGCTAGTAGTACCCGGACGCTCCGCAACCAATATCCGATTCAATCACCGGCGGCTTTGGTGTCACTAAAAGGGGTAGGCTATGCCAGGACGATCCTCCACCAATATCCGACTCATCCGTCGGCGGCTTCGGTGCCCTAAGGATTAACCGAATGATCTTGGAAAGATACAGACGGGTGCGATCTGAGCTCAAGGTCTTGGGTGTTTTTTTAACACTTGCCGGGTTTTGCGATCTCAATGAGAGAGATGCAATCAAAGGAAACTAGGTGGTCGCAGCGACCAGGGAGATTGAAATTATCTGAGAATAGGTGGTCTGTCGGAGACCAAGTTGCCCTATTGGAGGGAATTGATTCTTTTAATTCAAATTATTGTCTTGTTAAGTTTGAACAATATATAGCAAAGTGGAAATAAATTCATGCTTTAATCAAAAGGTGCTGCCATGGCACAAAGTACATCATCATTCATAACAAATACAACAAAGCCAAAGTCTAGCTAGGTTGGTCATCATCATAGTGGAAGGACACGTCTTGCCTCCTCAAGGCTCGCGGAAGTTTGTTCCGCAGACGTCGGTCCTCCTCAGCGCGCTTGCGCACCAATTCCATTTCGTGTTGCAAGGCCATATTGGCCTGCTTACTCTCCCGTTCCGAATCCACATAAGCTGAATGGATACGGGAGTGGGTCTCCTGTAGTTCGGCCACCCTGTCCCTATATGTGTTAGGGGGCGGAACCGGAATGTCGCTTGAAGCGACAGGCTGAAGAGATGGGGGGCCGTCGTGGCCGAACTCCCGAGCTATCCACTGCTCGTAGTCTCGAAAATGAGATTCGATGAAGACGTCTTCTCGATATACACACACTGTCTTCCACTCCGTCAGCAGTTGGGTCCTTAGTCCCTTGGTGAGTGGACCAATCAAATTGCCCAAGTCGTCCTTGACCGGGATTCCCTGCGGTTTCCCAAACTGTCTCAGAACCCGGATCGGATAGTACGGCACAACATGGGTGAGTCCTATCAGGGAAAGCCCCTCTCTTTTCTTGAAAGCTATGATGGGGGTGTAGGGGATGTTGTATGTACCCCACCATCTGATGTCCGTTTCTCCCTTCAGGTGGAGAAAGTGGTTAAACCAATCCTCACGAGCGGGTAGGTCTGGTTTGATCTCTCTTTGAGCCAACCAATGGATGTTGTCGCCGGTTGCCTTGTAATATGCACTGACAGGTGATGACACCGTCAGGTGGTCTTGCAGCCAAATGTGGAGAAGGGGAGCGCACCCTTGAAACCTCCGAGTTCCGTTTTTGGACAAAGTCAGGGAATGGAACAGTTGAGCTAGGATCAGTGGCATGATTCGGTACCCTGCCCTGAGTTGATCCACAATTTCCATGAGGGCCAAATTAATGGTGTCTCCCCCAGTTGGAAAGAAGATTTGTGACAGAACCACAAGGGTGAAGGTGTCAAACCAAGCCCGGGGTCTTTCCTGCTTTTTGTTTCTCATTTTCTCAGCTAGGAATGTTTTAGAGACCCGAGTAAATGATTTGTCACCTCCTAAGGTCTGAAATTCTCCCCTTGAGAGGCCAAAGAAAACACAAGCTTCATTCTTGTAACTTTCTTTGAGACTTGGCCTAGCGGGTTCTCCTAAGTCACGAAATCGGAGGAACATGTCAAGTTCCTCAATTGTGGGAGTCAACTCGTTGACCCCGAATCAAAACACTGAAAGCTGGGGATCCCAGAAAAGCAGAGCTGCTTGGATCATATCCCAGTTAATCGGCACATTTAACAGGGACAAAGTCTGTCCCATGTGGTATTTGTGCTCCCATTCAATCTGCTCACTCCCTTGGAGCTGCCTTGTCCAAGAACGGATCCAGGGGGTATCCCAGGCACACTTCTCTATCCTAGGGAAACGGGTTTTCTCAGATGAGGATGAGGACGCCATACCAACTATCCGATCAAAATTCCGAGTCAAATTAAGGTTCCACACCAAGACTCTAAGTCAGTCCTAAGACATGCATAATTTTAAGCAAAAGAGATAACCACTAGCAGTTCTAACATGCTTCACCAAATGAAGAAAGAACAAAGCAATGCGGAATTTAACTCAGGCACACATGGTGTGTGGTCCTAGGGGTTGGCGTCAATGAAGGCACGACTCCTAGACATACTTGTGTAGAGGAGCACATTCAAGTCCCGATCAGTCTTTCTGTCTTTCATCTGTTCCTTCATCTGCTTTCGGCGTCAGATCACAGCAAAAATTACAACTTGCCATCGAGGGCGGAGGTTTACAAAAATATTTACAAAGCTGTAAAGAATTCGCCCTTAAGGCTGTTGGGAGCCAAAAGGACGGGTACAGATTGCTTTCAAAGTGGGTAGGCTAAAAATCTCTAGATCTAGGGTTTAGGGCCCATGTTCTGATCTGGCATGCTTTCATCTGTTTGTCTGATCTGGCCGGCTTTCGTCTACTCTAAAAGACCAATCTGGACTTAAAGTGCTCCCAGTGGACTCTAATGGGTCAGGACCCATAGCATACAGGACTCCATGCATGGATCTGGGGAGGTCCCCCTGATCAAAATTAGGCGAGCTTCCTAAATTAGGGCTAAGGTCGCCCGTGATCTAGGGTTTACTCTATTTGATGCAAAAAACAGGGGTTGCTGCTCCTAATGGACTCTGGATTTTATTCTGATTTTACTCCTCTTGTATTCATCATTCACATCCTACTCACCCTCTCATGCTCAACGCAAGGTTCATTCAGAAACGTTAGGTGGGGAAGGATACCCAGCCCGAGACATAAGCCTACAAGGGTCTGGACCAGTACTGGATCCTCGCGTGCCACGGCAAGAAACCAGTGGTGCTAACGGACTCTAGTAAACTGGGGGGATGGGTTTACCCTGCTTTCCCCGGCAAGCCACGGGAGCGTAGGTGCTAATACCATCCCAAAGATCAGTTCATAGTAAGAAGAAGGGTAGGCTGCTAGAGAGGTCTAAGTTTTGGTAAAGAAGTAGCAGTATTCGATTCGCTCATCTATCAAAGGTCTGATCATTCCCGCATCCTCCCTCGTGCGTGTCACCCCACGCAGTTCCATCACATCAATGCGGGAATTTAAATTCACACAAACATCCATCCACGGTGTGGTGGTGTGCCCGTGTGTGCAGTTGGGCTACGTGCTGTGCCTATACGGGCGAGTTTGGTTTGGATTTAGGTGATAAAGGAATCCCTACCGCCTCGTATAGTAAGGTGCAGAATTGGCACGTTTTACGATGTCCTGGGAGAATCCCCAGGTAAGTGGAGGGTCATAGGGGACCACTTAAATTCCACTTGCCTTAGGCAATTATCGCGTCCTTGTGGCAGGACTCCCCAGAACACGTAGCTACGTGTATTCCGTGCCTTGCTAAGCGAGGTAGCAAGTTTTCCTAAATATCCACTAATTCCCCCTTAAGCTGACTCGGTCTAAGCAGGGTCCTACTGGACTGAGTGTTCCCCAGTGGAGTCTCCAGGCTGTGCGCGCGTGGGAAACGCGGCACGGGGTAATTCGGAGTCGCCACCGCCTGATGGGGTGCAGGCGGACACCTGGGTGCCTAGTCTTGTTTATTAGGGCTTTTGGTCTGCGGCTTGAGATTCTAAGTCGGGGTCTCGGTTGTGGTCTGGGGAAGTCCGTAGACACCCCAGTCCGCCTGGTCGGATGACGGGTCCCGTGGGTTCCCTGATTTGAGTCAGCTTTCTTGGTCTCTCACCCGATTCCTAATCTGATATGCCAATTGGTTAAGTCTTGTCAGGACCGCCTGAGTGATGTTGGTCCCTTTAATTGATTTTATCTTTGCTTAATTTACGCGATCTGAGTCTGATGGGGTGGGCCTCGTTGGAAGGCCCCACGGTGCCCTTGGTGGGCTTGGGTAAGTCCATGTGCCCATGTGGGCCTCTGTCTAAGCCTAGGAGGCCCTGTGGGCTTTGGTTAAGTATGTTGGTTTTACATTGGGGGTTGAAGTTTGATTATTTAAGTCCTTTTCATGCAAAAGGTGGGCCGGATTGGTTTGTGGGCCCCTTAGGCGGGCCCACATGGTGGCCAAGTAGTTTTATGTTATCTTATTTAGTTTTGCCAAAGTGGGCTGGTCACTGGGCTTGGGGCCCGTGATCCAGACTTTGGGCATGAAGGCCTAGTTCCTTGGAGTTTAGGGCTTGCACCCTAACTCGGTTCGGTTAGCGGGCTTTTGGCGGGCCCGACAGGCCCTAGCCCATGGCCTTGGCCAGACCATGCAGTTCATGCACTCATTTCACATTACAAGGCGCGGATGGGCCGCATTGGGTTTGGCCCGCCCGGTTCACATGATTCATTTAGCTTTGGTTATTTAATAGCATGCTTTCAGGTTCATTGGGCTTGGTGGGCCCCGTTGGAAGGCCCACTAGTGAGCCAAGTTGGGCCGGCTGGTCCGAGTCCACAGTTGGGTTTCCAGGTGAACCGGAACCCTATCGGTTCAATCGGTTTGCCTCAAAACATACCAAAATTCGACAGAACATCAACATATACAAAAAATAATGCTTATGTGTGTATCCGGCAACTCAGGCCGGATACACATGGTCTGCAGGTGATCCGGCCTGAGTGGCCGGATATGCACAGATCCTAGGTTATCCGGCCTTGGTGGCCGGATATGCTAAGGCCTCAGGTGATCCGGCCTGAGTTGCCAGATCACCCTGGAATGGCCTTTTTTGGGCTTTTTGCCATTCGGGGTGTTTCCAGGGGGTTCCTATGGGGGTTTTAAGATGTCGTGGGCCTCTGGGTGGACCCACGTAGGTTCAGGTTAGGGGGTATGGGGGGCATGCATGAACCATAGTGATCATTCAATCAGAGAAGACACAGCAAGTATCACCTAGCATGTTATCCTAAAAAAAAAAGTGCATGCTTAGACATAGGCTTAAAGGGGGGTGGCTGTCAAGACCCTAGAGTCGTACTTGTGTGGAGAGAATAAGATCAACAAACATGTGGGCATGCTGGAAGGAAATAAGACAACCCCAGGACTTAGCATGCATTCCCTACACGTCACACCCACCTCTAACCCACAGAACTCATGCTTGATCCTTACAAAAATCAAAGAAGGGAAAGAGGAGGGGGATTCATGGGTACATAGGAAGCTAATATGAGGGAACAGACTCCCTTTTCAAATATGCTTGGTAGCAAGCTAACCCAACTACTTATGAGCCATACAAATGCATAAAAACCGAACTCTCATGCCCCCCAGGAGAGCCTACGTGGGCCTCTTGCAGGTGGAGGCTTTCATGTTATGAGAAAGACACTAAATACATGCATAAAACCATACCATGCAGAAGCAGAAGACAAGAAGGAGAAAAATACCACCGAAAAATCTAAATTTAATATATGAGGAACACAAGATGGTGAGGAGCCTTACCTTGGGTTTTAAAACCTCTTTGGGGCGTGTCGGCACTTCCTTTTGGCTTGGATATCTGCTGGCACTCCTCCTCTTGTCCACAACAGCAGCGGTTCTTCCTTGTTTGGACAAGTAAGTGGAAAGGGAGAAGAAGGCAAAGGCTTTGGGTGGCTTTTGGGATGAAATGATGAGGTTATGAAGGGCAAGGGAGGCAAGGTTCTCGTGGGAAAAAGTGGAAGGGGGAAGCTTAAAGCAGCCAAGGAACAGCCAACCCCGGATATGAGCTGCTGTTGGCTATTTATAGGCAACTTAATGTATCCGGCAACTCAGGCCAGATACACTAAGGCCTCTTCGTATCCGGACTTCAAGTCCGGATACACTGGCTTCCCTTTGTATCCGGCAACTCAGGCCGGATACATGACTTAATCATTTCAAAATTTAATGCCGCCGCGAATCTGTCGGCCAAGTGGCCCGAATCTCGGGCGAATATCTTCATGTATCCGGCCTTCAAGTCCGGATATGAAGGAGAGGTAGTATATCTGGCATATATGACCGGTTGCAAATAGAAAAATTACTGATTTGCCCTTCGACTTGACCGATTTGACTGATTCGACCGATTTGACACTTTTGGATATCTACGGATCGCCCGTACGAATTTTTTATATTTAAGATTTAGTCCCTGAGATATTTTGCTGCGTTGGTCACCACGTGCGCAGTTTTTGCGCCACATGTGCAGTTTCCGGCTTTGCTGCTCGGAAACTTCGACAGATCATATCTCCTTCATCCGAACTCCGATTTGAGCAAACTCAATTGTGTTAAACTCGTATCGGAGCCCTCTATTTAATGACATAGGGCTAAACACTTGGCACGGTGTTCGAGGAAAAGTCAACTTTTGGCCTTCCATTAAGTTTGACCGGCCGCAGAACCTTCATCCGGACTCCGATTCCTGCAAACCCAGTTGCGTTGGACTCATGTCGGGATTCTCTATCCATTGAGATAAAGCAAGGTGGCCAAATTTCACCTGATTAAAAGGTCAACTTTTTACCTCTCAGGGTTTGACTTTTTAGCCGGGTTTTACATTTTTGGCTTTTCTGGGAGCGCAAAAATGAGGTGCTTACAGTGGGCTTGGTCAAGCCTGTATGCCCCTTGGTGGGCCTCCATCTAAGCCTGGGAGGCCCTTTGGGCCTTGGTGAGTTCAATTGGTTTAACTTTTAGGGTTCAGGTTGAATTTAAAGTGTTTTGTATGCAAGGGTGGGCCGGAATTTGTTTATGGGCCCATTAGGTGGGCCCACAGTGGTTGCCAATGATTTATTCGAGTTTTTCTTATTTAAATTCTCCAAAGGGGGCTAGACCGTGGGCTTGGGGTCCGTTAGCCTAGGCTTGGACTGGGTGGTCCATGGTTCGGTGGGTCAGGTTATTGTACCCTACCTAGTTAGGTTCACAGGCTTAGTGGGCCCGATAGGCCCGCACCCAAGGTCACGGTCAAACCATGTTTACACTAGCCATCATGCCTCATTTTTACTGGGCTTTGGTGGGCCTCAAAGGTTTTGGCCCAATTAGTTCATTTTAATTATCTTGTTTTAATGTACAAAGGTGATCTTAGACTAGGTGGGCCCCGTTGGAAGGCCCACAAAGGAATCAAGTTGGGCTTGAAGGCCCGTGTACCATTTTGGGTTTCCGGTTGGCCCAGAAACTGCTGGTTCAACTGGTTCAGTTCACCTGGCATGGCAAATGACAACATGCAAGAAAATTGATTTTTTGGAAAACACTTAAAGTAACAGATATTTCATTTTGGTTAAGCATGAATACTAGCATAACCGAAATTCGATTTCGGTCAAACCACAGTTATGGTTTAACTGAAATTTGATTTTAGTTAATCCACCAGAAACCCTTGACTGACTTGAGATCTCGGGTAAGCAACAGAAATGCCTTTTTTCACTTTTTCCACAGGGGACTGGTTCCTAGGGTTTATGAGCATGCATGGTGTCTCTGTGGGCCCACAGAAATTTGATTTTAGTTAATCCACCAGAAACCCTTGACTGACTTGAGATCTCGGGTAAGCAACAGAAATGCCTTTTTTCACTTTTTCCACAGGGGACTGGTTCCTAGGGTTTATGAGCATGCATGGTGTCTCTGTGGGCCCCTGTGTGGGCCCACAGTGGTTCGAATAGAGCTGTTAGGCTTACTTTTTAGGGTCTTCAAGGATCAAAACAGCAAGGGGATCAAAGGGGCTTATCCCTTCCTTTCCCATCAACATGAAGACCAACCAGGGATCTAAATATCCCTGGTTTGGTTTCTTTTGCTCCAAAACAAATCATCATGCTTTCCTATGGACAAAAATCAAGTAAAAGACTAACCTAGGCATGCTTCAAGTGAATGGAAGGACATGCAAGGGGGTTGACTTCTCATGGTTGCAAAACAGGGACTAAAAGCATGGTAAAAACCTCAATGAGCACACATGCATAAAAACCGTGGGAAAAGCATGCAATCCTACAAATCTAAAATCATGGTGTACATGCTCTAAATCCTAAAGATTGGCAATAAAACTCTATATATGCACACAGTAGCAAATAGGCATATATCTCACGTATTTTAGCATATCCATATTACTTCCTTAAACCTAGAAAGAAGTTAGCATCTAGGGAAGGGAAAAGGAGGGGGGCTTATGCCAGGGTTACATTGAGATTCAAATGAGAGGAACATGCTCCTCATGTTGACATGGAACCAACACCCATAATGACCTTAAAACAGTGGCCGAACGAGGGTGGTATGACCACTTTGAACCAACCAAAATGCTCTCTAGACCCTTTTCCTACTACCGGGCTTACCTTCTTGCCGCATGGGAGCAACCTTTCAACATGATGAGCAGGAAGACATGACAAACATGATAATCTAACCCACATGGTGACTAGAACATGAGGTTACAACATGCTGAAAAATCAAAGTACTCCAAAGGAGCTGAAATTCATATATGTTGGATAAATTTTAGTGGGAAGTCATACCTTACCGTTGAGACATTGTTTGTAGGTGTGCTTGAGTTTCCTTGAGGCACCGAGCTCCTGGACAGTGCCTCCTCTCCTTCAAACGACCTCTAGGGGGCTCCTCCAAGCAATGGGAATGAGGGGAAAATGGTGGAGAAGTGGTTTGGGAGTGATTGGACTAGGGTTTAGGGGTGTTGTAAGGGTAGAGATGGTAGAGAGGAGGGGGACGAGCAGGGTAGGGGAGGGCAGAAATTAGGCAATCAGCCAACCCCTGGCCAAATGGCTGGGATCCCTATTTATAGCTAGAAAAAGAATAACCGAAATTAATTTTCGGTTACACAGATTTCCCAATATAACCGAAAGTTAATTTCGGTTACTTTCGCACTCGATTGGCAGTTAATTTCTGTCAGGTACGGATTCAGACAATCTGTCGGGCCGATATTCGATTTCACTTTATGAACCAAAAATATATTTCGGTTATACACAGTTTGTGTATGATCGAAATTTATTTTCGGTCATTCTGCCAATATTTTTGATATTTGCAGATTGCTCCCTGGATTTGACCGATTTGACACTGCGATATTCGCAAATAGCCCCCTGCACAATTTTGGTTTAATCCCTGAGATATTTGGCAGATTTTGGATATTTAGGGATTGCCCCTCATGATATTTTCCTGCATTTCTTGCCATGTGTGCAGTTTCCGACATTGCTGCCCGGGAACTTCAACTGATCATATCTTCCTCATCCGGGCTCCGATTTGAGCAAACTTGGTTGCGTTAAAACCGTATCGGAGCCCTCTATCCAATGACAAACCTTCATTCAGACTCCAATTCTAGCAAACGCAGTTGCGTTGGAACCGTGTCGGGATTCTCTATCTATTGAGATAAAGCAAGGTGGCCAATTTTCCCTTAATCAAAAAGTCAATTTTCGACCCCTTAGGGTTTGACTTTTTAGCTGGGTTCTGAGTTTCCCGCTATTCTGGGAGTGCAAAAATGAGGTGCTTACAGCTGCCCCTCTTTGTCGGAGTCACCTTGCGGATGAACGGCAAAGGGAAAGAAAGAACCTCGTTTTTGCGCCTAGCATTTCTGTCGACATGGTTGACGAGCTTAGTCCTTTGAAGTTTTTATTTACAAGGGAAGTGTCCAAACGAGGTGGAGTCACTTCCTGGCTTCAGAGTTTCCTTACCCTTTGCTTTACGAGTTTTTGTAGGGCAACTCTTCAGCGTTTTAAATTTGAAAGAGATTAGATTGGACTTGAGCTTGCCAACTTGTTTCGGCGTTGATGCCAGACACTTGACAATATTCTTTTCTTCTTGTTTGTTCCATTAAAGTTTTAAGGTGACTTCAGACTCCTGGTCCATTTTGTGTCTTTTACTTGAGGCTTGTTTGCATTTCATTTTCAAATTTTTTTTTATAAATATTTGATGGCCAAGGGTTGGTTTAGGATGTGGGACGAATGGAGAAAGGAGGAGGGAAGAGCGGAGGAGGAGCTGCTGTTGGTGAGGAGGTGCTTCCAGCGCTGTCCGGTGCCTCAAAGGGGCTCACACACCTGCTCTATTCTATTTACAAAAGTGTGAAATCAAAAATTACAAAAGGGCCATCTTGCCCGATGAGATCTTCATCTTTGCTTGTTCTCCTTCTTGTCTCGCTGCTTCTTTCTTCTGTAACGTGCCTTCTGATTGGCTTTTCTTTCCTGGATGAGGTAGAGGCCTCCTAGCTTGGAGTGACTATTGCTGGGGACTAGGCCAGAATCCCTACCTCACTGTTTTTTCCTCAGTCAGGCCTTGTTTTCCGACATGTGTGCGAGTTCCCTTGTAAAGGGTACTCTGCTAGGGATAAGTGGGAATTCCTCACACTGTCATTCTTTCTTTGTAAGGCCTTTTCCTTCGGCTTGGGTGCGAATTCTTCATGTTCGTTCGGGGTCTTGTTGGGCGCAAGAGACTCCACTAGGGGTTGGTGTGAGCTTGCTTTGTCTCCTTTCTGCTCTCTTCCGCGAAGCCGGCGTCTTCAGACTGGGCGAGGCTTGGGAAGTCTACATAATCACGTATCACTCTCTTATTGTTCGAGAGGACTCCATTGGGGATTAGCAGGTACCGTCCTCCGTTTATTGAAGGAACTCCACTGGGGATTTGGGGGAGGACATCCGTCATCCCATTTTTGCTGTACCTGTGAAGGCGGGAAAGGAAAAAAATGTTAGTCTTGGACTAGCTGGGGAATGCAAAACATTCTTCTTATTCTCCTCTTGCATTGAACCTTTTGCCCATTGCAGCAAGGAGCGGCCTCTGCCAAGGTTAAGAGATTATCAACTCAGGTTAGTAGCCCAATGTGGAGCTCAAAACACTTAAGCAGAACAATTATAGAGAAGACAAGTGTGTCAGTGTGTGCTTGTGTCTGCAATATCATAGAAATTTCCAAAGTCAGACGAGACTTGGAGTGCTTGGTATTTTTAGTAGCATTGTCATCACAGGCCACTGTGAAGTCTTTAACTCAGGCGCCACCTGCCAGTCTGGGCCCCTCGAATCTGTGCATTCTTTCTCATTTTACGGTCTGCCACTGCCACTGTTCTTTCTGTACCATGCTCTGCTCAATCCAGACGTGACCAGTTCTCTCTCTCTCTCTCTCTCTCTCTCTCCCTCTCTCTCTCTTTTTGGTGACTAACCACACAACGCCCTTTTTTCGGGTTTTTTGCCATGTCTAGCCTCTATGGGAAATTCCGATTTCCGTCATTGCGAATGAATGCAGACTTAACTGTTCGTCCTAATCATTCCTTTTGGGATCCGAGAGGTCTTAGAGATAGGACAAAACGTAGGCTTGGTCTTGGTTATGAAAGAAAGGATAAGTGGGTCAAAAAAGCTTATTTATTTGGGTTTGCAAAGTGTGCTATTTTTGTTATTGTTAGTGGGACTTGCATCCTGGCTTATTTGTATCTCCATATTTTTGGTGAGGTGAACATTTTCCCATTTTCTTTTTTTTTTCTTTTTCCTTGCATTTTCTTCTCTTTTGAGGTTTTTTTGGGCAAGGATGCCCTGTTTCTTTTTGCTTTTCCAGGAATGCCCTTTTTTGGTGTGTATAACACTTGCAATGGGTTGAAAGAATTTTAAGGCTCAGAATTGTCTAACTATGGAAGGATTTAAGGTATTTGGATAGATTTACAGTCTAAAGGGGAGTCAAAGATGGCCTCTCTTCATGTCCCAATCAGAATGATCTTAGGCGTAGTACAGTTTGACTGCGTCTGCGTTTATCGGCTCAGGAAAAATTGCCCCGTCCATTTATTTTAGGATAAGTGCTCCTCGGGACAGAACTTTGTGGACTACGACTAACCCTTAGTAGTTCGGCTTGAATTTCCCTCTGTTGTCCTCTTGATGAGGAAAGATTCTTTTCAACACTAGGTCTCCCACCTTGAAATGTTGTGGCTTCACTTTCTTGTTGTAGGCTCGCTCCACCCTCTGTTGATAGAGTTGGCCATGACACAAAGCCTTGATCCTCTTTTCATCCAACAATTGCAACTGGTCAAATCTGTATTCTTGCCATTCGACCTTGCTAATCTCAGCTTCCTTCAGTATTCTGAGCGACAGAATCTCTACTTCCATGGGGAGGACTGCTTCCATTCCGTATACCAAGGAGAATGGAGTTGCCCCGGTCGATGTTCTAATCGACGTTCGGTAGGCATGTAGTGCATACGACAGCTTCTCATGCCAGTCTTTGTAGGTGACCACCATTTTCTCGAGTATATTCTTCAGATTCTTGTTGGCAGCCTCTACTGCCCCATTCATCTTGGGCCGGTACATCATGGAGTTTAGATGTCTGATCTTTAGATCTTCACACATCTTTTCCACGTCCTTATTATTCAGATTCTTTGCATTGTCAGTGATGATTGCTTCTGGCACTTCGTAGCAACAGACTATATTGGTCCTGATGAACTTGAGTACATGAGATTTCCTCACATCCACAAAGGACATGGCTTCTACCCACTTGGTAAAGTAATCGATTGCGACCAAAATTAATCGGTGCCCATTCAAAGCCTTCGGGTGGACCTGGCCTATCATGTTGATTCCCCAAATGGCAAATGGCCAAGGAGACGTCATGGAATACAACGTATTCGGTGGCGCATGGATGTTGTCTGCATAAATCTGGCACAACTGGCACTTCCTGATGTGACCGTAGTAGTCTGCTTCCATGGTCATCTAGTAATAACCCATCCTCAGAATTTTCCTTGCTAGCATATGCCCATTCATGTGTACGCCGCACAACCCTCCATGGACTTCCTCGATTAACTTTTGTGCCTCATCTTCTCTGACACATAGCAGTAGGGAGTCATTGTATGACTTCTTGTACAGTCTGCCCCCACTGTAGAAGTACTATCCTGCCAACCTTTGTATAGTTCGCTTTTCTGCAGCCGAGGTGCCTTCTGGCAGAATTCTGTTCCTTGTGTATTTCTCAATGTCTGCGTACCAAGGCTCTTCTTCGGGTGTGCTTTTCTCGACACTGAAGCAGTAAACAGGATAATGCCGAATTTCTATCTCCAGTGGTTGCACCCAAGTATCATCCGTGATGGTGGCCATTGATGCCAGCGTAGCTAGAGCATCCGCAAACCGGTTCCCGTCTTATGGCATGTAGTCAAATGTCATGCTCTCAAATTGTTCTCCTAATTCCTTGACCAGTTTCTTGGTATGGTACTAACTTCACATCTCTGGTCTTCCAGTCTCCCATCAGTTGGTAGATGATAAGACTTGAATCACCGAACACCTTTAGTTCTTGTATGCACATTTCAGTTGCCGCTTGCAAGCCTAACACACATGCTTCATACTTGGCCATGTTGCTAATGCAATCAAACAGGAGTTTTGCTGCTATCGAGTGATGAACACCATCTGGGGAGATTAGCACTACTCCGATTCCTTTTCCATTCACATTGACTGCCCCGTTAAAGAACATTTGCCACTTGGTTTCTTCTACCTCCTCTGTGGACTCGGTACACATCTTCATCCGGGAAGTGAGTTAGGAGTGGTTGGTAGTCTGGTAGGGGATGCTCTGCCAGGTGATCTGCTACAGCTTACCCCTTTATTGCCCTTCTAGTGGAGTAGACAATGTCGTATTCAGATAAAAGGACTTGCCACCTGGCAACCCGGCCAGTGGGGAGCGGCTTCTCAAAGATGTATTTCAAAGGATCCATATTGGAGATCAGAAAGACCGTGTGGCTGAGCAAATAATGTCGGAGCTTCTGAGCTGCCCAGACCAGGGCACAACACGTCTTTTCAAGCACTGTGTATCTAACTTCGAAGTTGGTAAATTTCTTGCTCAAGTAGTACATTGCTTGCTCTTTCCGTCCTTTCTCATCATGTTGCCCCAAAACACACCCCACAGCTGTCTCAGAGATTGTCAGATACATAATCAGGGGTCGTCCTGGGACTGGCGGGACCAATGTCGACGGACTCATCAGATAAGCCTTGATCTTATCGAACGCCACTTGGCAGTCTTCATTCCAAACCACAGAGTTGTCTTTCTTCAACAGCTTGAATATGGGCTCACACACAGGAGTCATCTGCACAATAAATCGACTCATGTATTGCAGCCTGCCCAGGAACCCTCTTACTTCTTTCTTTGTTGACGGAGGAGGCATCTCCAGAATTGCCTTGGCTTTGACAAGGTCTACCTCAATGCCTCGCTTGCCCACTATGAATATGAGCAACTTTCCTGAAGTAACTACAAACACGCACTTGTGTGGGTTGAGCCGGAGCTTGTGCTCTCTGAGTATGTCAAACATCTTTCCAAGGTTCACCAAGTGGTCTTTTTCTTCCTTGGACTTTGCTATCATGTCGTCCACATATACTTCCATTTCCTTGTGCATCATGTCATGGAATATTGAGGTCATTGCACGCTGATATGTAGCACCCGCATTTTTCAATCCGAACGGCATCACGCGGTAGCAGTAAGTGCCCCAGTGCATGATAAAGGATGTTTTCTCCATATCCTCAAGTGCCATCCTTATCTGGTTGTAACTAGAGAAGCCATCCATAAAAGAGAACATCGAATGCGTTGCTGTGTTGTCAACCAGTACATCAATGTGCGGCAATGGGAAGTCGTCCTTCGGACTTGCTCTATTCAGATCTCTGTAGTCAACACACATCCTGACTTTCCCGTCTTTCTTGGGAACTGGCATGATGTTGGCTAACCACTTCGGATAGTGAGTTACTTGTAAGAATCTAGCGTCCAACTGCTTGGTGACCTCTTCCTTGATCTTCAGGGCCTATTCCGGCTTTGTGCGCCTGAGCTTCTGTTTCATAGGTACGGCCTCAGACTTTGTCGGTAATCGATGCACAACCAAGTCTATGTCTAACCCGGGCATATCATCGTATGACCATGCAAACACGTCAGAATAAGATTTAAGAAAATCAAACATCTGTTTTCTCAATAATGGTGACAGCTTTTTACCAATTTGGAGGATCCTTGATTGTGCGATTTCACCTATGTCAATTGGCTCTGTTTCCTCAATGTTAGCCTGGGGACCCTTTTCATGCCTTTCCAATGCAAGTTGGATTTCAAGCGGGGTCTCCCATGATTCATCGTCGTCCTCAGGCTCGAAAGACTCACAAGGGACGATGTCTGAATCTTCTTGCTGCGATGGGCAAGTGCCCCAATCTGATTCGTCGAGTTCTTGCTCGTTTTCAGGATTGGACACTGGCTCATGCACTTCATTTATTATTGCCATTTGCACTGGCTTTTCAATTTCTTTTTGTTCTTTTTGTTCTATTATGGCAATCTTATTACCTATCTCGTGCCCCAGATCTTCCAGGTGTGCGTCGGGATTAACACTAAGATTGCAATGCTCAAGTTGCTTATTTTTATTGTTTCCATTTTCAAATAGATCCGAGTAGTAGGAAGCGTTCAGATATTCATTAAAAGTTTCAGCAATAGCTACAACAGAAATTTCAGCGGTAACAGAAACCCCCTTTGGAATCGTAGCTTTGCTAATAGCAAAAGGCGTGGTGCTCCAATTTTTCGGTGGTGCCTTGTCTTCCTGGTTGATGATGACAACCGCCTCCAGTTCTCCAGCTAGTACCATGTTGGCGCTATCGTCAAATGAGATGCAGATGGGATTATGTGTTGTGCCTGCTGCCGGCTTGTTCTGACTTTTCTCTGATCGGGGAGCGCTGTCTGACGATACCCTTACCCATGATCCGCCGAGGGGAATTGCCATCGGTATCTCATCCTCAGGTGGCATATAGGCGATTGTGACTTCATTGGCAAGGTCGACCCTGGGCGGTGCAACAGCTATGGGTATTTCGGTTGGTATCCCAGGCGCCGTGGAGGATTAAGCTGGTGTTGCCCATTTGCCATAAGCTGCATGGTGCACTTCTTCGGGTACTGGCCCTAGCACCTGAGGCATGCTTCGGAACATCCGGTTCAGTCAATCACGAGTTCCGGGGTGCGGGATATAGGGAGGTGGAGGAGGAGACCATGGCCGATGGCTCGGCGCTCCTGAGCTGTCCCGCCTTTCCATCATGCAGACATGCATGATTGGATCTTTTCCTTGGGATTCTTCAATGGGAGCGGATGGCGGTGCTTCTACGACTGCCATAGGAAGGGCTGGTATCCCTTTAGAGATAACCGGTTCATGTGGCGGGGCGAAGGCCACGATGACATCGCCAACTGATTCCAAGGCGACCAATGCTGGTAAGTCATCTGGCGATCCCTCAGGAGCCAATGGGTCTACCTGCACGGTATTTCCAGTTATTTCCATAGATGTTGGCTCCTCCCAGAGTATCTAAGCCAGGTTTTGCAGGTAGTCTTCTTCTGTGGCAGGGGTGTCCTGAAACTCATCTCCCCACCCTTGGGGGACTATGTTTTCAATGGCCTGGGCCGCTTGACGCTCCATGTTAGTGAAGCGGTGGTACAAGTTCCCGTGCATGCAAATGGGCCAGTGAGGGTCTCTTTCTTCAGTCCTAGCTCTTTTCCTTTGGGTACGGTTCCCAAGGAGTCGGGAGTAGTCTTCTGGCTGTGGCTTGAATCCAAGTCCAAACCCGGTGGTCTGCTCATAAGGTCGGACGACCACCTTGATGCCCTGCTTGTATTTGCCCAGTCCTTCACTAGCTCGAAGACCCAAATCTGCGCAGTCAGCCGCACTGAACATGTCTATAAGCACCTTATTTTTGCACCCCTAGAAGTTCTGAAAATGAAAACCCTGGTAGAAAGTCAAAGCCCAAGGGGACAAAAAGTTGACTTTTGATCAGGTGGTCGTTGGCCACCTTGCTTTATCTCAGTAGATAGAGAATCCCGACACGGTTCCAACGCAGCTGAGTTTGCTGGAATCGGAGTCTGGATGAAGGTTCTGCGGGCGGTCAAACTTGAAGGGGAGCCGAAAGTTGACTTTCTGCTAAACCCAGAATTTGCTACTAAACTCTATCTCAGTGGATAGAGGATGTCAACCCGGTTCCAACGCAACTGAGTTTGCCAGAATCGAAGCTCAAATGAGAGAGTTATGGGCAATCCTTGGTCAAAAATAAACTGTCCATGTGGCAAACTGCGCCACGTGGACATCCCCTTGCTTAACCCTTAAGTAAACAAAAATATTAACAAAAAGAGTCTTTCTTAACCCCTAAGTAAAAAATATTAACAAAAGAGTCTTTCTTAGCCATTAAGCAAAAGTAATAAGTCACAAGTAAGAAATAACAATAAAAAAGTCACTTTTGATAACATATTTAAAAATTGGTCTTTCTTAACCCTTAAGCAACCTCTCCTATAAAATGGGTGGGGGGGGGGGGGGGGGGGGGATGCATTAGGGGGTTGAGCATATTTTTGTCTCACCATCTTCTTCTCCAAGAGCTCCCACCTCTCTCCCAAGCTCTCTTCATCTCTTCCCAAGCACCCCAAACTGTCTTTCCCTCTCTTCTTCTTCATTCTTCACCCAACCAACCAAAGGAGAGTTGCTGGTGGTGTTTTGAAGGTGCTGCTCCAGCAGCCGTCCAAGCCTCAAGGAAGTGCAAGCATACCACTCAAAGGTCTTTTTGACCCTAAGGTAATGTTCTTTACCACATCTTGTTCAATATAAGTGAAAATGAGTTTGTTTGGAGCCCTTTTGGGGTTGACCGATGTTTAAGGACTGTTCGGGAGTATAGCCTCATCTTTTGGCTCTCTTTCTTCTTCATTCATACTCTCACAAGATAGTCTAGCTCCCATGGTAAGGGGGGTCCATGCGCATGATTTTAAGAAAGGGTGAAAGGGTGTTTTTTCGCATACCTTTAAGAGGCTTTTAGATGCTATTTTGTCATGTTTTTATTTCATCCAAGTGGAGAGCATGATCCTCTCATTTCAGCTCTTTTGTACCCCTTAAACTATCCCTCTAGCCCCTTCTCTTGACTTGTTTTACATTTTAGCTCCATACTTGTTTGATATGGCATGATAGATATGTGCTTAGATTTAGGTTTCTCTTATTTAAGTTTGGAAATAAGTCCCCTTTGTATTTGATATTGTTTTAAGATTCTTAATGTGTCTTTAGGTTCCTTTAGATGTTTAGAGCATGATAAAGATCTAGACATGCATGACAAGCATGCTTTGATCACTTATTTACCTTTCATGGTATTTGAAGTGAAGTATGAACATGTCCAAATATTAGTTGCTATTTTGTCTACATGAAGTTAACCCCATCTTTATTTACATATCTCATGTGTATATGTGTATTCTTACCCATTAGAAGCATGCTAATTCTAGCTTATCTATTTTGCTACATGATCTTTGTCTAGGTGAGCACACACTTTTCATTTTTATGCATGTGAAATATGGAGATGCTTGTGTTCTTTTTGTGGTTTGAAGCATGTGGTCCTATGTTCATTTGATTGGCTTTTATTCATGCTAATGAGTTGCTAATTTTCTAAAATAAAGAAGACCAAAATAGGGACACATAGGTCCCTGTTTCTTTATCAGATATGGTTCAAAGGAAAGAGAAGGCAAGCCTTTAGCCTTCTCCCATTCTCTTGGCTTCAAAACCTCAAGAAGGAGGCCATATGTCTCTATGTGAACCACCGTGGGCCCATACAGGGGCCCACACAGCCTCTGAAACACCCTAAGAGGCCCAGGAATCCAAGCCCAATGCAAAGATCTGAAAAAACCAAGTTTTTGGTTGATCCGACAACTCAGGTCAGATCAACAGAGCTGTATTCGTAGCCGGAAAAAGATGCGGGATACACTGAGGCCTGTATGTAACCGGCATCTTAGGCCGGCTGCACTTCCAGATTGCTTTTTCTTGCCATTTTCTAATCTTGTGCTGTTTTTTTTGGTTTGTTTGATCAATCCGGGTGAACCAGTAGGGTTTCTGGGTCACCCGGAAACCCATGGTGGGCCTTGGACCGACCCGGTCCAAATTGATTTCCAGTGGGCCTTCCAATGGGGCCCACCAAGCCCGACAAACCCATTTTTGCTAAATTAAGACTATCAAATTCATTGAGTGGGTCAGACCATTGGAGGCCCACCCAAGCCTAGTTTCAGTAGCATGTTGCTTAGATTTAGGCATGGTTTGGCCGAGACCACGGGTAGGGCCGATCGGGCCCGCTAAAGCCCATTAAATCGAACCAATTTTAGGGTTTCCAAACCCTAACTCAAGAAGCCTTGGGCTTTCAAGCCCAAGCCTAGGTAAAGGGCCCCAAGCCCGATGCCTAGCCCGCTTTGGTATAATTAATCAAGATAACACAAAATCAGTTGGCAACCAGCTGTGTGGCCCACTCAAGGGCCCACAAACCAACCTGGCCCACTTGTGCATAGAAATCACTTAAACCTTTCAATTTGAACCATTAAATAAAATCAATTCATTTGAACCAAGCCCAAAGGGCCTCTCAGGCTAGACTGAGGCCCACAAGGGGACACGTGGGCTCAACCAAGCCCACCAAGGAATCCACGAGCCTTCCAATGGGGCCTGCCCAATCAGACTCAGATCATTTTAACCAAAGAAGATAAAATCAAGTAAAGGGATCCACACCACTTTGGCAGTCCTGCCAGACTTAACCAAATTGAATGCTGGAATAGGAATCGGGTGAGTGAGAGACCAAAGTTGACTCAAACCAGGGAAACCTATGGGACCCGTCACTTGACGGGGTGGACTAGGGTGTTTACGGACTTCCCCAGACTGCAACCGAGAACCTACTTAGAATCTCAAGATGTAGACCAAGCCTTAATAGATAAACTTAGGCACCCAGGTATCTGTCTGCACCCCATTAGGCAGTGGCAACTCCAAACAAATCCTGAGGCACGCATCATTTTGCATGCGCCTCGTCGTGCGACCTAAATCAGGTGCGCACAATGTCCTTTCTTCTTTTCTTCAGGAGTCGTCCCCTCTCAAACTCAGGGATATGGTTTACCTGTACCATCTCCACAGCTTGGAAATTGAGGGTGGTGGGTAATTCATAGTCCACATAGGGTACTCCGACCCTTTTGAATTCCCGGTGATCCTCGGCATGCACCGTTATAAGCTCATTACCCGATATAAACCGGACCATTCTATGCAATATTGTGAAAGATACGGCTCCTGCCTGATGCAGCCAAGGCCTCCCAATCAGCAGGTTGAACGAGCTGTTGATATCCATGAGCTCAAAATCCATGGTGAAGGGCCTATCCGCAATCATGACCTCCAAGGTAACTTCCCCTAGCAATTCTCTCCTAGCATTGTCGAATCCTCGGACATTGTGCCTACTTAGCTTGATCAGGGTGGGGCTCAACTCTAAATTGTGAAATGTCCTCATCGGGCATATGTTCAGGGCTGACCCGTTGTCGATCATTGCACGCTTTACGATAAGATCCGCACAATTCACCATTATGTAAAGCAGTTCGGTGTGGTTGCCCCCCTCAAGCGGTAGATCGGCTGTGGAGAAAGAGATAGCTAGGGGTGCCGTGATTACTGACACCACTGCCCTTAGCTGCTCAAGCTCAATGCTTTCTGGTACGTGTGCGTCACCCAAAAACCTCATCAGCATTGCCCTGTGCTTTTCCGAATCAATCAGGAGTCACATTATGGAGATTTGGGCAGGTACTTTGTTCAACTGTGTAACGCCCCGAACTCGGGTCAGTGCAAACCGGCACTTGACCGGAACCCGGTTTGCTACTGTAACAACCCGAATTCAGTTCAACAACCAAATCCGAGGTGTTACTGGCCCATATCAAATACATCATCAATAATATACCAGACAATAGAATTAAATAATCCATTCAACTTTATTATACTATCAGAGTGCGGAAACAAGTATATGCGGAAGTGTAGTCTAAAATCTCAAATAAACATTAAAGTTAATCATCAATCATTAATATCAAAGTCTGGTAAAATAAAATGGTTACTATCTCTTTCATCTCTCTAGTACATCAAATCCAAATGAATAATAGTCTATCAAATATGACTAAGTCTAAACAATCCTCCACCTCAAACAATATCCGGATAAAAGTAATCCTCTAGTAAATATTCAGCTACCTCTCCCTGGAAATCACTATGATCCCCCTCTCGCGTATTAGCTAAAAAATGAAATAAAAGTAGGGTGAGATACGAATATCCCAATAGGTAACACATGCATGATTAAACAGTTAATATAAGTAAAGTAATAGTTCATGCACGATTAAGCAATATCGACTAATCAGGCTCGTTTAATCATTCGTATCATTCATGAATACAAAACAGTATGATAAACAGTTCTAGAGATGAATTTCAGCAAGTTCATTTATAAGAATCCAATATCAAAATCATTAACATAATTCATGCTTTGCTAGGATGCACTAAACAGTCACATCCGGCCAATATCTCAATCACATGCCTCCAGCATGTATACAACAATAATAACAAGTATTTGTGATTTCAGTGTCATTGTAGGACTCACAAAGATAGATAAACCTTTTGAGTAGATTCTCGACCAATTGCTATACCACCGTGCGGCTTAGGAGCAATGTTACTAATGATACTCAAGTCCCATGCAGCGCAGCTTAGACAAGAGCCATAGTCACTAACTTATTGCACACGTACCCATCAGAGTTGGCATGTACCACCAGCATGCACCACTAGAATCAATACATGGAGATGGTCACTTATCCACATGTACAGGGAATCACCAGCGGCTCACCGAGGTGTCCCTCCAGACATAGGACCTTCCCAGACAAACTAACTTGCAAAGGAAGCGCATCGCACAAGGGAGAAACTCAACCCAAATGACATATCCCTCAGCTATCTAGTAACAACTATGGATCCATAACTAGCTATGCCCACTAGACTCCAAAATTCCCTAAAATATAATATTTCTATAAGGGTTGGTGCCTAGCGGCATATAAAGGTTAAATCTGTCAATTACTTCAATATTCGGTCATCTGAGTTCTGAATTCTCTTTATAAAGTTTTCTGGTTTATAGTGTCATTTAGAGTTGTTTTGATAATCAAATAATAGTTAGGTTTTCTAAAAACTAGATTTCTCGATTTCTTTCAAAGTTTGGCAACTAATGTCCTAAATATCTTCCTAATTTATTTTTCTGTAAAACAGGGAATTAGATAATTTATTTTGGTCTTAAAACATCTTAATTAATCATTAAAATTGTCCAAAAATAGTTTGGAATTGAATCATGGTTTGAAATTACGAAAATCTGCAAATTCTGAACAGAGCACCTAGGATCGCTCAGGATTGCCCTGGAGGTCTGTGGTCAGCGGTCTAGGATTTATAACTAGCGCAAAAGATCGTCGATGATCGCCGAGTACAGTCGAGGTCAACGTTCATCCAAAAACGAACAGAAACAGTTTTAAATCATGATTTTTCTCGTCTAACATCATTCTATCATACATATAACATTGATACTAAACTAAATACATCAATAGATCATATAAAAACATGCTCTTGCGATTAAACAAATGTAAATACAAATCCAACGAACAAAACCGTGTCACCTACCTCTTGAACGTGCGTTCCTCTTCTTCTCTTCTCTAAACAATGATTCTTTATCACCCAGCAGTACCCTGGACGATGAAGAACCCACAACCCAGACCTTTCCTCCTCCTTCTTCTTCCTCCTCAATCGCTCGATCGTTTGTCGCTTTTAGCTGTTGTCGAATACAAGCGAGAATACAACGTGTATGATTTAGGTTATTTAATTAATATATATACTTCTTGATCCCATGTATCTCACATAAAACTTTCCTATACACATTGCCCAATCAGAACACATACCTCGATATCTCATGATCGGACAGTCAGATCTGCGTCCAAATCTGGATCTCCACTAATTATATCATCCCCTACAATAATAAAATATTTCTATCAATTATAACTCTCAAGAATATTATTTATTAATTTATTTTATTATTTAAGGAAAATTCGGGGTTTTACAAACTGCTAGAGGAGATCGTAGTCTGGAGTAAAAACACTGTGGTGCAAATCTATAATCTCCTCTTCGGTGGCTCTTACCTTTCTTTTGAGGGTCTGTGGCAACTCTGTAACCACATTCTTCCCTTTTTCCTTCATTTTGGCTTCTGCCTCTGCTCCCTCCTCTGGTGCGGGTCGGGGGTCTATATTTACATATCGACCGGATCGGGTGATTCGGTCGATTTCTATCTCAAGGGTGGTGGTGGGGGGTAGTTTGATGGTAGAAAGGTTTGGCAGGGTAAGGTGGGGGTACGACATTGTATGAAGGGGGTTCAAGGTTGAGTTTTGAGAGGTTTAGGGTTGGCGGCTCAAACGAGAGGGAAAAAGGGTCTTGCGGAGGGACGTCCATGATGTCGAAAATGTTAAGGGTTGAAGGGTTGGGGTTAGAGATGGGAGTGGGGTAGAAGAATTCCTGGTCTCCGGTTGGGTGGAAGTGCACCAGAGGGAGATCTGGGAGGGATTTACTGCCATCTTCTTCAATGACGTTCACAACCTTACTTTCCTCTACTGATGTGTCTTCTGAGTCTGTATCAGCAGATTCATCCGAGCTTTCGTACGGATCAGGCGGGTTTGCAAGTTCAGGAGTGGATGGCAGTTCCTCTTCTTCCGCGACACGGGGAAGGTCGAACCATTCATACATGTCGCATGAGAGGGTGGGATCAGACTCGAGTGATGACGAGTCGGCAGAGTATGCCAGATATGGGTTTAGCTCTGATGTCACAGACATGCCCTCTGGTAGCCATTCGGTGGATAACTGGGGAGGCACCCTTGAACTGCCCACAGATGCGTCCGAGATCTGATGTCTCTCCCGGCCCTGGAGTCCACTGGAATTGCCCACTCCTTCTTGGCGTGGAGGGGACGAGGAGTCACTGATCCATCCAAATTGCATCGGGTTCCATGGTCCCATTACTTCTTCGCTGCTCTGAGGTTCATCCTCAATTACACAGATGTAAGCCTCTATATTTTCCTTAGCCTTGGGTCCTTTCAGCGGAGTGCTCTTCATTCTTCCCGACAATGGTCATTGCAGCCATTTGGGCTCCCATTTGGAGTTGCACCTTCACCATCTGCCCTGGTCGTCCGATCAGTGCTGAGGGGTTGAGTTGCCTAGTGCCCTAATCACTGCTCACTTGATTGGTCGTCTTACTAGCGTAGGCCTTTGAGTGATCTGGCAGAGGATTGGTAGTTATGCCGGCTACTGGGGTCTGAGCGGGTGGTGCCAGGGGGTCCACCGTGATGTGGTTACTGTCAATCAAGTCTTGGATATCATGCCTTAGATCCCAGCACCAATTGGTATGATGCCCAGGTGCACCAGAGTGGTACTCGCACCGTTCTAACGCATTATAGCTTCTAGTGTTAACCAATCTGGGATTTGGAGGCTTGACTTGTACGTATCCCTTCTTTAGCAAAGTCGGCAGCAACTCTGCTGGTGCATAGGGCAGGGGAGTTAAAACCCACTTCATCCTGGCCTCCATCTCCTCTCTCATCCTTCTCACCCCTTGGTAAGTAGCCTGCCCGGTCCCTTGGGGTGATACTGCCTCTGGCTTTTGAGAGAAATGGTGGGGTTGTGTAGGGTACACATAATTAACTGCCTGCTGTTCCTGTCTCCTGGGCTCCTGCCCCTGGCTTCTACTGGCTTGCGCTGTTACTGGCCTTCTGGGTGTAGAACTCTACCCACTACCATCTATTTTCCCGGCTCTTACTGCATCCTCAATTCGATCCATGGTTAAGATCAAGTCGTTGAACTTCAATGTGCTTTGCCCCAATAGCAAAGTGAAGAACGGCTGTCCCAATGACACAATAAACAGCGACGTCATCTCTTGCTCCAATAGCAGCGGCTGCACTAACGCTGCCAATTCCTTCCATCTCTTGGCATACTCTCTCACTGATTCCTGGCTCCTCTTGGCCAGCCTCTGCAATTCTGCCCTGGTCTGTATGATCTGACTGTTCAGGCGGTACTGCTGGATAAAGACTTCTGCCAGGTCATTCCACGTTTTTATTTTTGCCTTGTCCAGACTCAAGAACCATGAATAAGCCGCCCCGATTAGTGACTTCTGAAAGAACTGAACCATGATTCGTTCTTCCTTGGCGTATTGGCACGTCACCAGAGTAAGACCTCAGATTGTTTAGCGGGCAACCTGTGCCGTCAAACTGGTGCAACTCCAGGTACTAGAACTTAGCGGGGAGCTGGATGTCAGAAAAGAAGCAGAGGTTTTCCAGTGTAGCCTCGCTCTGTACTGTACTGGGTTGGAGCTGTTTGAGAAGCTCCCTCATGGTGGCCAACTCTGCTTTGTTCTCTTCTCTTACTGCTGCTAATTTTCCCTCAAACTGTGCTTCTTGGGTTTTGTACTAGTCTTCGTCATCCTGCCCGAGATGGACAGGTAAGAACTGATCCTGCTGTGGTATGTGGAACGGAGCTGCTGGTGGTGGTGGTGGTGGCGCCACGGGAGGGGGATGTACTGGGTGCGGTGGCGGTGCTATCTTTGTTGGCGGCGGGAACTGCGGCTGCGACTGGTGGGCAGCCGGCCCTACTGGGTGAACTTGCTTCAATTCCCTTAGCTCTGCCATGAGTTCCTGGATGACGGAACCCATGCTATCGATTCTCTGTTGCATCTCATTGACTGTTTGTGCATGGATAGATTCTGCCGGATGTTGCCCCGGCGGTGTCTGCTCTCTTGGCTGATCCATATTGAGTCTTTTCCTCGATCTTAGCAAGTATGGACTTCTGGAAGCAATTTTGGTACCTGGTGGACAAGTGACAGGCATCAGTGCAATTTCACATAAATTAGTCATGCAACTTATTTGCTAGAATCTATTCCTTTGATTTATGCTGTTTTTTTTTCTTTTGATTGGATTTGGACCAACTGATCTATTTTAGCTACCCTAAAGCAACAAGGGATGAGAACCTGATTTTGAATCAACTAATCTATTTTGGTTACCCGCAAGTCATCGGGAAAGAGAACCCTAATGAATTTTGAAGATTGATCTATTTTGGCTACCTGCAGGTAACCGGGGAAGAGAACCCTAATGACCGAATCTATTTTAGCTACCCGTAGGCAACTGGGAGAGAGAACCCTTTTTTCTGAAAGCTGATTTTTGAAAGCTGATCTATTTTAGTCGCTTAGGAGCGACTGGGAAAGTGAACCCGGTTTGCCTGATCTATTTTAGCCTCTCTTGGCAAGGGAAGAGAACCTTCAATTTAGGGGAATTTTTTTGAGCTCAGTATCACAGGTTTGGACCACGCGTGGTCTCAGAAAGGGGGGATTGAAAAACAACACTCAGGGTTGCCTTAACCAATTCCTGACTCATTCGTCTGTGGTTTCGGTGATACAAAGACTTCGGCTAGTAGTACCTGTAAAACCCCAGTTTTGAGTAGAAAAAAAAATATAATAAAATAAAATAAAATAACAATAATAATAATAAACAATATAAAAATAGTAGATAAAATAAAAATATATGCAAGAGTATGAACAAATGGAATTATGGACAGGTTAAATCAAATTTATTATTGCTAGAAATTTGTGGTCATGAGTTGTCAAAGAGAATGAGGTGGAATATTAATATGTAAGTAATATTCGAACCTAAAATACGGCAATAAATAGGAATTAGTCAATAAGTAAAACCCGGGAAAGCCCTAGCTGAATGAGGGGTAGAAAGGGGATTCCGAGGGTTAAGGGTGATTTAGGTTAAACCCTTGCGGTGTCTATAAATAGGTAACTCATATAAAAAATTTTCGGGGATTTGGGGGAAAGGTTGCTGCTCTGGAGAAAAAAATTAGGGCGGCGGCCGAGCAGCTTGGGTCTCGAGATGAAATCCATCAAGGATGGCTGGAACCTTGAAGAAGGTCTTCAATACTGGTGAGTAGCATTGATTTACGACTGAGGTTTTAGTTTATTCGTGATGGTATTCTGATTGCATGGTTGTATTCTGAGTTTTCTGGGTTTTCTGGAATATCATGAGTCCGAGCATGAGAGGGAATTACAACTTGAAATAAAATGTGTTTAGATTAAATCCAAAACTGGTTGGGAAGTATTCTAGGAATATTAGGAGTGTATTGGAACAAGTACAGACCGAAAAAGATCTGCCAGAGATGGAGATCTCGAAATAACAGAGAGTCAAAAATCGCAGTGAGTATCCGCCGACTTGGCGCTCACTTGCGCTCACTTAGGAAGTAGGCGCCCTTTAAAATTACACTATCCGCCGAGCTGGCGCCCACTTGGCGCTCAGCTCGCGCTCACTTAAAAGCATGCACAAATCTCGCGCGAAGCTAGCGCCGACCTCGCGCACACTTTCCGCCCATCTCGCGCTCACTTAGTATCGAGTGAGCGCATAGTCATATTTTCACCAAACTCCTATCCGCCGACTGGCGCTCACTTGGCACTCACTTCAGGAGGTGAGTGCATACCCAATTATACTTGCCGAATTTGATTTTGACTGAACCAAGGGGATTTTGATGACTTGAGGGTTATACCACTTAACCAATCACTTGTTTGGGAACCTTGGAACCTGCATTGCCTATTCAATTACTAGAGGAAAATCTAGTGGCAATTCTTAAAGGCTTCTAAGGTGGAGTTTAGGTTATTTGTATGTGTTGTGCTGGATACCAAAACAATAGGAGTTCCTAGCTAGTTTTCCCTTGAATTTATACACTGTTTTGATTGAGAAATTACTAACTTCTGGTTTCACTTGTTTGGAAAATTCTGAATGTATTGTAAGGTTTTTCTTGATATGAATAACTGAGTTTTATATTCAAATGGCATGTGTTGCGGAAATGAGAAAATACTGAAAGTACTTGAGATACTGCTTGGTCCAGAGGGACAGGTGATGAACTATAATGAGTTATACATGATGTGGAATGAATGACTTTATTTTGATGTCGGAATTGCGATTATACGATGATTTACTGTTTTGGTTTAGCTTGTCCTGGATCCAGAGTCTAAGCTTAGTAATGTGATGCTTTTATTTTATTGGAGTAATGGCATGGCCATGGAGTGTTGCCACGACCGGTGTAGAGCAGCCAGAAACCCTGAGTAGGCTTGGTTGTCAATGTCGAAACCCTGAGTAGGCCGGCATTGGATGACGAAACCCTGAGTAGACCGGAACTATGTGAATGGAGGTGTGGAGGTCGCTCTGGCATGTTGATTAACCAATCAAATATTTGCATGACATTGACCATGTGGATTTATTATTCATTTATCTGTTTAGATACTATGGAATAAGTAGTGGAATTTGTCTTTTCTTGGAGCATGGATATAATGATATAGTTTTTGAAACTGATTGGAATTTTGTTGACAAAGGTATTTCCGATGTTAAATTACGTACAGTTTAACTTGCTTCCTAGACCCTTGGGTCAAATAAATTTTCAAAGGGTTTACGCCGATTTCATTGGATTATTTCCTATTTTCTCGTGTGATTATTCGATCATAAATTTACAACTAGAAAAAAATGTATTACTGCATGCATGTGCTACTCACTGAGATATTCGTATCTCACTCTTTTGTTTCTGTTTGTTTTTCAGATACGTATGGAGAGCTGATAATTGTGGGTTGTGAAATTGGGTCATGTGAGTTTTACTTTGGGGTTATTTTAGCACACTCTGTTACATAGTACTACTGAATTCATGTTTTCCTTACTCTGGTAGTGCGATCCTGTTATTTATAATAACCTCTGGAGACGAGTTACGGGTTTTTCATGTGACTCGGATCCGGGGCGTTACAGTACCCGGACGCTCCGTAGCCAATATCCGATTCAACCACCGGCGGCTTTGGTGTCACTAAAAGGGGTAGGCTATGCCAGGACGATCCTTCACCAATATCTGACTCATCCGTCGGCCGCTTTCGTGCCCTAAGGATTCGACTAGTAGTACCCGGACGCTCTGCAGCCAATATTCGATTCAATCACCGGCGGCTTTGGTGTCACTAAAAGGTGTAGGCTAGGCCAGGACGATCCTCCACCAATATCCGACTCATCCGTCGGTGGCTTTGGTGCCCTAAGGATTCGGCTAGTAGTACCCGGATGCTCCACAGCCAATATCCGATTAACCACCGGCGGCTTTGGTGTCACTAAAAAGGGTAGGCTATGCTAGGACGATCCTGCACCAATATCCGACTCATCCGTCGGCGGCTTTGGTGCCCTACAGGTTCAACCGAATGATCTTGGAAAGATACAGACGCGTGTGATCTGAGCTCAAAGGTCTTGGGTGCTTTTAACACTTGTTGGGTTTCGCGATCTCAACGGGAGAGATGCAATCAAAGGGAAGGAGGGGTCGCAGCGACCAGAAATATTGCGATTTGTCTGAGAATAGGTTGTTTGTCGGAGACCGAGTTGCCCTATTTGGAGGGAATTAATTCCTTTATTTCAAATTCTTGTTTTGTTAAGTCCAAACAACATAGCAAAGTGACAATAAATTCAAGCTTTAATTGAAAATAGCCGCCATGCACAAAGTACATCATCATTCATAAAAAGATACAACAAAGCCAAAGTCTAGCTAGGTTGGTCATCATCATAGTGGGAGGACACGTCTTGCCTCCTCAAGGCTCGCAGAAGCTTGTTCCACAGATTGTAGACACCCCAAATTGCACTAAAAATGAGAAAATAATTGAAAATATTAATTGGGATTTAAAACAGGTCAAAAAAGTGTAAAATCTGGCCAAACTGGTCATGACCGTATTTTGTTTACGGTCTGGTCATACTTGCAGTTGATATACGGTCACGGCGTGCCCGTATTAATAATATGGGCAGGGCACGACCATAATATATATACGGGCACAGGGGTTTTTGTGCGAATTTATCCTTTCTCGATTTCTGAGCTTTATCTACATCCAAATATATCTTTGGGATATGCGAATCCTCTTATTTATCCATTAGAATCTCTTATTATCCTATTTGACAAAGGATTGGCATTATCTTGGTTTTTAATTCAATCTGAAACTCTATCTTGCCAAACCTTGGACCAACCATGCCCCTGGGTTTGCCTATAAATAGAGGGCTTCTCCTCAAGCAAAAGGCCACGAAAATTTGAAGTCTAAGGAGCTCCAAGAGAAGAGAGGAACCCCTGCTACTCTGCCTGATCAATCCAGGTAAGTCCCTTTTCCCTTTTATTTTCTGTCTTCAATTCTAGAAGTAATAGGATCTCCTCCATTGCTGTAGAATAAGGCCATCTTTTATTCTGTATTCCTAAGTTTGTCTCTAAGTACCTCAAGAGTCTCTCTAGCCGTAAAACTTGAAGAGAGAGCTAGGGGAAAGGGGAACAGGTGGATCCCTAAAATAGAACCCCATATCTGTTTTTCTCCTTTTTTCTAGAATAATGCCTTTGATTGTGTTTGTGTACCCAAACCTATCTCCAAGTACCTCAAGAATCCTCTCTAGCCGTAAAACGTGAAGAGAGAGCTAGGTGAAAAGAGAACAGGTGGATCCGTAGGGTAGACCCCTATGTGCTCAAATCTGGGAGATATGGCTGCTTTTGATATCCTGGTCATGTTTTAATGATTTTATTTTATATCTGGATGAATCCTATGAGTTCATGATGATTATAGCATGAGATCCCCACTTTTGTTCTAAAATTTGGATTTTCACCACTTTTGCACCTACAGAACTGTTTTCGTGATTTTTGTGGTTTTAGGCTAAGATCCTGGATCTATCATGATCAATATGGTAGATCTGGATCCAAAAGCCTGAAAGTAAATTCTTGGGTTTCATGATGTGGTTTTTAAGTTGTTTTTCATTATTGAGAGAAGACCCTACGGTCTCAGTTCTCCCCTTTTGATGTTCTTCATCAACGTGGGTATTTTTTGTTTTTATTTTCTGATTTAATGTGAAATTTGGGCTATATCTATGTCCTGGACTGTTCAAGTTCAATTTTGAAATATTTTATAAAAATCATATTTTTCTAGATTTCTAGAATTGGACTTGAAGCCAGATTTTTGGATTTTTCACTTTAGATTGATTTTATCTCAATTTTATTTTAATCATGAAACCCTAGGAATGGTATGATCATATTTGAAAGTTCTGGATCAATCAGGTTATTCGTATGAAAAAACCATACAGTTTTGTCTTTTTTGTGATTTTTTGTGATTTTTATAGCAAGCCTTTTTTTTCTTCATTTTAACATGAACAAATACCTGGCAACCACCTTGTGTGGATGAATAGGGATGCCTAACACCTTCCCCTGTTCATAACCTAATCCCCTTACCCATCTCTGGTTGTTTTTTTAGAGAGTTATTTTTACCCTAAATTTGCCTTTTGTGCTTATTTAATATTTTGGTGTCCATTCACACCTAAATTGAATGGTGGCGACTCTGTGTTTTTAACCAATTCTGTGTGATGATCAGGAAGTCATTGAATGAATGATTTTTTCCCATGTCTCACAACTGGCGACTCTGCTGGGGACTTGTGGATTTGAGCCTTTTGGTGTTTGTTCATGTTTTTGATATTTTTGGATTTGCTTGCTATTTTGTGTTTTTAGAATGTCTTTGTTTTGCTTGTTGTTTGGTGTTCTTAAGCATATGGGATATGTTTTAAATCTGATTTATTGCTTAAGAATTCATGGGGGTAGAAACATGCTTAATTTTGATTTATAGGATTGTTTCTAGAAACATGCGTAGGGGAGGTTCGTTTTGCTGAACTATGCTGATTCTTGCTATATTTTTATAATAGCATGTTTTAATTTTCAGCATGATCTCCATGATGTGTTTTTTGGAGTGTATAACATGATCATATGTTTGCATGATTGGATGATTTTTGTGAGCATGTTTAGGTGCTATAGGATTGCTTTATTTACTTGATGGCCGTTAGTTTGGGATAAAATTGGTCCCAAATATGCATGTTTCCTAAAATTGGTGTAGCCCATAGGAGAAGTTTCTAACTCTGTTTAGAATCAATCCTACCCAATGTTCATACAAGAGGCAACAAAAGGGTACCAAATTCTTGAGTATGGTGTCAATTTAGAGGGGATATGTGCCCTCCTAAACAAGTGTTTTCCAAATAGGCCAAAGTCCACTTTGGGACAGTTTAGAAGCTTTGCAGTGGGTGAACCGTATGTTTGGATGAGCAATCAAAGTGATCAAACCATGTAAAAACTGGAAAAATATAAAAGAGCTCCGTAAAACCGCATTTAGTACACGGGTTGGGCTTGCCCGTATTGGTTATACGGGCTGGGCTCGCCCGTGTTTTCCATGCGGTCACGGCTTGCTCGTAATTTAAATACGGGTAAGGCCGGACCGTACTGTATATGCGGTTTGCGTGGAAAATTCAATTTTAATCAGTTTTCCCACTAAGTCCTGTTCCTTTAACCTTTAAATGATGAAGAAGGGAAATTGAGTTTGAATAAAATGCTTCAAAAAAAATAAATAAATAATGTGAGGGAAAATCCTTTGGGCCTCTGAAAGCCTTTGAATTTCAGACTTTTTCTCAAAAAAAATCTTTGGGCATCTGAAAGCGTTTGAATTTCAGACTTTTTCAAAAAATTCCTTGGGCCTCTGAAAGCCTTTGAATTTCAGACTTTTTCTCAAAAATCCCTGGGCCTCTGAAAGCCTTTGAATTTCAGACTTTTTCAAAAAATCTTTGGGCATCTGAAAGCCTTTGAATTTCAGACTTTTCCAAAAATTTCTTTGGGTTTCTGAAAGCCTTTGAATTTCAGACTTTATCTAAAAAATCCCTGGGCCTCTGAAAGCCTTTGAATTTCAGACTTTTTCTACAAAAAAAAAAAAAATCTTTGGGCCGTCTAAGAGCCTCTAAATTTTAGACACAACCTTTTTGGGCCATCTAAAAGCCTCTGAATTTTAGACAAATCCTTTCTTTGGGCCGTCTATAAGCCTCTGAATTTTAGACACAACCTTTGTAAGTGTGAAAACTCACACTCCTTATATGGCAAATGTTTGACAAATTATATCCTCTAATAATCTTCAAGATGTGCAGAATCAAAATATAAATTCTGTGAATTTAGTAAAGAGGAAGGTGAGGCTGCCACACAGCTACCACGCCGCTGGTAGCTCAAGGAAATGAAAGAGTTTCTAAATAAAACATTTCTTGTAAAGGCACTTGCGAGGAACAACGCCGCTGCCACTCCGCTGGCAGCGCATAAGTGAGATAGCACTTTGAAAGTAAAGCACGCGCACCTGCGTCATAAGGCGACGCTGACACGGCACTGGTAGCGCAGAGCAAGATTGAAGAGTCTACAAATCAGCTGTGCACATGCCGCGTTCCTTCCCGTTAGCAGCGCGCTGGCAGCGCGCCGTTAACTGAGTCTTTTGGATTTGAGCGGGACTTGAGTTCGCTACCAGCCGTCTACCCCGATCGCAAGGCGACGCCACCAGCGCGCGATGCGATCTGAGTTTTCTTCTTTAAATAGACGAGCTGTATTTCTGTTTAGTGACTTTTTTCTTTTGATTAATCCGATTTGGATCTTGAGGTGTTTGAGATTCAATCAATTGATCTTTAGAGAGTCGGTGATCGAGTGAGGGGGAGATCTGAGAGAGATCACCTGGAATTGAAGTTTGAGGATTTTTCTTCAGTTCGGAACTTCACTGGATCGTAAGATCTCCTGGATTGGTGATCGACCTTGTTTGATGCATAGGTGGATTCCTATTGCATTGGATCATCTCAGTGGACTCTGAGGTGATTGTCACTATCTGGACTGATCGTGAATTGCAGCTTGTGGATTCAAGTTGTGTTGCAGTTCGTGGATTCGAGCTGTGGATCTGGATTGATCGTCACTTGCAACTTGTGGATTCATGTTGTGTTGCAGTTCGTGGATTCGAGCTGTGGATCTGGATAGATCGTCACTTGCAGCTTGTGGATTCAAGTTGTGCTACAGTTCGTGGATTCGAGCTGTGGATTACTGTTGAGTGAGTTCAATTGTAAAGGTTAAGTGTGTCTTCCTTTGTAATTGACTTTCATTCAATAGTGGAGATTCTAAAGGTTAGTCGCCTCATATAGACTCGAGGTTTTTCCTGGATCTGGATTCAGGTTTCCTCGTATAATTGCTGTGTGTATGTTTCCGCATTGTTAAGTTCTTAATTGTTGTAGATCGTGGACCTGTAGAGTAGTCTACTACTCTTTCAATTGGTATCAGAGCCTATTCACTTTGAATTGCTATACAAAGTGTGATCTAGATCTATAGCATGGACTTTGGAAAAGAAGGAGGATCTGCCTCTAGACCTCCATTATTTGAAGGTAACAATTATTCTTACTGGAAAGCAAGAATGAGAGCTTACCTGAAATCTATCGATGAGCGTGTCTGGCTCTCGGTATGTAATGGTTATCATCCACTTGAAATCACAACAGAAGGAGGTGTTGTGATGCCTAAACCTCATCATCAGTGGAGTAAAGCTAAATCTGATCTATGTGGATGGAACAACAAGGAAATGAATGCCTTATTTTGTGCTGTAAGTGTTGAGGAATTTAGAAGAATTTCCTCATGTGAAGTCGGTAAGGAAGCTTGGGATATTCTTGAGGTCACTCATGAAGGAACCTCAGCTGTCAAGCTGTCTAGACTTCAAAGACTTACAACATCTTTCGAAACTCTATACATGAAAGATGATGAGTCTTTTGATGAATTTTATGCTAGACTTTCGGATATTGTTAATTCGAGTTTTAACCTTGGAGAAAAGATCTCTACATCTAAGGTTGTTAGAAAGATCTTGAGATCTTTGCCTGAAAAATTCAGACCAAAAGTTACTGCCATTCAAGAGGCAAAAGATGTGGATACCATGAGAATTGAAGATCTGGTAGTATCTTTACAGACTTATGAGCTAGATCTGAATATTCCTAAAAGGAGTAAAGGAATAGCTCTAAAATCTGTAAATAATGAAGAATCAGATAATTCTGAAGTAGATATGGATGAATTAGTTCTCTTAGCTAAAAAGTTCAAGAGAATGTTTAAAAAGAGACAATCTAATCCTGTGTTATCCATGGACAGATCTAATAGAAGATCTGATAAGAAAGTTTCTGATCTAAGAAAGGAGAAGAAATTTCCTCATAACGATGAAGTTCAATGCTATAAATGTAGAGGATTTGGACATGTTGCTTCTGATTGTCCCTCAAAGGATAAAAAGAAAAAGACAAATTATCAGGTTACTTGGGATGACAGTAATACTGATAATTCTTCACAATCAGATGAGGATATTTCTGCTAATTTTACTGCTTTCAATTCCTTTTACTCATCTTCTTCTGGTAGTTCAATCTCTGGCATTGCAGGAGATAATAAAGAGACTTTATCAGATGATGAAGAAGAATTACAAGAAGCCTACAATCAGCTATATAAGGAATTTAATAGAGCTCAAAAGAAAGTCAAGAAACTGAGTAAAAAATTGAAGGAGTCAGAAACAGAGAAAAATAAAGCTTTTGCAGAAATAGAATCAATAAACAAGAAGTTACTTGAAAGACATGCCAAAGAAAATTTTCTGGTAACTTCTTTGACTGAAAAAACTGAAAAATTAAAAGAAAAGGAAGCTCAGATTTCTGCACTTCAAGGTAAAGTTATTGAACTTGAGAAATTGTCAAATTCAATTAAATCTAATGCTTCAAATTTTTCTGCAGGAAATCATCAAATTGATGAGGAATCAACTTCAAAGGAAGTTCCTGAAAGCTCAAATTCTGTTGAAAAGAGAATGAGTGTACGTAATCAAAATAAGGAATTTTCACAGAAAATTTTTGCTGGCGAAGCTCAACAGGTAAATCTGAAAAATCTAAATCTATACAGGTTAGAAAGACTGTTAAATCTGGAAATTTTGATTCTTCTGAATATAGGTTCATACCTATGTGCCATCATTGTAATAAAAGAGGTCATATAAGACCAAAGTGTTATGTTTTGCATGGTTTTCCCAAGAGAGATTTTGACAGTAAGAGGAAAGTAAATCAAAGTCAGTCCTTGGATTTATATAACAGATTTGATTCCTTGTTGAAATTGACTGAATCATTAAATAAGGAAGTTACAAATCTATCAAAGAAACTTCCTTCAAAATCTCAAGTTGTTGATGAAGGGACTTCTCAGAAAACACATGAAAAACAGATTTGGGTTAGAAAAGATACCTTAGTTGCAAATGTGGTTCATATAGCTTTGAAAGGAATGTGTGGTCCTTGCAATCAAGGAAAGCAAATCAAAGCCACACACAAGAAAACCAACATTGTAGGAACCTCTAGACCATTAGAACTGATTCATATGGACTTGATGGGACCTACAAAGACTGAAAGTCTTGGAGGAAAGAGGTATATCTTTGTTGCTGTAGATGACTACAGTAGATACACCTGGGTAAATTTTCTAAGAGAAAAATCTGAATGTTTTAATTGCTTTAAACAATTGTGCTATCAAATTCAAGTTGAAAAGAACTTGCAAATAGGGAGGATTGTTAGAATAAGATCTGATCATGGGACAGAATTTGAAAATCAGATGTTTTCCAAGTTTTGTGATGAACAAGGAATTAAACATGAATTTTCTTCTCCTAAGACCCCACGACAAAATGGAGTTGTGGAAAGGAAGAATAGAGTTTTGCAAGAAATGGCTAGAACCATGATGATAGCCAAGAAAGTGTCAACAAAATTCTGGGCTGAAGCAATAAATACTGCCTGTTATATAAGTAACAGAGTATATGTCAGATCTGGGTGGAAACAAACTCCTTATGAAATTTGGAAAGGAAAACAGCCAAACTTGAAATATTTTACAGTTTTTGGAAGTAAATGTTATATCCTAAGGGACAGAGAAAATCTAGGAAAATTTGATTCTAGAAGTGATGAAGGAATTTTTCTAGGATACTCCTCTTCAAGTAGAGCATACAGAGTTTTTAACTTGTAAAAATCTGTTGTAATGGAGTCTATTAATGTGTTAATAGATGATGAAGGAATTGACTGTGAATTTTTCAGGTTGTACATGAAGAGGATGAAATCAGAGATGCTTCCTCAAGCAATGAAATTGTTCCTCTGACAAAAACTCTCAAAGATCACCCAACTGAGCAAATTGTTGGAAATATTTCAGATGGAGTAAGAACAAGACATCAATTACATAATGAGGTAAGATTTTCTTCTTATTTATCTCAATTTGAGCCAAAATCTTATAAAGATGCCTTGTTGGATGAATCTTGGTTAAATGCTATGCATGAAGAACTAAACCAATTTACTAGAAATAATGTATGGGAATTGGTTGAAAGACCCTCTAATCTGAATGTGATAGGAACCAAATGGATTTTTAAGAACAAATCTGATGAGAATGGGGTTGTAACCAGAAATAAAGCTAGGCTTGTTGCTCAGGGATACACCCAAGTAGAAGGAATAGATTTTGATGAAACCTTTGCTCCTGTAGCTAGGTTAGAGTCAATCAGATTGCTTTTGTCTATTGCATGCTATTTGAAGTTTAAACTGTTTCAAATGGATGTTAAGAGTGCATTCCTGAATGGATATCTGAATGAAGAGGTTTATGTAGAGCAACCTAAAGGATTTGAGGACTCAAACCATCCTAAACATGTTTATAAGCTGAACAAGGCCTTGTATGGACTCAAACAAGCTCCTAGAGCTTGGTATGAGAGACTCACCTCTTTCTTACTTGAATCTGGATTTATGAGACGAAATGTGGATAAAACTCTCTTTATTCAAAGAGAGTCCAAGCATATTTTGATTGCTCAAATATATGTTGATGATATAGTGTTTGGATCTACTTCTGAAACTCATGCTCATTCCTTTGGAGACTTAATGAAGAGTGAATTTGAGATGAGTATGATGGGTGAACTGAATTTTTTCTTAGGACTTCAGATTTATCAATCTCAACAAGGGATTTTTTTCTCTCAAGCAAAATATGCTAGAAATCTAGTCAAGAGATTCAGTTTAACTCATGCAAAACATGCTAGGACTCCTATGAGTACTAGCTTAAAGCTTGGAAAAGATGAATCTGGGAAGGATATAGACCCTACCTTGTACAGAGGGATGATTGGAAGTCTTCTGTACTTAACAGCAAGTAGACCTGATATAAGTTTTAGTGTTGGAGTTTGTGCAAGATATCAGGCTAATCCTAAAGAATCTCATCTAAATGCTGTGAAAAGGATTATAAAGTATGTTAATGGAACTGTTGATCTGGGAATTTGGTTCTCCAAAGAGACTAACCCATATCTTACTGGATACACTGATGCTGATTGGGCTGGGTGTATGGATGATTGAAAAAGCACCTCTGGTGGTTGCTTTTATATGGGTAATAACCTCATTGCTTGGTTAAGCAAAAAGCAAAACTCAGTTTCACTGAGTACAGCTGAAGCAGAGTACATTGCTGCAGGAAGCAGTTGTACTCAACTAATTTGGATGAAACAAATGCTATCTGATTATGGTTTAGATCATGATCAAATGATTGTCTTCTGTCACAATCAAAGTGTCATAAATATTTCCAAAAATCCTGTTCAACACTCAAGGACTAAACACATAGGCATCAGGCATCACTTTATAAGAGAGTTAATTGAAGACAAAACTGTTCTGATTTAATATATATCTACTGAAAAACAGTTGGCTGATATTTTCACTAAACCTTTAGATCAGAACAGATTTGAAACTCTTAGGAAATCCCTCGGAGTATGCTCTCAAAACTGAAAATCAGGTTCTGTTTTGAGTTAATTTAGATGTAAAATGATTTACATGTTTGTTCAAAATGAATTTATGTGTTCTTGATACTAAAATCTTAATTTAGGAAGCTTGAGTATATGCATATTGACAGAAATGTCTTATTCTCAACTATCAATTTTGTCTTAAACACCTTTGTATATTGAAGTTTATTATGTGTTGAATCTTGGGATCTATAGGCTATCACCTTTATGAAATGAAAAATTTTGGAAATGGCTGCCATAGAGATTAGAGTGAAAGCCACTGTAATTCTCAAAAAGAAAAAGAGAAAGAAGGTATATTCTTCGAATGAACTGTAAACTCAGGTTTTTTAAGGGTCAATGCCTTCTACAAAAAGAAAAGAAAAAAAAGGATCAGAAAAGGCTACCTATCTCTGATGTGCGAAAGCCACCAAAATGAAGTTTGGGGTATGTCTATACTTTCCAAGTATGATTACACTACAATAGCCTTCCATATGTATAAAGTGTAAAAGTCAAAAATGTATTTCACACACTACACAGGCATTGATTCATTAATATGCATGTGTGCTCAATATCTTGAAGAAAATTTATAGTATGAGAAACCATGAAGAAAATTTTGGTCATAGATATGAAATGTATCACATCTGAATTAACCTTGATAGGTTCTTCACGATTAGTTTTGTGATAAGTACTTCTTGGATTGAATAAAAGTTGATTATCTAGATGATTTTTAGTTCAGTTAAAATCTTAGCTTTGTGTTTAGATGTATGAATTTTTCATGAAGAATAGTTCAAACTCTTTTTATAAATTTTTGCCTTGTGATTGTATTTTTGCTTGAGTGTGCATGTGCACCTTCTACGTCGCTAGAAGCGTGCTGGTAGCCTTCTCCCTTCTTTCATGCTTTGGCACCTGCCCTGTTAAGCGTCGCTGGATGCACGCTGGCAGCGTGTTCTGTTTGTCTATAAAAAGTGAAATCTGTTTCACTTTTTACCTCTATTTTTTTCTTGTCTGCGGTGCTCCTCGCTCCTCGCGTCGTGGTCATTTTTTTCCCTTCGTGCTTACCTTCCTTCACCGTGTCCACTGTTCAGGTAAAATTCTTTTACTGTCTTCGTCTTGCTTCTTCATTTTCTTCTTCCTATTACAGTGTTCTTCTCTCGTTCTTCTTAGTTAGGGTTTGGTAGATTGTTCTGCCATTAGGGCTTTGTCGAGCTTTGCTTGTGTTCTTTTCTCTCTTCTATTTTTTCCCTGTATTTTCATCATGCCTCCCAAGAAGAAGTCTAGGACTGATTCTCCTTCCACCTCTTCTCCACTAGTGAGAATCTCTCCGGTTGTCTCTTCTCCACCGGTGAGACCCCCTTCCCCTTCACATTCCTCTGAACCATTCATTGGAAATGGTTTGTCTGATTTTAATGAGTTCTTCAAGCACAGGCCACTCCTCTTGGAAAGGGCCATTAAGCTTGATTCCTTTTCTGACTCTCCTCTCTTCTCCTTGTTTTCGGACAATGGATGGAAGAAATTTGCTTTGATAAGTGGTTTTGCTTATCCCGACCTGGTTCGAGAGTTCTATTCGAACCTCCACCATCTTCATCTTGCAAATCAAGGATTTGTCAAGGCCTATGTCAGGGGTATCTCTTTCGACTTCTCGAAAGATCTTATCTCCTCTCTTCTAGAACTGCCCCTTGTTGATTATCCTTCCTTTGACTTTCTAGCTACTCACTCTGATCCTTCCATGGAGTCAATCATTCCTTCTTTTATTTTTCAGGGTGCTCCCACCTCCATAAAAAATAAGCCCAACTATCTTCCTCATGGCTCTCTTCAAGATCTTCTCCGGATCTTGAATCTGTTTATTTGTGCTTTTCTGATTCCCTCAGATCATCATTCTAAGATTTCTCACTCTAGAGCAAGACTCCTTCATGCTCTCTGGAACAGAGACAGTGTCTATCTTCCGTCCATCATCTTCAACCAAATCCTTCAGTCTCGGAATTTAAAATCCAAGACTGCTGCTCTTCCCTTTGGGATTTTTATTACTTGTGCATTCACCAGTGGGTCCTCCCTGATCCTGTTGAAATGATTCTTCATCCCAAACCTCCCATTGATGCCTCCACCCTTACAAAAAGCAAAAGAGCCAATCCCTTTCGGTTGGCTTCTTCTTCGGAGCCTTCTTCTTCTCCCTCCTCCTTGTCCAGTTCTGATGCTATGGCCATCCTGGACAAGTTGAATTCCATGCAAGCCTCCCAGGAGGCTTTCAATTCTGAAGTAAGGGCTCACATGCTCATGATGAGCATGTTCAAATCAGAGACCCAGGAGAAGCTGGATAAGCTTGCAAAGGATGTTGATTTTGCTTGTGGCAAGGTGCAAAGAGATTTTGCTGCTCAGCAACAAATGCAAAACGAAGCTGATCATTTTCTGAGCAGCATTCGAAGAACTCAGCTAGAGATGAATCACAAGCTATGTTGGTTGCACTCCCGGTCCCAAGATGCCTATCGGCATTACTCAAGAACTTGGGATCCGAAACCTCCTTCCAGAAAGGGGGAGTCATTTTGATGATGCTGCTGGTTGCTAGGTGATGATCATCATGTTTTTGTTTGTTCGATCATCAAGTTGTTTTTTGTTTGTTCTGTTGGTCTTTGGTTTTTTTGATTGGTCTTTGGGGTTTCTGGAAGTAGGTTTACGGGGGAGATTTTTGTTGTTGAATGTATATATTTTCTGAATACTGTATATTTCTTCTGAACATTGTATATTTTCTCTGAGAATGAATGAAATTCGGTGTTCTTCCGTATCATTGTGATTTGATTGCTTAAATGAAAATCAATATCTGAATTTGATATTAAGTACTGTTTGAAGTTTGTTGTCAGGCATTTGCCAAGGGGGAGATTGTAAGTGTGAAAACTCACACTCCTTATATAGCAAATGTTTGACAAATTATATCCTCTAATAATCTTCAAGATGTGCAGAATGAAAATATAAATTCTGTGAATTTAGTAAAGAGGAAGGTGAGGCTGCCACACAGCTACCACGCCGCTGGTAGCTCAAGGAAATGAAAGAGTTTCTAAATAAAACATTTCTTGTAAAGGCACTTGCGAGGAACAACGCCGCTGCCACTCCGCTGGCAGCGCATAACTGAGATAGCACTTTGAAATTAAAGCACGCACACCTACGTCGTAAGGCGACGCCGACACGCCTCTGGTAGCTCAGAGCAAGATTGAAGAGTCTACAAATCAGCTGTGCACATGCCGCGTTCCCTCCCGCTAGCAGTGCACTGGCAGCGCGCCCTTAACTGAGTCTTTTGGATTTGAGTTCGCTACCAGCCGTCTACCCCGATCGCAAGGCGACGCCACCAGCTCGCGATGCGATCTGAGTTTTCTTCTTTAAATAGACGAGCTGTATTTCTATTTAGTGACTTTTTTCTTTTGATTAATCCGATTTGGATCTTGAGATGTTTGAGATTCAATCAATTGATCTTTAGAGAGTCGGTGATCGAGTGAGGGGGAGATCTGAGAGAGATCACCTGGAATTGAAGTTTGAGGATTTTTCTTCAGTTCGGAACTTCACTGGATCGTAAGATCTCTTGGATTGGTGATCGACCTTGTTTGATGCATAGGTGGATTCCTATTGCATTGGATCATCTCAGTGGACTCTGAGGTGATTGTCACGATCTGGACTGATCGTGAATTGCAGCTTGTGGATTCAAGTTGTGTTGCAGTTCATGGATTCGAGCTGTGGATCTGGATTGATCGTCACTTGCAACTTGTGGATTCAAGTTGTGTTGCAGTTCGTGGATTCGAGCTGTGGATCTGGATAGATCGTCACTTGTAGCTTGTGAATTCAAGTTGTGCTACAGTTCGTGGATTCGAGCTGTGGATTGCTGTTGAGTGAGTTCAATTGTAAAGGTTAAGTGTGTCTTCCTTTGTAATTGACTTTCATTCAATAGTGGAGATTCTAAGGGTTAGTCGCCTCATATAGACTCGAGGTTTTTCCTGGATCTGGATTCAGGTTTCCTCGTATAATTGCTGTGTGTATGTTTCCGCATTGTTAAGTTCTTAATTGTTGTAGATCGTGGACCTGTAGAGTAGTCTACTACTCTTTCAACCTTTTGGGGCCGTCTAAAAGTCTCTGAATTTTAGACAATCATTTCTTTGGGTCGTTTAAAAGCCTCTGAATTTTAGACAAATCACCTTTTTAGGCCGTCTATAAGCCTCTGAATTATAGACACATATCCTTTTTGGGCCGTCTATAAGCCTCTGAATTATAGACACAATCTTTCTGGGCCATCTAAAAGCCTCTGAATTTTAGAAAAATCATTTCCTTGGGCCGTCTAAAAGCCTCTGGATTTTAGACACAACCTTTTTGGGCCATCCAAAAGCCTTTGAATTTTAGACAAATCATTTCTTTGGGCCGTCTATAAGCCTCTGAATTATAGACACATATCCTTTGGGCCGTCTAAAAGCCTCTGAATTTTAGACAAATTATTTCTTTGGGCCGTCTAAAAGCCTCTGAATTTTAGACAAATCATCTCTTTGGGCCGTCGAAAAGCCTCTGAATTTTAGACAAATCATCTCTTTGGGCCATCTAAAAGCCTCTGAATTTTAGACAAATCATTTCTTTGGGCCGTCTAAAAGCCTCTGAATTTTAGACACAACCTTTTTGGGCCGTCTATAAGCCTTTGAATTATAGACACATATTCTTTGGGCCGTCTATAAGCCTCTGAATTATAGACACATATCCTTTGGGCCTCTGAAAGCCTTTGAATTTCAGAATTTTTCCAAAAATATCCCTGGGCCTCTGAAAGACTTTGAATTTCAGACTTTTTCCAAAAATTTCTTTGGGCCTTTGAAAGCCTTTGAATTTCAGATCCTTTTCTTTTTTTTGTGGGACCTGTTGGAAGGCCTAGAATATTCCAACAATTCAATTCAAAAAAAAGAAAAAGAAGCAAATAAGGAAAAAAATCCAAACTCGTGTTCACTCAGCTTGTACATAGGCATTCATAGGTATGCGAATGAGATTAAATTGGCACTGATATTTTTTTCCTTTATTTCCAAGTACCAAGTACACTTGCAACCATAGCTCCTGTAACCAGATCAAGAGCTCGCGCCATGAATCCCATTGAGAATGAAGCTTATGCTCCTCATCCAGATATTGTCCTGCTTCAGGAGCAGGTGGCAGGACTAGCCTGAATGTTAGAGAACATACTATCGGTGCAGGCCGAACAAGTGCAAGCCCAGAATCAAGCATCCACTTCCAACCCAGCATCTCCACTCCAAATCAATATCTCACCTCCGGTTCAACCTATTCTTGAATCCATTTATGTACCCACCCCTGAACCTATACTGATCAGGGATGAGACCGTTGAATCAGACAAAGAAAAGGAAAAAGAAAGGATGAGGGATGAGATAGAAAAGAAGTTCATGCATAGGCTGGAGATGATTCAAGATGAACTGAGGGAGGTGAAAGGGGTGAATAACTTTGGAGGCACCAATTTTGAAGACTTGTGCCTATACCCCAATGTTAACCTGCCAACCAAGTTTAAGTGCCCAGACCCAGACAAATATGATGGCACTGGCTGCCCCATGAGCCACTTGAAGTTGTACTGTGGGGCCCTATGCCAGTTCGGTCGGGATGATGGCATAATGATTCAGCTCTTCCAAAGGAGCTTGACTGGAACTGCTTTGAGGTGGTTTGCCACCTTAGACCATGGAAGGATTAGAAGATGGAAAGACCTAGCGGATGCCTTTTTGGCCTAGTACAAGTTCAATTTTGAGATCATGTCAGATAGGTACGATGTAATGAGAATGAGCAAAAGTAAGGACGAATCTGTAAGGCAATATACCAAAAGATGGAGGGAGATTGCCTCTCAAGTCAGGCCACCTATGTTGGAGCCAGAAATGATCTCCACTTTCATCAGCACACTGGGGCAACCGTTTTACAGTCACTTGGTGGGTCAAACTACCACCAACTTTGCTGCCCTAGTACAAGTGGCAAACAGAATTGAAGATGGGATCAAGTCTAGGAAAATAGCTGATTACTCTGCAGTGTTGAACCAGGAAGCTTTCACCACTTTCTCCACTCATAACAAGGGAAATGGTAATGGAAAGAAAAAATTTGAGGGGAGAGAAGCAGAAGTGAATATGGTGCAACTTCCTAGGGAACCCTTTCAAATCAATGCCCATCCACCTCCTATCAAGCCAACCCATCAAGTTCCTTTGTTGCCTATCCAAATTAATGTCCCTTCTGCACAGCCTGTGAAGGAGGAAACAGAAGTAAGGAAGAGAAGAGAGTTTTCAAAACTGCCTATGAGACCAGCTGAACTTTTGCCTACTTTACTTCAAAAGGGTTACGTGACTTTGAGGTTGCCAAATCCTCATGCAAGCAAAGGGAAGGGTTATGATTCATCTACAATATGTGATTATCATATGAGCACTCCAGGGCATACCACTGATCGTTGTTTGGCCCTAAAGCATGCAATCCAGGATTTGTTGGATAATAACTACTTATCATTCAAATCAGTCACTCCCATCCCACCTACCGATAACAATGGGACAGGCAGCTCAAATGCAATAGGGGCAATTTTCTCTAGAGAAAGAAGATTTGACCCTTCTCAGCTTATCGCTTCTATTAGTCCAACAGTCAGGGTTTATCTTGAAAGAAATGCTCCTGGTTATGAGCAGAAACTTGCCTCACTCAGCAGGAGAAAGAAATTTTATGAAAAAGAGAGAAAAGTCAACTTTTGCCTTTGAGAACAGGGGCAGTTTTCAAACTCCCACGTTCTTTGAAAAGAAAACCCCATAAAAAGAATGCACATTTCCTGAGGATCCTAAAGAGCTTTGTTCTCAGGAAGTGATTTCAATAAAGGCTCTTAAAAAAAAAAAGATTTTTCCCTTTAACAATTTTTTCTAAAAAAAAAAAAAAAAAGCTTTCAACAAGGTCTTGTTTTACTTATGAGTCATATCTCCTATTGAATTTTATTAAGTTGAATATGACTTCGACATTGGGCTCAATTTTGAGACCAAAATCGAAGAAAAAGACATTTTATAAGAAAATTCAAATCCTTTTAAGTGTCATGAGAAGAATATTCTGCAAAATTATGAAGTGACCAATTTTATGGCCTTTGGAACCAAAGATGATCCATAGTCTTCAACAGAAAAGATAGAAGAAGATTCAAAGTTTTGCATTAGAATACAGAAAGGATCGCACCACTTGCTGATTCATTCAAAGGGAGGTTGATATTATTGTTTGAAGAAATTTTGGGGCTTTGCACTTGAAAATATGGGAGAAGATTTGACCTTTTCGTTGGAAATCGAATTGAGCATCATTTGATGGAAAGAATACAAATCTATAAGACTGATCAAAAGGTGAAGAACTTGTTCATAATAGAGGTTCTATTTGAAGAGACTTTTATCTTGATAAAAGGTGATTAAGAAAAAAAGAAGAAAAAATCCTGAGCCAGTCATGTAGTGCAACTTTACCAAGTCTGAAAATTCAAACTTTTCTTAAAATGATAAGAGGCCTTTCTTTCTTATATCCCCAAAATTTTTGAAATCCCTAGTTAAACCCTTTGAGCTTGATACATTTTTCCAAGTAACCTAAACTGAGAATTGTAACCCCATACTGGGGCAAATTTATTAAGGCATAAAAAAAAGGAATGAAGGGACAATTATTGAAGTTCAAAAGGGATTTTGAATATGTTTTCAGAAAATGGGGCAAAGAAATAAAAAAAAGAAGAAAAAGAAAGTAAAAAAAGGAAGAAAAGAAAAGATAATCAAATGCTATTTGGAGAATGTCTTCAAAATTGTGAAGAAAAGAATGGAAAAAAGAAGTTCAATACTGGAGAATAAGTTTTAAATGAAGAAATTGAAGTGGAGGAAAAACTTCATTATTGGGTGCAATTTGTATTCATTCCAAGGGAAGAAATGCCTTAAGAATTTCAATTTTAGTTAACCCATTTAATCATATGGTCTTTGAGCTTTTTATTCCTTTTCTTTCTAAACAAACACCAAGCCTTCGTTTCGTCCCATTCATAAGTCCTCTTTGATTAAGAAATTTTGAATTGAGGTAGCTTGGACTACATAGTTGTTGGTGATGAAGGATAAAAGAAAAAAGAAAAAGGAAAAAATGAAGGAAATGTAGTGAAAACCCAGAAGGGCTCTACATGGCAAATAATCAGCTATCTACAAGAAGGAAATCGTCAGAGAGGAAAGCCCAGAATTGGCATAGATCCAAGTGAAGTCCTCATGTTGGTGGTTATTTTGAGATACATCCACTCTTCAAGTGATTAAGGAAATTCTCTTTTCAAGACTGAAGCAACATAATCAGAGCTATGATATGAATCATTTGTGAACAAGTTGATGGCCATCAAAATTTCCATTAAGAAATTATTGCTGAAGTTGAAGTCATAAATTCTCATATCAGGGATACAATGGAGAAACAATTGCTCTTCAATTGGATGAAGGAAGATGTTTTTCTAGACTGGGGCAAAATAGTCAGATTGAAAGAGTCGTCATATCTGGAGCATCAATTGACAAGCCGATGGTCATGGGAATGATTCTAAAGGTTCTGAAGGCTTATTTTGGTCATTCTTCATTTTCTGAAAAAATCTTCTCATTATTCAACTTGATTTTAATTCTTTTGGACTATATGCTAATAAGTGATCGGATCATTTTTTTCAAAAAAAAATATATATATAAAAACATTAAAAAAAGCAAAAAAATATATTTTTGGCCTATGATGAGAATCTATATCTTTTCAAAAAACATTGGTTTTGCAAGTATTAGAGAATTCTAAGGCCACTAGTATAAAACCTATTTTCTTATTTTTGCATTTGCATTCTTCTATTAGGGTTTCTTTTTGGCAAAGGTTTAAAAAAAAAAAAAGAAAAAGAAAGAGAAAAAAAAGAAAAAAAAAAGAAAAGAAAGAGAAAAAGGAAAAAAGAGGATCATCTCTACTTAGGGGCAAATACTTCTTCAAACAATAAAAACCGGGGCATGCTCAGTGTCTTTCCTTCTGGGTTTTCATTGGAATGAATTCCAACATCTGGAAGAAGCAATCAAGCTTTAGTCTTCGAATTTGAAAGGAAAAAAGGCTTCGAAGCAATGGCATGTTTTCTTCATTAAACAAGGGTTCCCAATTCTTCAATCATGAAGAAGGATTTTACTGGGGTAGCAAGAAGGCATGAAAGATAGATCATGGGTTGTAAAGGCATGAGGTTAGATCAACAGATCATGATCCATCAATCAAGATGAGGGCATTCACTTGGGCAATTAAAAAGCATGAAGACAAGTTATAGGCAGTAAGGGCACATAAATCGTGTAAGTGTGAAAACTCACACTCCTTATATGGCAAATGTTTGATAAATTATATCCTCTAATAATCTTCAAGATGTGTAGAATCAAAATATAAATTCTGTGAATTTAGTAAAGAGGAAGGTGAGGCTGCCACACAGCTACCACGCCGCTGGTAGCTCAAGGAAATGGAAGAGTTTCTAAATAAAACATCTCTTGTAAAGGCACTTGCGAGGAACAACACCGCTGCCACTCCGCTGGCAGCGCATAAGTGCGATAGCACTTTGAAATTAAAGCACGCGCACCTGCGTCGTAAGGCGACGCCGACACGCCGCTGGTAGCGCAGAGCAAGATTGAAGAATCTACAAATCAGCTGTGCACATGCCGCGTTCCCTCCCGCTAGCAGCGCGCTGGCAGCGCGCCCTTAACTGAGTCTCTTTGGATTTGAGCGGGACTTGAGTTCACTTCCAGCCGTCTACCCCGATCGCAAGGCGACGCCACCAGCGCTCGATGTGATCTGAGTTTTCTTCTTTAAATAGATGAGCTGTATTTGTTTTTAAAGAGACTTTTATTTTGATTAATTTGTTTTAGATCTTGAGGTGTTCGAGATTCAATGAATTCATCTTTAGAGAGTCGGTGATTGAGTGAATGGGAGATCTGAAAGAGATCACCTGGAATTGAAGTTTAAGGATTCTTCTTCATTTCGGAACTTCACTTGATCGTTAGATCTCCTGGATTGGTGATCGACCTTGTTCGATGCATAGGTGGATTCCTATAGCATTGGATCATCTCAGTGGACTCTGAGGTGATTGTCACGATCTGGATTGATCGTGAATTACAGCTTGTGGATTCAAGTTGTGTTGCAGTTCGTGGATTCGAGTTGTGGATCTGGATTGATCGTCAATTGCAGCTTGTGGATTCAAGTTGTGTTGCAGTTCGTGGATTCGAGCTGTGGATCTGGATAGATCGTGAATTGCAGCTTGTGGATTCAAGTTGTGCTACAGTTCGTGGATTCGAATTGTGGATTGCTGTTGAGTGAGTTCAATTGTAAAGGTTAAGTGTGTTTTCCTTTGTAATTGCTTTTCATTCAATAGTGGAGATTCTAAGGGTTAGTCACCTCATATAGACTCGAGGTTTTTCCTGGATCTGGATTCAGGTTTCCTCTTATAATTTCTGTGTGTATGTTTCCGCATTGTTAAGATCATAATTGTTGTAGATCGAGGACCTTTAGAGTAGTCTCCTACTCTTTCAAATCGTTATTGAGAGAGCAAGAAGATAAAAAAGCAAAAGCAAGTTGCAGAATATTCAAGCACAGGTTCGGGCATCAAATGGCACCCAGGTATATCAAATAAGAAAATCAATTAGGAAAATTCAAAAAGTGAAAAACATCAAAATAATTGAGTTTGCAGTGGTCAATTTTAAATCCACATTCTTTTCAAAATTTGCTTGTCTCATATTTCTTTTAATAGCCACGAGAGCTCCAAGAAATCTGAGATAAGGAAGAGACGCCACCCCATCAGACTTCAAGCAGGGGTTTCTTTGGCTATCTTCGAATCCATGTTTTTATCATTTCTTTGTTTGACCAAAGCAAGTTCAATTAATGAGATGTTTTTCAAATGTGTAATTTTGAGTTGTGTTTGTTATTTACTGTTCATTGTGCTACAACTGCAGGCCACCCAGAAAAATTGTCTTTTTCATCATTTTCTCCACACTTTTCAGGAAATTAATGTTTATATTAGTTGTAAGTTGCAAGGATTGCCAATTTACCCACTTTTGTTTAAAAATTTTGTCTCAAATCTCACTTCATAGCCACGAGTGCTCAGTGAGACTAGAGAGGAGGATCTGACCATTAAGGTTAGGGACTTTTCAGCAAATCTTCCACACAAATTCTTTTTCCAACATCATCCTTTTAATCCATGCAAAGTGCAATTAGTTAGACAAAATCTCAAAAAGTGCAATTGGTGGGTCTTTTTGCTCTCTGCTCGTAATTGGTTCCAATTGCCAGCAAAGAGGGGGTAGCTGTAGACACCCCAAATTGCACTAAAAATGAGAAAATAATTGAAAATATTAATTGGGATTTGAAACAGGTAAAAAAATTGTAAAATCTGGTCAAACTGGTCATGACCGTAATTTGTTTACAGTCTGGTCATACCTGCAGTTGATATACGGTCACGGCGTGCCCGTATTAATAATACGGGCAGGGCGTGACCGTAATATATATACGGGCACGGGGGTTTTTGTGCGAATTTATCCTTTCTCGATTTTTGAGCTTTATCTGCATCCAAATATATCTTTGGGATATGCGAATCCTCTTATTTATCCATTAGAATCTCTTATTATCCTATTTGACAAAGGATTGGCATTATTTTGGTTTTTAATTCAATCTGAAACTCTATCTTGCCAAACCTTGGACCAACCATGCCCCTGGGTTTGCCTATAAATAGAGGGCTTCTCCTCAAGCAAAAGGCCACGAAAATTTGAAGTCTAAGGAGCTCCAAGAGAAGAGAGGAACGCCTGCTACTCTGCCTGATCAATCCAGGTAAGTCCCTTTTCCCTTTTATTTTCTGTCTTCAATTCTAGAAGTAATAGGATCTCCTCCATTGCTGTAGAATAAGGCCATCTTTTATTCTATATTCCTAAACTTGTCTCTAAGTACCTCAAGATTCTCTCTAGCCGTAAAACGTGAAGAGAGAGCTAAGGGAAAGGGGAACAGGTGGATCCCTAGAATAGAACCTCATATCTGTTTTTCTCTTTTTTTCTAGAATAAGGCCTTTGATTGTGTTTGTGTACCCAAACCTATCTCCAAGTACCTCAAGAATCCTCTTTAGCCGTAAAACGTGAAGAGAGGGCTAGGGGAAAAGAGAACAGGTGGATCCGTAGGGTAGACCCCTATGTGCTCAAATCTGGGAGATATGGCTGCTTTTGATATCCTGGTCATGTTTTAATGATTTTATTTTATATCTGGATGAATCCTATGAGTTCATGATGATTATAGCATGAGATCCCCACTTTTGTTCTAAAATTTGGATTTTCACCACTTTTGCACCTACAGAACTGTTTTCGTGATTTTTGTGGTTTTAGGCTAAGATCCTGGATCTATCATGATCAATATGGTAGATCTGGATCCAAAAGCCTGAAAGTAAATTCTTGGGTTTCATGATGTGGTTTTTAAGTTGTTTTTCATTATTAAGAGAAGACCCTACGGTGTCAGTTCTCCCCTTTTGATGTTCTTCATCAATGTGGGTATTTTTTGTTTTTATTTTCTAATTTAATGTGAAATTTGGGTTATATCTATGTCCTGGACTGTTCAAGTTCAATTTTGAAATATTATATAAAAATCATATTTTTCTAGATTTCTAGAGTTGGACTTGAAGCCAGATTTTTGGATTTTTTACTTTAGATTTATTTTATTTGATTTTATCTCAATTTTGTTTTAATCATGGAACCCTAGGAATGGTATGATCATATTTGAAAGTTCTTGATCAATCAGGCTATTCATATGAAAAAACCATACAGTTTTGTCTTTTTTGTGATTTTTTATGATTTTTATAGCAAGCCTTTTTTTTCTTTATTTTAACATGAACAAATACCTGGCAACCACCTTGTGTGGATGAATAGGGGTGCCTAACACCTTCCCCTGTTCATAACCTAATCCCCTTACCCATCTCTGGTTGTTTTTTCAGAGTGTTATTTTTACCCTAAATTTGCGTTTTGTGCTTATTTAATATTTTGGTGTCCATTCACACCTAAATTGAATGGTGGCGACTCTGTGTTTTTAACCAATCCCGTGTGATGATGAAGAAGTCATTGAATGAATGATTTTTTCCCATGTCTCACACAGACGTCGGTCCTCCTCAGCGCGCTTGCGCACTAATTCCATTTCATGTTTCAAGGCCATATTGGCCCGCCTATTCTCCCGTTCTGAATCCACATAAGCTGAATGGATACGGGAGTGGGTCTCCTGCAGTTCGGCCACCTTGTCCCTATATGTGTTAGGGGGCGAAACTGGAATGTCGCTCTATGCGACAGGTTGAAGAGGCGGGGGGCCGTCGTGGCCGAACTCCCGAGCCATCCACTGCTCGTAGTCTCGAAAGTGTGATTCGATGAAGACATCTTCCTAATATACGCACACTATCTTCCACTCTATCTGTAGTTGCGTCCTTAGTCCTTTAATGAGGGGGCCAATCAAATTGCCCATGCCGTCCTTGACCGGGATTCCCTGCGGTTTCCCAAATTGTCTCAGAACCCGAATTGGATAGTATGGCGTAGCATAGGTGAGGCCTATCAAGGCAAGGCCCTCTCTTTTCTTGAAGGCTATAATGGGGGTGTAGGGGATGTTATATGTGCCCCACAATCGGATGTCTGTTTCTCCCTTCAGATGGAGAAAGTGGTTGAACCAATCCTCACGAGGGGGTAGGTCTGGTTTGATCTTTCTTCAGGCCAACTATATGATGTTATCACAGGCTAACCCATAATGTGCACTGACAGGTGATGACACCATCAGGTGGTCTTGCAGCCAAATGTGGAGGAAAGGAACGCACCCTTGAAACCTCCGGGTTCCGTTTTTGGACAAAGTTAGGGAATGGAACAATTGAGCTAGGATCAGTGGCATGATTCGGTACCCTGTCCTGAGTTGATCCACAATTTCCATGAGGGCCAAATTAATGGTGTCTCCCCCAGTTGGAAAGAAGATTTGCGACAGAACCACAAGGGTGAAGGTGTCAAACCAAGCCCGGGGTCTTTCCTGCTTTTTGTTTCTTATTTTCTCAGCTAGGAATGTTTTGGAGACCCGAGTGAATGCTTTGTCACCTCTTAAAGTCTTGAATTCTCCCCTTGAGAGGCCAAAGAAAATGCAAGCTTCATTCTTGTAGCTTTCTTTGAGACTTGGCCTAGCGGGTTCTCCTAAATCGCGAAATCGGAGGAACAGGTCAAGTACCTCAATTGTGGGGGTCAACTCATTGACTCCGAATCGAAACACTGAAAGCTGGGGATCCCAGAAAAGCAGGGCTGCTTGGATCATATCCCAGTTAATCGGCACGTTTAACAGGAACAAAGTCTGTCCCATACAGTATTTGTGCTCCCATTCAATCTGCTCACTCCCTTGGAGCTGCCTTGTCCAAGAACGGATCCAGGGGTATCCCAGGCGCACTTCTCTATCCTAGGGAAACAGATTCTCTCAGATGAGGGTGAGGATGCCATGCCAACTATCCGATCGAAATTCCAAATCAATTTAAGGTTCCACACCAAACTGTCAATTAATCCTAAAATATGCATAATCTCAAGCAAAAGGACTAACCACATAGCAGTTTTAACATGCTTCACCGAATAGAGTGAAAAAAACTAAAACAGTGCAGAATTTAACTCAGGTACACATGGTGTGTGGCCCTAAGGGTTGGCGCCAATGAAGGTGCGACTCCTAGACATACTTGTATAGACATACTTGTGTAGAAGAGCACATTCAAGTCCTGATCAGTCTTCTGTCTTTTATCTGTTCTTTCATCTGCTTTCGGTGTCAGACCACAACAAAAATTACAACTTGCCATCGAGGGCGAAGGATTTACAATATTTACACAAATATGCAAAGAATTCATCTTCCGGGTTGTCGGCAGCCCAAAAGAAGGGTACAAATTGCCTTAAAGGCGGGTAGGCTAAAAATTCCTAGATCTAGGATTTAGTGCCCTTATTCTGATCTGGCATGCTTTCATCTGTTTGTCTGCTCTGGCCAGCTTTCATCTGCTCTAAAAGACCAATCTGGACTTAAAGTGCTCCCAGCGGACTTTAATGGGTCAAGACCCATAGCTTACCGAACTCCATGCATGGATCTGGGGTGGTTCCCCTGATCAAAGTTAGGTCAGCTTCCTAAATTAGGGCTAAGGTAGCCCCGTGATCTAGGGTTTACTCAATTTAATGCAAAAAAGCGAGGGTCCCTACCCATAATGGACTCTGGATTTTATTCCAATTTTACTCCTCTTGTATTCATCATTCACAACACAATCACCCTCTCATGCACAACGTGTGGTTCGTTCAGAAACGTTAGGTGGGGAAGGATACCCAGCCCGAGACATAAGCCTACAAGGGTCTGGACCAGTATTGGATCCTCGCGTGCCACGGCAAGAAACCGGTGGTGCTAATGGACTCCAGAAAACTGGGGGGATGGTTTTGCCCTGCTTTCCCCAGCAAGCCACGAGAGCGTAGGTGCTAATACCATCCCAAAGATCAGTTCATAGGAATCAGAAGGGTAGGCTGCTAGAGAGGTCTAAGTCTTGGTAAAGAAGTTGCAATATCTGTATTTCACTTATTCATTCGGGGACAGATCATCCACGCAGCCTCCCTCGTGCGTGTCACCCCACGCAGTTCATCATAAAAAAGTGGGACATTAAATCCATTCACGGTGTGGTGGTGTGCCCATGTGTGCAGTGGGGCTGCGTACTATGTCTATACGGGTGAGTTTTGTCTGTATTTTGTTGATAAAGGGTTTGTTACCGTCTCATATAGTAAGGTACAGAATGGGCATGGAATACAAGGTTCCGGGAGAGTCCCCAGGTAAGTAGAGGGTCATAGGGGACCGTTTAAATCCCATTGCCTTAGGCAATTATCTCGTCCTTTTGACAGGACTCCCCAAAACACATATTTACGCGTATTCTATACTTTATTGGGCGAGACAGTAAGAATCCTAAACCAACTAATCCCTCTTATGTTGACTCATCTAACCAGGGTTTTACTGGGCTGAGAGGTCCCCAGTGGAGTCGCCAAGCTATGCGCCCATCGGAAACGGGGCACGGGAAAATCCGTAGTCGCCATCGCCTGATGGGGTGCAGGCGGACACCTGGGTGCCTAATCTTGTCTAGTTATGGCTTTGGTCTGCGGCTTTGAGATTCTAAGTAGGGTATCGGTTGCGGTCTGGGGAAGTCCGTAGACACCCCAGTCCACCCCGTCGGATGACGGGTCCCGTGGGTTCCCTGGTTTGAGTCAACTCTGGCTTCTCACCCGATTCCTAATCCAGCATGCAACTTTGGTTAAGCCTGGCAAGACCACTTGAGTGGTGTGGGTCCCTTTAATTGTTTTTTTATCTTTCTTTTATTAAGTGCCCTGAGTCTGATTGGGTGGGCCTCGTCGGAAGGCCCACGGTGCCGTTGGTGGGCTTGGTCAAGCCCGTATGCCCCTTGGTGGGCCTCCATCTAAGCCTGGGAGGCCCTTTGGGCCTTGGTGAGTTCAATTGGTTTACTTTTAGGGTTCAAGTTGAATTTAAAGTGATTTGTATGCAAGGGTGGACCGGAATTTGTTTGTGGGCCCACAGTGGTTGCGAATGATTTATTTGAGTTTTTCTTCTTTAAATTCTCCCAAGGGGGCTAGACCGTGGGCTTGGGGCTCGTTAGCCTAGGCTTGGGCTGGGTGGTCCATGGTTCGGTGGGTCAGGGTATTGTACCATACCCAGTTAGGTTCACAGGCTTAGTGGGCCTGATAGTTCCGCACCCAAGGTCACGGCCAAACCATGTTTACACTAGCCATCATGCCTCATTTTTACTAAGCTTTAGTGGGCCTCAAAGGGTTTGGCCCAATTAGTTCATTTTAATTATCTTGTTTTAATGTACAAAGGTGATCTTAGACTGGGTGGGCCCCGTTGGAAGGCCCACAAAGGAATCAAGTTGGGCTTGAAGGCCCGTGTACCATTTTGGGTTTCCGGTTGGCCCAGAAACCCTGCTGGTTCAACCGGTTCAGTTCACTTGGCATGGCAAATGACAACATGCAAGAAAATTGATTTTTTGGAAAACACTTAAAGTAACCGAAATTTCATTTTGGTTAAGCATGAATACTAGCATAATCGAAATTCGATTTCGGTCAAACCACAGTTATGGTTTAACCGAAATTTGATTTCGGTTAAGCCACCAGAAACCCTTGACCGACCTGAGATCTCGGGTAAGCAACAGAAATGCCTTTTTCACCTTTTCCACAGGGGACTGGTTCCTAGGGTTTATGAGCATGAATTGTAACGCCCCGAACCCGGGTCAGTGCAAACCGGCACCTGACCCGAACCCGGTTCGCTACTGTAACCAAATCCGAGGTGTTACTGGCTCATATCAAACACATCATCAATAATATACCAGACCAAAGAATTAAAATTCATTCACTTTATTATACTATCAGAGTTGCGGAAACAAGTATGTGCGGAAGTGTAGTTTAAAATCCTCAAATAAACATATAGTTTGATCATCAATCATTAATATCAAAGTTTGGTAAAATAAACTGGTTACTATCTCTCTCTCATCTCTCTAATACATCAAATCCAAATTAATAATAATAATCTAATCAAAAGTGCTAAGTCTATATCATTCATCCACCTCAAACAAGATCCGGATAATAGTAATCCTCCGGTGTATACTCAGCTATCTCTCCCTGAAAATCACTAAGATCCCCCTCTCGCGTATCAGCTGAAAAATGAAATAAAAGTAGGGTGTGATACGAATATCCCAGTAGGTAACACATGCATGATTAAACAGTTCATATAAGTAAAGTAACAGTTCATGCACGATTAAGCAATATCGACTAATCAGGCTCGTATAATCATTCATATCATTCATGACTACAAAACAGTTGGATAAACAGTTCTAGAAATGAATTTCAGCAAGATTTAATATAAGAATCCAATATCAAGATTGATAACATAGTTCACACTTTTCTAGGATGCAGTAAGCAGTCACATTCGATCAATATCTCAATCACATGCCTCCAGCATGTATTCAATAATAACATCAAGTATTGATTTCAGTGTCATTGTAGGACTCACAAAGATAGATAAACCTTTTGAGATGATTCTCAACCAATTGCTATACTACCGTGCGACTTAGGAGGAATGCTACTAATGATACTCAAGTCCAATGCAGCGCAGCTTAGACAAGAGCCGTAGTCACTGACTTATTGCACACGTACGCATCAGAGTTGGCATGTACCACCAGCATGCAGCACCAGAATCAATACATGGAGATGGTCGCTTATCCACATGTACAGGGAATCACCAGCGGTTCACCGGCGTGTCCCTCCAGACATAGGACCTTCCCAGACAAACTAACTTACAAAGGAAGCACGTCGCATATAGGAGTAACTCAACCCAAATGACATATCACTCAGCTATCTAGCTACATGGTGACTATCGTACACAACCAAATTTAAACCACTACTTAAAAATATGCATATAGCAAAGTGAGTAGGGATCGTTCCACCGAGAGTTTCTATCTCTTCTTATGCTTTAGAAAACAGATTTAAGAGGGGGTTTTGTCACAATGAGATCAGAAAATAACAGATTACTAAAAACTTTAATAAATCAATCAAGAAAACAAACCTTGGTCTAAGTTAACATCCACCATCGGAATATCAAAGCTGATCATAGATGCTAAAATATATCAATTCACACATTGAACATTCATCCCTGGAAATACTTTCGAAACTCTTTCAATTGTAGTTAATCAGAAAACAAACGATCTAATTAACCCTAACTACTAAACAACCTCACACAAGCGGTAAAGATTTAATCCGGTAGCAGCTTTAGGGACCAGAAAGATTGATGAATCTAGACAATACAATCACAAGCGGCTGTATTTAATCTAGCAGAAAATTCTTCCTAAAGTCTAACAATTCCTGACGCAGCAAATTATTAAACCTCAGTTGCTTCACAGATTAGAGGGATCAAACAATTATGGATTTGATATCTAGCCTAGCAATAAATTGCAACGAATAATAAACTAGTAGGCCTCCTAGCGATTAGACGGAACAATCATGAGAATAAACATAGAAGAATATCAATGCTCAAGTATAAACTGAATAATTAAAACATTAAGATCTCACAGCTTTATTAATTCCGAGGTTTCAGCCTCCTTTGACCAAGAATAAGCGTTTAGCCACACATGGCCATGAATCACAAACTCAGAAGATGAATAGAAGAAGAAAGGAAGAAGAAGAAGAAGATAAAAAGAGGACGCCCAGCACTCTCCCAAAAACTCCCTTTTAAAGAGAAAAATCATGAACTTTCCTTCCAAGTCTCCTTAGGAAGAGAGAACTCCCTTTCCTAGTATATCCACGACTTTTCAAGTCCAAAAACGACCTAATCTCTTTAATTAGAAACCCTTAAAACTCTCCCTAAAAACTAGAAGAAGATCCCCAAGAAAAAGGAAATAAATCCGCAAAGTTCGGAATTTTATAACAGGTTTTTCTTCTTGATCGTTCGAACGCTCAGCGAACGCGGGTCGAACGCTCAAGTTAAAAGCTATTTCTTCATCTCTTGTTCGAACGCTCAGCGAACGGTCAGCGAACGCTGCTTTCGGGTTTCTCTGCAGAACACTAACGTTCGAACGGCAATTGAACGGCCAGCGAACGCTGCTCTCGGGTTTCTCTGCAGAACATCAACGTTCGAACGGCAATCGAACGGCCAGCGAACGCTGAACATATCTTCTTCAATTTGACTCTGATTTTTACGCCGTTTGAACCATGACTTCTATAATCACCAAGAGTATCTAATTAGCTTTATTTTGCCCACATGCTGCCAATTGTAACCTAAATTAAAATATGAGCATAATCAGTATATTTAGGCACAAAAGTAAATTCAAAAGGTTACACATTAGTGGAGAAAAATATAACAAATTGAGTTCTTATCACGACAACTATGGATCCATAGCCAGCTATGCCCACTAGACTCCAAAATTCCCTAAAATATAATATTTCCATAAGGGTTGGTGCCTAGCGGCATATAAAGGTTAAATCTGTCAATTACTTCAATATTCGGTCATCTGAATCCTGAATTCTCTTTATAAAGTTTTTTAATTTATAGTGTCATTTAGAGTTGTTTTGACAATCAAATAGTAGTTAGGTTTTCCAAAGATCAGATTTCTCCATTACTTTTAAAGTTTGGCAACTAATGTCCTAAATACCTTCCTAATTTATTTTTCTGTAAAACAGGGAATTAGATAATTTATTTTGGTCTTAAAACATCTTATTTAATCATTAAAATTGTCTAAAAATAGTTTGGAATTGAATCAGGGTGTAAAATTATGAAAATCTGCAAAATCTTAACAGTTTGCCTAGGATCGCTCAGGATCGCCCCGGCGGTAGTTCAAAATCGAACGCCGACGATACGTCTTCAAGCGGTTTACGGCAATCTGAAATTTATAACGAGCGCCTAAGATCGCCGACGATCGCCGAGAACAGTCGAGGTCGGCGGTCATTCGAAAACAATCAGAATCAGTTCCAAAACATGATTTTTCTCGTCTAAACTCATTCTAACATATTTATAACATGATTATCTAAATATATACATATTTAAATCTCATGAAAACATGCTTTTGTCGATTAATCACATGTAAATACAAAAACGAAGGTAAACAGTGTCACCTACCTCTTTCGTGTGTGGTTTCTCTCCTTCTCCAAACAAGAGTTCTCACAGATGCAAGGTACTCCCTGGACGATGAAGAACACAAAAACCAGACCTTTCCTCCTCCTCTTCTTCTTCTTCTCCTTCAGTCGGGTTTGTCGCTTGCGGCTGAAGGTGACGAGCGAGAATACAACGCGTATAAGATTTAGGTTAATAAACTAATACGTATACTCATCGATCCCATGTATCTCTGAAAGAGTAGAGAACTACTCTACAGGTCCACGATCTACAACAATTAAGAACTTAACAATGCGGAAACATACACACAGCAATTATACGAGGAAACCTGAATCCAGATCCAGGAAAAACCTCGAGTCTATATGAGGTGACTAACCCTTAGAATTTCCACTATTGAATGAAAGTCAATTACAAAGGAAGACACACTTAACCTTTACAATTGAATTCACTCAACAGCAATCCACAGCTCGAATCCACGAACTGTAGCACAACTTGAATCCACAAGCTGCAAGTGACGATCTATCCAGATCCACAGCTCGAATCCATGAACTGTAACACAACTTGAATCCACAAGTTGCAAGTGACGATCAATCCAGATCCACAGCTCGAATCCACGAACTGAAACACAACTTGAATCCACAAGTTGCAAGTGACGATCAATCCAGATCCACAGCTCGAATCCACGAACTGCAACACAACTTGAATCCACAAGCTGCAATTCACGATCAATCCAGATCGTGACAATCACCTCAGAGTCCACTGAGATGATCCAATGCAATAGGAATCCACCTATGCATCAAACAAGGTCGATCACCAATCCAGGAGATCTTACGATCCAGTGAAGTTCCGAACTGAAGAAGAATCCTCAAACTTCAATTCCAGGTGATCTCTCTCAGATCTCCCCCTCACTCGATCACCGATTCTCTAAAGATCAATTGATTGAATCTCGAAAACCTCAAGATCCAAATCGGATTAATCAAAAGAAAAAAGTCACTTTAAAAAGAATACAGCTCGTCTATTTAAAGAAGAAATCTCAGATCGCGTCGAGCACTGGTGGCGTCGTAGCGCGATCGGGGTAGACGGCTGGAAGCGAACTCAAATCCCGCTCAAATCCAAAAGACCCAGTTAAGGGCGCGCTGCCAGCGAGCTGCTAGCGGGAGGGAACGCGGCATGTGAACAGCTGATTTGTAGATCTTCAATCTTGCTCTGTGCTACCAGCGGCGTGTCGGCGTCGCCTTACGAAGCTGGTACGCATGCTTTACTTTCAAAGTGCTATCTTACTTATGCGCTGCCAGCGGAGTGGCAGCGGCGTTCTTCATTGCAAGTGCCTTTACGAAATGTTCTTCTTTTAGATTTCCTTGAGCTACCAGTGGCGTGGTAACTGAGTGGCAGCCTCACTTTCCTCTTTACAAAATTCATAGAATTTATATTTTGATTCTGCACATCTTGAAGATTATTAGAGGATATAATTTGTCAAACATTTGCCATATAAGGAGTGTGTGTTTTCACACTTACAATCTCCCCCTTAGCAAATGCCTGACAACAAACTTACAACAGTTCTTATTATCAAATTCAGAATTTCATTTAAACATTCAAAACACCATGATAAGAGAGAATTCAGAATTTCATTCATGTTCAGAGAAAATATACAGTATTCAGACGAAATATACAGTGTTCAGCAAATATATACACATTCAGCCAAACAAAAAACTCCCCCATAAACCTACGTCCAGAAACCCCAAAGACCAACAAAAAAAAACACAGACCAACAGAACAAACAACAAAAAAACAACTTGATGATCCTCAACCAACAACCATCAACCAGCACCAGCAGCAACATCATCAAAATGACTCCCCATTTCTGGAAGGGGGTTTCGGATCCCAAGTTTTGGACTATTGCCGATAAGCATCTTGGGACCGGGAGTGCAACCAACAGAGCTTGTGATCCATCTCCAGCTGAGTTCTTCGAATGCTGCCCAGAAAATGATCAGGTTCGTTTTGCATTCGTTGCTGAGCAGCAACATCCCGTTGCACTTCGCCACAAGCAAAGTCAACATCCTTTGCAAGCTTCTCCAGCTTCTCCTGGGTCTCTGATTTGAACATGCTCATCATGAGCATGTGAGCCCTAACCTCAGAATTGAAAGCCTCCTGGGAGGCTTGCATGGAGTTCAACTTGTCCAGGATTGCCATAGCATCCAAACTGGACAAGGAGGAGTGAGAAGAGGAAGGCTCTGAAGAAGCCAGCCAAAAAGGATTTGCTCGTTTGCTTCGGGTGAGAGTGGAGTCATCAATGGGAGGTTTAGGATGAAGAACCATTTCTACAGGATCAGGGAGGACCCCCATGATGAATGCACAAGACTGAGATAAAAATCCCAAATGGAAGAGCAGCAGTCTTGGATTTTAAATTCCGAGACTAAAGGATTTGATTGAAAATGATTGACGGAAGACAGACACTGTCTTTGTTCCAGATAGCATGAATGAGTCTAGCTCTAGAGTGAGAAATCTCAGAATGATGATCTGAGGGAACCAGAGAAGCACAGATAAACAGATTCAAGATCCGGAGAAGATCTTGAAGAGAACCATGAGGAAGATAGTTGGGCTTATTTTTTATGGAGGTGGGAGCACCCTGAACAATAAGGGAAGGAATGATGGACTCCATGGGAGGATCAGAGTGAGAATAAAAGAAGTCAAAGGAGGGAGAATCAACAAGGGGCAGTTCTAGAAGAGATGAGATAAGCTCTTTCGAGAAGTCGAAAGAGATGCCCCTGACATATGCTTTGACAAAGCCTTGATTGGCCAGATGAAGATGGTGGAGGTTCGAATAGAATTCTCGAACCAGGTCAGGATATGCAAAACCACTTATCAAAGCAAATTTTTTCCAACCATTTTCCGAAAACAATGAGAAGAGAGGAGATTCAGAAAAGGAATCAAGCTTAATGGCCCTTTCCAAAAGGAGTGGCCTGTGCTTGAAGAACTCATTAAAATTAGATAAACCATTTCCAATGAATGGTTCAGAGGAATGAGAAGGGGAAGGGGGTCTTACCGGTGGAGAAGAGACAACCGGTGAGGTTCTTACTAGTGGAGAAGAGGTGGAAGGAGAATCAGTTCTAGACTTCTTCTTGGGAGGCATGATGAAACAAAAACAGAAAAAAATAGACGAGAGAGAAGAACACAAGCAAGGCTCGACAATGCCCTAATGGCAGAACAAACTTCCAAACCCTAACTAAGAAGAACGAGAGAAGAACACATAAATAGGAAGAAAAAAATGAAGAAGCAAGACGAAGACAGTAAAAAACATTTTACCTGAACAGTGGACACGGTGAAGGAAGGTAAGCACGAAGGCAAAGAATGAGCACGACGCGAGGAGCGAGAAGCACCGCAGACAAGAAAAAAACAAAGGTAAAAAGTGAAACAGATTTTCACTTTTTATAGACAAACAGAACACGCTGCCAGCGTGCATCCAGCGATGCTTAACAGGGCAGGTGCCAAAGCATGAAGAGAGGAGAAGTTTACCGGCACGCTTCTAGCGACGTAGAAGGTGCACATGCACAAACAAGAAAAAACACACTCACAAGGCAAAATTTTATAAAAAGAGTTTGAACCATTCTTCATGAAAAACTCATACCTCTAAACACAAAACTAAGATTTTAACTAAACTAAAAATCATTCAGATAATCAACTTTTATTCAATCTAAGAAGTACTTATCACAAAACTGATCTTGAAGAACCAATCAAGGTTAATTCAGATGTGACACATTTCATATCTATGACCAAAATTTCCTTCATGGTTTCTCATACTATAAATTTTCTTCAAGATATTGAGCACACACGCATATTAATGAAACATTGCTTGTGTAGTGTGTGAAGTATTTTTGACTGTTACACTTTATGCATATGGAAGGCTATTTTAGTGTAATCATACTTGGAAAGTATAGACATACCCCAAACTTCATTTTGGTGGCTTTCGCACAACAGAGATAGGTAGCCTTTTCTAATCTCTTTTTCTTTTCTTTTTGTAGAAGGCATTGACCCTTAAAAAACCTGAGTTTACAGTTCATTCCAAGAATATACCTTCTTTTTCTTTTTCTTTTTGAGATTTACAGTGGCTTTCACTCTAAACTCTATGGCAGCCATTTCCAAAACTTTTCTTTTCATAAAGGTGATAGCCTATAGATCCCAAGCTTCAACACATAATAAACTTCAATACACAAAGGTGTTTAAGACAAAAGTGATAGTTGAGAACACAACATTTCTGTCAATATGCATAGACTCAAGCTTCCTGAATTTAGATTTTAGTATCAAGAACACATAAATTCATTTTGAACAGACATGTAAATCATTTTACATCTAAATTAACTCAAAACAGAACCTGATTTTCAGTTTTGAGAGCATACTCCTAGGGATTTCTTAAGAGTTTCAAATCTGTTCTGATCTAAAGGTTTAGTGAAAATATCAACTAACTGTTTTTCAGTAGATATATATTCAATCATAACAGTTTTGTCTTCAATTAACTCTCTTATAAAGTGATGCCTGATGTCTATATGTTTAGTCCTTGAGTGTTGAACGGGATTTTTGGAAATGTTTATGGCACTTTGATTGTCATAGAAGAGAATCATTTGGTTCTGATCTAAACCATAATCAGATAACATTTGTTTCATCCAAATTAGTTGAGTACAACTGCTTCCTGCAGCAATGTACTCTGCTTCAGCTGTACTCAGTGAAACTGAGTTTTGCTTTTTGCTTAACCAAGCAATGAGTTTATTACCCATATAAAAGCAACCACCAGAGGTGCTTTTTCTATCATCCATACACCCAGCCCAATCAGCATCAGTGTATCCAGTAAGATATGGGTTAGTCTCTTTGGAGAACCAAATTCCCAGATCAACAGTTCCATTAACATACTTTATAATCCTTTTCACAGCATTTAGATGAGATTCTTTAGGATTAGCCTGATATCTTGCACAAACTCCAACACTAAAACTTATATCAGGTCTACTTGCTGTTAAGTACAGAAGACTTCCAATCATCCCTCTGTACAAGGTAGGGTCTATATCCTTCCCAGATTCATCTTTTCCAAGCTTTAAGCTAGTACTCATAGGAGTCCTAGCATGTTTTGCATGAGTTAAACTGAATCTCTTGACTAGATTTCTAGCATATTTTGCTTGAGAGAAAAAAATCCCTTGTTGAGATTGATAAATCTGAAGTCCTAAGAAAAAATTCAGTTCACCCATCATACTCATCTCAAATTCACTCTTCATTAAGTCTCCAAAAGAGTGAGCATGATTTTCAGAAGTAGATCCAAACACTATGTCATCAACGTAGATTTGAGCAATTAAAATATGCTTGGACTCTCTTTGAATAAACAGAGTTTTATCTACATTTCCTCTCATAAATCCAGATTCAAGTAAGAATGAGGTGAGTCTCTCATACCAAGCTCTAGGAGCTTGTTTGAGTCCATACAAGGCTTTGTTCAGCTTATAAACATGTTTAGGATGATTTGAGTCCTCAAATCCTTTAGGTTGCTTACATACACCTCTTCATTCAGATATCCATTCAAGAATGCACTCTTAACATCCATTTGAAACAGTTTAAACTTCAAATAGCATGCAATAGACAAAAGTAATCTGATTGACTCTAACCTAGCTACAGGAGCAAAGGTTTCATCAAAATCTATTCCTTCTACTTGAGTGTATCCCTGAGCAACAAGCCTAGCTTTATTTCTGGTTACAACCCCATTCTCATCAGATTTGTTCTTAAAAATCCATTTGGTTCCTATCACATTCAGATTAGAGGGTCTTTCAACCAATTCCCATACATTATTTCTAGTAAATTGGTTTAGTTCTTCATGCATAGCATTTAACCAAGATTCATCCAACAAGGCATCTTTATAAGATTTTGGCTCAAATTGAGATAAATAAGAAGAAAATATTACCTCATTATGTAATTGATGTCTTGTTCTTACTCCATCTGAAATATTTCCAACAATTTGCTCAGTTGGGTGATCTTTGAGAGTTTTTGTCAGAGGAACAATTTCATTGCTTGAGGAAGCATCTCTGATTTCATCCTCTTCATCTACAACCAGCAAAAATTCACAGTCAATTCCTTCATCATCTATTAACACATTAATAGACTCCATTACAACAGATTTTTGCAAGTTAAAAACTATGTATGCTCTACTTGAAGAAGAATATCCTAGAAAAATTCCTTCATCACTTCTAGAATCAAATTTTCCTAGATTTTCTCTGTCCCTTAAGATATAACATTTACTTCCAAAAACTCTAAAATATTTCAAGTTTGGCTGTTTTCCTTTCCAGATTTCATAAGGAGTTTGTTTCCACCTAGATCTGACATAAACTCTGTTACTTATATAACAGGCAGTATTTATAGCTTCAGCCCAGAATTTTGTTGACACTTTCTTGGCTATCATCATGGTTCTAGCCATCTCTTGCAGAACTCTATTCTTCCTTTCTACAACTCCATTTTGCTGTGGAGTCTTAAGAGCAGAAAATTCACGTTTAATTCCTTGTTCTTCACAGAACTTGGAAAACATCTGATTTTCAAATTCTGTCCCATGATCAGATCTTATTCTAACAATCCTCCCTATTTGCAAGTTCTTTTCAACTTGAATTTGACAGCACAATTGTTTAAAGCAATCAAAACATTCAGATTTTTCTCTTAGAAAATTTACCCAGGTGTATCTACTGTAGTCATCTACAGCAACAAAGATATACCTCTTTCCTCCAAGACTTTCAGTCTTTGTAGGTCCCATCAAGTCCATATGAATCAGTTCTAATGGTCTAGAGGTTCCTACAATGTTGGTTTTCTTGTGTGTGGCTTTGATTTGCTTTCCTTGATTGCAAGGACCACACATTCCTTTCTTTTTATTGTTCCCAAACTTGGGAATTCCTCTAACCAGTTCAGATTTAGAGATTTTTGACAAATCTCTATAGTTAATGTGACCAAGTCTTCTATGCCACAAATCAATTCCATTACATACAGAAGATTTTAAAGATTTTTCATTGTTTCCAATGATTCCATAACAATTGTCACTTGTTCTTACACCTATAAGAACAATTCTACCAGAATTATCCAAAATTTTACATTCTTTTCTGGTAAAATTTACAAACAATCTTGAATCACATAACTGGCTAATACTGATTAAGTTTGCCTTCAAACCAGAGACAAATAAAACATTTTTTAGACAAACTCCATTAGGACCAGTTACTGTTCCTCTACCTTTGACTTGAGAAGTGCTACCATCACGAAATGTTACACTTCCACCAAAATATTCTTCAAAGGTACTAAACATAGACTTATGTCCACACATATGTCTTGAACAACCACTATCCAAGTACCACATGTTGACATCATGAGCTTTCAAAGCTACATGAACCACATTTGCAACTAAGGAATCTTTTCTAACCCAAATCTGTTTTTCATGAATTTTCTGATAAGTTCCTTCATCAACAATTTTAGATTTTGAAAGAAGTTTCTTTGACAGATTTGTAACTTCCTTATTTAATGATTCAGTCAATTTCAACAAGGAATCAAATCTATTATATAAATCCAAGGACTGACTTTGATTTACTTTCCTCTTACTGTCAAAACCTCCCTTGGGAAAACCATGCAAAACATAACACTTTGGTCTTATATGACCCTTTTTATTGCAATAATGGCACACAGGTATGAATCTATATTCAGAAGAATCAAAATTTCCAGATTTGACAGTATTTCTAAACTGTACAGATTTAGATTTTTTAGATTTTGAAGATTTACCTGTTGAGTTTACTTCTCCAGCAGAATTTTTCTGTGAAGATTCCTTATTTTGATTACTTACACTCATTCTCTTTTCAGTAGAATTTGAGCTTTCAGGAACTTCCTTTGAAGTTGATTCCTTATCAACTTGATGATTTTCTGCAGAAAAATTTGAAGCATTAGATTGAATTGAATTTGAAACTTTCTCAAGTTCAATAACTTTACCTTGAAGTGCAGAAATCTGAGCTTCCTTTTCTTTTAATTTTTCAGTTTTTTCAGTCAAAGAAGTTACCAGAAAATTTTCTTTGGCATGTCTTTCAAGTAACTTCTTGTTTATTTAATCTATTTCTACAAGAGCTTTATTTTTCTCTGTTTCTGACTCCTTCAATTTTTTACTCAGTTTCTTGACTTTCTTCTGAGCTCTATTGAATTCCTTATAGAGCTAATTGTAGGCTTCTTGTAATTCTTCTTCATCATCTGATAAAGTCTCTTTATTATCTCCTGCAATGCCAGAGATTGAACTACCAGAAGAAGATGAGTAAAAGGAATTGAAAGCAGTAAAATTAGCAGAAATATCCTCATCTGATTGTGAAGAATTATCAGTATTACTGTCATCCCAAGTAACCTGATAATTTGTCTTTTTCTTTTTATCCTTTTAGGGACAATCAGAAGCAACATGTCCAAATCCTCTACATTTATAACACTGAACTTCATCATTCTGAGAAAATTTCTTCTCCTTTCTTAGATCAGAAACTTTCTTATCAGATCTTCTATTAGATCTGTCCATGGATAACACAGGATTAGATTGTCTCTTTTTAAACATTTTCTTGAACTTTTTAGCTAAGAGAACTAATTCATCCATATCTACATCAGAATTATCTGATTCTTCATTATTTACAGATTTTAGAGCTATTCCTTTACTTCTTTTAGGAATATTCAGATCAAGCTCATAAGTCTATAAAGATCCTACCAGATCTTCAATTCTCATGGTATCAACATCTTTTGCCTCTTGAATGGCAGTAACTTTTGGTCTGAATTTTTTAGGCAAAGATCTCAAGATTTTTCTAACAACCTTAGATATAGAGATCTTTTCTCCAAGGTTAAAACTCTAATTAACAATATCTGACAGTCTAGCATAAAATTCATCAAAAGATTCATCATCTTTCATGTATAGAGTTTCGAAAGATGTTGTAAGTCTTTGAAGTCTAGACAGCTTGACAGCTGAGGTTCCTTCATGAGTAACCTCAAGAATGTCCCAAGCTTCCTTACCGACTTCACATGAGGAAATTCTCCTGAATTCCTCAACACTAACAGCACAAAATAAGGCATTCATTGCCTTGTTGTTCCATCCACATAGATCAGATTCAGCTTTAGTCCACTGATCATGAGGTTTAGGGATCACAACACCTCCTTTTGTTGTGATTTCAGGTGGATGATAACCATTACAAACCGAGAGCCAGACACGCTCATCGATAGATTTCAGGTAAGCTCTCATTCTTGCTTTCCAGTAAGAATAATTGTTACCTTTGAATAATGGAGGTCTAGAGGCAGATCCTCCTTCTTTTCCAAAGTCCATGCTATAGATCTAGATCACACTTTGTATAGAAATTCAAAGTGAATAGGCTCTGATACCAATTGAAAGAGTAGAGGACTACTCTACAGGTCCACGATCTACAACAATTAAGAACTTAACAATGCGGAAACATACACACAACAATTATACGAGGAAACCTGAATCCAGATCGAAGAAAAACCTCGAGTCTATATGAGGCGACTAACCCTTAGAATCTCCACTATTGAATGAAAGTCAATTACAAAGGAAGACACACTTAACCTTTACAATTGAATTCACTCAACAGCAATCCACAGCTCGAATCCACGAACTGTAGCACAACTTGAATCCACAAGCTACAAGTGACGATCTATCCAGATCCACAACTCGAATCCACGAACTGCAACACAACTTGAATCCACAAGTTGCAAGTGACGATCAATCCAGATCCACAGCTCGAATCCACGAACTGCAACACAACTTGAATCCACAAGCTGCAATTCACGATCAATCCAGATCGTGACAATCACCTCAGAGTCCACTGAGATGATCCAATGCAATAGGAATCCACCTATGCATCAAAAAAGGTCGATCACCAATCCAGGAGATCTTACGATCCAGTGAAGTTCCGAACTGAAGAAGAATCCTCAAACTTCAATTCCAGGTGATCTCTCTCAGATCTCCCCCTCACTCGATCACCGACTCTCTAAAGATCAATTGATTGAATCTCGAACACCTCAAGATCCAAATCGGATTAATCAAAAGAAAAAAAATCACTTTAAAAAGAATATAGCTCGTCTATTTAAAGAAGAAATCTCAGATCGTGTTGAGCGCTGGTGGCATCGTGGCGCGATCAGGGTAGACGGCTGGAAGCGAACTCAAATCTCGTTTAAATCCAAAAGACCCAGTTAAGGGCGCGCTGCTAGCGAGCTGCTAGCGGGAGGGAACGCGGCATGTGCACAGCTGATTTGTAGATCTTCAATCTTGCTCTGCGCTACCAGCGGCGTGTCGGCGTCGCCTTATGAAGCTGGTACGCATGCTTTACTTTCAAAGTGCTATCTCACTTATGCGCTGCCAACGGAGTGGCAGCGGCGTTCTTCATTGCAAGTGCCTTTACGAAATGTTCTTCTTTTAGATTTCCTTGAGCTACCAGCGGCGTGGTAGCTGAGTGGCAGCCTCACTTTCCTCTTTACAAAATTCATAGAATTTATATTTTGATTCTGCACATCTTGAAGATTATTAGAGGATATAATTTGTCAAACATTTGCCATATGAGTGTGAGTTTTCACACTTACAATCTCACATACACAAAATTCCATACGCACACCCAATTAGAATACATACCTTGATATCTCATGATCGGACGGTCAGATCTGCGTCTAATTTTGGATCTCCACTAATTAGATCATCCCCTACAATAATAAATTATTTCTATCAATTATAACTCTCACTAATATTATTTATTAATTTAATTTATTATTTAAGGAAAATTCGGGGTTTTACATCCTCTCCTCCTAAAAGAAAAATTTCGTCCTCGAAATTTACCTTGTGGTTCTGGAAATAGGTTGGGATACTTTCTCTGCATTTCTGATTCCAATTCCCAAGTAGCTTCCTCAGTTGTGTGATTCTGCCAAAGTACTTTCATAAGTGGAATCACCTTAGTACGAAGAACCTGCTCCTTCCTGTCCAAAATCTCAACTGGATGCTCCTCATAAGTCAAGTCCCCTCGCACTACTATCGGCTCATGCTGAATGATATGAGTAGGGTCATGCACGTACTTCCTCAACATGGAAACATGGAACACGTCATGAACTCTTTCCAGCTGTGTAGGCAAAGCCAATCTGTATGCTACTGGTCCCACTGTACCCTTAATCTCAAACGGACCTATATATCTTGGAGCCAACTTGCCTTTCTTTCCAAATCTCTTAATCCCACGAGATGGTGATATCTTCAGAAATACCAAATCACCAACCTCAAAATGCAAGTCTCTTCTTCTGGTATCTACATAGCTCTTCTGACGACTCTGGGCTGTAAGCATATTCTGCTTAATGTGATTCACCTTCTCAATGCTATCCTATACAATCTGTGGCCCAATAAGTTGTCTTTCTCCAACTTCCACCCAGCACACTGGGGATCTACACGGTCTACCATAAAGTGCTTCAAATGGTGTCATCTGAATACTCGCCTGATAGCTGTTATTATAGGCAAACTCCACCAATGGTAGGTGTTGATTCCAACTACCTCCCCAATCCATAACACAACATCTCAGCATGTCTTCCAACGTCTGAATGGTACGCTCAGACTGTCCATCTGTCTGAGGATGATAGCTAGTGCTGAAATTAAGCTTAGTTCCTAAAGCTGCCTGAAATGCAAGCCAAAATCATGCCGTGAATCGTACATCTCTGTCAGACACTATAGAAACTGGTACTCCATGAAGTCTCACTATCTCCTTGACATATAACTCAGCTAAAGACTTCAACGGCTGCGTAGTGCTCATAGGCAAGAAATGTGTTGACTTAGTCAGTCTATCCACGACAACCCAAATAGCATATTCTTTCTTTGCAGTCAATGGTAATCCAGATACAAAATCCATAGTCACATGTTCCCACTTCCATTCTGGAATAGGAAGTGACTGAAGTAAACCAGGTGGTTTCCGATGTTCAGCCTTCACTTGCTGGCATATCAAATACTTTGCCACAAACTCTACAATCTCTCTCTTCATTCCTGACCACCAATAGATTTCTTTCAAATTCTTGTACATTTTCATACTTCCTGGGTGAACTGCATACTTCGATCTATGACCCTCTGTCAATATTTTCTCCTTAATCTCCTCATCAACTGGAACACAAATACGGCCTCTATATCTCAATAGCCTATCTCTATCTAAAAAATCAATAGCTGCCTCAGATCCTCTACTGTGGGTCAATCAATTGTTTCTCCCGAATCAACTGAACCAAATCTGGCTCGATCTGAACACGAGCAACTCGGATCACTCCATCCTGTGGCATGCTAAACTCTCCCTGCCAATCTTTGACTAAATCAACCAATCTACACTGGCTCATCATGAAAGCTGCTAAAGTAGCTACCTGATCATTAACTACACTTTTTCTATTCAAAGCATCTGCCACTACGTTTGCTTTACCAGGGTGGTATTGCAAAGTGAACTTGAAATCCTTTAGCAGATCCATCCACCTTTGCTGCCTCATATTCAAGTCTCTCTGTGAAAACAGATATCTCAAGCTCTTATGATCAGAAAAGATCTCAAACTCTACCCCATAAAGGTAATGCCTCCACTTCGCGGGCTCGGACAGAGGTGAGTTCCAGCGCCACCCTGTCGGTGCCGCTAGATGTCTCTAGGGAGAGCTCTGCTAAGGTAAGCTTTTAAATTCTTCTCTTCCCTCCTTCTATCTTCTTCCTACCCAAACCTTCCCACTTTTCTCTTGAAATTTAGCCCGTGGTTGCTCTTGCTCAAGGTCGAGGCAGAGGCTGAGGATGTGGCAGAGCCAGAGGTGCAGCACAGGATCCTGTTATTGGAGGTGATGCTAGGGGATTCCGTTTGTCCTTCCCTGCGGATTTGAGGGCATCTGTTCAGGACACTGAGCTTCTCATTGGGTTGGATCATCATCCATCGATGTGTGTCCGAGCAGATCTTCCTCTTCGGTATCCCTCTTCTCATCTGAGAGGTAGTTGGGGGAGGTTTTGTAAGCTGTATCAGACCCTATCTCCCGGACTCAGACGGGAGTTTCGCAGGTGCCGTTTTGACCACTTCCTGCTCATTCCATCCTTTCGAGCTGATCACCCTCTTATCTTCGCCATGCTGGAGCGGTACTTCCCCGATACGCAAAATTTTCATCTGCCAGAGGTTGAGCTGGGGATTCGTTCGTCAGATTTTGTTATGCTCACCGGCATCCCTTTGATGGGTAGGACCATAGAGATGGAGCGTCCTCCTGTTGCAGACGTTGGCACCCTGCTTGGGTATGAGGACCTTCCCGCGGCTGCCTGGGATGGTAGGAGTGGGCGGATTTCCATTAGCTGGTTACGCAGCAGTATCACTGATCACCCCGACCGGAGGCATACGACTATTGCTGAGGCTGATGGCGATTTCCTCCCTCTATTTCGACGAGTATTCCTGCTGATGCTGGGCAGCTGCTTTTTCCAGGAGGACACGACGTCAGTCAGTCCTGTTTTCCTGGATGCCCTGAGGGATCTTAGGCAGACCAGGCGACTAGCTTGGGGTCGGTTGATATACGGGACTATATTAGCCGGACTGAGTCGAGTCGTCCGAGGTATGGCCGCTCCGAGGGGAGATGGTATCAGCTGCCGATTTTTCTAGCAGATTCTACAGGTAAGGACAATTTGGACTTAATCCCTTGAATTTCTTTTATTCCCTTCTGACTTGTTTTCTTTCTTTGCCAGATATTCATGTATTCATACATGACCTACTTCAGCCCTTCTCCCATGCCTGGTGTTACAGAGTTTCCTGTAGCGGTGCGGTGGTCGGTCTTGGACAGAGATGCAGACCGGAGCCAGCCATGATCAGCCCGAGCGCATTTGGACCATTCCCGCCGTTCTAAGGTAATTTTCTCTTCCTTCAATACACTCCTTTCCTTTATACTGCTTTGCATTTGACACTTTTTCTTGTGATTGCAGCTGATACTGGCTCGTTTTGAGGACGTGTATGACGAGGTTGCTCGTCAGGAGATGGTACAGGACGCTTTTGAGCGGGATGTACGGCGCCAGTCCTACTAGTGTTTCATTGGGAGACTTGGTAGGATTGTATACCTAGGCGAGCGCCTGTACTTCCAGCATACTGGCGCTCCTCGTATCCCAGTTCCTCCACCACCCGTTGACCTTGCCGTCCTCCTGCCCGGATTTGACGTGGCCCAGTTTGATCAGTGGGAGGATGCAGAGTTACTCACCGTGGCTGGTGATTATGACGAGTGGATCCAGAGAGTGTCCATTGGATGCTTGATGGATTGACCCACTCGTGCCAGGGTGACTGAGATCGGCGGGATCTGTATCCGGGTCCATGATGACACAGTAAGTTCCATGACTTTCATTTTCCATGTCCTTTCCTTCCCTTCTGTATTTCTGACCCCAATTCTCTTCTTATTGGCAGGTACACGAGTTGAATACTATTCGGGACCGGTTCGAGAGCCAGCGGTCCGTGATCGATGATATGATCACCGAGCATGACGCGGTCGTGGCCCAGAGGGATGCCCGGATCAGAGAGTTGGAGGCTCTGGTTGCTGAGCTCCAGGCTAGACAGGTATCCGGTTCTTCATAGTTTTCATCTGTTTTAATTTCCATGTTTTTGCTATTCTAATATGCTTGTTTTTGACTTTTGCAGGATCCAGTCCCAGATCAGGATGCTGCCTTTGAGCCTGATTTCCCTGTTCCTGACCCGTATCTAGCTCAGGCTATTGATCAGGTAGATGCCCCAGCTGCTGACCCGGTGGTGGCTGCTCATGTGGATCCTGTGGGTGCCCCAGCTGCTCTTGTGGATGCCCCAGCTGCTCCTTCATCTCCTGTGGTGGCTCCTGAGCTGGAGGACATTCCTGCTACTGATCTGATTGAGCCGGATCCCCTAGCTCCCGTTGTAGATATTCTGGGTATGTTCTCTTTTAATTTTTCCTTTTTGGTTCATTTTGACGCTTTTATTTCTGACTTTATTTCCATTTGGCACAGATATTTCTGCTCCTAGCCCTTCCTCTGATGCTGCTGGGCCTTCTGGATCTGTGGGTCCAGTCGAGCCTGCTCGTGCTGAGCCCGAGGCATCCTCTCCAGATTCTGCTCCTGACCCACCTTCGGATCTATCGAATTATTGTTTGGAGTATTAGATCCAGCAAGTGGTGGGTCGGCTTCCTCGTCACGCTGCCAAGCGTATTCTGGCATACTCTAGGGGCTGATCACTTCGAGGTAGAGGTCGCAGAGGAGGACGCGGCCGAGGACGCGGGGATGATCCTGCACAGTAGTAGGAGATTAGGATTTTTATGTATTTTTACCCCTTTGTACAAAGAAACTTGCATTTATATATGAAAGAAACTTTTTATTCATTTTCTCTTGTCTTGAACTTCTTTTCTTTTCCATTTCATGCAATTATGACTTGTACACAGGTAAAAAATTCGGATTTTCCTCCCTTTACTCTTTTTTTTGCATTTTTCCTTTGTATCCGGCATATCAGACCGGATACATTGAGTTTTCTTTGTATCCGGCATAATATGCCGGATACGCTTACAGCTCTTTGTATCCGGCATTGTTCATTGGATATGAATAAATTCTTTTGTATCCAGTCTGATATACCGGATACTTTAAAACATGCTATAAATGCAACCAGCCTCGGGATTTGAGCATTTTTTTTACGAGTTTTTGAGTTTAGAAACCCCCTTTTTTCGCCTTTTTCTTCCTCCCCTTAAGTTCTAGCTTGCTCCCATCATATCTAATGGAATCCGGATCATCTTCTGCCTTGCCATTGTCTGTCCACACAGCTTTCCCTGCAAAACAGCCTTTTAGATCAAAACCACCTAATCTTACTAGGTACAATCCCATGGACTCTTTTTATAATAGGTGGGTTAATTCTATGACCCTGGATGAGGAGAGGAGATGGGATTCCAACCATCTAGGCCACATTCTGCTTATCCCGAAAGTTCCCTTCAAGTGGGAGATTATTGAAGCCATGATTGGCCATTGGGTACCCAACCTCAACCTTTTCCGTTTTGGGACCCATGAGATGACCCCAACCATTGAGGAGGTTGAAACCATCTTGGGTTTGAGGTTTGCTGAGAAGGTAGTAAACCCACCCCTTAGGCCCAACTACAAGAAGGAGGCTTCTACTTTCCTGGGCATAGGGAAGAAGGACTTAGGGGACTCTGACACCCTTTTGACCTTGTCTAAGTCTTTTTTGATTGAGAAGCTCTTGAGAGGGGAAAATAAGGAAGCCCGGTTCAACACCTTGACCCTGATAGTGCTCAACCAGCTACTTTTCCCATGAGATGATGATGAGGTAGACTTGGCTCTAATCTCAGTGATATGCCAGGTTAGGGAGCGGGAGAGGTTGGCCCCTATGATTTTGGCAGAGATGTATCAGGCGCTGACTGACTGCTACAATAGGAAGTCGAAACGCTTCTTAGCATGTGCCCCGATCCTGGAGGTAATTTTTTATTTTTTTCCTGCTTGTTTTTTCTTTATTTTTGCCTTTTTTGCTTTTTTGCTTTTTTACTTTTACAATGCTGATATATCTCTCTTCCTTTGCAGCTTTGGTTACTTGATCATCTAAGTCAGATTGAGGAGATCAATCGACACTTCTTCCCCAGCTTGAAGGTTCTTATCTTGATGAGCAACCGGGGGTGTCTCGACATTCCAGGGGGTAAACAGGGCTGGTTCACCTTCTTGGGTTCACTCCAGGATGATCAGGTGAGATGGCCTGGTACTTATCAACCTAATGCAGAGACCGTGATCAGCTTCCAAGACCGTAATTTCCTGATTCTGGCTGGCCTGAGACATGTAGTGCTTTATCTTCCTTTGCGGGTCCTTCGTCAGTTTAGAGCGACCCAGGGGATTATAATCCCAGGTGGGTATGAGGATCATCTTGGGCCCCTCTCTCCAGCTACCATGAAGCTGAATGCCTGGTTGATGAGGGAGTGGTCATATGTTCGCTTCATGCGTAGCCCCGTTTTCTCAGAAGCCCATGTGAAGGACTATCTCTTCTGGATCAGGGAACAGATACAGAGTCAGGCTCCAGTACCTAAAGATCCTCCTGCAGTCTTGGCTCATACTTATGAGGATATTTTAGAGTCTAAGAGAGCTTCCCACAAGCGACTTCAGCAGATATGGGTACGAGAGGCCCAGGAGCTTAGGATACGGGGCCTTGACATGGAAAGGCAACTTGCAAAGCAGGTAACTCGCCGTCTGGCTATGGAGAAGCAACTCGAGGAACATAGGCAGGGCCTCTGTCTTGAAGTCCGTGCACTGAGGCAGAAGCACCAGGATACTTTAGCCGACCTTAGGAGCATGCGGATTAGGCAAACTCTTTCAGATGAGGTTATTTCCTTCTTGAGTGATCCCGCTGCAGAGGGGGCTTCTGGAGTTATTGCAGCTCAGGCAGCTCGAATTCCGGAGCTTAAGGAGCGGCTAGGAGACAGAGACTAGCCTTATTTCCTGCACATTTTTTTTTTCATACCTTTGTACGAAAACAGACTCCAATAGTGGAAAGACAAAGGATTTAATTCAAAAATATTTTTTTATATTATTGGCCTCATAATGCTCAGATGCTTGTAAAAACAAAGGTTTTATGAAAAGTATTTGATTTATCATCACTGGCCAAAGTATAGTTTTTCCTTTTTATATATATATTTTTTATTTTTTTGAATTTTGGTCCATGCGCTTAATCACCTATAATTAAAGGAATTAGAACCAGGTTAAATAATGAAAAGGATAGTCCAAAAATAATGAGGGATCGGAACCGTCCATCTTAGGACCTTTAGAGTCATCCCCAAATGCCAAGAATGACCCCATTTTGCTCATGCCGATTTTGCTTCAAGCTTAGACCTCTATGATCAGCTCAACCTATGATTTTTTTTTCTTTTTGCCTTTTTTGCCAATATTGCCCCTAGCGCCAGTTACGGTTTTCACTAGGGCCGGCTTCTACATTCCGTCATCACCAATCTTACTCTAATATTTGAATGAATAAAATAAGATCACCAAGGGCTTAAAAATAGGACGAAATAAAGGCTAGGCTCGGTTTATGAAAGAAAGGGTATTAAAGGCCCAAAAATTTTCAAGTGTGGAAATAGGTCAACCGGACTTACAGTCATGATAAATTTAACCCTTTTTCCCCAAATTGCCTCTTTTTTTTTCAACTTTGCCCCAATTGATTTTGCCCCAATTTGACTGTAAATCCGGTTTGGGTTTATCAAAGAAACGAACCGGCTCAATTTGGCTAGACTAGGGATTCAAATTTTGAAGGATATAAAGAAAAATGGCCTTCGAATCATTTCCTAGAAATATTCACTCAAGGAAAATACCTTTTTATTGCATCGGAGTTAATTGGCTCAGGAAAATCTGACCCATCCATTTCTGCTAAGATGAGTGCACCCCCTGACAAGACTTTCTTGACAACATATGGCTCTTCCCAATTTGGCTTGAACTTACCACGAGGATCTTCCAAAAATGGTAAGATTTTCTTTAGCACCAAGTTTCCTTCTTGGAAAGTTCTGGGCCTCACTTTCTTATTGTAGGCCCGAGCCATTCTCTTCTGGTACAACTGCCCATGACAAAGCGCTTTCAACCGCTTTTCTTCTATCAGGTTGAGTTGATCATGTCTTGACTGTACCCATTCGGCTTCTTCCAGTTCTGCTTCCATGAGCACTCTGAGTGATGGGATTTCTACTTCCACTGGCAAGACTGCTTCCATCCCATAGACTAGGGAATACGGGGTTGCCCCAGTCGAAGTCCGGATTGAGGTTCTGTAGGCATGCAGAGCAAGTGGCAGCATTTCGTGCCAATCCTTGTAGCTTGCTACCATCTTCTGAATGATTTTCTTTATGTTCTTGTTTGCTGCTTCCACTGCCCTATTCATCTTTGGCCTGTATGGAGCTGACTTGTGGTGGGTGATCTGGAACTACTCACACATTTTCTTCATGTCCTTGTTCTTAATATTTGAAGCGTTGTCTGATACTATGGCACTTGGCAGTCCATAGCGACAAATAATGTTGTGCTTCAAAAATTTAATAACATGGTTGCTTGTGATATTCGCATATGAGGCTGCTTCTACCCACTTAGTGAAATAATCAATTACCACCAAGATGAATCTGTGTCTGTTCGATGCCTTAGGGGAAATCATGCCGATGACATCTATGCCCCACATGGAAAATGGCCATGGGGACGTCATGTTGTGCAACTCACTTGGGGGTGCATGCTTATTATCTGCATAAATTTGACATTGATGGCACCTCCTAACATGTATACAGCAATCATGTTCCATGGTCGACTAGTAGTAGCCCAGCCTCAAGATCTTCTTCGCCAGCATGTGCCCGCTCATGTGGGGCTCACAAACTCCTCAATGTACAATTTCAATCAGTCTTTCCGATTCAGTCTTGGCTACACATCTGAGCAGAATATCGTTATGTGACCTCTTGTACAAATGTCCACCACTTAGCAGAAACTGACCCGCCAACCTCTGTATTGTCCTCTTCTCAGTAGCCGTGGCATTTTCTGGCAAACTCCGATTGTTCAAGAAATTTTTGATATCTTGAAACCATGGTGTTTCTTCTTCTGGTGCTCCCTCTAGAACGAGATAGTAAGCCAGTTCATCTCGGACCTCAATTTCCAGTGGTCTGATGTCTACCCCTTCTGGTATTCTGACCATTGAAGCTAAGGTTGCTAGAGCATCCGCAAACTGATTCTTGGCCCTTGGCATATAGTTGAAGGAAATTCGAGTGAAATTTGTGCTTATTTCTTCCAAATACTGGTGATAGGGGATCAATTTGTGATCCTTGGTTTTCCACTCACCAATTGTTTGGAAGATAATACGACTCGAATCCCCGTCTACGTCAAGTTCCTCTACTTCATGATCCATGGCGGCTTGCAACCCAATTATGCATGCCTCATATTCTGCAATATTATTGGTGCACTGGAATCTCAGCTTTACTGCAATCGGGATGTGTGAACCATCTGGTTTGACCAAGACTGCCCTATTCCATTTCCATTCATGTTGGCGGCCCCATCAAAGAACATCTGCAAAGAACTCTCACTGTCCTCCTCTTTAGTGTACAGTATTGCCTCATCGGGAAAGTTGGTCTTCAAGGGTTGATATTCTGGCAGAGGATGTGCAGCCAGGTGATCAGCTATGGCTTGACCCTTGATCGCCTTCTGGGTGATGTATGTGAGGTCAAACTCGGACAGTAGCAGTTGCCACTTTGCCGTCCTGCTAGTCAGTGCCGGTTTCTCAAATAAATACTTCAGCTGGTCCATCCGGGATATCAATAGTGTAGAGTGACTAAGGAAGTAATGCCTTAGCCTCTTAGTGGCCCACACTAGAGCACAGCAAGTCTTCTCCAATGGTGAGTACTTGGCTTCATATTCTGTGAATTTTTTACTTAGATAGTAAATGGCCCTTTCTTTTCTACTAGTCTCATCATGCTGCCCCAAGATGCATCCCATCGATGTTTCCAACACTGACAAGTACAGGATCAGTGGTCTTCCTGGAGTTGGTGGCACTAGCACAGGTGGGTTTAGCAAATATTCCTTGATCGTATCGAAGGCCTGCTGGTAATCCTCATTCCAGACCGTCGGGTTATCTTTCCTCAAAAGCTTGAAAATTGGTTCACAGATAGCAGTGAGCTGTGCTATGAACCGGCTTATGTATTGAATCCTCCGGAGAAAACCACGAACCTCCTTCTCGGTTCTGGGTGCTGGCATTTCAATTATGGCCTTGGCTTTAGCTGGGTCAATTTCAATTCCTCTTCGGCTCACTATAAACCCTAGTAACTTCCCTGATGTAGCCCCAAAGATGCACTTAGCCGGGTTAAGCCATAGACTGTACTTCCTGAGCCGATCAAACACTTTTTTCATATTGATCAAGTGGTCCTCCTCTTTGCCTGATTTGGCAATCATATCGTCCACATAGACCTTCATCTCCTTGTGGATCATGTCATGGAATAGTGCTGTCATAGCCCGCTGATATGTTGCCCCGGCATTTTTGAGCCCAAATGGCATGACCGTGTAGTGGAATGTGCCCCAAGGTGTGATAAATGCTATTTTCTCTTGATCTTCCTTAGCCATCTTGATCTGATTATATCCAGAGAACCCATCCATGAACGAAAATAGGCTATGTACCGCAGTATTATTGACCAGAATGTCGATGTGTGGAAGCGGAAAATCGTCCTTTGGGCTTGCCTTGTTCAAGTCTCTGTAGTCCACACACATTCGGACTTTCTCGTCCTTCTTTGGTATCGGTACTATGTTTGCGAGCCACTCAGGGTACGTAGAGACTACCGAAAATCCAGCTTGAAATTGTTTGACCACTTCGTCCTTGACCTTCAAGGTCCATTCTGGCTTCAATCTTCTCAGCTTCTGCTTAATCGGTTTAACCCCTGGCAAAATTGGCAACTTATGCACCACCATGTCCGTGTCCAACCCCGGCATGTCTCGATACGACCAAGCAAACACATCCTTGTAATCTGCCAAGAATCGTGACATTTCATTTTGCTGCACATTAGACAAGCATGCCCCGATTTTCACTATTTTTGGGTCCTCTTCGGTCCCAAGATTTATGGATATGGTCTCCTCAATATTAGGTTGGACCCCCTTTTCAGGACGTTCCAATTGGTATTCAATTTCTTTTGGAATGTCTTCTTCTTCGACCTCGGTCTCTTCTTCGATCCCCATGAGGTCAAAGTCGAGCTCAAGGTCGAAGTCATATTCTACCTGGTCCAATTCAGTTTCATTATATGGTTCATAAGTGGTTTGGACCTTTTTGAAAAAATTAAATTTTCTAGAAAAAATAGAAAAATCTTTTTGGGTTTTTTGTGGGCCTTCTAAACATAATCCCCCTGAAGACGAAGGCCCATTAAAACCTTCAGGGAAATGGCAATCCACTATTGGAGTTTTTTTTGGAAGCCGCGTCAATTTGCCGAACAAACGCTGCTTCAAAGGTAAGGGGAGTTTCCTCTCAATTATTCAAAAAATGTTTTTCGGGAGCGGGGGAAATTGTGCAAGCCCGCTCCTCAAGCCTAGAATCCGATGTCATCATCACTTGGTGGGTACTGCCCTTTTCTGCTACAGGGCCCAGTCCAGATATAACCTCATCCGGAATTTTCATTGCTATCCAGTCAATGAACGGCAGGTCCATGTCTGCTCCTGTCTTTTCGCCTTCAGTCATGGCGAAGAATGCCCCAACATCTTCAAAGAAGTCTGTCCGCTGCTCTAGTTGTGGCTCAGGCCCATCTGCTGCTCCCAGTATTGGAGATGGGTTGTATGGTTGCAAGGCCGAAACAAAAGGCTTTTGAAATGGGTTGATGTTGTGGTAGGGAGGCTTGGACTGGTCCATAGGAGGAGATATTTGGATTGTATAGGAGGGTTTAGGGAAACTTTCCCTTAAATGAGGGAGTTTTCCTTTACTTCTTTTCTTTCCTTCTTCATGCTTCATCCTTCTCCAACCTCTGGGCTTGAAGCCCAACCCTATTTTAGGGATCAGTTTCTTGGCCGTGATTGGCTCCACCATTCCCTGCAAATTGATTCCCAGGCCTTTCCCCGGGTGAAAGTGGTATTTTTCCATCACTTTCTTCACAATTTTCTCAGCAGTAGTCCCCTTATTTTATTTTTTCTCACACCCCCCAGGTATAAAATTGACCGTTTCGAATTGAAACGAGTGGAACGCAATCTTGTCAACAGTTAAGTCCACATTTATCAAGGGTACGTCAGGTGACATAATGGGAGGCACCAAGTTTTCGGCTAGGACTGTTATCATCCTTTGCCCTCTTACATATTTAACCCTCTGGTGGAGCGTGGATTGTATTGCCCTAGCCGAATGTATCCACGGCCTCCCTAGGAGCAGATTGAAGGCTGCGAGTATATCCATCACCTCAAATGTGATGTTGAAGATATTCGGCCCAATTGTGACCGGCAGTTCAATCGCCCCTAGGGAGTGGGTCTTGGAGCTATCAAAAGCCCTCACTATCCTCCCATTCTGTTCAATCTTTGACTGGTCCAGACCCAACTTGACAAAAGTGATTAACGGGCAGACGTTTAACGCCGATCCGTTGTCAATCAAAACCCGTGCCACCATGCTGCCCTTACAAAGCACTGTGATGTGCAAAGGGTCAACGTGATAGCAGCCACCTAGGCTGATCTCACCCTCTGAGAAACTTATCACATTATGTGACAAGATTTGACCAACCATTTTACCAAGTTGGTCTGGATCAATGGTCTGGGATACATGTGAACTCTGTAGCACCCTTAATAATGCATCCCTATGCTTTTCAGAATTCAGCAAAAGGCCCAGTATTGAGATCTGGGCCGGGACCTTGTTCAACTGATCCACAAGATTGAATTCACTTTTCTTAATTATTTTTATGAGGTCTGGTGCCTCATTTTCTACACCCTGGGGGGTGTCTTCTCCTATTTTTGTCTTTCCTTTTTGTTTTCTTTTTTCTTCGTTTTCTTTTTTCTCTTTCTCTACCTCTGTCTCCTTTTCTTTCTCCTCACCCCCTGCACATCTCCCAGACCTTGTCATGAGGTTCACCTCCTCCTGGTTCTGGTTCCTAACCACTGGAACCGTAGCCGTGATTCCCTCGCTGTAATTCCATGGTACAGCGGCCTCAGAATAGGCTAGTTTGGGGATATTAACCACTAATGGCTGGAGTTTGGACCGGGATGTATGGGCCAGTTTAGGGATAGTGTGAGTTTGCTGAACATTTACAACCAAGGGCTGGAGCTTGGATTTTGCGGGGACAGAAGAAGTGATGGAAGCAGTGGTGGGGTCAAGGTTGATGACCAGTGGAGCCTTTGATAGCTTGGATGGTGAATTAGTGGGTGGACTGCAATTAAAGACCAATGGAGGCCTTGCAGTGTTTATTTGGGCCATGAGGGAGGAGACCCGGTTCAAAGAGGAAATGATGTCCTCAGCAGCTTGATTATTTTTCTGGGAGACCATATTGATCTCCTCCTCTTCCTTTTCTCGGAAAAATCGGACATGGACCGTGGTCCCTATTGGAGCTATGAGCTGAGATGGGTCAAAGGCCCTTCTGGTAGTGGATACGGCAGTGATAGAGTTGGATGGGCCTGCCCCATTGTGGTAAGGCAGAGGGTTCTGCCCAATATCATTCCCGGACGGGGCGGGTGCAGCAGTGTTGAGTACCAAGGCCTTCTGGTCCAACAAGTCCTGGACGGCGTGCTTCAACACCGAGCAAGCATCTGTAAAGTGTCCCAGTGCACCCATGTGGAAGTCACAGGTGACCGCTGGGTCAAAATTCCTTCCCTTGGTGGCATTTGGGCTGGGCTATTTCAGAGCCACATATTCCCCTTTCAACAGAGTTGACAGTAGTTGGGAAAGAGATACGAGAAGGGGAGTAAAGACTCGGTTCCTCCTTGCTGCCAACCAGGCCTCCCTCTCTTCCTTGGAAAAAGTCCTCCTTGGGTTTGCAGGCACGGAGGGGGAGAAGTTGACATTGAGTGGGGTCTGATATGACTGCTGGGCCTGTTGGGGTGCAGAGATGTTTACATGGAGCGGCTTCTTAGCTAGAGGAGCCTGGACCAGGTTCACTTCTCCTTCTTTTCGGGCCCCGGTCTTTTTGAACCCAGCCCCCTTCTTTTGGGCCATGGAGGCAGAGGAATCAGACTGCCCAGACAGAGTAGAGTAGTCGATAAGACTTCCTGACCTGACCCCGTCCTCGATCCGGTCTGCTACCTATACCAAGGCTGCAAAATTGGTGGTGATCTACCCCACCAAATGGTTGTAGAAAGGCTGCCCCAGTGGGCCCATGAACGTTGAGATCATTTCCAGTTCCTGCATGGGTTGCCTGACCTGGGAGGCGGCCTCTCTCCACCTCTTGGCGTACTGCCGTACAGGCTCATATTTCCATTTGCTCATTCTCATCATGTCGTACCGATCTGGCACGATCTCAGAGTTTAACTTATATTGGTCCAAAAAGGCGTTGGACAAGTCCTTCCACCTCCGGATCCTTCCATGGTCCACTATGGCGAACCACCTAAGAGCTGACCCGGTCAAACTCCTCTGGAAGAGTTGTATTAGTATGCCGTCATCCCGGCCAAATTGGCATAGGGCCCCGCAGTATAGTTTCAAGTGACTCATAGGGCAGCCTGTGCCGTCGAATTTGTCAAAGTCCGGGCACTTGAATTTGGCCAGTAGACATACATCAAGGTACATGCAGAGATCATCAAAAGTGGTACCCCCGTAGCTGTTTCCCCCTTTTACCTCCTTCAACTCTTCCTGTATCCTTTCTATCCTGAGCAGCATTTTCCTTTCAGTTTCTTCCCTGGCTTTTTCCTTCTCCAGTTCTTTCTCGGATTCTGCTGTATTTTCCCTGATCAGAATGGGTTCAGGGACCGGTTCAGAAATGGGCTCAGGCATGGGTTGAGCCAGAGGCGGAATGTAGGCCTGAGGTGGTGGTGCTTGATGGGAAGTTGATGCTTGGTTTTGGGCCTGGGCCTGAGCCGCCAGTAAGTCCCCCAGCATCTTGGCCAGACCAGCCACTTGCTCCTGCAGATGAGCAAAGTCTTGAGCGGGTACGGTGGCTTCGGCTTGCATTTCTTCAGTGTTCATGGTGCGGGCTTTAGATCTGGTTATTTGAAAGAGTAGAGGACTACTCTTAAGGTCCACGATCTATAACAATTCAGAATTGAACAATGCGGAAACAGTACACAAAGAATTATACGAGGAAACCTGGATCCAGATCCAGGAAAAACCTCGAGTCTATATGAGGCGACTAACCCTTCAAAATCCACTATTGAATGAGAAGACAATTACAAAGGAGTACATACTTAACCTTTACAATTTGACTCACTCAACAGCAATCCACAGTTCGAATCCACGAACTGCTACACAGCTTGAATCCACAAGCTGCAGAACACGATCAGTCCAGATCGCAAACAATCACTCACCAGTGATCCACAGTTCGAATCCACGAACTGCAACACAGCTTGAATCCACAAACTGCAGGACACGATCAATCCAGATCGCAGCAATCCTCTCAAAATCCACTGAGACGATCCAATGCAGTAGGAATCCACCTAAGCATCAAACAAGGCCGATCACCAGTCCAGGCGATCACACAATCAGATGAAGTTCTGAATTGGAGAAGAATCCTCTGTCTTCAATTCCAGGCGATCTATCTCAGATCTCCCCCTCACTCGATCGCCAACTCTCTAAAGAAGATTTGATCGAATCTCAAACACCTCAAGATTCGAAATCAAAAATGATCCAAAGAAAAAGTCACTATCAAAAATTACAACACGTCTATTTAAAGAATAAAAACACAGATCGCGTCGAGCGCTGGTGGCGTCGTGAAGCGATCGATGTAGACGGTTGGTGGCGAAATCAAGTCCCGCTCAAAGTAAGTTGAATCAGTTAAAAGCGCGCTGCTAGTGAGCTGCTAGCGGGAGAGTATGCGGCAGGTGCACGAACCTTTCTTTCAAAATACGAATTCCCTTATGCGCTGCCAGCGGGGTGGCAGCGGCGAGGTAGCAGTGTGGTGGCATCAACTTCTTCTTCTTTACTAAATTCACTGAATTTTCATTGTTTAATCTGCACATCTTGAAGCTTCATTAGAGGACAAAATTTGTCAATCATTTGCCATAACAGGAGTGTGAGTTTTCACACTTACAATCTCCCCCTTGGCAAATGCCTGACAACAACCTTACACCAGTGTTTAATATCAACCTCAGTTAATGATGATTTCCATTTAAGAATTTTAAAACCACACTGTTAACGAGAGACACAATGACTTGGACGAATCCAGAATTTCATTCATTTACAAAAAGATATACAGATAACAGAATCATATACAATGTTCAAGAAAGAAAGACAGACATTTTCTCCCCCTTACTTATCACTCCCCTTATACACCCATATTCAGGAGAAAACACCCAGAACAGAACATAACAAAAAAAACATCATATCTACAGCAAAAAAGAATAACAGACAGCAGCAAACAGTAAACATCAGCAAATAGCAAGCATCAGCATCAACCCAGCCAAACCATCAACAGAAACAGAAACTCCAGTAGCATCATCCAAATTTCTCCCCCTTTCTGGAAGGTGGTTTGGGTTCCCAAGACCGTGAGTAGTGCTTGTATGCATCTTGGGATCTGGAGTGCAGCCAACTGAGCTTGTGATCCATCTCCAGCTGAGTCTTCCGAATGCATTCCAAAAAATGATCCGCTTCATTTTGCATACGTTGCTGAGCAGCAACGTCCCTTTGTACTTCACCACATGTAAAATCGACATCCTTTATCAATTGGCCCAGCTTCTCTTGAGTCTCTGATTTGAACATGCTCATCATGAGCATGTGAGACCTAACCTCTGAATAGAAAGCCTCCTGAGAAGCTTGCATTGAATTCAGTTTCTCTATGATAGCCACAGCATCAGAGCTGGACAGAGAGGACTAAGAAGAGGAGGGATCAGAAGACATCACCCGAAACGGACTTGCACGTTTACTTCGGGTCAGAGTGGAGGAAGCAATGGGAGGACGGGGATGAATGATCAATTCAGTCGGATCAGGGAGTACCCCCTGATGAACACACATGTAAGAGATGAATATTCCAAAAGGAAGAGCTGCAGTCTTGGATTTTAAATTCCGAGACTGAAGAATTTGATGGAAGATAATGGAAGGAATACAGATACTTTCTCTGTTCCAGATGGCATGAAGAAGTCTTGCCTGATGGTGAGAGATCTCTGAGTGATGATCAGAAGGAACAAGGGAAGCATATACAAACAGGTTCAAGATCCGGAGAAGATCTTGAAGAGAGCCATGAGGCAAATAGTTGGGCTTATTCTTAATAGAAGTGGGAGCACCCTGAAGGATTAGAGAGGGAATGATGGACTCCATAGGAGGATCAGTGTGTGACTCAAGAAAGTTAACAGAGGGAGAGTCAACAAGAGGCAGTTCAAGAAGAGAGGAAATAAGCTCTTTCGAGAAGTCGAAAGAAATTCCCCTGACATAGGCTTTTACAGAGCCTTGATTGGCAAGATGGAGATGATGAAGATTAGAGTAAAATTCACGGACCAGGTCCGGATAAGCAAAACCACCAAGTAACGCAAATTTTTTCCAACCATTGTCCGAAAACAATGAGTAGAAAGGGGATTCAGAAAAAGACTCAAGCTTGATGGCCCTTTCCAGAAGAAGAGGCCTGTGCTTGAAGAAGGCATTGAAATCAGATAAACCATTCCCCACAAACGGTTCAGAAGAATGAGAAGGGGAAGGAGGTCTTACTGGAGGAGAAGGAATAACAGGATAAGACCTCACAGGAGGAGACTTCACAGGAGGAGACCTCACAGGAGGAGACGATGTTGAAGGAGAATCAGTTCTCGACTTTCTCTTGAGAGGCATGGTAAAAAGAAATGGAAGAGAAAGAGAAAACAGACAGCACCAACCAACAAAACGAGAAAGCCCTAATGGCTGAAAAATCTACTAAACCCTAGCTTAGAATAATGAGAGAAAACTACAGAACTAGGAAGCAGAAAATGGAGAACCAGGACGAAGATAGTAAAAATTTTTTTACCTGAACAGTAGGCAGGAAGGAAGAAGGTGACAGCGACAGCAGCACCGGGACACGACGCGAGAGGCGAGGGAAAAGCGAAGAGGGTGAAAAAGAACAGGGGTAAAAAAAATCGCACTTTCACCTATATATAGGCAAACAAAATACGCTGCCAGCGAGCAACTAGCGGCGTAGAAGGTGCACATGCACACACAAAGAAAACTACAGATTCAATGCAGAAATTTATAAAAGAGGTTTGATCAATTTTTCATGACATCCTCCTACTTCCAAACACAAAGCTGAGATTTTAGCATAACCAAAAATCATCTAGATAATCAACTTATTCAATCTAAGAAGTACTTATCACAAAACTGATCTTGAAGTACCTATCAAAGTTAATTCAGATGTGGTACATTTCATATCAAAGAGCAAAATTTCCTTTATGGTTTCTCATACTATAAATTTTCTTCAAGATATTAAGCACATATGCATACTAATGAGTCAATGCTTGTGAGAAATGAGAAACATTTTTGACTTTTACACTTCATACATATAGAAGGCTATTTCAGAGTAAACAATCTTGAAAAGTATAGACATATCCCAACTTCATTTTGGTGGCTTTCGCACATCAGAGATAGGTAGCCTTTCTGATCTCTTTTTCTTTTTAAAGAAGGCATTGACCCTTAAAAAACCTGAGTTTACAGTTCATTCCAAGAATATACCTTCTTTATCTTTTTCTTTTTGAGATTTACAGTGGCTTTCACTCTAATCTCTATGGCAGCCATTTCCAAAACTTTTCTTTTCACAAAGGTGATAGCCTATAGATCTCAAGCTTTACCACACAATAAGCTTCAATACGTACAGGTGTTTCAGACAAAGTTGCTGGTTAGAAATAAGACATTTCTGTCAATATGCATACACTCAATCTTCCTGAAAACAGATCTTAGTAATAAGAACACACACAAATTCATTTTGATCAGATATGTGAGACATTTTACATCAAAATTAACTCAAAACAGAACCTGATTTTCAGTTTTGAGAGCATACTCCTAGGGATTTCCTAAGAGTTTCAAATCTGTTTTGATCTAAAGGTTTTGTAAAAATGTCAGCCAACTGTTTTTTAGTAGATATATATTCAATCATAACAGTTTTGTCTTCAATCAACTCTCTTATAAAGTGATGCCTGATATCTATATGTTTGGTTCTTGAGTGTTGAACAGGATTTTTAGAGATATTTATGGCACTTTGATTATCACAGAAGAGAATCATTTCATCTTGATCTAACCCATAATCAGATAACATTTGTTTCATCCATATAAGTTGAGTACAGCTGCTTCCTGCAGCAATATACTCAGCTTCAGCAGTACTCAGAGAAACACAGCTTTGTTTCTTGCTTAACCAGGCAATGAGATTATTCCCCATGTAAAAGCAACCACCAGATGTGCTTTTTCTGTCATCCATACACCCAGCCCAATCAGCATCAGTGTATCCAGTAAGATGTGGGTTTGTCTCTTTGGAAAACCAGATTCCCAGATCAATAGTCCCATTAACATATTTTATAATCCTTTTTACATCATTTAGATGGGATTCTTTAGGATTAGCCTGATATCTAGCACAAACTCCAACACTAAAGCTTATATCAGGTCTACTTGTTGTTAAGTACAGTAGACTCCCAATCATTCCCCTGTACAGGGTAGGGTCTACAACCTTTCCAGATTCATCTTTTCCAAGTTTTAAACTAGTACTCATAGGAGTCCTAGCATGTTTAGCATGAGTTAAGCTGAATCTCTTAACAAGATTTCTTGAATATTTTGCTTGAGAGAAAAAAATTCCTTGTTGAGATTGATAAATCTGAAGACCTAAGAAAAAGTTCAGTTCACCCATCATACTCATTTCAAATTCACTTTTCATTAAATCAGCAAAGGAGTGAGCATGATTTTCAGAAGTGGACCCAAACACTATGTCATCAACATAGATTTGAGCAATCAAAATATGTTTGGACTCTCTTTGAATAAAGAGAGTTTTATCTACATTTCCTCTCATAAAACCAGATTCAAGTAGAAAGAAGGTAAGTCTCTCATACCAGGCTCTAGGAGCTTGTTTGAGACCATATAAGGATTTGTTCAGTTTATAGACATATTTAGGATGATTTGTGTCCTCAAATCCTTTAGGTTGCTCTACATAGACCTCTTCATTCAGATATCCATTCAAGAATGCACTCTTAACATCCATTTGAAACAGTTTAAACTTCAAGTAACATGCAATAGACAACAGTAATCTGATTGATTCTAACCTAGCTACAGGAGCAAAGGTTTCATCAAAATCTATTCCTTCTACTTGAGTATACCCCTGAGCAACAAGCCTAGCCTTATTTCTGGTTACTATCCCATTCTCATCAGATTTGTTCTTAAAAATCCACTTGGTTCCTATCACATTCAGATCAGAGGGTCTTTCAACCAATTCCCAAACATTATTTCTAGTAAATTGATTCAGTTCTTCATGCATAGCATTCAACCAAGAATCATCTAACAATGCATCTTTATAAGATTTTGGCTCAAATTGAGAGAGATAAGAAGAAAATCTTACCTCATTATGTACCTGATGTCTTGTTCTGACACCATCTGAAATATTTCCAACAATTTGCTCAGTTGGGTGGTCTTTGAGAGTTCTAGCCAGAGGAATCACTTCAATGCTTGAGGAAGCATCTCTGATTTCATCCTCTTCATCTACAGCCTGCAAAAATTCACTGTCAATACCTTCATCATCAATTAGCACATTTATAGATTCCATTACAATAGATTTTTTCAAATTAAAAACTCTGTAAGCTCTACAAGAAGAAGAATATCCTAGAAAAATTCCTTCATCACTTCTAGAATCAAATTTTCCTAGATTTTCTCTGTCCCTTAAGATATAACATTTACTTCCAACTACTCTGAAATATTTCAAGTTTGGCTGTTTTCCTTTCCAAAGTTCATAGGGAGTTTGTTTCCACCCAGATCTGATATAAACTCTGTTACTAATGTAACAGGCAGTGTTTATAGCTTCAGCCCAGAATTTTGTTGAAATTTTCTTGGCTATCATCATGGTTCTAGCCATTTCTTGTAAAACTCTGTTCTTCCTTTCCATAACTCCATTTTGTTGTGGGGTCTTAAGAGCAGAAAATTCATGTTTGATTCCTTGTTCTTCACAGAAATTGGAAAACATTTGATTCTCAAATTCTGTCCCATGGTCAGATCTGATTCTAACAATCTTTCCTATTTGCAAGTTCTTTTCAACTTGAATTTGACAGCACAGATGTTTAAAACAGTTGAAACATTCAGATTTTTCTCTTAGAAAGTCTACCCAAGTATATCTGCTGTAGTCATCTACAGCAACAAATATATACTTCTTTCCTCCCAGACTCTCAGTCTTTGTAGGTCCCATTAAATCCATATGAATCAGTTCTAATGGTCTTGATGTTCCTACAATGTTGGTTTTCTTGTGTGTGGCTTTGATTTGTTTTCCTTGGTTGCAAGGATCACACATTCATTTCTTTTTATTTTTTTCAAACTCGGGAATTCCTCTAACCAGCTCAGACTTAGAGATTTTTGACAAATCTCTATAGTTAATGTGGCCAAGTCTTCTATGCCACAAATCAATTTCATTGCTTATGGAGGATTTTAAAGAGCACTCATTGTTTCCAATAATCCCATAGCAATTATCACTTGTTCTTTCACCTACAAGAACAGTTCTACCAGATTTATCCAATATTTTGCATTCTTTTCTGGTAAAATTAACAAATAATCTGGAATCACATAATTGGCTAATACTGATAAGATTTGCTTTTAAACCAGATACAAATAGAACATTCTTTAAGCAAACTCCATTTGGACCTGTAACAGTTCCTTTACCTTTAACTTGGGAAGTGCTTCCATCACCAAATGTAACACTTCCACCAAAATATTCTTCAAAGGTACTGAACATATCCTTATGACCACACATGTGTCTTGAACAACCACTGTCCAAGTACCACATGTTGACATCATGAGCTTTTAAAGCTACATGAACCACATTAGCAACTAATGAATCTTTTCTTACCCAAATCTGTTTTTCAGGAGTCTTCTGAACAGTAACTTCATCAACTACTTGAGTTTTTGAAGGAAGCTTCTTTGACAGATTTGAGACTTCCTGATTTAATGTTTCAGTCAATTTTAACAGAGAGTCAAATCTGTTGTATAAGTCCAGGGACTGACTTTGGTTTACCTTTCTCTTATTATCAAAATATCCATCAGGAAAACCATACAGAGCATAACACTTTGGTCTTATATGACCCTTTTTATTGCAGTGATGGCATAAAGGTATGAACCTATGTTCTGAAAAATCAACATTTCTAGACTTGCCAGCATTTCTAAATTGAACAGATTTAAATTTCTCAGAAGTTGAAGATTTACTTGTTGGTCTTACTTCTCCAGCAGAAATTTTCTGTGAAGATTCCAAATTTTGATTACTTACACTCATTCTCTTTTCAGCAGAGTTTGAGCTTTCAGGAACTTCCTTTGAAATTGATTCCTCATTAATTTGAGGATTTCCTGCAAAAACATTTGAAACATCAGATTTACTTAAATTTGAAACTTTCTCAAGTTCACTCACTTTACCTTGAAGTACAGTGATCTGAGCTTCCTTTTCTTTTAGTTTTTCAGTTTTTTCAGTTAAAGAAGTTACCAGAAAATCTTCTTTGGCATGTCTTTCAAGTAACTTCTGGTTTATCGAATCTATTTCTGCAAGAGCTTTATTTTTCTCTGTTTCTGATTCCTTCAATTTTTTACTCAGTTTCTTGACTTTCTTCTGAGCTCTATTGAATTCCTTATAGAGCTGATTGTAGGCTTCTTGTAGTTCTTCTTCATCATCTGATAAAGTCTCTTTATTATTTCCTGCAATTCCAGAGATTGAACTACCAGAAGAGGATGAGTAAAATGAATTGAAAGCAGTAAAATTAGCAGAGATATCCTCATCAGATTGTGAAGAATTATCAGTGTTACTGTCATCCCAAGTAACCTGATAATTAGTCTTTTTCTTTTTATCCTTTAAAGGACAATCAGATGCAACATGTCCAAAGCCTCTACATTTGTAGCATTGGACTTCATCATTCTGAGAAAATTTCTTCTCCTTTCTTGGATCAGACATTTTCTTATCAGATCTCCTATTTGATCTGTCCATGGATGATGAAGAATTTGATTGTCTCTTTTTAAACATTTTCTTAAACTTTTTGGCTAAGAGAACAAGTTCATCCATATCAACATCAGAATTATCTGATTCTTCAGTATTTACAGATTTTACAGATTTTAGAGCTATTCCTTTATTTCTTTTTGGAATATTCAGATCTAGCTCATACGTTTGTAAAGATCCTACCAGATCTTCAATTCTCATGTTATCTACATCTTTTGCCTCTTGTATAGCAGTTACTTTAGGTCTGAATCTTTCAGGCAAAGATCTTAAAATTTTTCTAATAACCTTTGATGTAGAGATTTTTTCTCCAAGATTAAAACTAGAATTAACAATATCTGAGAGTTTAGCATAAAACTCATCAAAAAACTCATCATCTTTCATATATAAAGTTTCGAAAGATGTAGTAAGTCTCTGAAGTCTGGACAGCTTGACAGCTGAGGTTCCTTCATGAGTGACCTCAAGAATGTCCCAAGCTTCCTTAGCAACTTCACATGAGGAAATTCTCCTGAATTCCTCAACACTAACAGCACAAAATAAGGCATTCATTGCCTTGTTATTCCATCCACATTGATCAGATTCAGTTTTAGTCCACTGATCATGAGGTTTAGGGATCACAACACCTACTTCTGTTGTGATCACAGGTGGATGATAATCATTACAAACTGAGAGCCAGACACGCTCATCGATTGATTTCAGGTAAGCTCTCATTCTTGCTTTCCAGTAAGAATAATTGTTACCTTCAAATAAAGGAGGTCTAGAGGCAGATCCTCCTTCTTTTCCAAAATCCATGCTATAGATCTAGATCACACTATGTATAGCAATTCAAAGTGAATAGGCTCTGATACCACTTGAAAGAGTAGAGGACTACTCTTAAGGTCCACGATCTATAACAATTCAGAATTGAACAATGCGGAAACAGTACACAAAGAATTATACGAGGAAACCTGGATCCAGATCCAGGAAAAACCTCGAGTCTATATGAGGCGACTAACCCTTCAAAATCCACTATTGAATGAGAAGACAATTACAAAGGAGTACATACTTAACCTTTACAATTTGACTCACTCAACAGCAATCCACAGTTCGAATCCACGAACTGCTACACAGCTTGAATCCACAAGCTGCAGAACACGATCAGTCCAGATCGCAAACAATCACTCACCAGTGATCCACAGTTCGAATCCACGAACTGCAACACAGCTTGAATCCACAAGCTGCAGGACACGATCAATCCAGATCGCAGCAATCCTCTCAGAATCCACTGAGACGATCCAATGCAGTAGGAATCCACCTACGCATCAAACATGGCCGATCACCAGTCCAGGCGATCACACGATCAGATGAAGTTCTGAATTGAAGAAGAATCCTCTGTCTTCAATTCCAGGCGATCTATCTCAGATCTCCCCCTCACTCGATCGCCGACTCTCTAAAGAAGATTTGATCGAATCTCAAACACCTCAAGATTCGAAATCAAAAATGATCCAAAGAAAAAGTCACTATCAAAAATTACAACACGTCTATTTAAAGAATAAAAACACAGATCGCGTCGAGCGCTGGTGGCGTCGTGAAGCGATCGATGTAGACGGCTGGTGGCGAACTCAAGTCCCGCTCAGAGTAAGTTGAATCAGTTAAAAGAGCGCTGCTAGCGGGAGAGTATGCGGCAGGTGCACGAACCTTTCTTTCAAAATACGAATTCCCTTATGCGCTGCCAGCGGGGTGGTAGCGGCGAGGTAGCAGTGTGGTGGCATCAACTTCTTCTTCTTTACTAAATTCACTGAATTTTCATTGTTTAATCTGCACATCTTGAAGCTTCATTAGAGGACAAAATTTGTCAATCATTTGCCATAACAGGAGTGTGAGTTTTCACACTTACATTATTGGAGCAATGATTGCAAGTGTACCTGGGGTAAGAAAAGCAAAGAAACATGTCAGCTCCCATTTAATCCTGAGTCACACCCCTATAGATGTAGACAAGTAGGTTAGGTGAACACCAGTTCAGATTTTTTTGTTTGCTTTTTATTTTTTTTAAGTTTTTTATTTTTTTTTTTGTTTTATTTTTTTGTGTGTTGGAATATTTTAGGGCTTCCAAAGGTCCTGCAAATTTTTTGATTTGATTGGTACGAAAAAGACCAACCAAGGGTTTTATGGAATATTTTAGGGCTTCCAAAGGTCCCACAAAATTTTTATTTGATTGATAAATATAACCAACCAAAGGTTTCTTGGAATATTCTAGGGCTTCCAAGTGTCCCACAAATGTTTTGATTTGGTTGATAAAAATAACCAACCAAAGGTTTTTTGGAATATTCTAGGGCTTCCAAGTGTCCCATTAATGCTTTGATTTGATTGATAAAAATAACCAACCAAAGGTTTCTTGGAATATTCTAGAGCTTCCAAGTGTCCTACAAATGTTTTGATTTGATTGATAAAAATAACCAACCAAAGGTTTCTTGGAATATTCTAGGGCTTCCAAGTGTCCCAAAAATGTTTTGATTTGATTGATAAAAATAACCAACCAAAGGTTTCTTGGAATATTCTAGGGCTTCCAAGTGTCCCACAAATGTTTTGATTTGGTTGATAAAAATAACCAACCAAAGGTTTTTTGGAATATTCTAGGGCCTCCAAGTGTCCCACAATTGTTTTGATTTGATTGATAAAAATAACCAACCAAAGGTTTCTTGGAATATTCTAGGGCTTCCAAGTGTCCCACAAATGTTTTGATTTGATTGATAAAAATAACCAACCAAAGGTTTCTTGGAATATTCTAGGGCTTCCATGTGTCCCACAAATGTTTTGATTTGATTGATAAAAATAACCAACCAAAGGTTTCTTGGAATATTTTAGGGCTTCCAAGTGTCCCACAAATGTTTTGATTTGATTGATAAAAATAACCAACCAAAGGTTTCTTAGAATATTCTAGGGCTTCCAAGTGTCCCACAAATGTTTTGATTTGATTGATAAAAATAACCAACCAAGGTTTTTATGGAATATTTTAGGGCTTCCAAAGGTCCCACAATTTTTGATTTGATTGATAAAAAAAACCAACTAAGGGTTTCATGGAATATTTTAGGGCTTCCAGAGGTCCCACAATTTTTGATTTGATTGATAAAAATAACCAACCAAGGGTTTCATGGAATATTTTAGGGCTTCCAGAGGTCCCACAATTTTTGATTTGATTGATAAAAATAACCAACCAAAGGTTTCTTGGAATATTCTAGGGCTTCCAAGTGTCCCACAATTTTTTGATTTGATTGATAAAAATAACCAACCAAAGGTTTTATGGAATATTCTAGGGCTTCCAAAGGTCCCACAATGTTTTGATTTGATTGATAAAAATAACCAACCAAGGTTTTTTCCTTTTTTTCTGAAATTTGCTGAATTTTCTCAGTTTTCAAGTTCCAAAGCTTGATTGACACATGTTTGAATTGAATTGATATCAAAAAATATGACACCTTAGCTTGCTCTTTGAGTTTCAACATTAGGTTAAATCCTAAAAGAATATTTTTTTTTTGTTTTTTGTTTATTTTTTGAAACATTTTTATATTCTCTTTGGGGTGCCTAAGGATTATCCACAGTGTTTAGGCATTTTATTCTTAAAATTCGGGCTGAAAAAACCCATTTATACATTTTTTGCATGTATCCGGCATTAAGTGCTGGATAAGGCTATGGCTTATTGTATCCGGTAATAATGACCGGATACACGCATAAACCTTTGTAACCGATAATATATACCGGATATGAATAGAATTGTTCTTAACCGGCCTGAGTTCCCGGTTAATGCCGAAATGGCCCTTTTTGACTCATTTTTTCACCAGATTAGGTTATTTTCATTCCCACTTGATGTTCACCTTAACTTGGCCTCTAAAACTTGCCCCAAATTGGGTTTGGACATTATTCTTGCAATATTCACAAATTCATAAAAAGAACATGGCTTTACCTTGCCACCTTGTATTACCTTCAATATGGTATTTATAGTATACCTTGGCCTGTAAAACATGCAAACGGCCTTCCCACATTTACACCCAATTCCCCGAACGCAATTGTGTACTTTTAGCTAAAAACGTGTTTCTCCACCTTCAAACGTATGGTTTTTGGGTTTTGACTTAATTGGAAACTTAGAACTCAAGTCTAGTGATGCCCGGAATCGAATCACAGATCTCATTGTCATCACATCATTGACTCAAATTCTAAGGTGAATGTTTTCACTTTCGCTTTCCGAAGTCACGACCTCGGTGCGCCAAGCTACACACATTCATGGTTCAACTTCCTATAGGTAATGGGTAGGCTGTGCAAATAGTTTAAAGTGCTCAAGTGCATTTGAAATTGAGGTAACATTCACAACGTCCCAGCCCCTTACCACTCTTTTTCGTAGCCATGCATACAATGTCAAGCCAAGGCATATATGACAATATAATAAAGCTAAATACAAGCAATCAAGAGAACCAAAGCAACTAAATATGCACAAAAATATTACATGCCCAAAAAGTAGTATACAAACATGTTATTTGTTCAAACAACAATTAAACCATGGAAGCATGCTTGAAACCCAAAAGCATTCCCTAAAATTCCAGATTTTCATGCTCTTTTTCATGCTCAAAGTGTACCATTTCTACCCAAATTGAAGCCTAAAACATTTAGCACTACTTGACATGATATAAGAAAGGTTTTGATGATTTAAACATGCTTGAAAACCCCCAAAATATACACTAAAATTTCCAGATTTTTTTATTGCTTTCATGCTCAAAGTGTGTCATTTATACTCCAAATTGATGCCTAAAAATTCAGCAACTACTTGACATGGTATAAGAAGAGTTTCATTGGTGAAAACATGCTTAAAAAATCCCACAATGTACACTAAAATTCCAGATTTCATGCTCTCCATTTTTATGCTCAAGTGACATTGCTTTATGCCCAAATCCAAACCTAAAAATACAGCACCTAAATGCATTGCCCAAGAGGTGTTTTGTTTGAGGAAAACATGCTTGAAAACCTCCAAAAATGGCTACTGAATTTACAGATTTTATGCCCACAATTTTTCTTGATTAACATGGCATTGGAACCTGTAAGTGTGAAAACTCACACTCCTGTTATGGCAAATGTTTGACAAATTATGTCTTCTAATGAAGCTTCAAGATGTGCAGATTAAATAATGAAAATTCAGTTAATTGAGTAAAGAAGAAGAAGGCGATGCTGCCACACAGCATTAACGCCGCTGCCACCCCGCTGGCAGTGCAAAAGGGAATTAGTGTTTTGAAAGAAAGGTCCGTGCACATGCCGCGTACTCTCCCGCTAGCAGCTCGCTAGCAGCGAGCTTTTAACTGATTCAACTTGTTCTGAGCAGGACTTGAGTTCGCTTCCAGCCGTCTACATCGATCTTTTCACGACGCCACCAGCGCTCGACGCGATCTGAGTTTTATTCTTTAAATAGACGTGTTGTAATTTTTAATGGTGACTTTTTTCTTTGGATCATTTTTGATTTCGAATCTTGAGGTGTTTGAGATTCGATCAAATCTTTTTGAGAGAGTCGGCGATCGAGTGAGGGAGAGATCTGAGATAGATCACCTGGAATTGAAGATAGAGGATTCTTCTTCAATTCGGAACTTCATCTGATCGTGTGATCGCCTGGACTGGTGATTGGCCTTGATTGATGCGTAGGTGGATTCCTACTGCATTGGATCGTCTCAGTGGATTCTGAGGTGATCGCTGCGATCTGGATTGATCGTGTTTTGCAGCTTGTGGATTCAAGCTGTGTTGCAGTTCGTGGATTCGAACTGTGGATCACTGGTGAGTGATTGTTTTGCGATCTGGACTGATCATGTTCTGCAGCTTGTGGATTCAAGCTGTGTTGCAGTTCGTGGATTCGAACTGTGGATTGCTGTTGAGTGAGTCAAATTGTAAAGGTTAAGTATGTACTCCTTTGTAATTGTCTTTTCATTCAATAGTGGATTTCGAAGGGTTAGTCGCCTCATATAGACTCGAGGTTTTTCCTGGATCTGGATCCAGGTTCCTCGTATAATTCTCTGTGTATTGTTTCCGCATTGTTCAATTCTGAATTGTTATAGATCGTGGACCTATAGAGTAGTCCTCTACTCTTTCAAGTGGTATCAAAGCCATTTCACTTTGAATTGCTATACAAAGTGTGATCTAGATCTATAGCATGGATTTTGGAAAAGAAGGAGGATCTGCCTCTAGACCTCCATTATTTGAAGGTAACAATTATTCTTACTGGAAAGCAAGAATGAGAGCTTACCTGAAATCAATCGATGAGCGTGTCTGGGTCTCGGTTTGTAATGGTTATCATCCACCTGAGATCACAACAGAAGTAGGTGTTGTGATCCCTAAACCTCATGATCAGTGGACTAAAACTGAATCTGATCAATGTGGATGGAACAACAAGGCAATGAATGCCTTATTTTGTGCTGTTAGTGTTGAGGAATTCAGGAGAATTTCCTCATGTGAAGTTGCTAAGGAAGCATGGGACATTCTTGAGGTCACTCATGAAGGAACCTCAGCTGTCAAGCTGTCTAGACTTCAAAGACTTACTACATCTTTCGAAACTTTGTATATGAAAGATGATGAGTCTTTTGATGAGTTTTATGCTAAACTCTCAGATATTGTTAATTCTAGTTTTAATCTTGGAGAAAAAATCTCTACATCAAAGGTTATTAGAAAAATCTTAAGATCTTTGCCTGAAAAATTTAGACCTAAAGTTACTGCAATTCAAGAGGCAAAAGATGTAGATAACATGAGAATTGAAGATCTGGTAGGATCTTTACAGACTTATGAGCTAGATCTGAATATTCCTAAAAGAAGTAAAGGAATAGCTCTAAAATCTGTAAAATCTGTAAATACTGAAGAATCAGATAATTCTGATGTTGATATGGATGAACTTGTTCTCTTAGCCAAAAAGTTTAAGAAAATGTTTAAAAAGAGACAATCCAATTCTTCATCATCCATGGACAGATCAAATAGGAGATCTGACAAGAAAATGTCTGATCCAAGAAAGGAGAAGAAATTTTCTCAGAATGATGAAGTCCAATGTTACAAATGTAGAGGATTTGGACATGTTGCATCTGATTGTCCCTCAAAGGATAAAAAGAAAAAGACTAATTATCAGGTTACTTGGGATGACAGTAACACTGATAATTCTTCACAATTTGATGAGGATATCTCTGCTAATTTTACTGCTTTCAATTCATTTTACTCATCCTCTTCTGGTAGTTCAATCTCTGGAATTGCAGGAGATAATAAAGAGACTTTATCAGATGATGAAGAAGAACTACAAGAAGCCTACAATCAGCTCTATAAGGAATTCAATAGAGCTCAGAAGAAAGTCAAGAAACTGAGTAAAAAATTGAAGGAATCAGAAACAGAGAAAAATAAAGCTCTTGCAGAAATAGATTCAATAAACCAGAAGTTACTTGAAAGACATGCCAAAGAAGATTCTCTGGTAACTTCTTTAACTGAAAAAACTGAAAAACTAAAAGAAAAGGAAGCTCAAATTTCTCCACTTCAAGGTAAAGTGATTGAACTTGAGAGAATTTCAAATTCAGGTAAATCTAATGCTTCAAATTCTTCTGCAGGAAATCATAAAATTAATGAGGAATCAATTTCAAAGGAAGTTCCTGAAAGCTCAAATTCTGCTGAAAAGAGAATGAGTGTAAGTAATCAAAACAAGGAATCTTCACAGAAAATTTCTGCTGGAGAAGTAAGACCAACAGGTAAATCTTCAACTTCTGAGAAATCTAAATCTATACAGTTTAGAAATGCTGGCAAGTCTAGAAATGTTGATTTTTCTGAACATAGGTTCATACCTGTATGCCATCACTGCAATAAAAAGGGTCATATAAGACCAAAGTGTTATGCACTGTATGGTTTCCCTGATGGATATTTTGATAATAAGAGAAAAGTGAATCAAAGTCAGTCCCTGGACTTGTACAACAGATTTGACTCTCTGTTAAAATTGACTGAAACATTAAATCAAGAAGTCACAAATCTGTCAAAGAAGCTTCCTTCAAAAACTCAAGTAGTTGATGAAGGTACTTTTAAGAAGACTCCTGAAAAACAGATTTGGGTAAGAAAAGATTCCTTAGTTGCTAATGTGGTTCATGTAGCTTTAAAAGCTCATGATGTCAACATGTGGTACTTGGACAGTGGTTGTTCAAGACACATGTGTGGTCATAAGGCTATGTTCAGTACTTTTGAAGAATACTTTGGTGGAAGTGTTACATTTGGTGATGGAAGCACCTCCCAGGTCAAAGGTAAAGGAACTGTTACAGGTCCAAATGGAGTTTACTTAAAGAATGTTCTATTTGTATCTGGTTTGAAGGCAAATCTTATCAGTATTAGCCAATTATGTGATTCCAGATTATTTGTTAATTTTACCAGAAAAGAATGCAAAATATTGGATAAATCTGGTAGAACTGTTCTTGTAGGTGAAAGAACAAGTGATAATTGCTATGGGATTATTGGAAACAATGAGTGTTCTTTAAAATCCTCCATAGGCAATGAAATTGATTTGTGGCATAGAAGACTTGGCCACATTAACTATAGAGATTTGTCAAAAATCTCTAAGTCTGAGCTGGTTAGAGGAATTCCCAAGTTTGGGAAAAATAAAAAGAAAGGAATGTGTGGTCCTTGCAACCAAGGAAAGCAAATCAAAGCCACACACAAGAAAACCAACATTGTAGGAACAACAAGACCATTAGAACTGATTCATATGGATTTAATGGGACCTACAAATACTGAAAGTCTAGGAGGAAAGAAATATATATTTGTTGCTGTAGATGACTACAGCAGATATACCTGGGTAGATTTTCTAAGAGAAAAATCTGAATGTTTCAACTGTTTTAAACATCTGTGCTGTCAAATTCAAGTAGAAAAGAACTTGCAAATAGGAAAGATTGTTAGAATCAGATCTGATCATGGGACAGAATTTGAGAATCAAATGTTTTCCAATTTCTGTGAAGAACAAGGAATCAAACATGAATTTTCTGCTCCTAAGACCCCACAACAAAATGGAGTTGTGGAAAGGAAGAACAGAGTTTTACAAGAAATGGCTAGAACCATGATGATAGCCAAGAAAATTTCAACAAAATTCTGGGCTGAAGCTATAAACACTGCCTGTTACATTAGTAACAGAGTTTATATCAGATCTGGGTGGAAACAAACTCCCTATGAACTTTGGAAAGGAAAACAGCCAAACTTGAAATATTTCAGAGTCTTTGGAAGTAAATGTTATATCTTAAGGGACAGAGAAAATCTAGGAAAATTTGATTCTAGAAGTGATGAAGGAATTTTTATAGGATATTCTTCTTCTAGTAGAGCATACAGAGTTTTCAATTTACAAAAATCTGTTGTAATGGAATCCATAAATGTGCTAATAGATGATGAAGGTAATGACAGTGAATTTTTGCAGGCTGTAGATGAAGAGGATTAACTCAGAGATGCATCCCCAAGCAATGAAGTTATTCCTCTGACTAGAACTCTCAAAGACCACCCAACTGAGCAAATTGTTGGAAAAATTTCAGATGGAGTAAGAACAAGACATCAACTACAGAATGAGGTAAGATTTTCTTCCTACTTATCTCAATTTGAGCCAAAATCTTATAAAGATGCATTGTTGGATGATTCTTGGTTGAATGCTATGCATGAAGAACTAAATCAATTTACTAGAAACAATGTTTGGGAATTGGTTGAAAGACCTTCTGATCTGAATGTGATAGGAACCAAGTGGATATTTAAGAACAAATCTGATGAGAATGGGGTAGTAACCAGAAATAAGGCTAGACTTGTTGCTCAGGGGTATACTCAAATAGAAGGAATAGATTTTGATGAAACCTTTGCTCCTGTAGCTAGGTTAGAATCTATCAGATTGCTGCTGTCTATTGCTTTTTTTTACAGTTTAAACTATTTCAAATGGATGTTAAGAGTGCTTTCTTGAATGGATATTTGAATGAAGAGGTCTATATAGAGCAACCTAAAGGATTTGAAGACTCTAACTATCCTAAACATGTGTATAAACTGAACAAGGCACTGTATGGACTCAAACAAGCTCCTAGAGCTTGGTATGAGAGACTCACCTCCTTTTTACTTGAATCTGGTTTTATGAGAGGAAATGTGGATAAAACTCTCTTTATTCAAAGAGAGTCCAAACATATTTTGATTGCTCAAATCTATGTTGATGACATAGTGTTTGGGTCCACTTCTGAAAATCATGCTCACTCCTTTGCTGACTTAATGAAAAGTGAATTTGAAATGAGTATGATGGGTGAACTGAACTTTTTCTTAGGTCTTCAGATTTATTAGTCTCAACAAGGAATTTTTTTCTCTCAAGCAAAATATTCAAGAAATCTTGTTAAGAGATTCAGCTTAACTCATGCTAAACATGCTAGGACTCCTATGAGTACTAGTTTAAAACTTGGAAAAGATGAATCTGGAAAAGTTGTAGACCCTACCCTGTACAGAGGAATGATTGGGAGTCTACTGTACTTAATAGCAAGTAGACCTGATATAAGCTTTAGCGTTGGAGTTTGTGCTAGATATCAGGCTAATCCTAAAGAATCCCATCTGAATGCTGTAAAAAGGATTATAAAATATGTTAATGGAACTGTTGATCTGGGAATCTGGTTTTCCAAAGAGACAAACCCACATCTTACTGGATACACTGATGCTGATTGGGCTGGGTGTATGGATGACAGAAAAAGCACCTCTGGTGGTTTTTTTTACATGGGTAATAATCTCATTGCCTGGTTAAGCAAAAAGCAAAACTGTGTTTTTCTAAGTACTGCTGAAGCTGATTATATTGCTGCAGGAAGCTGTACTCAACTTATATGGATGAAACAAATGTTATCTGATTATGGGTTAGATCAAGATCAAATGATTCTCTTCTGTGACAATCAAAGTGCCATAAATATCTCCAAGAATCCTGTTCAACACTCAAGGACCAAACATATAGATATCAGGCATCACTTTATAAGAGAGTTGATTGAAGACAAAACTGTTATGATTGAATATATATCTACTGAAAAACAGTTGGCTGACATTTTTACTAAACCTTTAGATCAGAACAGATTTGAAACTCTTAGGAAATCCCTAGGAGTATGCTCTCAAAACTGAAAATCAGGTTCTGTTTTGAGTTAATTTTGATGTAAAATGTCTTACATATCTGTTCAAAATGAATTTGTGTGTTCTTATTACTAAGATCTGTTTTCAGGAAGATTGAATTTATGCATATTGACAGAAATGTCTTATTTCTAACCAGAAACTTTGTCTGAAACACCTTTACGTATTGAAGCTTATTGTGTGGTAAAGCTTGGGATCTATAGGCTATCACCTTTATGAAAAGAAAAGTTTTGGAAATGGCTGCCATAGAGATTAGAGTGAAAGCCACTGTAAATCTCAAAAAGAAAAAGAGAAATAAGGTATATTCTTGGAATGAACTGTAAACTCAGGTTTTTTAAGGGTCAATGCCTTCTTTAAAAAGAAAAGAAAAAGAGATCAGAAAAGACTACCTATCTCTGATGTGCGAAAGCCACCAAAATGAAGTTGGGATATGTCTATACTTTTCAAGATTGTTTACACTGAAATAGCCTTCTATATGTATGAAGTGTAAAAGTCAAAAATGTTGCTCATTTCTCACAAGCATTGATTCAGTAATATGCATATGTGCTCAATATCTTGAAGAAAATTTATAGTATGAGAAACCATGAAGGAAATTTTGCTCTTTGATATGAAATGTACCACATCTGAATTAACTTTGATAGGTACTTCAAGATCAGTTTTGTGATAAGTACTTCTTAGATTGAATAAGTTGATTATCTGGATGATTTTTGGTTTAGCTAAAATCTTAGCTTTGTGTTTGGAAGTATGAGGCTGTCATGAAGAATAGTTCAAACCTCTTTTATAAATTTCTGCCTTGAATCTGTGTTTTTCTTTGTGTGTGCATGTGCACCTTCTACGTTGCTAGAAGCGTGCATGTAGCCTTCTCTAGTATTACTTGATCTGGCACATGCCCATTTCTACGTCGCCAGTTGCTCGTTGGCAGCGTACTCTATTTGCCTATATATAGGTGAAATTGCGGTCATTTTTTTACCCCTGTTCTTTTTCACCTTCTTCGATTTCCCTCGCCTCTCGCGTCGTGTCCCGGTGCTGCTGTCGCTGTCACCTTCCTCCTTTCTGCCTACTGTTCAGGTAAAAAAAATTTTTTACTGTCTTCATCCTGCTTCTTCATTTTCTGGTTCCTAGTTCAATAGTCTTCTCTCATTATTCTAAGCTAGGGTTTAGTAGATTTTTCAGCCATTAGGGCTTTATCGTTTGTTGGTTGGTTCTGTCTGTCTTCTCTTTCTCTTCCATTTTTTTTCACCATGCCTCTCAAGAGAAAGTCGAGAACTGATTCTCCTTCAACATCGTCTCCTCCTGTGAGGTCTTCTCCTGTTATTTCTTCTCCTCCAGTGAGACCCCCTTCCCCTTCCCATTCTTCTGAACCGTTTGTGGGGAATGGTTTATCTGATTTCAATGAATTCTTCAAGCACAGGCCTCTTCTTCTGGAAAGGGCCATCAAGCTTGAGTAATTTTCTGAATCTCCTTTCTACTCATTGTTTTCGGACAATGGTTGGAAAAAATTTGCTTTACTCGATGGTTTTGCATATCCGGACCTGGTCCGAGAATTTTACTCTAATCTTCATCATCTCCATCTTGCCAATCAAGGCTATGTCAAAGCCTATGTCAGGGGAATCTCTTTCGACTTCTCGAAAGAGCTTATTTCCTCTCTTCTTGAACTGCCTCTTGTTGATTCTCCCTCCTTTAACTTTCTTGAGTCTCATACTGATCCTCCTATGGAGTCCATCATTCCTTCTCTAATAGTTCAGGGTGCTCCCACTTCCATCAAGAATAAGCCCAACTATATGCCTCATGGCTCTCTTCAAGATCTTCTCCAGATCTTGAATCTGTTTGTGTGTGCTTCTCTTGTTCCATCTGATCATCACTCAGAGATCTCTCACTCTCGGGCAAGACTTCTTCATGGCATCTGGAACAGACAAAGTATCTGTATTCCTTCCATCATCTTCCATCAGATCCTTGAGTCTCGGAATTTAAAATCCAAGACTGCAGCTCTTCCTTTTGGCATATTCATCACTTACTTGTGTATTCATCAGGGGGTACTCCCTGATCCGGCTGAATTGATCATTCATCCCCGACCTCCCATTGATTCCTCCACTCTGACCCGAAGTAAACGTGCAAATCCGTTTCAGTTGGTGTCTTCTGAACCCTCCTCTTCTCAGTCCTCTTTGTCCAGCTCTGATGCTGTGGCAATTATGGAAAAACTGAATTCCATGCAAGCCTCTCAGGAGGCTTTCAATTCAGAGGTTAGGTCTCACATGCTCATGATGAGCATGTTCAAATCAGAGACCCAAGAGAAGCTGGGGCAATTGGCAAAGGATGTTGATTTTACATGTGGTGAGGTACAAAGGGACGTTGCTGCTCAGCAACATATGCAAAATGAAGCGGATCATTTTCTGGAATGCATTCGAAAGACTCAGCTGGAGATGGATCACAAACTCAGTTGGCTGCACTCCAGATCCCAAGATGCATACAAGCACTACTCAAGGACTTGGGAACCCAAACCACCTTCCAGAAAGGGGGAGAAATTTGGATGATGCTGCTGGAGTTTCTGTTTCTGTTGATGGTTTTGCTGGGTTGTTGTTGCTGCTGCTGCTTGTAATTTTTTTTTTCTGTGCTGTGAATATGATACTTTTTGTTATGTTCTGTTCTGTTTGTTTCTCCTGAAAGAAGGTTTAAAGGGGAGTGGAGATTAAGGGGGAGAAACTGTAATTTTTGAACAATGGATATGCTTCTGATCTCTGTATACCTTTTGTGAATGAATGAAATACTGGATTCTTCACAATCATTGTGTCTCTCCTTATCAGTGTGGTTTTAAAATTCTTAAATGGACATCAATATTAACTGAGTTTGATATTAAACACTGTTGTGAGGTTGTTGTCAGGCATTTGCCAAGGGGGAGATTGTAAGTGTGAAAACTCACACTCCTGTTATGGCAAATGTTTGACAAATTATGTCTTCTAATGAAGCTTTAAGATGTGCAAATTAAATAATGAAAATTCAGTTAATTGAGTAAAGAAGAAGAAGGCGATGTTGCCACACAGCTTTAACGCCGCTGCCACCCCGCTAGCAGCTCGCTAGTAGCGCGCTTTTAACTGATTCAACTTGTTCTGAGCGGGACTTGAGTTCGCTTCCCGCCGTCTACATCGATCTTTTCACGACGCCACCAGCGCTCGACGCGATCTGAGTTTTATTCTTTAAATAGACGTGTTGTAATTTTTAATGGTGACTTTTTTCTTTGGATCATTTTTGATTTTGAATCTTGAGGTGTTTGAGATTCGATCAAATCTTTTTGAGAGAGTCGGCGATCGAGTGAGGGAGAGATCTGAGATAGATCACCTGGAATTGAAGATAGAGGATTCTTCTTCAATTCGGAACTTCATCTGATCGTGTGATCGCCTGGACTGGTGATTGGCCTTGATTGATGCGTAGGTGGATTCCTACTGCATTGGATCGTCTCAGTGGATTCTGAGGTGATCGCTGCGATCTGGATTGATCGTGTTCTGCAGCTTGTGGATTCAAGCTGTGTTGCAGTTCGTGGATTCGTGTGGATCACTGGTGAGTGATTGTTTTGCGATCTGGACTGATCGTCTTCTGCAGCTTGTGGATTCAAGCTGTGTTGCAGTTCGTGGATTCGAACTGTGGATTGCTGTTGAGTGAGTCAAATTGTAAAGGTTAAGTATGTACTCCTTTGTAATTGTCTTTTCATTCAATAGTGGATTTCGAAGGGTTAGTCGCCTCATATAGACTCGAGGTTTTTCCTGGATCTGGATCTAGGTTTCCTCGTATAATTCTCTGTGTATTGTTTCCGCATTGTTCAATTCTGAATTGTTATAGATCGTGGACCTATAGAGTAGTCCTCTACTCTTTCAGAACCCAATTTAGAGCCTAAAAATACAGCATTAATCACATGGCCTAAAAGAGCTTTTATTTAGGGAAAACATGCTAGAAGGCATCCAAAATATCCATTAAACTCCAGATTTCATGCTTTCATATTTCATGTTCAACTCATGGCATAAAAAATTCAAATTGGATCATGTTATCACCAAATGCATCAAAATCATGCTTCAAGATAGGCTTCTCTTAAATTAATCTTTAGGCAACATCAAGCAAAACATACATGTCTTGATCCATATAAAATTCAAAAGTACCCCAATCTGATTTGAAATACAACAATATGCACAAATAAAGTAAACAAAATAGCAAGCATTCAAGAATAAATAAAAAGCATGAACCAAATACACAAAATGACTTAAATCCACAAGTCCCCAGTGGAGTTGCCAGTTGTGAGACATGGGAAAAATCACCGGAGATGATCATCCCTCCGTCAACACATGGGCTCAACGTAAAATTGGGAGAGTTGCCACCATTCAGAATTTTGGGGTGTGAATGGACACCAAAAAGTTCAAAAATATGCAAAAATAGCTAAAAGGCAAATTCTAGAGTAAAAATAACTCTACTTGAAAATCAAATCCAGAGATGGGTAAGGGGATTAGATTATGAACGGGGGAAGGTGTTAGGCACCCCCATTCACCCACATAAGGTGGTTGCCAAGTGTTTGTTCATGCAAAAAAGATAAGAAAGCTTGCTAAAAATCATTAAAAACATTGGAAAAGAATTAAGCCAATGTGTGATATTTTCACATGAGGAATCCAAATGGATTCTAGATCCTCTTTTATGTCAATATCACTTCTGGAATATCACAAAAAGATGGAAGTCAAAGCAAAAGTTGCACAAAACCAAGTTGAGGCCAATCCAGGAAATTTGGTGAAAAGCAATGCCATTTGTCTTGAAATCATTCAAAATCAATTTTAAATTGAATCAAACCAAATCCATTTGAAAGATCATGGTAAATAAGAGACTCATGCAAAATTTCAAGTAAATCCGGTTGAAATCCTAGGAGTTATGCTCCTTTAAAGTTGCTGCTGGGGAAAATCAAAAGTGATAAGCATGCAAGTTTGGAAACTCACCTAGAAAAATCCACTCCATAAAAATCCACGAAATTTGGTGTGATTGAAGTCTGTATGGCCATCTTTCGAACGAAACTAGCCTCATACAAAAATTCATTCGGATGTGCCTTGGGTGGTCTCCCGAACAGGCCCCGAAGATCACAAATTTACCCAGAAAAGTACTAATGAGCAGCTCTGGGTAAATCTGGGGTTCTGGAAGCAATCCGGCGGCGGTTCCCTTCTTCACTTGGAGCTCTTGGATCTCCAACTTATTAGCCATTTGCTTAAGGAGGCGCCTCCTATTTATAGGCAAAGGCTAGGGTTAGGGTTGGTGAAAATGGTAGACACAACCTAATGTCTATAGCCCACTAACCTTAACCCTAAGGCTATTTCCGAGATTTCCCCTCATTTAATGAGGGACATGATGGTAAAAGTGAAAAGCTCTCAGAAAACCCTAATTTTGAGCAAAACTTATGTATCCGCCCTATCAGGCCGGATACACAAGGGCCTTAAGGTATCCGATATATAATACCGGATACACTAAAGCTTTCTTGTATCCGGTATTATCCACCGGATACAAAGAGAGGTACTTGTATCCGGCCTGATTGCCGGATACAAGTAAAAAACACTTTTTCTCAAATTTTGTGCTGGCTTTCAAGGAGATAATGATTTTTGATGATTATTGATCATTTTGACAGTGCAATTTGCGGTGTCTACAACACGTACCCATCAGAGTTGGCATGTACCACCAGCATGCAGCACCAGAATCAATACATGGAGATGGTCGCTTATCCACATGTACAGGGAATCACCAGCGGCTCACCGGGGTGTCCCTCTAGACATAGGACCTTCCCAGACAAACTAACTTGCAAAGGAAGCGCGTCGCATATAAGAGTAACTCAACCCAAATGACATATCCCTCAGCTATCTAGCTACAACTATGTATCCATAACCAACTATGCCCACTAGACTCCAAAATTCCCTAAAATATAATATTTCCATAAGGGTTGGTGCCTAGTGGCATATAAAGGTTAAATCTGTCAATTACTTCAATATTTGGTCATCTGAATTCTGAATTCTCTTTATAAAGTTTTCTAATTTATAGTGTCATTTAGAGTTGTTTCGACAATCAAATAGTAGTTAGGTTTTCCAAAGATCAAATTTCTACATTACTTTTAAAGTTTGGCAACTAATGTCCTAAATACCTTCCTAATTTATTTTTCTGTAAAATAGGGAATTAAATAATTTATTTTGGTCTTAAAACATCTTATTTAATCATTAAAATTGTCTAAAAATAGTTTGGAATTGAATCAGGGTGTAAAATTATGAAAATCTACAAAATCTTAACAGAGTGCCTAGGATCGCTCAGGATCGCCCCGGCGGTAGTTCAAAATCGAACGCCGACGATACGTCTTCAAGCGGTCTACGGCGGTCTGAAATTTATAACGAGCACCTAAGATCGCCGACGATCGCCGAGAACAGTCGAGGTCGGCGGTCGTTCGAAAACGATCAGAATCAGTTCCAAAACATGATTTTTCTCGTCTAAACTCATTCTAACATATTTATAACATGATTATCTAAATATATACATATTTACATCTCATGAAAACATGCTTTTGTCGATTAATCACATGTAAATACAAAAACGAAGGTAAACGGTGTCACCTACCTCTTTCGTGCGTGGTTTCTCTCCTTCTTCTCCAAACAAGAGTTCTTACAGACGCAAGGTACTCCTTGGACGATGAAGAACACAAAAACCAGACTTTCCTCCTCCTCTTCTTCTTCTTCTCCTTCAGTCGGGTTTGTCGCTTGCGGCTGAAGGTGATGAGCGAGAATACAACGCGTATAAGATTTAGGTTAATAAACTAATACTTATACTCTTCGATCCCATGTATCTCACATACACAAAATTCCATACGCACACCCAATCAGAATACACACCTTGATATCTCATGATCGGACGGTCAGATCTGCGTCTAATTCTGGATCTCCACTAATTAGATCATCCCCTACAATAATAAATTATTTCTATCAATTATAACTCTCATTAATATTATTTATTAATTTAATTTATTATTTAAGGAAAATTCGGGGTTTTACATGCATGGTGTCTCTGTGGGCCCACAATGGTTCAAATAGAGCTGTTAGGCTCACTTTTTGGGGTCTTCAAGGATCAAAACAGCAAGGGGATCAAAGGGGCTTATCCCTTCCTTTCCCATCAACATGAAGACCAACCAGGGATCTAAGTATCCCTAGTTTGGTTTCTTTTGCTCCAAAACAAATCATCATGCTTTCCTATGGACAAAAATCAAGTAAAAGACTAACCTAGGCATGCTTCAAGTGAATGGAAGGACATGCAAGGGGGTTGACTTCTCATGGTTGCAAAACAGGGACTAAAAGCATGGTAAAAACCCCAATGAGCACACATGCATAAAAACCGTGGGAAAAGCATGCAATCCTACAAATCTAAAATCATGGCGTACATGCTCTAAATCCTAAAGATTGGCAATAAAACTCTATACATGCACACAGTAGCAAATAGGCATATATCTCACGTATTTTAGCATATCCATATTACTTCCTTAAACCTAGAAAGAAGTTAGCATCTAGGGAAGGGAAAAGGAGGGGGGCTTATGCCAGGGTTACATTGAGATTCAAATGAGAGGAACATGCTCCTCATGTTGACATGGAACCAACACCCATAATGACCTTAAAACAGTGGCCGAACGAGGGTGGTATGACCACTTTGAACCAACCAAAATGCTCTCTAGACCCTTTTCCTACTACCGGGCTTACCTTCTTGCCACATGGGAGCGACCTTTCAACAAGATGAGCAGGAAGACATGACAAACACGATAATCTAACCCACATGGTGACTAGAACAAGAGGTTACAACAAGCTGAAAAATCAAAGTACTCCAAAGGAGCTGAAATTCATATATGTTGGATAAATTTTAGTGGGAAGTCATACCTTACAGTTGAGACACTGTTTGTAGGTGTGCTTGAGTTTCCTTGAGGCACCGAGCTCCTGGACAGCGCCTCCTCTCCTTCAAATGACCTCTAGGGGGCTCCTCCAAGCAATGGGAATGAGGGGAAAATGGTGGAGAAGTGGTTTGGGAGTGATTGGACTAGGGTTTAGGGGTGTTGGAAGGGTAGAGAGGGTAGAGAGGAGGGGGACGAGCAGTGTAGGGGAGGGCAGAAATTCGGCAAGATGCCAACCCCTAGCCAAATGGCCGGGGTCCCTATTTATAGCCAGAAAAAGAATAACCGAAATTAATTTTCGGTTACACAGATTTCCTAGTATAACCGAAAGTTAATTTCGGTTATACAGGATTTGCTTGTAACCGAAATAACATTTCGGTTACTTTCGCACTCGATTGGCAGTTAATTTCTATCAGGTATGGATTCAGACAATCTATGGGGCGATATTTGATTTCACTTTATGAACTGAAAATATATTTCGGTTATACACAGTTAGTGTATAACTGAAATTTATTTTCTGTCATTCTGCCAATATTTTTTATATTTGCAGATTGCTCCCTGGATTTGACCGATTTGACCTGATTTGACACTACAATATTTGCAGATAGCCCCTGCGCAATTTTGGTTTAATCCATGAGATATTTCGCAGATTTTGGATATTTAGGGATTGCCCCTCAAGATATTTTCTTGCGTTTCTTGCCACGTGTGCAATTTCTTTATCACGTGTGTAGTTTCCGACATTGCTGCCCGGGAACTTCAACTGATCATATCTTCCTCATCTAGACTCCGATTTGAGCAAACTTGGTTGCGTTAGAACCGTATCGGAGCCCTCTATCCAATGACATAGGGTTAAGCATCTGACTCGGGGTTCGGCAAAAGTCAACTTTCGGCCCACCCTTTAAGTTTGACCGGCCCACAGAACCTTCATCCGGACTCCGATTCCAGCAAACTCAGTTGCGTTGGAACCGTGTTGGGATTCTCTATCTATTGAGATAAAGCAAGGTGGCCAATTTTCCCTTGATCAAAAAGTCAATTTATCAACCCCTCAGGGTTTGACTTTTAAGCTGGGTTCTGCGTTTCCGGCTCTTCTGGGAGCGCAATACCTCATGCAAGAGGGCATGAGGTATTGATCATGAGTAACTGACCAGTAAGTCTTGGTGGGTTGTTGAGCGGTTCATCTCAGTTGGGGTAATGGACTGTTGTTCCTCCCAACTTGGAGATAGAGAACTAGCATCCTCCACTCAAGCTTGGATATATTTGATGTGTTATTATTCCGTACTTTGTTGTTATACTTGTCATGAAATTGTTAAATGCACACATCCGCATAATGAACTCTTAAGGTATGGATCCATAGTCTTAAATGGGAATGTTTGTATGTATATGCCATGGCCAGTGTTATTGTTATTGTACTGCTCTATTGTGATATCATCCCGGCACCAGCGTCATCGGTGGCCGATGCCCACTTGCTACGGGGAATCGGCAGTGGATGCTTGTACGTCAAGGGGAATCGACGTATGGATGCCTACGTCAAAGGGAATAGGCATAGATGCCTAGCCACCACGTGGAATCGGTGAAACTAGATGAGGCCATGTGTTGTATATATAAACATCCTAGATAACAAGTGATAATATTGAGTACATGATTGCTATTAAATGGATTATCTGTACACTGAAGCACATGCATGCACTATTGTATGATACATGAGATGCCGTGGATTTTGTAGTATTAAAACTACCCGCATGTCATGGTTTATCGAAAGATATTGGCATAAACTGTGTTTTCACCGAATCATGCATGTGTTGCTTACTGAGACATTCGTCTCACAGTTGCTCTTTATCTTGTTTTTCAGATCCATCAACGTCCGGTGTGAAGGACCGGGCTAGGGATAGAGGCAAGGAGAAAGCTATAGGGTACAGAGAGGAAGAATACTATAGGCCTTAGGATTTTCTTTTGTTCATACTTGTATAGTTTTGGATTGTAAAACCTTTACATTGAGAAGAGTGACTAGTCACCCAATATTTTGTAACTAAACTCTCGCGTCTTGTTCCCTCTAAAATATATACACGAACACTTTTGATATGCAAATGTATAAACTGTTTGCACCTGCACTTGTATAGAAAAAAGTTTTAAAAATCCTTCGTGTTTTGTTAAGTATAATGGCCCACTTGCCACGGTCTGGGACGGGTTGTGCCTTGGAGGGGCAGACCTGGTTCCGAGTCATGACAGACCGTGTAGGGATTTCCATCTAGAAGTTCCACATATATCACATGACTCCTTGTGAGCAAAATCTTTCCAATATAACATACAATCGTTTAAGCACGCATCAATTTTGCCATAACTTAAACCCAAATCTATTATTATCTTTTTTGTTTGAGAGAAATTATCTGGCAAATTTGTGCCATCTGGGAAGGCGTCTCTCAACAATTCAAGCAGCAAACTGAATATCTTGTTGCTCAATCCTCCCAAACACTTTAAATGTAATAACCTAATAATGAAAGACAATTTTGTATGTCTTTTACACCCATCATACAACTCTTGATCAGCATCAGTTAACAGTTTTCCAAACTTCCAATTCTCTTTATTTTGCGTGTCAGCTAGTGATTTGTGTGACGAACTCACTGATATATCTCCTTCAGTCTGAACCCCAAAAATTTCACTCAACATAACCCTAGCCTCATCAGCCTTCTTATGTAAATCATCTCCACCATATGCAAATGTAACGCCTCAAATCTGGGTCATTTTTTTTCATGACTCGGATCAAGGTATTAACTTGTAGTAAATCACAATCAGCTCTGTAGCACCCCGGATCCGAGTTGTTTATTAAAGATATAACTCGTCTCACGGTCACACTATGCTTGAGGCCATAGCAAGCCAAAGCAATAATATAATTCAACAGTTATATCAATATCAGAGTGCGGAAACAAAAAGTAATTAAAACCAAATAAACTAAAACTTTATTACTTCATAAAATCTGATCAAGTCTTCAAATAGACTAATAAAGCTGCTACTATAAAAATCTGAACAGGAAAGTTCACTACATTACTCACTCCCATCTCTTCAAAACATAGAATAACTTCCTAAGACATAAATCATAAATCCTACATAAGACAATAGTAATCGTCTTCCACGTAGTCGTCAAATAGATGCTGCTCACTAGTACCCTGTGGCTTTACCCCTGCAGAATCATCCTCTTCAGGATAGAAGTTTGAAAACAAAACAAAACAAGCAAGAATGAGATATAAATCCCAGCAAGTAACACATGCATGAATAAAGCAATTTATCATATAATTTTCTAGATAGCATGTGTTTCAAATACATAACAGTGATGACTAATTCAGTTGAAATTCATTTCTAAAATCACCGTCAAATACAGTTACAATCAACAAACCAAATCCTCACAATGATATGACATCACAGGACTCATGAAAACAATACATCTTTGAAAAGCTAAATGCCTGAGTCAAGGGGTTGCCACCTCAGGGCTTAAGTGCGAAGCTGAGATACACAATCATAAACTAATTGCGGATCATCCAACCGAGATACATGGAGGGCTAGCACGTACAATCCAATCAACTGCAACAACGGGGAATACCAGAGCAAGATACATGATGGTAACCCAAATAACCACATCGAGATACACGACGGATGGGATTGCTGTAGAACAACCAGATACAGGAAGGCCTCATCGAGATACACGATGGGAGCATGATGTGAAATAGGTTTAACCAAAAAAAGAAAATACAATTCTCACTCCTGGCTAGACTATGGATCCATAGCAAGCTATGCCCACTAGGCACACAAAACAAAAACTCAGAAATCATATAATCTTTGATACCAAAAACCAATTTATAACGTTCACAATTCATCTCAAATCATCTCTAAGATACATGGAGGAAAACAAAGCTCAAACTCAAGCTACATGAGTGAGAAATAACCACCCTGAGGTACATGGAGGAAAATATAAGTAATTCTGTCAAAACCACTCTGGAAACATCTTTAGATAGTGTAAGCACCTCATTTTTGCGCTCCCGGAAGTGCCGAGAATGCAAACCCTAGATTGAAAGTCAAACCCTAAGGAGTGAAAATTTGACTTTTTGATCAGGTGAGAATTGACCAACTTGCTCCATGTCAGTGAATAGAGAATCTCTACACGGTTTTAACGCAACTAAGTTTGCTGGAATCGGAGTCCGGATGAGGGACTTCGAGCCGGTCAAACTTGAGAATGAGTCGAAAGTTGACTTTTTGCCAAATCCCGAGCCAGGTGTTTAGCCCAATCCCAATGGATAGAGGACTTTGATACGGTTCCAACGCAATTGAGTTTGCTCAAATCGGAGTCCGAATGGAAAAGATATGAGCAGTCAAAGCTAAGGGCATTATGGGAATTTTAGCGATGCCACATGGGATGCCACGTGTGCACAAGGAGTGCTCACATGGGATGCCACGTGTGTGCATGGGAGCTCCACATGGGAGGCCACGTGGACCCAATGAGTGCTTCACATGTGTCACCACCCATGCAACCTTCCACCTCCCAAGAACCCTTTCTCTTCCCAAGCAACTCTTCCACCTCCCAAGAAACCTTTCCCTTCCCAAGCAACCTTTCACCTCCCAAGAAACCTTTCACCCCCATGCAATCTTTCATCTCCCCAAGGCAACCGTCCATCTTCCAAGATTTAAAAGAAAAGAAATTTTTCTCCAAGAGGGAGAAGGGGGGACGACCATTAAAAATTCTCTCCAACCCTCTCTCCCATTTTTCTCTCGACTTCAAGCTCTCCAAGATTGGCTCCCATTTGAACACCTCCACCCCAACTCCCATTCGAACTCCTCTCTCTAAAGAGCTCTCTTCCACCCTCTCCAATCTCCGGGATTCGAACCACTCCCCTCCATCTCTCTTGGCTTCTCACAAAATTACCTCTCCTTTATCTCTTCCTCTCCATCTCCATCCAAGCAAGTGGAAGTGCTGTTGTGGTTGGTGCCGCCAAGGAGGAAGTTACAGCTACGTTTTGGCTTGAAGGAGGTGTCTCCACCTTGCACAAGGAACCAAGGGACCCCCAGGTATTGATCCTCACCTTGTTTTACTTTTCATGTATGAAAATGGGGTCTTTGTAAGCATGTTACTATGTGTGGTTTTCTTCCCCTGCTGTAAGCCTATTCCAAGGCATCTATGGCATGTGCATGTCTCTCACATCCTCACATAAAAATCACCAAAGGTAAGAGGTCCTCGTAGGTATGTTTAGGGAGCATGGGAGTCCATTTTCTTTACACATTTTAGTGCCTCTTAGTTGCTGTTTTTGAGTTTATCTTAAGCTTTTTCAGGAGGAGCATGTTCCTCCCTTCTTCATCTGGTGTACCCCCATGTAACCCCCACATGCCCTCCTTGATGTTTGTTCTTCTCTCACTCTTTCTCATAAGTTTTCTAGATGTTTTTCTCATCTTATTTTTGCTGCTGGTCGTACCCTTGAACTTGTCTTGTTGGTCTCAAGTGTCAGCATGTTTCCTTAATCTCATGTTCTCTATTGTTTTTGTGGGCACCTAAGCATGATCCCTCACCCCTTTTACCTGCTGTTCTTGCACATGTAGGCATGCTCCTTAACCCCCTTAAAGTCCTCCTAAAAACTAGAAGAAGATCCCCAAGGAAAAGGATACAAATCTGCAAAGTTCGGAACTTCATAACAGGTTTTACTACTTGAACGTTCGAACGTTCATCAAACGCGGGTCGAACGTTCAGGTCAAAAAGTTGTTTTCTCTTCCATTGTTCGAACGTTCATCGAACGGCCAACGAGCGCTGCTCACAATTTCACTTTTTTTTTCACCACCGTTCGACTGACAGTCGAACGTTCAGCGAACGCTGCCCTCGGGTTTCTCTGCAAGACCCCAACATTCGACCGACAGTCGAACGTTCAGCGAACGCTGCTCTCGGGTCTCTGTAGGACCCCCAACGTTCGACCAACCGTCGAACGTTCAGCGAACGTTGCTCTCGGGTTTCTCTGCAGAACACCAACGTTCGAACGGCAGGCGAACGGCCAGTGAACGCTGATTATGTCTTCTGCAATTTGACTCCGATTGTCTCGCCGTTTGGACCGTGACTTCTATAATCACCAAGAGTATCTCTACATCAATAAATTAGATACATCTGTGATGGCTTACACCAAAACTATTAAACCAATAGGGCTTCTGGGTGATCCGGAAGCCCAACATGGGACCTGGACCGCCGGTCCAATTCGGATGCATAGTGGGCCTTCCAACGGGGCCCACCCAGCCCAATAAACCGAAAAGCATGCAAATAAGCAAGATTAAGTGAAATTAACCGATCGAATCGGATGGGCCAAACCTAATGCGGCCCACCCAGGCTTTGTTTGTGGAATGATGTTTAAATTGTGTGGTCTGGCCGAGACCAAGGGCAAGGGCCTATCGGGCCCGCCAAAGCCCACCAACCAACCAAGTAAGGGTTCAAAACCTTAAACTTCAAGAACATGGGCTTTCAAGCCTAGGATTGGACTACGGGCCCCAAGCCCCAATGTCCACAACCCTTTGGTGAATCTAAATAAGATAATTTGAAAACATTTTTGGCAACCATCATGGGGGCCCACCTAGGGGCCCGCAAATCAATGCAGACCCACTTGTTACATGGAAATCACATAAATGCTCAAATTAAACTTTAAGTAAAGTCAATTCACTTCACCAAAGCCTACAAGGCCTCCTAAGCTTAGCCAGAGGCCCACATGGGCACATAGGCTTACCTAAGCCCACCAAGGCAACCGTGGGCCTTCCAACGGGGCCCACCCAATCAGACTCAGATCACTTAAGTAAAGCAAGATAAAATCAACTAAAGGGACCCACACCACTTAGGTGGTCCCGCCAAGACCTAACTAAATGGCATATCGGATTAGGAATCGGGTGAGAACCAAGTGAGAAAGCTGACTCAAACCAGGGAACCCACGGGACCCGTCACCCGACGGGGTGGACTGGGGTGTCTACGGACTTCCCCAGACCGCAACCGAGAACCGACTTAGAATCTCAAGCCGCAGACCAAAAGCCTTAAATAGACAAGATTAGGCACCCAGGTGTCCGCCTGCACCCCATCAGGCGGTGGCGACTCCGAATTACCCCGTGCCGCGTTTCCCATGCGCGCACAGCCTGGCGACTCCACTGTGGACCCCTCAGCCCAGTAGGACCCTGTTTAGACTGAGTCAGCTTAAGAGGGATTTGGTTGACATTTAGGAACTCTTGCTACCCCGTTTAACAAGGCACAGAATACACGTAATTACGTGTTCTGGGGAATCCTGTCACAAGGACGCGATAATTGCCTAAGGCAAGTGGAATTTAAGTGGTCCCCTGTGACCCTCCACTTACCTGGGGATTCTCCCAAGACATCGTAAACGTACCAATTCTGCACCTTACTATACGAAGCAGTAAGGATTCCTTTATCACCTAAATCCAGACAAAACTCACCCGTGTAGACACAACACGCAGCCCAACTGCACACACGGGCATGCCACCACATCGTGGTTGGATTTTTTTTCACATCTATGTGATGAACTGCGTGGGGTGACACGCACGAGGGAGGCTGCGTGGATGATCCGACCCTGAATAGATGAGTGAATCGGACACTGCTACTTCTTTACCAAAACTTAGACCTCTCTAGCAGCCTACCCGTCTGATTCCTACAAACTGATCTTTGGGATGGTATTAGCACCTACGCTCCCGTGGCTTGCCGGGGAAAGCAGGGTAAACCCATCCCCCCAGTTTTCTGGAGTCCATTAGCACCACCGGTTTCTTGCCGTGGCACGCGAGGATCCAGTACTGGTCCAGACCCTTGTAGGCTTATGTCTCGGGCTGGGTATCCTTCCCCACCTAACGTTTCTAAATGAACTCTACGTTGAGCATGTGAGGGTGGGTAGGAGTTGAATGATGAATACTAAAATTGAAATAAAATCCAGAGTCCATTAGGGGCAGCAACCCCCGCTTTTTGCATACAAAATTGAGTAAACCCTAGATTCCGAGCTACCTCAGCCCTAATTTAGGAAGCTAACCTAACTTTGATCAGGGGAACCACCCCAGATCCATGCATTGAGTCCTGTATGCTATTGGTCTTGACCCATTAGAGTCCGCTGGGAGCACTTTAAGTCCAGATTGGTCTTTTAGAGCAGATGAAAGCCGGCCAGATCAGAACAAGGGCACTAAACCCTAGATCTAGGAATTTTTAGCCTACCCGCTTGGAAGGCAATTTGTACCCTCCCTTTTGGCTCCCAACAGCCTTAAGGATGAATTCTTTACAGCTTTGTAAATATTTTTGTAAACCTTCGCCCTCGATGGCAAGTTGTAATTTTTGCTGTGGTCCGACACCGGAAACAGATGAAAGAACAGATGAAAGATAGAAAGATTGATCAGGACTTGAGTGTGCTCCTCTACACAAGTATGTCTAGGAGTCGCGCCTTCACTGGTGCCAACCCTTAGGACCACACACCATGTGTACCTAAGTTAAATTCCGCATTGCTTTATCTTTTGCTTTATTCTGTGAAGCATGTTAGAACTGCTAAGTAGATAGCCCTTTTACTTACGATTATGCATACTTTAGGACTAATTGAGAGTTTGGTGTGGAACCTTAAACTAATTTGGAATTTCGATTCGATAGTTGGCATGGCATCGTCATCCTCATCTGAGAGAATCCGCTTCCCTAGAATAGAGAAGTGCGCCTGGGATACCCCCTGGATCCGTTCTTGGACAAGGCAGCTCCAAGGGAGTGAGCAGATTGAATGGGAGCACAAATACCGTATGGGACAGACTTTGTCCCTGTTAAATGTGCCGATCAACTGGGATATGATCCAAGCAGCCTTGCTTTTCTGGGATCCCCAGCTTTCAGTGTTTCGATTCGGGATCAACGAGTTGACTCCCACAATTGAGGAACTTGACCTGTTCCTCCGATTTCGTGACTTAGGAGAACCCGCTAGGCCAAGTCTCAAAGAAAGTTACAAGAATGAAGCTTGCGTTTTCTTTGGCCTCTCAAGGGGAGAATTCCAGACCTTAGGAGGTGACAAATCATTTACTCGGGTCTCTAAAACATTCCTAGCTGAGAAAATGAGAAACAAAAAGCAGGAAAGCCCCCGGGCTTGGTTTGACACCTTCACCCTTGTGGTTCTGTCACAAATCTTCTTTCCAACTGGGGGAGACACCATTAATTTGGCCCTCATGGAAATTGTGGACCAACTCAGGGTGGGGTACCGAATCATGCCACTGATCCTAGCTCAACTGTTCCATTCCCTGACTTTGTCCAAAAACGGAACTCGGAGGTTTCAAGGGTGCGCTCCCCTTCTCCACATTTGGCTGCAAGACCACCTGATGGTGTCATCACGTGTCAGTGCATATTACAAGGCAACCGGCGACAACATCTATTGGTTGGCTCAAAGAGAGATCAAACCAGACCTACCCGCTCGTGAGGATTGGTTTAACCACTTTCTCCGCCTGAAGGGAGAAACGGACATTAGATGGTGGGGTACATACAACATCCCCTACACCTCCATCATAGCTTTCAAGAAAAGAGAGGGCCTTTCCCTGATATGACTCACCCATGCCGTGCCGTACTATCCGATTCGGGTTCTGAGACAGTTTGGGAAACCGCAGGGGATCCCAGTCAAGGATGACATGAGCAGTTTGATTGGTCCACTCACTAAGGGACTAAGGACGCAACTGCTAACGGAGTGGAAGACAATTTGCGTATATCGAGAAGACGTCTTCACCGAATTACACTTTCAAGACTACGAGCAGTGGATAGCTCGGGAATTTGGCCACGACGGCCCCCCACCTCTTCAACCTGTCGCTTCAAGTGACATTCCAGTTCCGCCCCCTAACACATATAGGGACAGGGTGGCTGAACTACAGGAGACTCACTCCCGTATCCATTCAGCTTATGTGAATTCGGAGCGGGAGAATAGGCAGGCCAATATGGCCTTGCAACATGAATTGGAATTGGTGCGCAAACGCGCCGAGGAGGACCGACATTTGCGGAACAAGCTTCTGCGCGCCTTGAGGAGGCAAGACGTGTCCTCCCACTATGATGATGACCAACCTAGCTAGACTTTGGTTTTGTTGTATTTTGATGAATATGCTAATGTACTGTGAGCCGCTGCGGCACCTCTTTTTTTTTAAGCATGAATTGCCTTTCTATTTCGTTATGTGTTCAAACTTAACAAAACAAGAACCTGAAATAAAAGAACTAATTCCCTCAAATAGGGCAACTCGGTCTCCAATAGACCATCTCTCTCAATAAATTGCAGAATTTCTGGTCGCTGCGACCCCTAACTCTTTTAATTGCATCTCTCTCATTGAGATCCTGAAAACCAGAAAGTGTTTAAAACACCCAAGAATTTGAGCTCAGATCACACCCGTCTGTATCTTTCCCAAGATCATTCGGTCGAATTTCTTTAGGGCACCAAAACCGCCGATGGATGAGTCGGATATTGGTGGAGGAGCGTCCTGGCATAGCCTACCCCATTTAGTGATACCGAAGCCGCCGGTGATTGAATCGGATATTGGCTGCGGAGCGTCCGAGAACTACTAGCCGAATCCTTTAGGGCACCGAAACCGCCGACGGATGAGTCGGATATTGGTGGAGGAGCGTCCTGGCATAGCCTACACCATTTAGTGGCACCGAAGCCGCCGGTGATTGAATCGGATATTGGCTGCGAAGCGTCCGGGTACTACTAGCCGAATCCTTTAGGGCACCGAAACCGCCGACGGATGAGTCGGATATTGGTGGAGGAGCGTCCTGGCATAGCCTACCCCATTTAGTGACACCAAGGCCACCGTGATTGAATCGGATATTGGCTGCGGAGCATCCGGGTACTACTAGCCGAATCCTTTAGGGCACCGAAACCGCCGACGGATGAGTCGGATATTGGTGGAGAAGCGTCCTGGCATAGCCTACCCCTTTTTGTGACACCAAAGCCGCTGGTGATTGAATCGGATATTGGCTGCGGAGTGTCTGGGTACTACTAGCCGAATTCTCAGTTTACCAAAACCGTTGACGGATGAGTCAGACGTAGCTAAAGCAACCCTGAGTGCTGCCTTATCAGTCCCCTTCTTTGGCCATGCGTGGTCCAGCCTTGTGATTCTGAGCTCAACAAAAAACCCAGTTTTTAAAAGGTTCCCTTCCCTTGTCGTGTTAAAAGCGACTAAAATAGACCAGTTAAACTGGGTTCTCTTCCCCAGGTACCTGCGGGCATCTAAAATAGACCAGGTTCACAGGGTTCCCTTTCCCAGCTGCTCTCACACAGCTAAAATAGACCAGTATTCATGAAACTGGGGTTCTCTTTCCCAGGCACCTACGGGTTACCTAGAATAGATCAGTTGAAAGAAATTAGGTTCTCTTCCCCTGCTGCCTATGGGTAGCTAAAACAGATTCGGTTATTTGGGGTTCTCTTTCCCGGTTGTCTTAGGATGACCAAAATAGATCAGTTTTTAGAATTCGCCGTGGGTTCTCTTTCCCAGGTACCTGCGGGTATCTAAAATAGATCAGTTTAATCAAAACTTAGGTTCTCTTCCCTTGTTGCCTTAGGGTAACTTAAATAGATTAGTGAACTCAAATCCAATCAAGAAATCAGCATAAATGAAATAAACAAGTTCTGTCAAATAAATTGCAATGAATGATTCATGTAAATTGCACTAATGCCTGCGAATTGCCCCAGGTACCCAAAATTGCTTTCAGAAGTCCGTACCTGCTAAGATCGAGGAGAAGGCTCGAAATGGACCGACAAGGAGAGCAGACGCCGCCAGGGCAGCATCCGACAGAACCTAGTCACGCACAAGTAGTCAATGAGATGCAACAAAGAATTGAAGGCATGAGTTCCATCATTCAGGAACTAATGGCTGAGCTGAGAGAATTAAGACAGACCCCACCAGTGGCACCAGTCGCCCAGCAACTGCCACAAGCAGAAGTAGCACCATCACCGCGTCCAGCGAACCCCCCTCCCCTAGCACCACCACCACCACCGGCGGTGCCATTCCATGTTCCCCAACCAGATCAGTTTCTGCCTGTCAAACTAGGGCAAGGCGATGAGGATTGGTACAGGACCCAGGAGATACAGTTTGAGGAGAAGCTGACAGCAGTGAGAGAAGAGAACAGGGCAGAGATGGCCACCTTGAAGGAACAGCTCAAACAGCTCCAACCAAGCACAGTGCAGAGTGAGGCTACCCTGGAAAGCCTCTGATTCTTTTCAGACATCCAACTCCTGGCCAAGTTCAAGTGCCCTGAGTTACACCAGTTCGATGGCACCGGGTGCCCACTAAACCACTTGAGGTCGTACTCAGGCGACATGTGTCAGTACGCTAAGGAAGAACGGATCATGGTGCAGTTCTTCCAGAAGTCATTGACTGGGGCCGCTTACTCCTGGTTCCTGAGTTTGGACAAGGCCAAGATCAAGACATGGAATGATTTGGCAGCTGTCTTCATTCAGCAGTATCGCCTGAACAGTCAGATTGTGCAGACTAGGGCAGAATTGTAGAGGCTGGCTAAGAAGAGTCAGGAATCAGTGAGAGAATATGCCAAGCGCTGGAAGGAGCTGGCAGCATTAGTGCAGCCACCTTTGCTGGAGCAAGAGATGACGTCGTTGTTCATTGCGTCATTGGGTCAGCCCTTCTTCACTCTGCTGCTGGGGCAGAGCACGTCGAATTTCAATGACTTGATCCTGACGGCAGATCGGATTGAAGATGCAGTAAGAGCCGGAAAGATAGATGGCAGTGGACAGAGTGCCCCACCAAGAAGGCCTGTGACTGGGCAAACTAGCAGAAACCAGGGGCAAGAGCCCAGGAGGCAGGAACAGCAAGCTGTGAACTACGTGTACCCGGCACAGCCCCACCACTTCTCCCAAAGACCAGAGGCAATGGAACCCCAAGGAACCGGGCAGGCCGCCTACCAAGGGATGAGAAGGACAAGAGAAGAAATGGAAGCTAGGATGAAGCGGGTTTTCACTCCACTCCCATACGCACCAGCAGAGTTACTGCCTACTTTGCTGAAGAAGGGATACTTGCAAGTCAAGCCCCCGAACCCCAGATTGGTCAATGCCAGAAGCTACAATGCGGCGGAACGGTGCGAGTACCATTTTGGTGCTCCAGGGAACCACAATAATCGGTGTTGGGACTTAAGGCATGATATCCAGGACTTGATTGATAGCAAACGTATCACGGTTAACCCCCCGGCCCCACCAGCTCAAACTCCAGTAGCCGGAGTGACCACCAATCCTCTCCCCGATCACACGAAGGCCTCCACTGGCAAGACAACGAATCAAGTGAGCAGTGATCGAGGCACCACGCAGTTTAACCCTTCAGTGCTGATTGGGCAGCCAGGACAGACCGTAAAGGTGCACCTCCAGATGCCTAAGGAGAATTTAGACAGCTATGTCCATGCTATCAAAGATGAACCCCAGAGCAGTGAAGAAGTCACTGGGCCGTGGAAACCAATGCAGTGTGGGTGGATTAGCGACTCTCCGTCCCCTCCACGTAGAGAAGGAGCGGGTAGTTCCAATGGACTCCAGATCCAAGACGGACCTCAACTCTCAGACGAGTCAATGGATAGTTCAAGGGTACCTCCTCAGTTGTCTACTGCATGGCCGCCAGAGTACATGTCAGCGACGTCAGAGGCAAACCTACACCCGGTGTACTTTTCTGACTCATCATCACTTGAGTCCAGTCCTGTTCCCTTCCCATATGACATATGGGATTGGCTCAATCACCCTCACGGTGCAGGAGAGGATGAGCCGCTAGCTTTTCCTGAACTCGCAAACCCGCTTGAACTATATGAGAGCTCAGATGAATCCGACGACGCAGACTCAGAAGAAACGTCAGCAAGGGCGAGTAAGACAGTGAACTACGTTGAAGAGGAGGGCGATGACTCCCATACCAGCTTCCCTCTGGTGCACTTCCACCCACCTGAAGACCAAGACTTCTTTTACCCAACCCCCCTCACCAATCCATCCACCCTCAACATCCACGACATCATGGATTCACCTCCACAGGACCCATTCTCACTTTCATTTGAACCACTCACCATCAACCTCTCACAACTCAAATTAGAACCACCTTCCTACAATGCCGTACCACCGCTATACCCTACTCAACCACTTTACCGCCCCTCCACCACCATCACCCTCAATGCAGAAATCGACCGAATCACCCGATCCGGCCGATACGTTAACACGGACCCTCCACCTGCACCAGAGGGAGGAGCAACTGAAGAGGAAAGGAAGAAGAAAAAGGGGAAGGAAATGGCTACGGAATTGCCACAGACCCTCAAGAGAAGGGAAAGGCCACGGAGGAAGAGATCACAGACCTGTACCACAGTTTTTATGCACCCGAGTACGATCTGCTCCAGTATTTGAATAAATTGCCAGCCCAAATTTCCATCATGCGGCTTCTGATTGACTCGGAAAAGCATCGGGCAGTATTGATGAGGGTTCTGGGTGACGCACATGTCCCAGAGAGCATTGACCCTGAGCAGTTAGGGGCAGTAGTGTCAGTAATCATGGCACCTCAGGCAATTTCCTTCTCTACAACGGACGTGCCACCTGAAGGGTGCAACCACATAGAGCCACTCTACTTAACAGTGAAGTGCGTTGACCTCATTGTAAAGCGTGCCATGATCGACAATGGGTCAGCTCTGAACATATGCCCGTTGAGAACCTTCCATAGTCTGCAGTTGAGCCCTTCCATGATCAAGCCAAGTGGGCATAATGTCAGGGGCTTTGACAATGCCAGGAGAGAGTCACTGGGGGAGGTCACTTTGGCGGTTTTGATTGCGGAAAGGCCCTTCACCATGGACTTTGAACTAATGGATATCAACTCGTCCTTCAACCTATTGATCGGGAGGCCTTGGTTACATCAGGCAGGGGCTGTGCCTTCCTCCTTGCATAGGATGGTGCGGTTCATTTCTGGCAATGAGCTGATAACAGTGTATGCTGAAGATCACCGTGAATTTGAGAGGGTCGGAGTGCCCTTTGTCGACTATGAATTACCCAACGCACTTAGTTTCCAAGCTGTGGAAATGGTGCAAGTGAATCAGATCCCGGCATCCGAGAAAGGGCAGAGACTTCCCAAGAAGAAAAGGGTAACCATGTTTGGCGCAGTAGAGTGTGCGGACTGGGGTCTCCAAGCTGGTGAAGGACTGGGCAGGTACAAACAGGGCATCACAACAGCTGTCCAACCTTATGAGCAAACTGTGGGATTCGGACTTGGATTTAAGCCGCAACCAGAGGACTATGCACGACTTTTCAGGAACCTCGCAGAAAGGAAAAGAGCCAAAGCTGAAGGTAGGGATCCGAATTGGCCGATCTACGTGCATGGTGAGCTATACCATCACTTCACCAATATGGAGCGTGAAGTGGCTCAGTCCCTCAAGAACATCATTCCACAAGGATGGGGCGACGAGTTCGAGGACACCCCAGATACAGAAGAGGACTATCTGCAAGGACTAGCACAGATGCTTTGGGAAGAGCCACCAACCCTAGAAATGATCGGAAATGCAGTGGAAGTAGACCCATTGGCGCTTGAAGGATCACCAAATAATCTGCCGACATTGGTCACTTTGGAATCTACCGATGAAGTCACAGTGGCCTTCCCTCCACCAGAAGAGTCGTTCATCCTTGAGGGAGTACCAGTCTCACCTGTAACTGCAGTTGAAGCACCGCCACCTGCTCCAGTCGAAGAATCCAAAGAGGAGGAGGGTCCTGTCATGTACATCTGCATGATGGAGGGGCAAGACAGCTCAGGGACTCCAACCCATAGGCCAAGGTCGCCTCCTCCACCTCCCTGTATCCCAATCGGAGGCTCGGTTAATGATCCCATCTACATTTCAGCTGACAAGAGCACCAACATGATACTGGCAGAAGAACTGCAGAAGGCAGCTGTTATCAACAAGGAAAACCAGGCACCACTGAAGAATTGGAGCGCCAAACCTTTTGCAACTAGCAGAGCTATTACTTTCAAGGGGGTTTCTGTCACCTTTGAAATTTCTGTTGTGGCTACTGCTGAACTTTTTAATGAATATCTGAACTCTTTCTACTATTTGCATCTGTTTAGAAATGAAAATAACAAAAATAAGCATCGCAACCTTAGTGTCAATCCCGACGCACACCCGGAGGAGCTGGGGCACGGGATAGATAATAGGATTGCCATAATGGAACAAAAAGAACAAGCTATCTACTACCTGAGCAAGAAGTTTACCAACTTTGAGGTCAGATACACGATACTTGAAAAGACGTGTTGCGCCCTGGTCTGGGCAGCTCAGAAGCTTCGACACTATCTACTAAGTCACACAGTCCTACTGATCTCAAATCTCGATCCGTTGAAGTATATTTTTGAAAAGCCGATCTCCACGGGTAGGGTCGCCAGGTGGCAAGTGCTTTTATCAGAATATGATATCGTCTACACAACTAGAAAGGCGATAAAGGGGCAAGCAGTGGCGGATCACTTGGCAGAGCATCTCCTACCTGATTACCAACCACTCTTGACTCACTTCCCGGACGAAGATGTGATGTGCACAAAATCTGAAAAGGATACAGAAGAAACCAAATGGCAGATGTTCTTTGATGGGGCAGTCAATGTAAATGGAAAAGGAATTGGAGCAGTACTAATCTCCCCAGATGGTGTCCACCACCCAATAGCGGCAAAACTTATGTTCGATTGCACTAGCAACATGGCTGAGTATGAAGCATGTGTGTTAGGTCTGCGGGCAGCAATTGAAATGTAAGACCCTGAATTTTGTGAGTATTTATTTATTTATTTAGTTATTTATTCTGATGTATAAACTGTGTTTATCAGGTTATTTTGTGGTTTGAGGGCTTAGCCCATACTCATATGTACAGGCGTTATATAGCCATTTTTCCGAAAAATCATAGTATTATCATTGGTATTATTAAGGTGTAGTTATGTGATTATTAACGCGAATAGATGCTGAACATGTAGTATCTTCGGTGTGCGAGCATGCATAGGATCAAGGGGTTAAAAGGGTTGATCCACCGGCGAATACATCTCGCAAGGTAAGTGTTAAATGAGCAAATAAGGGAAAGTAGGGTTTTTAGTTTTAAACGAAATACGCGTATACTTACGGAAACATTTTCGTTAAGTCTGGACATCAGGAGAACTCGCGATTTCGGCTGGAGTGGCAACTAGGGCTTCTGTTCGTGAAGAACCATAAATCGCAAGTGCTGGAAGAAGGAGTTCGGAGCCGAAGTTCATTGGGTTATTTCTCTCTGCTCGAGAAGATTAGTTTCGGTAGATTTTTCATTCGCGTGCGTGGCCGGAGAAGTGATCGGCCGAGGTTTACCATTCGGGAATAAGCACACTCAGGTGAGTAGCACTGATTTACAACTGGGATTTGTGTTTTCTATTTCTCTCGAGATTATTCTGATGCATGGTTTATATATCAACTGATAGTATGAGTTTTTCTGGTTTTCTGGTTTTCGGGAATTTACATGAACAGAGTCTCCGGATTTAATTTTATAATTGAAAATGAAAGTGTTTAGATTAATTCCAAATGTGGTTGGGAAGTCTTCTGGGAGTATTAGGAGTGTATTGGAGTAATTACAGACCTTCACAAACCGGCCAGTCATGTAGATCTCAAGATAACAGAGAAATGAAAACCACAGGGGGTATCCGCTCACCTCGCGCTCACCGGCGCTCACCTCAGAGGTAGGCGCCCCGTTAATAACGACCTACCGCCGAGCTCGCGCTCACCTCACGCTCATCTCGCGCGAAGTAGAAAACGAGGCGCCCATCTCGCGCGAATCTCGCGCCCACCTCACGCCCACCTCACGCTCATCTCGCGCTCACCTAGCGTCGGGTGAGCGGCAAGTCGATTTTACCCATTTTCTTCACCGCCGACCAGCGCTCACCTCGCGCCCACCTCAGTAGGTGAGCGGCAGACCTATTTTGCTTACTGAAATGGAATTTCTGATTTGACCAAGAGTATTGGCATTACTTAGGGATTAAACCACTTCACTATTCACTTGGTTAGGAACCTGAGAAACCATTTTGCCTATGAAATTATTAGAGGAAAAATTAGTGAACCTCTTAAGAGTTTTTAAGTTGAGTTTAGGTTACTTATGAGTATTGTGCCGGACACCAAACTAGTAAGAGTTACCAGTTATTTTTCCTTGTTCTATACACTGTTTTGATTGAGAAGTTCTTGTATTTCTGGTTTCACTTGTTGGAAACTTTATACGTATTGAAAGGTTTTCTTTGGTATGAATGGATTGAGTTTTACTTTCTTATGACTTGTGTTACAGAAATGAGAAAATACTGAATGTACTTGAGGTACTGCTTGGTCCAGAGGGACAGGTGATGAATTGTGATGAGTTCTTACATGATGTGAAATGAATGGTTTTGTTTTGATATTGAAATTGAGATTATACGATGTTTACTGTTTTGGTCTAGCTTGTCCTGGATCCAGATGTTTAAGCTTAGTAATGTGATGTTATTGTTGGTTGTTGGAATTGCATGGCCTTGTGTGTTGCCACGACCGGTGTAGAGCAGCCAGAAACCCTGAGTAGGCCTGGTTGTCAATGCAGAAACCCGGGGAGTAGGCCTGCATTGGATGATGAAACCCTGAGTAGGCCGTCATTTCAGAGTATCCGAAAGCCTGAGTAGGCCGGAACAGTGTACATGGAGGTGTGGAGTGTCTACTTGGCATGTTTAATTTATCAACTAAACGATAGTCATGACATTGACCAATCGATGTGTTATTGTACTTAACTGAGATGTGATTTGTTTGATTTGAACTTGGGAAATTGATGTTGGTTGTTTAAGCGTATTGTAGTGTTGTCGATGCATAGTTTTAAAATGTGATTCAACTATTTCTGCATGCATGTGCTACTCGCTGAGATATTCGTATCTCACTCTGTTGTTGTTCTATTTTTTCAGATACTCGTGGTGAGGCGATTACTGGGGTAGATCCTGTTGAGGCATATAGGGAGGAAGACTACTATTACCTTCCTTAGACTCGTAGGTTATCTGTTTCGAATTTGAGAACTTGAATTAATTGAGATGTATTAAAATAAATTGGGAATGAACCATATGATTCCAGTCAGTTTAAATGTTACAACTTTGCATAAATGGAAATGTGCACTCTGTCAGGTTATAGATGTATGATTATCCAGCGATCATAAATTGATTAACGATCCTTGCCTAACCTCCGTGAGACGTGTTATATCTTTAATGAACAACACGGATCCGGGGCGTTACATGAAATGCGCATACAAGAGCTGAAGGTGTTCGGTGACTCATGTCTCATCATTCATCAAGTTATGGGAGATTGGAGAACCCGAGATGCAAAGTTGGTACCATACCAAGAGTTGGTCAAAGAATTAGAAGAGCAATTTGAAAGTGTGACCTTTGACTACATGCCACGTGACGGGAATCGGTTCGCAGACGCGCTAGCAACATTGGTGTCAATGGCCACCATCACTGATAACACCTGGGTGCAACCCTTGGGGATAGAGATTCGGTGTTATCCCGTCTATTGTTTTAGCATTGAGAAACTCGCTCCCGAAGGAGAACCTTGGTATGCGGACATTGAGAGATATCTAAGGGAAAGGACCTTTCCAGAAAGTGCCACAACTGCAGAGAAGCGAACCATTCAGAGGTTGGCAGGGCAATTTTTCTACAGTGGAGGTAGAGTGTACAAAAAATCATACAATGATTCGCTACTGCTATGTGTCAAAGAAGACGAGGCTCAGAAGCTAATTGAGGAAGTCCATGGCGTGTTGTGCGGGGCACACATGAACGGGCATATGCTAGCCAGGAAGATCCTAAGGATGGGTTACTACTGGATGACCATGGAGGCAGACTGCTACGCTCATGTCAGAAAGTGCCAACTATGCCAAATCTATGCTGACAATATCCATGCACCACCGAACACACTGTATTCCATGGCGTCGCCTTGGCCGTTCACCATCTGGGGGATTGATATGATAGGCCAGGTCCATTCGAAGGCTTCGAATGGGCATCGATTCATCTTAGTGGCAATCGACTACTTTACCAAGTGGGTAGAAGCCATGTCCTTTGTGGATGTGAAGGGATCCCATGTGCTCAAGTTTATCAGAAACAACATAGTCTGTCGCTATGGCGTGCCTAAGGCGATCATCACAGACAATGCAAAGAATTTGAACAACAAGGACATGGAAAAGATGTGTGCAGATCTGAAGATCAGACATCTGAACTCCACAGCATACCGACCCAAGATGAACGGGGCAGTAGAGGCTGCCAACAAGAATCTGAAGAAGATCCTCGAGAAAATGGTGGTCACCTACAGAGACTGGCACGAGAAGTTACCTTATGCACTACACGCCTATCGGACGTCGATCAGGACATCGACTGGGGCAACCCCATTCTCCTTGGTATATGGAATCGAAGCAGTCCTCCCCGTGGAAATACAAATCCCATCACTCAGAATTCTAAAGGAAGCCGAGATCAGTGATGTCGAGTGGGAAGAGTCCCGATTTGACCAGTTGCAGCTATTGGATGAGAAAAGGATCAAGGCTTTGTGTCATGGCCAACTCTACCAGCAAAGAGTAGCGCAAGCCTATAACAAGAAGGTAAAGCCACGACAGTTCAAAGTAGGAGATCTAGTGTTGAAACGGATCCTTCCCCATCAAGAGAACAACCGAGGGAAATTCAAGCCAAACTACGAAGGGCCATTCGTAGTCCACAAAGTCTTGTCTAGAGGAGCACTCATCCTACAAGAGATGGACGGGGCAGTTTTTCCTGAGCCGATAAATGCAGATGCTGTCAAACTGTACTATGCCTGAGATCGTTCCAATTGGGAAATGAAGAGAGGCCATCCTTGACCCTCCTTTAGCCCATAAACCCCTTCAGGTACCCCAAATTCTCCCCTAGTTAGACAATTTTGAGCCTTGAAATTCTTTCAACCCATCACAAGTTTTCTACACCTCAAATAGGGCATTCTTGGCATAGCAAAGAGAAGAAATGGGGCACCCATGCCCCGAAAAACTTCAAAAAAAAAAAGAAAAGAAAAGGAAACAGAAAAAATTGGGAAATTTCTTACCTAACCAAAAAATGGAAATGCAAATAAGCCAGGATGTAAGTCCCACCATCAATAAAGTAGCACACTTGATAAACCTAGAAGTCTAAGCCTTTTGAGCCACTTACCCTTCTTTCATAACCAAGACCAAGCCTACATTTTGTCCTATCTCTAAGACCTTTCGGATCCCAAAAGGAATGACCAGGGCAAACAGTTAGGTCCGCATTCGTTGGCAATGATGGAATTCAAAGTTTTGGAAGGACCGGACATGGTGAAAACCTGAAAAAGGGGCGCTGTGTACAAAGGCGGTCAATTAAAAAAAAGAGAGAGAGAAAGCTGGTCACATCCAAATTGGGCAGAACAAGGAACAGAAAGGGCAGTAACAGTGGCAAAATATGAGCAGAGAATGATAGACAAGTCTTAAGGATCCAGACCGGCAGATTGTGCCTGAACAGAAAACTCCACAGAGGCCTGTGATGACAATGCTACTGAGAGCACCAAGCACTCCAAGTCCTGTCTGACCTGGGAAACTACTTGTGATATTGCAAACACGAACACACACTTACACACTTGTTTCTCTGTAATTGTTTTGTTTAACTGTTTTTGAGTACCATAGTGTGCCACTAACCTTAGTTGATGAGTCTCACAACTTTGGTAGAGGCCACCTCTAGCTGCAATGGGCAAAATGGCTTGAAGCAAAGAAAAAGAAAATAGATGTGCTTGCATTCCCCAGCTACTCGTCAACTAATGCATTGTTTCTTGCCAACCCTCACAAGTACGGCAACAATAAGAAGGCGCATATTCCTTCCCTGATTTCCAGTGGTGTGCATTCAACGCACAAAGGACAAGTTCCTCTAATCCCTAGTGAAGCTCTTTCAAACGAATGGAGGGTGTAAAACCCCAGTTTTGAGTAGAAAAAAAAATATAAAATAAAAATAAAAAATAAAAATAAATTAACAATAACAGTAATAAAAATAAACAAATAATAATAGTAGATAAAAAATAAAAATATATGCAAGAGTATGAACATATGGATTTATGGACAGGTTAAATCAAATTTATTTTGCTAGAAATTGGTTGTCATTAGTTGTCAAAGAGAATGAGGTGGAATATTAATATGTAAGTCATATTCGAACTTAAAATACGGCAGTAAGTAAAAATTAGTCAATACGTAAAACCCGGGAAAGCCCTACCTTAATGAGGGGTAGAAAGGGGATTCCGAGGGTAAATGGTGAATTAGGTTAAACCCTCGCGGTGTATAAATAGGTAACTGATATAAAAATTTTTGGGGATTTGGGGGAAGGTTGCTGGTCTGAAATTAGGGCGGCTACTGTGGCGATTAGGGTTTCGCTGGGAAGAGATGAGAACCGCGAGAGCTACGACCGGATTAGTGGAGTCGGATTTTAGTGGGTTATTCCTCTCGTGAGCAGGGGATCAGTTCGGTGACAGTCGCATCCTCGCGCGCAGCCGGAAATCGTGATCGACCGGTTGTGGAATAAGCTTTTATTCTGGGATAAGCGTATACGGGTGAGTAGCACTGTTTTAAAACCGAGGTTTTAGTTTATTCGTAATGTATTTTGAAATGCATGGTCGTATTGTGAGTTCTGTGTTTTTCTGGAATACCGCGAGTTACGAACGAAGATTGAAAATTAATGTGAAATTAAAGATGTTTAGATTAAATCCAAAATGGGTTGGGAAGTCTTCTGGGAGCATTAGGAGTGTAATGGAGCAATAACAGACCTAAAGAAACCAGCCAGAGTTGGAGATCTCGAAATAACAAAGACTCGAAATTCGCAGTGGGTATCCGCCCACTTGGCGCCCACTTGCGCCCACTTCGGGAAGTAGGCGCCTAGGAAATTCGATCTGGCGCCGAGCTCACGCCTACCTGGCGCTCAGCTCGCGCCTACTTGAAATCGACGCGCTTTTCTCGCGCCTAGCCCGCGCTCTTCTCGCGCCTTTCTCCCGCTCAGCTCGCGCTCACTTAGCATCGAGTGAGCGCATAGTCCTTTTCCACCTATTTTCTATCCGCCCACTCGGCGCCCACTTGCGCCCACTTCAGGAAGTGAGCGCATACCCAATTTAACTTACCGAATTTGATTTCCGACTGAACCAAAGGGGGATTTTGATGTCTTGGGGTTTATATCACTTCACCAATCACTTGTTGGTAACCTTGGAACCTGCATTTCTTATTTAATTCCTAGGAGAATTCTAGTGGCAAATTCTTAAAAGTTTCCAAGATGAGTGTGGGTTATTTTATATATGATTGTGCTGGATACCAAAACTCTAGGAGTTCTTAGTAGTTTTCTCCTCGAACTTATACACTGTTCTAATTGAGAAATGATTGACTTCTGGTTTCGTTTGTTTTGGGAAATGCTGAAATGTATTGTCTTGTTATAAATAACTGTGTTTGTATTCAAATGGCATGGTTTTGTGGAAATGAGAAATACTGAAAGTATTGGGATACTGTTTGGTCCAGAGGGACAGGTGATGAACTATGATGAGATATACATGATGTGGAATGAATGGTTTTTACTTTAAATGTGAAATTGAGATTATACGATGTTTTACTATTTTGGTCTAGCTTGTCCTGGATCCAGAGTCTAAGCTTAGTAATGTAATGTTATTTGTTGGTTGTTGGAATTGCATGGCCTTGTGTGTTGCCACAACCGGTGTAGAGCAGCCAGAAACCCTGAGTAGGCCTGGTTGTCAATGCAGAAACCCTGGGAGTAGGCCTGCATTGGATGACGAAACCCTGAGTAGGCCGGAACTGTGTACATGGAGGTGTGGAGTGTCTACTTGGCATGTTTAATTTATCAACTAAACAATAGTCATGACATTGACCAATGTTAGTATTTGATTTTGTTTGACGTGATATGTTTTATTCGCTGGTTTGTTGGTATTTATGGTTCATGGAATATTGTTTACCGATTATTGGGTATTGTACCTCCCACCGGTGTAGAGCAGCCAGAAACCCTGAGTAGGCCTGGTTGTCAATGCAGAAACCCGAGGAGTAGGCCTGCATTGGATGACGCAGTCATTTCAATATCCGAAACCCTGAGTAGGCCGGATATACATTTGGAGGCGTGGGAATGGTTATGAGAAGACTTTGTGTTATATGACATTGGTATATCTGGAATTATATCTTGAGATACGAAATTATGGTTATTTGCTATGTTGTCGTCAGTTAATCTTTATTTTATCGAATTCTTTGGGATTGGAAACGGATTGTTATTGTTTGATTTACCTGATGGTTTTCCGCACTGATATGAATTGGATTATTGAAGTTTAGTCGGATTATTCGGAATATGCGTATTATCATCATTGTACATGGTTATAATCGTGGCATGTTTTAGAACTGAAATAAATGTATTTGTGCATGCATGTACTGCTCACTGGGATATTCGTATCTCATTCCGTATTGTTTTGTTTTGTTTTCAGCTGCTCCTGGAGAGGACGATACTTGCGGGTAGTTACTTGGACATGTGAGTTTTATTTTAGTTTGGGGAATATTTTAGCGCACTCTGTTATATAGCTATTGTTGTACTCATGTTTTTCCTTCACTCTGATATTGCGATCCTGTGTTTTATAATAACCTCTGGAGACAAGTTACGGGTTTTTCATGTGACTCGAATCCGGGGCGTTACAGAGGGTGATCTCCACCAACCCCACTGGAGTCCTGCCAACAGTAAGAAATGATGATCAAGGATGCAATTCTCTCAAGTCTCACCCAGTTTGAAGAGGTCGGCCTCACGGAGAAAAGCAACACAGAAATAAGGCGGACTCACGCCAAACCCCTGCACAGCTCCTCCACACTCAACAAGAGCTCAAACAAGCAGGATGATGAGTTCGAACCCGGGCAGAAGGAAAAGGCCTCACAAGGAAAATGGCGGTGTAAGGGGCCCCACTTATCCCCAGCAGGGCAGTTTTCCCCAAGGGAACCTTCACACATGCCAGGAGCGAGAGAAGACCGCGAAGCAGGGGTCCCTACTTAATCACCAGTAGCAATCACTCCAAACAAGGAGGCCCCTACTCCGAAGGAGAACCACAAGGCACGCTGTGGGAAAGGAAGCAGCAGGGCATGAAGACAAATAAGCAGAAATGAAGATCTAATCGGGCAAGATGGCCCATGTTGTAATTTTTGCTTTTACACTTTTGTAATTAGAGTAGAGCAGGTGTGAGAACCTCCTGGAAGCACTGGACAGCGCTGAGAGCACCTCCTCACCGGCAACAGCACCTCCTCCTCTTCTCTTCTCTGCGTCCTATCACTCTCTCCACTTCCCAAATCATCTCCTAGCCGAACAATTTAAAAAAAAAAATTTTAAAGACACTTCAAAGCTTTAATGGAACAAACAAGAAAAGAAGAATATTGTCAACGCCGAAACAGGTTGGCGAGCTCAAGTCCAATCTAATCTCTTTCAAACATAAACTAAATGCTAAAGAGTTGCCCCGCGAAAACCCGAAAAGCAAAGGGTAAGGAAACTCCGAAGCCTGGAAGCGACTCCATATCATTTGGAGGCTTCCCTTTCTTCATAAAGACTTCAAAGGACTAAGCTCGTTGACCATATCGACAGAAATGCCGGGCGCAAAAATGAGTTTCTTTTTTTTCTCTTTGCCGTTAATCCGCAAAGTGACTTCGGCAAAGAGGGGCAGCTGTAAGCACCTCATTTTTTGCGCTCCCGGAAGTGCCGGGAATGCAAACCCTAGATAGAAAGTCAAACCCTAAGGGGTGAAAATTTGATTTTTTGATCAGGTGAGAATTGACCATCTTGCTCCATGTCAGTGAATAGAGAATCTCGACATGGTTCTAACGCAACTAAGTTTGCTGGAATCGGAGTCCGGATGAGGGACTTCGAGCCGGTCAAACTTGAGAATGAGCCGAAAGTTGACTTTTTGCCGAATCCCGAGCCAGGTGTTTAGCTCAATCCCAATGGATAGAGGACTTCGATACGGTTCCAACGCAATTGAGTTTGCTCAAATCGGAGTCCGAATGGAAAAGATATGAGCAGTCAAAGCTAAGGGCATTATGGGAATTTTAGCGATGCCACATGGGATGCCACGTGTGCACAAGGAGTGCACACATGGGATGCCACGTGTGTGCATGGGAGCTCCACATGGGAGGCCACGTGGACCCAATGAGTGCTTCACATGTGTCACCTCCCATGCAACCTTCCACCTCCCAAGAAACCTTTCTCTTCCCAAGCAACTCTTCCACCTCCCAAGAAACCTTTCTCTTCCCAAGCAACCTTTTACCTCCCAAGAAACCTTTCACCCCCATACAATCTTTCATCTCCCCAAGGCAACCATCCTGTAAAACCCCGAATTTTTCCTTAAATAATAAATTAAATTAGTAAATAATATTACCGAGAGTAATGATTGATAGAAACATTTTAATATTGTAGGGGGTGATCAACTTAGCGGAGATCCAGAATTAGACGCAGATCTGACCGTCCGATCGTGAGATATCGAGGTATGTATTCTAATTGGGCAAGGTGTATAGAAGAGTTGCATGGGAGATGCATAGGATCAGGGGGTATATATATGTATAAAGAAATAACCTAATTTTATACTTGTATTCTCGCTCGTATTGAAGCCGCAAGCGACGAACCTGTTTGAACGACCAAAGAGAAGAGAAGAAGGAGAAGAAGAAGGAAGGGCTGGGCGTGCGTTCATCGTCCAGAGAGTTTCTCAGTTCTAGAGGTTCGCCATTGTTCAGAATAAAGAAGGAGAAATCAGCGTATAGAGGTAGGTGACATCGTTTTGGTTTTAAAATTGGATTTACCTCTGTTTAATCGTAAACGCATGTTTCTATGATATGTAATGTTGTATTTAGTTAGCTAAGCATGTTATAAATACATTAGAATGAGTTTAGACGAGAAAAATCATGATTTAGAACTGTTTCTACTCGATTTTGTATGACCGCCGACCTCGACTGTACTCGGCGCTCATCGGCGATCCTAGGCGCTGGTTATAAAATTGAGGACGCCGTGGACCGCGGGACGACGGACCGTTGGCGCTCGAAATTGAACTACCGCCGACTGGAGACCGCCCGGAGCGATCCTGAGCGATCCCAGGCGCTCTAAGCAGAAATTCCAATTTTTCATAATTTCGAACCTAATTCAACTCTAAACTATTTTTAGACAATTTTAATGATTAACTAAGGTCTTTTAAGACCAAAATAAACTATCTAATTCCCTGTTTTACAGAAAAACAAATTAGGGAGATATTTAGGACATTAGTTGCCAAGTTTTGAAGGTAAAAGAGAAATGTAATTTTGGAAAAGCCTAACTACCATTTGATTATCTAAACACTTCTAAATAGCATTATAAATCATAAGACATTATAAAGAGAATTCAGAATTCGAATGACTGAATAATGAAGTAAATGTACAGATATAACCATTATATGCCGCTAGGCACCAACCCTTATAGAATTATGATACTTTAGGGAATTTTGGAGTCTAGTGGGCATAGCTGGTTATGGATCCATAGTCGTAGCTAGATAGTTGAGGGATATGTCATTTGGGTTGAGTTACTCCTATATGCGACGCGCTTCCTTTGCAAGTTAGTTTGTCTGTGAAGGTCCTATGTCTGGAGGGACACCTCGGTGAGCCGCTGGTGATTCCCTGTACATATGGATAAGCGACCATCTCCATGTATTGATTCTAGTGCTGCATGCTGGTGGTACATGCCAACTCTGATGGGTACGTGTGCAATAAGTCGGTGACTACGGCTCTTGTCTAAGCTGCGCTGCATGGGGCTTGAGTATCATTAGTAGCATCGCTCCTAAGTCGCACGGTGGTATAGCAATTGGTTGAGAATCATCTCAAAAGGTTTATCTATCTTTGTGAGTCCTACAATGACACTGAAACACAACACTTGATATGATTATTATTATTATTGTGCACGTGTGGGATGCATGTGATTGGGATATTGGTTGGATGTGACTGCTTAGTACATCCTGGCAATGTATGGATTATGCTACTGATTTGGCTATTGAGTTCTTATATTAAAACTTGCTGAAAATCATTTCTAGAACTGTTTATAAAATTGTTTTGTGTTCATAAATGGTATAAATGATTATGCGAGCCTGATTTATCGATGTTGCTTAATCGTGCATGAAATGTTACTTTGTTCATATTAACTGTTTAGTAATGCATGTGTTACCTACTGAGATATTCGTATCTCACCCTACTTCTATTCCATTTTTTCAGCTGATACGCGAGAGGGGGATCTCTTAGACTTCCAGGGAGAGATAGCCGAGTATTCGCCGGAGGATTATTATTATCCAGATCTTGTCTGAGGTGGATTGATGTTATAGACTTAGCATTTTTGATTGGTTTATTATCATTTATTTGGATTGATGTATGAGAGAGATAAGAGAGAGATAGTAACCAGTTCATTTTACCAGACTTTGATATTACTGATTGATGGTTAAGCTTTATGCTTAGTTGAGGATTTTGATCTACACTTCCGCACATACTTGTTTCCGCAACTCTGATAGTTTAACAAAATGATTGGATTTTGCTTTCTTTGGTCTGGTATGTTATTGAGGTTGTAATTGATATGGGCCAGTAACACCTCGGATTTGGTTGTTGAACTAAATTCGGGTTGTTACAGTAGCGAACCGGGTTCAGGGCGTTACACATCCATCTTCCAGGATTTAAAAGAAAAGAAATTTTTCTCCAAGAGGGAGAAGGGGGGACGACCATTAAAAATTCTCTCCAACCCTCTCTCCCATTTTTCTCTCGACTTCAAGCTCTCCAAGATTGGCTCCCATTCGAACACCTCCACCCCAGCTCCCATTCGAACTCCTCTCTCTAAAGAGCTCTCTTCCACCCTCTCCAATCTCCGGGATTCGAACCACTCCCCTCCATCTCTCTTGGCTTCTCACAAAATTACCTCTCCTTTATCTCTTCCTCTCCATCTCCATCCAAGCAAGTGGAAGTGCTGTTGTGGTTGGTGCCACCAAGGAGGAAGTTACAGCTACGTTTTGGCTTCAAGGAGGTGTCTCCACCTTGCACAAGGAACCAAGGGACCCCCAGGTATTGATCCTCACCTTGTTTTACTTTACATATATGAAAATGGGGTCTTTGTAAGCATGTAACTATGTGTGGTTTTCTTCCCCTGCTGTAAGCCTATTCCAAGGCATCTATGGCATGTGCATGTCTCTCACTTCCTCACATAAAAATCACCAAAGGTAAGAGGTCCTCGTAGGTATGTTTAGGGAGCATGGGAGTCCATTTTCTTTACACATTTTAGTGCCTCTTAGTTGCTGTTTTTGAGTTTATCTTAAGCTTTTTTAGGAGGAGCATGTTCCTCCCTTCTTCATCTGGTGTACCCCCATGTAACCCCCACATGCCCTCCTTGATGTTTGTTCTTCTCTCACTCTTTCTCATAAGTTTTCTAGATGTTTTTCTCATCTTATTTTTGCTGCTGGTCGTACCCTTGAACTTGTCTTGTTGGTCTCAAGTGTCAGCATGTTTCCTTAATCTCATGTTCTCTATTGTTTTTGTGGGCACCTAAGCATGATCCCTCACCCCTTTTACCTGCTGTTCTTGCACATGTAGGCATGCTCCTTAACCCCCTTAAAGTCCTCCTAAAAACTAGAAGAAGATCCCCAAGGAAAAGGATACAAATCCGCAAAGTTCGGAACTTCATAACAGGTTTTACTACTTGAATGTTCGAACGTTCATCAAACACGGGTCGAACGTTCAGGTCAAAAAGTTGTTTTCTCTTCCATTGTTCAAACGTTCATCGAACGGCCAGCGAGCGCTGCTCACAATTTCACTTTTTTTTTCACCACCGTTCGACCGACAGTCGAACGTTCAGCGAACGCTGCCCTCGGGTTTCTCTGCAAGACCCCAATGTTCGACCGACAGTCGAACGTTCAGCGAACGCTGCTCTCGGGTCTCTGTAGGACCCCCAACATTAGACCGACCGTCGAACGTTCAGCGAACGTTGCTCTCGGGTTTCTCTGCATAACACCAACGTTCGAACGGCAGGCGAACGGCCAGCGAACGCTGATTATGTCTTCTGCAATTTGACTCCGATTGTCTCGCCGTTTGGACCGTGACTTCTATAATCACGAAGAGTATCTCTACATCAATAAATTAGATACATCTGTGATGGCTTACACCAAAACTATTAAACCAATAGGGCTTCTGGGTGATTCGGAAGCCCAACATGGGACCTGGACCGCCGGTCCAATTCGGATGCATAGTGGGCCTTCCAACGGGGCCCACCCAGCCCAATAAACCGAAAAGCATGCAAATAAGCAAGATTAAGTGAAATTAACCAATCGAATCGGATGGGCCAAACCTAATGCGGCCCACCCAGGCTTTGTTTGTGGAATGATGTTTAAATTGTGTGGTTTGGCCGAGACCAAGGGCAAGGGCCTATCGGGCCCGCCAAAGCCCACCAACCAACCAAGTAAGGGTTTAAAACCTTAAACTTCAAGAACATGGGCTTTCAAGCCTAGGATTGGACTACGGGCCCCAAGCCCCAATGTCCACAACCCTTTGGTGAATCTAAATAAGATAATTTGAAAACATTTTTGGCAACCATCATGCGGGCCCACCTAGGGGCCCGAAAATCAATGCAGACCCACTTGTTACATGGAAATCACATAAATGCTCAAATTAAACTTTAAGTAAAGTCAATTCACTTCACCAAAGCCTACAGGGCCTCCTAGGCTTAGCCAGAGGCCCACGTGGCCACGTAGGCTTACCCAAGCCCACCAAGGCAACCGTGGGCCTTCTAACAGGGCCCACCCAATCAGACTCAGATCACCTAAGTAAAGCAAGATAAAATCAACTAAAGGGACCCACACCACTTAGGTGGTCCCTCCAAGACCTAACTAAATGGCATATCGGATTAGGAATCGGGTGAGAACCAAGTGAGAAAGCTGACTCAAACCAGGGAACCCACGGGACCCGTCACCCGACGGGGTGGACTGGGGTGTCTACGGACTTCCCCAGACCGCAACCGAGAACCGACTTAGAATCTCAAGCCGTAGACCAAAAGCCTTAAATAGACAAGATTAGGCACCCAGGTATCCGCCTGCACCCCATCAGGCGGTGGCGACTCCGAATTACCCCGTGCCGCGTTTCCCACGCGCGCACAGATAGTTCAAATAAAAGTATATGAATAGATAAAATCACAATAAGTTGAAAAGAAAAGAGTTTTGAACGATAAACTCAAATAAAAGCTGTTTTAGTAGAACGTACCCAAAATCTTTATGAAAAATCAATTTAATCACCGGCCAGTGCAAACAATCTCAAAACACTTAAATCTTATTAGTACATAAGTCGGAAAATAACAAAAACATTTTTATAGTGAAAAACTAGGCATTTTCTAAAATATCAGAAAATATTTCTAGGGCACTCGAGCGGCATCGGATGCTCGTGCAGGTGTCCTTCAAAAACAAGTTTTAAAAAGTCAGTTGCTCAAGTAGGCGCTCGAGCGACCACTCGGACGTTCAGTCTACTGGAAATTGACAACTCTTGGGTTTTTGAAAATAAAAAAACCACAGGCAGGGCACCTCCAACGGCGCTCGAGCGTTGTCGACCACCCGGCAATTCCACTCGATGCCTAACAGGGCGCTTGAGTGGTAATGCAGACGACCGTTCAACTCAAAAAATCTGGGTTTTTCTGAACTTTGCGAAATTTCTTTCTAAAATCAAAATACACCAAACGATTGCTTCAAATCACTTCGAAATCCTTTGTAAACCTCCTCTAGACATGTTAGATCAATTTAAACCAAATAAAACTTCGTATATAAGTCAAATCGAATCAAAAACCTTCGAATAAACACACTTTTGACAGTTTAATGAAAACTAGAACAACAATGTAAACCCACGAAAAACAGGTATTTAACAACATGGTTTGCTTTGAAAATCATCTCTTAATATGTATATAAATCATCCATAACAAATACCAGACAAACATGAAGCGATTAAACGGAAACCAAAGGTGTTACTTGCCTTTATCGCTAGAATCCAACTCTAAACTAGCAATCCAGCAACTCTACTTCTAGGTGTGTTTTCTCCTTCTCAAAACTTCAAGCACACGTCCAGCAATGCTCCTTCAATAGAACACGTCCAAACAAAAGATTAAACCTACTATTTTCTTAAAAGTTGCTTTTTATACTTAGGATTCTGTTTTTACCATAATTAGGAGTTTCTATAGTCTTAACATAATTACTAAGAGTGTATGGATGTCCAAGCATGTCCATATAAGTAATTTGCTAGTTTTTAATTAAAATAAGATAGCCTACCTTGCCTATCTATCATACTCATGCACCTTCACCAATCAAAATTCCAATGAAAGCACAATTGTGTACTTACTTGATGATTTATCCCTTCTCTTCTCTAGAAATCTTTAGGCTTGATCTTCATCTTCCCTTCCTATTCATGTCAATAAAATGCCAATCAAACACTTAAACCAATACTTTCCTCAATAAATAATTAAATTATTTAAAAGGGAAAATTGAGGGATTACAATCTCAAAGATAAGGCTAAAAGATTTAAGAGTTATCAAAGTGCTAGGAAGCTTAAATTATTCATTAGAATCTATATCTTACTATTACATTAATTAATCAAATGAAATGCAACTACAATTTAACTAACTCTCAAACTCTACTAAATCATCTATTATTATTCTAGGAAAATAAAAACACCTATATCAATATCCTACTCTTGTCTTCTGAATATTCTACGCTTCAAGCCTACTATCAGACTAACCCAAGGCGTCCTCTCCAAGATCACCTGAAAACAAAACATTTAAAAGCAAGAATGAGATATAAAATCTCAGCAAGTAGCAATATGTATGAAAGAAAACAGTTTATATATATATATATATATACATATCCTTTACAAACCTTTCATGAGTTGCAAAACAATATCACCAGTATCGCTAAATCAAGAAGACAAAGCCGTATAAATCAAATCTACAATTTTCCACAAATTAATACAAATAGTTTTTTCCCAAAACAATTCATCATGTTAATCATGTCATATTAATATTTCTTTCGAACCATTCTTGTCAAAACATGGCTAAACTAATCAATTAATATTGATGTACTTTTTCGCAAGTGCACGAATTCGTAACAAGTAATAAAGTGATGAAATAGAGTGTCGAACCCACAGGGAATGGTAGCTACTAAATACTGAAATTACTATCCTAAATTCTATTTGGATAATCAAAAAGTGAGATGGGTTTTTAACTCCCAATTAAAATTATTAACTAAGAAAATATTAGTGTAAGATTTAGTAAGAGATTTAAAATACTAAGGCATTTGATTTCATCATAAACAAATCTGAATTAACTCTTGAATACACATGCTACTAAATTTTATAATCCACTTTGAAAGCGAAAATCCCTATTCTATCCAATGGTCTCTCTCGAGCACCAACGAACTTACCTTCCCACGATAACTCACGATATCTCTATGTGAATTTAAAAGTAACAAGGTACATTAAGATCTGTGGAGTTTCATGTCCAAAAACACAAAGCTACATAGACCATGCCAATATCTCTATCAACATGTAGAATATGGTATTTTATCACAGGAACTAAAATTGTATATCTCCTCTCGGTCTCAATACAACTACCATATACAATTGAATGGTGCTCAAATACTCAATTGGGTTAAGCACAATAATAAAATACTCAAATAGTGAATCATAAATCCTTTAGCAATAGTATTCAGAATTAAAACATCATGTTTAGATTACATCAAAGCCTTAGAAAGAGAAATTAGTTCATGACTAAACTAAGAATAACCATTAAAAACAGAGTATATTGAAAGAAGAAGAACAAAAGAGAAGAAATAAACTAATGATGATCCAAGCTCTGCTCTCTTGATGTTCCAGCTTCCTTCTCACGTTCCCCACGTTCCCAGCACCAACTCTCTCTTTCTTCACGTTCCTTTTCTCCTTTATATCAATCACCAAAGCTTGCCCAAAAATCCCTTGAAGAGAAAATAAAAACTTTCCTTCCAAGACTCCTAAGGAAGAGAGAACTTCCTTTCCTTGTATATCCACGATTTTTAAGTCCAAAAACGACCTAATCTTCTTAATTCAAAACCCCTTAAAGTCCTCCTAAGAACTAGAAGAAGGTCCCCAAGAAAAAGGAAACAAATCCACAAAGTTCGGAATTTTATAACAGGTTTTTCTACTTGATCGTTCGAACGTTCATCGAACGCGGGTCGAACGTTCAGGTCAAAAAGTTGTTTCCTCTTCTCTTGTTCGAACGTTCATCGAACGGTCAGCGAACGCTGCTCACAATTTCTCTATTTTTCACCAACGTTCGAATGACAGTCGAACGTTCAGCGCACGCTGCTCTCGGGTTTCTCTGCAGAACACCAACGTTTGAACGACAGGCGAACGGCCAGCGAACGCTGCTCTCGGGTTTCTCTGCAGAATACCAACATTCGAACGACAAGCAAACGGCCAGCGAACGTTGGCCATTACTTCTGCAATTTGACTCCAATTATTACACCGTTTGAACCGTGACTTCTATAATCACCGAGAGTATCTCTACATCAACAAATTAGGCAAAATTTAGACAATGAAAATAATATGCAAAGATGAAAGACTTTGACAATTTCTAAGTAAAATTGGGAATTAAATATGAAATAAAACCAGATAAGTCATGAATTTAATGTGCTATAATGTGATATTTTCATGACTTATCAAATATCTTTCTAATTAGAAGAAAACCAATCATATATAATTAGTAATTAAAGCTCACCTTTAGGTAGTAGCCTACCTTTACCGTAGGATGTAAACACATAATATCCACATCACCTCCGCAGGAGAATGCACATCTCTAAAACCGCAGGCACCACCCCCTGCAGGAGATAGCATAACTCAACCACAAAATGTGAATACATAGCACCTACATCTCCCCGGCAGGAGATAGCTTCCTCACCCTCAAGTGGTAACTCATACACCCATCTCCCATGTGGGATGCAATCACGTATTAATCACATCTCCCCCACATGAGGTATAAGTCTTCGCCACCAAGTGGGTAAAAGTCTCTGCCACCAAGTGGGTAATAATCTCTACCACCAAACAAGTAATAATTTCTGCCACCAAGCAGGTAATAATTTCTGCCACCAATCAGATAATAATTTCTACCACCAAGCAGGTAATACACATCTTTGCCACCAAGCAGGTAATACACAACACATCTCTGCCACCAAGTAGGTAAAGCATATCTCTGCCACCAAGTAGGTAAAACACAGCTCTGCCACCAAGCAAGTAATCAATAAATCTGGCCATCAAGCCATTGTACAAATAATCCACATTCCAATATTGTATATAAAATAGTTTGTCCATGTTCAATCAATAATCCAAAACCTCTTGTCAATACTTATTATATTCCTGGTGTGAAGTTCTTCTAAAGTTCAGAAATCAAGATACTTTAAAATATATTTTACTAAGTAAGAATCAACTCAAATCAAATTGTGAAATAGTCCCCAAAATCCTTTTTATTTCCAAAGTATGACAACCTTTTTGCAAACAAACCTAAATCACTCTTCAAATTGTTTTTAATACAAAAGATCATTGAAAAGAGTTGTAAACACTTAATATCTATTGGTTCATATATTTAAATTCATTAAAAAAATCATTTTGTATTGGAATAATTCTTTAATTTAAGAAAACCCAAGTTTCAGTGTTGGTTGCTCAACCCCATCGCTCAGGCGATCTGGTTGGGCGGCCATGATAATTAAGACAAAAATTAAACCAATGGGCGCTCAAGGTGGGCGCCCAAGTGATCCCCTTGGGCAACCTACCCAAAATCGAATCTTTTAACAGTCGCCCAACCCGTCGCTCAGGCGACCTGGTTGGGTGACCTGTCTAAATTATTTCTAAAAATACATAAGCGAGACGGTTGTCCAGATCGCTCAGGTGATCGTGTTAGGGCTCACCCAATTGCAGCAAATTCTGGAAATCCGACTTTTGTAATTCTTCTTTTTTAATTCTTTAAAACATGATTCCAACAATTCCAACCACTTCTAAATCATATATCCTCAACCTCTAAACGTGCTAGATTAATTCAAACACATCAAAACCTAGATCGACAATAAATCTTTATCAAAACCCAATAAAATCGACACTTAAAAGCACACTTGACAGTGTTCTTCCACTATATCCATGATCATTGAAACCCATGAAATATATTAAAGAAAATATATGATTTTCCATCTCCAAGCATTATACAATAATTCCAAATCATACCAATTCGATTAAACCAAAAACAATGCAACGATTAAACAAAACGGGGTGTTACTACTTGCATCAAAACACAAAATCCTTCTCTTCAAGGTATAGCCAAAATTCTGCTACTAATCGCAACCCTTTAGAGACCTCAAAACACCATCTCCACCATTCAGATTGAAGTTTCACCAGTCATGAATAAAACCTCAAAATTTGAGGCCGATCCAACAGTTGGATCTTTGTAGATTGTCGTTCGAAGTTTGCTGGTCGGACTTCTCTGCAACTCCTTCTCTCTCTATATTCCCCAAACGTGAGAGCCCTCTTTTCTCCTTTTTTTCCTCTATATAATTGGATTAGAAGAAACCCTAATTCCTCCTTAAAGCATCCCTTTTATAGACTCACCCAAAATAGAAGTCCTAATAGGGTTTGGAAATTTTCTAACTAATCCCACTAGGTTTCCTAATTTCACTTAGAAGTTTTCCTAATCTTTCACAACTCCTCCTTTTAATTCTTCCCTCTTAATTCTAAATAAGAGAAACTTCAATTTTTCCTAATTTTCGTGCTAATTATTGCCCCTATTTTTAAATATTACAAAACTCCCCAAAACTCCACTATTCCTCAACTTAAGGCTCTTAATCAACATAATTACCAATATGACCTTTTTCCACTTATTAAGCTATAAATATCATTATTAATAAGCAATTTAAACCCAACTTAGATCTAACGTAATTTCCCAAGTCTAATAATAATTTAATTAATCTATTTAATTATTTACCAATAATTAGTAGGAATTGACCAAAATACCCTTCTCTTGATAATTTTATATCTACCCATTGGATTTCTTGTAAAATTTTCAAATTTATTATCTATAGTATTTTTGGCTATAATACACACTTGGATTAATACCTATCTTTCCCAAACTTCATATTTAACTTATTATCCAATATTTAGATTTATTTATTATATTACTATGTTCAAATATTCGGGGTTTTACAATAAACTTAGGTTGACTAGATCGTAATTGCACTATGTCCTCTCCATAATGATACCTTCCTTTTAGTTCCGGTCAAACCCATTGCATATCATATGCTCGTATGCAACTTGACTGGTTTGATACAATACATTACAGTATTTCGGGCAAGGACACTTCAACTTCTCATTACATGTTGCATCGTGATCTTGGGCGAACTTGATGAACCCAATTACTCCATCAATGTACTCTCAACTAGCCCTATTTCATCCATATATTAAAACATAACCTATTTAGTTAATATTTGATAATATTAAACTAACACCACAACATTAAAATTTTTTTTCAGCCTATTAAATACCTAGAGCTACGAATCCAACTTCTATCCATCAGCTAATATATTCTGTGTCACCAATGTAGGAATGCTGTCCTTGTGCAGCATCTCTGCACAGTTCTCCAAATACGTAAAAGTTTCTTGACATACTATTGTGAGACATTGGAAAAATCAATCTCATGACTTTTCGGTCATCACACGGGATTAGAAAAAGGGAAGAGTCACCACCATTCTTTTTAGGTGTGAATGGACACCAAAATCATCAAAACAAGCACAAAGGGAAAATCTAGATCAAAATTAATTCCACTTTAAAATAAAAAATCCAGAGATGGGTAAGGGGATTAGATTATGAATGGGGGAAAGTGTTAGGCACTCCCATTCACCCACACAAGGTGATTGCCAAGTGTTATTCATGCTCAAAATAAAGAAAGCTTGCTAATTAAAATAATCAAAAAGGCTTGAAAAGGATTAAACACATGTATGATCCCTCCACATGAGAAGTCCAATGAATCTTAGACTTTCTTTTATGGAAGTATCACTTCTGGGACATCACTATTAAATGGAAATTAAAGCAAAACTTGAACACAAACAAGTTAAGACAAATCCGGAAAATTCGGTAAAAGATGGAGCCATTTGACCATAAATCATTCAAATCAAATTCAAATTGAATCAAACCAAATCCATTTGAAAGATTATGATAAATAAAAGACTCAAGAAAATTTTCAAGTAGATCCGATTAAAATCCTAAGAGTTATGCTTGTTTGAAATTCACTGTTATAAGTTGATAAAAGTGGTAAGTGGGCAGCTTTGAAACCCTATTTGTGAAGATTGGCTCCATATAAATCTTTGAAAATTTTTAAGAATGAAGTACATGGTGTCATCTTTCAAATGAAATAATCCTCATATGAAACTCCATTCGGATGTGACTTGTGTGATCTCACAAACATGCCTAGAGGATCACAGATCAGCACAGAATTGTGCTATAGGGCAGTTCTGAGTAAATCAGACACACAAGACACAAATGAAAGCAAAATTTTTTGAAACCAATTGGATTTGAAAGCATACTTATAAAGGAAAACATAGAAATCAAAATCACTTAAATCGGACTTAAAATGAGCAGATGGTGCTCATTCAAAGTGACAGGTTCAACAATCTAGCCTGAACTGACCTGTCGACTTTGATTGAATGGTGTCAAAAAACCACTCCATAAAAATTGATGAAATTTTACAGACAAGAACTAGACAATCTCACCTTTTACATATCTTTGGAATCACCCCAAAATTAATCCGGATGATGAAATTATGGGTGTTCCAAGATCGGGTGCAGGTGCTGTCCAGATTTGAGACTTTTATGCAAAATCAAGTCCAAACAGTGGGCAAGTGTGGTGATCTGAACTAAAATCATTTGGAAAAATGTTGAAAAACCTCCAGAAGGATATAGGGCACGAATTTGGCTCACCGTTCTCTTTGATTGGAGAGAATATACCAAAACCCCCAAAATGGAGCAAAAATGCCCAAAACGGAGAGGTTAGATCGAGGAGTATCCAAGGAAAAACTTGCTTGTGTTCATTTGAAAACCATTCAGAAATGTCCAAGAAATGTTTGGGGCCATTCATTTTAGATCTATCATATGAATACAATAGATCCAAAATACAAGCCTATTTCGACAAAACAAGTGCGATGTGTGTATGTGTAAAAATCATCTCTTTAAATTAATCAACACATCACAACATATAGCATTAAAAAATACATCAATCAATTGGGGTTCTAGGACTAAGGTTCCATTCTCATTCTCATTTCCCCTAGTTCTCTCTTCACATTTTACGGCTAGAAATAATCTTGAGGTACTTTGAGTAGGGAATGGGGTTTCACACAACAGTAGGCCATTAAGAGGGTTCTAGAGCTAAGGTTCCATTCCCGTTCTCGTTTCCCCTAGCTTTCTCTTCACATTTTACGGTTAGAGATAGTCTTGAGGTACTTTGAGTAGGGAATGGGGTTTCAAACACATTTAGGCCATTATTCTATAGAAACGAAGAAGGAAGAACTAACCCTAAAATTTAAGAACAGAAAATTAAAAGAAGATTAGGGCTTATCTGGGTTCTGGAAGCAATGGGGCAGAGGTTCCCTTCTTCACTTGGAGCTCTTCAATCTCCAACTCCTGGCCATTTGCTTAAGGAGAGGCCTCCTATTTATAGGCAAAGGCTAGGGCCAACTTAGGCAAGTGAAACCCTAATGGTAGACACAAACATGTGTCTAGAATCCTCCAACTTAAACCCTAAGGCTATTTTCGAGAATTCTCACCTCTTTGACAGGGATAAGACAGTAAAAGGTGAAAACTTTCGGAATTTTCCAATTTTGAGCAAAACCCTTGTATCTGACAACTCAGGTCGGATATAAACAAAAATGTTTGTATCGGACATTATACATCGGATACAAAGAAAAAGGCTTGTATTCGACATATAATATCGGATACAAAGAAAAATGCTTCTCTGCACAGCTTCTGCATGGCACTGACCCTTACCTGCACAGGCAATACTTATTTACATGTAATATCATTTAAGTAAATGTCCTCGTATTTTTTAATCTCTATTTACTTAAGATATTACATGTAAACAAGCAAACACCCCACCATTTGAATACATTAAAAATAGTTCCATACCCAAATTCCAAGTGTGTAAAAAGTCAACTTTCCAGTTCCAGGCTAAATTCTGGTTTTTCAGGTCCGATAAAAAGATTCAACATGTTCATACCAAGGTATTCGTCAAGATTTAAAATCTCAAAAAATTCATTTATGCAATAACATGGCTAAAAACCTGATTACCGGGAAAAATTATCTTGAAATCTTGCTTTAAAAAATATTTCATTTTTGGGGTCAAAAGTCAACAAAATTCAACTGGAAAAAGTTTGAATTTGCGCAAAAGATTGAATTTGGGCCCTTTCCTTTGTGGTTTTGGATTCAAATGGATTAAGGATCTCAAACCCAATGCTAAGAATTGAAAATTCCAATAAAATATTTCTCTCCTTCAAGATTTATCAAAAATCGTGCAATTTTGGGGTGTCTACAATTGCCCCTCTTTACTGGAGTTGTAGCACAATGAACAACAAAGAACAAACACAACTCAAAATTGCACGTTTGAAAGACATCTCATTAATTGAACTTGCTTTGGTCAAATAAATGAGTGATAAAAAACGTGGATAGATAGCCAATGAAACCCTTGCTTAAAGTTTGATGGGGTGGTGTCTCTTCCTTATCTCAAATTTTTTTGAGCTCTCGTGGCTATGAAAGAAATCTAAGACAAGCAAATTTTAAAAAAAGGTGGGTTAAAATTGACCTCTGCAAACTCAATTGCTTTTAATGTTTCTCACTTTACAACTCAACAATAAGGAAGGAAATATTTTATTGAATTTTCCTGATTGATTTTCTTATTTGATTTACCTGGGTGCCATTTGATGCCCAAACCTGTGCTTGAATATTTCTCAACTTGCTTTTGCTTCTTCATCTTCTCAATAATGATGTATGTGCCGTTGCTGCCCATAACGTGCCTTCATTCTTTTCAATTGCCCAAGTGAATGCCTCTTCTTGATTGATGGATTTGAAAATCATGATCTGTTGATCTAACCTCATGCCCTTACAACCCATGATCTCTCATTCATGCCTTCTTACTGCCCCAGTAAAATCTTTCTTCAGAATTGGAAACCTTTGTTTAAAGGAGAAAACATGCAACTGTTTTGAAGCTTCTTTTTTTTTTTTTTCAAATCCAAAGACTAAGGCCTGACTGCTTCTTCCAGATGCTGTAATTTATTTCAATGAAAACCCAGAGGGAAAGACACTGAGCATGCCCCGGTTTTGATTACTTGAAGAAGTATTTACCGCTCAGTAGAGATGATCCTCTTTTTTTTTCTTCTTTTTTTTCTTCTTCTTTTTTTTTTCTTTTTTTTTTATCTCTTTTTCTTTCTTTTTTTTTTCTTCTTTTCTTCTACAATACATTGAAATATTTCCCCCTTTCTGCAACTTTGGTTACTTGACCACCTGAATCAAATTGAGATGATTGATCGACGCTTCTCTCCAAGAATGAAAGTTCTTGTCTTGATGAGCAATCGGGGGTGTCTTAACATCCAAGGAGGCAAGTAGGGTTGGTTTACTTTCTTGGGTATTCTTCAGGATGATAAGGTAAAGTGGCGTAGCTCTTACCAACCCAATGCAGAGATAGTAATCAGCTTCAGGGACAGGAACTTCATGGTCTTAGTAGGCTTGAGGTCCGTTGTACTCTACCTTCCTTTGCGGGTTCTGCGGCAGTTTGGAGCGAACCAGGGGATTATGATCCCCAATGGATATGAGGACTTCCTTGGGCCACTTACACCAGCCACCATGGCGCTGAATGCTCGATTGATGAAGGAATGGTCCTATGTTTGTTTTATGCTGGGCCCCGTCTTTTTTGAAGCCCATGTGAAGGACTATCTTTTCTGGATCAGAGAGTAGGTCCAGAATTGTGCCCTGGTACCAGAGGATCCTCCTATTATTCTTGCACCCACTTATGAGGATATATTGGTTTCTGCGAGAGCATCCCACAAGCGGCTTCAACAAATTTGGGTACGAGAGGCCCAAGAACTTAGGATGCGGGGTATTGATCTGGAGAGGCAACTTGAAGAGCAGGTATCCCGCCGCATTGCTATGGAAGAGCAACTAGAGGAGCAGAGGTAGGCTTGCAGCTTTAAAGTCCAAGTGTTGCGGCAAAAGCACCAGGATGCTTTAGTCAACCTTAGAGGCATGAGGATTAGGCAGACACTTTCAGATGAGGTCATCTCCTTTTTGAGTGATCTGGGTGCAGAGGGAGCTTCTAGGATTATTGCAGCTCAGGCGGCTCAGATTCGAGAGCTTGAGGAACGGCTAGGGGATAGGGGCTAGCTCTTTTTATTTATTTATTTTTTCATACCTTTGTCGAAAACTGAACTCCAATAGTGGAATGATAAAGGATTGTATTCAAAAATAGATTTTATACTATTGGCCTCAGAATTCTCAAATGCTTGTAAAAACAAAGGTTTTATGAAAAGTATTTGATTTATCATCACTGGCAGAATATAAAATTTTTTTTTTGCTTTTTTGTATTTTATTATTATTATTATTATTTTATTTTGGTCCAAAACACTTAATCACACACAATTAAAAGAATTGAAATCAAGTTCAATAATGAAAGGGGTAATTCAAGCAATAAGGAGAGATCAGATCTGTCTATCCTACGACCTTTAGAGTCATCCCCAAATGCCTCTTCTTCTAGAATTGACCCCATTATTCCCAATCTGTTCCATCTTCAGTGCTCATACTGATTTTCCTTCAAGCTTGGACCACATGACCAACTCAATCTTTGACTTCTAATTTTTTTTTCATTTTCTTTATTTTTTCTTGCCAATATTGCCCCAAGCGCCAATTACGGTTTTCACAAGGGCCGGCCTTTGCATTCCATCATCACCAATCTTTACCCTGATCATTGAAAGAAAACATTAAGATCAAAGGGCTTATAAATAAGACGAAATGAAGGCTAGGCTCGGTTTATGAAAGAAAGGGTGTTAAAGGCTCAAAATTTTCCAGCCATGAAATTAGGTCAATTGGACTTACAGTCATGATGCATATAACCCTGATTCCCCAAACTTTGCTCATTTCTTTTCTTTTTGCACTTGGCTTTCATTTGCCACTTCTTTCTTTTTTTTTCTTTTTCTATCCCTTTTGTTTCTACCCCAATTGGCTTTGCCCCAGTATGCAACTGTAAGTCCCAGTTTAGGTTTATCAAAGAAACGAACAGGCTTGACTAGGGATTAAAATTTTGGGAAATAAAGAAAAATGGTCTCGGATCATTTCCTAGTTATATTCAATCAAGGAAAATACCTCTTTACTGCATCAGAGTTAATTGGCTCAGGAAAATCTTTTCCATCCATTTCTGTTAAGATGAGTGCATCCCCTGATAGGACCTTCTTGACGAAATAAGGCCTTTCCCAATTTGGCTTGAACTTACCATGAGGGTCTTCAAAAAATGGTAAAATTTTCTTTAAGACCAAGTTTCCCTCCTGAAAGGTTATGGGCTTCACCTTCTTATTATAAGCCCTGGCCATCCTCCTCTGATACAATTGGCCATGACAAAGCGCCTTCAATCGCCTTTCCTCTATCAGATTGAGTTGATCATGTCTTGATTGTATTCATTCCGCTTCTTCCAATTCTGCTTCCATTAGCACTCTCAGTGATGGGATTTCAACTTCAACGGGTAACACTGCTTCCATTCCATAAACTAGGGAGTACAGGGTTGCTCCAGTAGAAGTTCGGATTGAGGTCCTGTAGACATGTAGAGCAAGCGGTAGCATTTCATGCCAATCTTTGTAACTCACTACCATTTTTTGAATGATTTTCTTTATATTTTTATTTGCTGCTTCTATTGCCCCATTCATCTTTGGTCTGTATGGAGCAGACTTGTGATGGGTAATCTAGAATTGCTCACACCTCTTCTTCATAGCCTTGTTCTTAATATTCGAAGCGTTGTCTGATACTATTGCATTTGGCAGGCCATAGCAACCAATAATGTTGTGCTTTAAAAACTTAAGAACATGGCCACTTGTGATATTCGCATATGAAGCCGCTTCTACCCACTTGGTAAAATAGTCAATTGCTACAAGGATGAATCTATGCCCATTCTATGCCTTAGGAGAAATCATGCCAATGACATCTATGCCCCACATAGAGAAGGGCCATGGTGATGTCATGTTATGCAACTTACTTAGGGGTGCATGCTTGTTATCTGCATATATTTGGCATTGATGACATCTCCTAACATGTACACAGCAATCGTGCTCCATAGTCGACCAATGGTATCCCAATGGCAAAATCTTCTTTGCAAGCATGTGCCCGTTCATATGGGGTCCACAGATTCCTCCATGTACTGTCTCAATTAACCTTTCTGACTCAGCCTTGGCAACACATCTGAGTAGAATATCATTATGTGATCTCTTGTACAACTGTCCACCACTTAGTAGGAACTGACTGGCTAATCTCTGTATGGTCCTTTTCTCAGTAGAAGTGACATTTTTTGGTAGACTCTGATCGTTCAAGAAATTTTTGATGTCTTGAAACCACGGCATTTCCTCTTCTGGTGCTCCCTCTAGAACAATACAATATGCAGGCTCATCTCTGACTTCAATTTCTAGTGGCTTGATATCGACCCCTTCTGGCATGCTTACCATGGAAGCCAATGTTGTTAGAGCATCTACAAACTGATTTTTGGCTCTTGGCATATAGTTGAAGGAAATTCGAGTCAATTTAGTGCTTATTTCTTCCAAGTACTGGTGATAGGGGATCAATTTGTGATCCTTGGTTTTCCATTCACCAGTTGTTTGGAAGATGATAAGACTCGAATCTTCGTATACGTCAAGTTCCTCTACTTCATGGTCTAAGGCGGCTTGTAACCCAATTATGCATGCTTCATACTCTGCAGTATTATTTGTGCATCGAAATCTCAACTTCACTACGATTGGGATATGTGACCCGTCCAGCTTGACCAAAACTGCCCCAATTCCATTTTCCATTCATGTTGGCGGCCCCATCGAAGAACATTTGCCAAGAGCTTTCACTTTCTCTTCTTTTGTAAACAGAATTGCCTCATCAGGAAAGTTAGTCTTCAAAGGTTGGTATTCTGGTAGAGGATGTGCAACTAGGTGATCGGCAATTGCCTGACCTTTAATTGCCTTCTAAGTGATGTACGTGAGTTCAAATTCGGAAAGCAACAACTGCCACTTCACCGTTCTGCTAGTTAGACTCGGTTTCTCAAATAAGTACTTCAACGGGTCCATTCGGGATATCAATAATGTGGAGTGACTGAGGAAGTAATGCCTTAGTCTCTGAGTTGCCCACATTAAAGCACAACATGTCTTTTCCAAAGGGGAGTAATTGGCTTCATATTCTGTGAACTTCTTACTTAGATAGTACATTGCCCTTTCCTTTCTACCAGTCTCATCATGCTGCCCCAAGACACACCCCATCGACGTCTCCAAAACCAATATGTAGAGAATTAGTAGTCTTCCTGGAATTGGTGGCACTAACACAGGTGGATTCAGCAAATATTCCTTTATTGTATCAAAGGCTTGTTGGCAATCATCATTCCAAACCGTTGGGTTATTCTTTCTCAAAAGCTTGAAAATCGATTCACAGATAGCAGTGAGTTGTGTTATGAACCGGTTTATGTATTGGATCCTTCCAAGAAAACCACGAACTTCCTTTTCCGTTCTGGGTGATGGCATTTCAATAATGGCCTTTGCTTTAGCCGGGTCAATTTCAATTCCTTTTCTGCTTACGATGAACCCCAGTAATTTCCTTGATGTAGCCCCAAAGACGCATTTAGCCGGGTTAAGAAATAAACTGTACTTCCGAAGTCGATCAAACACCTTCAAATTAACCAAGTGGTCCTCTTCTTTGCATGATTTGGCGATCATATCATCCACATAGACCTCCATCTGCTTATGGATCATGTCATGAAATAGTGCTGTCATGGCCCGCTGGTAGGTTGCCCCGGTATTCTTAAGCCCAAACGGCATGACCGTGTAGTGGAAAGTATGCCAAGGTGTGATGAATCCTGTTTTTTCTTGATCTTCCTTAACCATCTTAATTTGATTATATCTTTAGAACCTATCCATGAATGAGAACAGGCTATGTACAGCAGTATTATCGACCAAAATGTCGATATGTGGAAGTGGAAAATCATCATTTGGGTTTGCCTTGTTCAAATCTCTGTAGTCCACGCACATCTTGACTTTCCCATCCTTCTTTGGCACTGGTACTATGTTTGCGAGCCATTCGGGGTATGTGGAGACTACCAAAAATCCCACTTGAAATTGCTTGACCACTTCGTCTTTGACCTTCAGGGTCCATTCCAGTTTCAATTTCCTCAGCTTTTGCTTAATTGGCTTAACCCCTGGCAGAATTGGTAGCCTGTGCACAACCATGTCAGTATCTAATCCCGGCATATCCCGATATGACCATGCAAATACATCTTTATAATCAGCCAAGAATTGTGACATTGCATCATGTTGCTCATCAGACAGGCATGCCCCAACTTTCACAATTTTTGGGTCATCTTTGGTCCCTAGATTTATTGAAATGGTCTCTTCAATATTAGGTTGCACACCCCTTTCATGACACTCCAACTGATATTCAATTTCCTTTGGAGGGTCTTCTTCTTCGACCTCGGTCTCTTCTTCGACTCCCATTAGGTCAAAGTCGAGCTCAAGGTTGAAGTCATATTCAACTTCATCTAACTTTGTTTGCTTGTATGGTTCATAAATGGTTTGGACTTTTTTTGAAAGAATTAAATTTTCTAGAAAAAATAGAAAAATCTTTTTGGGTTTTTTGTGAGCCTTCTAAAAAAACTTTCCCTGAAAACGAAGGCTCATTAGGACCTTCAGGGAAATGGCATTCCACTAATGGAGTTTTTTTTTTGAAGCCGCGTCTGTTTGCCATTCAAATGCTACTTCAAAATTAAGGGGAGCTTCCCCCCAATTGTTCAAAATAAATTTTTCAGGAGCAGGGGAAATGGTGCAAGCCTGCTCCTCAAGCTCTGAATCCAATGCCATCATCACCGGATGAGTTGTACTGCCCTTTTCTGCCATGGGGCCCAATCCAAATATGACCTCTACTGGAGTCTTTACCGCTGCCCAATCAATGAACTGCAGCTCCTTATCTTCTTCTGTTCTTTCACCTTCAGTCATGGCGAAGAAAGCCCCGATATCATCGGAGAAGTCCGTCTGCTACTCTAGCTGTGGCCCAGGCCCGCTCACTGTTTCAATTGTAGAAGGTGGGCTATAAGGTTGTAGGGTTGGAACAGAAGGCTTTTTGAATGGATTGATGTTGCGGTACGGAGGTTTGGATTAATCCATGGGAGGAGATAGTTGGATCATGCAAGAGGTGTAAGCACCTCATTTTTGCACTCCTAGAAAAACCAGAAATGCAAAACCCGGCTAAAAAGTCAACCATAAGGGGTGAAAATTTGACTTTTGATCCAGTGATAATTGGCCACCTTGCTTTATCTCAATGGATATAGAATCCCGACACGAGTCCAACGCAACTGAGTTTGCTGGAATCGGAGTCCGAATGAAGGTTTTGCAGGCGGTCAAACTTAAAGGCAAGCCTAAAGTTGACTTTTTCTTGAACCCCGTGCCAGGTGCTTAGCCCTATGTCATTGGATAGAGGGCTCCGATACGAGTCCAACGCAACTGAATTTGCTCAAATTGGAGTTCGGATGAAGGAGATATGAGTTGTCGAAGTTTCCGCGCAGAAAAACCGGAAACTGCACACGTGGCGCAGGAACTGCCCATGTGGCAGCCAACGCAGCAAAATATCTCGGGGAATAAATCTCAAATATCCAAAAATCATCAAATATCTCAGGGACTAAACCAAAATTCGCAGGGGGCAATCCGTAGATATCCAAAAGTATCAAATCGGTCGAATCGGTCAAGTCGAGGGGCAAATCCATAATTTTTCGATTTGTATCTGACCAAATATGCCAGATACACTTGCTCCTCTTCATATCCGGACTCAAATATCGGATACAAAGTTTTGCTCGGCAAGATTCGCGCCGATTCCCCGACAAATTCGCGGTGGCATTAATTTTACAAATAATTATGTTTTGTATCCGGTATTTAATGCCGGATACAAATACCCCTTAGTGTATCCGGCACTGTTCATCGGCTACAAAAAAAAAAGCACTATTTAAGGGGACAGCAGCCCCCTTTCAAGGGGTTGGCTCATTTTTTCGGCCTGGCACTTTCTTTGCCCCCTTTGGCCTCTCCGAACCAGCTTCTTCTCAACCTCCCTTGCCTCCAATACCCTCCTAGATCATCCCAAGTTGTTCCCACCCCTCCTTCCTCCATTCTTCTCCATCCTTCTCCATCTTCACTTGACCAAGAAAAAGCTTGGCTGTTGTTGGAGGAGCAAAAGGACTTTCCGGCCGTCGTGCAACCTCAAAAGAGGTGTCTCCACTTGGTCTAGGAACTCAAGAACCACCAGGTAAGGTTCTTCACCACATTGTGTGGCATATATGTTAAAATCAGATTTTTCTAAAATATTTTTTTTTAAGCTTGTCTTCTTCCCTTTGCATGAGCTCTCTTGCTTGGTGGTTTGAGCATGATTTGCCATCTTTTCTATGGCATGAAAGCCACCACAGGTAAGAAACCCACCTAGGGTCCTTGAGAGGACGAGAGACCCCTTTTTTTTTACACATGTTAGTGTCCTTTAATTGCTGTCCTTGGTTTCATTTTAAGTTTTTTTGGAGGAGCATGTTCCTTCCTCATTGCAATCTAATGTACCCGTATACCAGCCCTCTTTCCTTTCCCATTTCTTCCCTCTTCCCATCTTTTTTTTTTTTGATAAATGAGCTGCTGGTCGTAGCCCTGCTCTAGGTTTTCTTTCCTCTCTTTTTTTTTATGCCATGTGCTTGCTTGGTAGTGGTTATTAGGAGGGGATGCATCTTGCTTTTTTAATCTGCTGTTTTTTTGTTGTTAAAGTATGACTGTTACCAATTGTGTGCAAGGATTTTACATTAATTACCTGCTGTTTTTGGTGCATGCATGCGAGCACGTCCCCCTCACCCCCTAGCCCACTATAGGCACTTGCATGAGCTGCTGCTGGGAACAGAAGCAGCACTACCATCCAATCCCAGCCCTCCCTTTACATTGGTTGTGTTGTCATCTCCAAGTGCACCTCAACTCACCATGGTGTTGGCCCCAAGAGCTATGCATGAACCCCTCCGTTCCCTTCTTTTAGGCTATGTTTCTGGCACCTTTTTTTGGCATGCCTAGATACTACGGTGACTGCTGCTCCTCCCGGTACAGCAGGTTTTGCTTCTTTCTTTCTTTTGTTTTACTTGTATTGCATATGTGTATAAATTGAACTTTGCTGTTTGAAGCCTTGGTCCATGCGTGCATGCTCTTTCCCCCTTTGGGGGTTGTTGATTGTCCATGTATTAATGCATGATTCCCTCCTCCCAATGATACATTGATACGTCCCTTGCCATAGCATCACTGTGGACAGCAACGAAGCCTCCATCATTGGTTGCTGTCCCAAGCCTCCTGCAACATGCCTTACTTAGGTTGTTTTATGTAAATTACTTGCTATCATTATTGGGTATGCTGTTGAGCTATCCCACCACCCTAGTAGCATGTTAGGAAATTCCTAACCAGGCCATGTACCCTAACTTGTATGAATGGGGAGCCAAGCACCTGCTGTCCCGTGTGACGCACATGAGAGTAGGTTCATGCATTTCATTGTGTGGAGTATACTTTTAGTCTACTTGTCTTGTTATTGCTACTGGGATACGTGCATGCTGTTTGTGTAATTCCAGAGACCAAGTAGGGACACTTTGATCCCCACTGTAGTAACAAGTTTGATCCAAGATAGTGAGAAGGGCAGCAGGCCCCTTGCCTTCAGCCCACTCCTTTGCCTTGCTAAAAAATCCAAGAGAGAAGCCAAATGAGGCTTCTCCTCCTCACCTGAACCAATGTGGGCCGATCTCGGGGCCCACACAGCTTGTCAAAACCCCTGGGAACCCCCTGGAAACAATCCCAAATGGCAGAACTCCAAAAAATGCCATTTCAGGGTGATCCGGCAACTCAGGCCGGATCACCTGTGGCCTATGTGTATCCGGCAACTAAGGCCGGATACACGACAAAAAATGCAATTTTCCGGATTTTATGTCTTTGGCCGAATTTTGTGATGGTTTGAAACAAACCAAGTGAACCAATGACTCGGAAACCCAACATGGGACTTGGACCACCGGTCCAATTTGGTACATCTGTTGGCCTTCCAACGGGGCCCACCAAGCCCGTTAAACCCGAAAGCATGCAAATAAGCAAGATTAAGTGGAATTAACTAATCGAACCGGGTAGGCCGCGCCCAATGCGGTCTACCAGGACTTGTTGTGTGGAATGAGAATATGAATTGCATGGTTTGGCCGAGACCAAGGGCTAGGGCCTATCGGGCCCGCCAAAGCCCGCTCATCGAACCAGGGAAGGGTGTAAACCCTAGACTTCAAAGAACTGGGCTTTCAAGCCCAAACCTGGACCACGGGCCCCAAGCCCAGTGACCAGCCCACTCTTGGTAAAGCTAAATAAAATAAATCCAAAACACTCTTTGTAACGCCCCGGATCCGTGTTGTTCAATAAAGATATAACACGTCTCACGGAGGTTAGGTAAGGATCGTTAATGGTTTATGATCGCTGGATAATCATCTAACTATAACCTGTTAGAGTGCACAATTTCATTAATCCATAATGTAACATTTAGAACTTAACTAGAAATCATATGGTTCAACCTCAATAGACTTTAATACACCTCAACATTCAAATTTCTCAAATTTGAAACAAGATAACCTACAAGTCTAAGGAAGGTAATAGTAGTCTTCCTCCCTATAAGCCTCAGACGGATCTACCCCAATAGTCGCCTCACCACGAGTATCTGAAAACAAAACAAAAACAACAGAGTGAGATACGAATATCTCAGCGAGTAGCACATGCATGCAGAAATAGTTAACCACAGTTCAAAACTATGCATCGATAAACATTCCGTACGATTAAACAATTAACATCAATTTCAAGTTCAGACCAAAACCAATTTCATTAGTCAAATCACATCTCAGTTAAGTACAGCAACACATCGATTGGTCAATGTCATGACTATTGTTTTGTTGATAAATTAAACATGCCAAGTAGACACTCCACACCTCCATGTATACAGTTCCGGCCTACTCAGGGTTTCGGAAACTCTGAAATGACGGCCTACTCAGGGTTTCGTCATCCAATGCAGGCCTACTCCCCGGGTTTCTGCATTGACAACCAGGCCTACTCAGGGTTTCTGGCTGCTCTACACCGATCATGGCAACACACAAGGCCATGCAATTCCAACAACCAACAATAACATTACATTACTAAGCTTAAGCATCTGGATCCAGGACAAGCTAAACCAAAACAGTAAATGTAAGTGTGAAAACTCACACTCCTTTTTATGGCAAATGTTTGACAAATTATGTCTTCTAATGAAGCTTCAAGATGTGCAGATTAAACAATGAAAATTCAGTGAATTTAGTAAAGAAGGAGAAGTTGATGCCACCACACTGCTACCACGCCGCTGCCACCCCCGCTGGCAGCGCATAAGGGAATTAGTGTTTTGAAAGAAAGGTCCGTGCACATGCCGCGTACTCTCCCGTTAGCAGCTCGCTAGCAGCGCGCTTTTAACTGATTCAACTTATTCTGAGCGGGACTTGAGTTCGCTACCAGCCATCTACATCGATCGCTTCACGACGCCACCAGCGCTCGACGCGATCTGAGTTTTATTCTTTAAATAGACGTGTTGTAATTTTTAATTGTGACTTTTTTCTTTGGATCATTTGGATTTCGAATCTTGAGGTGTTTGAGATTCGATCAAATATTCTTTAGAGAGTCGGCGATTAAGTGAGGGGGAGATCTGAGATAGATCACCTGGAATTGAAGATAGAGGATTCTTCTTCAATTCGGAACTTCATCTGATCGTGTGATCGCCTGGACTGGTGATCGGCCTTGATTGATGCATAGGTGGATTTCTACTGCATTGGATCGTCTCAGTGGATTCTGAGGTGATTGCTGCGATCTGGATTGATCGTGTTCTGCAGCTTGTGGATTCAAGCTGTGTTGCAGTTCATGGATTCGAACTGTGGATCACTGGTGAGTGATTGTTTTGCAATCTGGACTGATCGTGTTCTGCAGCTTGTGGATTCAAGCTGTGTAGCAGTTCGTGGATTCGAACTGTGAATTGCTGTTGAGTGAGTCAAATTGTAAAGGTTAATTATGTACTCCTTTGCAATTGTATTTTCATTCAATAGTGGATTTCGAAGGGTTAGTCGCCTCATATAGACTCGAGGTTTTTCCTGGATCTGGATCCAGGTTTCCTCGTATAATTCTCTGTGTATTGTTTCCGCATTGTTCAATTCTGAATTGTTATAGATCGTGGACCTATAGAGTAGTCCTCTACTCTTTCAAGTGGTATCGGAGCCTATTCACTTTGAATTGCTATACAAAGTGTGATCTAGATCTATAGCATGGATTTTGGAAAAGAAGGAGGATCTGCCTCTAGACCTCCTTTATTTGAAGGTAACAATTATTCTTACTGGAAAGCAAGAATGAGAGCTTACCTGAAATCAGTCGATGAGCGTGTCTGACTCTCGGTTTGTAATGGTTATCATCCACCTGTGATCACAACAGAAGTAGGTGCTGTGATCCCTAAACCTCATGATCAGTGGACTAAAACTGAATCTGATCAATGTGGATGGAACAACAAGGCGATGAATGCCTTATTTTGTGCTGTGAGTGTTGAGGAATTCAGGAGAATTTCCTCATGTGAAGTTGCTAAGGAAGCTTGGGACACTCTTGAGGTCACTCATGAAGGAACCTCAGCTGTCAAGCTTTCCAGACTTCAAAGACTTACTACATCTTTCGAAACTCTATATATGAAAGATGATGAGTCTTTTGATGAGTTTTATGCTAAACTCTCTGATATTGTTAATTCTAGTTTTAATCTTGGAGAAAAAATCTCTACATCAAAAGTTATTAGAAAAATATTAAGATCTTTGCCTGAAAGATTTAGACCTAAAGTAACTGCAATACAAGAGGCAAAAGATGTAGATAACATGAGAATTGAAGATCTGGTAGGATCTTTACAGACTTATGAGCTAGATCTGAATATTCCAAAAAGAAATAAAGGAATAGCTCTAAAATCTGTAAAATCTGTAAATACTGAAGAATCAGATAATTCTGATGTTGATATGGATGAACTTGTTCTCTTAGCCAAAAAGTTTAAGAAAATGTTTAAAAAGAAACAATCCAATTCTTCATCATCCATGGACAGATCAAATAGGAGATCTGATAAGAAAATGTCTGATCCAAGAAAGGAGAAGAAATTTTCTCAGAATGATGAAGTCCAATGCTACAAATGTAGAGGATTTGGACATGTTGCATCTGATTGTCCCTCAAAGGATAAAAAGAAAAAGACTAATTATCAGGTTACTTGGGATGACAGTAACACTGATAATTCTTCACAATCTAATGAGGATATCTCTGCTAATTTTACTGCTTTCAATTCATTTTACTCATCCTCTTCTGGTAGTTCAATCTCTGGAATTGCAGGAGATAATAAAGAGACTTTATCAGATGATGAAGAAGAACTACAAGAAGCCTACAATCAGCTCTATAAGGAATTCAATAGAGCTCAGAAGAAAGTCAAGAAACTGAGTAAAAAATTGAAGGAATCCGAAACAGAGAAAAATAAAGCTCTTGCAGAAATTGAGTCAATAAACCAGAAGTTACTTGAAAGACATGCCAAAGAAGACTCTCTGGTAACTTCTTTAACTGAAAAAACTGAAAAACTAAAAGAAAAGGAAGCTCAGATTTCTGCACTTCAAGGTAAAGTGATTGAACTTGAGAAAGGTTCAAATTCAAGTAAATCTAATGCTTCAAATTCTTCTACAGGAAATCATCAAATTAATGAGGAATCAATTTCAAAGGAAGTTCCTGAAAGCTCAAATTCTGCTGAAAAGAGAATGAGTGTAAGTAATCAAAACAAGGAATCTTCACAGAAAATTTCTGCTGGAGAAGTAAGACCAACAGGTAAATCTTCAACTTCTGAGAAATCTAAATTTGTTCAGTTTAGAAATGCTGGCAAGTCTAGAAATGTTGATTTTTCTGAACATAGGTTCATACCTGTATGCCATCACTGCAATAAAAAGGGTCATATAAGACCAAAGTGTTATGCACTGTATGGTTTCCCTGATGGATATTTTGATAATAAAAAGGGTCAAATAGGAAAGATTGTTAGAATCAGATCTGATCATGGGACAGAATTTGAGAATCAAATGTTTTCAAATTTCTGTGAAGAACAAGGAATCAAACATGAATTTTCTGCTCCTAAGACCCCACAACAAAATGGAGTTGTGGAAAGGAAGAACAGAGCGTTACAAGAAATGGCTAGAACCATGATGATAGCCAAGAAAATTTCAACAAAATTCTGGGCTGAAGCTATAAACACTGCCTGTTACATTAGTAACAGAGTTTATATTAGATCTGGGTGGAAACAAACTCCCTATGAACTTTGGAAAGGAAAACAGCCAAACTTGAAATATTTCAGAGTCTTTGGAAGTAAATGTTATATCTTAAGGGACAGAGAAAATCTAGGAAAATTTGATTCTAGAAGTGATGAAGGAATTTTTCTAGGTTATTCTTCTTCTAGTAGAGCATACAGAGTTTTCAATTTGCAGAAATCAGTTGTAATGGAATCTATTAATGTGCTAATAGATGATGAAGGTAATGACAGTGAATTTTTGCAGGCTGTAGATGAAGAGGATGAACTCAGAGATGCATCCCCAAGCAATGAAGTTATTCCTCTGACTAGAACTCTCAAAGACCACCCAACTGAGCAAATTGTTGGAAAAATGTCAGATGGAGTAAGAACAAGACATCAACTACAGAATGAGGTAAGATTTTCTTCCTACTTATCTCAATTTGAGCCAAAATCTTATAAAGATGCATTGTTGGATGATTCTTGGTTGAATGCTATGCATGAAGAACTAAATCAATTTACTAGAAACAATGTTTGGGAATTGGTTGAAAGACTTTCTGATCTGAATGTGATAGGAACCAAGTGGATTTTTAAGAACAAATCTGATGAGAATGGGATAGTAACCAGAAATAAGGCTAGGCTTGTTGCTCAGGGGTATACTCAAGTAGAAGGAATAGATTTTGATGAAACCTTTGCTCCTGTAGCTAGATTAGAATCAATCAGATTACTGTTGTCTATTGCATGTTATTTGAAGTTTAAACTGTTTCAAATGGATGTTAAGAGTGCATTCTTGAATGGATATCTGAATGAAGAGGTCTATGTAGAGCAACCTAAAGGATTTGAGGACACAAATCATCCTAAATATGTCTATAAACTGAACAAAGCCTTGTATGGTCTCAAACAAGCTCCTAGAGCCTGGTATGAGAGACTCACCTCTTTTTTACTTGAATCTGGTTTTATGAGAGGAAATGTAGATAAAAATCTCTTTATTCAAAGAGAGTCCAAACATATTTTGATTGCTCAAATCTATGTTGATGACATAGTGTTTGGATCCACTTCTGAAAATCATGCTCACTCCTTTGCTGACTTAATGAAAAGTGAATTTGAAATGAGTATGATGGGTGAACTGAATTTTTTCTTAGGTCTTCAGATTTATCAATCTCAACAAGGAATTTTTTTCCCTCAAGCAAAATACTTAAGAAATCTTGTTAAGAGATTCAGCTTAACTCATGCTAAACATGCTAGGACTCCTATGAGTACTAGTTTAAAACTTGGAAAAGATGAATCTGGAAAAGTTGTAGATCCTACCCTGTACAGAGGAATGATTGGGAGTCTACTGTACTTAACAGCAAGTAGACCTGATATAAGCTTTAGTGTTGGAGTTTGTGCTAGATATCAGGCTAATCCTAAAGAATCCCATCTGAATGCTGTAAAAAGAATCATAAAATATGTTAATGGAACTGTTGATCTGGGAATTTGGTTTTCCAAAGAGACTAACCCACATCTTACTGGATACACTGATGCTGATTGGGCTAGGTGTATGGATGACAGAAAAAAGCACCTCTGGTGGTTGCTTTTACATGGGGAATAATCTCATTGCCTGGTTAAGCAAGAAACAAAACTGTGTTTCTCTGAGTACTGCTGAAGCTGAGTATATTGCTACAGGAAGCAGTTGTACTCAACTTATCTGGATGAAACAAATGTTATCAGATTATGGGTTAGATCAAGATCAAATGATTCTCTTTTGTGATAATCAAAGTGCCATAAATATCTCTAAGAATCCTGTTCAACACTCAAGGACCAAACATATAGATATCAGGCATCACTTTATAAGAGAGTTGATTGAAGACAAAACTGTTATGATTGAATATATATCTACTGAAAAACAGTTGGCTGACATTTTTACTAAACCTTTAGATCAGAACAGATTTGAAACTCTTAGGAAATCCCTAGGAGTATGTTCTCAAAACTGAAAATCAGGTTCTGTTTTGAGTTAATTTTGATGTAAAATGTCTCACATATCTGTTCAAAATGAATTTGTGTGTTCTTATTACTAAGATCTGTTTTCAGGAAGATTGAGTGTATTCATATTGACAGAAATGTCTTATTTCTAACCAGCAACTTTGTCTGAAACATCTTTACGCATAGAAGCTTATTGTGTGGTAAAGCTTGGGATCTATAAGCTATCACCTTTATGAAAAGAAAAGTTTTGGAAATGGCTGCCAGAGAGAGTAGAGTGAAAGCCACTGTAAATCTCAAAAAGAAAAAGAGAAAGAAGGTATATTCTTGGAATGAACTGTAAACTCAAGTTTTTTAAGGGTCAATGCCTTCTTTAAAAAGAAAAGAAAAAGAGATCAGAAAAGGCTACCTATCTCTGTTGTGCAAAAGCCACCAAAATGAAGTTGGGATATGTCTATACTTTTCAAGATTGTTTACACTGAAATAGCCTTCTCTATGTATGAAGTGTAAAAGTCAAAAATGTTGCTCATTTCTCACAAGCATTGATTCATTAATATGCATATGTGCTTAATATCTTGAAGAAAATTTATAGTATGAGAAACCATGAAGGAAATTTTGCTCTTTGATATGAAATGTACCACATATGAATTAACCTTGATAGGTACTTCAAGATCAGTTTTGTGATAAATACTTCTTAGATTGAATAAGTTGATTATCTGGATGTTCATTTGGTTTAGCTAAAATCTTAGCTTTGTGTTTGGAAGTAGGAGGCTGTCATGAAGAATAGTTCAAACCTCTTTTATAAATTTCTGCCTTTAATCTGTGTTTTCTTTGTGTGTGCATGTGCACCTTCTACGTCGCTAGAAGCGTGCATGTTGCCTTCTCTAGTATTGCTTGCTCTGACACTTGCCCATTTCTACGTCGCCAGTTGCTCGCTGGCAGTGTACTCTTTTTGCCTATATATAGGTGAAATTGCGGTCATTTTTTTACCCCTGTTCTTTTTCACCCTCTTCGTTTTCCCTCGCCTCTCGCGTCGTGTCCCGGTGCTGCTGTTGCTGTCACCATCTTCCTTCCTGCCTACTGTTCAGGTAAAAAAAATTTTTACTATCTTCATCCTGCTTCTTCATTTTCTGCTTCCTAGTTCAGTAGTTTTCTCTCATTATTCTAAGCTAGGGTTTAGTAGATTTTTCAGCCATTAGGGCTTTCTCGTTTTGTTGGTTGGGTCTGTCTGTTTTCTCTTTCTCTTCCATTTTTTTTCACCATGCCTCTCAAGAGAAAGTCGAGAACTGATTCTCCTTCAACATCGTCTCCTCCTGTGAGGTCTCCTCCTGTGAGGTCTTCTCCTGTTCTTTCTTCTCCTCCAGTGAGACCCCCTTCCCCTTCTCATTCTTCTGAACCGTTTGTGGGGAATGGTTTATCTGATTTCAATGAATTCTTCAAGCACAGGCCACTTCTTCTGGAAAGGGCCATCAAGCTTGAATCATTTTCTGAATCCCCTTTCTACTCATTGTTTTCGGACAATGGTTGGAAAAAATTTGCTTTACTCGGTGGTTTTGCTTATCCGGACCTGGTCCGAGAATTTTACTCTAATCTTCATCAACTCCATCTTGCCAATCAAGGCTCTGTCAAAGCCTATGTCAGAGGAATCTCTTTCGACTTCTCGAAAGAGCTTATTTCCTCTCTTCTTGAACTGCCTCTTGTTGACTCTCCCTCCTTTAACTTTCTTGAGTCACATTCTGATCCTCCTATGGAGTCCATCATCCCTTCTCTAATAGTTCAGGGTGCTCCCTCTTCCATCAAGAATAAGCCCAACTATATGCCTCATGGCTCCCTTCAAGATTTTCTCCGGATCTTGAATCTGTTTGTGTGTGCTTCTCTTGTTCCATCTGATCATCACTCTGAAATCTCTCATCCTCGGGCAAGACTTCTTCATGCCATCTGGAACAGAGAAAGTATCTGTATTCCTTCCATTATCTTCCATCAGATCCTTCAGTCTCAGAATTTAAAATCCAAGACTGCAGCTCTTCCTTTTGGCATATTCATCACTTACCTGTGTATTCATCAGGGGGTACTCCCTGATCCGGCTGAATTGATCTTTCATCCCCGTCCTCCCATTGATTCCTCCACTCTGACCCGAAGTAAACGTGCAAATCCGTTTCGGTTGGTGTCTTCTGATCCCTCCTCTTCTCAGTCCTCTCTGTCTAGCTCTGATGCTGTGGCTATCATGGAAAAACTGAATTCCATGCAAGCCTCTCAGGAGGCTTTCAATTCAGAGGTTAGGTCTCACATGCTCATGATGAGCATGTTCAAATCAGAGACTCAAGAGAAGCTGGGGCAATTGGCAAAGGATGTTGATTTTACATGTGGTGAGGTACAAAGGGACGTTGCTGCTCAGCAACGTATGCAAAATGAAGCGGATCATTTTCTGGAATGCATTCGGAAGACTCAGCTGGAGATGGATCACAAACTTAGTTGGCTGCACTCCAGATCCCAAGATGCATACAAGCACTACTCAAGGTCTTGGGAACCCAAACCACCTTCCAGAAAGGGGGAGAAATTTGGATGATGCTGCTGGAGTTTCTGTTTCTGTTGATGTTTTGGCTGGGTTGTTGATGCTTACTGCTGCCTGCTGCCTGTTAATTTTTTTTTTTGCTATGGATATGATAGTTTTTTTTTTGTGTTCTGTTCTGGTTGTTTTCTCCTGAATATGGGTGTAAAGGGGAGTGATAATTAAGGGGGAGAAACTGTTTTTCTGTCTTGAACAGTGTACATGTTTCTGGTATTTGTATATCTTCTGTAAATGAATGAAATTCTGGATTCGTCAAAATCCTTGTGTCTCTCTTTAACAGTGTGGTTTTAAAATTCTTAAATGGAAATCATCATTAACTGAGGTTGATATTAAACACTGGTGTACGGTTGTTGTCAGGCATTTGCCAAGGGGGAGATTGTAAGTGTGAAAACTCACACTCCTTTTTATGGCAAATGTTTGACAAATTATGTCTTCTAATGAAGCTTCAAGATGTGCAGATTAAACAATGAAAATTCAGTGAATTTAGTAAAGAAGGAGAAGTTGATGCCACCACACTGCTACCACGCTGCTGCCACCCCGCTGGCAGCGCATAAGGGAATTAGTGTTTTGAAAGAAAGGTCCGTGCACATGCCGCGTACTCTCCCGCTAGCAGCTCGCTAGCAGCGCGCTTTTAACTGATTCAACTTATTCTGAGCGGGACTTGAGTTCGCTACCAGCCGTCTACATCGATCGCTTCATGACGCCACCAGCGCTCGACGCGATCTGAGTTTTATTCTTTAAATAGACGTGTTGTAATTTTTAATTGTGACTTTTTTCTTTGGATCATTTGGATTTCGAATCTTGAGGTGTTTGAGATTCGATCAAATCTTCTTTAGAGAGTCGGCGATTAAGTGAGGGGAGATCTGAGATAGATCACCTGGAATTGAAGATAGAGGATTCTTCTTCAATTCGGAACTTCATCTGATCGTGTGATCGCCTGGACTGGTGATCGGCCTTGATTGATGCGTAGGTGGATTCCTACTGCATTGGATCGTCTCAGTGGATTCTGAGGTGATTGCTGCGATCTGGATTGATCGTGTTCTGCAGCTTGTGGATTCAAGCTGTGTTGCAATTCGTGGATTCGAACTGTGGATCACTTGTGAGTGATTGTTTTGCGATCTGGACTGATCGTGTTCTGCAGCTTGTGGATTCAAGCTGTGTAGCAGTTCGTGGATTCGAACTGTGAATTGCTGTTGAGTGAGTCAAATTGTAAAGGTTAAGTATGTACTCCTTTGTAATTGTCTTTTCATTCAATAGTGGATTTCGAAGGGTTAGTCGCCTCATATAGACTCGAGGTTTTTCCTGGATCTGGATCCAGGTTTCCTCGTATAATTCTCTGTGTATTGTTTCTGCATTGTTCAATTCTGAATTGTTATAGATCGTGGACCTATAGAGTAGTCCTCTACTCTTTCAGTAAATCATCGTATAATCGCAATTTCGACATCAAAATAAAGTCATTCATTCCACATCGTATATAACTCATTACAGTTCATCACCTGTCCCTCTGGACCAAGCAGTATCTCAAATACTTTCAGTATTTTCTCATTTCTGCAACACATGCCATTTGAATACAAAACAGAGTTATTCATGCCAAGAAAAACCTTACAATACATTCAGAATTTTCCAAACAAGTGAAACCAGAAGTTAATAATTTATCAATCAAAACAATGTATAAATTCAAGGGAAAACTAATTAGGAACTCCCATTGTTTTGGTATCCAGCACAACACATGCAAATAACCTAAACTCAACCTTAGATGCCTTTAAGAATTTGCCACTAGAATTTCCTCTAGGAATTTAATAGGTAATGCAGGTTCCAAGGTTCCCAAACAAGTGATTGGTTAAGTGGTATAAACCTCAAGAAATCAAAATCCCCCTTGGTTCAGTCAAGAATCAATTTCGGTAAATAAAATTGGGTATGCGCTCACTTCCTAAAGTGAGTGCCAGGTGAGCGCCAGTCGGCGGATAGGAATCAGGCCAAATTTGGACTTTGCGCTCACTCGACACTAAGTGAGCGCGAGCTGAGCGGGAAATGGGCGCGAGATGGGCGCCGGCTTCGCACGAGGTTCGCACATACTATTTAGTGAGCGCGAGCTGAGTGCCAAGTGGGCACCAGCTCGGCAGATAGGGTGATTTTAACGGGGCGCCTACTTCCTAAGTGAGTGCAAGTGGGCGCCAGCTCGGCGGATACCCACTACGATTTTCAACTCTCTGTTATTTCGAGATCTCTATCTCTGGCCGATCTGTTTCGGTCTGTAATTGTTCCAATACACTCCCAATGTTCCCAGAATACTTCCCAACCAGTTTTGGATTTAATCTAAACACATTTAATTTCAAGTTGTAATTCAATCTCATGCTCGGACTCATGATATTCCAGAAAACCCAGAAAACTCAGAATACAACCATGCAATCAGAATACCATCATGAATAAACTAAAACCTCAGTTGTAAATCAATGCTACTCACTCTTATACGCTTATCCCAGAATAATAGCTTATTCCACAACCACGGCCGATCACGATTTCCTGCTGCGCGCGTGGATGCGAAGGTAGTCGAACTATCCCCTGTTTGCGAGAGTAAATAACCCACTGAATCTGTATCTCCGACTCCACCTATCCAACCGCAGCTATTGCAGTTCTCGTTCTTCTCAGCAAAACCCTAATCGCCACACCAGTAGCCGCGAATCGCCAAGTCGCCCAACTTCTTTAGCTAACGAAAGTATTGCCAAAAGTATTCATACGAGTATTCTATAAACCAAGACCTAAATTTCCCTTTTTGTATATTTACCTTGTACGCGCCCATACGTATTGCCGCTCGACAACCTCTTTAAAGTACTTGATCCTGTGCATGCTCGCCCACCGGAAACCCTACATATTCCCGCATCCACTTAAGTTAACAAGCACACAAACTTTGTTTTAATAATAAAAGAAAAACCTTACCAAAAAAAATCAGGGTCTTACACTCTTGGCAACCATCATGGGGGCCCACCGTCCAATGCAGACGAACCTTTTGCATGAAAAATCACCTAAAATACCAACTTAAACAATTAAGTAAAAATTAACTCGCTAACCTAAGCCCAAAGGGCCTCCTAGGACTAGATAGAAGCCCACCAAAGGTATATGGGCTTGACTAAGCCCACCAAGGACACCGTGGGCCTTACAACGAGGCCTACCCAATCCGACCCAGATCACCTAAATTAAGCAAGATAAAATCAATTAAAGGGACCCACACTGCTCGAGTGGTCCCGACAGACTTAACCAATTTACATATCGGATTAAGAATCGGGTGAGACCAAGTAAGCTGACTCAAACCAGGATAAACCTAAGGGACCCGTCACCCGACGGGGTGGACCGAGGTGTCTACGGACTTCCTTGGACCACAACCGAGACCCTACTTAGAATCTCAAAAGCCGCAGACTAGACTAATATACTAACTTAGGCACCCAGGTGTCCGCCTGCACCCCATCAGGCGGTGGCGACTCCGAACCTTCCCATGCCGGGTTTCCGACACGTGCAGAAGAGGGTTTAGGAAACTTTTTCGTTAAATGAGGGAATTTTCCTCCATTCTTCTTCTCTGCGTTCTCTCCTTCTTCCTACTTTTGCCTTCTCCATCCTCTCGGTTTAAATCCTAGTCCTACCTTAGGGACTAGCTTCTTTGCCCTTATTGGCTCCAGCATTCCTTGCAAATTTATCCCCAGACCTTTCCCTGGGTAAAAGTGATATTTTTCCATCACTTTCTTTACCATCTTCTCAGCAGTAGTCCCTTTCTCTTCTTTTTTCTCACACCCCCTAGGTATGAAATTGACTGTTCTAACTGAAACGAGTGGAACGCAATTTTGTCAACAGTTAAATCCAAATTAATAAACGGTACGTCAAGTGACACTATGAGAGGTATCAAATTCTCAGCTAGGACAGTTATCACCCTTTGTCCTCTTATATACTTCACCCTTTGGTGAAGAGTGGATGGTATAGCCCTAACCGAGTGTATCCACGGCCTCCCTAGGAGCAGATTGAAGGCTGCTGGGATATCCATCACTTCAAATGTGATGTTAAAGATATTCGGTCCAATGGTGACCTGTAAAACCCTGATATTTTCTACATGATTTTTATTATTTATTTGGACGAATAAACTTAATGAGCTGTGTGTATGTAGGGAATCTCGGTGGGAGAGCATGTACGGAATCATAGGTTTTCAAAAACTCGTCGAGCGGCAATGTAAGTATGGTAAGTATAAATACTTAAGGAAAATAGATTCGTAGGGTTCGCAATACTCACATACCTTGTGTTGAAGGCGATTGCAGCTATTGATCTAGGTTTTTGGGAGAGAAGAATACTGTGAGTTTTTCCTGCCGATCAGAGTGTTCGTAATCAAGGGTTTTAGAAGAAAAACCACTTGCGAACAGAGGAGCAACCGGGTGTCGATTTCAAATAGACGAGCGACTGTTTGCGATCGACTGTGGTTCGAGCAGTTGCTGTTGCAGGGATTTAAGCGTGCAAGAGGTGAGTAGCATCGTTTTAAAGCTGGGTTTTGGTTTTAATCAGTGAGTTAGTTATATTGCATAAGTTTTCTGGAAAATACAGTTCGAGCGTGAGTTTTTAGAAGGATTTCTAGAGATAAATATTAATGTGTTTAGAATAATTTCGAAACCTATTTAAACGACTTTGGGGGATAGTAGAAGGTTAGGAAAATTGTTACAGAAATCAAAAATTCAGTCAGTCATGAGATTTCGCATTAACAGAGAGTTGAAAATCGTAGGGGGTGTCCATCGGGTTGGTGCCTGCCTAGCGCACATTAGTTTGGTCGGCGCGAGTATTAAAATGAGTTATCTCCGAGCTCGCGCTCATCTCGCACCGAGCGGTTTAGTTAAGCGCGAGATTACTTTTCCTTATCGCCAAGCTCACGCCTAGCTTTCGCCTATTTATTTTGAGTTAGCGCGACGTGTATATTTTATGACTGAGTTCTCGCCGACCTCGTGCCAAGCGCCAGAGGTCAGCGCAAACCCTAATACTTTGCCGAATTGGGTTTTTGATCAAATTAAGCAAGAGTTTGATATTTGGAGGTTTCAACCACTTTGCCAATGAATTATTTAGGATCTTAGAAATTCTTTTACCTGTTTCAAATACTCTGAGATTATTAAGTGGAATTTCTGGTAATCCTTAGCAGTTTCCAAGGTGAATTTTAAGGGCTATCGATAGGTGATATTATTGTTCCAAAAACTAGGAGTACATGATTTAGTTTCTCCTTGTTTATACACTGCACTAGATTGAGAATTTATTTAACCTGGTTTTACTTGATTGAAATTTCTGAAATGTATTAATAAAGATTCTCTTGGTGTGAGTAAATGGGTTATTACATCTAGTCTTGTGTTATGAGATTTGAGTAAATACTGAAAGTACATGAGGTATTGTTCTAGTCCAGAGGGACATGTGGTGAGCTGTGTTGTGTTATACATGATGTTGAACATATTGATTTATTGTGATGTAAGAGTTGAGATTATACGATGGTTTTCTGTTTTGGTTTAGCTTGTCCTGGATCCATGCTTAAGCTTAGTAATGTAATGGTATTGTTGGTTGTTGTAATTGTATGGCCTTGTGTGTTGCCACGACCGGTGTAGAGCAGCCAGAAACCCTAAGTAGGCCTGGTTGTCAATGCCGAAACCCGGGGAGTAGGCCAGCATTGGATGACAAAACCCTGAGTAGGCCGTCATTTCAGAGTTTCTGAAACCTTGAGTAGGCCAGAACGGTGTACATGGAGGTGTGGAGTGTCTACTTGGCATGTTAATTTATCAACTTAACAATAGTCTTGACATTGACCATTCAAAGTGTTGTCGGTGTTGTTATTGAAATGTGATTGGAAACTATTATTGGTTTTTGGATTTAAACTTGGAAATTGTCTTGGTTGCTTTAATCGTACTGGTTATTTATCAATGAATAATTTGAACTGTTGTTAACTATTTCTGCATGCATATGCTACTCGCTGAGATATTCGTATCTCACTCTTTTCTTTTTGTTTTGTTTTCAGATACTCAAGATGAGGTGACTCCTGGGGTAGATCCGACTGAGACATATAGGGAGGAAGATTACTATTATATCCTGTAAGCACCTCATTTTTGCGCTACCAAAAAGCCAGAAATGCAAAACCCGGCCAAAAAGTCAAACCCTGAGGGGTGGAAAGTTGACCTTTCAATCCTATGAAATTTGGCCACCTTGCTTTATCCCAATGGATGGAGAATCCCGACACGAGTCCAGCGCAACTGGGTTTGCAGGAATCGGAATCCGGATAAAGGTTCTGCGGGCGGTCAAACTTAAGGAAAAGCCAAGAGTTGAATTGTCCTCGAATTCCGTGCCAAGTACCTTTCTCTACACCCATGGATAAATAATCTCGACACGAGTCCAACGCAACTGGGTTTGCAGGAATTAAAGTCCGGATTAAGGTTCTAAGGGCAGTCAAACTTAAGGAAAAGCCAAGGGTGACTTTTCCTTGGAATCCGTGCCAAGTGCTTAGCCCCGTGTCATTAAATAGAAGGCTCTGATACGAGTTCAACGCAATTGAGTTTGCTCAAATCAGAGTTCAGATGAGTGAGATATGAACCGTCAAAGTTCCCGAGCAGCAAAGCCAGAAGCTGCACACGTGGCAGCCAACGCAGCGAAATATCTCAGGGACTAAATCTTAAATATCCAAAGTTTAATAAAAATCCCAGGGACTAAACTGAAATTCGTAGGGACCAATCTGTAATTGTTAAAAAGTGTTGAATCGGTCGAATCGGTCAAGTCGAGGGGCAAATCCGTAATTTTTCAACTTGTATCCGGTCATATATACAGGATACACTGCCTCTCCTTCATATCTGGACTTGAAGGCCGGATACATGAAGATATTCGCGCGAGATTCACGCTACTTGGCCGACAGATTCGCGGCGGCATTAAATTTTGAAATGATTGAGTCATGTATCCGGCCTGGGTTGCCGGATACAAAGAGAAGCTAGTGTATCCGGCCTTTAAGGCCGGATAAGGGGGAGACTTAGTGTATCCGGCCTGAGTTGCCGGATACATTAAGTTCTCTATCATATTCACAAAAGTAATACCCAAGCATGTTATCACATTGTACAAACAACAATTAGCCATGAAAAGCATGCTTGAAACCCAAAAGCATCCCCGAAATTTCCAGATTTCGTGCTCTTCATTATGATGCTCAAAACACATTGTTCATACCCGAATTAAAGCCTAAAATTCTAGCAATTAATAACATGGTACAAGAAGTGTTTATTTAGGGAAAACATGCATGAAAATCCCCACAAATATTCACTGAATTTCCAAATTTCATGCTCTTAATTTTTATGTTCAACTCATGGCATTAAAAACCCAAATTAGAGCATGTTATCACAAAATACATCAAAATCATATTACAAGATAGGCTCTTTCTAAACAAAATTTCTAGACACAATCAAGCAATACATGCATGCCATATCTTCATGAATCTTCTAATCATACAAAACAAATCTAAGATACATCAAGCAAGCCCAAATAAAATAACCAAAACAGCAAGCATTCAAAAAAAAAATCAAACATGAACAAACACAAAACATGGCTTAAATCCACAAGTCCCCAGCACAGTCGCCAGTTGAGACATAGGAAAAATCAATCTCGTGACTTTCCGGTCATCACACAGGATTCGAAAAAGGGAAGAGTCACCACCATTCTTTTTAGGTGTGAATGGACACCAAAATCATCAAAACAAGCACAAAGGGCAAATCTAGATCAAAATTAATTCCACTTTAAAATAAAAAATCTAGAGATGGGTAAGGGGATTAGATTATGAACGGGGGAAGGTGTTAGGCACACCCATTCACCCACACAAAATGGTTGCCAAGTGTTGTTCATGCTCAAAATAAAGAAAGCTTGCTAATTAAAATAATCAAAAAGGCTTGAAAAGGATTAAACACATGTATGATCCCTCCACATGAGAAGTCCAATGAATCTTAGACTTTCTTTTATGAAGTATCAATTTTGGGATATCACTATCAAATGGAAATCAAAGCAAAACTTGAACACAAACAAGTTAAGACAAATCCATAAAATTCGGTTAAAGATGGAGCCATTTGACCATAAATCATTCAAATCAAATTCAAATTGAATCAAACCAAATCCATTTGAAAGATTATGATAAATAAAAGACTCAGGAAAATTTTCAAGTAGATCCGATTAAAATCCTAAGAGTTATGTTTGTTTGAAATTCACTGTTATAAGTTGATAAAAGTGGTAAGTTGGCAACTTTGAAAACCTATTTGTGAAGATTGGCTCCATATAAATCTTTGAAAATTTGCAAGAATGAAGTACATGGTGCCATCTTTCAAATGAAATAAGCCTCATACGAAACTCCATTCGGATGTGACTTGTGTGACCTCACGAACATGCCCAGAGGATCACAAATCAACACCAAATTGTGCTATAGGGTAGTTCTGAGTAAATCAGACACACAAGACACAAATGAAAGCATAAACATGCATTCCTAGTTTAACATATGCATATAAATATTAATCTCGTCACATAACTTTTCCTACATACAATGACATTCAAAACAGGACCAGGCCTAGATGAGATCTACCATATATATTTCATTGTGGCTGTAACGCCCTGGTTTCGAGTCAATTTCCCCAGACCGTGTTAGTGAATGAAGGCAAAAGCATCAAAATCCCAAATAATTTAAAACTTTTTCTTTCTTTCATTATTAGAGTTATTATGCGGAAACAAATTCAATTATAATAAAGCTTAATATTTACAAGTAACTTTTATATTCAAAACCGATTCACATCTACAGCCTACCATTTACAAATATCCCCAAGCTTGTTGACCTCTCCAAGAATACCTGAAAAAAAATGGGGAAAACTGGAGTGAGAATAAATCTTAACAAGTAGCAATGTGCATGAAGTAAAACAGTCCATAATTTTAACAAAAATAGTCATGAGGTGGAACGATAAAACAAAACCACTATAATAGCATATATAAAGCAATTAACAAACCAAACATGTGTGACATGACAGGATTCATGAACTGAAACCACTTAATAAGATATTCCTACCCCCATTGTCGCTACCTCACGACTTACATGATAATTGGAGCCCGCAAATACAGTCACTTCCATTTCCTCCGTCAACCATCAATGCGGATCACCCCGATAAAACACGGATGGGCTGGTGTGTACAATCCAATTCAAAAACAACAAACTCGCAACTGTGGGGGAACACCAATCTGATCAAAGATAAATGGATCCTCGACAATACGGCTAATACCAATACATGTGCAAGTCACAAGTGAACTTCAACCACGGCCAAAATACAGCTCAAAGGTGCGAGTCACAAGTAACTTAAAATATGACCAATATAAAGCTCGTGTAAGTCGATGTCTCATTGAAGCATGCGGTGGTAACCCAAATAACCAATAATCCAATAAACCATTGCCGAACAACAAATTCGGCTAAGACTAGGTCAAGGTAACACGGCGGTCTAGATTGCTACCCTCGTAACAATTATGACAGAATGCATACTGGGGAGTACCGAACAGGAAAGAACTTATCAGACAATTTCATTCCACTTCCTAGCTAAGCTATGGATCCATACTAAGCATTGCCCGCTAGACACAACTCACAATCAAAACATTGAATAACTTATGATGCAATATTCAGTGATAAACCCCATACATGGAGACATGTCAAATAATATGTCTACAATCATCACATAATCTCGCTACAAACCAACCAGATATTTAAAATAACCGAAATCAGGTCTTAAACAGAGTTCCAGGTCACTATAACAAGATACAAAAGGAAGCATGCACAATTTTTTAGGAAATTATTTTATTTTATAGAAATAATTTTTAAAACCCCACTGTTTGTGTATTTTTTTGAAAATTTTGTTTAAAATAATTTAAGAAAAAATATGACTCAGAATCCACTGCCAAACCATGAGGCAAGGAGTCTACCTTAAGATTTGTTTTAAAAATTTAAAATATCTTTCCTACTCCATTTTAAAATTTTAGTTATAACCAACTAAATTTGTTCACTTTGTGCATTTTTAAAATTTTAAGAAATTTTTGAGACCCCAATGTTTGTGTAATTTTTCTTTTTCTTTTTTTTTTTTTTGAAAGAAACCCCCGACCCCCCAAATGGCCTTTACGTTCTCCCTTTCCTGCAAATGTTTTAGAAAATTTTTTAAAATTTTATGTATTTGTTTTATAGGTTTGTTTAGTTTAGTTCAGTTTGTGTTTTTGGTAATATTTATTTGATTTTATAGGATTTTTTTTAATTACACTTGGGATTATTTCATGTTTTATTCAAGTATGTCAGTTTAACTTTATTCAAGTAGGATGACCCCAATGTAGTCATCCTCTTCAGGAATATTTGAAAACAAAACATTTGAAATATGCGGAGTGAGATATAAAATCCTAGTAAGTAGCAACATGCATGAAATAAAACATTTATATGATATTTTTGAATTAGTGGTATGAATTATGAATAATAAAACAATACCGATAAACCAAGATAATAGCAATAATCATAGTAAAAATCCATGAGTACCAATTGTCAGCACCCCATTTTTGCACCATGAAATTGTCCAAGAAGCATATCTTAAACCGGCATATATGTGGGCACGTAAATCGAGGTTTTTATAATGGACCCATCTTTTTGAAATAACAAGTCCATAATAAAGAGAATTCTGAGCCGATTCCGATGCACCAAACCGTGCTCAAATCGGATCTCAAACGGCTAAGTTATGAATAAAAGAAATAAAGGGTAGTTTGGGGATTTTTACAAAAATGAAATTGGATGCCACATGGCAGCCACGTGTACGCCATGGTGGCTGCCATGTAAACAATGATAAATTAAAATTTTGTGGGGTTGTTTTAGTAAATAAGTAAGTTTCCTAATGGGGTTTCTTATGCAAATAAATAACAAAGTTAATAAAAGTTTAAGATTAAAAAAATAATAATAATAAAAATAAACAAAGAGAAATGAGTTGGACGAATTTGTCCAACTCATATTCTCTTGAGATATTGAGACAAAGCTTAAAAAAATATATAAGTCTAATAAAAATGTGGGACAAAATAGACTTTGACCAAACCTAATTGAAGGAGGGTGTTTAAGAGAGGAAGAGGAAGAGTTAAGGGTTTAAAAAGAGGAAGAGGAAGGGTTAGTTGTTTAAGAGAGGAAGAGGAGAAGTTAAGGAAATGAGAGGTTTAGGAGAGGAAGAGGAAATGTTAGGGGTTAAGAAGTTGAAGGGGTGGGAACTCTCTATAAAAGGGCTTGAAGTTGGGAGCAAAAGGGGAGGAGAAAAAGTAAGAGAGTTCTTTGAAGAAAAAAAAAGGACAGCAAGTAAGAGAGCTCTCTGAAGAGCAAGTAGGAAGAAGTAGAGAAAAGAAGAGGGACGTCTACTAGCAAGGAAGGAGAAAGGAAAACTGCTGTTCACGACACACCAAGGTTCCAAGACCTGATTTGAAGTGTCAATCCATAACAGGTGAGTCATTTGTTTAATACATTGTATGAGACCTCTCTTTCATTACAATTTTGAGATAAGATTACATGATTGGTGAGAGACATGTATATATGTTTGATGGCTTTGGGTAATTTTATCATGTAAAAAAAAAGATAAAGATGTAAAGTTATGAATTTTTTTTTCCTACATTAGGTTTGCACCTGTTTTCCAGATAAACTAATTTTTTTCACCTTGTTCTAGTTTGATTCAAGTCTGGAGTCTTCATGAGATTTGTGGCATTTTTATTTTAGTTCAATCTAAAAATATGCTCGAGACCCTACACTATGAGTAGGTATTTTATTTTTAATTTTCTTTGGTTCAGATTTTCAATTGGAAATGTCTAACAGTAAATTTTTAAGCTTCATATCTCTTAAATGAAAATGAATTTTTGAAAACTACTATAGGTTATTTTAGTGTTTAAAGTCATGATTCTAAGGAAACAAATTTCGCACAATTTGGTTAAGAATTGAGGGAGATATGAATCTTTGAATGTGGATAGCGCAATAATTCAAGTTGTTTCATTTTTTTTTGTTTCCTTTGTAACTTAGTAATTAGGCCATGGTTAAAAGTTGTTCAGGTGGACTCATTTTCTTGCCTTGTAAATTAGTAATTAGTTAATCTTGCATGATAGAAATAATAGAAAACAAAACAAAACAAAAATAATAAATAATAAGAAAGGGAAAAAGCAAATGAAACAAGCATTGAAGCAATGATTCTTTCTTGTGGTTGAAAATTGTTTTAGCATGGTTTCGTTTTCTTCATATTGCTTTACTTTCAATGTAATTTTGTGGAGGCCTTGTACATATAGATTAATATTTGTTGTACACTTAAAATGATAAAAAAATTAGAGAAGAAATAAGAAAATAAAAATAATAAATCAGAGAGCCCATTAAATATCCAACTAATTTAAGGGAACCCATTTCGGTGGGACAACCCAGGGTGTTCAAGGACTTCCCTGGGTTGTAATCAAGTCACTTATCCAGAATCACTGGTGCAGACCAATAATCAACAAGGTGTCTACCTGTACCATTTCAGGTAGTGACGACTCCATAAAACATGTAACACGTTTTTTCAGCGCGCCCGAGGTGCGCACAACTTGGCGACCCGATTACAACCCAGGGAAGTCCTTGAACACCCTGGGTTGTCCCACCGAAATGGGTTCCCTTAAATTAGTTGGGTATTTAATGGGCTCTCTGATTTATTATTTTTATTTTCTTATTTCTTTTCTAATTTTTATCATTTTAAGTGTACAACAAATATTAATCTATATGTACAAGGCCTCCACAAAATTACATCGAAAGTAAAGCAATATGAACAAAACAAAACCATGCTAAAACAATTTTCAACCACAAGAAAGAATCATTGCTTCAATGCTTGTTTCATTTGCTTTTTCCCTTTCTTATTATTTATTATTTTTGTTTTGTTTTGTTTTCTATTGTTTCTATCATGCAAGATTAACTAATTACTAATTTACAAGGCAAGAAAATGAGACCACCTGAACTACTTTTAACCATGGACTAATTACTAAATTACAAAGGAAATAAAAAAAATAAAACAACCTGAATTACTGCGCTATCCACATTCAAAGATTCATATCTCCCTCAATTCTTAACCAAATTGTGCGAAATTTGATTCCTTAGAATCATGACTTTAAACACTAAAATAACCTATAGCAGTTTACAAAAATGCATTTTCATTTAAGAGATATAAAGCTCCAAAATTTAATATTAGACATTTCCAATTGAAAATCTGAACCAAAGACAATTAAAAATAAAATACCTACTCATAGTGTAGGGTCTCAAGCATATTTTTAGATTAAACTAAAATAAAAATGCCACAAATCTCATGAAGGACTCCAGACTTGAATCAAACTAGAACAAGGTGAAAAAAATTGGTTTATCTAGAAAACAGGTGCAAACCTAATGTAGGAAAAAAAAATTCAGAACTTTACATCTTTGTCTTTTTTTTTACATGATAAAATTACCCAAAGCCATCAAACATATATACATGTCTCTCACCAATCATGTAATCTTATCTCAAAAATTGTAATGAAAGAAAGGTCTCATACAATGTATTAAACAAATGACTCACCTGTTATGGATTGACACTTCCAATCAGGTCTTGGAACCTTGGTGTGTCGTGAACAGCAGTTTTCCTTTCTCCCTCCTTGCTAGTAGACGTCCCTCTTTGTAAGTGTGAAAACTCACACTCCTTATATGGCAAATGTTTGACAAATTATATCTTTTAATAATCTTCAAGATGTGCAGAATCAAAATGTAAGTTCTGTGAATTTAGTAAAGAGGAAGGTGATGCTGCCACACCGCTACCACTTCACTGGTAGCTCAAGGAAATGTATGGTTTTCTAAATAAAGAACATTTCTTAAAGGCACTTGCGAGGAACAACGCCGCTACCACTCCGCTGGCAGCGCATAAGTGAAATAGCGCTTTTAAAGTAAAGAACACGCACCTGCGTCGTAAGGCGACGCCGACACGCCGCTGGTAGCGCAGAGCAAGATTGAAGAATCTAAAAATCAGTTGTGCACATGCCGCGTTCCCTCCCGCTAGCAGCACGCTGGCAGCGCGCCCTTAACTGGGTCAATTTGGTTTTGAGCAGGACTTGAGTTCGCTTCCAACCGTCTACCCCGATCGCAAGGCGACGCTACCAGCGCTCGATGCGATCTGAGTTTTTCTTCTTTAAATAGACGAGCTGTATTTTTTTTAGAATGACTTTTTCTTTTGATCAATTCAATTTGGATCTTGAGGTGTTCGAGATTCAATCAATTCATCTTTAGAGAGTCGGTGATCGAGTGAGGGGGAGATCTGAGAGAGATCTCCTGGAATTGAAGTTTGAGGATTCTTCTTCATTTCGGAACTTCACTTGATCGTATGATCTCCTGGATTGGTGATCAATCGTGATGGATGCATAGGTGGATTCCTATTGCATTGGATCATCTCAATGGGCTCTGAGGTGATTGTTACGATCTGGATTGATCGTGAATTGCAGTTTGTGGATTCAAGTTGTGTTGCAGTTCGTGGATTCGAGCTGTGGATCTGGATTGATCGTGAATTGCAGCTCGTGGATTCAAGTTGTGTTGCAGTTCGTGGATTCGAGCTGTGGATCTGGATTGATCGTGAATTGCAGCTTGTGGATTCAAGTTGTGTTACAATTCGTGGATTCGAGCTATGGATTGCTGTTGAGTGAGTTCAATTGTAAAGGTTAAGTGTGTTTTCCTTTGTAATTGCTTTTCATTCAATAGTGGAGATTCTAAGGGTTAGTCGCCTCATATAGACTCGAGGTTTTTCCTAGATCTGGATTCAGGTTTCCTCGTATAAATTCTGTGTGTATGTTTCCGCATTGTTAAGATCATAATTGTTGTAGATCGAGGACCTGTAGAGTAGTCTCCTACTCTTTCACTCTTCTTTTCTCTACTTCTTCCTACTTGCTCTTCAAAGAGCTCTCTTACTTGCTGCCATTTTTTTTTCAAAGAACTCTCTTACTTTTTCTCCTCCCCTTTTGCTCCCAACTTCAAGCCCTTTTATAGAGAGTTCCCACCCCTTCAACTTCTTAACCCCTAACATTTGCTCTTCCTCTCATTTCCTTAACTTCTCCTCTTCCTCTCTTAAACAACTAACCCTTCCTCTTCCTCTCTTTAAACCTTTAACTCTTCCTCTTCCTCTCTTAAACACCTTCCTTCAATTAGGTTTGGTCAAAGTCTATTTTGTCCCACATTTTTATTAGGCTTATATATTTTTTTTAAGCTTTGTCTCAATATCTCAAGAGAATATGAGTTGGACCAATTCATCCAACTCATTTCTCTTTGTTTATTTTTATTATTATTATTTTTTTAATCTTAAACTTTTATTCACTTTGTTATTTATTTGCATAAGAAACCCCATTAGGAAACTTACTTATTTACTAAAACAACCCCACAAAATTTTAATTTATCATTGGTTACATGGCAGCCACCATGGCGTACACGTGGCTGCCATGTGGCATCCAATTTCGTTTTTGTAAAAATCCCCAAACTACCCTTTATTTCTTTTATTCATAACTTAGCCGTTTGAGATCCGATTTGAGCACGGTTTGGTGCATCGGAATCGGCTCAGAATTCTCTTTATTATGGGCTTGTTATTTCAAAAAGACCGGTCCATTATAAAAACCTCGATTTACGTGCTCACATATATGCCGGTTTAAGATATGCTTCTTGGACAATTTCATGGTGCAAAAATGGGGTGCTGACAGCTGCCCCTCTTTTTTAGAGTCACCAAGGTGATGAATGACAAAGAATAAAAAGAACCCTATTTTATCACTTTGCATTTCTGTCGACATAACCGATGAGTCTTGACCTTTAATGTTTTCAAAGATGCAGAAGCACCAGTGCAAGCTCTATGTTGCTTTAGGTCACTTCCAAGTTCTGGGGAATTTCCTTACCATTAGGCGTTTGGAATTGTTCCCTTTTTTAATTTAAGTTGCAAATGATGGGTTGGACTTAGACTCACCGACTTGTTTCGGCGTTGATGCAAAAGTGCTAATAGTGTTTTTTTCACTTGTTTTTTCCATTGACTTTTGACTTCTTCTTTTATCTTTTCACTTTTTCTTTTTTCTTTTTTCTTTTTTTTTAAAGTTTTTCTTTGGTTTTTTTTTTGGTTTTTTTTTTAAAGTTTGAAGTTCTTTATCCCTCATGTAGGTACACTACCCTTTAACTCTATTTGGCTTCTAATGGGTTTAAGAGTCACTGCTATCCAGCACACCGAAGAGCTCCGAATCTTGGTTCAAATCCTATAATACAAAAGTGGGAAAATGAAAATTACAAAAGGGGCCATTTACCCAGCAGTTCTTCATTTTCAGGAATGGGAACATCTTGTTCAAATTTGCGGAGGCAACTTGCTCCTTAGGGACACCTTGTCCTTTAGTCTTGGGAGACGCTCTGCTCCTTTTCAGGTCTTTGCTCATTGTTCTTCAATCGAGAGGCTTTGGCCTCAACTTTTTTGCGGTTTGGAGATTCTTTTCTCCAAGGACGCCATGTCCTTCAGTCTTGGGAGACGCCTTGCTCCTTAAGGACATATTTTCGTGTCATTCAGATGTAGAAGACGCTTTGCTCCTTAGGGACACATTTCCGTGTCATTCAGATGTGGGAGACACCTTGCTCCTTAGGGACACATTTCCGTGTCATTTAGATGTGGAAGACGCCTTGCTCCTTAGGGACACATTTCCGTGTCATTCAGATGTGGGAGACGCCTTGCTCCTTAGAGACACATTTTCTTGTCTATTCAGATGTGGGGGAGGCTTTACTCCTTAGAGACACATTTTCGTGTCTATTCAGATGTGGGAAAGGCTTTACTCCATTTGTTTAGGAGTCGCCTTGCTCCAGGGACGCCTTGCCCTTCTAGTCTTAAGAGACGCCTTGCTCTCTGTGGTTGGGAAACGCCTTGCTCCTTAATTTCGGAGTCGCCTTGCTCCAGGGACGCCTTGCCCTTTCAGTCTTGAGAGACGTCTTGCTCTCTATGGTTGGAAGACGCTATAAGCACCTCATTTTTGCGCTCCCAGAAGAGCCGGAAATGCAAACCTTGGACAAAAAGTCAAACCTGAGGAGTCGAAATTTGACCTTTTGGTCAAATGAAATTTGGCTACCTTGCTTTATCTCAATGGATAGAGAATCCTGACACGAGTCCAACGCAACTGAGTTTGCAGGAATCGGAGTCCGGATGAGGGTTCTGCGGGCGATCAAACTTGAGGGAGAGCCGAAAGTTGACTTTTCCTCGAACCCCGTGCCAAGTGCTCCAATATGAGTCTAACGCAATTGAGCTTGCTCAAATCGGAGTTCAGATGAGTTAGATATGAGCTGTCGAAGTTTCCGAGCAACAAAGCCGGAAGTTGCACACGTGGCGCAGAAACTGCACACGTGGCAGCCAACGCAGCAAAATATCTCGGGGACTAAATCGTAAATATCCGAAATTTGTTAAAAATCTCAGGGACTAAACTGAAATTCGCAGGGACCAATCTATAATTGCTCAAAAGTGTCAAATCGGTCGAATCGGTCAAGTCGAAGGGCAAATCCGTAATTTTTCAAATTGTATCCGGTCATATATGCCCGATGCACCAGCTTCCCTTCATGACCAGACTTGAAGGCCGGATACAAGAAGATTTTTGCGCGAGATTCGCGCCGATTGCCCGACAAATTCGTGGCGGCATTTAAATTTGAAATGATTATGTTTTGTATCCGGCATTGAAGGCCAGATACAAAGAAGGGCCTGTGTATCCGGCCATGAAGGCCGGATAAGGGGAGACCTTAGTGTATCCGGCCTGAGTTGCCAGATACATTAAGTTTGCTTATAAATAGCAAACAGCAGCTCATTTCCGGGGGCTGGCTTTTTTGGCTTGTTTTCAACTTCTATCTCCCACTTTCCTCCACTCGAATCCTCCCTTCTTCAGCTCTCTTGGCCTTCCATAGCCTCAACACACTACCTCAAGTACTCCCACCCTTCTTCTTCCTTCTTCCTCTTGGCTTACAATCCAACAAGAAGGAGAGTTGGCTGCTGTTGTGGGAAGGTGCTGCTCCAGCCACTGTCCCAGCTTCAAGGAGATCCTAGCCTACCTCTCCAGGGCTTGTGAACCCTGAGGTAAGACTCCTCACCATGTTATGTTTATCATATATTAAATTCAAATTTTTTCGCTGCTTGTTCTTATTCTTATCTTACCCCTTGGCATGAGCTTCTTTCCATGCAACTTTTTGCATGCATTTGATCCTTTTTCATGGCACGAAGCCACCACTGGCAAAAAGCCCACGTAGGTTCGTTTAAGAAGCATGGAAACCTAGTTTTACACACTTTAGTGCCCTGTATTTGCTGTTTCGGGTTTGGTTTTAGGCATTCACCGGAGGAGCATGTTCCTCCTTGGCATGTGATCTCGTGTACCCCTTAAATAATCCCCAAATTCCCTTCTTGATTTTTTTTTCTATTTATTCTCTCACTTTCTCTCGTATTTTTCTAGGTGTATTTCTTCTTGTCATTTCTGGCTGTAGCTCCCTTTTTTTGTGTTGTTTGTTGTCTTGGTTAAGGTCATAGCGTGCTCCATGATCCCCTCTCCCGACATACTGTTCCCTGTGTTTTCTTTGTTGAATGATCACCATGGTCGATGCATGCCCCCCCCCCCCCCCCCCATACCCCCTTTTGCCTTGAGCCCTATAAGCCACTGCTGCTCCCAGCAGTTTTGCCAACAAGCCTGCCCCCTTTCCCTTTTGCTTATCTCCTTAAAGACCCTAGTATGATCCCCACCCCTTGGCCTGCTGTTTTCACACTTGAATACACTACCTTCACCCAGTTGGCAAACTACTGTTATGCATCCCCACACAGCTGTTTTGTCCTTGCATGCCCATTGTTGGTGCATCGGAGAATGCATGACCTACTCCCACCAAACGTGTGCTCAACCCCCCCCCCCCCCCCTCTCATGTCACTGTTTTGATGGCCTAGTTGCCATGTATTTACATGTGCAGCAGCAGCCCCAGGCACCCCCTCCTTCCCCTTGATGTGTTTTGGAAAAGCCCCAAAGAAAAACCAAAGGAGGCTTCCCCCAAACCTGAACCAAAGTGGGCCCTCCCAGGGGCCCACATGCCCTGCAGAAACCCCTAGGAACCCCCTGGAATCAACCCCGAATTGCAAAACCCAAAAAAAGGAGCATTTCAAGGTGATCCGGCAACTTAGGCCGCATCACCTAGGGTCTATGCATATCCAGTCATGAAGGCCGGATCACCTAGGGTTTGTTCATATCCGGCTACCAAGGCCGGATACATGCAGAGATAAATTTTGTATATTTTAATGATCCTTGGCCGAATTGCGTGGTGGTTTGAACCAAACCAAATAAACCAACACGGGCTCTCAAGCCCAAATTTGGACTACGGGCCCCAAGCCCAATGTCCAACTCATCTTGACAAATTAAAAGGATAAAATAAAATTACTTGGCCACCATGTGGGCCCACCTAAGGGGCCCACAAACCAATCCGGCCCACCTTTGCATGGAAAACACTTAACCTCCAAATATAAACCCAAAGTAAAACCAATGCACTTAACCGAAGCCCAAAGGGCCTCCTAGGGCTAGACAGAGGTCCACCAAGGGTACATGGGCTTAACCAAGCCCACCAAGGACACCGTGGGCCTTCCAACGAGGCCCACCCAATCAGACTCAGATAACTCAAGTAAAGCAAGATAAAATTCATTAAAGGGACCCACACCAACTCAGGTGGTCCCGCCAAGACTTAACTAAACTACATGCTGGATTAGGAATCGGGTGAGAACCAAATAGAGAGCTGACTCAAACCAGGGAACCCACGGGACCCGTCATCCGACGGGATGGACTGGGGTGTCTACGGACTTCCCTAGACCACAACCGAGACCCGACTTAGAATCTCAAGCTGCAGACCAAAGCCCAAAATAGACTAACTTAGGCACCCACGTGTCCGCCTGCACCCCATCAGGCGGTGACGACTCCGAATTACCCTGTGCCGCGTTTCCCACGCGCGCACAGCCTGGCGACTCCATTGGGGATTGATCAGCCCAGTAGGACCCTGGTTAGATGAGTCAGTGTAAAGAGTGATTTAGTTGATGTTTAGGGTTTCTTACTATCTCGTTTAGTAAAATACAGAATACGCGTAATTACGCGTTCTAGGGAGTCCTGTCAAAGGGACGCGATAATTGCCTAAGGCAAGTGGGATTTAAGCGGTCCCTTGTGACCCCCCACTTACTTGGGGACTCTCCCAGAACCTCGTATTGCGTGCTAATTCTGCACCTTACTATACGAGACAGTAACAATCCCTTTACCAACAAATCTAGACAAAACTCACCTGTGTAGACACAGCACGCAGCCCAACTGCACACACAAGCACGCCACCACACCGTGGACGACGCTAATTTCCTGCTTTTTGTGTGTGATAAACTGTGTGGGGTGACACGCACGAGGGAGGCTGCGTGGATGATCTGACTCTGAATGCATGAGTGAATCGGATATTGCAACTTCTTTACCAAAACTTAGACCTCTCTAGCAGCCTACCCTTCTTATTCCTATGAACTGATCTTTGGGATGGTATTAGCACCTACGCTCCCGTGGCTTGCGGGGGAAAGCAGGGTAAACCCATCCCCCAGTTTATGGAGTCCATTAGCACCACTGGTTTCTTGCCGTGGTACGCGAGGATCCAGTACTGGTCCAGACCCTTGTAGGCTTATGTCTCGGGCTGGGTATCCTTCCCCACCTAACGTTTCTGAGTAAACTATGCGTTGAGCATGCGAGGGTGAGAATGCTGTGAATGATGAATATAAGAGGAGTAAAATCGGAATAAAATCCAGAGTCCATTAGGGGCAGCAACCCCCGCTTTTTGCATCAAATTGAGTAAACCCTAGATCATGGGCGACCTCAGCCCTAATTTAGGAAGCTCACCTAATTTTGATCAGGGGAACCACCCCAGATCCATGCATGGAGTCCTGTATGCTATGGGTCTTGACCCATTAGAGTCCGCTGGGAGCACTTTAAGTCTAGATTGGTCTTTTAGAGCAGACGAAAGCCGGCCAGATCAGACAAATAGATGAAAGCATGCCAGATCAGAACATGGGCACTAAACCTTAGATCTAGGGATTTTTAGCCTACCCGCTTGGAAAGCAATTTTTATCCTCCCTTTTGGCTCCCAACAGCCTTAAGGATGAAATCTTTGAAGTTTTTGTAAATATCTAATAAACCTTCGCCCTCGATGGCAAGTTGTAATTTTTGCTGTGGTCCGACACCAAAAGCAGATGAAAGACAGAAAGACTGATCGAGACTTGAATGTGCTCCTCTACACAAGTATGTCTAGGAGTTGCGCCTTCATTGGCGCCAACCCGTAGGACCACACACCATGTGTGCCTGAGTTAAATTCCGCACTGCTTTGTTTTTGCTTTATTTGGTGAAGCATGTTAGAACTGCTAGTGGTTCATCCTGTTGCTCGAAATTATGCATATTATAGAACTGACTTAGAGTCTTGGTGTAGAACCTTAAATTGATTCGGAATTTCGATCGGATAGTTGGCATGGCATCCTCATCCTTATCTGAGAGAACCCGTTTCCCTAGGATAGAGAAGTGCTCCTGGGATACCCCCTGGATCCGTTCCTGGACAAGGCAGCTCCAAGGGAGTGAGCAGATTGAATGGGAGCACAAATACCATATGGGACAAACTTTGTCCCTGTTAAATGTGCCAATCAACTGGGATATGATCCAAGCAACATTGCTTTTCTGGGATCCCCAGCTTTCAGTGTTTCGATTCGGGATCAATGAGTTGACTCCCACAATTGAGGAACTTGACCTGTTCCTCCGATTTCGCGACTTAGGAGAACCTGCTAGGCCAAGTCTCAAAGAAAGCTACAAGAATGAAGCTTGTGTTTTCTTCGGCCTCTCGAGGGGAGAATTCCAGACCTTAGGAGGTGACAAATCATTTAATCTTGTCTCCAAAACATTCCTAGCTGAGAAAATAAGAAACAAAAAGCAGGAAAGACCCCGGGCTTGGTTTGACACCTTCACCCTTGTGGTTCTGTCGCAAATCTTCTTTCCAACTGGTGGAGACACCATTAATTTGGCCCTCGTGGAAATTGTGGATCAACTCAGGGCAGGGTACCGAATCATGCCACTAATCCTAGCTCAACTGTTCCATTCCCTGACTTCGTCCAAAAATGGAACTCAGAGGTTTCAAGGGTGCGCTCCCCTTCTCCACATTTGGCTGCAAGACCACCTGATGGTGTCATCACCTGTGAGTGCATATTACAAGGCAACCGGTGACAACATCCATTGGTTGGCTCAAAGAGAGATCAAACCAGACCTACCCGCTTGTGAGGATTGGTATAACCACTTTCTCCACCTGAAGGGAGAAACAGACATTAGATGGTGGGGGTACATACAACATCCCCTATACCCCCATCATAGCTTTCAAGAAAAGAGAGGACCTTTCCCTGATAGGACTCACCCATGCCGTGCCGTACTATCCGATTCAGGTTCTGAGACAGTTTGGGAAGCCGCAGGGAATCCCGGTCAAGGACGAATTGAGCAATTTGATTGGTCCACTCACCAAGGGACTAAGAACGCAACTGCAAACGGAGTGGAAAACGGTGTGCATATATCGGGAAGACGTCTTCACCGAATCACACTTTCGAGACTACGAGGAGTGGATAGCTCGAGAATTTGGCCACGACGGCCCCCCACCTCTTCAGCCTGTCGCATCAGGCGACATTCCAGTTCCGTCCCCTAACACATATAGGGACAGGGTGGCCGAACTGCAGGAGACCCACTCCTGTATCCATTTAGCTTATGTGGATTCGGAACGGGAGAGTAGGCAGGCCAATGCGGCCTTGCAACAGGAAATGGAATTGGTGCGCAAGCGCGCTGAGGAGGACCGACGTCTGCGGAACAAGCTTCTGCGAGCCTTGTGGAGGCAAGACGTGTCCTCCCACTATGATGATGACCAACCTAGCTAGACTTCGGCTTTGTTGTATTTTGAGAAGCATGATGATGTACTTTGTGCCACAGCGGCACTTTTTGATTGAAGCATGAATTTACTGTCACTCTGCCATATTGTTCAAACTTAACAAAACAAGAATTTGAAATAAAAGAATCAATTCCCTCTGTAAGCACCTCATTTTTGCTCCTCCCAAAATGCAAAAAATGATATTTTAATTGAAAAGTCAAACTTGAGAAAGTCAAAAAGTTGAATTTTTATCTGGTGCAAATCAGTTGCCATGCTTCCTACCATTGGAAAGAGGATTCCGATACGATTCTAACGGAACAGAGTTTGCTCAAATCGGAGTCCAGATGAAGAAGTTATGGACTGGTCAAATCTGAGAAAAGCATAAATTGACTTTCTGCTAAACCCCAGATCAGCTACCTCATTTGATATCAACAGAAGGAGCATCTCGATGCGATTCCAACGCAACTGAGTTTGCTGGAATCGGAGTCCCGGATAAGGAAATATGAGCAAAACCGGCTCCCGGACGCGGCCCGGCACTTCTGCTAAAAAACTCGAATTTGCTACTAAACTAAAATTCAGTGGATTGGGAATCTCGCACTGATTCCAACGCCACTAAGTTTGCTAAAATCGGATATCAGATGAGTGAGTTATGGGTAGTTTAAGTTTTTGAAAATCTGCACACGTGGCAAATAGTGAAGAAAGAGCAGCAAAATGAAAAGTCTTGAATTAAAAAATAATCTAATCAAAGTATTTAAAATAAAAGAAAAAGAAAGAATTAAAAGATGCATGTGCATCCAAAACTTAAAACAAAAAAATCCTAATATAATAATAATAAAAGTACATAAAGAAAAAAAGAAAATAAAAAAAACATGTGGTTGGATGAATTCTCCATGTGGAGAATTCGTCCAAGTCTTTCCAAGCAAGACTTAGCCTCCAAGTTTACTTGGAGGCTAAGTCTTGAAGCAATGATTCATAATCATTGCTTATATTTAAAAAGGGGCACAAATGAAAAAGGATGAGGGTTTTGGTGATAAAGCATGAAAGTAATTGGATTTTGGTCATTCCCTATAAAAAGAAAAAACCCTAGCAAAAAGGGAGGTCGGCTCATTGTGTTGGGCTCATTTTTTTGTCTTGATCCCCCATCTCCTCCAAGCTCTCTTGCTCTCTCCCAAGACCTTCTTCTCCATCTCTCCCAAAACCCTCTTCTCTCTTGGCCTTCTTCATCTCCACCTAAGAAGCAACTCAAAGGAGCTGCTGGTGGTGCCTTGAAGGTGGTGTTCCAACAGTGTTCAAGCTTCAAGAAATGGTGAGCACACCACTCGAAGGTCACAAGGACCCAAGGTAATGTTCCCCATGGTATTTTGTTCATAATATATAAAAATGAGCTCCATATGAGCATGTGTTTTCAACCATGTGTTTCTTACCATTTCAAGCATGTCTTGCCTTTTCTTTATCTACTTTGTCTTCCCCATTTCAAGCATGTCTTACCATTTCAAGCATGTCTTCAAGGGAGGAAGAGGGTAACATATAAGATGCTCTTAATGGTTCTTTTGGTCTATTAATTTGTTTCATTTAAAGTGGGAGTTTGTTCCTCTTGTGCATGCCATCTTATGTACCCCAAGTAACCCCCCATTTCCCTTCTAAATTAGATTCCTTTTTCTGCTCTTCCCTTAATTTCTCACAACTTCTCATGAGTGTGCTCTTGCTGGTCGTACCCCTGGAGGTTGTCTTCTTGTTTTCTAGCATTGTCATGTTCCTTTAATCTCTTATTCTTACTGCTTCCATGTGCATGTGAGCATGATTTGTTGTCCCATGTACTTACTGTTTTATGCCAATATGCATGCTCCTCCAACCCCTTTACTACCTAATACTTTAACTCATTCGAGTGCCTCAAGTCCCCAGCAGTAGCATGCTGTCAAGCATGCTTCCCAACCACCAAGCCCTCATGCTTGGTAGGAAGAATGTGCATGACCATCTCTTTGGAATTTTGGCATGTTTAGGTGTTGTTATTTGTATTCTTGGGTACCCCTTGTACTTGCTGCTCTACTCGGATCAAGGACTAGAACAGGGGCCAAGTAGCCCTTGTGGGATTATAGCATGTGGTTCATGTGAAGGGAGGCAGCATCCCATGCCTCCCCTTTCCTTTTCCTTGTTGAAAAACCCACCAAAGAAGACAAAAGTGGAGGCTTCCCCTTCTCTCTGTACCACTGTGGGCCCACACAGGGGCCCACCCAAATGCTAGAACATCCCAAGAGACCCAAAAACCCAACCCCAATGCAAAAATCCAAAAAAGAGGCTTCTGTGTGTTGATCCGGCAACTCAGGCCGGATCAACAGAAGCCCACTTGTAGCCGGCAAAAGATGCCGGATACACTGAAACCCATGTGTAGCCGGCTAAAGATGCCGGATACGCAGGACCTTGTGTGTAACTGGCATCTCAGGGCGGCTACACTGCCAGACTGCATTTTTGCTAAATTTGTGATAGTGTGCTGTTTTCTTGATTCGTTTGATCAACCCGAATGAACCAGAAGGGTTTCCGGGTCAACCGGAAACCCAAGATGGGACTTGGACCTCCGGTCCAATTTGATACATAGTGGGCCTTCCAACGGGGCCCTAACAAACTCACTTTGTCTTAAATAAGTAAACCCAATTAATTAAGTGGGCCGGACCATTTTGAGGCCCACCAAAGCCCAAATTGAAGCATGCAGGCCTAGATTAAGATGTGGGTTGGCCGAGGCAAAGGGCAGGGCCTATCGGGCCCACCAAGCCCATTAACCAACCAAGGTTAGGAGTGATGAAGGAATACAGAGTTTTTAACTTGCAAAAATCTGTTGTAATGGAGTCTATTAATGTGTTAATAGATGATGAAGGAATTGACTGTGAATTTTTGCAGGTTGTAGATGAAGAGGATGAAATCAAAGATGCTTCCTCAAGCAATGAAGTTTTTCCTCTGACAAAAACTCTCAAAGACCACCCAATTGAGCAAGTTGTTGGAAATATTTCAGATGGAGTAAGAACAAGACATCAATTACATAATGAGGTAAGATTTTCTTCTTATTTATCTCAATTTGAGCCAAAATCTTATAAAGATGCCTTGTTGGATGACTCTTGGTTAAATGCTATGCATGAAGAACTAAACCAATTTACTAGAAATAATGTATGGGAATTGGTTGAAAGACCCTCTAATCTGAATGTGATAGGAACCAAATGGATTTTTAAGAACAAATCTGATGAGAATGGGGTTGTAACCAGAAATAAAGCTAGGCTTGTTGCTCAGGGATACACCCAAGTAGAAGGAATAGATTTTGATGAAACCTTTGCTCCTGTAGCTAGGTTAGAGTCAATCAGATTGCTTTTGTCTATTGCATGCTATTTGAAGTTTAAACTGTTTCAAATAGATGTTAAGAGTGCATTCTTGAATGGATATCTGAATGAAGAGGTTTATGTAGAGCAACCTAAAGGATTTGAGGACTCAAATTATCCTAAACATGTTTATAAGCTGAACAAGGCCTTGTATGGACTCAAACAAGCTCCTAGAGCTTGGTATGAGAGACTCACCTCTTTCTTACTTGAATCTGGATTTATGAGAGGAAATGTTGATAAAACTCTCTTTATTCAAAGAGAGTTCAAGCATATTTTGATTGCTCAAATCTATGTTGATGATATAGTGTTTGGATCTACTTCTAAAACTCATGCTCATTCCTTTGGAGACTTAATGAAGAGTGAATTTGAGATGAGTATGATGGGTGAACTGAATTTTTTCTTAGGACTTCAGATTTATCAATCTCAACAAGGGATTTTTTTCTCTCAAGCAAAATATGCAAGAAATCTAGTCAAGAGATTCAGTTTAATTCATGCAAAACATGCTAGGACTCCTATGAGTACTAGCTTAAAGCTTGGAAAAGATGAATCTGGGAAGGATATAGATCCTACCTTGTACGGAGGGATGATTGGAAGTCTTCTGTACTTAACAGCAAGTAGACCTGATATAAGTTTTAGTGTTGGAGTTTGTGCAAGATATCAGGCTAATCCTAAAGAATCTCATCTAAATGCTGTGAAAAGGATTATAAAGTATGTAAATGGAACTGTTGATCTGGGAATTTGGTTCTCCAAAGAAACAAACCCATATCTTACTGGATATACTGATGCTGATTGGGCTGGGTGTATGGATGATAGAAAAAGCACGTCTGGTGGTTGCTTTTATATGGGTAATAACCTCATTGCTTGGTTAAGCAAAAAGCAAAACTCAGTTTCACTGAGTACAGCTGAAGCAGAGTACATTGCTGCAGGTAGCAGTTGTACTCAACTAATTTGGATGAAACAAATGCTATCTGATTATGGTTTAGATCAGGATCAAATGATTCTCTTCTGTGACAATCAAAGTGCCATAAATATTTCCAAAAATCCTGTTCAACACTCAAGGACTAAACATATAGACATCAGGCATCACTTTATAAGAGAGTTAATTGAAGACAAAACTGTTGTGATTGAATATATATCTACTGAAAAACAGTTGGCTGATATTTTCACTAAACCTTTAGATCAGAACAGATTTGAAACTCTTAAGAAATCCCTAGGAGTATGCTCTCAAAACTGAAAATCAGGTTCTGTTTTGAGTTAATTTAGATGTAAAATGATTTACATGTCTGTTCAAAATGAACTTATGTGTTCTTGATACTAAAATCTTAATTCAGGAAGCTTGAGTCTATGCATATTGATAGAAATGTCTTGTAATCAACTATCAATTTTGTCTTAAACACCTTTGTGTATTGAAGTTTATTGTGTTTTGAAGCTTGGGATCTATAGGCTATCACCTTTATGAAAAGAAAAGTTTTGGAAATGGCTGCCATAGAGATTAGAGTGAAAGCCACTGTAATTCTCAAAAAGAAAAAGAGAAAGAAGGTATATTCTTGGAATGAACTGTAAACTCAGATTTTTTAAGGGTCAATGCCTTTTACAAAAAGAAAAGAAAAAGAGATCAGAAAAGGCTACCTATCTCTGATGTGCGAAAGCCACCAAAATGAAGTTTGGGGTATGTTTATACTTTCCAAGTATGATTACACTAAAATAGCCTTCCATATGTATAAAGTGTAAAAGTCAAAAATGTATTTCACACACTACACAAGCATTGATTCATTGATATGCATGTGTGCTCAATATCTTGAAGAAAATTTATAGTATGAGAAACCATGAAGGAAATTTTTGCCATAGATATGAAATGTATCACATCTGAATTAACCTTGATAGGTTCTTCAAGATCAGTTTTGTGATGATTACTTCTTGGATTGAATAAAAGTTGATTATCTGGATGATTTTTAGTTCAGTTAAAATCTTAGCTTTGTGTTTAGATGTATGAATTTTTCATGAAGAATAGTTCAAACTCTTTTTATAAATTTTTGCCTTGTGATTGTATTTTTTTCTTGATTGTGCATGTGAACCTTCTACGTCGATAGAAGCGTGCTGGTAGCACTCTCCCTTCTTTAGTGCTTTGGCACCTGCCCTGTTAAGCGTTGCTGGATGCATGCTGGCAACGAGATCTTTTTGCCTATAAAAAGGGGAAATCTGTTTCACTTTTTACCTCTGTTTTTTTTTGTCCTTGTCTGTGATTCACCTCGCTCCTCGCATCGTGGTGATTCGTTGCCTTCGTTCTTCCCTTCCTTCACCTTGTCCACTGTTCAGGTAAAAAAAATTTTTACTGTCTTCGTCTTGCTTCTTCATTTTCTTCTTCCTGTTGCAGTGTTCTTCTCTCGTTCTTTTAAGTTAGGGTTTGATAGATTGTTCTGCCATTAGGGCTTTGTCGTGCGTTGCTTGTTTTTGTTTGTTTGTTCTCTCTCTTCTATTTTTTACTCCTATATCTTCATCATGCCTCCCAAGAAAAAGTCTAGGACTGATTCTCCTTCCACCTGTTCTCCTCCGGTGAGAACCACTCCTGCTACATCTTCTCCACCAGTGAGAACCTCTCCGGTTATCTCTTCTCCACCGGTGAGACCCCCATCCCCATCCCCTTCATCTGAACCATTCATTGGAAATGGTTTGTCTGATTATAATGATTTCTTCAAGCACAGGCCACTCCTCTTGGAAAGGGCCATTAAGCTTGACTCCTCTGACACTCCACTCTTCTCCTTGTTTTCGGACAATGGATGGAAGAAATTTGCTCTGATAAATGGTTTTGCTTATCAAGACCTGGTTCGAGAGTTCTATTCGAACCTCCACCATCTTCATCTTGCAAATCAAGGCTTCGTCAAAGCCTATGTCCGGGGCATCTCTTTCGACTTCTCGAAAGAACTTATCTCCTCTCTTCTGGAACTGCCCATTGTTGAATCTCCTTCCTTTGACTTCCTAGCCTCTCACTTTGATCCTCCCATGTGTAAGCACCCAAATTTTGATCAAACCAAATAAAAGAGAAAAAATGTGATAAAAGACAGCAGAAAAGTCAAAACCTGAGGGATTAAAAATTGACCTTTTGATCAAGAGAAAATTGGCCACCATGCTTCATCTCAATGGATAGAGAATCTTGACACGGTTCCAACGCAACTGAGTTTGCTGGAATCGGAGTCCGGATGAGGGTTCTGCGGGCGGTCAAACTTGAGGATGAGCCGAAAGTTGACTTTTCCTCGTACCCCGTGCCAAGTGCTTAACCCTATGTCATCGAATAGAGGGCTCCGATACGAGTTCAACGCAATTGAGTTTGCTCAAATCGGAGATCAGATGAAATAGATATGAGCTATCGAAGTTTCCGGGCAGCAAAAGCCGGAAACTGCACGCGTGGCGCAGGAACTGCACACGTGGCAGCCAACGCAGCAAAATATCTCGGGGCTAAATCTTAAATATCCAAAAATCTCAGGGACTAAACAAAAATTCGTACGGGGCAATCCGTAGATATCCAAAAGTGTCAAATCGGTCGAATCGGTCGAATCGGTCAAGTCGAAGGGCAAATCCGTAATTTTTCGATTTGTATCCGGTCATGTATACCGGATACACAGCCTCTCCTTCATATCCGGACATGAAGACCGGATATATGAAGATATTTCTGCAGGATTCACGCCACTTGACCGACAAGCTCGCAGCGGCATTTAATTTTCAAATGCTTGTGTTTTTATCCGGACTTGAAGTCCGGATACATTAAGTTTGCTTATAAATAGCAAACAGCAGCCTGATTTCCGGGTTGGCCTCTTTTTGCTTGCTTCCACCTTTCTTCCCCTCTGTTCCAGCTCCGAAACACCCTCTTCTTACCCCTCTTTGGCTCCCCAAAACACTCCAAGCTCAACCTCAAGGCTCTCCCCTTCTCTCCTTCTTTCTTCTTCTCCCTTTTTCACCCAAGCCAAGGGAGGACTGTTTGCTGGTGGTGCCAAAAGGAGGAGCTCCGGCGGTTTCCTCCACTCCAAGGAGGCTCAACACACCTCATTCCAAGGATCTAACCCCAAGGTAATGTTTTCTATGGCATTTTGTTCAACATAAATAAAAAGAGGTTTATTTCAAGCATGTTGTATGTCCATCATCCTTTGCATGGTATTTCCCTCTATCTTTTGGCATGAGTAGCGTCTTTTCTCCCCTCCTTTCTCCTTCGTATTGGACGTGGAAACTCCTGTGGTAAGGGGAGAGTATGTAGATGGCTTCATGGGAGGATGAAGAGGTGATCTTGCTCACTTCTAAAAGCCCTTTATACACTGGCTTGTCGTGGATTCGTCTCATTTGAAAGGGGGAAGTTTGTTCTCCCCTTTCGTGACTCTCATGTATCCCATCATAAGCCCTCCTCTATCCCTTCTTCCCTTGATTCCTTTATTTGTGTGGAAACTTGATTCTTGTATATTTTTGGTAGCCTCTAAGGCATGCGTGCATGTACACCTTCACACATCCACTAGAGCTAGGCTAGGCCATTGTGCATGCTTGAGTCGTTAGCTATCTCAGGGCATGCACGAGCACACCCACAGGCTCTTCACTTTTCATGCTCACAACACACAAGAATGCACGCATATTCTCCATGGTTCAAAAGCATGTTTATTGGGTTTAGTTTACCGTCTTCGCTTCACCTTATTAGTTTGCTGTTATGCGGAGTTTGTGAAAACCAAACAGGGACATCAAGGCCCCTGTGTGATTGCTAGAGGTGGGTTCAAATGAGAGGAGGCAAGACCTTAAGCCTCCTCCTCCTTGCTTGGACCCTCCAAGTCCCAAAAGAAGGCAAAATTGGGGCATTCCCTCTCACCTGAACCATTGTGGGCTCACACAGGAGCCCACACAAATGCTAAAACACCCTAGGAGACCCAAGAAACCAACCCCATTGGAAAAATCCAAAAAAATGGATTCTGTGTGTTGATCCGGCAACTCAGGCCGGATCAACTGAAGCCCACGTGTAGCCGGCTAAAGATGCCGGATACACAGAGCCTTGTGTGTAACCGGCATCTCAAGCCGGCTACACTGCCAAATTGCATTTTTGCTATTTTTGATGATCTTTGCTATTTTTTGTGCTTTGTTGACCAATCCAAGCAAACCAAAAGGGTTTCTGGGTCAACCAGAGACCCGAGATGGGCCATGGACCGACCCGGTCCAGCTTGATCCTGGTGGGCCTTCCAACGGGGCCCACCAAGCTCGACACACCTATTGTGCTTAAATCAGATAATTAAAAGAATTGAGTGGGCCAGACCCTGCGAGGCCCATCAAAGCCCAACTGGGGCAACATGCATGCTTAGATCTAGGATTGGTTTGGCCGAGACCACGAGCTGGGCCTGTCGGGCCCACTAAGCCCATGAACCCTAACCAACTTAGGGTTCCAGGACCCTAACTCAGGAAGTCTTGGGCTTTCAAGCCCAAGCCCAGGTAAAAAGGGCCCCAAGCCCAAGGCCTGGCCCATTTTTGGAACTTAATCAAGATAAAGCTCAATGAATCTTTTGGCTACCATTGTGTGGCCCACTCAGAGGCCCGCGAAGCAATCCGGCCCACTTTGCATGGAAATCACTAAATAATCAAACTCAAACTTTAAAGTAAAATCAATTCACTTGAACCAAAGCCCAAAGGGCCTCTCAGGGTTAGACTGAGGCCCACCAAGGGAACATGTGGGCCACACTTGGCCCACCAAGGGATCCGTGGGCCTTCCAACGGGGCCCACCCAATCAGACTCACTTCATTTAATAACTAAAAAGATAAAATCAAGTAAAGGGACCCACACCACTTTGGCGGTCCCGCCAGACTTAAACCAATTTGAATGCTGGATTAGGAATCGGGTGAGTGAGAGACCAGAGTTGACTCAAACCAGGGAAACCTATGGGACCCGTCACTTGACGGGGTGGACTGGGGTGTCTACGGACTTCCCCAGACCGCAACCGAGAACCTACTTAGAATCTCAAGCCGCAGACCAATTTAATAGAAAATCTAGGCACCCAGGTGTCCGCCTGCACCCCATCAGGCGGTGGCGACTCCAAACCCCCACTTTCACCCAGTGCGACCTGGAGATAGGTGCGCACACCATGGAGTCAATAATTTCTTCTCTTATTGTTCAGGGTGCTCCTACCTCCATAAAAAATAAGCCAAACTATCTTCCTCATGGCTCTCTCCAAGATCTTCTCAGGATCTTGAATTTGTTCATTTGTGCTTCTCTTGTTCCCTCAGATCATCATTCTGAGATTTCTAATTCTCGAGCAAGACTCCTTCATGCTCTGTGGAACAGGGTGAGCGTCTGTCTCCCTTCCATCATCTTCAATCAGATCATCCAGTCTAGGAATTTTAAATCCAAGACTTCTGCTCTTCCCTTTGGGATTTTCATCACTTACTTGTGCATTCACCAAGGGATCCTACCTGATCCTGTTGAATTGATCCTTCACCCCAAACCTCCCATTGATGCCTCCACCCTTACCAGAAGCAAGAGAGCGAATCCCTTTCGGTTGGCTTCTTCGGAGCCTTCTTCTTCTCAATCCTCCTTGTCCAGTTCTGATGCTATGGCAATCATGGACAAGTTGAATTCCATGCAAGCCTCCCAGGAGGCTTTCAATTCTGAAGTAAGGGCTCACATGCTCATGATGAGCATGTTCAAATCCGAGACCCAAGAGAAGCTGGATAAGCTTGCAAAGGATGTAGATTTTGCATGTGGAGAGGTGCAAAGGGATGTTGCTGTGCAGCAACGCATGCAAAATGAAGCTGATCATTTTCTGAGTAGCATTCGAAGAACCCAGTTGGAGATGGATCACAAGTTGTGTTGGCTGCACTCCCGGTCCCAAGATGCGTACAGGCATTATTCAAGAACTTGGGAACCAAAACCTCCTCCTAGAAAGGGGGAGTCACATTGATGATGCTGCTGGTTGATGATCACAAGTTTTGGTTGTTCACAAGTTTTGTTTGTTCTGTTGTTATTTGTGTTTTCTGGAAGTTGGTTTAAGGGGGAGATTTTTTGGTTGAATGTATATATATCTTCTGAACAATGTATATTTTTTTTGGAAATGAATGAAATTCTGAGTTCTTCCTTATCATTGTGTTTTGAATGTTTAAATGGAAATCAATATCTGAATTTGATATTAAGCACTATTTTAAGTTTGTTGTCAGGCATTTGCCAAGGGGGAGATTGTAAGTGTGAAAACTCACACTCCTTATATGCCAAATGTTTGACAAATTATATCTTCTAATAATCTTCAAGATGTGCAGAATCAAAATGTAAGTTCTGTGAATTTAGTAAAGAGGAAGGTGATGCTGCCACACCGCTACCACTTCGCTGGTAGCTCAAGGAAATGTAAGGTTTTCTAAATAAAGAACATTTCGTAAAGGCACTTGCGAGGAACAACGCCGCTACCACTCCGCTAGCAGCGCATAAGTGAAATAGCGCTTTGAAAGTAAAGTACGCGCACCTGCGTCGTAAGGCGACGCCGACACGCCGCTGGTAGCGCAGAGCAAGATTGAACAATCTAAAAATTAGTTGTGCACATGCCGCGTTCCCTCCCGCTAGCAGCGCGCTGGCAGCGCGCCCTTAACTGGATTTGAGCGGGACTTGAGTTCGCTTCCAGCCGTCTACCCCGATCGCAAGGCGACGCCACCAGCGCTCGATGCGATCTGAGTTTTTCTTCTTTAAATAGACGAGCTGTATTTTTTAGAAATGACTTTTCTTTTGATCAATTCGATTTGGATCTTGAGGTGTTCGAGATTCAATCAATTCATCTTTAGAGAGTCGGTGATCGAGTGAGGGGGAGATCTGAGAGAGATCTCCTGGAATTGAAGTTTGAGGATTCTTCTTCATTTTAGAACTTCACACGATCGTATGATCTCCTGGATTGGTGATCGAGCTTGATGGATGCATAGGTGGATTCCTATTGCATTGGATCATCTCAGTGGGCTCTGAGGTGATTGTTACGATCTTGATTGATCGTGAATTGCAGCTTGTGGATTCAAGTTGTGTTACAGTTCGTGGATTCGAGCTGTGGATCTGGATTGATCGTGAATTGCAGCTTGTGGATTCAAGTTGTGTTACAGTTCGTGGATTCGAGCTGTGGATCTGGATTGATCGTGAATTGCAGCTTGTGGATTCAAGTTGTGTTACAGTTCGTGAATTCGAGCTGTGGATTGCTGTTGAGTGAGTTCAATTGTAAAGGCTAAGTGTGTTTCCCTTCGTAATTGATTTTCATTTAATAGTGGAGATTCTAAGGGTTAGTCACCTCATATAGACTCGAGGTTTTTCCTGGATCTGGATTCAGGTTTCCTCGTATAAATTCTGTGTGTATGTTTCCGCATTGTTAAGATCAAAATTGTTGTAGATCGAGGACCTGTAGAGTAGTCTCCTACTCTTTCAGCCCTATAAGCCACTGCTGCTCCCAGCAGTTTTGCCAACAAGCCTGCCCCCTTTCCCTTTTGCTTATCTCCTTAAAGACCCTAGTATGATCCCCACCCCTTGGCTTGCTGTTTTCACACTTGAATACACTACCTTCACCCTCTTGGCAAACTACTGTTATGCATCCCCACACAGCTGTTTTGTCCTTGCATGCCCATTGTTGGTGCACCGGAGAATGCATGACCTACTCCCACCAAACGTGTGCTCAACCCCCCCCCCCCCCCCCCGTGTCACTGTTTTGATGGCCTAGTTGCCATGTATTTGCATGTGCAGTAGCAGCCCTAGGCACCCCCTCCTTCCCCTTGATGTGTGTTGGAAAAGCCCCAAAGAAAAACCAAAGGAGGCTTCCCCCAAACCTGAACCAAAGTGGGCCCTCCCAGGGGCCCACATGCCCTGCAGAAACCCCTAGGAACCCCCTGGAATCAACCCCAAATAGCAGAACCCAAAAAAAAGGAGCATTTTAGGGTGATCCGGCAACTCAGGCCGGATCACCTAGGGTTTGTTTTATCCGGCCACCAAGGCTGGATACATACAGAGATAAATTTTGTATATTTTAATGATCCTTTGCCGAATTGCGTGGTGGTTTGAACCAAACCAAATAAACCAACAGGGTTTCTGGGACACCCGGAAACCCAACTTGGGACTTGGACCCTCGGTTCAACTCGGAATACCCGTGGGCCTTCCAACGGGGCCCACCAAGTTCAATAAACCCTAAAGCATGCAAAATAAACAAGCTAAGTAAGGTGAATTAATCGAACCAGATGGGCCAAGCCCAATGTGGCCCATCCGAACTTTGATGCATGGAATTGGTGTGTTTAAATGCATGGTTTGGCTGAGACCTCGGGCAAGGGCCTATTGGGCCTGCCAAAGCCCGCCAACCCACCAAGTGAGGGTTCAAAACCCCACACTTCTAGAACACAGGCTCTCAAGCCCAAATTTGGACTACGGGCCCCAAGCCCAATGTCCAACTCATCTTGACAAATTAAAAGGATAAAATAAAATTACTTGGCAACCATGTGGGCCCACAAACCAATCCGGCCCACCTTTGCATGGAAAACACTTAACCTCCAAATCTAAACCCAAAGTAAAACCAATGCACTTAACCGAAGCCCAAAGGGCCTCCTAGGGCTAGACAGAGGCCCACCAAGGGTACATGGGCTTAACCAAGCCCACCAAGGACACCGTGGGCCTTCCAACGTGGCCTACCCAATCAGACTCAGATAACTCAAGTAAAGCAAGATAAAATTCATTAAAGGGACCCACACCAACTCAGGTGGTCCCACCAAGACTTAACTAAACTACATGCTGGATTAGGAATCGGGTGAGAACCAAATAGAGAGCTGACTCAAACCAGGGAACCCACGGGACCCGTCATCCGACGGGGTGGACTGGGGTGTCTACGGACTTCCCTAGACCACAACCGAGACCCGACTTCAAATCTCAAACCGCAGACCAAAGCCCAAAATAGACTAACTTAGGCACCCAGGTGTCCGCCTGCACCTCATCAGACGGTTGCGACTCCGAATTACCCCGTGCCGCGTTTCTCACGCGTGCACAGTCTGGCGACTCCACTGGGGATTGATCAGCCCAGTAGGACCCTGGTTAGATGAGTCAGCGTAAAGAGAGATTTAGTTGATGTTTAGGGTTTCTTACTATCTCGTTTAGTAAGATACAGAATACGCGTTCTGGGGAGTCCTGTCAAAGGGACGCAATAATTGCCTAAGGCAAGTGGGACTTAAGCGGTCCCTTGTGACCCCCCACTTACCTGGGGACTCTCCCGGAACCTCGTATTGCATGCTAATTCTGCACCTTACTATATTAGACAGTAACAATCCCTTTACCAACAAATCTAGACAAAACTCACCTGTGTAGGCACAGCAAGCAGCCCAACTGCACACACAGGCACGCCACCACACCATGGACGACGCTAATTTCCTGCTTTTTGTGTGTGATAAACTGCGTGGGGTGACACGCACGAGGGAGGCTACATGGATGATCTGACTCTGAATGCATGAGTGAATCGGATATTGCAACTTCTTTACCAAAACTTAGACCTCTCTAGCAGCCTACCCTTCTTATTCCTATGAACTGATCTTTGGGATGGTATTAGCACCTACGCTCCCATGGCTTTCTGGGGAAAGCAGGGTAAACCCATCCCCCAGTTTCTGGAGTCCATTAGCACCACTGGTTTCTTGCCGTGGCACGCGAGGATCCAGTACTGGTCCAGACCTTGTAGGCTTATGTCTCGGGCTGGGTATCCTTCCCCACCTAACGTTTTTGAGTAAACTATGCGTTGAGCATGCGAGGGTGAGAATGTTGTGAATGATGAATATAAGAGGAGTAAAATCGGAATAAAATCCAGAGTCCATTAGGGGCAGCAACCCCCGCTTTTTGCATCAAATTGAGTAAACCCTAGATCATGGGCGACCTCAGCCCTAATTTAGGAAGCTCACCTAATTTTGATCAGGGGAACCACCCCAGATCCATGCATGGAGTCCTGTATGCTATGGGTCTTGACCCATTAGAGTCCGCTGGGAGCACTTTAAGTCTAGATTGGTCTTTTAGAGCAGACGAAAGCCGGCCAGAACAAACAAACAGATGAAAGCATGCCAGATCAGAACATGGGCACTAAACCTTAGATCTAGGGATTTTTAGCCTACCCGCTTGGAAAGCAATTTGGATCCTCCCTTTTGGCTCCCAACAGTCTTAAGGATGAAATCTTTGAAGTTTTTGTAAATATCTTGTAAACCTTCGCCCTCGATGGCAAGTTGTAATTTTTGCTGTGGTTTGACACCGAAAGCAGATGAAAGAACAGATGAAAGACAGAAAGACTGATCGATACTTGAATGTGCTCCTCTACACAAGTATGTCTAGGAGTCGCGCCTTCATTGGTGCCAACCCGTAGGACCACACACCATGTGTGCCTGAGCTAAATTCCGCACTGCTTTGTTTTTGCTTTATTTGGTGAAGCATGTTAGAACTGCTAGTGGTTCATCCTGTTGCTCGAAATTATGCATATTATAGAACTGACTTAGAGTCTTGGTGTGGAACCTTAAATTGATTCAGAATTTCGATCGGATAGTTGGCATGGCATCCTCATCCTTATCTGAGAGAACCCGTTTCCCTAGGATAGAGAAGTGCTCCTGGGATACCCCCTGGATCCGTTCCTGGACAAGGCAGCTCCAAGGGAGTAAGCAGATTGAATGGGAGCACAAATACCATATGGGACAAACTTTGTCCCTGTTAAATGTGCCGATCAACTAGGATATGATCCAAGTAGCATTGCTTTTCTGGGATCCCCAGCTTTCAGTGTTTCGATTCGGGATCAATGAGTTGACTCCCACAATTGGGGAACTTGACCTGTTCCTCCGATTTCGGGACTTAGGAGAACCCGTTAGGCCAAGTCTCAAAGAAAGCTACAAGAATGAAGCTTGTGTTTTCTTCGGCCTCTCAAGGGGAGAATTCCAGACCTTAGGAGGTGACAAATCATTTAGTCGGGTCTCCAAAACATTCCTAGCTGAGAAAATAAGAAACAAAAAGCAGGAAAGACCCCGGGCTTGGTTTGACACCTTCATCCTTGTGGTTCTGTCGCAAATCTTCTTTCCAACTGGGGGAGACACCATTAATTTGGCCCTCATGGAAATTGTGGATCAACTCAGGGCAGGGTACCGAATCATGCGACTAATCCTAGCTCAACTATTCCATTCCCTGACTTCGTCCAAAAATGGAACCCGGAGGTTTCAAGGGTACGCTCCCCTTCTCCACATTTGGCTGCAAGACCACCTGATGGTGTCATCGCCTGTCAGTGCATATTACAAGGCAACCGGCGACAACATCCATTTGTTGGCTCAAAGATAGATCAAACCAGACCTACCCGCTTGTGAGGATTGGTTTAACCACTTTCTCCACCTAAAGGGAGAAACAGACATTAGATGGTGGGGTACATACAACATCCCCTACACCCCCATCATAGCTTCCAATAAAAGAGAGGGTCTTTCCCTGATAGGACTCACCCATGCCGTGCCGTACTATCCAATTCGGGTTCTAAGGCAGTTTGGGAAGCCGCAGGGAATCCCGGTCAAGGACGACTTGAGCAATTTTATTTGTCCACTCACCAAGGGACTAAGAACGCAACTGCAGACGGAGTGGAAAATGGTGTGCGTATATCGGGAAGACGTCTTCACCGAATCACACTTTCGAGACTACGAGCAGTGGATAGCTCGGGAATTTGGCCACGACGGCCCCCCACCTCTTCAGCCTGTCGCATCAGGCGACATTCCAGTTCTGCCCTCTAACACATATAGGGACAGGGTGGCCGAACTGCAGGAGACCCACTCCCGTATCCATTCAACTTATGTGGATTCGGAACGGGAGAGTAGGCAGGCCAATGCAGCCTTGCAACAGGAAATGGAATTGGTGCACAAGCGCGCTGAGGAGGACCGACGTCTGCGGAACAAGCTTCTGCGAGCCTTGATGAGGCAAGACGTGTCCTCCCACTATGATGATGACCAACCTAGCTAGACTTCGGCTTTGTTGTATTTTGAGAAGCATGATGATGTACTTTGTGCCACGGCGGCACTTTTTGATTGAAGCATGAATTTACTGTCACTCTGCCATATTGTTCAAACTTAACAAAACAAGAATTTGAAATAAAAGAATCAATTCCCTCCAAATAGGGCAACTTGGTCTCCGACAGACCACCTCTTCTCAGATAATTGTAATATTCCTGGTCGCTGCGACCACCTAATTTCCTTTAACTGCATCTTTCTCATTGAGATCACAAAACCCAGCAAGTGGTAAAAACACCCAAGACCTTGAGCTCAGATCACACCCGTCTGCATCTTTCCAAGAGCATTCGGTCAAGCCTGTAGGGCACTGAAGCCCCCGGTGTTTAAACCGGGTTTGGTGGATGAACGTCCTGGCATAGCCTTCCCCTTGTGAGGCGCCGAAGTCAATGGTGATTAAACCAACAACTAGCTAAGGCACGCCCGGGAACTACTAGCAGAATTCTTAGGGCACCGAAGCCGCCGACGGATGAGTCGGATATTGGTGGAGGAGCGTCCTGGCATAGCCTACCCCTTTTAGTGACAGCAAAGCCGCCGGTGATTGAATCAGATATTGGCTGCGGAGCGTCTGGGTACTACTAGCCGAATCCTTAGGGCACCGAAGCCGCCGACGGATGAGTCGGATATTGGTCGAGGAGCGTCCTGGCATAGCCTTCCCCTTTGTGAGGCGCCGAAGTCAATGGTGATTGAACCAACGACTATCTAAGGCACGCCCGAGAACTACTAGCCGAAATTAGGCGCCGATGCCGCTAGCGAACGAACTGGAGATTGGTTGAGGTACGCCTGGGTGCTGTTTTTCAGCTCACCCCTGCGGAGACCCTGCATTGGTCCAACCCTGTGATTCTGAGCTCAAACAAAACCCCCTTAAATTGAAGGTTCTCTTCCCTTTCCAAGTGGCTAAAATAGATCAGTGATTTAGGGTTCTCTTCCCTAGTTGCTCAAGAGCAACTAAAATAGACCAGTTGAATAGGTTTCTCTTTCCCAGTCGCTGCAGAGCGATTAAAATAGATCAGCTTTCAAAAAAAAAAAAAAGGGTTCTCTTTCCCAGTCACTTCTGAGCGACTAAAATAGTCAGTTTTCAAAAAAAAAAAACAGGGTTCTCTGTCCCAGTTACCTACGGGTGGCTAAAATAGATTCGGTCTCTAGGGTTCTCTTCCCCTGTCGTCTTAGAACAGCCAAAATAGATTAGTCTTCAGATTCATTAGGGTTCTCTTCCCCGGTCGTCTTAAGACAGCCAAAATAGATCAGTCTTCAAATTCCTCAGGGTTCTCTCTTCCGGTTACCTGTGGGCAGCCAAAATAGATCAGTTGATTCAAAATCAGGTTCTCTTCCCTTGTTGCCTTAGGGTAGCTAAAATAGATCAGTCAGTCAAATCATATCAGAAAACAAAAATAAATAAATGAATAAATTCAATCAGATAAAGTTGTGTAAACAATTGGTGAAAAAATGCACTAATGCCTGCTAATTGTTCCACCAGGTACCAAAAATTGCTTTCAGAAGTCCGTACCTGTTAAGATCGAGGAGAAGGCTCGATATGGAACAGCAAGGAGAACAGACGCCGCCAGGGCAGCATCCGACAGAGTCCAGTCATGCCCAAGTGGTTAACGAGATGCAACAGAAGATGGACAGCATGAGCGCCATCATCCAGGAATTGATGACAGAGTTGAGAGAATTGAGGCAGGCCCCACCAGTGGTACTAGTCGCCTAGCAGCTGCAGCCACAATTCCCGCCACCAGCGGAGGTGGTGCCACCGCCACGTCCAGTAAACCCCCTCCCCTAGCACCACTGTAAAACCCTGAATTTTCCTTAAATAATAAATTAAATTAGTTAATAATATTACCGAGAGTTATGATTGATAGAAACATTTTAATATTGTAGGGTGTGATCAACTTAGCGGAGATCCAGAGTTAGACGCAGATCTGACCGTCCGATCGTGAGATATCGAGGTATGTATTCTAATTGGGCAAGGTGTATAGAAGAGTTGCATGGGAGATGCATAGGATCAGGGGGTATATATATGTATAAAAAAATAACCTAAATTGTATACTTGTATTGTCGCTCGTATTGAAGAGCCGCAAGAGACGAAACCTGTTTGAACGACCAAGAGAAGAAGAAGAAGAAGAAGAAGAAGGAAGGGCTGGGCGTGCGTTCATCGTCCAGGGAGTTCCTCAGTGCAAGAGTTCGCCATTGTTCAGAATAGAGGAGGAGAAATCAGCGTATAGAGGTAGGTGACATCGTTTTGGTTTAAAATTGGATTTACCCTTGTTTAATCGCAAATGCATGTTTCTATGTTATGTAATGTTGTATTTAGTTAGCTAAGCATGCTATAAATACACTAGAATGAGTTTAGACGAGGAAAATCATGATTTAGAACTGTTTCTGCTCGATTTGGTGAGACCGCCGACCTCGACTGTACTAGGCGCTCATCGGCGATCCTAGGCGCTGGTTATAAATTTGAGGACGCCGTAGACCGCGGGACGACAGACCGTGGGCGCTCGAATTTGCACTACCGCCGACTGAAGACCGCCCGGAGTGATCCCAGGCGCTCTAAGCAGAAATTCCAATTTTTCATAATTTCGAACCTAATTCAACTCTAAACTATTTTTAGACAATTTTAATGATTAATTAAGGTACTTTAAGACCAAAATAAACTATCTAATTCCTTGTTTTACAAAAAAACAAATTAGGGAGATATTTAGGACATTAGTTGCCAAGTTTTGAAGGTAAATAAGAAATGTGATTTTGGAAAAGCTTAACTACCATTTGATTATCTAAACACTTTTAAATGGCATTATAAATCATAAGACATTATAAAGAAAATTCAGAATCCGAATGACTGAATAATGAAGTAAATGCACAGATATAACCATTATATGCCGCTAGGCACCAACCCTTATAGAATTATGATACTTTAGGGAATTTTGGAGTCTAGTGGGCATAGCTGGTTATGGATCCATAGTCGTAGCTAGATAGCTGAGGGATATGTCATTTGGGTTGAGTTACTCCTATATGCGACGTGCTTCCTTTGCAAGTTAGTTTGTCTGGGAAGGTCCTATGTCTGGAGGGACACCCCGGTGAGCCGCTGGTGATTCCCTGTACATGTGGATAAGCGACCATCTCCATGTATTGATTCTGGTGCTGCATGCTGGTGGTACATGCCAACTCTGATGGGTACGTGTGCAATAAGTCGGTGACTACGGCTCTTGTCTAAGCTGCGCTGCATGGGGCTTGAGTATCATTAGTAGCATCGCTCCTAAGTCGCACGGTGGTATAGCAATTGGTTGAGAATCATCTCAAAAGGTTTATCTATCTTTTTGAGTCCTACAATGACACTGAAAACACAACACTTGATATGATTATTAGTATTATGGTGCACGTGCGGGATGCATGTGATTGGGATATTGGTTGGATGTGATTGCTTAGTACATCCTGGCAATGCGTGGATTATGCTACTGATTTGACTATTGAGTTCTTATATTAAAACTTGCTGAAAATCATTTCTAGAACTGTTTATCAAACTGTTTTGTGTTCATGAATGGTATAAATGATTATGCGAGCCTGATTTATCGATGTTGCTTAATCGTGCATGAAATGTTACTTTGCTTATATTAACTGTTTAGTCATGCATGTGTTACCTACTGAGATATTCATATCTCACCCTACTTCTATTCCATTCTTTTCAGCTGATACGCGAGAGGGGGATCTCTTAGACTTCCAGGGAGAGATAGCCGAGTATTCGCCGGAGGATTATTATTATCCAGCTCTTGTCTGAGGTGGATTGATGTCATAGACTTAGCACTTTTAATTGGTTTATTATCATTTATTTGGATTTGATGTATGAGAGAGATAAGAGAGAGATAGTAACCAGTTCATTTTACCAGACTTTGATATTACTGACTGATGGTCAAGCTTTATGCTTAGTTGAGGATTTTGATCTACACTTCCGCACATACTTGTTTCAGCAACTCTGATAGTTTAATAAAATGATTGGATTTTGCTTTCTTTGGTCTGGTATGTTATTGATGTTGTAATTGATATGGGCCAGTAACACCTCGGATTTGGTTGTTGAACTAAATTCGGGTTGTTACAGTAGCGAACCGGGTTCGGGTCGGGTGCCGATTTGCACTGACCCGGGTTCGGGGCGTTACAACCACCATCACCACCACCGGCAGTGCCATTTCACGTGGCACAACAAGATCAATTTCTGCCTATCCATCTGGGATAGGGTGATGAGGACTGGTACAGAGCCCAGGAAGTTCAGTTTGAGGAGAAGCTGACAGCAGTAAAGGAGGAGAACAGAACAGAAATGGCCGCCTTGAAGGAGCAGCTCAAACAACTCCAACCTAGCACAGTGCAGAGCGAGGCTACCTTGGAAAGCCTCTGCTTCTTTTCGGACATCCAACTCCCAGCTAAGTTCAAATGCCCTGAGTTGCACCAGTTCAATGGCACCGGATGCCCACTGAACCATTTGAGGTCGTACTCAGGCGACATGTGCCAGTATGCCAAGGAAGAGCGGATCATGGTGCAGTTCTTCCAGAAGTCATTAACTGGGGCCACTTACTCCTGGTTTCTGAGTTTGGACAAGGCCAAGATAAAGACGTGGAATGACCTGGCAGCAGTCTTCATCCAGCAGTACCGCCTAAATAGTCAGATTGTACAAACTAGGGCAGAATTGCAGAGGCTGGCTAATAAGAGCCAGGAGTCAGTGAGAGAATACGCCAAGCGCTGGAAGCAACTAGCAGCACTGGTACAGCCGCCGTTGTTAGAACAGGAAATGACATCCCTGTTTATTGCATCGTTGGGCCAACCTTTCTTCACTCTACTACTGGGGCAGAGTACGTCGAACTTCAATGACCTGATCTTGACCACAGATCGGATTGAAGACGCGGTGAGAGCCGGGAAAATAGATAGCAGTGGGCAGAGTGCCACACCAAGGAGGCCAGTATCAGGGCAGGCTAGCAGAAACCAAGGGCAAGAGCCTAGGAGGTCAGAACAGCAGGCAGTAAACTATGTATACCCCGCACAACCCCACCATTTCTCTCAAGGGCCAGAGGCAGTGGCACCTCAAGGGACCGAACAGACCGCTTATCAAGGGGTAAGAAGGACAAGAGAGGGGATGGAGGCCAGGATGAAACGGGTTTTCACTCCACTCCCGTATGCACCAGCAGAGTTACTGCCAACTTTGCTGAAGAAGGGGTACGTACAAGTTAAGCCCCCGAACCCCAGATTGGTCAATGCCAGGAGTTACAATGCGGCGGAGCGGTGCGAGTACCACTCTGGTGCTCCAGGGCATCACACCAATCAGTGCTGGGATCTGAGGCATGATATCCAGGACCTGATTGACAGTAAACGCATCACTGTCGATCCCCCGGCACCACCTGCCCAAACTCCAGCAGCCAGCGTGACTACCAATCCTCTCCCAAATCACTCAAAGGCCTCCACTAGTAGGGCGGCGAATCAAGTGAGCAGTGATCAGGGCACCGGGCAGCTCAACCCTTCTGTACTTATTGGCCGACCAGGGCAGACAGTGAAGGTGCAGCTTCGAGCAAAAACCCACTCGACAGCAATTGCAGTTAAGGAGGATACAGAAGTCTACATCTATGCGATAGAGGATGAACCGCAGAACAGTGAGGAAGTCATGGGGCCATGGAACCCCATACAATGCGGATGGATCAGTGATTCCCCATCCCCTCCACGCAGGGAAGGAGTAGGCAGCTCCAGTGGACTCCAGATCCAGGATAGACCTCAGATCTCGGACGCATCAGTAGGCAGTTCGAGGGTGCCTCCCCAGTTATCCACCGGATGGCCGCCAGAGGGCACGTCCACGACGTCGGGGCCACACCCCTATCTGGCATACTCTGCCGACTCGTCATCGCTTGAGTCTAATCCCGCCCCCTCCCATACAACATGCATGAGTGGTTCGTCCCCCCTCATGCTGCGGAAGAAGAGGAACCACCATCCACTCCTGAACTCGCAAACTTGCCAGATCCGTACGAAAGCTCGGACGAGTCTGCTGATACAGACTCAATTGACACGCCAGTAGAAGAGAGAGAGAAAGTGAACGTCATCGAATGAGATGGCGGTGACTCCCCTACAGGTTTCCCTCTGGTGCACTTCCACCCATCCGAAAACCAAGAATTCTTCTACCCAACCCCCATGTCTCACCCTACCCCTTTAACCCTCAACATCTACGACATCATGGACTCGCCTCCACAAGACCCCTTCTCCCTTTCATTTGAACCACCCACCCTCAACCTTTCCCAACTCCGTCTTGAACCGCCTCCCTACAATGCTGTACCCCCACCTTACCCCACCCAATCCTCCCACCATCAAGCTACCTCCACCACCACCATCGAGGCAGAAATCGACCGTATCACCCAATCCGGTCGATACATAAACACCGATCAACCACCCGCACCAGAGGAAGGAGCGGAGGCAGAAGCAAAAAGGAAAGAAAAGGGAAGGATGTCGTCACTGAATTGCCATAGACCCTCAAGAGAAAGGGGAGGGCCACCGAAGAGGAAATTATAGATTTGCACCATAGTGTGTTCACTCCAAAGTACGACCTCCTCCAGCAGTTGAACAAAGTGCCCGCCCAAATTTCAATAATGCGACTTCTGATTGATTCGGAAAAGCACCGAGCAGTATTAATGAAGGTCTTGGGAGATGCACATGTGCCAGAAAGCATTGATCCTGAGCAGCTAGGGGCAGTGGTGTCAGTGATTATGGCACCCCAGGCTATCTCCTTTTCTGCAGCAGACCTGCCATCTGAAGGGTGCAATCACACCGAGCCGCTCTATATAACCGTGAAGTGTGCGGATCTCATCGTAAAACGTGCCATGATTGACAATGGGTCGGCTCTGAACATATGCCCGATGAGGACGTTTCACAGTTTACAATTAGATCCTTCAATGATCAAGCCAAGCGCTCATAATGTCAGAGGCTTCGACAATGCCAGAAGAGACTCACTGGGAGAGGTCACTTTGGTGATCATGATCGCAGATAGGCCCTTTACCATGGAGTTTGAACTCATGGATATCAACGCCTCATTTAATCTGCTGATCGGAAGGCCTTGGCTACATTAGGCGGGAGCAGTATCTTCCACACTGCACAGGATGGTCCGGTTCGTATTAGGCAACGAACTTATAACAGTGCATGCGGAGGATCACCGGGAGTTTGAGAGGGTTGGAGTACCCTATGTGGACTATGAGTTGCCCACCACCCTCAATTTCCAGGAAGTGGAGATGGTGCAAGTGAATCATATCCCGGAGTCTGAAAGAGCGTAGCGACTCGCGAAGAGGAGAAGAAAGTACATGTTTAGCGTTGCTGATTGCGCAGACTGGGGTCTCAGAGCCGGCGATGGATTGGGCAAGTATAAGCAGGGAATTAAGGCAGCCATCCAACCTTATGAGCAGACTACTGGGTTTGGACTAGGGTTCAGGCCACAGCCGGAAGACTACTCCCGACTCCTTGGGAACCGTGCCGAAAGGAAAAGGGCAAGAACTGAAGAGACCCCCATTGGCCCATATGCGTGCACGAGAACTTATACCACCGCTTCACAAACATGGAGCGTGAAGCGGCCCAAGCCATCGAGAACATAGTCCCCCAAGGATGGGGAGACGAGTTTTTGGACACCCCTGCCACAGAAGAAGACTATATACAAGGCCTAGCTCAAATGCTCTGGGAGGAGCCACCATCTATGGGCATGATTGGAGATGCTGTAGAAGTAGACCTGTTGGCTCCTGAGGGGTTGCCAGATGGGCTGCCGGCACTGGTCGCCTTGGACTCGGTTGACGAGGTCACCATGGCATTTGTCCCACCAGATGAACAGTTCATCCCTGATGGGATCCCAGTCAACTCTGCAATTGTGATGGAAGTGCCGCCACCTGCTCCCCTGGAAGAATCCAAAGAAGAAGGTCCAATCATGTATGTCTGCATGATGGAAGGGCGAGACATCTCAGGAGTGCCAACCCGCAGGCCAAGGTCGCCTCCTCCACGCCCCTATATCCCGCACCCTGGAACTCGCAATGGTTTGAACCGCATGTTCCGTAGCATGCCCCAAGTGCTAGGGCCAGTATCGGAAGAAGTGTACCATGCAGCTTACGTCAAATGGGCACCACCAGCTTACTCTTCTACGGTGCCTGGGATACCAACTGGAATACCCATAATGTTTGCACCCCCCAGATTTGACCCAGCCAACGAAGTCACCATCGCATATGCGCCACCCGAGAACGAGATACCAATGGCAATCGCCTTCTGTGGGTCATGGGTAAGGGTATCGCCCGAGTCTGGCCCCCGATCAGAGAGAAGCCAGAACAAGCCGGTAGGAGGCGCAGCACAGGATCCTATCTACATTTCTTCTGACGAGAGCGCCAACATGGTGCTAGCGGGAGAGCCAGAGAAGACGATTGCTATCAATAAGGAAGCCGAAGCATCACTGAAGAACTGGAGCGCTACGCCTTTTGCAATCAGCAAAGCTGCTATCCCAAAGGGGGTTTCTTTCACCTCTGAAATTTCTGTTGTAGCTACTGCTGAAATTTTTAATGAATATCTGAATGCTTCCTACTACTTGCATCTGTTTGAAAATGAAAATAACAAAAATAAGCAGCTTGAGCATCACAATCTTAGTGCCAATCCCGACGCACACCTAGGAGATCTAGGGCATGGGATAGGTAATAAGATTGCCATAATTGAACAAAACGAGCAAAAAGAAATTGACAAGCCAGTACCGATGGCAATAGTAAATGAAATGCATGAGCCAGTGTCCAATCCTGAAAACGGGCAAGAACTCGACAACTCAGATTGCGGCACTTGCCCATCACAGCAAGAGGATTTAGACATCGTCCCTTGTGAGCCTTTCGAGCATGAGGACGATGATGGATCATGGGAGACCCCGCTTGAAATCCAACTTGCATTGGAAAGGCACGAAAAGGGTCCCCAGGCCAACATGGAGGAAACAGAGTCAATTGACATAGGTGAAATAGCACAACCAAGGATCCTCCAAATTGGTAAAAAGCTGTCACAATTACTAAGAAAACAGATGATTGATTTTCTTAAATCTTATTCTGACGTGTTTGCATGGTCATACGAGGATATGCCCGGGTTAGACACGGACTTGGTTGTGCATCGGTTACCAACAAAGTCTGAGGCCGTACCTGTGAAACAGAAGCTCAGGCGCACGAAGCCGGAATGGGCCCTAAAGATCAAAGAAGAAGTCACCAAGCAGTTGGATGCCGGATTCCTTCAAGTAACTCACTATCCGGAGTGGTTAGCCAACATTGTGCCAGTTCCCAAGAAAGACGGGAAAGTCAGGATGTGTGTTGACTACAGAGATCTGAATAGAGCAAGTCCAAAGGACGACTTCCCATTACCGCACATTGATGTACTGGTGGACCATACAGCAACGCATTCGATGTTCTCTTTCATGGACGGTTTCTCTGGTTACAACCAGATAAGGATGGCACCTAAAGATATGGAGAAAACATCCTTCATCACGCATTGGGGCACTTACTGTTACCGCGTGATGCCATTTGGACTGAAGAATGCGGCTGCTACATATCAGCGTGCGATGACTCTGCTGTTCCATGATATGGTACACAAGGAGATGGAAGTATATGTGGATGACATGATAGCAAAATCCAAGGAAGAAGAAGACCACTTGGTGAACCTTGGAAAAATGTTTGACAGACTCAGAGAGCACAAGCTCCGGCTCAACCCAAACAAGTGTGTATTTGGAATTACTTCAGGAAAGTTGCTCGGATTCGTAGTGGGCAAACGGGGCATAGAGGTCGACCCCGTCAAAGCAAAGGCAATTCTGGAGATGCCTCCTCCGTCGACAGAAAAGGAAGTAAGAGGGTTCTTGGGCAGACTACAATACATTAGTTGATTTATCGGGCAAATGACTCCTATGTGCGAGCCTATATTCAAGCTGTTGAAGAAAGATAACCCTGTGGTTTGGAATGACGACTGCCAAATAGCGTTTGATAAAATCAAGGCCTATCTTATGAGTCCGCCGACATTGGTCCCGCCTGTCCCAGGACGGCCTTTGATCATGTATCTGACAGTCTCTAAGACGGCAGTAGGATGTGCGTTAGGGCAACACGATGAGAAAGGAAGAAAAGAACAAGCAATCTACTACTTGAGCAAGAAATTTACCAATTTTGAAGTTAGATACACAGTGCTTGAAAAGACATGTTGCACCTTGGTCTGGGCAGCTCAGAAGCTCCGGTATTATTTGCTTAGCCACACAGTCTTGCTGATTTCCAATCTGGATCCGTTGAAGTACATCTTTGAGAAGCCGATTTCCACTGGTAGGGTAGCCAGATGGCAGGTCCTTTTGTCCGAGTACGACATTGTCTACACGACTAGAAAGGCAATGAAAGGGCAAGCTGTGGCGGATCACTTGGCAGAGCATCTACTACCTGACTACCAACCACTTCTGACTCACTTCCCGGACGAAGATGTGATGTGTACAGAATCTGCAGATGATACAGAAGAAACCAAGTGGCAGATGTTCTTTGACGGGGCAGTGAATGTGAATGGAAAAGGGATCGGAGCAGTGCTAATCTCCCCAGACGGTGTCCATCACCCGATAGCAGCGAAACTTCTGTTTGATTGCACTAGCAACATGGCTGAATATGAAGCGTGTGTGTTAGGCCTGCGAGCGGCAATTGAGATGCGTATACAAGAGTTGAAAGTGTTCGGTGGCTCAAGTCTTATCATCTATCAAGTGATGGGAGACTGGAAGACCAGAGATGTGAAGTTGGTACCGTACCAAGAACTGGTCAAGGAATTGGAAGAGCAATTCGAGAGCGTGACATTCGACTACATGCCACAAGACGGGAACCGATTTGCAGACGCACTAGCTACACTGGCATCAATGGCCACCATCACGGGTGATACTTGGGTGCAACCATTGGAAATAGAAATTTGGCGCTACCCTGTTTACTGCTTCAGTGTAGAGAAAAGCACACTCGAAGAAGAGCCTTGGTACACGGACGTCGAAAGGTACATAAGAAACAGAATTCTGCCAGAAGGTGCCTCAGCTGCAGAGAAGCGAACTATCCAAAGGTTGGTAGGGCAGTACTTCTACAGTGGAGGTAGGTTGTACAAGAAGTCATACAATGACTCTTTGCTGCTATGTGTCAGAGAAGCCAAGGCGCAGAAGTTAATCGAGGAAGTCCATGGAGGGTTGTGCAGCGCACACATGAATGGGCATATGCTAGCAAGGAAGATTCCAAGGATGGGCTATTACTGGATGACCATGGAGGCAGACTGCTACGCTCATGTCAGAAAATGCCAGATTTATGCCAACAACATCCATGCACCACCGAATACGCTATACTCCATGACATCACCTTGGCCGTTCGCCATCTGGGGAATTGACATGATAGGCCAGGTTCATCCAATGGCTTCAAACGGGCATCGGTTCATCTTAGTGGCAATTGACTATTTTACCAAGTGGGTAGAGGCCATGTCCTTCGTGGATGTAAAGAAATCTCATGTGCTCAAGTTTATCAGAAACAATATAGTCTGTCGCTACGGAGTTCCAGAAGCGATCATCACTGACAATGCAAAGAATCTGAATAATAAGGACATGGAAAGGATGTGTGAAGATCTGAAGATCAGACATCTAAACTCCACGGCATACCGGCCCAAGATGAATGGAGCAGTAGAGGCTGCCAACAAGAATCTGAAAAGATACTCGAGAAAATGGTGGTCACCTACAGGGACTGGCATGAGAAGCTGCCGTATGCACTGCACGCCTACCGGACTTCGATCAAGACATCGACCGGGGCCACTCCTTTCTCCTTGGTATACGGAATGGAAGCAGTCCTCCCCGTGGAAGCACAGATTCCGTCACTCAGAATCCTAAAGGAAGCAGAGATCAGCGACGTTGAATGGGAAGAATCCAGATTTGACCAGTTGCAGCTACTTGATGAGAAAAGGATCAAGGCTTTGTGCCATGGCCAGCTCTATCAGCAGAGAGTGGCGCGAGCCTACAACAAAAAAGTGAAGCCACGACAGTTCAAAGTGGGAGATCTAGTACTGAAGAGAATCTTTCCCCATCAAGAGGACAACCGAGGGAAATTCAAGCCAAACTACGAAGGGTCATTCATAGTCCACAAGGTTCTGCCCCGAGGAGCACTTATCCTGCAAGAAATGGACGGGCCAATTTTTCCTGAGCCGATAAATGCAGATGCAGTCAAACTGTACTACGCTTAAGATCATTCTGATTGGGAAATGAAGAGAGGCCATCCTTGACTCTCCTTAGATTGTAAATCCTTCCAAATACCTTAAATTCTCCCCTAGTTAGACAATTTTGAGCCTTAAAATTCTTTCAACCCATTGCCAGTGTTCTACACACCAAATGGGGCATTCCTGGCAAAGAAAAAAAGAAACAGGGCATTCTTGCCCAGAAAAACTTCAAAAAAAAAAAAAAAGAGAAGAAAGTGCAATAGAAAAAGAAAAGAGAAAGAAAAGAAAGAAATAGAAAAAATGGGGAAATGTTTACCCTACCAAAAATACTGTGAGGCAAATAAGCCAGGATGTAAGTCCCACCAATAATAAAAGTAGCACACTTTGCAAACCCAAAAAATTAAGCTTTTTTTGAGCCATCTATCCTTTCTTTCATAACCGAGGTCAAGCCTACATTTCGCCCTATCTCCAAGACCTCTCAGATCCCAAAAGGAATGATCAGGGCAAACAGTTAGGTCTGCGTTCATCAGCAATGACGGAATTCAGAGTTTCCTAGAAAGGATGGACACAGCGAAAACCCGAAAAAAGGGCGTTGCATGGTTAGTAAAAAAAAAAAAAACAAAGAGAAGAGAGAACTGGTCACGTCTGGTTTGAGCAGAGCAAGATACAGAGGAGAGTAGTGACAGTGACAGATAGTAAAATGAGAAAGATACGTAAATCTAAGTGATTCAGACCGGCAGGTTGCGCCTGAGTTAAAGACTTCTCAGTGGCCTGTGATGACAATGCTACTGAAAATACCAAGCACTCCAAGTCCCGTCTGACCTTAGAAAATTTCTTTGATATTGCAAATACAAGCACACACTAACACACCTGTCTTCTCTATAATTGTTCTGCTTAACTATTTGAGGCTCCTCATCGGGCTACTAACCTGAGTTGATAGTCTCTCAACCTTGGCAGAGGCCGTTTCTAGCTGCAATGGGCAAAAGGCTCAAAGAAGGAAGAAAATAAGAATACTTTGCATTTATCCCCAGCTATTCCACGGCTAACATGTCATCTTTTCCTGCCTTCACAGGTACGCCAAAAGTGAGATAACGAGTGTCTTCTCCAAAATCCCCAGTGAAGCTCCTTCAGTAAACGGAGAATAATACCCTCCAAAATCCCCAGTGGAAGACCTTCAGCAAGCAAGGGACGACACCCTTACATCCCCAATGGAGTCCTCTCAAGCAATAAGAGAGTGGTACCTGATGATGTAGACTTCTCAAGCCTCGCCCAGTCTGAAGAGGCCGGCTTTGCGAAGAAGAGCGGAAAGAAGGCAAGCAAGCTCGCATCAATCCCTGGTGGAGTCTCTCACACTCAACAAGAGTGCAGACGAGCATGAAGAATTCGCACCCAAGCAAAAAAGGAAAATGACAACGTGAGGAACCCCATTTATCCCCAGTGGAGCACCATTTCCCAGGGAATGCCCACGCTTGTCAGAAAGGCCTGACCAGAGAGAAAGGACAACGAGGAGGGGATCCAGATTAATCCCCAGTAGGAGACCTCGGCCTTGTAAAGCCAACCAGAAGGTGCGCTGCCGAAGAAGGAATGACAAGACATGAAAAAGAATGAGCATAAGTGAAGATATTATCGGGCAAGATGGCCCCTTTTGAAATTTTTGATTTCACACTTTTGTAAATAGAGTAGAGCAGGTGTGTGAGCTCCCTTGAGGCACTGGACAGCGCTGGAAGCACCTCCTCACCAACAGTAGCTCCTCCTCCACTCTTCCTTTCTCCTTTCTCCACTCGGTCCACACCCTAACCCAATCCTTGGCGATCAAATTCTATAAAAAAAAAGCGCAAGCAAGCTTCAAGTAAAAGACACAAGATGGATCAGAAATCTGAAGACACCTAAAAGCTTTAATGGAACAAACAAGAAGAAAAGGATATTGTCAAGTGTCTGGCATCAACGCCGAAACAGAAATGCCAGGTGCAAAAATGAGATTCTTTTTCTCTTTGCCATTCATCCGCAAGGTGACTCCGGCAAAGAGGGGCAGCTGTAAGCACCTCATTTTTGCGCTCCCAGAAGAGCCGGAAATGCAAACCTTGGACAGAAAGTCAAACCTGAGGAGTCGAAATTTGACCTTTTGGTCAAATGAAATTTGGCCACCTTGCTCTATCTCAATGGATAGAGAATCCTGACACGAGTCCAACGCAACTGAGTTTGCAGGAATCGGAGTCCGGATGAGGGTTCTGCAGGCGGTCAAACTTGAGGGAGAGACGAAAGTTGACTTTTCCTTGAACCCCGTGCCAAGTGCTTAGCCCCATGCCATTGGATAGAGGGCTTCGATATGAGTCTAACGCAATTGAGTTTGCCCAAATCGGAGTTTAGATGAGTGAGATATGAGCTGTCGAAGTTTCCGAGCAGCAAAGCCGGAAGCTGAACACGTGGCACAGAAACTGCACACGTGGCAGCCAACGCAGAAAAATATCTCGGGGACTAAATCGTAAATATCCGAAATTTGTTAAAAATCTCAGGGACTAAACTGAAATTCGCAGGGACCAATCTGTAATTGCTCAAAAGTGTCGAATCGGTCGAATCGGTCAAGTCGAAGGGCAAATCCGTAATTTTCCAAATTGTATCCGGTCATATATGCCGGATGCACCAGCTTCCCTTCATGACCGGACTTGAAGGCCAGATACAAGAAGATTTTCGCGCGAGATTCGCACCGATCGCCCGACAAATTCGCGGCGGCATTTAAATTTGAAATGATTATGTTTTGTATCTGGCATTGAAGGCTAGATACAAAGAAGGGCCTGTGTATCCGGCCATGAAGGCCGTATAAGGGGAGACCTTAGTGTATCCGGCCTGAGTTGCCGGATACATTAAGTTTGCTTATAAATAGCAAATAGCAGCTCATTTCCGGGGGCTGGCTTTTTTGGCTTGTTTTCAACTTCTGTCTCCCACTTTCCTCCACTCAAATCCTCCCTTCTTCAGCTCCCTTGGCCTTCCATGGCCTCAACACACCACCTCAAGTACTCCCACCCTTCTTCTTCCTTCTTCCTCTTGGCTTACAATCCAACAAGAAGGAGAGTTGGCTGCTGCTGTGGGAAGGTGCTGCTCCAGCCACTGTCCCAGCTTCAAGGAGATCCTAGCCTACCTCTCCAGGGCTTGTGAACCCTTAGGTAAGACTCCTCACCATGTTATGTTTATCATATATTAAATTCAAATTTTTTCGCTGCTTGTTCTTATTCTTATCTTACCCCTTGGCATGAGCTTCTTTCCATGCAACTTTTTGCATGCATTTGATCCTTTTTCATGGCACGAAGCCACCACTGGCAAAAAGCCCACGTAGGTTCGTTTAAGAAGCATGGAAACCTAGTTTTACACACTTTTAGTGCCATGTATTTGCTGTTTCGGGTTTGGTTTTAGGCATTCACTGGAGGAGCATGTTCCTCCTTGGCATGTGATCTCGTGTACCCCTTAAATAATCCCCAAATTCCCTTCTTGATTTTTTTTTCTATTTATTCTCTCACTTTCTCTCGTATTTTTCTGGGTGTATTTCTTCTTGTCATTGCTGGCTGTAGCTCCCTTTTTTTGTGTTGTTTGTTGTCTTGGTTAAGGTCATAGCGTGCTCCATGATCCCCTCTCCCGACATACTGTTCCCTGTGTTTTCTTTGTTGAATGATCACCATGGTCGATGCATGCCCCCCCCCCCCATACCCCCTTTTGCCTTGAGCCCTATAAGCCACTGCTGCTCCCAGCAGTTTTGCCAACAAGCCTGCCCCCTTTCCCTTTTGCTTATCGCCTTAAAGACCCTAGTATGATCCCCACCCCTTGGCCTGCTGTTTTCACACTTGAATACACTACCTTCACCCTCTTGGCAAACTACTGTTATGCATCCCCACATAGCTGTTTTGTCCTTGCATGCCCATTGTTAGTGCACCAGAGAATGCATGACCTACTCCCACCAAACGAGTGCTCAACCCCCCACACCCCCCACCCCCCCGTGTCACTGTTTTGATGGCCTAGTTGCCATGTATTTGCATGTGCAGCAGCAGCCCTAGGCACCCCCTCCTTCCCCTTGATGTGTGTTGGAAAAGCCCCAAAGAAAAACCAAAGGAGGCTTCCCCCAAACCTGAACCAAAGTGGGCCCTCCCAGGGGCCCACGTGCCCTGCAGAAACCCCTAGGAACCCCCTGGAATCAACCCTGAATAGCAGAACCCAAAAAAGGAGCATTTCAGGGTGATCCGGCAACTCAGGCCGGATCACCTAGGGTTTGTTCATATCCGGCTACCAAGGCCGGATACATACAGAGATAAATTTTGTATATTTTAATGATCCTTGGCCGAATTGCATGGTGGTTTGAACCAAACCAAATAAACCAACAGGGTCCCATGGGCCTTCCAACGGGGCCCACCAAGCAAAATAAACCCTAAAGCATGCAAAATAAACAAGCTAAGTAAGGTGAATTAATCGAACCAGATGGGCCAAGCCCAATGTGGCCCATCCGAACTTTGATGCATGGAATTGGTGTGTTTAAATGCGTGGTTTGGCCGAGACCTCGGGCAAGGGCCTATCGGGCCCACCAAAGCCCGCCAACCCACCAAGTGAGGGTTCAAAACCCCACACTTCTAGAACACGGGCTCTCAAACCCAAATTTGGACTACGGGCCCCAAGCCCAATGTCCAACTCATCTTGACAAATTAAAAGGATAAAATAAAATTACTTGGCCACCATGTGGGCCCACCTAAGGGGCCCACAAACCAATCCGGCCCACCTTTGCATGGAAAACACTTAACCTCCAAATCTAAACCCAAAGTAAAACCAATGCACTTAACCGAAGCCCAAAGGGCCTCCTAGGGCTAGACAGAGGCCCACCAAGGGTACATGGGCTTAACCAAGCCCACCAAGGACATCGTGGGCCTTCCTACGGGGCCCACCCAATCAGACTCAGATAACTCAAGTAAAGCAAGATAAAATTCATTAAAGGGACCCACACCAACTCAGGTGGTCCCGCCGAGACTTAACTAAACTACATGCTGGATTAGGAATCGGATGAGAACCAAATAGAGAGCTGACTCAAACCAGGGAACCCACGGAACCCGTCATCGGACGGGGTGGACTGGGGTGTCTACGGATTTCCCTAGACCACAACCGAGACCCGACTTAGAATCTCAAGCCGCAGACCAAAGCCCAAAATAGACTAACTTAGGCACCCAGGTGTCCGCCTACACCCCATCAGGCGGTGGCGACTCCGAATTACCCTGTGCCGCGTTTCCCACGCGCGCACAGACGCCTTGCTTCTTAATTTCGAAGTCGCCTTGCTCTAGGGACGCCTTGCCCTTTTAGTCTTGAGAGACGCCTTGCTCTCTGTAGTTGGGAGACGCCTTGCTCCATAATTTCGGAGTCGCCTTGCTCCAGGGACGCCTTGCCCTTTTAGTCTTGAGAGACGCCTTGCTATCTGTGGTTGGGAGACGCCTTGATCCTTAATTTCGGAGTCACCTTGCTCTAGGGATGCCTTGCCGTTTCAGTCTTGAGAGACGCCTTGCTCCATTAGTTTCAGAGTCACCTTACTCTAGGAATGCCTTGCCCTTTCAGTCTTGAGAGACGTCTTGCCCTCTGCGGTTGGGAGACGCCTTGCTCCTTAATTTCGGAGTCGCCTTGCTCCAGAGACGCCTTGCCCCTTTCAGTCTTGAGAGATGCCTTGCTCTCTGTGGTTAGGAGACATCTTGCTCCTTCTATCTTGGGAGACGTCTTGCTCCTTATGTCTTGATTTTTAGGAGGCACCTTGCTCCTTTTATCTTGGGAGACGCCTTGCTCCTTATGTCTTGATTTTTGGGAGACACCCTGCTCCTTCTGTCTTGGGAGACGCCTTGCTCCTCAGGTGTGTGCGCGTCGGAAATGCGGCAAGGGAAAATTCGGAGTCGCCACCACCTGATGGGGTGCAGGCGGACACCTGGGTGCCTAATTTTGTCTATTTAGGGCTTTTTGGTCTGCGGCTTGAGATTCTAAGTTTGGTTCTCGGTTGTGGTTTGGGGAAGTCCGTAGACACCCCAATCCACCCCATCGGATGACGGGTCTCATGGGTTCCCTGGTTTGAGTCAGCTTACATTGGTCTCACCTGATTCCTAATCCGATATGCAGTTTGGTTAAGTCTGGCGGGACCACCTGAGTGGTGTGGGTCCCTTTAATTACTTTTATCTTGATTAATTAGGTAATCTGAGTCTGGTTCGGTGGGCCCCGTTGGAAGGCCCACGGTGTCCTTGGTGGGCTTAGGCAAGCCCATGTACCCTTGTGGGCCTCAGTATAGCCTGAGAGGTCCTTTGGGCTTTGGTTAGTTCAATTGATTTTACTTTAGGTTCAGATTTAAAGTTTAAGTGTTTTTCATGAAAAGGTGGGCCGGATTGGTTTATGGGCCCCTAAGGTGGGCCCACATGGTGGCCAAGTATTTTTATTGGATTTATGCTTTTTTATTTGCCAAAGTGAGCTAGACACTGGGCTTGGGGCCCGTAGTCCAAATTTGGGCCTATAAGCCCAAGTTACCAGAAGTTAGGGTTTGCACCCTTCCTTGGTTCGGTTGGTGGGCTTTGGCGGGCCCGGTAGGCCCTTGCCCTTGGTCTCGGCCAGACCACGCAATTCATGCATCAATTTCACAAGTCTGATTCGGGTGGACCGCCTTAGGTTTGGCCCGCCCGGTTTAATCGGTTAATTTTGCTTATCTTGATTAAGTTGCATGCATACATGTTTATTGGGGCGGGTGGGCCCCGTTTGAAGGCCCATTGGAAATCAGGTTGGACTGGGGGTCCAAGTCCCATGTCGGGTGACCTGGAACCCTGTTGGTTTATTCGGTTCGGAAATGCCACCCATATCTAGCAAAAGTTACAGCATATAAGTCACAGGGACATATCAAAATCAACATTAATCAAGGAGAGACTAGCTCATTATGCTGAGTCCAAGGGGAGGTACCCGCACCAAGGAACTAGTTGGATGTGCAGCGAACAAAGGGGGTGGGGGTGCGGGGGGCAAAGCCCCCCGCGGTACAGTAAAGGGTATTTTCAGAATTTTTCAAAAATCTAGCAATTCGGCATGTTTTAGGGGTATGCGCTCACTTCTTGAAGTGAGCGCCAGTAGGCGGCTAAGAACCAGGCAAAATTTGGACCTGGCGCTCACTCGATACTAAGTGAGCGCGAGCTGGGCGGGAAGTGAGCTCGAGCTGAGCGCCAAGTGGGTGCGAGATGGGCGCCAGAATTACGCATGGTTTTAAGTGAGCGCGAGCTGAGCGCCAAGTGGGCGCGAGATGGGCGCCAGCTCGGCGGGTAGTGAGATAAAAGGACGCCTACTTCCTAGGTGAGCGCAAGTGAGCACCAAGTGGGCGGTTACTCACTGCGATTTTCAACTCTCTGTTACTTCGAGATATCCATCTCTGGCCGATCTTTTTCGGCCTGTAATTGTTCCACTAATCTCCTAATATGCCCAGAACACTTCCCAGCTAGTTTTGGATTTAATCTAACTGCTTAAAGACACAACTCCATATCACTAAAAAAGGAAACCAAACCCGATTATCACAAAACAACACAGTCCTAACTACAGATAGTTAATGGGGTGATGGGAGCATGCTTACAGGGACAGTTAATGGGGTGATGGGAGCATGCTTACAGGGGCACAACAAGGAGCAAACAGCCTACGGCAGGGGGTTGGGGGGGCATGTTAGCAAGTCCAGCAATATAAGATAAAAAAAACAACATGCAAACACTGGATGCACTTTCCTCCACTCGACTGGACCTCCGAGCTGGCACACTAACATCCAAAGAAGGGAGGGAGGAGGGGGGGGGGGGTTTACAGGGATACATCAGATGAGTTAAATGAGGAGCCGGTTCTTCACAGGAGCGCCGGGTACCTCATGAGCACTCGGTGGAGCGATAAAACCCTTTTCTTCTTCACGGGGTCGTGCATGAGGTCTCCCTTACCCTGGAGACCTCCATGTCACCCAAAATGGAGGAGCAACAGAATGCGTAGCAAGGGAAGGGAAAACAACAGTTGGGGTGACATGCTTACGACTCCCATTTTATGTATGTAAACAAGTGAGAAACATTACCCGAAGTTCCTACGTTCTTGTGCAAAGCGGCGGCTTCTCCTTGAGTTGGCATGATCATTGGAGCTCTCCTCTCTTGCACCTCCAGCAGCAACTGGCCTCCGCTTGTTTGCGTGAGGATGAAGAAGAAGCGAGACTAGGGGGTGTTGGATCAAGGTGGGGAGCTTGGGGAGGCCGAAGCCACTCAGACAGGTAGGGTTTGGGTGGGGAAGGAGCTTGGGCACGGCAGCTAGAGCTAACGAAGACTCCCAACCCAAAAACCTCCGAACAAAAAACTCTCCGACCCAAAAATCTTCAAACCAAAACTCTCTCTCCAAAATCCTCCAACCCAAATTTTTTCCCACCCTTTGCGCGAGCAAGTCGCGCGGCTTATATAGGCAAGGGAGAAGGGGTGCCGCTCACTTTGGCGCCCAGCTCAAGGTGAGCGCATGCCGCTCGCCACTTCTGCGCGAGCGGCATAATGATGAAAATTCATTAAATGCCGCCGCTCGTTTGGTCGGAAGATCCGAATTTTTGGATTTAGTCCCTGACAATTTTTGGTTTAATCCGATATTCTCGGATTTTTACAGATTTAGTCCCTGGGATATTTCGAATGTTTGGATATTTATGGATTTGATCCCTGAGATATTTTCCCGCGCAACTCGCCACGTGTGCAGCTTTTTGCCACGTGCGCAGATTGCCGGTTTTGCTGCTCAGGCACTTCGTCAGCTCATATTTTCTTCATCCAGGCTCCGATCTGGGCAAACTTAGTTGCGTTAGAATCGTATCAGCGCCCTCTATCCAATGACCTAGGGGTAGGCCTCTGGATCGGATTTTAGCAGAAAGTCAACTTTTGGCTCTGCTCAAGTTTGACCGCCCGCAGAACCTTCATCCGGACCCCGATTCCTGAAAACTCAGTTGCGTTGGAACCGTGTCGAGATTCTCTATCCAATGACCTAGGGGTAGGCCTCTGGATCGGATTTTAGCAGAAAGTCAACTTTTGGCTCTGCTCAAGTTTGACCGCCCGCAGAACCTTCATCCGGACCCCGATTCCTGCAAACTCAGTTGCGTTGGAACCGTGTCGAGATTCTCTATCCAATGACCTAGGGGTAGGCCTCTGGATCGGATTTTAGCAGAAAGTCAACTTTTGGCTCTGCTCAGGTTTGACCGCCCGCAGAACCTTCATCCGGACCCCGATTCCTGTAAACTCAGTTGCGTTGGAACCGTGTCGAGATTCTCTATCCAATGACCTAGGGGTAGGCCTCTGGATTGGATTTTAGCAGAAAGTCAACTTTTGGCTCTGCTCAAGTTTGACCGCCCGCAGAACCTTCATCTGGACCTCGATTCCTGCAAACTCAGTTGCGTTGGAACCGTGTCGAGATTCTCTATCCAATGGCATAAAGTGAGGTGGCCAATTTCACTTGATCAAAAAGTCAACTTTTCACCCCTTAGGGTTTGACTTTCTGTCCAGGGTTTGCATTTTTGGTTTTTCTGGGAGCGCAAAAATGAGGTGCTTACATCAGGGTTGGGAGACACCTTGCTACTTCTGTCTTGGGAGACGCCCTGCTCCTTATGTCTTGATTTTTAGGAGGCACCTTGCTCCTTCTGTCTTGGGAGACACCTTGCTCCTTATGTCTTGATTTTTAGGAGGCACCTTGCTCCTTCTATCTTGGGAGACGCCTTGCTCCTTATGTCTTGATTTTTGGGAGACACCTTGCTTGTTAGGGTTGGGAGACACCTTGCTCCTTCAATCTCTGCCCAACATGTGAGATGTGCTGGGGATATCTTTGTCTTCCATCCAATATGTGAGTATACTGTGATGAATTTTGTAAGTATGAAAACTCATACTCCTTATATGGCAAATGTTTGACAAATTATATCTTCTAATAATCTTCAAGATGTGCAAAATCAAAATGTAAGTTCTGTGAATTTAATAAAGAGGAAGGTGATGCTGCCACACCGCTACCACTTCGCTGGTAGCTCAAGGAAATGTAAGGTTTTCTAAATAAAGAACATTTCGTAAAGGTACTTGTGAGGAACAACGCCGCTAGCACTCCGCTGGCAGCGCATAAGTGAAATAGCGCTTTGAAAGTAAAGAACGCGCACCTGCGTCGTAAAGCGATGCCGACACGCCGCTGGTAGCGCAGAGCAAGATTGAAGAATCTAAAAATCAGTTGTGCACATGCCGCGTTCCCTCCTGCTAGCAGCGCGCTGCCCCGATCGCAAGGCGACGCCACTAGCACTCGATGGAATCTGAGTTTTTCTTCTTTAAATAGACGAGCTGTATTTTTTTTGGAATGACTTTTTCTTTTGATCGATTTGATTTGGATCTTGAGGTGTTCGAGATTCAATCAATTCATCTTTAGAGTGTCGGTGATCGAGTGAGGGGGAGATCTGAGAGAGATCTCCTGGAATTGAAGTTTGAGGATTCTTCTTCATTTCGGAACTTCACTTGATCGTATGATCTCCTGCATTGGTGATCAAGCTTGATGGATGCATAGGTGGATTACTATTGCATTGGATCATCTCAGTGGGCTCTAAGGTGATTGTTACGATCTGGATTGATCGTAAATTGCAGCTTGTGGATTCAAGTTGTGTTACAGTTCGTGGATTCGAGCTGTGGATCTGGATTGATCGTGAATTGCAGCTTGTGGATTCAAGTTGTGTTACAGTTCGTGGATTCGAGCAGTGGATTGCTGTTAAGTGAGTTCAATTGTAAAGGTTAAGTGTGTTTTCCTTTGTAATTGCTTTTCATTTAATAGTGGAGATTCTAAGGGTTAGTCGCCTCATATAGACTCGAGGTTTTTCCTGGATCTGGATTCAGGTTTCCTCGTATAAATTCTGTGTGTATGTTTCCGTATTGTTAAGATCATAATTGTTGTAGATCGAGGACCTGTAGAGTAGTCTCCTACTCTTTCAAATTTTTTCTGTGTCCAATGTGTGACTACATTGTGACGATTCTGTCACGCACCCAACATGTGAGATACGCTGTGGTGGCTTTGTCTGTCTGTTTCAAGTTTTGTCAGTAGCTACAAAAGTTCATATGGAGTTTAGTCAATTGGATTGTTATCTATCCATTATCAGAATTATGTATGCAAATTCAAACAATAACTCTTTGACTAGAATCTCTTGGGGATTCACCAAATGTTTGGAGTTCTTTTTTTTTTTTTTCTAAAGTGGGTCCATCGGCAAGACCAATAATCCTTGGGTAAGTCACTCAACAATCTCATTTAGACTTATGAAGTGGTGCCTCCCGGCACTCCCTATGAGGGTCTCAATAGCATTCCCCAGGTTGGAATGAGGGGAATTGTTTTGGTTCAGGAGGTTTCTTTGGTACTGCCCTTTCCTTAGCTCTTTTGCCTTCCTCTCTTTTATTTTTCTTTTCCAGCCCTTGTCTGAGGATTGTGGAATGGTTTTTCTCTCATTGGTTCCCTCTTTCGGGTTCAGTGTCTTGCCCCAGTCTGAGGGACCTTTCAATTTCCACGGATCATGATCCAATGATCAGGGAGGACTTATCGGTATGACGAAATGTAGGCTTTGGTTTCGGTGATCAGAAATGAAGGATAAACGGACTCAAACACTATATAGCTTCATTCTATGGGTAACCATTATGTCTAGCAAAAGTTCTTCTGTTCTTTTGGTTCTGTCATTGCATGTTCGTTTGAGATTCAGTGTTACATTCTCTGTGATAAAAAAGGACTTCATAATAGGATGAAACGTAGGCTGGGTTCAAGGGTCCAGAAGAAATGGTGTAGAGGCTCAAATTGATGAGTGGGGTAAGGGCCATTTTTTGTCCATTTTTCTTGTTAGAGCTTGCTTCATCTTTTGTCTCCTCAACTTTGTGCCCAACTTTGCTTGGTAGTTTTTTCTTCTTTTCCATCTTTGTTCTTTTCTCTTCTTTTTTCTTTCTTGGGTTCTTTATCCCAATCTTTGACTTTTCTTTTGGGGGTTTTCCCCAGTTCTTGTTTTTGCCTTTTTTCAAGAGATTGTCCCAGTTCCTTTTTCTCATTCTCGTTTCTTGGGGTTCACCCTGTTTCCCCCTTTCTGCCCTTTGTTTTTAGGGTGCTTTTCGCTTTGCCCTATCTTCACCTTAGTCTTTTTTTGTGTCTCCAATTTCAAAAGCTTCATGCCCCAATTTTGAAGATAGAACATGGTAGGGTTAATGAAGGAATTGTTAGGCCCAAAATGTTTCGCTAGGGTTTCATCTTGTGTCAGATGATTTTTGGAGAAAATCAAGGATGGCCTTTCATCCTTTTACAAAGAATGTAATACTTACTTGTCTTTGCACAATTAACTGGCTCCAGAGCCATTTTCATCTTTGTTCATTTTGTCATTTCTTCTTTGCTTTTTGACTTTGCCCCAGTTTGGGGTGGCTAGACATAACGTGGGTTAGAAATGAGACTATCAAGCTCAACATGTTTGACTAGTGGAATTTGTTTGAATTATTTCAGCCAAAAATGGCCTCTCATCATTTCATCGGGATCATTGATCTTGGATCATGTCAGTGACCCATGACCGGTATGGGCACCTTCCCCTTTTCTCTCTTTTTTGCTTTTCTTTTTTTTCTGTCTCCAACCCCAGCTTGCCCCAGTGTTTGGTAAGGTAAGGTTCAAATGTGGTGCTGGTGGGGGATCCCTCGGCCATGTCGAGACCCACAAAGTTTGTGTTGTTTGGCACATTCCATCTGTTAAATTTGATTATTCAGGTTTGTCCCGAGATCACGGTCATGCCTTGGTGTCGTCCAATAGTCTAGTGATTTCCCAAAAGATTTCATAAGTTGGCAAAAAGAAACATGCTGTCAAGTTCAGAATTGAAACGAAAAGAAAAGATAGACAAAAATAATAGCAGCAAACTATGCAAGGAGTGGACGACGCAAATCGACGTTCTTGGAATTCAGCTGCCTGCCATGGGAGGAATCCTTTAATTGCTTTCCTTGTCATTCTTTTCCCACTCATCTCCTCCTTTCTATGGGAGGATGGCTGATTCAGATATCCGGATCTATGCTAGCTTGTCGGAAATGTCTTGTCCTTTAGCAGATCTTGTTTTCTCGATAAGCTCCTTCAAGAGTCCTTGATCAATCAGGTCTTGAATGTCATGCCGTAGATCCCAACATTGCTCTGTGCTATGCTCCGGGAAACCCATGTGGTAAGCACAAAATTGACATGGTTTATAACTGTGGCTAGCCGCTGCTTGTGGGCTAGGCCACTTAAGCTGTAAAAGGCCTCCCTTTAGCAAGTCAGGTAATATCTGGACTGGTTGAACGTTTAGAGGGGTGAACTGCCTTTTAAACCTAGCCTGCATTTCTTCTGGAGTCCTCTTTGGGAGATCCTTCGAATGATTCATCAATCTGTCATGCTTCCCTTTGCCATAGTGGGCATTCAGCTTGTTCGCGATTTGGGGACCATCTGCTGCTACAGCTCTTCCTTTCCCTCTTTGTTCTTGACCATCTGCTAAGGTGGGTGGAAGGCTTACTTTCTGGTTGCTCTAGGGTATCTCTCCCTTCAAGCTCTTGATCTCTTCTTCAAGAACACCTACTCGAGATCGTAACTCAAAATTCTCTTCCCCTAATGCTTCCCAGCATTTGTTCCATGTTTCTTCCCTAATTGTTATCATCCGCAATAGGCTTTGTAGAGAAGCCACTATGCTGATTATTTGTTGGGCTGCATCAAGACTTATTTCTAGGATGTGGTCCATGTTGATCGCCAATGAGGTTCTTGCCAAGAGAAACAAACATTAGAAAGCAGAGTATATGATACGAAATACCAAGATGCATGATGATGATGATATTTTTTTTCTCCTTTTTTTTTCTTTTCTTTCTTCTCTTTTTTGTTCTTTCTTTTTGTTTTTGTTTTGTTTTTGTTTTTGTTTTCTAGTTTTGTTTGTTGTTTGTTGTTTTTTTTTCTTTTCTTCTTTTTTTTTCTCTTTTTTTTTTAATCCGACGGAGGATCAATTTTGAGTTCCCTAGCTTCAAGAAGAACTTGGACTGCATGACGAAGGCCCCAACATCCATCAGTATCATGGCCTTGTGCACCCATGTAATATTCATAGCTCTTGTTTGCATCATAGCCTTTCATTTTTTACGCCTTAGGATTTGGCTTTGCCAGTTGCAGGTGTCCCTTTCTCAAGAGTGTCGGTAATAATTCGGCCATCGTTTATGGAAGCGGAGTGAATTCCCGGTTCTTTCTTTCCTCCTTGGTAAGACGCCTCCTGAGGCGAGACACAGTATCCTTAGCGGAGGGAAGGGTCACGCTTCTTGAGGAATGGATGTGAAATGGCGCAGAAGGTTCTACATGGTTAACTATACTTGTGCTGTCGTCATTCTCCTGCTTCTTGTCTCTTAAGATTGTTCCATGTAGCAAGTTTGTCATGGAGCCCCCGAGCTTCTCCATTTTAACCGCATCCTCAATTCTATCTGCTGCCATGATTAGGTCGGTGAAACTTGCAATGCATTGTCTCAACAGCATTGTGAAGTATGGTTGTCCCAGCGAGGATATGAACAAGGAAGTCCGCTCTTGTTCAAGAAGAGGGGGTTGTACCACGTTGGCTAATTCCATCCACCTTTTAGCGTAATCTCTCACAGACTCATTATTCCTCTTTGACAATCTCTGCAATTCTGCCCAGGTTTGAACCATTTGGCTATTTAAGCGGTATTGCTGGACGAACACAACGGCGAGGTCATTCCATGTCTTAACCTTCTGCTTATCCAGACTTAGGAACCAAGAATATGCTGCCTCAATTAGAGATCTCTAGAAGAATTGAACCATTATCTTTTCATCCTTTGCATATTGGCACATATCACCAACATATGATTGAAGGTGTATCAAAAGACAGCCAGTGCCGTCAAAACTATGCAGTTCAGGACATCAGAATTTTGTTGGAAGTTGGATGTCTGGGAAGAAGCACAGGCTCTCTAGAGTGGTTTCATCTTGCATTGGGTTGGGCTGGAGTTGCTTCAAGAAATCTTCTTTCATTGCGGCCATTCGAGCCTTATTGTCTTCCTTCATTGCTGCCAATATTTCTTCAAGTTGGGCCTCCTTTGCCCTATTCTGATCTTGCTCTTTCTGCCCCAGTTGGACAGGCACAAATGGTTCCTGTTGTGGAGGATGGATGGGATTTGCCACCAAACGTGGGAACAAAGTATCCTACAATGGCTGATGTGCTGCCATTAATGCTGGCTGAGGGGGTTGCTGCTACTGGATTTCTGGTATTTGAATTCTCATAGCTCGCATCATGGCCACCTGTTGGCTTAAATCCATTATGACCGGTTGTTCTTCAACCCCTTGCTGTGAGGATGACGGAGTTAGTACCTCAGAAGAATTCATCGCAATCCTTTCTTACTGCAAGTACAGTGTTCTGAATGGTGGTCTTGGTGTAAAATGTCTGAAAGATTACATCAAGAGGCTGGCTTGTTGTTCATTGCACCATCCTGAAAGTCTATGTCAACAAATAGATATCAAAACACATCCCCAAAAGTGTGTGCACAGTCCTAGGAAATGCAAAATCCCTAATTTTTATGCAAATAGAAAATTATATTAGTTTAGTATCTTAAATAAAAACTAATTAGTGGTTTTTGCAGAAGAGGTGACCATATGAACTTAAATTAAAATCCGGGTGAACCATCTTGGAGATCTTTTATTTATTAAGGTAAGGAAAAATTTTTGTAGTGTTATTATGAGAGTTAAGTTGGTTGCTGATGTGGAAACTTAATGTGCAAAAATAAAAATAAGCTGCAGATGTAGGAGGGATATGGTGGAGTGGCACTCACATGAGCATGGATGAAATGTTGCTGGGCGGCAACTATATAAGTAAGGGAAAAAAAATCAGTTGCTGGTTTTTGCTTTTAACGAACTGAGTTTTGAAGCTCTTAGAAAAGAGGAGGAGGCGAGAGGGTTCTGGACCAGATCTAGAGATCAAGAATTGCTCAAGAGGATTGGTTGTGGTTGTCGATTGCCATCCAAGAGAAGTGGAAAAAAATTCCAGCAGTACCTGAGTTAGGCCAGCAAGAACAATTGGAGCAGGTGTGTTCGTTTAACTCAATGAGGAGATTAACAATTGTTTTGGTTTTTGGTTAAGTTTTATATTAGTTCAAAATCATATCTCAGATCTGATTTCTTGTGTTCAGATTTAAGTTCAGAGGTTAGAAGAAGAGGGCGGCTAGGTTGTTTTTGAATTTGGGAGTGTGCATGCCGATTGAGAAGGTTCAGATTGGTGGAATTGCGTATCTCATGTAAGTGGCAGTTTTCTCTTATGATTTCAGATGGTTTTCTAAGTAGCACAAGATGTTCGTTTAGATTATTCAAAAATTTGATTTAGTTTTCAGTTCTTAAACTAGAGATTTGCTGATCCTCTGTTTTACAACAAAATCTGGCGTCTAGGCATTTGACAGTAGTAGTGTGTGGATTTACATTTATTCTATTGTTGGTTTACTATTTTATATAGTCGATTTACTGAACTAAAATTTACGTGAATGATCAGGTGGTATTCCTATTCAATAGTGGAAATATTATTGCTGATTTTCAATTGAAGTATATGCATGAGCAACCAGATCTATGCAACTGTTTTGTTTACTTACTTAGATCCAAATATAGTAAATGATGGAACCTGGATTCCTGTTGGTAATGGCAGGGATGACAAGTTGTAATTATCTTGAATTGAACTGGCTTAGATGCTTTAATTGAAAATGTGGTACTGAATTAGCATTAGTAAATTGTTGTCTCTGTTTCTGGTTAGTCATGGGCGACTAGGCATGAATAGTTATAATTTTGGTTCAACAAGAATTAAGGGTAGAGTTGCTGTTTTATTAGGTGAATTGAAGTGGATTGGTGATGAAGAACAGGGAAATGAATGGATTAGATTAATTGGGAATTAAGTTCATGTTGATATGGCAGAATTTTTAAATGAATGTTTAAGAGGGGCTGCTGTCTGTGTTATGGTCTGAAAGACATAAAAAAAAAATCAAAGTGGGTTAAATACTTGAAGAGAAGACTTAGGAATATGTTGTAAGAAATTTGTGAGTGAAGATCTAGTTAAATCTTAAAGCCTTTGAATTATGCAGGTATGGTACAACAATAGGTTGCTGGCGCCAGATCTGTTATTCATGGCCGAATGGTATTCAGTCCAGTTCAAAGGTTTTAGGTGCTGATATTCAGCCTATTTGCAGCTCATGTATAATTGTTGTTAAATGTATTTTGGGAAATTCTTAGGAACTCATTAAATTGTTGTTGCTGAACTTCCAATGGAAGGGGGTATTCTAGAAATGGGAATTTGATTTTGAGGTCAATTAATAAAGAAAAATCAAAAGTTGGTGCTTAGTTTCTTTTTAGTTTTATCATTGTCTAAAACAAAATCTGGGTTGATAATTCTCACCACTTCTAGTGGCTGGGGAATGAAACCAACATCAAAGGTTTAACTCTCTTTTAGCTCTATTTAAACTCTCTTTCAACTGAACCTGTAGTAGCTATACTAAAGGAGAATTAGGTAGTTGAGGTCAATAGTATTGTGCTGGTGTCTACTTTCTTAAAAGTCAGCAGCAACTTCATCACTATTGTTAGTATCAAGCATTACATTTCAGTTAGGGGTTTGCTCATGACTAAATTAGAAGTTGTATTTATGGGTGAATGTGCTAAATGGGAAGCACAATTGAAGTCAAAAATCTGAAGTCTGAACCTATGTGTGGAAGAACCAAGTGCTGTTGTGATTGGGGACAGCACTTGTTTTGTACTCTATGAACTGTTTCTAACTTCTAATTTTGGGAAATTAATTAGGGAATTAATCATTGGTATTAATAAACTATTGGGAAGCAACAAAGGCTGAACCTGGGGAAAAACTTTTCAGGTATTAGGATGTGAAAGACCAGCAACTAGTTTAGTAGAAGTTGAGTAAATTTTAGGTGCTGAATAATTCTCCAGCTCATGCACCTTGTGCGTGACTCACTAAAATTGAGAGAGTAAGTAATGAGCTAGTTGTAGATGAATAAATGGGTTATGGATGAACCTTATGATGCTGAAATAAAATAAGTAAACAAGGAATGTAGACATGGAGTGAAGAGTTAAAAATAGGCATTGTGAACTTGAGTAAAGAAAATTGTTTAGAGTATAAAATTACAAGTAGGAGCTGCTGTTGGGCGTATATCTTATGATAACATGAATTAATTTAGTAAATGAGGTTTATGGAGTGTTTAGATAAAATAAGAAATATTAAGAAAAGCATTGAAGATTTTAGGCTAAATAAGAGTGGCATGAGTATAAGCTTGGCCTTTAAATTCCTGTTAAGGTAAAGGAAAGTTAATAAAGGTTCTGATTTCAAGAGTGAAGTTAAGATTAGATTTAAACACTAAGTTTTGCTGGTTTAACCAAGATTTGTCAGTTTTGGAAACTTTTGACTAAAAAGGCACTTTATGCAAGATTTCAGACAAAGGATTTTAAAACCATTTGGTTTTGGGAATAAAAATCTAGTTATTGGGAATTCTCCATCTATTTGAAGGATAGTTTTTATCGCTTCTGATGAGAAGATGCTACTTTACCTCCGTGTATCTCAGAATGAATTTGGAACCTCTCCATGTACCTTGGAGAGAAGATTTGTTTACTCCATGTATCTTGGAGAGTGATGATGATTGATTGGCACTATTAAATTTGTTTGGTTATTTTAATTATTGGTTTTGAGTCTAGATGGCATAGCTCGGTGTGGATCCACATTTGTCAAGTTAAGAGCTAGGTAGTGGAATAGATTGATCTTTGCTAGCTGTAATAACTTGTTCGCGCACGCGTTTCCATCGTGTAGCTCGATGAGGCCTTCTATGTATTTGGTTGGCTGCGGCTATGTTAGGATAGTACATGCCAACCCATGTCTGTATCTGAATGGGTTCTCCCGCAATAAGTCGATGACCGTGTAGCTCAGTTTCGCACATAAGGCGGGAGGTGGCATAGTGAGTTTTGTTTTACGCTAGTTAAAGGTAGTTTATTTCATGAGTCCACCGTGGACTTACTTCTAATGATTGCACATTTTCGATTTCGATTATACAGTGATTGTAATATTTTCCTTTTATGAGTATATTGTGGTTTCAGATTATTCGGTTTAACCAATAAGGTGAGTTATCTTTATTCAAGCATGTTTTAAATCAGAGGCATGTTTAAAACTGTTATTAAATGTTTTACGCATGTATATGCTACTTGCTGGGATATTCGTATCTCATTACGTTTGTTTTGTTTTGTTTTTAGATTCTGGTGAGGACGATATTTGTGGGGTTGAGCCAGTCGCGGATTACCCCGAGTATAGGGGAGAGGATTATTTTGTTGAGTGACATTTGAGAGATATCCTTAGTTGTTGATTTCATTTGATATAGTGAGTAAACTTTGATTGGTAATTCTTTCTTTAATTGTGGATTGGTGATTGGGTAGTAGTGGCGAACTCTAATATTGTTGTTGATGTTAATAAAATGCAATTTCATGTCTTTACATTCTGATATAGATCCTGTGGTTGTATTTATCTAACACCTCGGGTACGAGTTATGGTTCCTATACGTAACCCAGACCTGGGGCATTACAGGAAAGGTTGGTGCCTATCAAGGCACGACTCCTAGACATACTTGTGTAAGGAAGCACACCCAAGTCCTGACCAGCCTTATCCTTTTATATGCTCTTTCATTCTAATGTAAAACTTACAACTTGCCAGCTAGGGCGAAAATTACATGATGTTCAAAAAGCTGAAAGATAATGCAATCTTAGGGGTTTTGAGAACTCTAAGAAAGGATACATTTGATTCAAAAAGGGTAGGTTGAAAAGGCCTAATTCTAGGGTTCAACTTTCTTTGTTCTGATATGGCCTGCTTTCATCTGCTTAAAGACTGATCCAGACTCAAGATACTTCTTTGGACTCAATGGGTCGAGGCCCACGGCACTCAGGACTCAATTCATGGATCTGGGGTGGTTCCCCTGATCAAAGTTTAGGTAAGCTCCCTAATTTAGGGTTGAGGTAGCCCGAAATCTAGGGTCCACTCAATTTGATGCAAAAGGAGGCAAGGGTTGCTGCCCCTGATGGACTCTTGGGTTTTAGACTTATTTCAACTCCTCTTCATTCATCATTCACATTCATATTCACATAGTAGGGTGCATCAAAACATTAGGTGGGAAGAGGGTACCCAACCCGAGACAAATGCCTACAAGGGTCTGAGCCAAATACTAAATGTGCGCGCCTGTTTCCGGGTCGCATTGGGTAAAAATGGGAAATTGGAGTCGCCACCGCCTGATGGAGTGCAGGCGGACACCGGAGTGCCTAGATTTCCTATTAGGCTTGGTCTGCGGCTTTGAGATTCTAAGCAAGTTCTCGGTTGCGGTCTAGGGAAGTCCGTAGACACCCCGGTCCACCCCATCAAGTGACGGGTCCCATAGGTTTCCCTGGTTTGAGTCAACTTTGGTCTCTGTCTCATCCAATTCCTATTCTAGCATTCAATTTGGTTAAGTCTGGTGGGACCGCCAAAGTGGTGTGGGTCCCTTTACTTAATTTTATCTTCTTAGTTAAAGTGATCTGGGTCTGGTGGGGTGGGCCTCGTTGGAGGGCCCACGGGTCCCTTAGTGGGCCAAATGTGGCCACATGTTCCTTGGTGGGCCTCAGTCTAAGCCTGAGAGGCCTTTTGGACTTTGGTTTAATTTGACTTGATTTTATTTTGAGGTTCAAGTTTGGTCATTAAGTGATTTCCATGCAAAGTGGGGCGGATTGCTTTGCGAGACCCTGAGTGGGCCCCCACAGTTGGTTGCCAAAATGATTTGAGATTATCTTGATTAGTTATGCCAACATGGGCCAGGCTTTGGGCTTGGGCTTGAAAGCCCAGGACTTCCTGGGTTAGGGTTTTGAAACCCTAACCTTGCTTGGTTTTGTGGGCTTAGTGGACCCAACAGGCCCTACCCTTGGTCTCGGCCAAACCACAATCTTAAGCTAAACATGCATGCCTCAAGCTGGGCCTGGTTGGGCCTCCAATGGGTTTGGCCCACTCAATCAACGTGATTAACGTTATTTTGAGCAAAAAGTAAGTTATCGGGCTGGGTGGGCCCCGTTGGAAGGCCCACTGGAAATCAAATTGGACCGGGGGTCCAAGTCCCATATTGGGTTTTCGCGTGACTGTAAGACATGGAAAAATCAATTCAATGACTTCCTAATCATCACACGGGATTGGTTAAAAACAAAGAGTCACCACCATTTTGTTTAGGTGTGAATGGACCCCAAAATCTTAAATAAGCACAAAAAGGCAAATTTAGGCTAAAAATAACCCTATTAAAAAAAACTAGAGATGGGTAAGGGGATTAGGTTATGAACAAGGGAAGGTGTTAGGCACCCTTATTCATCTACACAAGGTGGTTGCCAGGTATTGTTCATGTTTTTCAAAGGAAAAAAGGCTTGCTACAAAAATCATAAAAAATCACAAAAAGACAAAAGTGTATGGTTTTTTCATATGAATAGCCTGATTGATTCAGAACTTTTAAATATGATCATACCATTCCTAGGGTTTCATGATTAAAATAAAATTGAGATAAAATCAAATAAAACCAATCTAAAGTGAAAACTTCAAAAATCTGGCTTCAAGTTAAATTCTGGAAATCTAGAAAAATATGATTTTTATAAAATATTGTAGAATTGAACTTGAACAGTCCAGGATACAGGTATAGCCCATGTTTCACATTAGATCAAGAAATCAAAACCAAAAAAACCCACATTGATGAAGAACATCAAAAGGGGAGAACTTAGACTATAGGGTTTTCTCTCAAGCATGAAAAAAAAACTCAAAAACCATCTCATGAAACCTAGAAGTTATTTTCAGGCTTCTGAATCCAGATCTATCATATAGATCATGATAGATCCAAGATCTTAACCTAATATCACAAAATTCACGAAAACAGTGATGTAGGTGCAAAGATTTGAAAAATCCAATTTTTAGAAAAAAAAGGATTTCATGCTATAAACATCATGGATTCATATGATTCATTCAAATTCAATCACAAGATCATTAAAACATTAGTAGGATATCCAAAGTAGCCATATCTCACAGATTAGAGTACATGGGGGTCTACCCTACGGATCCACCTGTTCTCTTTTCCCCTAGCTCTCTCTTCACGTTTTACGGCTAGAGAGGATTCTTGAGGTACTTGGAGACAGGTTTAGTGATACAAACACAATCAAAGGCCTCATTCTACAAGAAAGGAGAAAAACAGATATGGGGTTCTATTCTAGGGATCCACCTGTTCCCCTTTCCCTTAGCTCTCTCTTCACCTTTTACAGCTAGAGAGTATTCTTGAGGTACTTGGAGGCAGATTTGGGAATACAAGTATAAGAAGGCCTTATTCTACAGCAATGGAGAAGATCCTATTATTTCTAGAATTGAAGACAAAAAATAAAAAGGAAAAGGGACTTACCTGGATTGAGCAAGCAGAGCAGAGCAGTAGGGATTCCTCTCTTCACTTGGAGCTCCTTAGACTTCAAATTTTCATCGCCTTTGCTTAAGAATCTCACCTCTATTTATAGGCAAACCCAGGGGTAAGGCTGGTCCAGAGGGATATACCATGATCCACCAGATTTGATTAAAAATAAGGATAATGCTCATCCATGGCCAACAAGGATAATTCGAATAAATAAATAAATAAATTCGATCACCTAGAGAGATATTTGGATGCAGATAAGGCTTAGAAATCGAGCAAGGATAAAATTCGCACAAATCTCCTGTGCCCATATATAAATTGCGGGCAAGTCGTGTCCGCATTCTTATTACGGGCACGGTATGTCCGTATATAAAATTCGGGCACGACCAGCCTGTAGGTACAATACGAGCACTGCTTAAATGATGGAATTTCATGCATTTTTGACCTATTTTAAATCCCAATTAATATTTTCAATTATTTTCTCATTTTGTAGTGCAATTTGGGGTGTCTACAGTGACTCGGAAACCTTATTAGTTCATTTGGTTTGGTTTGAAGAGGTCACCCACATCTAGCAAAATCACAGAAATCACAGAATATGCAAAAATGGCATTTTTCAATGGAGATTGGCTCACTTAGCAATCTCCGGTTGGGTTGGAATTGATGGCTCATATTCTGGGTCCAAGGGGAGGGACCTGGACGCGCAATGAACAACAGGGTTGGGGAGTGCGGGGGGCGAAGCCCCCCGCGGCATAGTCAAGGGTATTTTCGGGTTTTCAAAAATACCGGGTTTGGGGTTGGCTAGCCGCAAGCAATTTGGCAAATTTAGGGGGTGCGCTAACCTCAGGCGCTCGGCACGAGCTCGGCCGAACCAAAAATCAACAGAAAAAGACGCCCAGCGCGAGCTCGGCCCGAGCTCGGTGGACGCAAAATCACCGGGAGCGAGCTCGGCGCGAGCTCAGCGCGAGCTCAGTGCACACCCCTGACGAAACGCGACTCTCTGTTTTTACTCAAACTGCATGACTGTCTGGTTTTTTAACCTCTGTAATAGCTTTCTGGTGTTCCTTAGATTCCTAGAAGACATCTAAACACACTTCGAAATTAATCTAACCTAACTTCTCATCACGACTCACAATCTCTTCGCAGACATCCCAAATCCGAAAACCAAACAGAATACGACTAACGAAGGGAAGAGGGGGTTTACATCGGGGTACAACAGATGAAGCGAATCTGAGGGAACATGATCTCCCTCCGAATCAAACCAACAATAACGGCAAACAACTAAGAAGCCATTAACTCACGCTTGAAATACCATGCTTGGACAGAAATGGGAAACATGCGAGAGATGGAAAACACAATAACCATGCTTGAGCCTATTTTTTATTCATGCTGAAGGACAAGTTGTGGGAAACATTACCTTGGGTTAACGAACCCTGGCAGGATGTGTTGAACCTCCTTGAGCACGAACGACTGCCAGAGCAACACCTTTCCTCACCAATAGCAACCTTGTCGTCCTCTTGGTTGTGAGGCAACGGAGGGGAAGAAGGGAGGTTTTCGACTCAGGCAAAGTGGAGGAAGGAAGGTTGTCGCCGGCAACCAAATAGCTAACCGAAGAGGAGTTAAACTCCCTGGGGTAAGAGAGCCAACCAACGAAAGAAAAGCCCCCCACCTAGAAGGAAAAAGCTGAACCCTTTTCAAAACGAAGGCTGCTGTATTTATAGGGGAAAAATTGGGTATCCACCGGGTTGGTGCCGAGCTAGCGCCAAGTAGCTGGAGCTCAGTGCGAGCGACAAAATGATTAAAACAATAAATTCGGCCGCTGATTTGTCTGAAAAATCTAGTATTTACAGATATAGTCCCTGGGATATTTTGAAAAAAAATATTATTTTATTTAGATATTTTCAGACATTTTTAGATTGGTCCCTGGGATCTTTTGAATGTTTTGATATTTACGGATTTGATCCCCGAGATATTTTCCTGCATCACTTGCTGTGCATGCGTCGGGAAAGCTCGGAGTCGCCACCGCTTGATGGGGTGTAGGCGGACACCTGGGTGCCTAAGTTAGTCTATTTTGGGCTTTGGTCTGCGGCTTGAGATTCTAAGTAGGGTCTCGGTTGTGGTCTGGGGAAGTCCGTAGACACTCCAGACCACCCCGTCGGATGACGGGTCCCGTGGGTTCCTTGGTTCGAGTCAGATTACCTTGGTCTCACCTGATTCCTAATCCAGCATGCCATTTGTTTAAGTCTGGTGGGACCACCTGGGTGGTGTGGGTCCCTTTAATTGCTTTTATCTTGATTAATTAGGTAATCTGAGTTTGGTTGGGTGGGCCCCGTTGGAAGGCCCACGGTGTCCCTGGTGGGCTTGGTTAAGCCCACATATCCCATGTGGGCCTCTGTCTAAGCCTAAGAGGCCCTTCGGGTTTAGGTTTAGTGAATTGATTTTATTTTAAGATTTAATTTAAGGATTTGAGTAGCTTTCATGCACAAATGGGTCAGCCTTGGTTTGCGGGCCCTTGGTGGGCCCCCATGATGGTTGCCAAAGTGTCTTCGAATTTTATTCTTACTTAAACTTGCCAAGGTAGATTGGACATTGGGCTTGGGGCCCATAGTCCAATTTTAGGCTTGAAAGCCCAGGTTCTAGAAGTGTAGGGTTTTGAACCCTCACTTGGTTTATTAGTGGGCTTTAGTAGGCCCGATAGGCCCTAGCCCAAGGTCTCGGCCAAACCATGCTATTAAAACACACTACTTCTCAAGACAAGGTCGGGTGGGCCGCGTTGGGTTTGGCCCACCCGGTTCAATCAGTTGATTTCACTTAAGTTGCTTAATTGCATGCTTTTGGGATTTATCGGGTTTGGTGGACCCCGTTGGAAGGCCCACGAATGTTTCCAATTTGGACCGGTGGTCCAGGTCCCAAGTTTGGTTTCCGGGTGACCCGGAGACCTTGTTGGTTCACTTGGTTTTGTTGAAAATATCATGAAAATTCGACGAAACAAAAGGGCAAACACAAAGTGGCACTTTTGCTAAGTATCCGGCCTCAGTTGCCGGCTAAGCACATGCAATAGGTGATCCGGCCTGAGTTGCCGGATCACCTTAGAACTTCTATTTTTTGAGGTTTGGCAATGGGGATGGTTTCCAGGGGTTCCTAGGAGCTTTCTACAAGTCATGTGGGCCCTTGGGAGGGCCCACCTTGGTTCAAATTTGGGGAGGAGCCTCATTTGGCTTCCTTTGGGTTTCTCCAGCAAAGGCAATGACGCACACAAGAGGACATGAGGTATGGGCATGCATGCCGGTACAGCCGGCTGCTGTTGGGACTTGGGGCTTCCTAACAAGTGGTGAAGAGGTTGGGAGGCATGCTTAAGGGCACAAAAATGGCATAGGGATAGGGTGGGGCAGCAAGCATAGCATGGCATGTGTATTCACGCATAAAGAAGGAAAACACCACATGCTGTAAAAAGTAGTGGGGGCAGCGAGCTTGGGGAGAAGGGAACATGCATCCATGCTTTTAAAAAAACAACCAGATAAAGGGAAAGAAAAACATGGCATGTTAGTTGAAATAGCCAAGGAGAAGACATGATACTGCTGCCGCCAGCCATAAGCCCAAAACTAACCCACATGCTTACTAAGCTAACAGGAAAGTAAATGGAGAAGAATGGGTGAAGGAAGGGGTGCTGCTGCTGCTCCCAGCAGCAGCCAAGGTGAGTCATGACAGTAGTGAGGTGGGTGGCATGTTGTCATTCAACAAACAAAAAACAGCAGCCACTATGCTTCAAGAAGATCTCTCACCCAAGGCTCACTAGGACAGCCTATGCCACTTGGAGGCATCTTGGGATTGGGGGATGAGCACTGGTCGTGCCCTTGGCTCCAACAAGTACCATGCATGAGGCTATCATGCATGGAAGTAGTATGCCAGCAATGGGAGTGCTGCTGCTATTTCCAGCAGTAGCTAAGGTGGGTCATGGCATATATAAAAAAACAGCAAGTTACTAAAAGACAAAAGAGCATGCACTTCTATCTTGACCTACAAACAAAAAAAGTAAACAAGACATATTGTAAGCTCATAATAGACAAACAAAGGCCTGCTGTGAATAGGGGACAGCAACAATTGGCTTGAGCCTTGGGGGGACTTAACTCGCTACTGGGGGTGGGAGGTTTACACTCATGGGGGTTGCATAGTATTGGAAGACCTGTTGGGGGAGGTGGGACAGCAACCAGCAACCTGAACTTGCTGCTGTCCCATCCCCCATCAACAACTTGCATGGAGCTTGGGGGGTCTTGCAAAGTAAAGGAAAGAGGAGGGCAAAAGGGGGGTCATGCTCATGGGATTAGTAGGCCTGGTGTGGGAAGGATGTGATGAACTCCTCCACTATTTTTTGGGTGCTGGATCCAGCATGTGGATGGAGGAGCCGGAAGTGGGGAGGAGTGCTGCTGCTGTTCCCAGTAGCAGCCCATGCAAGCTCCTATAGTAGGCTATGGGGGTGAGGGGGATCATGACAGCAGCTCGGAGACGTGTACATTGGTTCACCAACAGAGGTAGGACAGCAAACTAAGAAGATAGGGGGTGAGGGAGCATGCAAACCACTCCACACAGCAACATGATGACCTTATGGCATAGAAAGCATGCTTTGATACATAAAAAAAAGCAAGCTCTAGAGAAAGGAAAAAGAACATACATTCATTCCCAATAACAATAGCAAGAAAGTAAACAAACAAAAAAGGAAAAGCTCCCAAGCAAAGCTACGACCAGCACCTGGTCTCCAAGGATTATATGTCTAGAAAAAAAATGAAACTCAGACCTGAACCTACCTAGGCATTCTCCCTAACCAATTGACACTTTATAAAAGAATAACATGAGAGGGACTGCATGCTGATGTGTGTGAGAACAGCGGGTCAAAGGTGGTGAAAGATCCTACTCATATGTGCACATGATGAAAAACATGAGCTGCAGAAACATTAGAGCATATGCTCATGTAGGCACCATGCAAAGAGAGAAAACAAAAAAAAAACCCATAAAACAAAGGGGCTGCTGTATGCATGCAAATGGGGAATATGTCCAGCAGCAAGAATCCCCAAACAAATTGATTAAAACCAAGACAATAGAAGGACAAAACAGAAAAATCAGATTTTGAAGGGGGATGGGGGCTTACTTCGGGGATACATTAGAGGAAGAAGAGAGAAACATGCTCCTCTTGGGGTGGTTTAAATGCAGCCCAAAACAGCAACTTAAAGAGGCTTGAAATGAGGTGGACTACCTCCCTCCTCTCTCGTGGCACCAACCGTGGGGTGTCTCTTACCTTTAGAGGCTCCCATGTTGCCAATAGAAGGAGGAACATGCATGCAAATGAATACCAAAACAGATTCATGCTAGGAGAGAAAACAAGCTTAGTAGAATCTAAAAAGAAGCCTCATTTTAATATATGTTAAAACAAAGGTCACCAGGAGCCTCACCTGGTGGTTCTTGAGCTCTGGAGCAAGGTGGAGACACCTCCTTGAGGAGGCAAGTGGTGCTGGAACTTCCCTCCACAGCAGCAACAGCAGGTGTTCTTCTTCTTGTTGGAGTAGGAGACCAAAGAAAAGGATGAAGGACAAAGGATTAGATGGTATGGAGGGGGTAGGAGGTGGGTGTGGAAGCAAATGAGGTTGGAGAGAAAGGCAATCGGATGGGGACAAGTGGTGGAAGAAGGCCAAAAGGAAGCAAAAGGAGCCAACCCCTTGAATGGCCTTGATGGCTTTTTATAGAAAAAAAAAAGGTATCCGGCCATATAGGTCGGATACACTAGCTCCTTAGTGTATCCGACCTATATGGTCGGATATACTAGGGTCCCTTTGTATCCGATATTAAATATCGGATACAAAACATAATGATTTGAAAAATCAATGCCGCCGCAAATTTGTCGGTGAATCGGCGCGAATCTCGCGGGCTGATCTCCTTTTATCCAATGAATAGTGTCGGTTACACACTGAGGTATGTGTATCCGACATATTGGGTAGGATACAAATCAAAAAAATTACGGATTTGCCCCTCGACTTGATCGATTCGACCGATTTGACACTTTTGAGCAATTACGGATTGGTCCCTGCGAATTTTGGTTTAGTCCCTGAGATTTTTAGCAACTTTTGGATATTTAGGATTTAGTCCCTGAGATATTTTTCTGCGTTGGCTGCCACGTGTTCAGTTCCTACGCCACGTGTGCAGTTTCCGGTTTTGCTGCTCGGAAACTTCGACAGCTCATATCTCCTTCATCCGAACTCCGATTTGAGCAAACTCAATTGCGTTAGACTCGTATCGGAGCCCTCTATCCAATGACATAGGGCTAAGCACTTGGCACGGGGTTCGAGAAAAAGTCAACTTTAGGCTCCCCTTTAAGTTTGACCGGCCTGCAGAACCTTCATCCAAACTCCGATTCCAGCAAACTCAGTTGCGTTGGACTCGTGTCAGGATGCTCTATCCCTTGAGATAAAGTAAGGTGGTCAATTATCACTGGATCAAAAAGTCAAATTTTCACCCCCTTAGGGTTTGACTTTTTAGCCGGGTTTTGCATTTCCGGCTTTTACGGGAGCGCAAAAATGAGGTGCTTACACTTGCCACGTATGCAGCTTTTTGCCACGTGTGCAGTTTGCCGGTTTTGATACTCGGAAACTTTGACAGCTCATATCTTCTACACCCGGACTCCGATTCCAGTAAACTTAGTTGCGTTAGAACCGTATCGGAGCCCTCTATCCAATGGCATGGAGGTAAGAACCTGGATCGGGGTTCAGCAGAAAGTCAACTTTCAGCTCCCCCTCAAGTTTGACCGACCTGCATAACCTTCATCCGAACTCCGATTCCTGCAAATTCAGTTGCGTTGGAACCATGTCAGGATTCTCTATCCATTGAGATAAAGCGAGGTAGCCAATTATCAATTGCTAAAAAAGTCAATATTTGTCCCCTCAGGGTTTGACTTTTCCGTTAGGTTTTCTTTTTCAGGGGTGCAAAAATAAGGTGCTTACACTAGACCCTCGCATACCACGGCAAGAAACCAGTGGCGCTATAGGAATCCAAATTCCTGGGGGGATGTTTTACCTCGCTTTCCCTGGCAAGCCAAGGGCGCATGAGGCTAATACCAACCCAAAATTTGTTTATACGATAACGAAAGGTGGCTGCTAGAGAGATCTAGGTTTTGGTAATCATTCAATCGGATGTGTGCATGGGAAGGTAATCATTCCCTCGCACGTGTCACCCCACACAATTTATATCAAAGCATGTAAAGAAATCCCATGTGCGTGAGTGCACATGTGTGCATGGGAAGGAATTGTCACTGTTTGATATAGTAAAGTGATGAATTAGTGCACAAAACAATGTTCTGGGAGAGTTCCCAGGTAATTGGAGGGGTCACAGTGGTCCCACTTAAAAACCAATTTCCTTAGGCAATTATCTCGTCCTTTATGACAGAACACCCCAGAATATGTTTTTGCATATATTCAACACTTACTAAGTAAGGCGGCAAATCTTCTTTGACCCATTTGTGCAAGTGTGTGCATATGTACAAAAAGATTGTGCGTGCATGTGCAAGTGTGTGCACATGTGCAAAGAATAAACCCATTATAATCCAACTAATCAAACTGAGTTAGGTCAGTCCCCAGTGGAGTCGCCAAGCTGTGCGCACCTCGGGCGCGCGAAAAAAACGTGTAACACGTTTTTTCAGCGCGCCCAAGGTGCGCACACTAATCAATCCAATATTTTCCACAAGTCAAATCAAAACCAATGCAAAGGCCATTGCCAAACATTGATGTAAAGGGTATTTTTGGGATTTTAAAAATACTGAGTTTAAGGTTGGTATATAAACATTGATGTAACCCTACTTGACGTTTTTTCATTGTGGAAAATTTTGCCGTACACAGTGGACGTAGGCACATTGCCGAACCACTTAAATTTGCGTGTTCTTCTTCTTCTTCTTCTCTCTATTTTTCTTTACTATTTAGATTGCATGATTTTCAATAGTGGGAGAGCAACCGTGCTTCCAAGAAACATGGAAGGACCAGCAAAATCAATCCAAATTGCAATAAAAACCATATAGTACGAACAAAACAAAAAATTGACTTATTATAGTATAACGTGCTCAAAATCTTTTCTAAAATTCCAAAAATCATTTTAATAGTGAAAAGAAGATCCACATCTTATTGACAATTGAGTTGAAATTCTATAAAAATTCGTTTGCAATTGAAAACATGGCCAAATTGGTCAACGCTAAAAATCTGCAGTTTGCCACTCGAGCTGAGGTCGGGTAGGGAGAGTAAATCCGAAGTTTGAACTCGGGTCGAGCGAAGGGGTCGGGCATGAGCTGGCAGCGCTCAAGCTAGGGTCGTGAGCCGAGGGAAAAGGCTAAAAGTTTGTTTTTCTGGGTTTTCCTGCAAGTCTGATTTTCCACTTTGGTCTGCTTAAAACATGATCGAACCTCTCGTAAAAAACCATAAAATCATACCCAAATCATCACAACTCATCCGAACTTGAAGATCATAATAAACAGAAGATTAAACATCCGATAATAAGAGATTTCCGCTGTAAAATACATACAAAAGCATGTTTTAAAACCATTATAACATTTCGAAACCTTCCAAATGATCAAAATCAGTATGAAACCACCAATGGCTTAACGCTTAACCCGAAACATATGCAAGTTTAATTTGAGGTTTTCAAGGGTTGCTAATTTCCTTCGATTGCAAAACAATCCGCAAAGCCTCTCCCAAACGATCACAGCAACTCCTAGAAATCGGGATCTCTCAGAAATTAATGCTCCAAATATTTTTCACAAATCTGAGCGTCGGGTTTGTGGGTTTTTTCCCTCTAAGTCGACTACTCCCCGACGAAATCAGCAATACAGTCCGAGAAAAGTAGCAATTAGAAACTCTTTTATAATATAACCCTGATCTCATGTACCTCACCTCCAGTGTGCTCATATACATCATCCAATAAGATTTAAGATAAGTTACTTAAATACAATTACCTTTGATAAAATAATTTCCAACCATCTTATCACCACCTATTTAAAACAAACTTGGATTAATGCACGCATCCCAAGAACTAACCAATTTAATTTAATTAATTAAAATAGTTAAGGAAAAATCAGGGTGTTACAAAAGTTACCACGACGGCTGTGCCATGTGTTCATTTGAAGGTAAATTTTGATTTTTAGAAGTCTTTTTTGGAGCACCGTTGCGTTGATTTTAATTATTTTGGCTTCGTGAAAGGCGACAGGCATTGATTTCGTTTGCGCTAAGGAATTAAGGGTAGTGTTTTCTCATTAAGATTATTATTACTAGTGATCATTTACGTCCTGTTTAGTGTTTTCTTACAGCGACAATGAGAATTCGAATTTGAAGAAAACCGGACGGCAAATTATACATTGGGAAGATTCATTTATTTATATATCGAAAATAAATTGCAACTTTAGTACATTAAAAATTTAGAATTGAGTAATCTTTCTGAAATTCCCACACCAATATACTCTCATCGACATCAACCATGGAAGCCAAATTTCATGAAGTTATTTAGTCCCATATCATGGCCACGGCTAGCTACAACTCCAACGCCAGCAAGTACAGCGAGGACCTTGAAGAACGGAAAAGTAGAAGAAGACCCCACAAGTAATGCCCACGGAAATAGCATATATCCAATCAGCAACTGCTCATTGTGTTGTGGCATCAATGGCTATCCCTATCCTTACTCCAATGGTACTTGAAATAGCTAAAGCTAAAGAATAGGCATTGGTTACTAACAACGGTGAGAACGTGTTTTCCCACTAACAACGGTAACAACGGTGATAACAGTTCACAATTCCATTCAAGTAATACTTATCATTTTAAAGTTTAAACCAACTCTAAAAATAGACAAAATCAGCAGTTTTAAGATAAAATATAAAGAACCAATTCTAACCTGCCTCTTAAATATAGACATATATAGGTACCGACCAAATAACCGTATCCCCTCATAGACTAGATAAGATCGACCATGTGACCAACTTAATTTGGAAATTACCTCCGAATTTAGAGCCCTTGAGTTTAGGCTCCCTGGTCCTATAAAACCCATCAGCTCGTTTCATTCTAAGCACAAAAGTACTCAAATCACCATGGCTTCCCTTTCACTATTGTCCTCCCTTCTGCTCCTCCTCTCTATGCATTCCGGTGCGCAAGCCGAAACTAAAATCTGCAACCCTGATGCATTCCGGGTGATGGGAACCAATATGAATACATTACCCTTCTGTGACACCAAATTGCCATACAATGTCCGAGCCAAGGACTTGGTGGACCGAATGAAACTTCAAGAGAAGGTTGCACAGCTCGGAAACCAAGCTGAAGGCGTGAAGCAATTGAACCTCCCCGGTTATCAGTGGTGGTCAGAGGCTCTTCATGGAGTGTCTGATGTCGGACCTGGCACCCGTTTCGACAATAATGTGCCCGCCGCAACCACCTTTCCTACAGTGATCCTCTCCTCAGCCTCATTCAATGAGACATTGTGGAAAACAATAGGCCAGGTATAATAAAAATGTAGCTCAAAACACACACTAGGACTTAAACATTTCACAAGTACATATACCAGCAGTTACTCATCTCTAGCCATTTTTAAAGCTGTGAATTGCATCATATTCTAATAGACCTTTCATTATCTTTTGGGTCCTCAATTTGTTTTGGAGCAGGCTGTATCGGACGAGGCTCGAGCAATGCACAATTTGGGGTTAGCAGGATTAACATTTTGGAGCCCAACCATTAATGTAGTTAGGGATCCAAGGTGGGGAAGGATTACAGAAACGCCGGGGGAGGACCCATTCCTTGTTGGGCGATACGCAGCTAACTATGTTAGGGGTTTACAGGACGTGCCAGGCTTTGAGAAGACTAAAGATCTCAATACAAGGCCACTTAAGGTTGCAGCTTGTTGCAAGCACTATGCAGCTTATGATGTTGATAATTGGAAGGGAATCGATCGTTATCATTTCGACGCCAAGGTGACCGAAAGAGATATGGCCGAGACCTTTGTGTATCCATTTGAGATGTGTGTGAGAGAAGGCGACGTAGCCAGTGTTATGTGTTCATACAACCGAGTGAATGGCATACCAACATGTGCAGATCCAAGGCTATTGAATCAGACAATCAGAGGACGATGGAACCTTCACGGGTAAGTCTATTGCAAGTACAATGTACCGGCAAAAACTGGTTTTGATCCCCTTTGTTATACTTAATTTACATCAAATTAATGAATGACAATATTAATGCAGGTACATCGTCGCCGATTGTGACTCCATCCAAGTCATGGTAGAAGGACACAAGTACCTCAACGACACGCCAGCAGAGGCGGTTGCACAAACATTGAACGCCGGTAAGTTCAATACGTTTGGTGTACGTAGTAGTAGAACATTTACCTTCCCACCGTTGCAACAACGTTTAGCTTATAATTGTATCCCCTTCTTCCCGTTTTCTGATAATCAGGACTTGATCTGGACTGTGGTAAGTACTATCCCGACCACGCCACGGCAGCAGTGAAGGAAGGGAAAGTGACCGAGACAGAGATTGATAGTTCATTGAAGAATCTATACATTGTCTTGATGAGGCTTGGGTGGTTCGATGGCAACCCCGGCGGATTCTCCGGACTTGGAAAGAATGACATATGCTCTTCACCACACCTAGAGTTGGCGGCCGAAGCTGCAAGAGAAAGCATTGTCTTGCTCAAGAATGACAAAGACATCTTACCATTGAATTTCAATGGTAAACGGCCTAAGTTTGCCGTTGTCGGACCGCATGGCAATGCCACCAGAGCTATGCTTGGGAGTTATACAAGTAAGTTCATGTTGGTAGATATATTTCATCCATTTGGACATCTAATTAGAACAAGAATACAAATAAAGATAAATACACACAATTCTTCAAGTCTATGTAAATTTTTGTCCTCATTTCCAACTGGATATATTGGTTTTCATCTTCCCCAGTCAGGAGCGGTCTTGCCTGCCGCTATTCAACCCCAGTAGGAGCTCTTAGGGAGTTTGGAGATGTGGTGTATGCACCCGGGTGCCTCGATGTGAAGTGTCAAACAAATAATAATTTCGGCCAAGCAATCCAGGCCACTGTTGGAGTGGATGCAACATTTGTGTTCGCCGGATTAGACCGCACAGTAGAGGATGAGAGCTTAGACAGGGTCGACCTCAACTTCCCTGGGTTTCAACAATCACTCATCACTCAAATCGCTAATGCATCCACCAGCCCTGTGATTCTTGTGATTCTCTCCGCCGGAGGCATTGACATCTCATTTGCCAAGGACAATCCTAAGATCTCAGCCATCCTTTGGGCCGGCTATCCTGGTGCTGAAGGTGGTGGCGCAATCGCTGATGTCATCTTCGGAAAGTATAGCCCAGGTGGTCGGCTTCCGATTACATGGTACCCGGCCGATTATGTGAACAAGCTTCCAATGACATCGATGCAACTCAGACCAGATCCTAAAGCGGGCTACCCTGGAAGGACCTACAGGTTCTATAATGGATCGACCGTCTACCCATTTGGGTATGGATTGAGTTACACCACCTTCACATACACCATTAAGTCTGCACCAAAACTTGTTACATTCAATCTAGGGAAACTCCAAAAATGCAAACAAATAACAATGCTTGACGAGAGCCAGCCAGATTGCCCAGCCATTACAGTGCACGATTCAAGCTGCAGGGAAGTGGTGAAAGTTGCAGTAGAAGTGAGAAACACAGGAAAGAGAGATGGGGCGAATGCAGTGCTTCTGTACTCAGTCCCACCATCTAATGTCGCAGATGGACCAATCAAGCGGCTCATCGGTTTCAACCGAGTGTTCTTGAGGGCCGGACAAGCTCAAGTGGTGAAATTCAGACTAAATGCTTGCAAGAGCTTTAGCATTATTGACGCGGATGCTTACGAACTGTTACCTTCTGGAGAGCACTCGATCATCGTAGGAGATGGAAACAATCCAGCTTCTGCCCAGATATCTTTCAGATTTCAATAGTACAAGGAAATGAGGTTCCACATTAATGATGAATCGGTGGCAATTGCCAGTATGTAATCCAAAGCTTTTTTGTGGATAAAGCATGTCTTTCTTTTTAATTTTTAAATGAATATTTACATTCACTGCCCAAAAAATGAAAAAGTGGCCAGAAACAGCCGATAAAAAGTGGAAAATCGTCGGTAACTTAGGTAATGGCGCTTTGTCTAAACGCCATTAACTCCAGTGTTGCAATTAAAATTAATAACTATAATCATGAACACTTAAGGCTCTGTTTGCTTTGATATAAAATCTAATGCAAAAAATGTTTTCAGGGTAAAATGGGGTTTTCCAAGTGTTTGTTTCCATGTAAAACACAATGTTGTTGTGTAAAACTATTTTCCTAAAAATTAGCTATTTTCTGGAAAATGACATACCTTTGAATAACCCGTATGCTTATACGCAATTGGGTGTTGTCCTTTGCGCAACACCAGGAGATCAGAAACCTACTACCCATATGGGGAAAACCAGATGAAGAAAGTCAGATCCAGATGGGATTTCTACTGGTAATTAGTCTTCGTTTCTATCCTTTTGGAGATGGTGGCATGACAAAAAAGCACATCTTTATTAATTAGTAGAAGCTCAAATCCCATATCTCTATCCATGCTCGTGATACTCCAAAAGATGGGATCAAGTTGTGTTTTCAGTAAGTAGGATTGATATCTTTTAAAGACCTTGTTGCAAAAAATCATTGCTGGATTTGGACGTAGCGTTTAGCTTTTGTTTATTTTAAATATCAATTCAGGATTGTTCTTCTTTATCTGCCTTATGAAATTATTAGGAGGACTTACAAACAGCATGAAGGAAGGAATGTGTATATATCAACTTATTTCAGATTTGGTAATCCTTGGCTTTTGTTCATAGTCTTAATAGAAAAAGAAAAAGGGTCTCTCTACTCATAAGCTTGTCGAATTTTTAAGGAGATAGAAGCAACTCCATTAAAGAGGATCAGACAAAGTATTCTTCTCAGTGGTACAAATTGGCCCTTCAAAAGCGTAGCTGCTTTGTCACTGATTATTTTCGTTGATTATTTTTCTTGTTCCAAACATAGGAAAATGAAAAGAAATCTCATTTTCAAGTCTATTGTCCAATGTCTATCCAAACATAAGAAAATGAAAACTTTGATTTTCCTGAAAACATTTTATAATGTCAAATGTTTTCCATAGAAAAGCATTTTACATCAAAACAAATGGAGCCGAATCAAAATGTTTCTAGTGAACCATATGTAACGCCCCAAATCCAGGTTTATTTAAAAACAATAACCCGAACCTAGTACGTTAAAATAATGGCCCAAAACAACTAATTCCAGGCTTAAACAATTTCAATAATTATAATCAAGAGTGCGGAATTTAAAGACATTTCCTCAAAGAAGCGTGGAATAATAAAACAATAATCATCCAATATTAAACCATCAATCAAAGTCTGGTTTCAGGTCAACTAAAATAAATGAATTAGCATCAACCAAAGTCATCTAAATAAATAATTCAAATATCTCTCAAACCACTAAATCAAAACTCAATGTATTCTCCCTAGACCTACATAGTAATAAAATAGTCGTCTTCCAGATAGTCAATATAATCCCCTGTAGTGTCTACCCCTGCGACGTCCTCTCCAGGAATATCTGAAAACAAAACCGATAAAACGATAACGTGAAAAACAACATCTAAGTAAGCAGTTATGCAAATGGTTGGTAATAATAAAATATGCAACGTTTAATTAGGTTAGTCACAAAACAAAAATACAGAATAATAATAATTAAATGAAACTTTAACAAACAAAAGCAATTCAACCTCATGGGACTCATGAAATAGAAAACCAGAGAAAGAGAGTAGACATATGCCGATATGCTACCTAACCGAATTACAAGTGGACCAGACTGGCTATTCAACACCCAACAGAAGAACCAAACCGACAACCAGAATGAGTTAGCATGTACGGTCCAACCTATCTAGGAGTGGGTAACATAGCAACCGACCTATCCAAGAGCGGTACCATCCTCGAGATGATGGAATGCCTATAACACAGAATTCAAACCACATTAGAAGACTTTTCACTGACTAGCTATTCTATAGATCCATGCAATTGCTAAACCCACTCAACAGTGGAAAACCAAACCAGGGAATGGACATATTTCTTAATAACACCCGCACACGCGGAAACACAACTGTGTCAATAACCAAACCCGCAACTGCGGAATAAACAAACCAGGCAACTGCCTTGTCACAACTGTGACCCAAAATCCCACACAAGCGGCATCAAGTCATATGTCCAAACTCCATATTTCAACGTGCAACTATGTCCCGAATGTGTATCGAATCTTTCGATGCACAAAATACACTCAAATAACCCAAATACAGGTGTATGAATTCTTAAAATCAAGTTTTGTTAAAAAGAGAATTGTTTGAAACAATGGTTCTAAGTTAAAAAACCTCTTTCGTAAAATATACCCAAAATCTTTAGAAAAATTAATTTTAAAAATCCATTAGTACAAACTATCTCTAAACACTCTAAACTTAATGATACATAGATTTAAATTGAATAAAAAAATTTTATTGTGAAAAACTAGGCTAGTTGGGAGCTTTAGAAAAATCTGACAAATAGTCGCTCGAGCAGCAATTGGGCGCTCGAGCGGGCTATGTAAATCAAGCGATTTCAAGGTTGGTCACTCAAGAGGTCGCTCGAGTGACACTTCAGGCGTTCGTTGTCCTGAGTTTTGATCACTTTTGGGTTTCTGAAAATTAAAAAGCACAGGCGGGGAACCTTCAATATCGCTCGAGCGGTATCGAGCGCCCGTGAACTGCTCTCGAGATCCATATGGGCGCTCGAGCAGTAGTTTGAGCGACCTGTCGCAAAACACACTTTCTGAATTTTTCCAAAAAGTTGCGTAAATCATTCAAAAATCGAAAACTTAAATTCTATAGCATCAAATCCATACTAAACCATTCAGGAATACATTATAAACATGTTAGAACAATTTTTGAGCAATTAAACCATAATATAATACACAAACGAAGCATCAAACATGAGATTAAACACTATCCTCAAATAAACACGAAAATTTGTTTATGAAAATTTAAAAGGGACTACTTACCTCATTTTGGGGCTTAAGTCTTCTCTAAAAGCAATGCAAAATCACCCCAAAGAAGGTCCAAATGAAACCAGATCTCCTTTATCTTGTCTAGATCAAACAACTCACTTTAAGAACTCATGATCATGTTTAAACTCCCAAAAACAGAAACTTTCTTCTAGCTTATTTCTTACATGAATTCCTAGACGAAAATCCTCTCCTTCTCCTTCTGAAAGTTTGCTCCAAAGGTTGCTTAGGATTAGGGTTTAATCACACCAAAGATGAGAAGAAGAATAGAGTAGAAGGTTGGTATGGGTGGCTGTTCACTTGGTTTTGGACGTGAACAATCGCATGCATGCTTAGGTTATTTTAATATTTCTCTTCCTTTTACTAAAATGCCCCCTTCATTAAACCACTCACTCAAGCCAAACAACCTTCAAGCTAAACCAATTCTGGGTCAAACTCCACTCTCTGGGGTTCAACCGCCTCCTCTATTTATTCATATTATTTTTATTCCTATCACTTACTTAAACGGATCACATCAATAACAAAATTATTATATTAAAATTATGCTTAACCTTAAATTATGAACTCACCCTGGATGGGTTCCCCAATTTCCTCCGGGTCAACTTGGATTTCTCCGGTTTGAACCAATGTCTCATCTCCTGCAGTATTAATAACTTGATCAGTTTATTTAATAATTGGTATTATTTTATTTATAAAATCTGGGATTTTACACCATACTTGTTAATATTTGGTTTAAAGTGTAGAAACCCGATAATTTTCTTTCTCTTTAAGAATTATTGGTTGTTATTTATGTGGGGAATTAAAGTTAAGGAGTTTTGTGTAAATATGTAGGAGTTTCGGTGGGCGAGCACACACCAGATCAGAAGTTTTCAAAAGTTCATCGAGCGGCAAATTACTTATGGAAGGTATATATATACTTTAGGAAAATTAGGTTTGGGTTTTAATACGCGAATACCCGTACTGAGAGCGATTGGCGATTGCGGCTGCGGCGATTGTTGAAAGGTTCTAAGATTATGTTCCTATTGATCTAGAAAAGATAAAGTTCTTGTTTTCGTTGGGATAGCAAGAGGGTGATATTTGGTCTTTCAGTGGAGATTTGAATTGAGAAGCAAGGTACGTAGCCCCTTACAACTTGCATAAAATCAGAATTTCGGATTTCACCAAATACATGTTTATACGTATAGTTTTATTGGATTTTGTTTGATAAGCATGTTGTTTCAATGGTTTGATGATTTTAGATTGATTTATTATGTTTAGAAGATGTTATTGGATGTATTAGAACTAGTTTGAAGTGTTGAGAGCATGATCTATAGCTTTAGTTTTAAATTTCTGAAAGTTTAGAAAATCTGGAATTTTAGAGAATTTTTATGGCTGCCAGAGATTTTGCTTGAGCACCAAATCAAGAGCCCTTTTGTATGTTAAGGCCACTCAATACAAATTGAACTTCCAATCAGGTGTCCCACCTGTGTGTAAATTTCAATTTTTAAAACCCGAAAGTAATGTTTGCTCATTTGTTCTTGCACTCGAGGTGGAGCTCAAACGCCATATATAGCGCTCAAATGTTCTTAAACCTAGACTTCATCACCGATTTGTCACTTGAGCATGACAGCAAGCACCATTTTCTTTGGTTTACCTACTATTGACGCTTGACTTGATGCCCTACCTAGTGTAGCACCCCGGATCCAGGTTTATTTAAACACATAAACCCAAATCTGGTTCGTTAGGGAAAATGGCCCAAAACAACTATTCCAGATTTAAACAATTTCATTTATTATATCAGAGTGCGGAAATAAAAACATCTTTCAAGAAGCGCGGAATTAAACCACCAAAATATCCATTAGTATATCATCTATAAAGTCTGGAAAGGTTCAACTAAATAAAATAAATAACATCCACCAAGGGTGTGGAATAAAGATACTAATAATCCTTCAAATGACATCAAAATCCTCAAATCAAATAGTAAAGTTAATTCCTAAGAAAATAAATCTAAATATCTCTCCATGTCCACTTGGACCTACACAGGAATGAAATAGTCTTCTTCCTGGTAATCACAATAATCCCCCGGAGTCTCTACCCCAGCAACGTCCTCTCTAGGAATATCTGAAAACAAAACCGATAAAACAATAATGTGAGAAACAACATCTCAGTAAGCAGACATGCAAATAGTTGACTACAATAAAATATGCAATGCTTAATCCGAATAATCACAATAAGATTCAAGACAATAATGAAACACAATTTGTCCACCTCATGGGACTCATGAAATAGTATACCAGAAAAAGAGAGTAGACATGTGTCAATATGCTACCTAACCGAATTACGATGGACCAACCACCCTGCAGTCTGGCTATTCAACACCAACGGAAGAACCCAACCATGAGTTAGCATGTACGGCCCAACCAATCCAGGAGCGGGTAACGTAGTGACCGACCAATCCAGGAGCGGTACCATCCTTGAGATGATGGAATGCCTCAGACACAGAATTCAAACCCCTCTAATACACATTTCACTTACTAGCTATTCTATGGATCCATATAACTGCTAAGTCCACTCAACAATGAGAAAAACCAACCAGGGTAATGGACATACTTCTCAATAACACCCACCAAATATAGAACCATATCTGTATAACCAAATCCGTCTATGCGGGAAACAATAAATCAGGCACCAGCCTTGTCATACCAGTGACCCAAAACCAAAACAGAATGCACCAAGTCATATGTTGTAATGCCCCGGATCCAGGTTACGTGAAATGACCGTAACTCGTATCCGAAGTTAACTAAATTTCACAGGATCCTAGTAAAGTATAAGAAACATGATATAAGTGAACAATAAAATTCAGTTTTAGATATAAAGGTTCGCTCAAAGTTCTCAATCACCATCCTACCAAGAAGTACAATAATCATAAGCAGCTCACAATATCCAAAATAAACCAGACAACTACAAGTCTCTACTCAGCAAAATAGTCCTCCTCACGATACTCCAGATAGTCTGCCGGAATATCAACACCCCCGGTATCGTCCTCATCGAGATTTGAAAACAAAACAAAACAATGAGATACAAATATCTCAGCAAGCAGCAATGCATGCACAAAGTACAGTTATAACAATTCTAAACCATGCATAAGTTGTAATCAATTAAGTTTACGGTTAGCCTCAATTAATCCGACTAATCTCGACAATCATACTTGATAACAAAATCAGATTCGAGATAAATATATATATATTGGGACTCGTGAAGTTTGTCTATTTTGTGTGGCTAAGCACTAGTGTTCCAAACAATCCAGTCGAAATACTGCAACAGCTCAAACAAACCAATTCATCACCCTCATGGCGGAAATACTCGTGTGACCTCACCCTAATGGTGAAAAGGGAGTTACTGCAGCACTTCCCTCATGGAAGGCATCTCCATCATGGAGGAAATGCACTAAGGAACCCTAAACTTAATCCAAACAAAATGTACAAAATTCACTTACAACTCGACTGTAGATCCACACTAAGTCTCGCCCTTATTACTTTGGCAAACTTATCAAATTATTTACTAATTCAGCATAAAGTCATGCTCAATGAAAACCAAGTCGTGTATATATGGTAATACCAAATTCAGTTCCAAAGAAACACTAAACCATCCAATAATAAAAGTTTACAGCAATGGTACATACAGTGAAAATATTTTTCACTTAAAACCAAAAATGATAACCAGCGAATATTCAAATAAACACCATCAATTTCTATTCAGGTCATAATAGAAACCAACTAATTTCATTGGTATTAAAATTTGTCCCAGAAATTTCTGATACTCAACTCTTTATTAGCTTCAACAAAATTTCAGATTTGCTACTCCCTTTACTTATTAATTCTAATACTAATTGCTTGCTATATTTTTACTGCTAAGAGAGTGTAAGCACCTCATTTTTGTGCTCCCGGAAGAGCCGGAAATGCAAACCTGGCTAAAAAGTCAAACCTAAGGGGTCCAAATTTGACCTTTTGATCAAGTGATAATTGGTCACCTTGCCTTATCTCAATGGATAGAGAATCCCGACACGAGTCCAACACAACTGAGTTTGCTGGAATCGGAGTTCGGATAAAGGTTCTGTAGGCCAGACAAACTAAAGGGGGAGCCGAAGGTTGACTTTTTTCGAACCCCGTGACAGGTGCTTAGCCCTATGTCATTGGATAGAGGGCTCCAATACGAGTCTAGCTCAACTAAGTTTGCTCAAATCGAAGTCCGGATGAAGGAGATATGAGCCATCGAAGTTTCCGAGCAGAAAAACCGGAAACTGCACACGTGGCAAAAAGCCGCACACGTGGCAAGTGGCACAAAAAATATCCCGAGGGGCAATCCGTAAATATCCAAACATGCAAAATATCCTAGGGTTTAAAGCAAAATTTCGCACGGGGCAATCCGTAGATATCCAAAAGTGTCAAATCGGTCGAATCGGTCAAGTCAAGGGGCAAATCCGTAATTTTTCGATTTGTATACAACCAAATATGCCGGATACACTTGCTCCTCTTCATATCCGGACTCAAATATCGGATACAAAGATTTGCTCGGCAAGATTCGTGCCAATTCCCCGACAAATTCGCGGCGGCATTAAATTTTTGAAATGATTGTGTTTGTATCCGATGTGTTATGTCGGATACAAAGGAGGTTCAGTGTATCCGACATTAAATGCCGGATACAAAGGACATGTAGTGTATCCGACATTTAATGCCGGATACATTAAGTTTGTCTATAAAAGCACAGCAGCCACCTCTAGCCGGGGGTTGGCTTCTTTTTCTGGTTTCCAGCTTTCTTCCCCCACTTTTCCCCATCCGAAACCTTCCATCTTCAACTCCCTTTTGCCCTCCCTCACCTCATATACCACCCCAAGTGTTTCCACCCTTTTTTTTTTCTCCTTTTATTCTTCACTTTCTCAAGCAAGTTAAAGGAGATTAGTTGCTGTTGGTGCAAGGCTGAGTACCCAAGAGCTTCCAGCTGCTGTCCATCATCAAAGGAGGGCTTCCACTTTGCTTTGGAGTGCAAGAACAACCAGGTAAGCATCCCCACTACTTTGTATTACCCATACATTAAAATAGGAATTTTCTAAAGTGTTTGCCAAGTTGGTCTTCACCCCTAGCATGAACCTGTTTTAGGATTTGCTTTGCATATGTTTTCTTTCGTTCCTTTGGTAACATGGAGGTCTCTAAGGGTGAGAGAGACCCCATGCATGACCCATGAAAAGATGGGAAACTTGGCCATTCCATTTGAGGCCAACTAGGATGCTGTTTTGGGATTCTTGGAGATTCAATAGAGGGGAGCTTGTTCCTCCATAATTTCATCCTGTGTATCCCCACGTAACCCCCCTCTCTTCCCCTTCCTTGAATTTTCGTTAGGTATAGGCTTGAGTCTTGGGTTCAAATATTGCTAAGGTTTGTAGGAAATGCATGTTAGATCATTGCTCTTCTCATTGTTCTTATTGCATGTGTGTTTCGTTGCCGCTCTTTGTTTCTTGCATGCATGCGGATCTGATGGTTTTCAGCAACCATCTCCTTGCTATTTTCCTTTGCTGGAAAAGGCCCTCGCATGAGGATGCATGCCAATGCCATGTTCTCTTTATTTCTATATGCCTGCTGTTTCCATCTTTGCATGCATGTTTTTTTTTTCTGTTGGTTATCTTGTAGGTTTTCTTTTGGATTCCTCGAATGTAATAAGCACACACACACGCTCTTTGGTAAGAAATAGCTCCATCCAAGTGAGTCCAATTTGGTTCTCTTGTATGCTCTAGTTTGTTCTTTTTTCTTCTGATCCCTGGAGACTCGTACCAGGGTGTTTGACCCCCCATTCACATGCTGGATCCAGAATCTGGAAAGTAGTGGAGGGAACCCTCATGTCCCTCCCCACATCTGACCTATTGATCCCAGGAGCATGATCCCTTGTTACCCTTCCGTCGCTTTACTTTTCAAGCCCATCCAAACCCCATGCATAACTGCTGTTTTTTTTCTCTAATCATGCATGTCACTGATTATGTGCACTGACTTTGTATTAATTTCTTGCTGTTTTGGTGTGTGTGTGCAAATATGCTCCCCCACCCCCTTTGGCTGTGGCCGTATCCTCCTTGGAGCACCTGATCGCTCTTGGTAGCATGCCTCCCTACCTGGCACCTTCTGTTCCCAGCAGATCCTCCACCCATGCACCCCACTAACCAAGCTACCAGCCCATGCCTGTACCCTGTTTTGCCTACTGTTTGGTACACTCAAGCATGCTCCCTTACCCCCGGTAACCACCTGTTAGGAAGCCCCAAGTCTCCATAGCAGCTAGCTGTACCAGCATGCATGCCCATACCCCATGTCCTTTAGCTTGCATCATTGCCTTTGCTAGAGAAACCCAAAGGAAGCCAAATGAGGCTTCTCCCCAAATCTGAACTAGTGTGGGCCTTCCCAGGGACCCACATGACTTGTAGATAGCCCCTAGGAACCCCTGGAAATCACCCCAATGGCTAAACCCCGAAAAAAGGCCATTTTAAGGTGATCCAGCAACTCAGGCCGGATCACCTATGGCCTATGTGTATCCGGCAACTAAGGCCGGATACATGGCAGAAATGCCCTTTTTTGTGTTTTCTGATCTTAGCCGAATTTTGTGATAGTTTTAACCCAACCAAGTGATCCAATAGGGTTTTCGGGTGACCCGGAAACCCAACTTGGGACCTAGACCGCCGGTCCAATTTGGTACATCTGTGGGCCTTCCAATGGGGCCCACCCCGCCTGACGAATGCTAAAGCAAGTTAAGTAAAATTAACTAATTAAACCGGGCAGGCCAAACCCAATGCGGCCCACCCGAACCTCAATGTTCAAATTGCGTGGTTTGGTCGAGACTCAGGGCAAGGGCCTGTCGGGCCCACCAAAGCCCACTAACCAAACCAAGTGAGGGCTTAATCCTAACTTCATGGAATTTGGGTTTTCAAGCCTAAAGCTGGATTATGGGCCCCAAGCCTGACGTCCAGAACACCTTGGCCAATTTAAATAAGATAAAAATTGAAAATACTTTGGCATCCACCATGGGGGTCCACTCAGGGGCCCGCAAATCAATGCAGAGCCACTCATTGCATGAAAATCACATAAGCCTCCAACTTAAACAAACTAAGTAAAATCAATTCACTTCCACCTAAGTCCATAGGGCCTCCTAGGTTAGACAGAGGCCCACCAGGGGGACAGGGGCTTACCCAAGCCCGCCAAGGACACCGTGGGCCTTCCAACGGGGCCCGCCCAGTCAGACTTAGATCACCTAATTAAGCAAGATAAAATCAAATTAAAGGGACCCACACCACTCAGGTGGTCCCGCCAGACTTAACCCAAGTTGCATATCGGATTAGGAATCGGGTGAGAAACCAAAGTAAGCTACCCACGGGACCCGTCATCCGACGGGGTGGACTGGGGTGTCCACAGACTTCCCCAGACCACAACCAAGACCTTACTTAGAATCTCAAGCTGCAGACCAAAGCCCAAGATAGACTAACTTAGGCACCCAGGTGTCCGCCTGCACCACATCAGGCAGTGGCGACTCCGAAATTTTCCCATGCCGCATTTCCGACGCGCGCACAGAGAGTTCCCAAAAGTTACTAACAACTCTTGAACCTCATTTGATCTTTGATTAACTCAAATGAAATAATAAATCATGCTTGACACCATGATAACTAAGAAAAGACCACATCCTACAGAAAACCAACTCATACACTTTCTTCCATGCTTCATAACAAACCTCTCAATCCCTTTTATTTATTTATCTAAAATAAATTACTAATAACACTTGAGAATCTAATGACCCTAGATTGAAAATGATGAAAGAACTTAAAACTCAACTAATTAATCCACTGCACCTAGTATGAAACAAGTGCCAAACCTCTAATCATAGAAATTCAGATTTGTTAACTTCCTCTAGATGATCCCAATACCATTTACTCCATAAACTTTGTTATCAAAACTAATTACCATGGGTTTCTAATAGTTCTAAAATACTTCTCGAATTAATTAAGTGCAATAACCAAAAAGACTTGACCCAAAAATTAAGTTTAGAACATCCACCATGGATGCTGCAGAATTTTTATCTTGTATTTCCAACTTGCATCACCTCCAATTTCTCTAGGACTAAACCGATACCAACCCTCTAGACCACTTTTAGCACAACACATAGAATATAAATAGCTCAATCAACACCTCCGAAATTAATCTAAACAGGTTTTATCACTCTCCTAGCTTACACGCCCAACATGGTTTCCCACAAACCTGTAACTTGCTACAAATGAAAAATGCTGTAGGACTGAGCTAACTCCATGTAACCAACCCTCTTCTAGTACCATGGGAAACATCCATATAACACAATCAAATTTATTGAGATTAAAAGAATATGCCCAGATATGAGTTCAGATTTAACATAAATCTGAACTTATCTGAGTTTAAGTTACAGCTCATAGCTGAACTTATATAACCTGAACTAATTCTGAACTTGGAAAATCTGTACTCATGACAATCTAAATTTAATGAAATCTGCAACACAACTTTACACCCATTTCTGAGAACTCCAATAAATCTAAACTTAGTAAATTTTGCAACTTCTTAATATCTGAACCCCATTGCAACCATTTCTAACCACTTGAACATTATTCAAATAACAAAATCATACTAACTTGAATTAAATCTAAACATGCTAAATCTGAATCTGGAAACATATCTCAGAACAATTTCTGGTTTCCTTAAACCTGAATCCATAATACACATTCCATGCAAGCAAAGGTATTTGGAAAAAGTACTTGAAACAATTCAGAATTCTTAATGTCTAAAACTAAATTTAACCCATCCAATCACTTCTAACTTGTTGAGAATCAATCTAATAATATAACTATACTATTTCTGATTTGATCTAATTAAGCAAAGAATAAATCACAGATCTAACATAATCATACAAACAGAGTTTTGAAATTTTCTGGGTTCTTCAAATCTAAAATCTGTAGAGGCACAAATCATGCTTTCATTGAATAGAACTGAGCTAATTTAATCCACCCAAAACACTTTTAACATTATGAGAAACATACTAAGAGCCCCACTAAAATAACTTGGATTTAATCGAACTAAGCCAACATTGCATCATAAATTAAATGCCCAAAACATGCACAGATTCTATCAATTTCGTTTAATTCAAATCTAAGTTTCAGGATGTCCACAAAACACACGAAAATCATGACATTTGAAAGGGCTACTTGCCTTATATTTGCTGGCATCCAAACTTCAAATAACTAGCAATGAAACTTAGATATTCTCCACGTCCATAACCACTTCACAATCTGGAAATGATTGCAGAAAAATTTCAGATCTAAGATCTGATCGTCCAGTTCATAATTTCTCATGAGTCTTGTTATAACCTAACCAAAAATAAGTTCTTACCTGATCTGGACGTCTGGAACACTCTACCACTTGAACTTGCTGCAGAAAATTTTTCCAGAACTCCAAAAGAATCTCTGGTTCTCAACCTTCTGCTGCTCTCTCTCTCTCTTTTTTTTTTTTCTCCAGCAACAATGAAGCTCAAAAAGGCCCTTCCTCTCTATGCTCCTCTTTTTCTCCAACAACCCTTGGAAGCTCAAGAGTTTATTCTCTAGCACTTCTCCAAGTACAAGCGGTCGTAACAATTGGAAACGCTCGGGGAAAGAACTGCTGGAATGTTCAACGAAACAAATTCTTTACGTTACAAAAAAAAAATGTTTGTTTTCTCTTTTGATCAAGTGTAGTGCTCTACCACCATATCACCTACACCAACTGGCCATCTTTACTTGATCAAAATATAATATTCTCTAACACAATATTAACCCTACTATAACTCATTTCCAATAAAATATTCTAAACAATAATTATTTATGATAAACTATATTCTTACCCGAAATATACATAAACCAAATTTCCTGAAATTCCCATATTGCCCTTGAATAGCTTTCACCTGAAAATCCAGCATATAAATGAAATGATTTTTCTAATTATTCTTCAAAATAAAATACCAAAAATTTGGGGTTTTACATATGTCCAAAACTCCAAGTTTCAACGGGCCAATATGTCCCGAATGTGTATCTGTAAGTGTGAAAACTCACACTCCTTATATGGCAAATGTTTGACAAATTATATCTTCTAATAATCTTCAAGATGTGCAGAATCAAAATGTAAGTTCTGTGAATTTAGTAAAGAGGAAGGTGATGCTGCCACACCGCTACCACTTCGCTGGTAGCTCAAGGAAATGTAAGGTTTTCTAAATAAAGAACATTTCGTAAAGGCACTTGCGAGGAACAACGCCGCTACCACTCCGCTGGCAGCGCATAAGTGAAATAGCGCTTTGAAAGTAAAGAACGCGCACCTGCGTCGTAAGACGACGCCGACACGTCGTTGGTAGCGTAGAGCAAGATTGAAGAATCTAAAAATCAATTGTGCACATGCCGCGTTCCCTCCCGCTAGCAGCGCGCTGGCAGTGCGCCCTTAATTGGGTCAATTTGGATTTGAGCGGGACTTGAGTTCGCTTCCAGCCGTCTACCCTGATCGCAAGGCGACGCCACCAGCGCTCGATGCGATCTGAGTTTTTCTTCTTTAAATAGACGAGCTGTATTTTTTTGGAATGACTTTTCTTTTGATCAATTCGATTTGGATCTTGAGGTGTTCGAGATTCAATCAATTCATCTTTAGGGAGTCGGTGATCGAGTGAGGGGGAGATCTGAGAGAGATCTCCTGGAATTGAAGTTTGAGGATTCTTCTTCATTTCGGAACTTCACACGATCGTATGATCTCCTGGATTGGTGATCGAGCTTGATGGATGCATAGGTGGATTCCTATTGCATTGGATCATCTCAGTGGGCTCTGAGGTGATTGTTACGATTTGGATTGATCGTGAATTGCAGCTTGTGGATTCAAGTTGTGTTGCAGTTCGTGGATTCGAGCTGTGGATCTGGATTGATCGTGAATTGCAGCTTGTGGATTCAAGTTGTGTTACAGTTCGTGGATTCGAGCTGTGGAATGCTGTTGAGTGAGTTCAATTGTAAAGGTTAAGTGTGTTTTCCTTTGTAATTGTTTTTCATTCAATAGTGGAGATTCTAAGGGTTAGTCGCCTCATATAAACTCGAGGTTTTTCCTGGATCTGGATTCAGGTTTCCTCGTATAAATTCTGTGTGTATGTTTCCGTATTGTTAAGATCATAATTATTGTAGATCGAGGACTTGTAGAATAGTCTTCTACTCTTTCAGTATCGACTCCATCGATGCACAAAATACCTTTATATCACCCAAATACAAGTGTATGAACTCACAAAACCAACCTTAATTAAAAGTAAAATCTTTTGGAACAATGGAATCAAGTAAAAGTGTCTCTTTAGAAACATCTAGTCAAAATCTTTATAAAATTAAATTTTAAACATCCACCAGTGCAAGCACTTCCCAAATACCCCAATCTTGATGATATATAGGTTAAATTTTGATAAAAACACTTTCGTGGTGAAAAACTAGGTTGAAAAGTAAATTTCAAAAATTTGACAGGCGGGTCGCTCGAGCGGCCGAGGGCACTTGATCGGCCTTACAAAATAGGTTGTTTCAGGGGAGGTCGCTCGAGCGACTGTTCTAGCGACAATTCAATCTAGGTAAAATTGCTTTCAGGTTTTGAATATATACATAGGGCGCTCAAGCGACTGCTCAGACGGCCCGATACGTGAAAAATCCGTAACTTTGCGAATGTCAACAAAAATTCCACAACTCAATATTCAATGCATCAAAACCATTCTAAATCATTCTAAAACACTTTATAAACATGCTAGAATAATTCCCAACAATTAAATCATCATAAATGTAAAAGACAACGCATCAAATCACTGAATAACCATGTATATCGTCTAAACATGAATTGTATTTTTATGCAAGCGTCAAGGGACTACTTACCTGGTTTTAGGAACTAAAATCTTCTCTAAAAGCAATGAAATATCACCACAAATATGCTCCAACAATCTCACAAGTCTTGATCTTGTCTGGGTTAAGAAAAATCATGTTTTTAGAATCTAACAACACATCTATCTCTCTAAAAACAAAGCTTTCTCTTGACTTGCTCTTACCTGAGTTTTACTGCATGAAAATCTCCTTCTTCCTTCTCTAAAACTGCTCCAGCAAGTGCTTGAATATTAGGGTTTGATCACAAAGAAGCAACGAGAAGAATAAAGGGAAAGAGATGGAACGTGTGGCTGCTAGTTTCTATATTGTGTTTTAAACTCAACATGAATCACTCCATGCACTACTAGGTTTGTTTATTATTTAATTCTTTTTTACTATATTATCCTCTTCACTAACCAACACAATCAAACCATAAAGTCTCAACCCAACTAAACCCTTGGGTCAACCCACTCTCTTTGGGTTCGACCAACTCTTTTTATTCTCCTTGTTTATTTCTCACTTTATTCTTACTAATATAAACCATAGCAGCAATAATTATTATATTAAAATAATACCTAATCCATAATCATGAACTCACCTTATATAGGCTCTCCCATCATCTCCAGTTCATCTTGAACTCCTCCGGGTTAAACCAAAATCTCATCTCCTGCATGTTATTAACCAATTAGTCTATTGATTTATTTATTACTAAAATCTGGGATTTTACACCTAGGCTCGACTGCCGGTTCCTAAAATTTCAAAAGATTGACCAAAGTCTAGTTTTTTATTCTAAAATGATTTTTGAGTGATTCCAACTCATGTATCAACTAGATTAGGATATTTTGGGAGTGTTTACATTGGCCAAAACTTTATTTAGATTCTTTTAAGAATTTTGGGTACTTTTTGCTAAAAAAACATGAGTTTGGATTTTTTCTAAACATGTGGATTTCTTTTAATTGGAATGTATTTATTGTTTTCAACACTTGGATTTGAACTATTTGGGCATGATTTGAGTTTCATAAAGGTTTAAACAGAATTTGAACTTAATTTGAGAATTTTGGCCATGTTTTAGTTTATGGTTTAAAGAGATGAAATTTACAATTACCCTGTTCTTGACATGTATGTGTCACCGCGTATGCGAGTGTAATGCCCCAGATCCAAGTTACTTAATGAAACCGTAACTCATCTCCAAAGGGTTAGTTAATCCACAAGATGTATATATCAGAGTGAAGGAAAACATGAATAAAGTAATAAACTACGTAATCAAAGTCATCTATATTCCCAAACACAATATAAAATACCATATCTCAGTCTAAACTCACATGATCCAAACATCTACCCTCTGGTGTCAACCTCTCCAAGACCTGAAAACAAGACAAAACTGAATGAGATATATTTATCCCAGCAAGTAGAACATGAATGCTTAAATACATTTTATTCAGTTCTAAATCATGGATTAGTTATAAAACATATAACAATGATGATAACACGAATATCCAATTGTAATCCAACAATCAATATAAGATAAGCTCGTATAATCCATCATGTAAATCAAATCTGTTGTATCGAATCAGAAATCAATAAGTCACAGCAGGACTCATGAAATAAGATTGCCTTTAACCAGGGTAATATCAATGTCCACTATGCCACCTCTCGGCTTATATGCGAAACTAAGTACACGATCATCGTCATTGCGGGAGAACCCAACCAGTATAGCGAAAGGGCATCTTCGAGTACACAGAGATATAACATCTACCCAAGTACATGGGTATCTCAATCCATCTCTCCAACTACATGGAGGAAAACCAAATCAGAAATCAAATCTCAATATTTGAGAATAATTCATAATAGTTGAAAACAATGAAAGTTTTCCCACAAGATCAAATTATTCCAAAACAACCCAAGATGGAGCTCAAAATACCAAATTTCCAAATCTGACCAGAAAGGTAATCTTAGAGGTTAATTTATATAAAACATGATTAAATACAATGATTACATAAAAGGAAATCCTTAAAATCTTTACAATCTAGTGTAGCATCCCAAAACACATTTTTAACCTCAAAATAAACTAATTTAATGGAATAGGTGGCCAATTATTTGCTAGAATCCCAATTATGCAATGTGTCTTTGGAAATATCTTAGAAATGATCTCAAGGAAGTGTTACAAGTGGTGGAATCAAAATAAACTCAATCTACTATGATTTGGAATCAAAAGTCTCTCAAGAACCTAGTTTAGTATAATGTGCCCAAACTCTTTGTTAAATTGAATTTTAAGATAAATTCAGTATGAAAACTTTCTAAATACCTACATCTTATTTTTCCATAGATTGAATTTGATCAAAAATCATTTTATAGTTGGAAAGTACTCAAAAGTGTGAAATTAGTGAAATTTTGGTTTGGGCGCTCGACATGGCACTGGAGCGTCCAAATAGACCACAGAAGAACCAAATATTCAAGAATGGGCACTTGGCATAATACTTGAGCGTCTTGTTGGACACTCGGCTCATTTGGAAAATTAAACTTTCAGGTTCTGAGATTTTTAAGAAAACATAGGCGGGGTGCTCGCGATAGCACTCAAGCGCTATTGCAGGCGCTTGGCCAAAATTCAAGTTCACGATAGTTTTCCTAATTTTTTGAGTTTTTGAAAATTAAACTACCAAAACCTGATTCTATCACTCTAAATCATTATGATCATATTCTAAATTATTATTCTAACCTTTTCTACTAATTCAAATAACAATTAAGCATAATTAAAGATTAGATCAAACTAATTCAACAAAACTAACTAAAAATCCTCAAATTCACGATCAACATTTCATTTTTCAACTCAACAGGTCTGTAATCCAAAAATTCACACATAGATTGATTTATAAGGGTTCTAATTACCTCAATCAAGCTATAATCCAGCTCCTAAAAGTGATTAGTTCACATATCTAAGTTTATATGATGCGATCTTCTCCAATTCTCTGAAATTTATACCAACATTCCATTCAATCAACTCAATTTGAACATATATAATTGAGATTGCCTGAATTAATTCTAATTTCAAAAGCACAATTTAACTCACCTGAATTCCTCTCTGATTTGTTATTTCCTCAGGTTCTTCACTGGTCTAAGCAAATCTAACTCCTCCAAATACTCTCTCTCTCAATCAACAATCAGCCATGAAAAAAAACTCCTCTTCTTTTCATTTCTTCTCAGTTCTGATCTCCTTCCTCTAATTCCAGAGACTTCCAAACTCTCTGATCCCCATCCTCTTCCAGTAAATTCCAGCTCAACCAAAACAACTAACTAACTACCATCCTATTTATAAACTTGCTCTTGCTGCCCAACTCTTCCTTTAATTTCCTCTTGTGATTTGCTGCCACGCCACTTCACCAAGTCCTATGTACACACCTATCCAATTTCATAAAATAATTCACTTGATCCCATGCTTCTATGCTTTGCCACATTATTAATTAAAAACAACATAATCACATATCTTAATTAATAGATTCTCCTTCATTAAATTTCTGAAAATTTCCCCAAAATTTCCCCAAAATAGCTTTATTTCTCATTTCTTGAAAATTCTACAAATAAAATAATTATTAACCATAGAATCCAATTTTAAATTTATATTATATTTAAAATTTATGGATTTTACAGCGAGTGTACTTTTGACATGTATATATCTCCACGTATGTGGCCTTGTTATATCACGTATATAATTTCACCTATGTGGCAATTTATGACGTATGTCCCACCCAGTATTTATGTTTTCCATTGTCGAGTGGGATTAGCGTTTAATGGATCCATATAGTAACTAGTAAATGAAATGGTTTATAGAGTTAGGATTCTATGTCATAAGCATTCCATCATGTTTATGATGGTATCGCTCCAATATCCGTTGGTTGTTAAGTTATCCACTACGGTATCAGTTGGATCGTATATGCTAACTCACTCCGGTATAGATTGAGTACTTCCGTTTGGCGTCAAATAGCCTAACTGGTATTAGTTGGCATGCTTGTAATTCGGTTAGATAGCATGTTGGTATAGTCTGTCGACTTATCTCTATGTTCTATTTCATGAGTCCTACAAGACTTATCGTATATGCTTTGCTTTATGATTATACCTATTTTGTTTAATCTGATTTTTTGTTGCATGTTTAGAATTGTATAAAATTTAGTTTTCCGCATGGATACTTACTAAGATGTTGTTTCTCACATATTGTTTTATCGATTTTGTTTTCAAACCCTGGAGAAGAAACGTTGCGGGATTTGATTCTGAGGGAGACTACCTTGAATACAAAGAGGAGGATTATTTTACTGTGTAGGTTTAGGGGTTATTACTTTTATTTGATTTGGGACTTATGGATTTTGATTATGGGTTGTATTGGAACAATTTAGGTGATCAGGGACAAGAAATTTATTTTTGGAGGGTTATGTTGGATATTGATCACCTTAGTTGTTTTTATGCCACGCTTTGATAGAGGATTTTATTATTATTGCACTCTAATTATGAATTGCAATTAATTACCATTATTGTCTGGTTTAGTTTATGTTTTAGGCCACAAGTTAATGTCCATTAACCATCGCTAAATCAAATAGCAGTGGTACGACCCCCCGGCCACTCAAAGCCTCGACGCTAAAGGAATTACCAGCGCAAATAGCGGCAGTAAAGCTCTACCGCCTCTAAAGTGGACAGAAACAACGACCGTTGTTTTATCGGCGATGAATACCGTCGCTTATGACTATCAACGGCGGTAGTTTTCCACCGCTAATAAAGTCAATGAGTGGCTGTAACCTACCGTCCAATGTGTCAAACAATTAGCAGCGGTAGGTTTCTGCCGCTAATAAAGTCAATGAGCGGTGGTAACCTATCGTCGGATGTGTCGAGCAATTAGCGGCAGTAGGTTTCTGCCGCTAATAATGTCAATGAGCGGCGGTAACCTACCATCAGATGTGTCAAACAATTAGCGGTGGTAGGTTTCCATCGCTAATAAAGTCAATGATCGGCGGTAACTTACAGCCGGATGTGTGGAACAATTAGCGGCAGTAAGATTCCACCTCTAATAACCTAAATGAGCGGTGAATATTACCGCCGCTAATAATTTCTTGCTCCTTCCCTAGGATCCAACAGCGGTGGTAAGCGACCACCGCTGTTGATAATTAGCAGCGGTATTAGGCCTACCGCCACTAATGCTCTTACCTGCAAAAACAAAAGTTTTGTTAGTTTTTATGGTTTCTGAACCTATTTAAAAATTACCTGTGACAAATATTACAAAAACAAAGTAATTCAAATCTAATATAACTTTTCTACCGGTTATGTAGAACCCTGGATTTTCCTAATATAAAACAAATGAATGAATAAATTAAATAAGCCTAAACATATTGAGAAGTAAAGATTTAATCTAGGTATTGGAGGACTAACATTATAATCCAAATATATATTAGTAATTAAATAAATAATAGAAATTTTGAGTAATTATGAATTTAAATAGTAGGTTCAATTAATTGGAAGAATAATTATGGATTTGACTTTAGGAAGAGTTAAATAGTAATTAATAATAAATAGAAAAGGGGATAATTGATTAAGATAAATTAGGAGAGAAAATTAAATATAGAGGTTAGAGAAGATAGGTATTAGTTCAAGTGTATGTTAAAGCCAAGAATATTATGAGAAATAAATATGGGTATTTTTGAAAGAGATCCAATGACCAAATGTGAGATAAGTAAAGAAAAGGATATTTTAGTCTTTTCCTAATAGGCCAAATTAATAAATTAATTAACTAAGTAATTAATAGAATTAGAAATATTTAATTAAACTTAATTTGGGTTAGGTTTGAATTTAAATGTCATGATTTATGGCTTAAAAGAAGGAAAAAGGGCTTATTGGTAATTATGATCAATTGGGTGCCTTAAATTTTAGGATAACAGGAGTTTTTGCGGTGTTTTAGTAATATTTTAAAATAAGGAATTAAATTAGCACGAAAACAGATTAAAATAGAAGTTTCTTATGAGTTAGATTTAAGAGAAAATAATTAGATGGAGAGATAAGATAGGTAAGGTCTCTAAATAGAATTAGGAATCGTAGTTGGAAAGTTTCCTAAATCAATTAGGACTTGTATTTGGATGAGCCCATAAAAGGAAGGCTTTAGGGATGATTTGGGGTTTCCTACTAATTGAAAAGTAAGGAGAAAAGAAGAGAAAGTTCATGTTCATAAAAGGAGGAAAATATAGAGAGAGAAAGGAGAGAAAGTAAGACACTTTTTAAAGAAAAGAGGAGTTGTAGAGAAGTCGGACCAGTAGTGATCGAATTAAGATCTAGAGACATCCAGCCGTTGGATTAGCCTCAAATTTGAAGGTTATGTTCCTGACTTGTAGGGCTTCAATCTGAACTGTGGAGATATAATTTGGAGATGCCTAGGGTGGTACGAAAATTTCAGAAAGTTGGTGAGAAATTGGGTTTCTTGGAAGAAAGATTCTACATGTTGAGGCAAGTAGCAAACACTTAGAAAACTAGAGGAATTACATAATTTTCGTGTTTTTATTATGAATGATTTAGATGCATATTATAAGATGATTCAGAAGCAAACCATGTTAGTTTATACAAAGATTTTCGTAGGTTTTATGTGTATGTTTTGGTTTTCTCAAAAACTGTTGTGTGTTTATATGATTGGTTTTGATATGATTTGATTTATAAACAAAGTTTTATTTTGTTTAAATTTATCTAACTTGTCTAGAGGATCTTTTTGAATGATTTTGAAGTATTTGAAGAGCTAGTTTGGTGTTATTTGATTTTAGCATAAAAATTTGTAAAGTTCGGAAAACTCAGATTTTTGCAATTTTATACTAGCGCCCGAGTCGTCGCTCGAGCACTACTAAAGGCGCCCCACTTGTGTTTTTTTGTTAAACCCCGTTCCAATATCCTTAATACACCCTAACCAATGAGTGTGATGTGTAGGTGAAGCTGGAGGGGCTCAAGCCTAAAGCCAGTCAAAGTTGTAGAGCCCCGGCTAGGCAATGCCTATGGAGGTGAGCAACCTCTGATTATTGAATAAAGTTTGATCTTAAGTGAGAAATGGCTAAGTGTTGGCCTTGTGCATGTAGAAGGAGAGAGTGGCAAAACTATAAATTATTATGTCTTGTGGAGAAAATTTCACTTAAGTGGAGAAAAGCCAAAAGGGAACCCATACGACCAACCCCTTTTCCCTAACCCTTTCCTCTCTTCTCTTGCTCTTCCATTCTCCCATCTCTTCTTCATCTTCTCCCTATTTCATCCCTCCATCCATTTCCAACCCTTTGGAAGAGTTGTTGGCAAGAAAAGAAAGAAGAAAACACAAAGGAAGCCATTTTCGTGTGGGTGTTTTGGTGGAGAATTCAGAGGAATCATCCAAGAGGAGCTTAAGGAGCTGTTCATGAGTTGCATTAGAAGCTGGGAAGCTTGCTCAAGTGTTTGCAAGAGGTAAGCAACACCACCCCAACCCTTATTTCACAATTTCGGCCATTTTCGTATGTTTTAGTTGAATGTTAGGGTTGAGATGTGAAAATGAGTTTTAGGGCAAATGGGAGGGATTTCTTTGAGGGGTTTTGTTAGTAGTAAATAAATACATATGCTAGGAGCAATTTAGAGCCCAAAAACACTCAGAACAAGTGAGATTTGAGAAAAACCAAAATCTCCAAAAGTTCGGATTTCGCGAGTTGCTAAGAAACACCAGCCGCCTGAACAGCCGCTCAAGCGCGGCATCGGACTATAGTTTTAGGGAGTGTCCTAAGGCTTGGCCGCTCGAGCGACTACTTTAGCGACCTACCTTAACAGAAGAACCCGAGAGCTAATTCTTGGCCGCTCGATGCAGGCTCGAGCAACCTATCGAGCGCCCTTACCAGATTTTCCCAAATTTGAGTTTTTAGCCCAGATTGAACTACCCTTTGTTTTTATTCAAATCCAGCCTATGTATAAGTGAGAGTTAGGTGTCTAGGAGGTGTTCCAACTGGAAATATATTAAAATTCCAAATAACAAGGATTTTGGGTACGTTTTACCAAAGAAGGTCTTAAAAAGAGTTTCTGCCCCAGATTACTATAGGAATAGGATAATTTGATTCCATCACTTCAAACACTTTCCAAATAACCTTTAGAAGTAGAAACCAAGAACCAAAACAAAGATATACAAGTATAAAAAAAGTTGAGGCATAGGTTGCCCAAAATGAGTCAAGAAAGGTAGAAAATTTCTGGAAACCTAACCTTTACCATTGATTACCAATGTGAGTACACCACACCAGAAATTATGGGCTTCGGTCTAGTATTTAACACATAATATGAAGGGCGTTGGCCCATATCACATATGCGCCACCTCAAGGGCTTTGGCCCGTTATTATAATATGAGATAAAAAGGGTAGTGGCCCAGGGACATTGACACTATATGTAAAATCCCAGATTTTAGTAATAAATAAATCAATAGACTAATTGGTTAATAATATGCACGAGATGAGATTTTGGTTCAACCCAGAGGAGTTCAAGATGAACCGGAGATGATAGGAGAGCCTATATAAGGTGAGTTCATGATTATGGACTAGGTATTATTTTAATATAATAATTATTTTTTCTATGGTTTATATTAGTAAGAATAAAGTGAGAAATAAACAAGGAGAATAAAAAGGGTTGGTCGAACCCAATGAGAGTGGGTTGACCCAAGGGTTTAGTTGGTTTAAGGATTAAAGGTTTGGTTGTAATTGGTTTAAGGAAGGAGGGTATATAAGTAAAAGTCATTAAAACAATAAAATAACCTAGCATGCATGAGTAACCCACGTCCATCACAAATAGAAACAGCCGTGCGTTTCTCCTTGCTTCCTATATTCTTCTCCTTGTTTCCTTGTGACTAAACCAAACCCTAAACAACTTGTTAGAGCCGTCTTAGAGAAGGAAAAGAGAGGATTTTCGTGCATAGAAACTCAGGTAAGAGCAAGTTAATAAAAAGCTCCGTTTTTTGAGAGATAGATGTGTTGTTAGATTCTAAAAGCATGATTTTTCTTAACTCAGATGAGATCAAGACTTGTGAGATTGTTGGAGCATATTTGTGGTGATATTTCGTTGCTTCTAGAGAAGATTTAAGTTTCTAAAACCAGGTAAGTAGTCCCTTGACGCTTGCATAAAAATACAATTCGTGTTTAGACGATATACATGGTTATTCGGTGATTTGATGTGTTGTTTTTGACATTTATGATGATTTAATTGTTGGGAATTATTCTAGCATGTTTATAAAGTGTTTTAGAATGGTTTTGATGCATTGAATATTGAGTTGTGGAATTTTTGTTGAATTTCGCAAAGTTACGGATTTTTCACATATCAGGCCGCCTGAGCAGTCGCTTGAGCGCCCTATGTATATATTCAAAACCCAAGAGCATTTTTACCCAGATTGAACTGTCGCTAGAACAGTCACTCAAGCGACCTATCGAGCGACCTCCCCTGAAACAACCTATTTTGTAAGGCCGATTGAGCGCCCTTGGCCGCTCGAGCGACCAGTCTGTCAAATTTTGGAAATTTACTTTTCAACCTAGATTTTGTAAGGCCGATCAAGTGCCTGTCATTATTTGAGGAATCTATAGGTAAAAATTTCGTGGACGAAATTTATTTGTAGGGGGGAGAATGTAAAATCCCAAATTTTTGTAATAAATAAATCAATAAATTAATTGGTTAATAATATGCAGGAGATGAGATTTTGATTCAACCCGGAGGAATTCAAGATGAACCGGAGATGATAGGAGAGCCTTAATAAGGTGAGTTCATGATTATGGACTAAGTATTATTTTAATATAATAATTATTTTTTCTATGGTTTATATTAGTAAGAATAAAGTGAGAAATAAACAAGGAGAATAAAAAGGGTTGGTCGAACCCAATGAAAGTGGGTTGACCCAAGGGTTTAGTTGGTTTAAGGATTAAAGGTTTGGTTGTAATTGGTTTAAGGAAGGAGGGTATATAAGTAAAAGTCATTAAAACAATAAAATAACCTAGCATGCATGAGTAACCCACGTCCATCACAAATAGAAACAGCCGTGCGTTTCTCCTTCTTCCTATATTCTTCTCCTAGTTTCCTTGTGACTAAACCGAACCCTAAACAACTTGTTGGAGCCGTCTTAGAGAAGGAAAAGAGAGGATCTTCATGCATAGAAACTCAGGTAAGAGCAAGTTAATAAAAAGCTCTGTTTTTTGAGAGATAGATGTGTTGTTAAATTCTAAAAACATGATTTTTCTTAACTCAGACGAGATCAAGACTTGTGAGATTGTTGGAGCATATTTGTGATGAGATTTCGTTGCTTCTAGAGAAGATTTAAGTTCCTAAAACCAGGTAAGTAGTCCTTTGACGCTTGCACAAAATCCAAATTCGTGTTTAGATGATATACGTGGTTGATCAGTGATTTGATGCATTGGTTTTGTTATTTATGATGTTTTAATTGTTGGGAATTGTTCTAGCATGTTTATAATGTGTTTTAGACTGATTTAGAATGGTTTTGATGCATTGAATATTGAGTTGTGGAATTTTTGTTGAATTTCGCAAAGTTACGGATTTTTCACGTATCAGGCCGCCTGAGCAGTCGCTCGAGTGCCCTATGTATATATTCAAAACCCGAGAGCAATTTTATCTAGATTGAACTATCGTTCGAGCGACCTATCGAGTGAGCTACCCTGAAATAACCTATTGTGTATGCCCGGACGCTCGAGCGACCAGTATGTCAAATTTTTGGAAATTGACTTTTCAACCTCGTTTTTTCACCACGAAAGTGTTTTTATCCAAATTTAACCTATGTATCGTCAAGATTGTGGTATTTGGGAATGGTTTGCACTGGCGGATGTTTAAAATTTAATTTTATAAAGATTTTGGGTAGACGTTTCTAAAGAGGCACTTTTACTTGATTCCATTGTTCTTAATGATTTTACTTTTAACCAAGGATGGTTTTGTGAGTTCATACACCTGTATTTGGATGAAATGAAGGTATTTTATGCATCGATGGAGTCGATACACATTCGGGACATATTGGCCCGTTGAAACCTAGAGTTTTGGACATATGACTTAGTGCGTTCTATTTTGGTTTGGGGTCACTGGTGTGACAAGGCTGGTGCCTAATTTATTGATTCCCGCATGGGCGGATTTGGTTATACAGATAAGGTTCTGTATTTGGTGGGTGTTATTGAGAAGTATGTCCATTACCCTGGTTGGTTTTTCTCACTGTTGATCGAGTAGGCTTAGCAGTTATATGAATCCATAGAATAACTAGTAAATGAAATGTGTATTAGAGGGGTTTGAATTCTGTGTCTGAGGCATTCCATCATCTTGAGGATGGTACCACTCCTGGATTGGTCGGTCGCTATGTTACCCACTCCTGGATTAGTTGGGCCGTACATGCTAACTCATGGTTGGGTTCTTCCGTTGGTGTTGAATAGCTAGACTGCAGGACGGCTGGTCCATCATAATTCGGTTAGGTAACATATTGGCACATGTCTACTCTCTTTTTCTGGTATACTATTTCATGAGTCCCATGAGGTGGACAAATTTTATTTCATTGTTGTCTTGTATTTTATTGTGATTATTTTAATTAAGTGTTGCATATTTTATTGTGGTCAACTATTTGCATGACTGCTTACTGAAATGTTGTTTCTCACATTATTGTTTTACCGATTTTGTTTTCAGATATTCTTGGAGAGGACATTGCTGGGGTAGAGACTCCAGGGGATTATTGTGATTACCAGGAAGAAGACTATTTCATTCCTGTGTAGATCCGGGAGGACATGGAGAGATATTTAAATTTATTTTCCTAGGAATTAACTCTAGTATTTTATTTGAGGATTTTGATGTCATTTGAAGGATTATTAGTAACTTTATTTCACACCCTTGGTGGATGTTATTTATGTTATTTAGTTAAACCCTTTCCAGACTTTATAGATGAAATATAAATGCATTATTTTTGTAGTTTAATTCCGCGATTTCTGAAAAATGTTTTTATTTCCGCACTCTGACATAATAAATGAAATTGTTTAAGTCTGGAATAGTTGTTTTGGGCCATGTTCCCTAACGAACCAGATTTGGGTTTATGTGTTTAAATAAACCTGGATCAGGGGCATTACAAAGATGGTATAAGAGAAATAGGATCCTAACCTAGGTAGCAGGCCTTTAGGGAAGGAATTGGGGGATTGTTGATACGTTAGATAGTACCTTAATTGATTTTCTAAGATGAGAGATCCTTTTTGCTTAATTAAGTGTTTGTGTTTTCGCAGTTGATCTTCATCATGAATACTAGATCAAGAGGCAGAGATAGAGCAGCATCCGTTCCTAGGATGATGCCAGCTGAGGAACCAGAGCCATTTGTGGCCCCACAGGCAAACCTGTATGTGGACCCTCCAGCTGTGGAACAGCCTATTCCACCTCCACCACCTGCTTTTGTCCTCGCCCCACATGAGGATATTTGGAGAGCCATTGGGGCTATGATCGATTTGATTGGCAGATCGGAGAGGAATCGAGGGGATGAAAGAGCCCCGAGGAGAGACCGTGTTGAAGACTACGGTGCACAGGAGCTAGAGAGGTTCCGTAAGATGGGACCCCCGTCTTTTGGAGGTCAAGCAGACCCTATGAAGGCTGAAAAATGGATGCTAAGGATAGAATGGATACTTGATGTCATGGAGTGCCCGGATGACCGTCATGTTCGGCTGGCCACTTTCATGTTTGAAGGAAAGGCCGTCCATTGTTGGCATTCTGTGAAGAGAAGGATTGAACAGGATGCGCAGATTTCCTGGGAAAGATTCAGGGAGATCTTCTTTGAGCGCTAATTTACTGCTGAGTTCCGCCGTCAGAAGGTGAGAGAGTTCATTTATATCACTCAAGGAGGAATGACAGTATTGCAGTATGAGGCCCGTTTTGACGAGCTGGCCCGTTTTGCCCCACAGATGGTTACCTGTGAGACAGATAGGCGGCAACATTTTGAGAGGGGACTAAGGACTGAAATTAAAGACCGAGTGTCAGTGGTAAAGTGTCCTAGTTATATAGAGTTAGTTCGCCTGAGAGAGCCGAGCGCCTGATTGATAAGAAGAAACCGAATCAAGGTAGACTCAGGTTTCCGCAGAGGCAATCGGCTCAAGCAGTCAAGAAGCCTAAGACTGAGGGTCAGAGCAGCAGACCCAGTGGTGAGCAGATTTACAAACCTGGACCTCCTAGATGCCAGAAGTGTGAGAGGTTCCATATCCCAGGACCATGTTTTACACCTTATGGAGCATGCTTTAGATGTGGGAAGTTTGGACACCGCATCTCGAAGTGTACTTACCCTACCATCTACCAGAGCCTACAGATGGCCTATGCTCCTATGGGATCACAGTAGTTGAGTGCGCCGACTCAGACGCAGACTTTATCGGCACCTAAAGCAGTTGTGGGACAGAAACCACAGGGCAGGGCAGGACCCCAGTGCCGAGGTGCAACACTCAAGGCTGTGAACCCCCGTTCCAATATCCCTAACACATCCTAACTAGTGAGTGTGATGTGTAGGTGAAGCTGGAGAAGCCCAAGCCTGAAGCCAGTCAAAGAGGCAAAGCCCCGGCTTGTCAATAGCCTACAAAGGTGAGCAACCTCTACTTTGTTAAATAAGGTTTCCCATTGTGAGAAAAATATAGCTAAGTGTGGTTGGTTATGTGTAAATAGGGAGCAGTGGCAAACTGGTAAAATATAGTGTCTCTTGAGAAGTCACTTAAGTGAAAAAGAGAAAAGAAAAACAAAGCACAAAAAAACCCCATTCGACCAACACCCGACCCCTCTCCCTTTCTCTCTTTCTCTCCTTCGTCCCCTTCTCCTTTCCCCCAAATCTTCTTCATCTTCCCTTCATTTTCTCCCCATCACATTCCCCTTTGAGAAGAGATTCTTACCAACAAGAAAAGAAATAAGAGAACCCAAGGAAGCCATTTTCATTTGGGTTTCCTTGGTGGAGACTTGTGAATGGCAACCAAAAGGAGGCAAAGGTGCTGTTCGTGGGTTGATTTGGAAGCAAGAAGACTTGCTCAAGTGATTGCAAGAGGTAAGCAACACCACCCCAACCCTTATTTCAAATTTCGGCCATTTTCGTATGTGGATTGAATGTGTTAGGGTTGAGATGTAAAATGTTTCATTTGTACAAATATGAGGGATTTTTCTTGGGGGTTTTGTTAGTAGTAGATAACTACATATGCTAGGAACAATTTACAGCCCAAAAACACCCAAAACAAGTGAGATTTGAGAAATCCCCAAAATCCCAAAAGTTAAGATTACGTGAACTGTCAAGGAAACCCAGCCGCTTGAACAGCCACTCGAGCGCGGCATCGAGCGGTAGTCTTAGGTAGTGATTTAAAGCATGTCCGCTTGAGCAACGCTCGAGCGACTGTTCTAGCAAGTGTCTTAACAGAGGAACCCGAGAGCAAATCTTTGGTCGCTTGAAGCAGGCTCGAGCGCCCTGCCCTATTTTCCCAATTTTTCCCAATTTTTGTTCAAATTGAACTAAGGATTGATTTTGTGTGAATCCAACCCATGTATGAGTGAGATTTAGGAGCCTAGGGAGTGCTCCAACTAGAGTTGTCACCAAATTCCGAATAGTAAAGATTTTGGGTACGTTTTGCTAGAATAGGTCTCATAGAGAGAGTTGTGTTCAAGATTTTTACAGAAGTGGGATAAATTGATTCCACCACTTCAAATACCTTCCAAATAACCTATGGAAGTTGAATACAAGGACCAAACCCAAATTACATAAGTTTAAAAAAGGATTGAGGCATAGATTGCCTAGTTGGGTCATGAAATGAAAGAAAAGTTCCAAAAATGTGATTTTAGCCCAGATCGAACCACCGATGGTTTTTATTCAAATCCAACCTACCTATAAGTGAGAATTACATGTCTAGAAAGTGTCCCAACTGGAAGTATCTCAAAATTCCAACTAACAAGGATTTTGGGTACGTTTGTCCAAAGAAGGTCTTGGAAAGGGTTTCTGTCCCAGATTACTATAGGAATAGGATAATTTGATTCCATTATTTCGAGCACCTTCCAAAGGACCATTAGAAGTAGAAAACAAAAGCCAAAACTGAGTTGCACAAGTATTATAAGAGTTGAGGCATAGGTTGCCCAAAATGAGTCAAGAAAGGTAGGAAAATTCTGGAAACCTAACCTTTACCTTTGAATATCAATGTGATTACACCACACTTGGAATTATAGGCTTCGGCCTAGTATTTAACACGTAATATGAAGGGCATTGGCCCATATCACAATTGCATGACATCGAGGGCTTTGGCCCATTACTTGTATTAATAAAGAAAAGGGCAGTAGCCCCAATGACATTGAGTATTATTGAACAAAGAGCTTCGGCCCCACATTTGACATGAATTGTATAGAAGGCAGTGGCCCAGAAGTTCATGAGATTTATTTAAGGTGTTGGCCCATTTGTTTAGCATTCTATATATATATGTTGTTCACCTCAATTGGGGGTAGTGAACTATTGTTCACCTCAATTTGGGGGTAGTGAACTAGCTCCTTCACAAAAGTGAATATTGGTTGGTAATGTGTGTTGTTCACCTCAATTGGGGTTAGTGAAGTAGCCCTTCTACAACAGTAAGTATGGGGTGTTAGAGTGAGCGGTTCACCTCAGTTGGGGGTAGTCGACTATGGTTCACCCTGGCTAGGGGTAGTGAACTAGCATTCCTCATACAAGCTTGGGAATCTAAGAGGTCAAGTATGATAAACAATGATTGTATGATTATTGGCGGGTAGTGTGCTGTTTACCTCAATTGGGGGTAGTGAACTATTGTTCACCTCAATTTGGGGGTAGTGAACTGGTCCCTCCACAGCAGTAAGCCTTAGTGGGTAGATGGATCGGTTCATCTCAGTTGGGGGTAGTGAACCTTTGTTCACCCTGGCCTGGAGATAGAGAACTCGTATCCTCCACGCAAGCTTGGGATCCGTGACATACGACATTATGAGAATTGATTGTGATTGTTATAAATTGATGAACTGTACACCTATTGTACAAGCATGCACCAATTGTATGGCACCGAGTTGTATTTCATTAAGTTTGATATCAAATACCGGCATGACATGATTTCATCGGATATTATCAGCATGAACCGTGTTTTTCTCATGCATGAATGTGTTGCTTACTGAGACATTCGTCTCACAGTTGCTTCTTATCTTATATTTCAAATCCATCGACGTCCGGTGTGAAGGACCGGGCTGGGGATAGAGGCAAAGAGAAAGCTATAAGGGTATAGAGAGGAGGATTTCTATAGGCCCTAGGTTACTTCTTTATTGCATGTATAGTTTATTTTGGACTTGTAACCCTTACCTTTGAGAGGAGTGATTAGTCACCCATCTTTTGTAATTAACTTCCACGTCTTATTTCATTTCAAACATGTATATAAGAACACACTTTTGATATGCACATGCATAAACTGTTTGCACTTGCACTGGTATAGAAAATGTTTTAAAATCCTTCGTGTTTTGTTAAGTATAATGGCCCACTTGCCACAGTCTAGAACGGGTGGTGCCTTGGAGGGGCAAACTTGGTTCCAGGTCGTGACAAAGGCAGTCAGAATGAATGCAGTAAAGGCTTATGAGGAGGAGTATGGAGCACCTGAGAATGTTCGAGGTATATGATTTATTTGTGGTAGATCTACTGTATGTTTATTTGATTTTGGAGCATCTAGATTCTTTATCACACCTGCATGTGCACATCTAATAGGATTTTTACCTATTGCTTTGGATTCTTCTTTATCTGTGCACATACCTTTGGGAGAGACCACTAGGGTCCAAATTGTATATAGAGACTGTATGATCAGGATGGATCGAGTAGAGTTACCCGGGGATTTGATTGAGCTGGAATTCAGAGGATATGATGTGATAGACTGGTTATTTAGACACTATGTCACTATTGACTGTCATAAGGGGACAGTTATTGTTAGTATGCCCAAGCAGCTTGTGCGCTCGTCGGAAACGCGGCACGGGAAAATTCGGAGTCACCACCGCCTGATGTGGTGCAGGCGGACACCTGGGTGCCTAACCTTGTCTATTAGGGCTTTTGGTCTACGGCTTTTGAGATTCTAAGTATGGTCTCAGTTGTGGTCCGGGGAAGTCCATAGACACCCCGGTCCACCCCGTCGGGTGACGGGTCCCTTAGGTTTATCCTGGTTTGAGTCAGCTTACCTTGGTCTCACCTGATTCCTAATCCGATATGCAGTTTGGTTAAGTCTGGCGGGACCATTTGAGTGGTGTGGGTCCCTTTAATTGCTTTTATCTTGATTAATTAGGAAATCTGAGTCTGGTTGGGTGGGCCCCGTTGGAGAGCCCACAATGTCCTTGGTGGGCTTAGTCAAGCCCATGTACCCTTGTGGGCCTCGGTCTATCCTAGGAGGCCCTTTGGGCTTTGGTTAAGTGTATTGATTTTACTTTTAGGTTCAGATTTGAAGTTTAAGTGTTTTCCATGAAAAGGTGGGCCGGATTGGTTTGCAGTGTTTTCCATGAAAAGGTGGCCGGATTGGTTTCTGGGCCCCTTAGGTGGGCCCACAGGGTGGCCAAGTAATTTTATTGGATTTATCTTTTTAATTTGCCAAAGTGAGTTGGGCATTGGGCTTGGGGCCCGTAGCCCTGATTAGGGCTTGAAAGCCCAAGTTACCAGAAGTTAGGGTTTGCACCCTTCCTTAGTTCAGTTGGTGGGCTTTTGCGGGCCCGGTAGGCCCTTGCCCTTGGTCTCGGCCAAACCATACATTTCATGCATCAATTTTACAAGTCTGCTTCGGGTGGACCGCCTTAGGTTTGGCCCGCCCGGTTTAATTAGTTAATTTTACTTATCTTGATTAAGTTGCATGCATACATTTCATTGTGTTTATTGGGCCGGATGGGCCCCGTCGGAAGGCCCACTAGAAATCAAGTTGGACCGGGGGTCCAAGTCCCATGTTGGGTTTCCGAGTGACCTGGAAACCCTGTTGGTTTATTCGGTTCGGTTCGGAAATGGCACTCACATCCAGCAATAATCACAGAAAATATACAAAATTGACACTTATCAAGGAAAGATTGGCTCATTATACTAGGTCCAAGGGGAGGGACCCGGGGCCTCTGTGGGTGGAGCGAAGCGGAGCCCACGGGGCGGGGTCCCTCCCCATACCAAGGAACGAGTTAGATGCACGGCGAACAAAGGGGTTGGGGGGTGCGGGGGGCTTCCCCTTCCGCAGTACTGTAAAGGGCATTTTCGGGATTTTTAAAAAATATAGCAATTTGGCATGTTTTAGGAGTATGCGCTGACCTTAGGCACTAGGCACGAGCTGAGCGCACCCAAAAAAGGTAGGTGCAAGCTCAGCGCGAAGTGGGCGTGAGCTCGGTGCACCCAAAAAAGGTAGGCGCGAGCTCAGCGCGAGGTAGGCACGAGCTCAGCGCATACCCTGATTCTCTGTTTTCCTTTTTCAGGCTCCATGATTGACTGGTTTTAAGGTTTTTTAAGCTCTGAAAACACCTTGTAGGTGCTTCTAGCATCCCTGGAGACACTTAAACATGCATTCAAATTAATCTAAACTACTTCAAGACACAACTCCATATATTAGGGAAGCTCAATTATCATATAAAAAACAATACACTAACAGCTGCAGGGGGAGTGGGGGTGATGGGAACATGCTCACAGGTGCTCAAGCAAGAGGCAGCAGGTGGCAAGGGGTTATGGGAGCATGTTGGCAAGTCTAGCAAGCAATAAAACAACAAAAAAAACACTAATAAATAGAGATTGCCTACGTAAGATGGAAACCTAATTTTTGCACCTACGCACGTACCTAAACTCTGTGCATGCATGCAAACACTCGGAGAAGGGAAGGAGAAGGGGGGTTTACAGGGATACAAAAGACTTACTTAACCGGGAACACACTCCCTTTTACTAAAAACCCGATATTCCCCGAAACCGTAGCCTAGGAGATCCAATGTGGAAGGAACTTGAAAAGTGGTGGATAATATACTTACACAAATATCATGCAAGAGAACCAGTTTTCATATATATGGCATAGAAGCTAGTGGGAAACAATACCTGAAAGTTCCTAGCTCTTTCGTGGAAGTGTGTGACCTCCTCAAATCGAAAACGCTGTTGCGAGCTTCCTCTCTAACAGCCACCGCAAGTAGCTCCTCCGATCTTTGGTAGAAGGATGAAGAAGAAGGAGACAAGAGGAGGTAAGAAGGCAAGGTTGGGTGCTTGGGGAGCTAGGGAAGGAAGTCAGGCCACGAGAGAGGAGGTTTCCGAAAACCAAAAGCCAACCAGAAAAAAAAACCTTCACCGAAAAAATTCCCCAATCTGAAAACCTTCGAACCAAAATTTTCGAACCCCCTTCAAAGAAGTCTCGCGCGACTTATATAGGCGAGGAAAAAAGGGGTATCCGCTAAGCTTGTGCTGAGTGCAAGCTTAGCGCATACCCGCTTGCCACGTTCGCGCGAGCGGCAATATGATGAAAAATCATTTAATGCCGCCGCTCGCTGGTCGGAAAATCCGACTTTTTTAGATTTAGTCCCTGGTTATTTTTGGTTTAATCCGATATTCCGGGATTTTTACAGATTTAGTCCCTGGGATATTTCGTACATTTGGATATTTACGGATTTGATCCCCGAGTTATTTTCTTGCGCAACTCGCCACATGTGCAGCTTTTTGCCACGTGTGCAGTTTGCTGGTTTTGTTGCTCGAAAACTTCGTCAGCTCATATTTTCTTCATCTGGGCTCCGATCTGGGCAAACTCAGTTGCGTTAGAATCGTATCGAAGCCCTCTATCCCATGACCTAGGGGTAGGCCTCTGGATCGAATTTTAACAAAAAGCCAACTTCTGGCTCCGCTCAAGTTTGATCGCCCGCAGAACCCTCATCCGGACTCTGATTCCTGCAAACTTAGTTGCGTTGGAACCGTGTCGAGATTTTCTATCCAATGATATAGGGGTAAGCCTCTGGATTGGATTTTAGCAGAAAGTCAACTTTTGGCCCCGCTCAAGTTTGACCGCCTGCAAAACCCTCATCCGGACTCCGATTCCTGCAAACTCAGTTACGTTGGAACCGTGTCGCGATTTTCTATCCAATGATATAGGGTTAAGCCTCTGGATCGGATTTTAGCAGAAAGTCAACTTTTGGCTTTGCTCAAGTTTGACCACCCGCAGAACCTTCATCCGGACTCCGATTCCTGCAAACTCAGTTGCGTTGGAACCGTGTTGAGATTCTTTATCCAATGATATAGAGCAAGATGGCCAATTTTCACTTGAACAAAAAGTCAACTTTTGACCCCTTAGGGTTTGACTTTCCGTCCGGGGTTTGCATTTCTGGTTTTTCTGGGAGCACAAAAATGTGGTGCTTACAGCTGCCCCTCTTTGCCGGAGTCACCTTGCGGATGAACGGCAAAGAGAAAAAGAATCTTATTTTTGCGCCTGGCATTTCTGTCGACATGGTCGACGAGCTTTGTCCTTTGAAGTTTTCATTTTGAGAGGGGAACGGCCAATGATGTGGCGTCACTTCCTGGCTTCAGAGTTTCCTTACCTTTTGCTTTCGGGTTTTTGTAGGGCAACTCTTCAGCATTTAATTTAAGTTTGAAAGAAATTAGATTGGACCTGAGCTCACCGACCTGTTTCGGCGTTGATGCCAGACACTTGACAATATTCTTTTCTTCTTGTTTGTTCCATTAAAGCTTTTAGGTGGCTTCAGACTTCTGATCCATTTTATGTCTTTTACTTGAAACTTGGTTGCTTTTTTTTTTTTTAGGATTTGATGACCAAGGGTTGGTTTAGGATGTGGACCGAATGGAGAAAGGATGAAGGAAGAGTGGAGCAGGAGCTGCTGTTGGTGAGGAGGTGCTTCTAGCGCTGTCCAGTGCCTCAAGGGAGCTCACACACCCGCCCTACTCTATTTACAACAGTGTGAAATCAAAAAATTACAAAAGGGGCCATCTTGCCCGATGATGTCTTCATTTATGCTCATTCTTCCTCATGTCTTGTCAGTCCTTCTTCTGCAGCGCTTGGCCTTCCCTTTTGTAGGGGCTTCCTAGCTTGGAGTGACTATTGCTGGGGATTGGGCACGAATCTTTTCCTTATTGCCTCCTTTTTCGAGTCAAGCCTTGTTTTTGACAAGCGTGTTAGTTCCCTGGGGAAGGATGCTCCGCTGGGGATAAGTGGGGATTCCTCATGCTGTCATTACTTCTTTGTAAAGCCTTTTCCTTCTGCTTGGGTGCGAGTTCTTCATGCTCGTCTGCGCTCTTGTTGGGCGCGAGAGACTCCACTAAGGATTGATGCTAGCTTGTTTTGTCTTCTTTTCGCTCTTCTTCGCAAAGCCGGCCTCTTCAGATTGGGCGAGGCTTGAGAAGTCTACATCATCAGGTATCACTCTCTTATTGCGTGAGAGGACTCTACTGGGGATGTAAAGGTGTCGTTCCTTGTTTACTGAAGGCCTTCCTCTGGGGATTTTGGAGGGTATTATTCTCCGTTTACTGAAGGAACTCCACTGGGGATTTTGGAGAAGACGTCCGTCATCCCACTTTTGGCATACCTGTGAAGGCAGGAAAAGACAACATGTTGGCCGTGGAATAGCTGGGGAATGCAAAACACTTCTTTTATTCTCTTCTTGCTCTGAGCCTTTTGCCCATCGCAGCCAGAAGCGGCCTTTGCCAAGATTAAGAGATTATCAACTCAGGTTAGTAGCCCAATGTGGAGCTCAAATAAGTTAAGCAAAACAATTATAGAGAAAACAGGTGTGTCAGTTTGTGCCTATGTTTGCAATATCAAAGAAATTTTCTAAGGTCAGACGGGACTCGGAGTGCTTGGTATTTTCCGTAGCATTGTCATCATAGGCCACTGTGGAGTGTTTGACTCGGGCGCAACCTGCCGGTTTGGACCTCTCAGATCTGTGCAATTTTCTCAGTTTACTGTCTGCCACTGTCACTGCTCTCTTCTGTATCCTGCTCTGCTCAAAACAGATGTGACCAGTTCTTTTTTTTTTTTTGACTAACCACACAACGCCCTTTTGTCGGGTTTTCGCTGTGTCCAACCTTTCCAGGAAACTCTGAATTCCGTCATTGCTAATGAACGTAGACCTAACTGTTTGCCCTGATCATTCTTTTTGGGATCCGAGAGGTCTTAGAGATAGGATGAAATGTAGGCTTGATCTTGGTTATGAAGGAAAGGATAAATGGCTCGAAGAAGCTTATTTATGTGGGTTTGCAAAGTGTGCTACTTTTTATTGTTGGTGGGACTTACATCCTGGCTTATTTGTATCTCTGTACTTTTTGTTGGGTAAACATTTCCCCATTTTCTTTGTTTCTTTTTTCTTCTTTCTCTTTTTTCTTATTGCATTTTCTTCTCTTTTTGAGGTTTTTCTGGGCCAGGATGCCCTGTTTCTTTTTGCTTTGCCAGGAATGCCCCATTTGATGTGTAGAACACTGCAATGGGTTGAAAGAATTTCAAGGCTCAAAATTGTCTAACTAGGGGAGAATTTAAGGTATTTGAAAGGATTTCCAGTCTAAGGAGAGTCAAGGATGGCCTCTCTTCATTTCCTAATCAGAATGATCTTAAGCATAGTACAGTTTGACTGTGTCTGCATTTATCAGCTCAGGAAAAATTGCCCCGTCCATTTCTTGTAGGATGAGTGCTCCTCGGGACAGAACCTTGTGGACTACGAATGGCCCTTCGTAGTTTGGCTTGAATTTCCCTCTGTTGTCCTCTTGATGAGGAAAGATTCTCTTCAGTGCCAGATCTCCCACTTTGAAATGCCGTGGCTTCACTTTCTTGTTGTAGGCTCGCGCCACTCTCTGTTGATATAGCTGGCCATGGCACAAAGCCGTAATCCTCTTTTCATCCAACAATTGCAACTGGTCAAATCTGGATTCTTCCCATTCGACGTCACTGATTTCAGCTTCCTTCAAAATTCTGAGCGACGGAATCTGTGCTTCCACTGGGAGGACTACTTCCATTCCATATAACAGGGAGAACGGGGTTGCCCCGGTCGACGTCCTAATCGATGTCCGATAGGCGTGCAGTGCATACGGCAGCTTCTCATGCCAGTCTCTGTAGGTGACCACCATTTTCTCGAGTATCTTCTTCAGATTCTTGTTGGCAGCCTCTACTACCCCATTCAACTTGGGCTGGTACGCCGTGGAGTTTAGATGTCTGATCTTCAAGTCTTCACACATCTTTCCCATGTCCTTATTATTCAGATTCTTTGCATTATCAGTGATGATCGCTTCTGGAACTCCGTTCGAAGCCATTGGATGAACCTGGCCTATCATGTCGATTCCCCAGATGGCAAACGGCCAAGGTGATGTCTTGGAGTACAGCATATTCGGTGGTGCATGGATGTTGTCGGCATAAATCTGGCATAACTGGCATTTTCTGACATGAGCGTAGTAGTCTGCCTCCCCGGTCATCCAGTAATAGCCCATCCTCAGAATCTTCCTTGCCAGCATATGCCCATTCATGTGTGCGCCACACAACCCTCCATGGACTTCCTCAATCAATTTCTGCGCCTCAGCTTCTCTGACACATAGCAGTAGGGAGTCGTTGTATGACTTTTTGTACAGCCTACCTCCACTGTAGAAGTACTGCCCTGCCAACCTCTGTATAGTTCGCTTCTCTGCAGCTGAGGCACCTTCTGGCAGAATTCTGTTCCTTATGTATCTCTCAATGTCTGTGTACCAAGGCTCTTCTTCGGGTGTGCTTTTCTCGACACTGAAGCAGTAAATAGGGTAGCGCCAAATTTCTATCTCCAATGGTTGCACCCATGCATCATCTGTGATGGTGGCCATTGATACCAGCGTAGCTAGTGCATCCGCAAACCGGTTCCCGTCTCGTGGCATGTAATCGAATGTCACGCTCTCGAATTCTTCTTCTAATTCCTTAATCAGTTCTTGGTATGGTACCAACTTCACATCTCTGGTCTTCCAGTCTCCCATCACTTGATAGATGATAAGACTTGAATCACCGAACACTTTCAGCTCTTGTATACGCATCTCAATTGCCGCTCACAGGCCTAACACACACGCTTCATACTCGGCCATGTTGCTAGTGCAATCAAACAGAAGTTTCGCTGCTATCGGGTGATGAACACCATCTGGGGAGATTAGCACTGATCCGATCCCTTTTCCATTTACATTCACTGCCCCGTCAAAGAACATTTGACACTTGGTTTCTTTTGTATCATCTGCAGACTCTGTACACATCACATCTTCGTCCGGGAAGTGAGTCAGAAGTGGTTGGTAGTCAGGTAGTGGATGCTCTACCAAGTGATCCGCCATGGCTTGCCCTTTTATCGCCTTTCTAGTCGTGTAGACAATGTCGTACTCAGACAAAAGGACTTGCCATCTGGCAACCCTGCCAGTGGAGATCGGCTTCTCAAAGATGTATTTCAAGGGATCTAAATTGGAGATCAGCAAGACTGTGTTGCTAAGCAAATAATGCCGAAGCTTCTGGGCTGCCCAGACCAAGGCGCAGCATGTCTTTTCAAGCACTGTGTATCTGACTTCAATGCTAGTAAATTTCTTGCTCAGGTAGTAGATTGCTTGTTCTTTTCTTCCTTTCTCATCGTGTTGCCCTAACACACATCCTACTGCCGTCTCTGAGACTGTCAGATACATAATCAAGGGTCGTCCCGGGACAGGTGGGACCAATGTCGGTGGACTCATCAGATAGGCCTTGATCTTATCAAACGCTACTTGAAAGTCGTCATTCCAAACCACAGGGTTATCTTTCTTCAACAGCTTGAATATAGGCTCACACACAGGAGTCATCTGTGCGATAAATCGGCTAATGTATTGTAGCCTGCCCAAGAACCCTCTCACTTCCTTTTCTGTCGACGGAGGAGGCATCTCCAGAATTGCTTTTGCTTTGACGGGATCAACCTCAATGCCTCGCTTGCCCACTATGAAGCCGAGCAGTTTTCCTGAAGTAATTCCAAACACGCACTTGTTTGGGTTGAGCTGGAGTTTGTGCTCTCTGAGTCTGTCGAACATCTTTCCAAGGTTTACCAAGTGACCTTCTTCTTCCTTGGACTTCGCTATCATGTCATCCACATACACTTCCATCTCCTTGTGTATCATGTTGTGGAACAACAGAGTCATCGCACCCTGATATGTAGCGCCTGCATTCTTCAGTCCGAACGGCATCACGCGGTAGCAGTAAGTGCCCCAGTGCATGATAAAGGATGTTTTCTCCATATCCTCAGGTGCCATCCTTATCTGGTTGTACCCAGAGAAACCGTCCATGAAAGAGAACATCGAATGCGTTGCTATATTGTCTACCAGTACATCGATGTGCAGCAATGGGAAGTCGTCCTTCGGACTTGCTCTATTCAGATCTCTATAGTCGACACACATCTTGACCTTCCCGTTTTTCTTGGGAACTGGCATGATGTTGGCCAACCATTCCGGGTAATGAGTTACTGGCAAGAATCCGGCATCCAACTGCTTGGTGACCTCTTCCTTGATCTTCAAGGCCCATTCCGGCTTCGTGCGCCTAAGCTTCTGTTTCATAGGTGCGGCCTCAAACTTTGTTGGTAACCGGTGCACAACCAAGTCCATGTCTAACCTGGGCATATCCTCGTATGACCGTGCAAACACGTCAGAATAAGATTTAAGAAAATCAATCATCTGTTTTCTCAATAATGGTGACAGCTTCTTACCAATTTGAAGGATCCTTGGTTGTGCTATTTCACCTATGTCAATTGGCTCTGTTTCCTCAACGTTAGCCTGAAGACCCTTTTCGTGCCTTTCCAATGCAAGTTGGATTTTGAGCGGGGTCTCCCATGATTCATCATCGTCCTCCTGCTCGAAAGGCTCACAGGGGACAATGTTTGAATCTTCTTGCTGCGATGGGCGAGTGCCCCAATCTAACTTGTAGAGTTCTTGCTCGTTTTCAGGATTGGACACTGGCTCATGCATTTCATTTATTATTGCCATCTGAACTGGCTTTTCAATTTCTTTTTGTTCCTTTTGTTCAATTATGGCAATCTTATTACCTATCCCATGCCCCAGATCTTCCAGGTGTGCGTCGGGATTGACACTAAGATCGCGATGCTCAAGTTGCTTATTTTTGGTATTTTCATTTTCAAACAGATGCAAGTAGTAGGAAGCATTCAGATATTCATTAAAAATTTCAGCAGTAGCTACAACAGAAATTTTAGAGGTGATAGAAACCCCCTTTGGGATAGCAGCTTTTCTGATGGCAAAAGGCATGGCGCTCCAATTCTTTAGTGGTGCCCCGCCTTCCTTGTTGATAATGACGGCCGTCTCCCGTTCTCCAGCTAGTACCATGTTGGCGCTCTCGTCAGAAGAGATGTAGATAGGATCATGTGCTGCGCCTCCTGCCGGTTTGTTCTGGCTTCTCTCTGATCGGGGGCCAGACTCTGACGATACCCTTACCCATGATCCACTGAGGGTGATTGCCATCGGTATCTCGTCCTCGGGTGGCGCGTATGCGATGGTGACTTCGTTGGCCGGGTCAACTCTGGGGGGTGCAAACATTATGGGTATTCCCGTCGGTATCCCAGGCACCGTAGAAGAGTAAGCTGGTGGTGCCCATTTGCCATAAGCTGCATGGTACACTTCTTCCGGCATTGGCCTTAGGACTTGGGGCATGCTACGGAACATGCAGTTCAAACTGTCGCGAGTTCCAGGGTGCGGGATATAGGGAGGTGGAGGAGGCGAGCTTGGCCTGCGGGTTGGTGCTCCTGAGCTGTCTCGCCCTTCCATCATGCAGACGTACATGATTGGACCTTCTTCATTAGATTCCTCAATGAGAGCCGGTGGTGGCACTTCCATCACACTCGCAGAGCTGACGGGATCCCATCAGGGATGAACTGTTCGTCTGGTGGGGCGAAGGCCATGGTGACTTCGTCAACCGAGTCCAGAGCGACCAGTGCTGGCAGGCCATCTGGCGACCCCTCGGGAGCCAATGGGTCTAATTTTACTGCATCTCCAATCATTTCCATAGATGGGTGCTCTTCCTAGAGCATCTAAGCCAGTCCTTGCAGGTAGTCTTCTTCCATGGCAGGGGTATCCAGAAACTCATCTCCCCACCCGTGGGGGACTATGTTCTCGATGGCTTGGGCCGCCTCACGCTCCATGTTAGTGAAGCGGTGGTACAAGTTCTCGTGCACGCATATGGGCCAGTGGGGGTCTCTTCCTTAAATTTTGGCTCTTTTCCTTTCGGCACGATTTCCAAGGAGCCGGGAGTAATCTTCTGGCTGTGGCTTGAACCCCAGTCCAAACCTCGAAGTCTGCTCATAAGGTTGGATGGCTACCCTGATGCCTTGCTTGTACTTGCCCAGTCCTTCGCATGCTCTGAGGCCCCAATCTGCGCAGTCAGCAGCACTAAACATGTTATTTCCTTTCCTTTTCGAGAGTCGTTGCCCCCTTTTAGATTCGGGGATATGATTTACCTGCACCATCTCCACAGCTTGGAAATTGAGTGTGGTGGGCAACTCATAATCCACATAGGGTACCCCGACCCTTTCGAATTCTCGGTGATCCTCAGCATGTACTGTTATAAGTTCGTTGCCTGATACCAACTGGACCATTCTATGTAGCGTGGAAGACACTGCTCCTACCTGATGCAGCCAGGGCCTCCCGATCAGCAAGTTAAATGAGGCATTGATATCCACGAGTTCGAACTCCATGGTAAAGGGCCTATCTGCAATCATGATCACCAAAGTGACCTCTCCCAGTGAGTCTCTTCTGGCGTTGTCGAAGCCTCTGACATTATGAGCGCTTGGCTTGATCATTGAAGGATTCAATTGTAAACTATGAAATGTCCTCATCGGGCATATGTTCAAAGCTAACCCATTGTCAATCATGGCACGTTTTACGATGAGATCAGTACATTTCACGGTTATGTAGAGCGGCTCGATGTGATTGCACCCTTCAGATGACAGGTTTGCTGCAGAAAAGGAGATAGCCTGTGGTGCCATGATTACTGACACCACTGCTTCTAATTGCTCAGGGTCAATATCCGCTGGTACGTGTGCATCACCCAGGACTTTCATTAGCACTGCCCGGTGCTTCTCTGAGTCAATTAAGAGTCTCATTATGGAAATTTGGGCGGGTACCTTGTTCAACTGCTGGAGGAGATCATATTCGGGAGTGTAGATGTTGTGGTGCAAATTTGTGACTTCCTCTTTTGTGGCCCTTCCCTTTCTCTTGAGGGTCAGTGGCAATTCTGTGACCACGTCCTTCCCTTTTTCTTTCCTTTTTGCTTCTGCTTCTGCTCCTCCTCTGGTGCGGGTGGGGGGTCGGTGTTTATGTATCAACCGGATCGGGTGATCCGATCGATTTTTGCTTCAGTGGTGGTGGTGGTGGCTTGATGGTAGAAAGATGGGGTGGGGTAAGGTGGGGATACCATGTTGTACGAGGGTGGTTCCAGGTTGAGTTGTGAGAGGTTGAGGGTGGGCGGTTCGAATGAAAGGGAGAAGGGGTCTTGTGGAGGTGATTCCATGATGTCATGGATGTTGAGGGTGGAAGGGTTGGTGAGAGGGGTGGAGTAGAAAAACTCTTGTTCTGTGGGTGGGTGGAAATGCACCAGAGGGAGATCAGTAGGGAAGTCATCGCCGCCTTCTTCAATGACGTTTATTGTCTTACTTTCCTCTCGGGAGTTTGCTGCTGATTCGTCTTCCTAGTCTACACCAGCGGATTCATCTAAGCTCTCATAAAGATCAGGTGGGCTTGCAAGTTCAAGAGTGGATGATAGCTCCCCTTCTACTGTGACATGGGGGAGGCCAGGCCATCCGGACATGCCGTGGGAGAGGGATTCTGAACTCGGTTCAGCTGATAGGGGATCGGTGAGGGACTGTAGGTCCAGCTCTGATGTTACAGACAGATACTCAGGCGGCCATCTAGTAGACATCTGCGGAGGTACCCTTGACTGCCCACTGATGCGTCCGTGTCCTGTGGCCCATCTCGGAACCAAGGTCCTTCGGAACTGTCCACTCCTTCTCTGCGTGGAGGGGACAGGGAGTCACTGATCCATCCGCATTGCATGGGGTTCCATGGCCCCGTGACTTCCTCACTGCTCTGAGGTTCATCCTCTATTGCATAGATGTAGACATCTGTATTCTCCTTAGTCTCAGGTTCTTTCAGCAGAGTGTCATCTTTAATCTCTCCGACAACTGTGGTTGCTGTTGATTGGGTTCTTGTTCGAAGGTGCACCTTGAATGTCTGCCCTGGTCCTCCAATTAGCACCGAAGGGTCGAACTGCCCAGTGCCCTAATCACTGCTCACTTGATTTGCTGACTTGCTGGTTGAGGCCTTAGAGTGATTTGGGAGAGGATTGGTGGTGATGCCAGCTGCTGGGGTCTGAGCCTATGGTATTGGGGGGTCGACCGTGATGCGTCTACTGTCAATTAGGTCTTGGATGTCGTGCCTTAGATCCCAACACCGATTAGTGTGATGCCCTGGGGCACCAGAGTGGTACTCGCAACGTTCTACCGCATTGTAGCTTCTGGCGTTGACCAGTCTGGGGTTCGAGGGTTTGATTTTCAGGTACCCTTTCTTCAGCAAGGTAGGTAGCAACTCAGCTGATGCATAGGGTAGGGGAGTGAAAACCCGCTTCAACCTAGCTTCAAATTCTTCTTTCGTCTTTCTTACCCCTTGGTAAGCTATCTGCCCAGTTCCTTGGGGTGCCACTGCCTCTGGTCCTTGGGAGAAGTGATAAGGCTGTGCCGAGTGCACGTAGTTCATTGCCTGCTATTCCTGCCTTCGGGGCTCTTGTCCCTGGTTTCTGCTAGCCTGTCCTGTCATTGGCCTCCTTGGTGCGGCACTCTGCCCACTGCCATCTATTTTCCCAGCTCTTACTGCATCTTCAATCCGATCTGCAGTCAAGATCAGGTCGTTGAAATTCGATGTACTTTGCCCCAGTAGCAAAGTGAAGAACGGCTGTCCCAATGACACGATAAACAAAGATGTCATCTCCTGTTCCAACAGTGGCGGCTGTACCAGTGTTGCCAAATCCTTCTAGCGTTTGGCATATTCTCTCACAGACTCTTGGCTCTTCTTAGTCAACCTCTGTAATTCTGCCCTAGTCTGTACAATCTGACTATTTAGGCAGTACTGCTGGATGAAGACGGCTACCAAATCATTCCATGCCTTTATCTTAGCCTTGTTCAGACTCAAGAACCAAGAGTAAGTGGCTCCAGTTAAAGACTTTTGGAAGAACTGCACCATGATCCATTCTTCCTTCGCATATTGGCACATGTCGCCAGAATACGACCTTAGATGGTTCAGGGGGCACCCAGTGCCGTCGAACTGGTGCAACTCAGGGCATTTGAACTTAGTCGGGAGTTGGAGGTCCGAAAAGAAGCAGAGGCTTTCAAGGGTAGCCTCACTCTGCACTGTGCTAGGTTGGAGTTGTTTGAGCTGCTCCTTCAGGGCGGCCATTTCTGTTCTGTTCTCCTCCCTTACTGCTGTCAGTTTTTCCTCAAACTGCATCTCCTGGGTTCTGTACCAGTCCTCATCACCCTGCCCCAGATGGATAGGTAGAAACTGATCTTGCTGTGCAACGTGAAATGGTGCTGCCGGTGGTGGTGGTGCCAGGGGAGGGGGATTTGCCGGACGTGGTGGTGGTGCCCCTTCCGCGTGTGGCGGGAATTGTGGCTGCGGCTACTGGGTGATGGGTACCACTGGCGGGGCCTGCCTTAATTCTCTCAGTTCTGTCATCAGTTCCTAGATGATGGAACTCATACTGTCCATCTTCTGCTGCATCTCATTGACCACTTGGGTATGACTGGATTCTGCCGGATGCTGCCTTGGCGGCGTCTGTTCTCCTTGCTGTTCCATATCGAGCCTTCTCCTCGATCTTAACAGGTACGGACTTCTGAAAGAAATTTTTGGTACCTGATGGAACAATTAGCAGGCATTAGTGCAATTTTACACAAATTGTTTACACAACTTTATCTGATTGAATTTATTCATTTGTTTGTTTGTTTGTTTTTTTTTTTGTTTTCTGATATGATTTGACTAACTGATCCATTTTAGCTGCCCTAAGGCAACAAAGGAAGAGAACCTGATTTTGAGCCAACTAATCTATTTTAGCTACCAGTAGGTAACAAGGGAAGAGAACCTGGTTTTGAATCAACTGATCTATTTTAGCTACCCGCAGGTAACTGGGAAAGAGAACCCTATGTTTTTGAAAGCTGATCTATTTTAGCCATTTGGGAGTGGCTGGGAAAGAGAACCCTAGTGACCGAATCTATTTTAGCTACCCATAGGTAACTGGGAGAGAGAACCCTAATTTTCTGAAAGCTGATCTATTTTAGTCGCTCGGAAGTGACTGGGAAAAAGAACCCTATTTTTTTTTTGAAAGCTGATCTATTTTAGTCACTCGGAAGCGACTGGGAAAGAGAACCTGGTGACCGAATCTATTTTAGCTACCCGCAGGCAACTAGGAGAGAGAACCCTAATGAATTTGGAAGACTGGTCTGTTTTGGTTGTCCTAAGACGACCGAGAAAGAGAACCCTAATGACCGAATCTATTTTAGCCACCTGCAGGTAACTTGGAGAGAGAACCTTATTTTTTTTTGAAAGCTGATCTATTTTAGTTGCTTGGAAGCGATTGGGAAAGAGAACCCTATTTTTTTTGAAAGCTGATCTATTTTAGTCGCTCGAAAGCGACTGGGGAAGAAAACCCTATTTAACTGGTCTATTTTAGCTGTTTAGGCAAGGAAAGAGAACCTTCAATTAAAGGGTTTTGTTTGAGCTCGGGATCACATGGCTGGACCAATGCAGGGTCTTTGCAGGGGGTGAGCAGAAAAGCAGCACCCAGGTGTCCCTCAGCCATTGGTTTAATCACCATTGACTTCGGTGCCTCACAAAGGGGAAGGCTATGCCAGGACGTTCATCCACCAAACTCCGATTCATCCGTCGGCCCGTTTCAGTGCCCCAAAACTTCGGCTAGTAGTTCCCGGGCGTGCCTTAGCTAGTCATTGGTTTAATCACCATTGACTTCGGCGCCTCGCAAAGGGGAAGGCTATGCCAGGACGTTCATCCACCAAACTCCGGTTTAATCACCGGCGGCTTCAGTGCCCCAAAACTTTGGCTAGTAGTTCCCGGGCGTGCCTTAGCTAGTCGTTGGTTTAATCACCATTGACTTCGGCGCTTCACGAAGGGGAAGGCTATGCCAGGATGTTCATCCACCAAACTCCGGTTTAATCACCGGTGGCTTCAGTGCCCCAAAACTTTGGCTAGTAGTTCCCGGGCGTGCCTTAGCTAGTCGTTGGTTTAATCACCATTGACTTCGGCACCTCACAAAGGGGAAGGCTATGCCAGGACGTTCATCCACCAAACTCCGGTTTAATCACCGGTGGCTTCAGTGCCCTACAGGCTTGACCGAATGATCTCAGAAAGATACAGACGGGTGTGATCTGAGCTCAAGGTCTTGGGTGTTTTTAAACACTTGCTAGGTTTCACGATCTCAATGAGAGAGATGCAATTAAAGGAAATTAGGCGGTCGTAGCGACCAGGAATATTGCAATTATCTGAGAAGAGGTGGTCTATCGGAGACCGAGTTGCCCTATTGGAGGGAATTAATTCTTTTATTTCAAATTCTTGCTTTGTTAAGTCTGAACAACATGGCAGAGTGAAAGTAAATTCATGCTTCAATCAAAAAAGTACCGCCATGGCACAAAGTACATCATTATGCTTATCAAAATACAACAAAGCCAAAGTCTAGCTAGGTTGGTCATCATCATAGTTGGAGGACACGTCTTGCCTCCTCAAGGCTCGCAGAAGCTTGTTCCGCAGACGTCGGTCCTCCTTAACGCGCTTGCGCACTAATTACATTTCATGTTGCAAGGCCGTATTGGCCTGCCTACTCTCCCGTTCCGAATTCACATAAGCTGAATGGATACGGGAGTGGGTTTCCTGCAGTTCGGCCACCCTATCCCTATATGTGTTAGGGGGCGGAACTGGAATGTTGCTTGAAGCGACAGGCTGAAGAGGTGGGGGCCGTCGTGGACAAATTCCTGAGCTATCCACTGCTCGTAATCTTGAAAGTGTAATTTGGTGAAGACGTCTTCCTGATACACACACACCGTCTTCCACTCCATCTGCAGTTGCGTCCTCAGTCCCTTAGTGAGTGGACCAATTAAACTGCTCATGTCGTCCTTGACGGGGATTCCCTGCGGTTTCCCAAATTGTCTCAGAACCCGAATCGGATAGTATGGCACGGCATGGGTAAGGCCTATCAAGGCAAGTCCCTCTCTTTTCTTGAAAGCTATTATGGGGGTGTAGGGGATGTTGTATGTGCCCCACCATCGAATGTCTGTTTCTGCCTTTAGGTAGAGAAAGTGGTTGAACCAATCCTCACGAGCGGGTAGGTTCGGTTGGATCTCTCTTTGAGCCAACCAATAGATGTTGTCACGGGCTAATCTGTAATGTGCACTGACAGGTGATAACACCATCAAGTGGTCTTGCAGCCAGATGTGGAGAAGGGGAGCGCACCCTTGAAACCTCCGGGTTCCGTTTTTGGACAAAGTCAGGGAATGGAACAGTTGAGCTAGGATTTGTGGCATGATTCGGTACCCTGCCCTGAGTTGATCCAAATTTCCATGAGGGCTAAATTAATGGTGTTTCCCCCAGTTGGAAAGAATATTTGCGACAGAACCACAAGGGTGAAGGTGTCAAACCAAGCCCGGGGTCTTTCCTGCTTTTTGTTTCTTATCTTTTCAGCAAAGAATGTTTTGGAGACCCTAATGAATGAGTTGTCACCTCCTAAGGTCTGGAATTCTCCCCTTGAGAGGCCAAAGAAAGTGCAAGCTTCATTCTTGTAGCTTTCCTTGAGACTTGGCCTAGCGGGTTCTCCTAAGTCGCGAAATCGGAGGAACAGGTCAAGTTCCTCAATTGTGGGAGTCAACTCATTGAGCCCAAATCGAAACACTGAAAGCTGGGGATCCCAGAAACGCAATGCTTCTTGGATCATGTCCCAGTTGATCGGCACATTTAACAGGGACAAAGTCTGTCCCATACGGTATTTGTGCTCCCTGTGCGCGCGTCGGAAATGCGGCACGGGAAAGTTCGGAGTCGCCACCGCCTGATGGGGTGCAGGCGAACACCTGGGTGCCTAATCTTGTCTATTTAGGGCTTTTGGTTTGCGGCTTGAGATTCTAAGTCGGTTCTCGGTTGTGGTCTGGGGAAGTCCGTAGACACCCCAGTCCACCCCATCGGATGACGGGTCCTGTGGGTTCCCTGGTTTGAGTCAGCTCTCTTGCTTGGGTCTCACCCGATTCCTAATCCAGCAGGTATTTAAGTTAGGTCTTGGCGGGGCCACCTGAGTGGTATGGGTCCCTTTAGTTGATTTTTATCTTTGCTTAACTTAAATTGTCTGAGTCTGATTGGGTGGGCCCCGTTGGAAGGCCCACGGTGTCCTTGGTGGGCTTGGGTGAGCCCATGTGCCCATGTGGGCCTCTGTCTAAGCTTAGGAGGCCCTGTGTGTGCGCGCGTGGGAAACGCGGCACGGGGTAATTCGGAGTCGCCACCGCCTGATGGGGTGCAGGCGGACACCTGGGTGCCTAATTTTGTCTATTTATGGCTTTGGGTCTGCGGCTTGAGATTCTAAGTCGGTTCTCGGTTGTGGTCTGGGGAAGTCCGTAGACACCCCAGTCCACCCCGTCGGATGACGGGTCCCGTGGGTTCCCTGGTTTGAGTCAGCTTTCTCACTTGGTTCTCACCCGATTCCTAATCTAGCAGGTATTTAAGTTAGGTCTTGGCGGGACCACCTGAGTGGTGTGGGTCCCTTTAGTTGATTTTATCTTTGCTTAACTTAAATTGTCTGAGTCTGATTGGGTGGGCCCCGTTGGAAGGCCCACGGTGTCCTTGGCGGGCTTAGGTAAGTCCATGTGCCCCTGTGGGCCTCTGTCTAAGCCTAGGAGGCCCTGTGGGCTTTGGTTAAGTGTGTTGGTTTAGTTTGTTCAGTTTGGATACTTAAGTGATTTTCCATGCAAGAAGCGGGCCGGCATTGATTTGCGGGCCCCTGGGTGGGCCCCCATGTTGGTTGCCAAGATGCCTTTAATTTATCTTATTTAAATTCACCCAGGAGGGTTGGATGTTGGGCTTGGGGCCCGTAGTCCAGATTTTAGGCTTGAAAGCCCATTGCTTCGAAGTTGGGGTTTGCACCCTTCCTTGGTTCGGTTAGCGGGCTTTGGTGGGCCCGACAGGCCCTAGCCCATGGTCTCGGCCAAACCATGCAATTCATATGTCCATTACATATTACAGGGCACGGGTGGGCCGCATTGGGTTTGGCCCGCCCGGTTCAAATGGCTCATTTTACTTAAGTTGTTTAATTAGCATGCTTTGGGGTTTATCGGGCTTGGTGGGCCCCGTTGGAAGGCCCACTAGTGTGCCAAATTGGACCGGTGGTCCAGGGCCCAAGTTGGGTTTCCGGGTTGCCCGGAAACCCGATTGGTTCACTTGGTTTGGCTCAAAATCATCACAAAATTCGGCCAAGGATCAATGACATGCAAAAAATCATGCTGCTGTGTGTATCCGGCAACTCAGGCCGGATATACAGGGTCTGTGGGTGATCCGGCCAGTGCATCCGGATACCCAGAGGCCATAGGTGATCCGGCCTGAGTATCCGGATCACACTGGAATTGGCCTTTTTGGGTTTTGGCCTTTTGGGACTGATCCCAGGGGGTTCCAGGGACATGTTAAGGGTCTTGTGGGCTCCTGGATGAGCCCACGTAGGTTCAGAATTGGGAGAAGCCACACTTGGCTTCTCACCTTGGATTTACAGCAAGGTAAGGGGGCCTTGGGGAAGGGGATCATTCTTTCATGCATGCATTCACATATAGCATATTCACATGGACAGATTTTCGAATAATGAAGACAGTAACTATCCTGTCATGGAAGGCCTAGTCTAATACGTAACATACACAACAGTAGATAATGACCCATATGGCTCTACCATGCATATCGCCATGCGTGCAAGAGAGAACACGAAGAAGATAGAACAACAGCAAAGTCTAGAGTTCTAGTCCCATGCTTTAAACAAGAAGGAGGCGCCGTAAGAAGGGAAAGAGAAGGGGGCTTATCCTGGGGGGTACATTAGATGAGCGGGGAGGGACATTCTCCTCCCCGAGATAATTACAACAGCATATTAAGTATGGCATTTTACTAAGCATGCATGGTTCCTTAAGAGGCCTACGTGGGTATCATACATGAGGTGACTCCATGCCACGACAGGGAGACCAAGTGCGTGCATATAACGTGCTAAAACTAGGCCATGCAAAGCTAGAAGACAAAGAGCAGAAGAAATTCCAGAAAATTCTACATTTAATATATGTTGAAGCTAACGTGATGAGGAGTGATACCTGAGGTCCTTGACCTCTTGTGCAAGGTGGTGGTATGCCTTGGGGGTGGTACAGCTCCTGGAGACCTCCTCGGAACACCAACAGCCACTCAAGTCCTTCTTCTTTCAGTGGGGATAGAGAGGAGAAGGAGAAGGAGGGAAGGGCTTGGGAAGGTATGGGGGCCAAAAGGGGTTGAAGGGGTGGGGATTCGTGTGGGAGAAGAGTGGAGGGAGGAAGCTCAAGACAGCCAAGAAAAGCCCAACCCCGGAAATGAGCTGCTGGTTTGCTATTTATAGAAATTTTAATGTATCCGGCAACTCAGGCCGGATACACTAAGGCCTCTTCGTATCCGGACCTGAAGTCCGGATACCCTAACTTCCCTTTGTATCCGGTCTTCAAGTCCGGATACAAGACATAATCATTCGAAAATTAAATGCCGCCGCGAATTTGTCGGGCGATCGGCGCGGATCTCGCGCGAATATCTTGATGTATCCGGTCTTCAAGTCCGGCCATGAAGGATAGGCAGTGTATCCGGTATATGTGACCGGATACAAATCGAAAAATTACAGATTTGCCCTTCGACTTGACCGATTCGACCGACTCGACCGATTTGACCTTTTTTGATATCTACGGATCGCCCGTACGAAAATTTTATATTTAAGATTTAGTTCCTGGGATATTTTGCTGTGCTGGTTGCCACGTGTGCAGTTCCTGCGCCACGTGTGCAGTTTCCGGCTTTTGCTATGCGGAAACTTCGACAGATCATATCTCCCTCATCCGAACTCCGTTTTGAGCAAACTCAATTGTGTTAAAATCGTATCGGAGCCCTCTATTTAATTAAATGGGGCTAAGTACTCGGCACGGATTCTGAGAAAAAGTCAACTTTTGGCCTTCCCTTAAGTTTGACCGCCTTTAGAATCTTCATCCAGACTCTGATTCCTGCAAACCCAGTTGCGCTGGAACCGCGTCGGGATTCTCTATCCATTGGGCTAAAGTAAGGTATTTGGCACGGAAATCGAGGAAACGTCAACTCTCGGCTTTTCCTTAAGTTTGACCGCCTGCATAACCTTTATCCGGGCTCCGATTCCTGCGAATCCAGTTGCGCTGGAACCGTGTCGGGATTCTTTATCCAATGGGATTAACCAAATTTTATCCGATTAAAAGGTCAACTTTCCACCCCTCAGGGTTTGACTTCTTGGCCGGGTTTTTTTTTATATTTTCTGGCTCTTTCGGGAGCGCAAAAATGAGGTGCTTACAGCTGCCCCTCTTTGCCGGAGTCACCTTGCGGATGAACGGCAAAGAGAAAAAGAATCTCGTTTTTGCGCCTGGCATTTCTGTCGACATGGTCGACGAGCTTTAGTCCTTTGAAGTTTTCATTTTGAGAGGAAAGCGGCCAATGATGTGGCGTCACTTCCCGGCTTCGGAGTTTCCTTACCCTTTTCTTTCGGGTTTTTGTAGGGCAACTCTTTAGCCTTTGGTTTAAGCTTGAAAGAGATGAGATTGGACTTGAGCTCGCCAACCTGTTTCGGCGTTGATGCCAGACACTGGACAATATTCTTTTCTTCTTGTTTGTTCCATTAAAGCTTTTAGGTGATTTCTGACTTTTGATCCATTTTATGTCTTTTACCCGAAGCTTACCTTTCTTTTGACGGCCAAGGGTTGGGTTAGGATGCGGACCGAGTGGGGAAAAGAGGAAGGAAGAGGGGAGGAGGAGCTGCTGTTGGTGAGGAGGTGCTTCCAGCGCTGTCCAGTGCCTCAGAGGGGCCCACACACCTGCTCTAATCTATTTACAAAAGTGTGAAATCAAAATTACAAAAGGGGCCATCTTGCCCGGTGATATCTTCATTTATGCTCATTCTTCTTCATGTCTTCTTGTCTCTTCTTTGGTAGCGCTGGCTTGTTCTCTTGGAGAGGCTCCCTGGCTGGGCATGACTGTTGCTGGAGATTGGGAAGGAGTCCTTTCCTCATTGCCTCTCCTTTTGATTCAATCCTTGTCATTGGTGAGCGTGGGAGTCCCCCTGGGAAGGATGCTCCACTGGGGATAAGCGGGGATTCCTCACTCTGCCATTTTCCTTTATACGGCCTTCTCCTTCTGCTTGGGTGCGAATTCTTCATGTTCGTTCAAGCTTTTGTCGAGTGCGAGAGGCTCCACCAGGGATTGATGCGAGCTTGCTTGTCTTCTTTCCGCTCTTCTTCGCAAAGCCGGCCTCTTCAGACTGGGCAAGGCTCGAGAAATTTACATCATCAGGCATCACCGGGGATGTAAGGGTGTCATCCCTTGTTTGCTGAAGGCCTTCCACTGGGGATTTTGGAGGTTATTATTCTCCGTTTACTGAAAGAGCTCCGCTGGGGATTTTGGAGAAAATGTCCGCCATTCCCCTTCCGCTGTACCTGTAAAGGTAGGACAAGACAACATGTTAGTTGTGGAATAGCTGGAGAATGCAAAACACTTCTCTTATCCTCTTTTTGCTCCAAGCCTTTTGCCCCTTGCAGCTGGAACTGGCCTTTGCCAAGGTTCAGAGATTATCAACTCAGGTTAGTAGCCCAACGTGGAGCTCAAACAGTTAAGCAGAACAATTATAGAGAAAACAGGTGTGTCAGTGTGTGCCTGTGTTTGCAATATCAAAGAAATTTCCCCAGGTCAGAAGGGACTTGGAGTGCTTGGCATTTTCAGAAGCATTGTCATCACAGGCCACTGTGGAGTCTTTGACTCGGGCGCACCCTGCCGGTTCGGACCCCTCAGATCTTGTGCAATTTCCTCAGTTTACTGCCTGCCACTGTCACTGCTCTTGTCTGTATCTTGCTCTGCTTAACCCAGATGTGACCAGCTCTCTTTTTTTTTTTTTTTTTTTTTTTTGACTAACCACACAACGCCCTTTTTTCGGGTTTTCGCTGTGTCCAGCCTTTTTAGGAAACTCTGAATTCCGTCATTGCTGATGAACGCAGACCTGACTGTTTGCCTTGATTATTCCTTTCAAGATCTGAGAGGTCTTAGAGATAGGACGAAACATAGGCTGGGTCTCGGCTATGAAAGAAAGGATAGATGGCTCAAAAAGCTTAATTGTTTGGGTTTGCAAAGTGTGCTACTTTTATTATTGGTGGGACTTACATCCTGCCTTATTTGTATCTCTATATTTTTGGCGGGGCAAATATTTCCCCATTTCCTTTGTTTCTTTCTTTTCTTCTTTTTTTTTCTTTTTCTATTGCATTTTCTCTTCTTTTTGAGGTTTTTCTGGGCAAGAATGCCCGGTTTCTTTTTGCTTTGCCAGGAATGCCCGATTTGATGTGTAGAACACTTGCGATGGCTTGAAAGAATTTTAAGGCTCAAAATTGTCTAACTAGGGGAGAATTTAAGGTATTTGGAAGGATTTACAGTTTAAAGGAGAGTCAAGGATGGCCTCTCTTCATTTCCCAATCAAAATGATCTTAGGCATAGTACAGTTTGACTGCGTCAGCATTTATCGGCTCCGAAAAAATTGCCCCGTCCATTTCTTGCAGGATAAGGGCTCCTCGGGACAGAACCTTGTGGACTACGAATGGCCCTTCGTAGTTCGGCTTGAATTTCCCACGGTTGTCCTCTTGATGAGGAAAGATTCTTTTCAGTACCAGATCTCCCACTTTGAACTGTCGAGGCTTCACTTTCTTGTTGTGGGCTCGCGCCACTCTCTGTTGATAGAGCTGGCCATGGCACAAAGCCTTAATCCTCTTTTCATCCAATAACTGCAACTGGTCAAATCTGGATTCTTCCCATTCGACATCACTGATTTCAGCTTCCTTCAGAATTCTGAGTGACGGAATCTGCGCCTCCACTGGGAGAACTGCTTCCATTCCGTATACCAAGGAGAACGGGGTTGCCCCGGTTGATGTCCTAATCGACGTCCGATAGGCGTGCAGTGCATACGGCAGCTTCTCATGCCAGTCTCTGTAGGTGACCACCATTTTCTCGAGTATCTTCTTCAGATTCTTGTTGGCAGCCTCTACCGCCCCATTCATCTTGGGCCGGTATGCCGTGGAGCTCAGATGCCTGATCTTCAGATCTTCGCACATCTTTTCCATGTCCTTATTATTCAGATTCTTTGCATTATCAGTGATGATTGCTTCTGGAACTCCGTAGCGACAGACTATGTTGCTTCTAATAAACTTGAGCACATGAGATTTCTTCACATTCACGAAGGACATGGCCTCTACCCACTTGGTAAAGTAGTCAATTGCCACCAAGATGAACCGATGCCCGTTTGAAGCCATTGGATGAACTTGGCCTATCATGTCGATTCCCCAAATGGCGAACGGCCAAGGTGATGTCATGGAGTACAACGTATTCGGCGGTGCATGGATATTGTCGGCATAAATCTGGCATAACTGGCATTTTTTGACATGAGCGTAGCAGTCTGCTTCCATGGTCATCCAATAATAGCCCATCCTTAGAATCTTCCTTGCTAGCATATGCCCATTCATGTGTGCGCCACACAACCCTCCATGGACTTCCTCAATCAACTTCTGCGCCTCTGCTTCTCTGACACATAACAGTAGGGAATCGTTGTATGACTTCTTGTACAGCCTACCTCCACTGTAGAAGTATTGCCCTGCCAACCTCTGTATAGTTCGCTTCTCTGCAGCTGAGGCACCTTCTGGCAAAATTCTGTTCCTTATGTACCTTTCGATGTCCGCGTACCAAGGCTCTTCTTTGGGCGTGCTTTTCTCGATACTGAAGCAGTAAACAGGGTAGCGTCGAATTTCTATCTCCATTGGTTGCACCCATGCGTCATCCGTGATGGTGGCCATTGATGCCAGCGTAGCTAGTGCATCCGCAAACCGATTCCCGTCTCCTGGCATGTAGTCGAATGTCACGCTCTTGAATTCTTCTTCTAATTCCTTGACCAGCTCTTGGTATGGTACCAACTTCACATCTCTGGTCTTCCAGTCTCCTATCACTTGATAGATAATAAGACTTGAGTCACCGAACACTTTCAGCTCTTGTATATGCATCTCAATTGCCGCTCGCAGGCCTAACACACATGCTTCATATTCGGCCATGTTGCTAGTGCAATCAAACAGAAGTTTCGCTGCTATCGGGTGATGGACACCGTCTGGGGAGATTAGTACTGCTCCGATCCCTTTTCCGTTCACATTCACTGCCCCGTCAAAGAACATCTGCCACTTGGTTTCTTCTGTATCATCTGCAGATTCTGTACACATCACATCTTCGTCTGGGAAGTGAGTCAGAAGCGGTTGGTAGTCAGGTAGTGGATGTTCTGCCAAGTGATCCGCCACAGCTTGCCCTTTTATTGCCTTCCTAGTTGTGTAGACAATGTCATACTCAGATAAAAGGACTTGCCATCTGGCAACCCTACCAGTGGAGATCGGCTTCTCAAAGATGTACTTCAATGGATCCAGATTGGAGATTAGTAGGACTGTGTGACTAAGCAAATAGTGTCGGAGCTTCTGAGCTGCCCAGACTAGGGCACAACACGTCTTTTCAAGCACTGTGTATCTGACTTCGATGTTGGTGAATTTCTTGCTCAGGTAGTAGATTGCTTGTTCTTTCCGTCCTTTCTCATCGTGTTGTCCTAACACACATCCTACAGCCGTCTCAGAGACTGTCAGATACATAATCAAGGGTCGTCCTGGGACAGGCGGGACCAATGTTGGCGGACTCAAGTAGGCCTTGATCTTATCAAACGCTACTTGACAGTCGTCATTCCAAACCATAGGGTTGTCTTTCTTTAGTAGCTTGAATATAGGCTCGCACACAGGAGTCATCTGCGCAATGAACCTACTGATATACTGCAATCTGCCCAGGAATCCTCTCACTTCCTTTTCTGTCGACGGAGGGGGCATCTCCAGAATTGCCCTTGCTTTGACAGGATCAACCTCAATGCCTCGCTTGCCCACTATGAAGCCGAGCAGCTTTCCTGAAGTCACTCCAAATACACACTTGTTTGGGTTGAGCCGAAGTTTGTGCTCTCTGAGTTTGTCGAACATCTTTCCAAGGTTCACCAAGTGGTCTTCTTCTTCCTTAGACTTTGCTATCATGTCATCCACATACACTTCCATTTCCTTGTGTATCATGTCGTGAAATAACAGAGTCATTGCGCGCTGATATGTAGCACCCGCATTTTTCAGTCCGAACGGCATCACGCGGTAGCAGTAAGTGCCCCAGTGTGTGATAAAGGATGTTTTCTCCATATCCTCAGGTGCCATCCTTATCTGGTTGTAACCGGAGAAGCCATCCATGAAGGAGAACATCGAATGCGTTGCTGTATTGTCCACCAGTACATCAATGTGCGGCAATGGGAAGTCGTCCTTCGGACTTGCTCTATTAAGATCTCTATAGTCGACACACATCCTGACCTTCCCGTCTTTCTTGGGAACTGGCACGATGTTGGCCAACCATTCCGGGTAATGAGTTACTTGCAAGAATCCGGCATCCAACTGCTTGGTGACCTCTTCCTTGATCTTCAGGGCCCATTCCGGCTTCGTGCGCCTAAGCTTCTGTTTCACAGGTGCGGCCTCAGACTTTGTTGGTAACCGATGCACAACCAAGTCCGTATCTAACCCGGGCATATCCTCGTATGACCATGCAAACACGTCAGAATAAGATTTAAGAAAATCGAACATCTGTTTTCTCAATAATGGTGACAGCTTTTTACCAATTTGGAGGATCCTTGGTTGTGCTATATCACCTATGTCAATTGACTCTGTTTCCTCAATGTTGGCCTGGAGACCCTTTTCGTGCCTTTCCAACGCGAGTTGGATTTCGAGCGGGGTCTCCCATGATTCATCGTCGTCCTCATGCTCGAAAGGCTCACAGGGGACGATGTTTGAATCTTCTTGCTGCGATGGGCGGGTGCCCCAATCTGACATTTCGAGTTCTTGCTCGTTTTCAGGATTGGGCACTGGCTCATGCATTTCATTTATTATTGCCATCTGGACTGGCTTTTCCATTTCCTCTTGTTCTTTTTGTTCAAGTATGGCAATCTTATTACCAATCCCGTGCCCCAGATCTTCCAGGTGTGCGTCGGGATTGACACTAAGATTGCGATGCTCAAGTTGCTTATTTTTGTTATTTTCTTTTTCAAACAGATGCAAGTAGTAGGAAGCATAGAGATATTCATTAAAAATTTCAGCAGTAGCTACAACAGAAATCTCAGAGGTGACAGAAACCCCCTTTGGGATAGCAGCTTTGCTGATTGCAAAAGGCGTGGCGCTCCAGTTCTTCAGTGATGCCCCGGCTTCCTTGTTGATAGCGATCGTCTTCTCTGGATCTCCTACCACCACCATGTTGGCGCTCTCGTCAGAAGAAATGTAGATAGGATCCTGTGCTGCGCCTCCTACCGGCTTGTTCTGGCTTCTCTATGATCGGGGGCCAGACTTTGACGATACCCTTACCCATGATCCACTGAGGGCGATTGCTATTGGTATCTCATCCTCAGGTGGCGCATATGCAGTGGTGACTTCGTTGGCTGGGTCAACTCTAGGGGGTGCAAACATTATGGGTATTCCAGTTGGTATCCCAGGCACCGTAGAAGAGTAAGCTGGTGGTGCCCATTTTCCGTAAGCTGCATGGTACACCTCTTCCGGTACTGGCCCTAGCACTTGGGGCATGCTACGGAACATGCGGTTCAAGCCATCGCGAGTTCCAGGGTGTGGGACATAGGGGCGTGGAGGAGGTGACCTTGGCCTGCGGGTTGGCGCTCCTGAGCTGTCTCGCCCTTCCATCATGCAGACATACATGATCGGACCTTCTTCTTTGGATTCTTCAATGGGAGCAGGTGAAGGTGCTTCCATTACAATTGCAGAGTCGACCGGGATCCCGTTAGGGACGAACTATTCATCTGGTGGGGCGAAGGCCATGGTGACTTCGTCAACTGAGTCCAGGGCGACCAGTGCTGGCAGGCCATCTGGCGACCCCTCAGGAGCCAATAGGTCTACCTCTACTGCATCTCCAATCATTTCCATAGATGGTGGCTCTTCCCAGAGCATCTGAGCCAGTCCCTGCAAGTAGTCTTCTTCCATGGCAGGGGTATCCAGAAACTCATCTCCCCACCCTTGGGGGACTATGTTCTCGATAGCCTGGGCCGCTTCACGCTCCATGTTAGAGAAGCGGTGGTACAAGTTCTCGTGCACGCATATGGGCCAGTGGGGGTCTCTCCCTTCAATTCTGGCTCTTTTCCTCTCAGCACGGTTCCCAAGGAGTCGGGAGTGGTCTTCTGGCTGCGGCTTGAACCCCAGTCCAAACCCAGCAGTCTGCTCATAAGGTTTGATGGCTACCCTGATGCCTTGCTTGTACTTGCCCAGTCCATCACCGGCTCTGAGACCCCAGTCCGCGCAGTCAGCGGCACTAAACATGTTCTTTCTTTGCCTCTTCGAGAGTCGTCGCCCCCTTTTAGACTCAGGGATATGATTCACTTGCACCATCTCCACAGCTTGGAAATTGAGGGTGGTGGGCAACTCATAGTCCACATAGGGTACTCCAACCCTCTTAAACTCCCGGTGATCCTCCGCATGTACTGTAATCAACTCGTTGCCCGATATAAATCGGACCATTCTGTGCAGTGTGGAAGATACTGCTCCTGCCTGATGCAGCCAAGGCCTCCCGATCAGCAAGTTGAATGAGGCGTTGATATCCATGAGTTCGAACTCCATGGTAAAGGGCCTATCTGCAATCATGATCACCAAGGTGACCTCTCCCAGTGAATCCCTTCGGGCATTGTCAAAGCCTCTGACATTGTGCCCACTTGGCTTGATCATGGTAGGGCTCAATTGTAAGCTATGGAATGTCCTCATCGGGCATATATTCAGTGCTGACCCATTGTCGATCATGGCTCGCTTTACAATGAGCTCTACACACTTCACAGTTATATAGAGTGGCTCAGCATGGTCACAACCCTCCGGTGGCAGATCCGCTGCAGAAAAGGAGATAGCTTGGGGTGCCATGATCACTGACACCACTGCCCCTAGCTGCTCAGGATCAATGCTTGCTGGTACGTGTGCGTCCCCCAGGACCTTCATTAACACTGCCCTGTGCTTTTCTGAATCAATCAGAAGTCGCATTATGGAGATTTGGGCGGGCACCTTGTTCAACTGCTGGAGGAGGTCGTACTCTGGAGTGAACACACTATGGTGCAAATCTGTGACTTCCTCTTCTGTGGCCCTTCCCTTTCTTTTGAGAGTCGGTGGCAATTCTGTGACCACGTCCTTCCCTTTTTCTTTCCTTTTTGCTTCTGCTTCTGCTCCCTCCTCTGGTGCGGGTGGGGGGTCGGTGTTTATGTATCAACCGGATCGGGTGATCCGATCGATTTCTGCTTCAATGGTGGTGGTGGTGGCTTGATAGTAGAAAGATGGGGTGGGGTAAGGTGGGGATACCATGTTGTACGAGGGTGGTTCCAGGTTGAGTTGTGAAAGGTTAAGGGTGGGTGGTTCAAATGAAAGGAAGAAGGGGTCTTGTGGAGGTGAGTCCATGATGTCATGGATGTTGAGGTTTAAAGGGCTAGGGTGAGAGATGGGGGTTGGGTAGAAGAACTCTTGGTCTGTGGGTGGGTGGAAATGCACCAGAGGAAGACCTGTAGGGGAGTCACCGCCATCTCCTTCGATGACGTTCACTGTCTCACTCTTTTCTGCGGACGTGTCGTCTGAGCCTGCGTCAGCAGACTCGTCCGAGCTCTCGTACGGATCCGGCAGGTTTACGAGTTCAGGAGTGGATGGTGGTTCCTCTTCCGCTGCGGCATGAGGGGGGGCGAACCACTCATGCATGTTGTATGGGAGGGGGACGGGATTAGACTCAAGTGATGACGAGTCAGTAGAGTATGCCAGATATGGGTGCGGTTCTGATGTTGCAGACATGCCCTCTGGCGGCCATCCGGTGGATAACTGGGGCGGCACCCTTGAACTACCCACTGAAGCGTCCGAGATCTGCGGCCTATCCCTGATCCGGAGTCCACTGGAGCTGCCCACTCCTTCCCTGCGTGGAGGGGATGGGGAATCACTGATCCATCCACATTGTATCGGGTTCCAAGGTCCCGTGACTTCCTCACTGCTCTGAGGTTCATCCTCGATCGTGCAGACATGGACGTCTGTATTCTCATTAACTGCCCTTGCTACCGAGGGGGTTCCTGTTTGCAGCTGTACCCTCACTGTCTGCCCTGGCCGTCCGATAAGTATGGAAGGGTTGAGCTGCTCGGTGCCTTGATCACTGCTCACTTGATTTGCCGTCCTACTAGTGGAGGCCTTTGAGTGATCTGGGAGAGGATTGGTAGTTACTCCGGCTGCTGGAGTCTGGGCAGGTGGCGCTGGAGGGTCGACCGTGATGCGCTTACTATCAATCAGGTCTTGGATATCGTGCCTCAAATCCCAGCACCGATTGGTGTGGTGCCCTGGAGCACCAGAGTGGTACTCGCACCGCTCTGCAGCGTTATAGCTTCTGGCGTTGACCAAACGAGGGTTCGGGGGCTTGACTTGCACGTACCCCTTCTTTAGCAAAGTAGGCAGCAACTCTGCTGGCGCATACGGGAGTGGAGTGAAAACCCGCTTCATTCTGGCCTCCATCTCTTCCCTTGTTCTTCTTACCCCTTGGTAAGCAGCTTGTCCGGTTCCTTGGGGTGCCACTGCCTCCGGTCCTTGGGAGAAATGGTGGGGTTGTGTGGGGTATACATAATTCACTGCCTGTTGTTCTGACCTCCTAGGCTCTTGCCCTTGGTTTCTGCTGGCTTGCCCTGACACTGGCCTCCTTGGTGCGGCACTCTGCCCACTGCCATCTATCTTTCCGGCCCTTACTGCGTCTTCAATCCGATCTGCAGTCAAGATCAGGTCATTGAAGTTCGATGTACTCTGCCCCAGCAGCAGAGTGAAGAAAGGTTGGCCCAATGACGCAATAAACAATGACGTCATCTCTTGTTCTAGCAACGGCGGCTGTACTAATGCTGCCAATTCCTTCCAGCGCTTGGCGTATTCTCTTACTGACTCTTGGCTCTTCTTTGCCAGCCTCTGCAATTCTGCCCTCGTCTGCACTATCTGACTGTTCAGGCGGTACTGCTGGATGAAGATAGCCGCCAAATCATTCCATGTCTTGATCTTGGCCTTGTCCAAACTCAGAAACCAGGAGTAAGCCGCCCCTGTTAACGATTTTTGAAAGAACTGTACCATGATTCGCTCTTCCTTGGCATACTGGCACATGTCGCCAGAATAGGACCTCAGATGGTTCAGGGGGCACCCAGTGCCATCGAACTGGTGCAACTCAGGGCATTTGAACTTAGCCGGGAGTTGGATGTCCGAAAAGAAGCAGAGGCTTTCCAAGGTAGCCTCGCTCTGAACTGTGCTAGGTTGGAGCTGTTTGAGCTGTTCTTTCAGGGCGGCCATTTCCGTTCTATTCTCTTCCCTCACTGCTGTCAGTTTTTCCTCAAACTGAACTTCCTGGGCTCTGTACCAGTCCTCATCACCCTGTCCCAGATGGATAGGCAGAAATTGATCTTGTTGCGCCACGTGAAATGGCGCTGCCGGTGGTGGTGGTGGTGGTGCTAGGGGAGGGGGATTTATCGGACGTGGCGGTGGCGCCGCTTCTGCTTGTGGTGGGAACTGTGGCTGCGGCTGCTGGGCAACCGGTACCACCGGTGGGGCCTGCCTCAATTCTCTCAGTTCTGTCATCAATTCCTGGATGATGGAACTCATACTGTCCATCCTTTGCTGCATCTCATTCACCACTTGGGCGTGACTGGATTCTGCCGGGTGCTGCCCTGGCGGTGTCTATTCTCCTTGTTGTTCCATATCGAGCCTTCTCCTCGATCTTAGCAAGTACGGACTTCTGAAAGCAATTTTGGTACCTGGTGGACAATTGACAGGTATTAGTGCAACTTTACACAAATTGGTTATGCAATTTACTTAGCAGAATCTGTTTCTTTGATTTATGCTGTTTTTGTTTTGTTTGATTGGATTTGGACTAACTACTCTATTTTAGCTACCCTAAGGCAACAAGGGAAGAGAACCTGGTTTTGAATCAAATGATCTATTTTGGCTACCCGTAGGTAACAAAGGAAGAGAACCTTAATGAGTTTGAAGACTGATCTATTTTGGCTGTCCTAGGACGACCGGGGAAGAGAGCCCTAATAAGCTTGAAGACTGATCTATTTGGCTGTCCTAAGACGACCGGGGAATAGAACCCTAATGACCAAATCTATTTTAGCTACCCGCAGGTAACTGGGAGAGAGAACCCTACTTTTTTGGAAGCTGATCTATTTCAACCGCTCAGAAGCGACTGGGAAAGAGAACCCTATTTTTTTCGAAAGCTGATCTATTTTAGCCGCTTGGAAGCGACTGGGAAAGAGAACCCGGTTGAACTAATCTATTTTAGCTGTTTAGGCAAGGAAAGAGAACCTTCAATTTAAGGGGTTTTGTTTGAGCTCAGAATCACAGGGTTGGACCAATCAAGGTCTCAGAAAGGGGACTGAAGAACAGCACTCAGGGTTGCCTTAACCAAATCCTGACTCACTCGTCGGGGGTCTCGGCGATACAAAGATTCGGCTAGTAGTACCCGGACGCTCCGCAGCCAATATCCGATTCACTCACCGGCGGCTTTGGTGTCACTAAAAGGGGTAGGCTATGCCGGGACGCCCCTCCACCGATATCCGACTCATCCATCGGCGGCTTCGGTGCCCTAAGAATTCGGCTAGTAGTACCCAGACGCTCCGCAGCCAATATCCGATTCAATCACCGGCGGCTTTGGTGTCCCTGAAAGGGGTAGGCTATGCCAGGACGCTCCTCCACCAATATCCGACTCATCCGTCGGCGGCTTCGGTGCCCTAAGAATTCGGCTAGTAGTACCCAAACGCTCCGCAGCCAATATCCGATTCAATCACCGGCGGCTTTGGTGTCCCTGAAAGGGGTAGGCTATGCCAGGACGCTCCTCCACCAATATCCGACTCATCCGTCGGCGGCTTCGGTGCCCTAAGAATTCGGCTAGTAGTACCCAGCCGCTCCGCAGCCAATATCCGATTCAATCACCGGCGGCTTTGGTGTCACTGAAAGGGGTAGGCTATGCCAGGACGCTCCTCCACCAATATCCGACTCATCCGTCGGCGGCTTCGGTGCCCTACAGGTTTGACCGTATGATCTTGAAGAGATGCAGACGGGTGTGATCTGAGCTCAAAGTCTCGGGTGTTTTTAAACACTTGCCGGGTTTGGCGATCTCAATGAGAGAGATGCAATCAAAGGAAATTAGGTGGTCGCAGTGACCAAGCACATTGCAATTATCTGGAGAGAGGTGGTCTGTCGGGGACCGATTTGCCCTATTGGAGGGAATTAATTATTTTATCTCTTGCTCTTATTAAGTTTGCACAATATGTAGCAAAGTAGAAATAAATTCATGCTTTAATCAAAAGGCGCCGTCACGGCACAAAGTACATCATCATTCATGGCAAAATACAACAAAGCCAAAGTCTAGCTAGGTTGGTCATCATCATAGTGGGAGGACACGTCCTGCCTCCTCAAGGCTCGCAGAAGCTTGTTCCGCAGACGTCGGTCCTCCTCAGCGCGCTCGCGCACTAATTCCATTTCATGTTGCAAGGCCGTATTGGCCTGCCTACTCTCCCGTTCCGAATCCACATAAGCTGAATGGATACGGGAGTGAGTCTCTTGCAGTTCGGCCACCCTGTCCCTATATGTGTTAGGGGGCGGAACTGGAATGTCGCTTGAAGCGATAGGCTGGAGAGGTGGGGGTCCGTCGTGGCCGAACTCCCGAGCTATCCACTGCTCATAGTCTCGAAAATGTGATTCGATGAAGACGTCTTCTCGATATACACACACTGTCTTCCACTTCATCAGCAGTTGGGTCCTTAGTCCCTTGGTGAGTGGACCAATCAAACTGCTCATGTCATCCTTGACCGGGATTCCCTGCGGTTTCCCAAACTGTCTCAGAACCCGAATCGGATAGTACGGCACGGCATGGGTGAGGCCGATCAGGGCAAGTCCCTCTCTTTTCTTGAAAGCTATGATGGGGGTGTAGGGGATGTTGTAGGTACCCCACCATCTAATGTCCGTTTCTCCCTTCAGGTGGAGAAAATGGTTAAACCAATCCTCACGGGCGGGTAGGTCTGGTTTGATCTCTCTTTGAGCCAACCAATGAATATTGTCACCGGTTGCCTTGTAATATGCACTGACAGGTGATGACACCGTCAGGTGGTCTTGCAGCCAAATGTGGAGAAGGGGAGCGCACCCTTGAAACCTCCGAGTTCCGTTTTTGGACAAAGTCAGGGAATGGAACAGTTGAGCTAGGATCAGTGGCATGATTCGGTACCCTGCCCTGAGTTGATCCACAATTTCCATGAGGGCCAAATTAATGGTGTCTCCCCCAGTTGGAAAGAAGATTTGTGACAGAACCACAAGGGTGAAGGTGTCAAACCAAGCCCGGGGTTTTTCCTGCTTTTTGTTTCTCATTTTCTCAGCTAGGAATGTTTTAGAGACCCGAGTAAATGATTTGTCACCTCCTAAGGTCTGAAATTCTCCCTTTGAGAGGCCAAAGAAAACACAAGCTTCATTCTTGTAACTTTCTTTGAGACTTGGCCTAGCGGGTTCTCCTAAGTCACGAAATCGGAGGAACAGGTCAAGTTCCTCAATTGTGGGAGTCAACTCATTGACCCCGAATCGAAACACTGAAAGCTGGGGATCCCAGAAAAGCAGGGCTGCCTGGATCATATCCCAGTTAATCGGCACATTTAACAGGGACAAAGTCTGTCCCATGTGGTATTTGTGCTCCCATTCAATCTGCTCACTCCCTTGGAGCTTCCTTGTCCAAGAACGGATCCAGGGGGTATCCCAGGCACACTTCTCTATCCTAGGGAAACGGGTTCTCTCAGATGAGGATGAAGACGCCATGCCAACTATCCGATCAAAATTCCGAGTCAAATTAAGGTTCCACACCAAGACTCTAAGTTAGTCCTAAGACATGCATAATTTTAAGCAAAAGAGATAACAACTAGCAGTTCTATCATGCTTCACCAAAATGAGCAAAAAAACAAACAGTGCGGAATTTAACTCAGGCACACATGGTGTGTGGTCCTAGGGGTTGGCGCCAGTTAAGGTGCGACTCCTAGACATACTTGTGTAGAGGAGCACATTCAAGTCCCGATCAGTCTTTCTGTCTTTCATCTGTTCTTTCATCTGCTTTCAGTGTCAGATCATAGCAAAAATTACAACTTGCCATCGAGGGCGAAGGTTTACAAGATATTTACAAAAACTTCAAAGAATTCATCCTTAAGGCTGTCGGGAGCCAAAAGGGAGGATACAAATTGCTTTTAAAGTGGGGTAGGCTGAAAATCCCTAAATCTAGGGTTTAGTACCCTGGCATGCTTTCATCTGTCTGTCTGATCTGGCCGGCTTTCGTCTGCTCGAAAAGACCAATCTGGACTTAAAGTGCTCCCAGCGGACTCTAATGGGTTGGGGGCCCATAGCATACAGGACTCCATGCATGGATCTGGGGTGGTTCCCCTGATCATGGTTAGGTGAGTTTCCTAAGCCAGGGCCGAGGTAGCCCAGCATCTAGGGTTTACTCCATTTGATGCAAAAAGCGGGGGTTGCTGCCCCTGATGGACTCTGAATTTTATTCTAATTTTATTCGTCATTCACATCCTACTCACCCTCTCATGCTCAACGCAAGGTTCATTCAGAAACGTTAGGTGGGGAAGGATACCCAGCCCGAGACATAAGCCTACAAGGGTCTGGACCAGTACTGGATCCTCGCGTGCCACGGCAAGAAACCAGTGGTGCTAACGGACTCCAGTAAACTGGGGGGATGGGTTTACCCTGCTTTCCCCGGCAAGCCACGGGAGCGTAGGTGCTAATACCATCCCAAAGATCAGTTCATAGTAAGAAGAAGGGTAGGCTGCTAGAGAGGTCTAAGTTTTGGTAAAGAAGTAGCAATGTCCGATTCGCTCATCTATCAAAGGTCGGATCATCCACGCATCCTCCCTCGTGCGTGTCACCCCACGCAGTTCCATCACATCAATGCGGGAATTTAAATTCACACAAACATCCATCCACGGTGTAGTGGTGTGCCCGTGTGTGCAGTTGGGTTGCGTGCTGTGCCTATACGGGCGAGTTTGGTTTGGATTTAGGTGATAAAGGAATCCCTGCCGCCTCGTATAGTAAGGTGCAGGATTGGCACGTTTTACGATGTCCTGGGAGAATCCCCAGGTAAGTGGAGGGTCACAGGGGACCTCTTAAATTCCACTTGCCTTAGGCAATTATCGCGTCCTTGTGGCAGGACTCCCCAGAACACATAGTTACGTGTATTCTGTACCTTGCTAAGCGGGGTAGCAAAAGTTCCTAGAATATCGCCTAAGTCCCTCTTGAGCTGACCCGGTCCTAAGTAGGTTCCTACTGGGCTGAGTGTCCCCAGTGGAGTCGCCAGGCTGTGCGCGCGTCGGAAACGCGGCACGGGAAAGTTCGGAGTCGCCACCGCCTGATGGGGTGCAGGCGGACACCTGGGTGCCTAATCTTGTCTATTTAGGGCTTTTGGTTTGCGGCTTGAGATTCTAAGTCGGTTCTCGGTTGTGGTCTGGGGAAGTCCGTAGACACCCCAGTCCACCCCGTCGGATGACGGGTCCCGTGGGTTCCCTGGTTTGAGTCAGCTCTCTTGCTTGGGTCTCACCCGATTCCTAATCCAGCAGGTATTTAAGTTAGGTCTTGGCGGGGCCACCTGAGTGGTATGGGTCCCTTTAGTTGATTTTTATCTTTGCTTAACTTAAATTGTCTGAGTCTGATTGGGTGGGCCCCGTTGGAAGGCCCACGGTGTCCTTGGTGGGCTTGGGTGAGCCCATGTGCCCATGTGGGCCTCTGTCTAAGCTTAGGAGGCCCTGTGTGTGCGCGCGTGGGAAACGCGGCACGGGGTAATTCGGAGTCGCCACCGCCTGATGGGGTGCAGGCGGACACCTGGGTGCCTAATTTTGTCTATTTATGGCTTTGGGTCTGCGGCTTGAGATTCTAAGTCGGTTCTCGGTTGTGGTCTGGGGAAGTCCGTAGACACCCCAGTCCACCCCGTCGGATGACGGGTCCCGTGGGTTCCCTGGTTTGAGTCAGCTTTCTCACTTGGTTCTCACCCGATTCCTAATCTAGCAGGTATTTAAGTTAGGTCTTGGCGGGACCACCTGAGTGGTGTGGGTCCCTTTAGTTGATTTTATCTTTGCTTAACTTAAATTGTCTGAGTCTGATTGGGTGGGCCCCGTTGGAAGGCCCACGGTGTCCTTGGCGGGCTTGGGTAAGTCCATGTGCCCCTGTGGGCCTCTGTCTAAGCCTAGGAGGCCCTGTGGGCTTTGGTTAAGTGTGTTGGTTTAGTTTGTTCAGTTTGGATACTTAAGTGATTTTCCATGCAAGAAGCGGGCCGGCATTGATTTGCGGGCCCCTGGGTGGGCCCCCATGTTGGTTGCCAAGATGCCTTTAATTTATCTTATTTAAATTCACCCAGGAGGGTTGGATGTTGGGCTTGGGGCCCGTAGTCCAGATTTTAGGCTTGAAAGCCCATTGCTTCGAAGTTGGGGTTTGCACCCTTCCTTGGTTCGGTTAGCGGGCTTTGGTGGGCCCGACAGGCCCTAGCCCATGGTCTCGGCCAAACCATGCAATTCATATGTCCATTACATATTACAGGGCACGGGTGGGCCGCATTGGGTTTGGCCCGCCCGGTTCAAATGGCTCATTTTACTTAAGTTGTTTAATTAGCATGCTTTGGGGTTTATCGGGCTTGGTGGGCCCCGTTGGAAGGCCCACTAGTGTGCCAAATTGGACCGGTGGTCCAGGGCCCAAGTTGGGTTTCCGGGTTGCCCGGAAACCCGATTGGTTCACTTGGTTTGGCTCAAAATCATCACAAAATTCGGCCAAGGATCAATGACATGCAAAAAATCATGCTGCTGTGTGTATCCGGCAACTCAGGCCGGATATACAGGGTCTGTGGGTGATCCGGCCAGTGCATCCGGATACCCAGAGGCCATAGGTGATCCGGCCTGAGTATCCGGATCACACTGGAATTGGTCTTTTTGGGTTTTGGCCTTTTGGGACTGATCCCAGGGGGTTCCAGGGACATGTTAAGGGTCTTGTGGGCTCCTGGATGAGCCCACGTAGGTTCAGAATTGGGAGAAGCCACACTTGGCTTCTCACCTTGGATTTACAGCAAGGTAAGGGGGCCTTGGGGAAGGGGATCATTCTTTCATGCATGCATTCACATATAGCATATTCACATGGACAGATTTTCGAATAATGAAGACAGTAACTATCCTGTCATGGAAGGCCTAGTCTAATACGTAACATACACAACAGTAGATAATGACCCATATGGCTCTACCATGCATATCGCCATGCGTGCAAGAGAGAACACGAAGAAGATAGAACAACAGCAAAGTCTAGAGTTCTAGTCCCATGCTTTAAACAAGAATGAGGCGCCGTAAGAAGGGAAAGAGAAGGGGGCTTATCCTGGGGGGTACATTAGATGAGCGGGGAGGGACATTCTCCTCCCCGAGATAATTACAACAGCATATTAAGTATGGCATTTTACTAAGCATGCATGGTTCCTTAAGAGGCCTACGTGGGTATCATACATGAGGTGACTCCATGCCACGACAGGGAGACCAAGTGCGTGCATATAACGTGCTAAAACTAGGCCATGCAAAGCTAGAAGACAAAGAGCAGAAGAAATTCCAGAAAATTCTACATTTAATATATGTTGAAGCTAACGTGATGAGGAGTGATACCTGAGGTCCTTGACCTCTTGTGCAAGGTGGTGGTATGCCTTGGGGGTGGTACAGCTCCTGGAGACCTCCTCGGAACACCAACAGCCACTCAAGTCCTTCTTCTTTCAGTGGGGATAGAGAGGAGAAGGAGAAGGGGGGAAGGGCTTGGGATGGTATGGGGGCCAAAAGGGGTTGAAGGGGTGGGGATTCGTGTGGGAGAAGAGTGGAGGGAGGAAGCTCAAGACAGCCAAGAAAAGCCCAACCCCGGAAATGAGCTGCTGGTTTGCTATTTATAGAAATTTTAATGTATCCGGCAACTCAGGCCGGATACACTAAGGCCTCTTCGTATCCGGACCTGAAGTCCGGATACCCTAACTTCCCTTTGTATCCGGTCTTCAAGTCCGGATACAAGACATAATCATTCGAAAATTAAATGCCGCCGCGAATTTGTCGGGCGATCGGCGCGGATCTCGCGCGAATATCTTGATGTATCCGGTCTTCAAGTCCGGCCATGAAGGATAGGCAGTGTATCCGGTATATGTGACCGGATACAAATCGAAAAATTACAGATTTGCCCTTCGACTTGACCGATTCGACCGACTCGACCGATTTGACCTTTTTTGATATCTACGGATCGCCCGTACGAAAATTTTATATTTAAGATTTAGTTCCTGGGATATTTTGCTGTGCTGGTTGCCACGTGTGCAGTTCCTGCGCCACGTGTGCAGTTTCCGGCTTTTGCTATGTGGAAACTTCGACAGATCATATCTCCCTCATCCGAACTCCGTTTTGAGCAAACTCAATTGTGTTAAAATCGTATCGGAGCCCTCTATTTAATTAAATGGGGCTAAGTACTCGGCACGGATTCCGAGAAAAAGTCAACTTTTGGCCTTCCCTTAAGTTTGACCGCCTTTAGAATCTTCATCCAGACTCTGATTCCTGCAAACCCAGTTGCGCTGGAACCGCGTCGGGATTCTCTATCCATTGGGCTAAAGTAAGGTATTTGGCACGGAAATCGAGGAAAAGTCAACTCTCGGCTTTTCCTTAAGTTTGACCGCCTGCATAACCTTTATCCGGGCTCCGATTCCTGCGAATCCAGTTGCGCTGGAACTGTGTCGGGATTCTTTATCCAATGGGATTAACCAAATTTTATCCGATTAAAAGGTCAACTTTCCACCCCTCAGGGTTTGACTTCTTGGCCGGGTTTTTTTTTATATTTTCTGGCTCTTTCGGGAGCGCAAAAATGAGGTGCTTACACTCCCATTCAAGCTGCTCACTCCCTTGGAGCTGCCTTGTCCAAGAACAGATCCAGGGGGTATCCCAGGCGCACTTCTCTATCCTAGGGAAACGGGTTTTCTCATATGAGGATGAGGATGCCATGCCAACTATCCGATCAAAATTCCAAATCAGTTTAAGGTTCCACACCAAACTCTCAATCAGTTCTACGACATGCATAATTTCAAGCAAAAGACTAAACACTAGTAGTTCTAATATGCTTCACGAAACAAAGCAAAAAACCAAACAGTGCGGAATTTAACTCAGGCACACATGGTGTGTGGTCCTAAGAGTTGGCGCCAATGAAGGCACGACTCCTAGACATACTTGTGTAGCGGAGCACATTCAAGTCCTAATCAGTCTTCTGTCTTTCATCTGTTCCTGGTGTCAGACCACAGCAAAAATTACAACTTGCCATCGAGGGCGAACGTTTACAAGATATTTAGAAAAACTTCAAAGAATTGATCCTTAAGGCTGTTGGGAGCCAAAAGGGAGGATACAAATTGCTTTCCAAGTGGGTAGGCTTAAAATTCCTAGATCTAGGGTTTAGTGCCCATGTTCTAATCTGGTATGCTTTCATCTGTTTGTATGATCTGGCCAGCTTTCGTCTGCTCTAAAAGACCAATCTGGACTTGAAGTGCTCCCAGCGGACTCTAATGGGTCAAGACCCATAGCATACAGGACTCCATGCATGGATCTAGGGTGGTTCCCCTGATCAAAATTAGGTGAGCTTCCTAAATTAGGGCTGAGGTCGCCCGTGATCTAGGGTTTACTCAATTTGATGCAAAAAACGGGGGTTGCTGCCCCTAATGGACTCTGGATTTTATTCCACTTTTACTCCTCTTGTATTCATCATTCGCAACATACTCACCCTCGCATGCTCAACGTGTGGTTTATATAGAAACGCTAGGTGGGGAAGGATACCCAGCCCGAGACATAAGGCTACAAGGGTCTGGACCAGTACTGGATCCTCGCGTGCCACGACAAGAAACCAATGGTGCTAATGGACTCCAGAAAACTGGGGGGATGGGTTTACCCTGCTTTCCCCGGCAAGCCACAGGAGCGTAGGTGCTAATACCATCCCAAAGATCAGTTTATAGGAATCAGAAGGGTAGGCTGCTAGAGAGGTCTAGGTTTCGGTAAAGAAGTTGCAATATCCGCTCTCATTCATTCGGGGTCGGATCATTCACGCAGTCCCCCTCGTGCGTGTCACCCCACGCAGTTTATCACACAAGAACGGAAAAAAAAAATCCATCCACGGTGTGGTGGTGTGCCCGTGTGTGCAGTTGGGCTGCGTGCTGTGTCTTCAAGGGTGAGTTTTGTCTGGATTTTATTGGTAAAGGGATTGTTACTGTCTCGTATAGTAATGTGCAAAATTAGCATGCAATACGAGGTTCCGGAAGAGTCCCCAGGTAAGTGGGGGGTCACAAGGGACCGCTTAAATCCCACTTGCCTTAGGCAATTATCGCGTCTCTTTGACAAGACTCCCCAGAACGCGTAATTACGCGTATTCTGTATCTTACTAAACGAGGTAGTAAGAAACCTTAAATATCAACTAAATCTCTCTTACGTTGACTCATCTAACCAAACTCCTACTGGGCTGACACCAATCCCCAGTGGAGTCGCCAGGCTGTGCGCGCGTCGGAAACGCGGCATGGGAAAATTCATAGTCGCCACCGCCTGATGGGGTGCAGGCGGACACCTGGGTGCCTAACCTTGTCTATTAGGGCTTTTGGTCTGCGGCTTTTGAGATTCTAAGTAAGGTCTCGGTTGTGGTCCGGGGAAGTCCATAGACACCCCGGTCCACCCCGTCGGGTGACGGGTCCCTTAGGTTTATCCTGGTTTGAGTCAGCTTACCTTGGTCTCACTCGATTCCTAATCCGATATGCAGTTTGGTTAAGTCTTGCGGGACCACCTGAATGGTGTGGGTCCCTTTAATTGGTTTTACCTTTATTAATTAGGAAATCTGAGTCTGGTTGGGTGGGCCCCGTTGGAAAGCCCACAGTGTCCTTGGTGGGCTTAGTCAAGCCCATGTACCCTTGTGGGCCTCGGTCTATCCTATGAGGCCCTTTGGGCTTTGGTTAAGTGTATTGATTTTACTTTTAGGTTCAGATTTGAAGTTTAAGTGTTTTCCATGAAAAGGTGGGCCGGATTGGTTTGTGGGCCCCTTAGGTGGGCCCACAGGGTGGCCAAGTAATTTTATTGGATTTGTCTTTTTAATTTGCCAAAGTGAGTTGGGCACTGGGCTTGGGGCCCGTAGCCCTGATTAGGGCTTGAAAGCCCAAGTTACCAGAAGTTAGGGTTTGCACCCTTCCTTAGTTCAGTTGGTGGGCTTTGGCAGGCCCAGTAGGCCCTTGCCCTTGGTCTCGGCCAAACCATACATTTCATGCATCAAATTCACAAGTCTGGTTCGAGTGGACCGCCTTAGGTTTGGCCCGCCCAGTTTAATTAGTTAATTTTACTTATCTTGATTAAGTTGCATGCATACATTTCATTGTGTTTATTGGGCCGGGTGGGCCCCGTCGGAAGGCCCACTAGAAATCAAGTTGGACCGGGGGTCCAAGTCCCATGTTGGGTTTTCGAGTGACCTGGAAACCCTGTTGGTTTATTCGGTTCGGTTCGGAAATGGCACTCACATCCAGCAATAATCACAGAAAATATACAAAATTGACACTTATCAAGGAAAGATTGGCTCATTATACTAGGTCCAAGGGGAGGGACCCGGGGCCTCTGTGGGTGGAGCGAAGCGGAGCCCACGGGGCGGGGTCCCTCCCCATACCAAGGAACGAGTTAGATGCACGGCGAACAAAGGGGTTGGGGGTGCGGGGGGCTTCGCCTTCCGCAGTATGGTAAAGGGCATTTTCGGGATTTTTCAAAAATATAGCAATTCGGCATGTTTTAGGAGTATGTGCTGACCTTAGGCACTAGGCACTAGGTGAGCGCACCAAAAAAAGGTAGGCGCGAGCTCAGCGCGAAGTGGGCGCGAGCTCGGCGCACCCAAAAAAGGTAAGCGCGAGCTCAGCGCGAGGTAGGCGCGAGCTCAGCGCATACCCTGATTCTCTATTTTCCTTTTTCAGACTCCATGATTGACTGGTTTTAAGGTTTTTTAAGCTCTGAAAACACCTCCCAGGTTCTTCTAGCATCCCCGGAGACACTTAAACATGCATTCAAATTAATCTAAACTACTTCAAGACACAACTCCATATATCAGGGAAGCTCGATTATCATATAAAAAACAATACACTAACAGCTGCAGGGGGAGTGGGGGTGATGGGAACATGCTCACAGGTGCTTAAGCAGGAGGCAGCAGGTGGCAAGGGGTTATGGGAGCATGTTGGCAAGTCTAGCAAGCAATAAAACAACAAAAAAAAAAACACTAATAAACAGAGATTGCCTACGTAAGATGGAAACCTAATTTTTACACCTACGCACGTACCTAAACTATGTGCATGCATGCAGACACTCGGAGAAGGGAAGGAGAAGGGGGGTTTACAGGGATACAAAATACTTACTTAACCGGGAACACACTCCCTTTTACTACAAACCCGATATTCCCTGAAACCGTAGCTTGGGAGATCCCATGTGGAAGGAACTTGAAAAGTGGTGGATAATATACTTACACAAATATCATGCAAGAGAACCAGTTTTCATATATATGACATAGAAGCTAGTGGGTAACAACACCTAAAAGTTCGTAGCTCTTTCGTGGAAGTGTGTGACCTCCTCGAAGCGAAAACGCCGCTGCGAGCTTCCTCTCCAACAGCCACTGCAAGTAGCTCCTCCGATCTTTGGTAGAAGGATGAAGAAGGAGACAAGAGGAGGTAAGAAGGCAAGGTCGGGTGCTTGGGGAGCTAGGGAAGGAATTCAGGCCATGGGAAAGGAGGTTTCCGAAAACCAAAAGCCAACCAGAAAAAAAAACCTTCACCAAAAAAATTCCCCAATCCGAAAACCTTCCAACCAATATTTTCGAACCCCCTTCAAAGAAGTCTCGCGCGACTTATATAGGCGAGGAAAAAAGGGGTATCCGCTATGAGCGCAAGCTTAGCGCATACCCGCTTGCCACGTTCGCGCGAGCGGCAATATGATGAAAAATCATTTAATGCCGCCGCTCGCTGGTCGGAAAATCCGACTTTTTTAGATTTAGTCCCTGGTTATTTTTGGTTTAATCCGATATTCCGGGATTTTTACAGATTTAGTCCCTGGGATATTTTGTACATTTGGATATTTACGGATTTGATCCCCGAGATATTTTCCTGCGCAACTCGCCACATGTGCAGCTTTTTTCCACATGTGCAATTTGCCGGTTTTGCTGGTCGAAAACTTCGTCAGCTCATATTTTCTTCATCCGGGCTCCGATCTGGGCAAACTCAGTTGCGTTAGAATCATATCAGAGCCCTCTATCCCATGACCTAGGGGTAGGCCTCTAGATAGGATTTTAGCAAAAAGCCAACTTCTGGCTCCGCTCAAGTTTGACCGCCCACAGAACCCTCATCCGGACTCCGATTCCTGCAAACTCAGTTACGTTGGAACCGTGTCGCGATTTTCTATCCAATGATATAGGGTTAAGCCTCTGGATCGGATTTTAGCAGAAAGTCAACTTTTGGCTCTGCTCAAGTTTGACCGCCCGCAGAACCTTCATCCGGACTCCGATTCCTGCAAACTCAGTTGCGTTGGAATCGTGTCGAGATTCTCTATCCAATGATAGAGAGCAAAGTGGCCAATTTTCACTTGATCAAAAAGTCAACTTTTGACCCCTCAGGCTTTGACTTTCCGTCCGGGGTTTGCATTTCTGGTTTTTCTGGGAGCGCAAAAATGAGTTGCTTACACAACCGACTTATTGCTTTATCTGTGAAGGATTGGATAGTCAGATTGGGTTAGTTACTTCGGTGGCAATAGAAGAAACCAGAAGTGACACAGTTGACCTTTCTAATGTTCCAGTGGTATTTGAGTTCGCAGATTTATTTCTAGATGATCTGCCAGGATTCCGCTAGAGCCGTTGATTTTAGAATCCAGCTTCAGCCTGGTACGGCTCCTATGTCTAAGCCACTTTACAGGCTAGCAAAACCTAAGCAAGATGAGTTAAAGAAGCAGATAAATGAGCTTTCGGAGAAGGGATTTATCAGACCTAGTGTGTCACCGTGGGGTGCACCAGTTCTTTTTGTGCCAAAGGAGGATGGTAGTATGCGCATGTACATTGATTATAGGCAACTTAACCAAGTTACGGTTAAGAACAAGTACTCTTTGCCTAGGATTGATGACTTGTTTGATCAGTTGAAAGGCGCATCTTGGTTTTCCAAGATTGATTTGAGATCAGGCTATCATCCGTTAAGAGTGGCTGAAGAAGATATAGAGAAGACAGCATTTCAGACTCAATATGGGCACTATGAGTTTCTAGTCATGCCACCAGTATCTGGATAACTTTGTGTTGGTTTCCATTGATGATATTTTGGTATACTCAAAGACTCAGGAGGTGCATGTTGGTCATTTTAGAATAGTACTTCATACGTTGAGAGACCATCAGTTATATGCCAAGTTTAGTAAATACCAATTTTGGCTAAGACAGATCTCTTTTCTTGGTCACATCATCTCAGGTGAGGGTATCTCAGTGGACCCCGCCAAAATCCAGGCAATTTCAGATTGGCCTAGACCTACCACAATGACAGAGATCCGCAATTTCCTTGGCATGGCTGGTTATTACCGCTGATTCATTGAAGGTTTTTCTAAGATTGCATCACCGTTGTCCAATTTAAACAAGAAAGCAGTTCCATTTAAGTGGGATGACAAGTGTAAGTAGAGTTTCAGCAATTGAAGCAGAGGCTTACCACGACCCCAGTATTGATTGTACCATCCATGGATGAGCCTTTCGCTGTCTATTGTGATGCATCAAGGATTGGTTTGGGTTGTGTGTTGATGCAGCAGGATCGAGTTGTAGCATATTCTTCCCATTTATTAAAACCTAATGAGAAGAATAACCCCACCCATGACTTGGAGTTGGCAGCCATAGTCTTCGCATTGAAGATATGGAGGCATTACCTATACGAGGTTGAGTTTGAGATACGTATTTTCCTAGAGAGATCTCAACATGAGGCAAAGAAGATGGATGGATTTATTGAAGGATTTCAAATTTACACTGCAGTACCATCCAGGTAAGGCTAATGTAGTCACAGATGCATTGAGCCGTAAAGGCGCTACTGAGGAGACTTCCATTGCTACTTTAGCTACTTTTATGGTTAGTCAATGTAGTCTTGTAGATGTTATTCGTGATTGGCAAGGAGAATTCTGTTTACCTCAGGATGGAGTTATCTGAGTAGCTAGAGTTCAAGTAGAGCCTGAATTGATTCAGAGGATCAGGTTGAGTCAGTTGATAGATCCAGAGTTGATCACTACCAGGAGATTGTTGAGTGAGTGTTCTAAGACCGTCAGAGAATTTACTGATAGGGATGGATTATTGAGATATCAAGGTCATATTTGTATACCAGCTGATGAAGATATTAAGACAGTGATCATGGTAGAGGCTCACAGATCAAAGTATGCAATGCATCCCGGAAGTACGAAGATGTATAGAAACTTGAGGGTAGTGTATTGGTGGTCAGGAATGAAAAGGATATAGTTGAATATATGGCTAAGTGCTTAGTGTGTCAGCAGGTCAAGGCAGAGCACATGAAACCAGCAGGGTTGCTTCAACCCCTTCTTATTCCAGAATGGAATGAGAGCACATCACCATGGATTTTGTTAGTGGATTACCTCTTTCTCCAAAGGGGCATGATGCTATATGGGTGATTGTTGACCGTTTGACTAAATCAGCTCACTTTTTGCCTATCAGGATGAACCAACCACTTAATGCACTGGTAGAGCTGTATGTGAAAGAGATAGTGAGATTGCATGCGGTGCCAATATTTCAGATTGTGATCCTAGATTCACATCTCAATTATGGGAGTTGTGCGCACGTTGGGAACGCGGCACAGGAAAATTCGGAGTTGCCACCGCCTGATGGGGTGCAAGCGGACACCTGGGTGCCTAATCTTATCTATTAAGGCTTTGGTCTGCGGCTTTGAGATTCTAAGTAGGGTCTCGGTTGTGGTCCAGGGAAGTCCGTAGACACCCCGATCCACCCCGTCAGGTAACGGGTCCCTTAGGTTTATCCTGGTTTGAGTCAGCTCACTTATTTTCTCACCCGATTCCTAAGTCGGCATGCAAAATTGGTTAAGTCTGGTGGGACCACCTGAGTGGTGTGGGTCCCTTTAATTACTTTTTATCTTGATTAATTAGGTAATCTAAGTCTGGTTGGGTGGGCCCCGTTGGAAGGCCCACGGTGTCCTGGGGGGGGCTTAGTTAAGCCCATATGCCTCTGGTGGGCCTCTGTCTAGTCCTAGGAGGCCTTTTGGGCTTTGGTTAAGTGAATGGATTTTACATTAGGGTTCAGATTTGAAGCTTAGGTGATTTCCATGCAAAATGTGGCCTTGCATTGGTTTGCGGGCCCCTGGGTGGGCCTCGCAGTGGTGACAAAGTGTTTTAACTTATCTTGCTTAGATTTGCCAAAATGGGCTGGACATTGGGCTTGGGGCCCGTGGTCTAGATTTGGGTTTGAAAGCCCAAGCTATGTGAAGTTAGGGTTTTGAACCCTTACTTGGTTGGTTCGTGGGCTTGGGCGGGCCCGGCAGGCCCTTGCCCTTGGTCTCGGCCAAACCACGCATTTCAAACATAATTTCACAAGTTTGGTTTGGGTGGACCGTATTAGGTTTGGCTCGGCCGATTTAATCAGTTAATTTTACTTTAACTTGCTTATTTGCATGCTTTAGAGTTTGTTGGGCTTGGTGGGCCCCGTTGGAAGGCCCACTAATGTACCAAATTGGACCGATGGCCCATGTCCCAAGTTGGGTTTCCGGGTGACTCAGAAACCCTATTGGTTTATTTGGTTCGATTTGAAAATGACACCCACATACAGCAACAATCACAGAAAATATATGAAACTGACATTTATCAGGGCAGACCGGCTCACTATTCTAGGTAAAGGGCATTGCTGGGTTTTCAAAAATACAAGCAGTTCGGCATTTTTAAAAGGGTGCGCTGACCTCAGGCGCTGGGCGCGAGGTCAGCGCGAGCTGGGCGGAACCGGAAATCAGCAAAGAAGGCCCTCACGTGCGCTCGGCGAGCGCAAAAAGTGCTAAGCGCGAGCTCAGCGGACACCCCTCTGCGCAGACAACTCTCTGTTTTCGCTCAAACTCCATGACTGGCTGGGTTTTTGAGCTCTGTAACACTTCCCCATGCTTCTACCACTCCCCAGAAGACCTTTAAACACACTCTGAAATTAATCTAACCTATTTCAAGACACGACTCCAGCTCTCCTTTTAAACGAAACCAAGCCCGATGATATATAAAAAACAGCTACATACTACACAGGGGGTAATGGGGGTGATGGGAGCATGTTAGCAAGTCTAGCAAGATGCTAAAAAAAGAAAAACTAGCGAACAGAGATCGCCTTTGTAAGAAAGAAACCCAATTTTTGCACCTACGCCTTTACCGGAACTCTGTGCATGCACACAGACATTCGAAGAAGGGAAGTAGGAGGGGGGTTTACAGGGATACATTAGATGAAAAAGTGAGGAATAGGTCCTTCATAGGAGTGCTTGGAAAGAAGCCCAGGTACCTTATGAGCACTGGATGAAGCAACAAAACCCTCATCTTCTTAAAGGGGTCGTGCATGGGGTCTCCCTTACCCTTGGAGACCTCATGTTCCCCAAAATGGAAGAGCATGCATGTCCTAACAAGGAAAGAAAACAGATTTGATAACATGCTCACACGACTCCCATTTTCATGTATGTAAAGTAAAAAGGAGTGAGGAACAATACCTTAGGTTCCCTAAGCTCTTGTGCAAGGTGGTGGCTCTTCCTTGAGATGACACAGGTGCCGAAGCTCCTTCCTCTTGCACCAACAGCAGCGAGCACTTCTCCCCTTGTCTTGGTGGGGAGGTGAAGAAGAGGAAGAGAAGAGAGAGTGGGAAGGTAAGGTCGGGTGTTTGGCGAGCCAAATGAAAACCAGGAGCCAACGAACAGAGAAAGCCAACCAAATAAAGCCCTCCCAAAAAATACCCAACCAAAAGAGAGCCAACCAAAGAAAAGCCCTCCCAAAAAATTCCCAACCAAAAGAGAGACAACCCCTTGCGAGAAAGATGGCCACGAGTTTTACAGGCGGGAAAAAGAGGGTCCGCCGGGTTGGCGCCTGGTTGGCGCCGAGCGCATTTCGCACTCGCCTTGCTTGCGCGAGCGGCAAAATGATTGAAAAACCATTGATGCGACCGCTAAATGGTCGGAAAATCCGGTTTTTTCAGATTTAGTCCCTGCATATTTTTTATTTAATCCGATATTCTTGGAATTTTTATAGATTTAGTCCCTGGGATATTTCGTACGTTGGGACATTCACAGATTTGATCCTCGAGATATTTTCCTGCGCAACTTGCCACGTGTGCAATTTGCCGGTTTTGCTGCTCGGAAACTTCGACAGCTCATATCTTCTCCATCCGGACTCCGATCTGGGAAAACTCAGTTGCATTAGAGCCATATTGGAGTCCTATATCCAATGACATAGGGGTAAGCATCCGGATCGGGGTTTAGCAGAAAGTCAACTTTCGGCTCCCCTCAAGTTTGACCGCCTGCAGAACCATCATCCGGACTCCGATTCCTGCAAACTTAGCTGCGTTGGAACCGTGTCGGGATTCTCCATCCAATGACATAGAGGTAAGCATCTGGATCGGGGTTTAGCAGAAATTCAACTTTCGGCTCCCCTCAAGTTTGACCGGCCTGTAGAACCTTCATCCGGACTCCGATTCGTGCAAACTCAATTGCGTTGGAACCGTGTCTGGATTCTATATCCATTGAGATAAAGCAAAGTGGCCAATTATCACTTGATAAAAAAGTCAACTTTTCACCCCTTAGGGTTTGACTTTCCGTCCAGGGTTTGCATTTCCGGCTTTTCCGGGAGTGCAAAAATGAGGTGCTTATAGGAGTCTTTCCAGAAAGCCATGGGTACAGAGTTAAAGTTTAGCACTAGTACCACCCACAGACAGATGGGCAGTCAGAGAGGACCATTCAAACTCTTGAGGATATGTTGCGATGTTGTGTCCTTGATTGGGGAGGTAATTGGAGTAAGCACCTTCCTTTGGTGGAGTTCGCCTACAATAACAGTTATCAGGCAAGCCTTCAGATGGCACCATATGAGGCATTGTATGGAAGAATATGTAGATCACCAGTTTGTTGGGAAGAAGTTGGTGAGAGGCAGCTATTAGGACCTCAGTATGTATAGGACAGTATTGATTTGGTAAAGTTGATCAAGCAGAGATTATTGGTAGCTCAAAGTCGCCGAAAGAGTTATGCGAATACTAGGCGGCGAGATCCGAAATTTGAGATTGGGGATAAGGTAATTATCAAGATATCTCCTTTCTATGGTATAAGAAGGTTCAGCAAGAAAGGAAAGCTTTCCCCCAGAGTTGTAGGACCTTTTGAGATAATTGGTGCAGTAGGACCAGTGGAATACCGCTTAGCATTACCATCATCATTTGGAGCAGTTCACGACATGTTCCATGTTTCGATGCTAAGGCGATACGTGCATGAACCTAGTCATATCATTAACCACGAGCCTTTGGTCATACGTGAGGATTTGACTTATGAGGAGCATTCGGTGCAGATATTTGACAGACGTGAGCAGATCCTTCATACAAAGGTGATTCCACTTGTTAAAGTGTTGTGGTAGAGTCATACAGTGGAAGAAGCCACTTGGGAGTTGGAATCTGAAATGAAGAAGTACCCGTCATTATTTAAGGAATCTAGAGGTAAAAATTTAGAGGACGAAGTTTATTTGTAGGGAAGCAGAATGTAAAATCCCAGATTTTAGTAATAAATAAATCAATAGACTAATTGGTTAATAATATGCAAGAGATGAGATTTTGGTTCAACCCGGAGGAGTTCAAGATGAACCAGAGATGATAGGACAGCCTATATAAGGTGAGTTCACGATTATGGACTAGATATTATTTTAATATAGTAATTATTTTTGCTATGGTTTATATTAGTAAGAATAAAGTGAGAAATAAACAAGGAGAATAAAAATGGTTGGTCGAACCCAATGAAAGTGGGTTGACCCAAGGGTTTAGTTGGTTTAAGGATTAAAGGTTTGGTTGTAATTGGTTTAAGGAAGGAGGGTATATAAGTAAAAGTCATTAAAACAATAAAATAACCTAGCATGCATGAGTAACCCACGTCCATCACAAATAGAAACAACCGTGCGTTTCTCCTTGCTTCCTATATTCTTCTCCTTGTTTCCTTATGACTAAACCAAACGCTAAACAACTTGATGGAGCCGTTTTAGAGAAGGAAAAGAGAGGATTTTCGTGCATAGAAACTTAGGTAAGAGCAAGTTAATAAAAAGCTCTATTTATGGAGAGATAGATGTGTTGTTAGATTCTAAAAACATGATTTTTCTTAACTTAGACGAGATCAAGACTTGTGAGATTGTTGGAGCATATTTGTGGTGATATTTCATTGCTTCTAGAGAAGATTTAAGTTCCTAAAACCAGGTAAGTAGTCCCTTGACGCTTGCATAAAATCCGAATTCGTGTTTAGACAATATACGTGGTTAATCAGTGATTTGATGCGTTGTTTTTGTTATATATGATGTTTTAATTGTTGGGAATTGTTCTAGAATGTTTATAAAACGTTTTAGAATGGTTTTGATGCATGGAATATTGAGTTGTGGAATTTTTGTTGAATTTCGCAAAGTTACGGATTTTTCACGTGTCGGGCCGCCTGAGCAGTCGCTCGAGCGCCCTATGTATATATTCCAAACCCGAGAGCAATTTTACCCAGATTGAACTGTCGCTAGAATAGTCGCTCGAGCGACCTACCCTGAAATAACCTATTGTGTAAGGCCGATCGATCGGCCTTGGCTGCTCGAGTGACTAGTCTGTCAGATTTTTGGAAATTGACTTTTCAACCTAGTTTTTCACCACAAAAGTGTTTTTATCCAAATTTAACCTATGTATCACCAAGATCGGGGTATTTGGGAATGGTTTGTATTAGCGGATGTTTAAAATTCAATTTTATTAAGATTTTGGCTAGATGTTTCTAAAGAGGCACTTTTACTTGATTCCATTGTTTCAAAGGATTTTACTTTTAACCAAGGATGGTTTTGTCAGTTCATACACCTGCTGTGTGCGGGGTCGGGAACGCCGCAACGCGGGGTGCACGGATTCTTGTGCGTGCCTCTGGCAGGGTAAAATGGGAAATTGGAGTCACCACCGCCTGATGGGGTGCAGGTGGACACCTGGGTGCCTAAGTTTGTCTATTGGGCTTGAGATTCTAAGTAGATTTTCGGTTATGGTCCGGGGAAGTCCGTAGACACCCCGGTCCGCCCCTTCGGTTGACGGGTCCCATAGAGTTCTCCTGGTTTGAGTCAATTTTGGTTTCTCACCCGATTCCTAATACAGCATGCAACTTGGTTAAGTCTAGCAGGACCACCTGAGTGGTGTGGGTCCATTTAATTGATTTTATCCTGCTTGATTAGGTGGTCTGGGTCTGGTGGGGTGGGCCCCGTTAGAAGGCCCACGGTGTTCTTGGTGGGCTTGGTTAAGCCCACATGCCCCTGGTGGGCCTCAGTCTAGCCTGAGAGGCCCTTTGGGCTTTGGTTCAATGAATGGGTTTTAGTTTAAAGTTTAAGTTGAATTTTAAGTGATTTCCATGCAAAGGTGGGCCGGGTTGGTTTGTGGGCCTAATGGGTAGGCCCACATTGGTAGCCAAGTAAGTTATTTGAATTTATTTCTTTAAGTTCTCAAAGTGGACTGGACCTTGGGCTTGGGGCCCATTAGTCTAGACTTGGACTGGGTAGTCCATGGTTCGATGGATTAGGGTATTGGACCCTACCCAGTTGGGTTGATGGGCTTATTGGGCCCGATAGGCCTGTGCCCACGGTCACGGCCAAACCATTCTTACACTAAGCCAGCATGCTTCATTTTCATTGGGCTTTGGCGGGCCTCATAGGGTTTGGCCAACTTAGCTTATTTTAATTATCTTGCTTATGTTCAGAAGTGATCTTGGGCTGGGTGGGCCTCGTTGGAAGGCCCACCAAAGGATCCAATTGGGCTTGGAAGCCCCTACACCATTTTGTGTTTTCGGTCGACCCGGAAACCCTGTTGGTTCAACCGGTTCAGTTCACATGACATAGCAAATCAACAAACACCAAAAAAATCAGGTTTTTATTAACATTTGAAGGTAACCAAAATTGCATTTCGGTCAAGCCAGAAACTTCCCACAGCCAACCTGTGATTTCGGGCAAGCTGCAGAAATACGAATTTTTGATTTTTTAACAGAAAACCAAACCCTAACTCCTGTGAACATGTATAGGGTCTCTGTGGGCCCCTGTGTGGGCCCACAGTGGTCTGAATGAGGCCATGGACTCTTCCTCCACAATGGTCTGAATGAGGCCATGGACTCTTCCTTTTTGGGGTTTTCAGGATTAAACACCAAGCGGATGGGTGGGGGTTCCCTTTTGCTCCTTCTTTCTTTTGTACTAAAACCAACACATAGACAAGGATCCAGCATCCCTGTTTTGGGTCTTGAACTCTCAAAGGACATCAACATTCATACTTTGGGGAGGACAACAAACTCAAACAAAACACTCTTAAGGTAGGGTTAATCAAAAGGGCAAGCTAGGCCACTCAAGAGTAGAAATAAACTGACTTTCATGGCATGCATACTTTACCCAGACAGCAACCCACTTAAAACACCTAAACATGCTTCTAACTAATCAAGGAAATTAGCATGCAACTAGGATGTGCTTGGAACCTCATGGAGTGATCTCATGTACTAAAAAAAACAACAACTTGGTGAGGTAAAAACTACCACGATGAAGCATACATAAAAGGACAGCAAGTGAGATGATATGATTGCATAAAGGTAGCCATACACACACTTCATATGGGAATGAATCCACACGCCCACAAGTCAACCATTCGATCACGTAACAAAATAAGAGACACACCGTGCATGCACCCTACACAACCATGTAGCTCAAGCATATGGTATCGAAAGAAGGGAAAAGGAGGGGGGTTACTTGGGGGGTACATTAGATTCACCTAAGAGGAACATCCTCCTCTTTTTAATAACAATCCAAACAATAAAAAAACCATCACAACAGTGGAAGCATGGTGTGGTAGTAACCACTTTGAATCGACCAAAATACTCTCTAGCCCGTCATTATACTACCAGTAGCTTACCTTTCCTACGGTGTGGGCATAACCATCCATCAAGTGAGCTTACAAGAGACTAGTAGAGGGAGGAAACATGCTTGGAACCATGGGAACAACACATACATGGTAAAAAAACCAACATGCTTTGGTCATGCTTATTTTGACATATGTTACATAAAAGATAATGGGGAAGCTTACCTTGAAGTGCAAACTCCCTTTGGAGGTGTTCTTGAGCCCCTTTGTGGCACCACAACTCCTGGACAAGTTCTTCCTCTCCAAATGCTCTCCCAGACCTCCTCCAAGTAGTAGAAGTGAAGGAGAATGATAGAGAAGAGGGTTGGGAGGGGTTTGATTAGTGTTTGGGGTGTTTTGAAGGGGTTGAGAGGGTGTGGAAGAGAGGTGCAAACAAGGTGGGGTAGGGGAAATTTCGGCAAGCAACAACCCCAAGCCAAATGGCTAGGGTTGCTATTAATAGCAAAAAAATGAAGAACCGAAATTAATTTTCGGTTATGCTGATTTTGTAGCATAACCGAAAATTAATTTCGGTTATGCCACTCTTGTTTGTAACCGAAATTTAATTTCGGTTACTTTTGCACTCAATTACCAATTAATTTCTGTCAGGTAGGGAATCAGAGAATTTGTCGAGCGATTTTTGATTTCACTTTATGAACCGAAAATATATTTCGGTTATACACAATAGAACCGAAATTTATTTTCGGTTATTCTGCTAATATTTTTGAGATTTGCATATTGCCCCCCGGATTTGATCGATTTGACACTGGAGATATCTGCAGATTGCCCCCTGCGCAATTTTGGTTTAATCCCTGAGATATTTTACAGATTTTGGATATTTACGGATTGCTCCTTGAGATATTTTTTTGCTTTTCTCGCCACATGTGCAGTTTCTTTGCCACGTGTGTAGTTTCAGGCATTGCTGCCCGGAAACTTCAACTGCTCATATCTTCTTCATCCGGACTCCGATTTGAGCAAACTCAGTTGCGTTAGAACAGTATCAAAGTCCTCTATCCAATGGAATAGGGGTAAGCACCTGATTTGGGGTTTAGCAAAAGTCAAATTTCGACTCCCCTTCAAGTTTGACCGGCCTGCAGATCCTTCATCTGGACTCCGATTCCTGCAAACTCAGTTGCGTTGGAACCATATTGGGATCCTCTATCCATTGAGATAAAGCAAGGTGGCCAATTACCACTTGATCAAAAAGTCAACTTTGCACCCCTAAGGGTTTGACTTTCCGTCTAGGGTTTGTATTTCCGGCTCTTCCAGAAGCGCAAAAATGAGGTGCTTACAGCTGCCCCTCTTTGTCGTAGTCACCCTGCAGATGAACGGCAAAGAGAAAAAAAAGAATCTCGTTTTTGCGCCTAGCATTTCTGTCAACATGGTCGATGAGCCTAGTCCTTTGAAGTTTTCATTTTAAGAGGGAAGCGGCCGAATGATGCGGCGTCACTTCCTGGCTTCGGAGTTTCCTTACCCTTTGCTTTTCAGGTTTTTGTAGGGCAACTCTTGAGCATTTAATTTATGTTTGAAAGAGATTAGATTGGACTTGAGCTCGCCAATCTATTTCGGCGTTGATGCCAGGCACTTGACAATATTCTTTCCTTTCTTGTTTGTTCCATTAAAGCTTTTGGATGACTTCAGACTTCAGACTTCAGACTCTTTTTGTGTCTTTTACTTGAGGCTTTTAACATTTTATTTATTTATTTTTTTTTTGGCTGAGAGTTTGGTTTAGAAGGTGGAAAAATCTAGGAAAGGAGGAAGGAGGGAGTAAGGAGGAGGTGCTGCCAGTGCTGTCTAGTGCCTCAAGGGAGCTCACACACCTACCCTATTCTATTTACAAAAGTGTGAAATCAAAAATTACAAAGGGGCCATCCTGCCCGATGATATCTTTATCTCTGCTTGTTCTTCTTCATGTCTCGCTATTCCTTTCCTCTGCATTGTGCCTTCTAGTTGGCTCTCCTTTTCTAGGTGAGGTAGAGGCCTCCTTGTTTGGAGCAACTACCACTGGGGATTAGTCGGGATCTCTTTCTCATTGCCTTTTCTCTTGGGTCGGGCCTTATTTTTGACAAGTGTAGGAGTTCCCTTGGGAAGGGTACTCCACTGGGGATAATTGGGGTTCCTCACACTGTCCTTTTTTCTTTGTAAGGCCTTTTCCTTTCTACTTGGGCACTAGTTCCTCATGTTTGTCCGAACTTCTGTTGAATATGAGAAAACCCCACCGTGGATTGGCATGAGCTTGCTTTGTCTTCTTTCTGCTCTTGTTCGCAAAGCTGACCTCTTCAGACTAGGCGAGGCTTGGGAAGCCTATATCATTAGGTATCACTCTCTCTTATTGTTGGCAAGAAATCCATTGGGGATTTGGGAGAGGATGCCCGTTATCTTTCCTTTGCTGTACATGTGAAGAAAGGAACAGTATGTTAGTTGTGGACTAGCTGGGGAATGCAAAACACTTCTTATTCTCTTCTTTCCCTGAGCCTTTTGCCCATTGCATCTAGAAGTGACCTCTGCCAAGGTTAAGAGATTATCAACTGAAGTTAGAAGCACAATGTGGAGCTCAAAATAGTTAAGCAGAATAATTATAGAGAAAACAGGTGTGTCAGTGTGTGCCTGTGTTTGCAATATCCAAGGTAATTTCCCAGGTCAGACGGGACTTGGAGTGCTTGGTATCCTCAATAGCATTGTCATCATAGGCCACTGTGAAATTTTCAGCCTGGGCACAACCCACCAGTCTGGACCCCTTCTGCTCAACTGTCTCAGCTCACTATCTGCCACTGTCATTGCCCTTTCTGTACCTTGCTCTGCTTAATTCCAGATGTGACTACCTTTTTTTTTTTTACCACACAACGCCCTTTTTCGGGTTTTTGCCATGTCCAGCCTTTCTAGGAAGCTCTGAATTCCATCATTGCTGATGAACGCAAACTTAACTGTTTTGCCCTGATCATTCCTTTTGGGATCCGAGAGGTCTTAGAAATAGGACGAAATGTAGGCTTGGTCTTGGCTATGAAAGAAAGGATAAGTGGCTCAAAAAAGCTTATTTATTTGGGTTTGCAAGGTGTGCTACTTTTATTGTTGTTGGGACTTATATCCTGGCTTATTTGTATCTCCATTTTTGTTGGGTAAACATTTCCCCATTTTCTCAGTTTCTTTCTTTTTTCTATTGCATTTTTTTTCCTTTTTGAGGTTTTTCTGGGCAAGAATGCCCTGTTTCTTTTTTGCTTTGCCAGGAATGCCCCATTTGATGTGTAATACACTTGCAATGGGTTGAAAGAATTTTAAGGCTCGAAATTGTTTAACTAGGAGAGAACTTAAGGTGTTTGGAAGGATTTATGATCTAAAGGAGAGTCAAAGATGGCCTCTCTTCATTTCCCAATTAGAATGATCTTAGGCATAGTACAATTTGACTGCGTCTGCATTTATCGGCTTAGGAAAAATTGCCCCATCCATCTCTTGTAGGATAAGTGCTCCTCTGGATAGAACTTTGTGGAATACAAATGGCCCTTCATAGTTTGGCTTGAATTTTCCTCTGTCTTTCTCAGAGACGGAAACATCTCATTCGATTTTGTGGAGACACTTTGCTCTAAGGCTGCCTTATCTCTGGGTATTGGGAGACGCTTTGCTCCTTAGGGACACATTTCTGTGTCGCTCAAATGGTGGGAGACGCTTTGCTCCTTTTGTCTTTGTCCATTACTTATCCTGACTTGGTTACTTCTTTTTTCTTTCTTGATTGCATTCAAAATTGCCTACATCAATCTCCGACTCATCCGTCAGCAACTTTGGTATTACAAACTTTGGTTTTATGCCATCCCTCCACCAATCTCCGACTCCTCTGTCGGCGGCTTTGGTATTACAAACTTTGGTTTATGCCATTCGTCCACCAATCTCCGACTCCTCCGTCGGCGGCTTTGGTATTACAAACTTTGGTTTATGCCATTCCTCCACCAATTTCCGACTCCTCCGTTGGCGACTTTGGCATCAATTTCTTCCATGTCCAATGTGTGAATACACTGTGACGGTTCTTTCTTTTGTGTCCCATGTGTGAATACACGGTTACAATCATTTTTATGTCATCAATGTGTGAATACATAGTGATGACTCTCTTTTGTGCCCCACGTGTGACTACATTGTAATCACCTCATTTTTGCGCTCCAGAAAAGCCAAAAATGCAAACCTTGGACGAAAAGTCAAACCCTGAGCGGTGAAAAGTTGACTTCTTGATCAAGTGATAATTGGTCACCTCGCTTTATCTCAATGGATAGAGAATTTTGACACGGTTCCAACGCAACCAAGTTTTCAAGAATCAGAGTCCGGATGAGGGTTCTACAGGCCGGTCAAACTTGAGGGGAGCCAAAAGTTGACTTTCTGCTAAACCCCGATCCAGGTGCTTACCCTTATGTCATGGATAGAGAATCCCGACACAAGTCCAACGCAACTAAGTTTGCAGGAATCGGAGTCCGGATGAAGGTTCTGCAGGCCATTCAAACTTAAGGGGAACCGAAAGTTGACTTTCTGCTAAGCCCCGATCCAGATGCTTACCCCTAGATCATTGGATAGAAGGCTTCGATACGATTCTAACGCAACTGAGTTTGCCCAGATCGGAATCTGGATGGAAAAAATATGAGCTGACGAAGTTTCCAAGCAGTAAAACCGGCAAACTACACACATGGCAAAAAGCTGCACACGTGGCGAGTTGCGCAGGAAAACATCTAGGGGATCAAATACGTGAATATCCAAACGTATGAAATATCCCAGGGACTAAATCTATAAAAATCCAAGAATATCGGATTAAATCGAAAATATCCAGGGACTAAATCCAAAAAATCAGATTTTCCGACCAATTAGCGGCCGCATTTATTGTTTTTTCATCATTTTGCCGCTCGTGCAAGGAAGGCAAGCACGAAACGCGCTCGGCACCAGCTAGGCGCCAACCCCGCGGACCCTATTTTCCTTGTCTATAAAATCCACGCGACACTTCATTGCAAAGGTTTGGGAAATTTTTGGTCGAAAGCTTTTCATTGGCGGGATTTTCGTTGACTCCAGGTGCAGTGCTCAAGCCTTATTCCCCATCTGAAACCCCTTCGTCTCAGAGGCTTCTGCCTCCACAAACCCCCACACCACTCCAAGACTACTTCGCCCTTCATTCCCTTCTCCTTCTCCATCTGCACTCGAGCGAGAAGAGGGTAGGTTGCTGTTGGTGGAGCAAAGGGACCTTCCAACCGCTGTCGGAGCTCCAGGGGAAGGCTACGTACCTCGAGAGAGTCTCAAAACCACCAGGTATCACTCCTCAACACTTTCTCTTTCACATATATAAAAAAAAGAGACATGTTGCCATGTTTAGAAAATTTTCTTAGTAGATTGCATGCACTAAAATTCCACTCCCATGAGCACGAAAGTCTCTCAAGGTCCGGTGGACCACGTGTGTAACTTCATGGGACAACGAGAGTCGCGTTCGCGATCGTTTGGGGTCCTTCACCTTACTGTTTGTGGGGTTTATTCTGTGTTCGTTCTCAAGGGAGTGTGTTCCTGGTTAAGTAAGTCTTTTGTATCCTTGTAAACACCCCCCCCCCCCTCTCTTTCCTTTCCCTGACGGTTATTTGACATGCTCGGAGGTCCGGTCTAGTCCAGGCGTAGGTGAAAGTTTGTTTTTTTTCTTGCTCATGCAATCTCTCTCTGTTATTGTCTTTTTTTAATTTTTGCTAGACATGCCAACATGCTCCCCTAACCCCCTGTCACCTTCTGTATTGTTGTTGTGTGCCTGTTAGCATGCTCCATTCACCCTGTTACCCCCTGTGGCTGTAGTTTGTAGTTATTTCTTTACAGTAATCGGGTTTGGTTTTCTTTAAAAAGATTTGGAGTTGTGTTATGAAGTAGGTTAGATTAATTTCAATACGAGTTTAAAGGTCTCTTGGGAGTCTAGGGAACACCGGGGAAGTGTTACAGAGCTCAAAAACCCAGCCAGTCATGGAGTTTTCTAAAAAAACAGAGAGGTGTCTTCGTAGAGGGGTGTTCGCCGAGTTGGCGCCGAGCTCACTGTCAGCACTTTTTGCGCTCGCCGAGCGCGCACCTCGCTCGCGCGAGGGTCGCGCTCAGCACTTTTTGCGTTCGCCTTGCTCACGCCCAGCTTGCCCCTAGCGCGCGTGCAGGTGCTTGTTTTTCGCTGTTTTCGGTCCGCCCAGTTCACGCTGACTTCGCGCCTAGCGTCTGGGCAAGGGAAGAGAACCTTCAATTTAGGGGAATTTTTCTAAGCTCAGTATCACAGGGTTGGACCACGCATGGTCACAAAAAGGGGGCTGAAAAACAGCACTCAAGGTTGCCTTAACCAAATCCTAACTCATTCGTCAGTGGTCTCGGTGATACAAAGATTTGGCTAGTAGTACCCGGACGCTCCGCAGCCAATATCCGATTCAACCACCGGCGGCTTTGGTGTCACTAATAGGGGTAGGCTATGCCAGGACGCTCCTCCACCAATATCAGACTCATTCGTCGGTGGTTTCGGTGTCCTAAGATTTCGGCTAGTAGTACCCGAACTCTCCGCAGCCAATATCCGATTCAACCATCGGCGGCTTTGGTGTCACTAACTAAGGTAGGCTATGCCAGGATGCTCCTTCACCAATATCCGACTCATCCATCAGCGGTTTTAGTGCCCTAAGATTTCGGCTAGTAGTACCCGGACGCTCCGCAGCCAATATCCGATTCAACCATCGGCAGCTTTGGTGTCACTAACTGGGGTAGGTTATGCCAGGATGCTCCTCCACCAATATCCGACTCATCTGTCGGCGGTTTCGGTGCCCTAAGATTATACCAAATGATCTTGAAAAGATGCAGACGGGTGTGATCTAAGATCAGAGGCTTGGGTGTTTTAAACACTTGCTGTGTTTCACGATCTCAATAAAAGAGATGCGATTAAGAGAGAATTGGGTGGTCGTAGCGACCGGGAATTTGCAATTATCTAAAAAAAGTTGGTCTGTGGGAGACCGAGTTGCCCTATTTCAGGGAAATTAGTTCCTTTATTTCAAGCTCTCATCTTTTTAAGTTCAAACAACACATCATAATGAAATAAAGTTCATGCCTAATCAAAAGAATCCATCATGGCACATAATACATAATCATGCTTAATCAAAATACAACAAAGCCAAAGTCTAGCTAGGTTGGTTATCATCATAGTGGCAGGACACGTCTTGCCTCCTCAAGGCTCGCAGAAGATTGTTCCGCAGATGTCGATCCTCCTCGGCTCGCTTGCGCACCAATTCCAATTCATGTTGCAAGGCCATATTGGCCTGCCTACTCTCTCGTTCTGAATCCACATAAGCTGAATGGATATGGGAGTGGGTCTCCTGCAGTTCGGTCACCCTGTCCCTATATGTATTAGGGGCGGAACTGGAATACCATCAGAATTGATAGATTGAAGAGGTGGGGGGCCGTCGTGGCCGAACTCCCGAGCCATCCATTTTTCGTAATCTCGAAAGTGGGATTCGATGAAGGCGTCTTCCCGATACGCTCACACTTTCTTCCATTCTACCAGTAGTTGCATCCTTAGTCCCTTAGTGAGTGGACCAATCAAATCGTTAGCATTGTCCTTAACTGGGATTCCCTGCAGCTTCCCAAACTGTCTCAGAACCCGAATCGGATAGTACGTCACAGCATGGGTAAGGCCTATCAGGGCAAGCCCTCTCTTTTCTTGAAATCGATAATGGGGGTATAGGGGATGTTGTATGTGCCCTACCATCGGATGTCTGTTTCTCCCATCAAATGGAGAAAATGGTTGAACCAGCCCTCACGAGCAGGTAGGTCTGGTTTGATCTCTCTTCGGGCCAGCCATATGATGTTATTGCAGGCTACCCCATAATGTGCACTGACAGGTGATGACACCATCAGGTGGTCTTGCAGCCAAATGTGGAGAAGGGGAGTGCACCCTTGAAACCTCCGGGTTCCATTTTTGGACAAAGTTAGGGAATGGAACAATTGAGCTAGGATCAGTGGCATGATTCGATACCCTACCCGAAGTTGATCCACATTTTCCATGAGGGCCAAGTTAATGGTGTCTCCCCCAGTTGGAAAGAAGATTTGCGACAGAACCACAAGGGTGAAGGTGTCAAACCAAGCCCAGGGTCTTTCCTGCTTTTTGTTTCTTATTTTCTCAGCTAGGAATGTTTTGGAGACCCTCATGAATGACTTGTCACCTCCTAAGGTCTGGAATTCTCCCTTTGAGAAGCCAAAGAAAACACAAGCTTCATTCTTGTAGCTTTCTTTGAGACTTAGCCTAGCGGGTTCTCCTAAGTCGCGAAATCGGAGGAACAACTCGAGTTCCTCAATTGTGGGAATCAACTCATTAATCCCGAATCGAAACACTGAAAGCTGGGTGTAAGCACCTCATTTTTGCTCTCCCAGAAAAGCCAGAAATGCAAACCCTGGACGGAAAGTCAAACCCTAAGGGGTGAAAAGTTGACTTTTTGATCAAGTGATAATTTTCCACCTTGCTTTTTCTCAATGGATATAAAATCCCGACACGGTTCCAACGCCACTAAGTTTGCAGGAATCGGAGTCCGGATGAGGGTTCTGCAGCCGGTCAAACTTGAGGGGAGCCGAAAGTTGACTTTCTGCTAAACCCCAATCCAGATGCTCACCTCTATGTCATTGGATAGAGAATCCCGACACGAGTCCAACGCAACTAAGTTTGCAGGAATCGAAGTCCGGATGAGGGTTCTGCAAGCCGATCAAACTTGAGGGGAGCCGAAAGTTGACTTTTTGATAAAATCCAATCCAGATGCTTGCCTCTATGTCATTTGATATAGAATCCCGACACGAGTCCAACGCAACTAAGTTTGCAGGAATCGGAGTCCGGATGAGGGTTCTGCACGCCAGTCAAACTTGAGGGGAGCCGAAAGTTGACTTTCTGCTAAACCCCAATCCAGATGCTTACCTCTATATCATTGGATAGAGAATCCGGACACGAGTCCAACGCAACTAAGTTGGCAGGAATTGGAGTCCGGATGAGGGTTCTACAGGCCGGTCAAACTTGAGGGGAGCTGAAAGTTGACTTTCTGCTAAAATCTGATCCAGTTGCTTGCCTCTATGTTATTGGATAGAGAATCCCGACACGAGTCTAACTCAACTATGTTTGCAGAAATCGGAGTCCGGATGAGGATTATGCAGGCCGGTCAAACTTGAGGGGAGCCGAAAGTTGACTTTTTGCTAAAATCCGATCTAGATGCTCACCGCTATGTCATTGGATAGAGAATCCCGACATGAGTCCAACGCAACTAAGTTTGCAGGAATCGGAGTCCAGATGAGGGTTCTGCAGGTTGGTCAAACTTGAGGGGAGCCGAAAGTTGACTTTTTGCTAAAATCCGATCCAGATGCTTGCCTCTATGTCATTGGATAGAGAATCCCGACACGAGTCCAACGCAACTAAGTTTGCAGGAATCGGAGTCCGGATGAGGGTTCTGCAGGCCAGTCAAACTTGAGGGGAGCCGAAAGTTGACTTTCTGCTAAACCCCGATCCAGATGCTTACCTCTATGTCATTGGATAGAGAATCTTGACACGAGTCCAACGCAACTAAGTTTGCAGGAATCGGAGTCCAGATGAGGGTTCTGCAGGGCGGTCAAACTTGAGGGGAGCCGAAAGTTGACTTTCTGCTAAGCCCCGATCCAGATGCTTACCCCTATGTCATTGGATAGAGGGCTCTGATGCGATTCTAACGCAACTGAGTTTGCCCAGATCGGAGTCCGGATGGAGAAAATATGAGCTGATGAAGTTTCCGAGCATCAAAACCGGCAAACTGCACACGTGGCGAGTTGCGCAGGAAAATATCTCGGGGATCAAATCCATGAATATCCAAACGTACGAAATATCCCAGGGACTAAATCTGTAAAAATCCAAGAATATCGGATCAAATTGAAAATATCCAGGGACTAAATCCAAAAAATCAGATTTTCCGACCAATTAGCGGTCGCATTTATTTTTTTTCATCATTTTGCCTCTCGCGCGAGCAGGGCAAGCGTGAAACACGCTCGGCGCCAACCCAACGGATACCCTTTTTCCCCTTCTATAAAAGCCGCGCGACACTTCGTGCAAAGGGTTGGGCTCTTTTTGGTTGGGGGATTTTCGTTGGCTCCAGTTGCTGCTCAAACTTCTTCCCCATCCGAACCCCCTTCGTCTCAGTCACTTTGGCCTCCCCAAGCACCCCACCTTGATACGACACTCCCTTTTTCTTGCTTCTTCTTCATCCCCACAAAAACAAGCAGAAGCTTGCTACGAATTGGTGGTGTAAAAGGAGAGTTCCCAGCCTTGTCCTGCTGCAAGGAGTGACCACGCATGCCATAAGAAGAGCGCAGAGAAGGTAAGGTTCCTCCCCCCCCCCCCTCTCATCGTGCATATATTAAAATGAGGACTTTTTCTAAAGAATCTGCTAGGCTTGCTTTCTTCCCCGTATAAGTCTGTTTCCATGATTAGTTCGGCATGTATTATCCTCCCCTGTTCACCGTAGGAGAGTCTCTAAGTAAGGGAGACCCTACGTTTGGTTCTATGAGGAAATGGGGAGAAAGTCCACATCAGGTTGGGTATTTCTAAGTTGCTGTTCGGAGTGTATTTGGGCTATCCCAAGAGGAGCCTGTTCCTCTCCGGTCTGATCTCTTGTACCCGATGTAAACCCCCCTCTTCTTTTCTCTTTCTCTGAATTTTCATGAGATTGGAGCACGGATCCTGAGCCCCGATTTTGCGGAATCGTAGATGATACTGGGGAATTCATGGTTGTGTTGGTGATGTTCTCGTGTGCATGTGGTTTGCTTCTCCCACCTCTGCATGCATGTGTTCTCGCTGTGGGTTTATCTGTGTTCCCGATGTGGGTTTATCTTGAATGATTCGTGTATAATTCGCGAGTTTAGCATGCTTGAGTTTGTAGTAGATTAACTTCAATGTATGTTTAAAGGTCTTCTGGGAGTCTGAGGAACACCGGGGAGGTGTTACAGAGGGTTGAAATGAGCTCAGTCATGGAGTTTTCAGAAATATAGAGAATCAGGTTTCGGCAGGGGCATCCGCCGAGCTGGTGCTGAGCTCGCGCTCAGCGCTTTCGCTCGCGCGAGGTGTTTTTTCTCTCGCGCGAGGCTCGCGCTCAGCGCCTTTCCGGTTCTGCCAAGCTCGCGCTGACCTCGTGCCTAGCACCTAAGGTCAGCACACCCTCTTAAAAAATGCCGAATTGCTATATTTTTTGGAAATTCGAAATTGCCCTTTACCGTACCGCGCGGGGGGGGGGGGGGGGGGGGGGGGAGAACCCCCTTTGTTCACCACGCGCCCAACTCGTTCCTTCTCCCCTGGTAAGTGTCGGTTTTGTATATTTTCTGTGATGTATATTCTATAATTTTTGCTAGATGTGGGTGGCATTCCTAAATCGAACCAAATGAACCAATAGGGTTTCCGGATCACCCGGAAACCCAACATAGGACTTGGACCCCCGGTCCAATTTGATTTCCCGTGGGCCTTCCAACGGGGTCCACTAAATCCAATGAACACAATGGAATGCATGCATGTGGCCTAATCAAGATAAACAAATGAACTAATCTATCGGGGCGGGCCAAACCCAATGCGGCCCACCAGAACCAAACTTGGTGAATTGATGTATGAAATGTGTGGTTTGGCCGAGACTAAGGGCAAGGGCCTATCGGGCCCGCCAAAGCCCACGAAACAACCAAGTAAGGGTTCAAAACCCTAACTTCACATAACCTGTGCTTTCAGGCCCGAATTTGGATTACGGGCCCCAAGCCCAGTGTCCAACTCACTTTGGCAAACTTAACAAGATAAATCTAAAGCACTTTTGGCAACCATCATGGGGGCCCATCCAGGGGCCCGCAAACTAATACAGGCCCACCTTTTGCATGAAAATCACCTAAGCTTCAAAATCTGAACCATAATGTAAAATCCATTCACTTAACCGAAAGCCCAAAGGCCCCCTAAGCTAGACAAAGGTCCACAAGGGTAAATGGGTTGGACAAAGCCCACCAAGGACACCATGGGCCTTCCAACAGGCCCACCTAACCAGACTAAGATTACCTAATTAATCAAGATAAAAGCAATTAAAGGGACCCACACCACTCAGGTGGTCCCGCCAGACTTAACCAAGCTGCATATCGGATTAGGAATCGGGTGAGACCAAAGTAAGCTGACTCAAACCAGGATAAACCTAAGGGACCCGTCACCCAACGGGGTGGACGGGGGTGTCTATGAACTTCCTCGAACGATAACCAAGACCCTACTTAGAATCTCAAAAGCCGCAGACCAAAGTCTTAACAGACAAGATTAGGCACCCAGGTGTCCGCTTTCACTCCATCAGGCGGGTGGCGACTCCGAATTTTCCTGTGCCGCGTTTCCGATGCGCGCACACTGGGGATCCCAGAAAAGCAAAGCTGCTTGGATCATATCCCAGTTGATCGGCATGTTTAACAGGGACAAAGTTTGTCTCATATGGTATTTGTGCTCCCATTCAATCTACTCACTCCCTCGAAGCTGCTTTGTCCAAGAGCAAATCCAGGGGGTATCCCAGGCGCACTTCTCTATCTTAGGGAAACGGGTTCTCTCAGATGAGGATGAGGATGCCATGCCAACTATCCGATCGAAATTCTAAATCAATTTTAGGGTTCCACAACAAGACTCTTAATCAGTTCTAAAACATGCATAATCTCAAGCAAAAGGACTAACTACTACCAATTTTATCATGCTTCACAAAATAAAGCGAAAATTAAAACAGTGCAGAATTTAAATTCAGGCACACATGGTGTGTGGTCCTAAGGGTTGGCGCCATTTGAGGCGTGACTCCTAGACATACTTGTGAAGAGGAGCACATTCAAGTCCTGATCAGTCTTCTGTCTTTCATCTGTTCTTTCATCTGCTTTCGGTGTCGGACCACAGCAAAAACTACAACTTGCCATCGAGGGCGAAACTTTACAATATTTACAAGAATCTGCAAAGAATTCATCTTTTGGGCTGTCAGGAGCCCAAAAGAAGGGTACAAATTGCTTCCAAGGCGGGTAGGCTAAAAATTCCTAAATCTAGGGTTTCCTGCCCTTATTCTATTCTGGCATGCTTTCATCTATTTGTCTGATCTGGCCGGTTTTCACCTACTCTAAAAGACCAATTTGGACTTAAAGTGCTCCCAGCGGACTTTAATGGGTCAAGACCCATAGCTTACAGGACTCAATGCATGGATCTGGGGTGGCTCCCCTGATCAAAGTTAGGTTAGCTTCCTAAATTAGAGCTGAGGTAGCCCAGAATCTAGGGTTTACTCAATTTGATGCAAAAAGCGGGGTTGCTGCCCCTAATGGACTCTGGATTTTATTCCAATTTTACTCCTCTTGTATTCATCATTCAACATCACCCTCGCAATCACGAAGCATGGTTTATTCAGAAACAGTAGGTGGGGAGGGATACCCAACCCGAGACATAAGCCTACAAGGGTCTGGACCAGTACTGGATCCTCGCGTGCCATGGCAAGAAACCTGTGGTACTAATGGACTCCAGAAAACGTGGGGGATGGGTTTACTCTACTTTCCCCGGCAAGCCACGGAAGCATAGATGCTAATACCGGGTAGGCTACTAGAGAGGTCTAAGTCTTGGAGAAGAAGAAGCAATATCCGCACTCATATATTCAGGGTCGGATCATTCACGCAGCCTCCCTTGTGTGTGTCACCCCACGCAGTTTATCACAAGCCACTAGCAACGAAAAAATCCATCCACGGTATGGTGGCGTGCCCGTGTGTGCAGTTGGGCTGCGTGCTGTGCCTAATTGGGTGAGTTTTGTCTGGATTTTGTGGATAAAGGAGTTTTCACCATCTCGTATAGTAAGGTGCAGAGTTGGCATGCAATATGAGGTTCTGGAAGAGTCCCCAAGTAATTGGAGGGGCACAATGGTCCACTTAAATTCCAATTGCCTTAGGCAGTTATCTCGTCCTTTTGACAGGACTCTCTAGAATGCGTATTTACGAGTATTCTATGCCTTACTGAACGAGATAGTAAGAATCCTAAACCACTAACCCCTCTTGTGTGGACTCATCTAACCAGGGGTTCTATTGGGTCGAAAGTCCCCAGTGGAGTCGCCAAGCTGTGCGCGGGGTCGGGAACGCCACACCACGGGGCGCACGGATTCTCGTGCGTGCCTCCGGGAGGGTAAAACGGGAAATTGGAGTCGCCACCGCCTGATGGAGTGCAGGCGGACACCTGGGTGCCTAAGTTTGTCTATTGGGCTTGGTCTGCGGCTTGAGATTCTAAGTAGGTTTTCGGTTACGGTCCAGGGAAGTCCGTAGACACCCCGGTCCGCCCCATCAGTTGACGGGTCCTATAGAGTTCTCCTGGTTTGAGTCAATTTTGGTTTATCACCTGATTCCTAATACAGCATGCAACTTGGTTAAATCTAGCAGGACCACCTGAGTGGTGTGGGTCTCTTTAATTGATTTTCTCTTGCTTGATTAGGTGGTCTGGGTCTGGTGGGGTGGGCCCCGTTGGAAGGCCCACGGTGTTCTTGGTGGGCTTGGTTAAGCCCACATGCCCCTGGTGGGCCTCAGTCTAGCCTGAGAGGCCCTTTGGGCTTTGGTTCAATGAATGGGTTTTAGTTTAAAGTTTAAGTTGAATTTTAAGTGATTTCCATGCAAAGGTGGGCCGGGTTGGTTTGTGGGCCCAATGGGTAGGCCCACAGTGGTAGCCAAGTAAGTTATTTGGATTTATTTCTTTAAGTTCTCAAAGTGGGCTGGACCTTGGGCTTGGGGCCCATTAGTCTAGACTTGGACTGGGTAGTCCATGTTTAAATAAACCTGGATCCGGGGCGTTACACTATGAAATATGAATGATAGGGCTTGACCCCAATGACATTGAGATTTATTGAGTAGAGGGCTTGACCCAAGATTGACTCGGGTAATGCCATGGGCTACCCTTGAGCATTTTCCATGCAAGTGCGCAGGAGGTATTTGATCTGGATAACTGACCAGTAAGACTTAGTGGGTTGTGAGCGGTTCATCTCAGTTGGGGTAGTGGACCACTGTTCCTCCCAACTTGGAGATAGAGAACTAGCATCCTCCACTCAAGCTTGGATATTTGATGTGTTATTATTCCGTTCTTTGTTATTATACTTGTTGTGAAATTGATAAATGAACACACCAACATAATAAACCCTTAAGGTATGGATCCATAGACTTAAATGGGAGTGTTCGTATACCATGGCCAGTTGTTCTTATTACTGTTACTGCTCTATATTGTGATATCATCCTGGCACCAACAACATCGGTGGCCGATGCCCATTTGCTACAGGTAATCAGCAATGGATGTTTGTACATCAAGGGTAATCGGCGTATGGATGCCTACATCAAGGGGAATTGGCGTAAATGCCTAGCCACCACGTGGAATCGGTGAAGCTAGATGATGCCATGTGTAATATATATAAATATCTTAGATAACAAGTGATAAGATTGAGTACATGATTGCTATTAAATTAATTACTTGAACACTGAGGCACATGCATTCATTAATGTGTGACACTAAGATGCCGTGGATTTTGTAGTATTAGAACTACTCACATGCCATGGTTTTATCGGGTGATATTTGCATAAACTGTGTTTTTACTGAACCATGCATGTGTTGCTTACTGAGACATTTGTCTCACAGTTGCTTCATATCTTATTTTCCCCATCGACGTCCGGTGTGAAGGACCAGGCTGGGGATAGAGGCAAGGAAAAAGCCATCGGGTATAGAGAGGAGGACTTCTATAGGCCTTAGGCTTTTCTTTGTTTATACATGTATAGTTTTGAATTGTAAAACCTTATCTTTTGAGAGGAGTGATTAGTCACCCAATATGTTGTAATCAACTCTCATTTCTTATTTCATTTCAAATATATATATATACAGTGGTATCAGAGCCATATTTTCCCCAAGGATAGTAATTAAGGATTTTAAGTTATTTAATCATATTTTACTTTGAAGTATCTGGACTCCTTGCATGACCCCAAGTCGCGTAGCCATTTAAGGCCGTCTGTGAGATTAAGGCTGTGTTTTGGCGTAAATCGTTTACAGTCTGGGGGGAAAGTGTAAAACCCTGAAATTTTCACCTAATAAATAAGTAAATAATAAATAAAAGAAAATATGAGTTAAGTGCAGATTTAGAGGTAAGTAATTCAAATAGGTCATAAATTGTAAATAAAGCAAGAATTTTAATGAAATTAACAAAATAGTAAAAAGGGTATTTTGGTAATTTTCAGAAAAAGGTAATTAGTAAATAGATCATCAAATAATAATTAGAATTGGAAAATAGAAGAAAATAAATTATTTTGACAAGTTAGAAATTAAAAGAAATTAATAAAAGCCTAAAAGTGGGAAAAGGGGTAATTAGGAGATTTCACGTCTTAATTTGGAGAAAATAAGGTTTTAGGTGATAATAATGTTTAATTAAATATTTTGCACGAAAATAGGTTATAATTAGGAGTTTAGATAATAAGAAACTTAATAGGATTGTTAAGTAGAAAAATAGAAGGTGGAGAAAAAGTAGGAATTAAATTAGAAGGTGTTAGACATTAATTAGACCATGGTTGGGTTAGCCCAAATTAAATTAGCCAATTAGGGTTGGTTTAGGACTTCTAAAGCCTAATATAAATAGGAAACTAAGGTTAAACAAGAGGGAAATTTCGTGGGTTATTGTTGAGAGAAAAGAGGGAGAGAAAGGAAGAAGGTGGCTAATGGAGGTGTCTGACCAGCCATCATCAAAACATGATCGGGAAAGATCCGTACGGTGGATCGCCTTCAAATTTGGAATTTTTGTTCATCACTGATGAAACTACATTGTGTATGGTGGAGATTTGAATTGGAAGAGTCTACTTTGGTGTGTTTGGGAGCAAAAGTCAGGTCCAGAATTAGAAGTTTCCATGGAAGAAGGATTTAGCGTATAAGGCAAGTAGTAACCTTAGAAAACGTGAGGAATTGCATGATTTGGTTTTCTGTGATTTCATATGGTTAGAGTGGATTAGACGGAACTGTATTTACATGGAATCAAGTTGCTTATGTTTTCATGATTGGTATTCTTGATGGATTTATCAAATTAAAGAAGAAAGCTTAGTTGGATTATGTAAATAAAGGTAGGAGGGTATTTAATTTATAAAAATTACTCTAGAAGGCTCTAGTTATGTTTCAAAGGGTTTGTAGATTAATTTAGACCAAGAAAACATATAGCAAAGGCCTAAAAATCCGAACTTTAAAAATCTGGAAAATTCTGTTTAATTTTGCACGAGCGCCTAGGATCGCCTAGCCCTGTAGAGGTAGGCGCTCTATGTAAAATTTGCAGATTTTGGGGATTTTGTAATTCGAATAAATATCCAATAATTTTTCTAATTAGGTAAGCATATTAGCATCTTTATAAAGACCTAATTAAGGTATAAAAATTATAAAATTAAATTGGAAAGATTAACAAATAAATTGAAGTTTTAATGAAAGGTTTGTCCATAAAAGGGTCAAATGGTATGGATATTAATAGAAATAATATTACTGATAGCTCATAAACACTTCCTAAACTTTATTCTAGGTCTGTAGGGCATGCTGGAAAAATAAAATACAGAAAACCTAAATGAAAACTATCTTAGGTGTTAAGATAGGAATTGGATTCTAATAAAGGGATTAATAAGGAAAAGTCTAAGCATGATTTGATTTACTTTTTTTTGAGCTTTAAATATGAATATTGGCTACTGGATTTGCATAAACTTTAAGTTTCATCGAACTTATGATTCATGGGTTTATTTTGAATATAATTAAAGCATTGCATATGTTATCATGCAAAAGGCTTTATTTGGATTATTAAGGATTGAAACATGGTTTTCACTTGGAATTGAATATTCTGGTATGGATTGGTATGTGGTATGATTATCTTTTACAGTAGAGATGGATAATCCTCTATGTAGAGATGTGTAATCCTTTACGGGTAAAAGTGTGTATGCCTCTTATAGTAGCGTGTCCTCCCGTATGTGTTTTATCATGGTTTGTGTCAGTGGGCTTAGCTATATATGGATCCATAGTTTTAGCTGGTTAGCTAAGTGGTATTTAGTTTGGGTTAAGTTACTCCTATATGTGAACGCACTTCCCTTGCAAGTAAGTTTGTTCTGGGAAGGTCCTATGTCTGGAGGGACACCCCGGTGCGCCGCTGGTGATTCCCTGTGCATGTGGATAAGCGACCATCTCCATGTATTGATTCTGGTGCTGCATACTGGTGGTACATGCCAACTCTGTTGAGTTTGTGCGCAATAAGTCGGTGACTGCGGCTCTTGTCTAAGCTGCACTGCATGGGGCTTGAGTATCATTAAGTAGCACTGCCCCTAAGCCACACGGTGGTATAGCAGTTAGTTGAGTGCCATCTCAAATACTTATCATCTTTGTGAGTCCTGCAATGGCACGTGTTTTATCGCTTTTGTCGGTTTTACCCCGTGGACATCAAGTTATTGGTATTTATACATGATCATCTGTTTTATCGCTTTATTTGGAATTGCCATGGATAACTTGGATTTCTCGTCTTATCGTTGATTAATCGAATACCTCATGTCTATTTGCTTACATTGGACTGTTTCAAATTGCATGCACCTGCTACTTGCTGAGATGTAAATCTCACTCCGTTTTCCCCTATTTTTCAGGTTGCTTGGAGAGATCGCGAAGATGGGGTTTAATTTGATGGGTAGAATTATAATTGGTATTAATGTCACATGTTGATTAGATAAACTTTATTGTAAACAGAATTGATATTATTGAATAAAGAATTGTTTTTATTGGCCACTATAACTCTGATGTAATTAATTAGTAAAGTTTTAAAATTATTGTGAATCATGGTTTGTATCTGACCCCAGCTTCGTGGTAACACCTCGAATTTGGTTGATGAACTGGACTTGGGTTGTTACAGTAGCGAACTGGGTTCGGGTTAGGTGCCGGTTTGCACTGACCCGGGTTCGGGGTGTTACAGAAAAGATACTAATAACTAAAGTAGAAATTAAATGACCAAAATACCCTTATGAATTATCTAAGGAGAAGTATGTCTCAGAGAACGCTAAATGTAGGACAAACATTAAATGTAGAAGAAAATAACTTAACAAATATAGAAAAAGATTACAATAATTCGACAATTCCCAAAGTACCAGTTGACCAAGTATACAAAAAGGTAGTTTTAAATTTATTTTAATTGTTTTCCCAATTTTTCTGTATTTCTTACAGATCCAGGAATTCTCCAATCCTTAGTGTTAAACCTCAAATCTTCAGGATATGATATGCTTCCGGGTTCCCTCCCGTTTGCTATCATTTATAGGATACATTATAAAGCTATGAACACAATGGCTGACCCATTAGTTAAGGTCACAAGTCCAAAAGGAGAAACACTTCTTCTCCAAACAAATCCCCAAGATTCTAATGTAATAGTTCCAAAAACAATTAAGTGGAATGAAGTAAGATTACTAAATGAATGGGATATACAATTAGCAATTCCACCTCCTAAAAAGGAAAATAAAAAATTAGAACAAATCATTCAACATGAAGATGGTAGTGTAGAAATTAAATTTTCAGATAGAACAACTAAATTAAACCTTAGAAATTTAGAAATAGGTTCAAGTAGCCAAAATCCTTTAGGTAATAGAAATCCGTCTTTTACAGGCTCTAGGAAATCTTGTTCATCAATTCCTTCAACCATAGACTTAACAGGAATTAGGACACAAGCTAATGTAGTTAGACCAACTTATAAACAAGTTGAACCAGAAAACGTAAATTCAAGTGAGGACAAAGAATCAGAAGAAAATCTTTCACCAACATACTCACAAATGCAAGATCCACAAGCAGATCCTAGTTGTATGGTCATAGAAAAACAATTCCAAATAGACAAAGAATTCCTTAGAAAAGATTTTTATTCTAACAAAAATACTTCAAAAAGAAAACAATTCTTTGAAAATTACACAAAAGATCAAAGAAACAAAATTCAAACAAAGTATTATGAATATTTAAATACTCTACAAACAAATATATATTTCTTTGACTGGTTTGATTTCGATCTTTCAGTCTTTGAAAAACCAACAACAATCTGGAAATGTAATGATGGTAAAACAATAACAAGTGTTCATCCTCCACCAGAACAAATAAAATTTGATATTAATAAAACAGAAATAATTGCTGCTCCTTTCAAAATACAAAATAATGAAAAAGAACAAATAACAAATAAAAGTTTAAACAAAGTAATAGAACAAAATAATTTCACAAACAAGTATTTACAATCTATAGGAAAACAAGTTGATCGAATAGAAACAATTATACAAACCCAAGAAACAATTCCAAAAGAAATTTCATTAGTAAAACCAACAACGAAGAATACTCCCATATTTAAACCAAATGAAATATCAAAACAATTAACAAAACAATTAAGAAGTAGAGAATTTGAAGAAGAATTAGATGTTAGGTTAAGGCAAATTTTATATATACCAGATTCACAAGGATCTTCTACAACAACTCCTCAACAATTAAGAATTAGAGAAAGAGATCAAGGAAAAGACATGCTAACAATGGAAAATTTTGATGACCAATTAGAAATAAACAAAATGAATTGAAAAAATACTAGAAATTATTATCCTAGGCCAAGTTTCCCAAATATGCAATTTGAAGAAAAAACTCAATTCGCACAAGCCTCCTTTGACTCAAATGCAATTTATGAATGGAATATAGATGGTAAATCTGAACATTTGATTTTAGAAACTTTACAACAAATGACAATGGTAGCAACAGCCTATAGAATTAAACAAGAGAATGTTAGTGAACAAGCCATAGCATCCGCCTTAGTTGCAGGCTTTATAGGGCAATTAAAAAATTGGTGGGATAATTATCTTATTGAAATAGATAGAGAAATTTTTTTTTAATTCAGTCAAAGTAGATGACAATGAAGAACCAATCAAAATAGAAAATGACAAAGAAATTCCAAATCGTGTAGAAACATTAATTTTTACAATTGTTAAAATGTAAATAGGAGACCCATCAAAACTAAAAGACAATTCTTCTGAAATTTTATTGAATCTTAGATGTAGGAAGTTACAAGATTTTAAATGGTACAAAAACATGTTTTTATCAAAGGTATTACTTAGAGAAGATTGTAATCAAGCCTTCTGGAAAGAAAAATTTCTATCCGGATTACCTCAAGCTTTGTCAGCAAAGATCAAAACCAAATTAGCAGAACAACATAAAGGATCAATCCCATACGATAGATTAACATATGGAGATTTAATCTCTACGATTAACTCAGAAGCTTTAGCAATTTGTACTGAAATCTAATTAAAAAATAAGCTTAAGAAAGATAACCTAACAACAAGGAAAGAATTAGGAAGTTTTTGTGAACAATTTGGCTTTGAAAAAAAATAAAAACACCATAATCAAAACCTAGGAAATCCTACAGACCATACAAATCAAAACCATATAGGTCAGAAAGAAGATATAAAAAATCTAGAAAACACTTTAGGAAAGATATTAATGAAGAAAAAGACAAACCAAGTTCTTCAAAGAACAAAGATAGTGGTAAAAAATATTCAAAACCATTTAAAAAGAATTTTAGTAAAGATAAAGTTTGTTATAAATGTGGTAGAGTAGGACATTATGCCAATAAATGTAGGTTAAAACAAAAATTAAATGAATTAGAGTTATTTGAAGAATTAAAAGGAAAATTACAAGATATATTTATACTTCAAGATTCAGAAACAGAAACTGAAGAATCAAGTGAAGAAAATATTAACCAAATTCAAGATGATGAAATTAATTCAGAATCAGAATCCATCTCATATAGTGAGACGGATTCAGATGAAGAACCAAGAATTTGTACAAGTAGTTGCTGTAATCAACTAAGTATCAATGTTTTATCTAAAGAACAATCATTATTATTAGACATAATTGATGAAATACAAAATCCTGAAGAAAAGAAATTAGTATTGCAAAAACTTAGACAAACATTAGAACAACCAAAGACAAATTCTTTAGAAAAAAAATAGAGGATAAAACAAAAAATTTGTACAATTTTAAAGATATTATGAATAGGTTTAAATCAAGTTCATCTGAAGAAATCACAATTCAAGATTTAAAATACGAGATTAACCAAATAAAATTAGAATTAAAAGAACTAAAAAATATAACAAATAATTTACAAGCTCAAGTGAATATTCAAAGTCATCTTAGTTACAATCAGATGAGAAAAATACCAGAAGATAAAGATGAGGCATCCACATCACAAGATATAGACGAATCAGAAAACAATCAGTTTATAGATATTATTTCAAAAATAAATTATAGGAAATAGATAATTAAGGTCAACTTAGTAATAAACAATGAATACAATTTTCAAACAATAGCCTTAGTAGATAGTGGTGCTGATCTTTATTGTAGTCAGGAAGGAATTGTACCATCCAAGTACTTAGAAAAAACCAAAAAAAGATTACACACTGCAAATGGAACAAGATTGCAAATAAAATACAAATTGACAAACGTACATATTTGCAATGAAAATATCTGCTTTAAAACTCCATTTATTCTAATTAAAGATTTAAACAAACATGTAGTTCTAGCAACGCCATTCTTGACCTTAATCCAACCATTTACAGTTACAGACGAAGGTCTAGAAACCAATATTGAAGGAAGAACAATTAAGTTCAATTTTATTACACATCAAATTTCCAAAGAAATAGACTTGTTAAAACAACTATCTATCACAAATGAGGCAAACTTAATCCAAAGAAAAGAAAGACAAATTATGTTTCTTAAAGAAGAAGTAGAATATAAGAATATAGAAAACCAATTAAATAATCCAAACTTAGTTCAACAAATTGAAAATTTTAAACAAAAGTTAGAAAAAGAAGTTTGTTCAGACTTACCAACTGCCTTTTGGTACAAGAACAAACACGTAGTTAAATTACCATATAAACCAGATTTTAAAGAAGATAAAATTCCAACAAAAGCAATACCAATACAAATGTCTCAAGAATTACTCCAATATTGTAAAGAGGAAATTCAAGATTTATTAGATAAAAAGATTATTAGGCCTAGCAAATCTCCATGGAGTTGCTCAGCCTTTTATGTCAATAAAAATTCAGAAATAGAAAGAGGTACACCTAGATTAGTAATCAATTATAAACCACTTAATGATGCATTGCAATGGATTAGGTACCCAATACCCAATAAAACTGATTTACTCCAAAGATTATACAATGCAAAAATATTCTCAAAATTTGATATGAAATCTGGATTTTGGCAAATCCAGATATCTGAAGAGGATAGGTACAAAACGGCATTCACAGTACCATTCGGCCATTACGAATGGAATGTAATGCCCTTTGGACTAAAAAACACCCCTTTAGAATTCCAAAAAAAATGAATGACATCTTCAATCCTTATGACAAATTTATAATAGTATATATTGATGATGTTTTAGTCTTTTCAACATCAATATCCCAACACTGGAAACACTTAAATCAATTTTATCAAATTGTAAAACAAAATGGTTTAGTAGTTTCTAAACCTAAGATTGTTTTATTTTAGACAAAAATCAAATTTTTAGGCTACAATATTCACCAAGGGAAAATTCGTCCAATTGAAAGATCACTTAATTTTGGAGAAAAATTTCCCGATGAAATTAAGGATAAGAAACAGTTGCAGCGATTTTTAGGAAGTTTAAATTATGTAACTGATTTCTTTTCCAATCTTAGCCAATCTATGCAATTGTTAAGAAAAAGACTAAAGAAAAATCCTGGTCCCTGGACTCAGGAACATGCTACAATTGTACAGAGGATAAAACAAGAAGTCAAACAACTGCCATGTTTGACGTTACCAAACCCTGATGCTCCTAAAATTGTCGAAACAGATGCGTCTGATATCGGCTATGGGGGCATCCTTAAGCAAAAAGCTGATAATAAAGAACAATTGGTTAAGTTTACAAATGGAACATGGAATCAAACTCAAAAGAATTATTCGACAATTAAAAAAGAAATCTTATCAATTGTTTCGTGTATTTCCAAATTTCAATCTGATTTACTTAATCAAAAGTTTTTATTACGTGTTAATTGTAAAGCTGCAAAATCCATCTTACAAAAAGATGTCAAGAATTTTGCCTCAAAGCAAATTTTTGCCAGATGGCAAGCGATTTTGAGTGTTTTTGATTTTGATATAGAATATATTAAAGGAGAAGACAATTCCTTGCTTGATTTCCTGACCCGTGAATTCCTACAGGGCCAAGATGCCAAGACAACTTCCGACAAGTTGGCCCAAGCTTAGGCCTGGAGTCCAACCAACCCAACAACAACAACAATCTCAAAATCCAAACCAATATTTAACACCACAAATGTATTCCCAAAGCCAATCTTCAAACCAATCTCCAGCCCAAATAGTGGTCAGAGCAATTAACCAAATTCCTTCAAGTTCATATAGTCAAAATCCACAAAGCAATTTCCAATCAGTCCAATATTACATTGAACAATCCAAGAAGGCAAGAGAGGAAGAAAATAAGAAAGCAAGAGAGGAAGAGAATTGGAAAATCCAATTGATTCAACAATCACAACAATTATATCTCCAAACTCAACCATTTAAAGAAGTAGTCCGAAAGGGCTCAAAAGGCAAAGAAGTTGCAGGGACTTCAAAACCTATGCAAATTGTGGAGTCCTCTACAAGACCCACACCTTTAAATTCAGTAAATTTGTTTTCTTCAAATTATTTGAAAAAACCAAAAATTTTAGATATTTTCACAATTGAACAAGAACTTTGGCATTCTGATCCAGATTAGTGTGCTCAAAATCATTTTCAATTTCAAAATGAATTTCCCCAAGGATTTTCTGAAAAAACCCGAAAATTTTATGTATTTATTTTAGTTGATACAGGCTCTGTCCTTATCAAACATTATCCTTCCAATGGTCCAGAACCCTACATAACCCATTCAACTTGCCAGATTATCAAAATTCACAATTTAACCTCTTGGGCCAGACATCCAGCCTTTCCAAAAACCTTTAGCCAAAAATTTGAACCCCAACATTATAATTACTGGGACTATTGCCAAGCCTGGTATTATATGTTTTTCCTTAGACCATCGTCCCATTCTTGGCTCATTTATTTTCACAAAACCCAATTTCAAGATAATATCCCTGCATGGTTCCTACACTGGTGGACCTATTTGGACAAATACCTGAAAACCTTCACCCATCAATTGAACCAAGCTTTGTTTTCTTCAATGAGCAATTTAGAAACCCAAAAGAACACCTCAAGAATTTTCCTCAATTATTACAATTTTACATTAGTTTCAAATTATCCTGGATTGTCAGTTGGGATTATGTAATTAATAAAAATGATGTGTTCCCAAAATTATCTCGACAATTCCGGACAAAATGGTGGGACAAATTTGATGCATCTCATGCATCTTTGGATAATGTTAAGCAATGGTTACGTACCCATGCTGCCAAACAAATCAAAGGACCTGAACAAGACCAATTTTTAATATATATATATATGAACACACTTTTGATATGCACAAGTATGAACTATTTGCACTTGCACTTGCACTTGCATAGAAAAAGTTTTTAAATCCTTCGCAGTTTGTCAAGTAATTGGCCCACTTGCCATGGTCTGGGACTGGTTGTGCCTTGGAGGGGCAGACCTGGTTCCGGATTGTGGCATTTTTTTAATTTTCAAAACCCGAAAGTTAACAGATTTCGATAAACAGAACGCCCGAGTGGTCGCTCGAGCGCTTTCTTGAGCAACCAACCTTTTCAAACTTGTTTTCAACGGACGCCTGAATGAGTGCCCACAGCGCTCAAGCACCATGAACAGATATTATGATATTTTGGAAAATGACTAGTTTTTAATTATAAAAATGTTTTTTTTGATTTCTAACTTATGTACCAATAAGATTTAAGTGTTTTGAGATAGTTTGCACTAGCTGTTGATTAAATTGAATTTTTATAAAGATTTTGGATACGTTCTACTAAAACAGTTTTTCTTCGAGTTTATCATTCCAAACTCTTTTCCTTTCAACTTATCTTGATTTTATCGATTCTTACACTTGTATTTGACCTATCTAAAGATGTTTCCAGGGTTGTTTTGAAATAATTATATATCTTTCCCTCTGTGTACCTCGGAGTGGTGAATTTCTCACTCATGTAGCTTGGGTTTGAGACTTGGATTTCCTCCATGTATCTTAGAGTTGACTTGTGGATTATCATTGTTATTATTTTCATTCGTGTACCTCAGGGTAGCTATTTCTCACTCATGTAGCTTGAGTTTGAGCATTGTTTTCCTCCATGTATCTTAGGGATGATTTGAGATGAAATATAATTATTATGGATTATTTTTGGGTATCAAATATTATATGATTTCAATATTTGTTTTGTGTGTCTAATGGGCATAGCTTGGTATGGATCCATAGTTTAGCTAGGAGTGAGAATAGTATTTTATTTGTTTGGTTAAACCTATCTCACATTATGCTTCCTTCATGTATCTCGACGAGGCCTTCCTGTATCTGGTTGTGCTGTAGCAATCCCACTTGTCATGTATCTTAATGTGGTTATTTTTTATTACCACCATGTATCTTGCTCTGGTATTCCCTGTTGTTGCAATTGATTGGATTGTACGTGACAGACCTTCGTGTATCTCGGTTGGGTGATCCACAATGAGTTGATGTCTGTGTATCTCAGCTCGCACCTAAGTCGTGAGGTGGCAACCCCTTGACTCAGGCATTTAGCTTTTCAAAGATGTATTGTTTTCATGAGTCCTGTGATGTCACATCATCGCGAGGATTTGGTTTGTTTGATTGATTGTTTTGGAAATTGGTTTAGTTTGATGAATGCTTTGCTTTTTATTGCGATCATTCCTAAGGTGAATCACCCATGTTCATTTTCTCATTTTAGACCTATAAGTCTTTGCAATTTCTCTTATAAAATCATTTCCAAGAATTTAGCTTCAAGACTTTCGGGTGTGCTTCCTTTTATAATAAGTCAAGAACTGAGTTCTTTTGTCAAAGGAAGGAACATCTCAGATAACATTTCTCTATCTTATGAGTTATGGCAAGACATTAACAGAGAGTGTTTGGGGAGTAACATCATGCTAAAGATTGATATGGCAAAGGAGTTTGATAGAATGGAATGGGAGAAGTTTCACACAGGCAGATCTTCTGTTAAAGTTTCTCAATTTTTTTTTGCTGACGACATACTTATTTTCACTAATGGGAGAAGAACCTGTATGTCTAATTTGCTACTGTAACGCCCCGAATCCAGGTTTATTTAAGAACATAAACCCGATCCTAGAACGTTAGGGTAATGGCCCAAAATAACTAATCCGGACTTGAACAATTTCATTTAATATAATCAGAGTGAGGAAATGACAGATAATTTTTCTTTCCTTTCAAGAAGCACGGAATACAAAAGGAAAAATCCAATACCAATTCCTCAACTAAGTCTGGAAAGGGTTAACTAGAATAAAATGTACATCATCCATGTCATCTAAATAAAAGTAATCTGAAACAATTCTTCCAATACCAAGTCAACTTTAATAATGTAAATCCCTGAACCTATACAGGAATAATGTAATCTTCTTCCTAGTACTCGGTGTAATCCCCAGAAGTGCCTATCCCTGCAATATCCTCACTAGGAATATCTAAAAATAAAACCGATAAAACGATAATATGAGAAACAACATCTCAGTAAGTAGTCATGCAAATAGTTGTAACCAATTAGAATATATGCAATGCTTAATCCGTCTAATCACGATAAAATTTCAAATACAAGGAAATATAATTCCAAACATGGTGGAAAAGAAATACAACCATAATGAAGTATCCAACCAGCTTCCCACCGAGTACACGGATCGAGGAAGTAAACCACAATAACCAACTTCCCACCGAGTACACGGATCGAGAAAGTATCCTGTAAGATCCTGGATTTTTTTTAGGAATTTTAATTAAGATTAAATGGAAATTAAAGGATATAATGAGGGTAATTAAATAAAAATTTAAAATTAGTTTGGATTGGTTCAATTGGATCGGTTCACTTAACAGTATTATATAAATTGAAGTGGTTTATTTAAGTTGGTGGTTTACAGGGTTTGATTAGTTTAGGGGTTCAATGGTTTAAAAAAAAATAAAAAAAATAAAACTTAAGCAATGGATGATTTGTGCATTTGGGGGTTTTTTTGTGCTTAGGTCGTCAAGGGTTTGAGGAGAAGGAAAAAAAAACGCAGCAAGGAGAAGGGACCATGGAGAAGAAGAAGAAGAAGAAGAAGAAAAGATGAAGAGGGAAAGGGGGCATCCTTCTTGGTTGCTGTTGGGAGTTAACAACAAAAAGGAGAAAAACGAGTGGAGGAGGAGAAAAGAGAAGAAGAGAAAGAAGAGGAGAAGAAGAGAGGAAGAAAGGAAGGGGGTGTTCGTTTGGGGGGTTTATCTGCAGAAGAGAAGGAGAAGAGAAAAGAGAAGAAGAAAAGAAAGGAAGAAGAAGAAGAGGAGGAAGAGAAGAAAAGAAAGAGGGAAGAAGAGAAGAGGGTTTGGGCGTGGATTTGCGAAATCGGTAAGTAGCATAGTTTTCCTTCGATTCGATTGATTCTCGTTTGTTTTCTGATTTCTGTTTGTTTTTTGTTTTTTTGAATTCTGTTGGAAAAGTTTCCGTTGGGTTTCGATTTCTGATTCCCGATTTCCGATTTCTATTGGGTTTCGATGGAATTATGTTTTGATCGATTCCTGTTTGGTTTCTCCTCTTTTTGTTTATGTAAATAAATTTTTGCATCTTCTTTCTCAGTTTTGTTTTGTGTAGTATCTACTGGTATTTATTTTTAGCTCTATGTGGATTATGTGAAGAAGATCTCTTTTCTTGCTTTCCATTCATTGCTGTTATAAGGGCACTTTATTGGTACATCTATATATATTAAATTGCTTTTTGGTGGGATTCGGTAAGATCAAAGTATCGCACTTTCAGCTTGCAGTGAAAACTGATATTTTATGGTACTCTGCAGTTCAGATTCTTCAAGTGAAAACAAATATGTTTGCTGTTGTAGGATTTATTATGTATCTAGTCAACGTGAGAATTTTGATATCGTGGAGCTGTTTTGGCATAGTTTGATTATTTACTATGTTACAAAGCATGTAATCTTTTGACTTAATATGCCTTTAGAGGAATTCTAGAAAAAAATTGTTTTCTTTGGATGGCATTGTCAAGGGAATGCAAATGAAGTTGCCAACTTTGATAGGCAAGTATCTTTCAGCAGGGGACAAATTTATTTATTCAAAAGTTGTGTGAGCTTCCCTGGTACATTTTATCCATCTTGTGGATTTCCCCTTTAGCAGTTGATAGGATTGGGAAATTTCCAGCGTTCTTTGGAAGTGGTCATTAAAGTAATACACAATGTATGATGTGGTGAAAGAAGGCTCAGATGTGCAAATTTAGAGAAATTTAATAATGCAATTCTAGCAAAAGGTTATGCAGGTTTGGGGTGGAGAGGAGTAGCTTTCCATGGAATTTTGTTTTTACTAAGTATGGATGCTGACCACGTGATTGGAGATATTAATATGAAATGATTCTAATGCAGTTGGATTGTCAATAGCTTTTGCTAAGGGATTCTAGGACTTGTTAAGGATGTCCAAGGAAAACGGAAACTTTTGAAAGATAGAAGAGTAGTCAAAGTAAGCTTCCATTATTGTGGAACATGTAACCTTTGGTAACCTATTAGTTGTTATCAAAGGAAAGGAACAATGGAATCTTTAAGTGCAATGATTTTAGGGTTGATGTAGTTAAAAGGAAAGTGAAAGCCTCAGTGAATCATAATGTTTAAATTTGAACATAATTTGAACAGTTTAAGTTCACTTAGAAGAGAAGGCCTTATCTTCCTTTGTGTTGGTTTATTATCCATGTTCAGACTTCAAAGTACATTTTGTGTCTACCAATAAACCACTTTAGTAGGAATCTAGGATGATTGCTGTAACAGAATTGAGAAGATTTGAAGAGGCTTCCTCTACGGTGGAAAAGGGGGAAAAGAAATGTAGGCTTGCGAGGGCCTGAAATCTGTGTAAGATTTCGGTAGCTTGCGAAGGCTAGGAATATTCGTATGAAAATTCATATTAGTAGTCTAAAATTTAGTTTAGGGTATTTGTAGTTGAATGGAATTAGTTTGGGACCAATCGGAACTCGTGGTATTGCAAGAAAAATCCAGAAAAATGGATGATTTCCGTCTATTAGAATTCTCTGCTGTTTTAAACCACCTATAGTAAAATGGCTGTAAGTTCCTGTAGGAAACTCCGAATGGCGTACCGTTTGTTGCATTGGAAACTATACTCATAGGGCTTTCCAATGATGTATAGCACGTATGCAAATTCTTTATATATTAGATCAGGTGAAATATTCAATTAACTAGTTAAACTCAGTTCTGCTGAGTAAACAGCAACTACAAACCAACCATGGATAATTTGTATCGGTATTATCCGAACATGAAATTGATCTATTTCTAACTTGTGTTCGAAGGTGGTTTATAAAAGGAATTGAGATTGTAATTGGAAATTGAAGAGGTTTCTTGTTCGTTGAGAAAGGCAATGAGCCTATGGCATCCCGAAAGGCAGAATGGCCTAAGGATTTAAGGGCAAGTGAACAGCGAGGTTCACTTGGATTGAGTTTTACTTGGGCAGTTGATTTCTTACAGGTTTTGTTTAGTCAAATATTTTCATGGTTAATTATTATACGAGTCTAGGCCGTATAGAGTTGGTCGTGGATCCACAGTCCGTCTAGCTTGTGTGTTAGTGATGGCTTGTCGAGTTAACACCCAGGGCCACATGCGTTACCACCGTGTGGGATCGGTGAGGCTCTCTTGTGGGATGGAGGGCTGCGGCAACCCGACTACCGTGTGGGATTGGCGGGGTCTTTGTACGTGTGAGTAAGCGTGTGTCTGTGTGTATGTGTGCGTGTGTGCGTGTGTGTGTGTGTGTGTGTGCGTGTGTGGGTTGTTTCTTGCCAGCCCATGTGTAGGTGCTCCACTCCGGGCGAGGACCCTGATCAGGCTCGAACCGTGAGTCGTGAGGTGGCAAACCGGCTGAGGGGTGGTTGTCTCGATTTATAGAATCACTAATCCACGAGTTCTATCCATACACTATGTCGACCTCGTAGTTTGATTTTATTTGAATTTATCTATTCATTACTAGTATTGTGTAAATAATAATGAACTGCTTCTTCACATGATTTGGATAGAGATTTATCGTATGATATGTTAGCATGTTATTAGTTAGCTTAAAGTTACATAAACAGTTTTATATCATGCGTGTGCTACTTACTGGGACAGTAGTCTCACCCGTGTTTTGGATTTATCGGTTTTGTTTTAGATTCTACTGGTGAACCGCATACTGGGGCAGAGTATCAAGGGGGATCTGGAGTATCGGCAGAAGGATCACTACCCCGGCTAGATCTATATAAGGAAAAATATTTATTTTTGGATAGTTGTAAAATTTATTTTGAATATTGTATGTTGTAAATGATGAGAGAGAGAGAGAGAGGGTGTGAAGCTTAGTAAACCTTATTCATAGATCTGTACAGTTGGATGGTTTAGTTTTTGGAATGATGTATATTGTATATATGTTTTTCTTATGTTTATCAGGAATTGGTTTGAGGGCTTAGCCCATTCTGGTAAATACAGGCATTATATAGCCATTTTTCCGAAAATTCTAGGATTATATTAACTTAGGTTTACATTTGTCTTGATTTGAGAGTTGTGTTAATGTAATGTATTTTGTATTCAGTTAGTGATGTAGTTGTTTTTGGTGTGGTCGAATGTTGTTCATTTCATGTTCTCTTTCATTCTGATATATCGATCTTGGTTGAAAAAAAATAACCCATGGAGATGAGTTACTGTTATGCTACGTAACTCGGATCTGGGGCGTTACATATCCCGCCGAGTACACGGACCGAGGATAACCAAAAGTAACCAGCTTCTCACCGAGTACACGGATCAATAAAGTATCTCGTCGAGTACACGGATTGAGGAAGTATACCACCGAGTACACGGACCGAGGATATAAATACCAATTACCAAATCCGTCCTGCGGAAAGAATAAACCAGGCACCTGCCTTGTCACAACTATGACCCAAAAACCCACACAAGTGGAGTCAAACACATATCTCAAAATCACGGTTTCAATGGGCAAAATAATCTGGGCATATGTAAAATCATTCGGCACTCAAAACATGTCCAGATAGTCTAAATACAAGTGTAGGAACTCTTAAAATTAAGTTTGGTTAAGAATAGAATTGTTTGGAACAATGGTATCAAATAGAAGTGATTTTTTGGTAAAATTTACCCAAAATCTTTATAAAATTGAATTTTAAGCATCCGCCAGTGTAAACAATCCCCAAATACCCTAAACTTGATGGTACATGGGTTAAAATTGGATAAAAGCAATTCTGTAGTGAAAAACTAGGTTGAAAGACAATTTTTCAAAAATCTGACAGACAGGGCGCTCAAGCGGCAGTTGGGCGCTCAAACGGCCTTTCACTTTGGTCGTTTCAAGGTTGGTCACTCGATTGGTCGCTCAAGCGACTATTTAGGCGACAGTTCATTCTGGAAAAATTTCTCTCGGGTTTTGAAGAATACAAAAGGGCACTCGAGCGACTGCTCAGGCGACCTGATACGAAGAAAATTCCAGAAAAGTTATGAAAATCAATAAAAATTCAACAACTCCATATCCAATACATCAAATCCATTCTAGATCATTCTTAAACACTTTATAAACATGTTAGAACCAATCCCAACAAATAAAACATCATGAATCACGCAAACAACTCATCAATCGATCGAATAACCATGAATATCGAATAAACACGAATTTCTTTTTGTGCAAGTTTTGAAGGGACTACTTGCTTCTCTTCTAAGATTGAATCCTTCTCCTATCAATCCAAAGATTACTTCCTAATGAACCCCACGAACACAGCAGATCTCCTTCACTATTTAATCAAAGAACATCCTCTAAGATCTTCCTAACTCAAAACCAACGCAAGGAACATGGTTTGGTTTATTCTTCTTACCTTAAACTTAGCCGAAATCCTTTATTCTTCTTCTTCTAATCTGGTTAGCAAGCGCACGAAAATCAGAAGTCGGGAAACTTGTGTATGGAAGAGCAGGTTACGGCTAGTTTTCCTTCTTTTTTTTAAACGTGAATAGCAATTTTCAAATTTTATCCTCTTTTTATATTATTTTAATTCTTTTACCTATTTATCCCTTAGCCCTATTATAAATTCTTATTACTGTTTTATCCTTCCTACTTCTAACCAAAACACAACTTTATAAACCCAATCGATCCGGGTTAACCCGCACTCTCAAATGGTTCGACCGCATAATTTATAATGTTTCTCTATTTTATTAATTTGATCACTTTGACAATCCTGAATATTAGCAAATAAAATTCCTACTTATCCTGAATTAAAATCTCACCTTATATAGTTTCCCCACCTTCCTCCGGTTCACCTTGAACTTCTCCAGGTTGAACCAATGTCTCAACCTTTGTATATTAATCACTAAATCAATTCATTCATTACTAAAATCTGGGATTTTACAGCGACAGTTTTTTTGCCTTTATGAAGAAGCCTCTGGGCAGCAAATCAATAAAGCAAAAAGTTGCTTAATAGCTTCTTCAAAAATGTCAGCTTCAAGATTAGACATGCTGCAAGCTCTTTCTGGATTTCAAAAAGCTAGTTTACCAATCAAATATCTGGGTGTTCCTCTTTTTTATGGGAGAGCTAGCTTGCCTATGTTTGTGGATTTGCTTGAGAAGATTCAAAAGTGAATTAGTGGCTGGAAATCTAAGTTTCTATCTCATGGACGTAAACTAACTCTCATACAAAGTATACTCTCTAGTATTCCAATTCACTCTTTATCTGCCATTCCTTTCCCAAAGCTATTCTTAGAAGAATTGAAACTTTATTTGCCAATTTTTTTGGGGTGAAAGTTCTGAACATGGGTCCAAAAAACATTGGTTGAGTTGGGACAAAATCACAAAACCCAAGTCAGAGGGTGGTCTGGGTATAAAATCAGTGGTTGATGTTATGACTAGTCTTCAAATCAAGTTGGGAATGGAGGGCTTTTTATGGAGACAGTCTATGGTCTCAATTCATGCGTGCTAAGTACTATTCTCAAAATAATTTTCATAATATTCAAGACAAAAGTGGAAGCTCTAAGATCTGGAAGGGAATTTTGAAAGTGAAGGATATAATACTTGCAAATACAACATGGTCTTTGGAAGAAGGGCAGGTGAGTTTTTGGTTTGATCAGTGGTCTCATCTTGGTTATTTGGCAGATCATGTTCAGATGGATCCAATCCCAAATCCAGATTTAAAAGTGGTTGATCTCACAAATGAAAATGGTTCTTGGAATGTTCATTATCTCTCTCAATTGCTTCCCCTTTCTACGGTTAGAGAAATTGTTGGCATAAAATTTTATCCATCTTCTTTAAAAGATAAGGCGTTGTGGAAGGTTACTTCTTCTGGGTCTTTTTCAACAGCTTCAGCTTGGAACTTAATCAGAAAAAGGATAATCCTCATCCATGGGGAAAGTATTTATGGCCTAGCTTCATTCCTTCAAAGATAAATGTTTTCACTTGGAAATTGCTCAGGGGTGCTTTGGCTACAGATGATCGAATTCAAAGGAGTGGCATCAATATTTGTTCTCAATGTAATTGTTGTTCTTCGAAAAAAATAGAGACCTTGAATCACCTTTTCTCTTTTGGAGAGGTTGCAAACTCGGTATGGGAATATTTTGCTGGTTCTTTTCAATGTCTACATCATCCTTTACATGATTTGATCACTAGATTTTCCTTTCGGTTTTCAAGTCCTAATGTTAATGATCAGCTTGGCATTCTTTTTAAAGCCACTCCCCTTTTTATTTGCTGGGAATTATGGACAACAAGGTGTAGAAGTAGATTTGAGGGTGAAAGCATGTGTACAAGCCAGATTATTAATAAGGTCCAACTTTGGCTTCAAGAGGTTTCCTATTTCACTAATCCAACAAGAACATGTGATTTTAAAAGGGCTATTATTTTAGAGAATTTGAACATTTTCTCTCCTTCGATCAGCTCCCCAAAAGTCAATTTTGTTCGATGGAAGAGAATCCGAAACTTCATGTTTATCTTGAATTTTGATGGTGCTTCAAAAGGTAACCCAGGAGTTAGTGGAGGTGGTGGAGTTATTCGTACTTCTTTAGGTCATTTCTTTGCTGCTTTTTTAGCTTTCTATGGCTACAACACAAATCTCATGGCAGAATTTTTGGCGTTAAGAGATGGGTTGCGATTGGCTGACAGGTATGGATTACAAAACCTCCATATTGAATCTGATTCCAAGGTTTTGGTGGACATAGTAGCAGGTTTGGCATCAGTTCCTTGGCAATTCCTCCTTTGGTGGAAGGAAGTGAAAGAAAGGTTGGAAACTTCAAATTGATTTGTGCATCATGTATACAGGGAAGCAAACTCTGTAGCTGATAGCTGACATGTTAGCTAATGAGAGTTGCACCAACCTTAATCAAAAGGTTTATGATAGTTATTCTGAGCTTTCTCCTCATGTCAAGAATTGTTTGTTTCAGGACATAATAGGTTTATTTTCTATCAGATACTAGTTTATGTTTCTCTGTTTTATCATGGGGTAAGGTTTTATGTCCCCCCCCCCCCCCCCCCCATTGAAGTTGTATATTTGTTGATTGAAATAATATACAGGTCAGGTCTGCTTCAACCCTCCTCCCTCCATTGGAGTGCCACTAAGGTTATTCATGCCTTAGTGGGTTTTCCCTAAAAAAAAAAAACTTTATTTTTATATATAAATTGGATTGTTTTATTTCATGCATCTTGCTACTTGCTGAGATATATGTCTCACTCTGGTTTTCAATATTTTTCAGGTACTCTTGGTGAGATCGACAAGCATTGGGGTATTATGTAAAGGGTACGGTAGCCAATAGATGTGAACCAGTTATGAGTCCAAAAGTACTTGTAAATTTTAAGTCAATTGTAAATGTATTTTCTTTTATGATTCCGCATAATAACTCTGATAAAGACATGAATGAAAGTTTTAAATTATTCTGGATTTTTAATTGCTTTGGCCCACTTACACTAACACTTCGGGGTTGGAAAATTGATCCAGAACCGGGGTGTTACATGTTACAAGCACCATATAACAAATAATACAAAAAACTAAGTAACTAGAATCTAATTTAACCCTTCTACCTTACAAGCACCATATTAACAACGAAATCAATACAAAGAAAATAATAACCAACAAATGAAACTGAAATATAAACAATTAAATCCATCTAGTATCAAAATATCTTCATGAATAGCATCCAGCATGCAATTAACTATTGCGCCTGGCCTTCCTACATGAAAAAAAACAATTCATTAGTAGATATAGGATATGTTGACATATATAATATATCTTAAAAAAAAATAAAGTAAAAAGCTTATATAATATGATACAAACCTTAAACATTACATCTAGGCGGGATCTAAAGGACTTTCAGGTTCAGATGATTGTCCACCATGAGAAACATGATGATGAGGATTGATTAATTAAATATACATATTTAAAATATAATCAATAATGTGTTATTCTATTTCTATTATTGGATGCAAAATACCTTTCTTGCAACTAATAGGACTAAGCGTTGATGTTTCGCCATCTCTCTAGTATACTGCTCATGTTGCATCTCTCGTATGTGCCTCTCTTCATCTAACTGTTCTTTCATTCGATTAAATTCTTGCATGTCTACAGAACGGCTGGAGGTTGGGCCCCACATTCTGCTTGGAGTCAACCCCATCCCAAAACATCTAACTTGCCCATGGGTGTCAGGCCCCGTGACCTGAGTGTAGACATCATCGCGTGTTGTACCATCTTGCGTGCCTCCGATCATAATATTTCTCATTTGTTCCTGAAATAAAGAAAAGTATTTAGGAACCATAAGAACAACATGAATTTTATGAAATTCAAAATAAAGGTTAATTCTTAATTACATTCAACTTACAATCTTATCAGCTGCTGTGAGACATGGGAAAATCACCGGAATGATCTTCCCTGAGTCAACACACGGGCTCATCGCAAAAGTGGGAGAGTCGCCACCACTCATAATTTTGAGGTGAGAATGGACACCAAAAGATTAAAAATAAGCAAAAGTGTAAAAAGGCAAATTCTAGGGTAAAAATAACCCTATTTGAAAATCAAATCCAAAGATGGGTAAGGGGATTAGATTATGAACGGGGGAAGGTGTTAGGCACCCCCATTCATCCACACAAAGTGGTTGCCAAGTGTATGTTCATGCAAAAAACAAAGTAAGAAAGCTTGCTAAAAATCATGAGAAACCTTGAACAAGGTCAAATGTATGATATCTTCACATGAGAATCCAAATGAATTTTGGGTTCTCCTTTTATGTCAATATCATTTCTGGAACATTAAAGAGGTGGAAATCAAAGCACAAGTTGATCAAAACCAAGTTAAATCAAATCCGAGAAGTTTGGTAAAAAGTATGCCATTTGCCTTAAAATCATTCAAATCCAATATTAAATTGAACCAAACCAAGTCCATTTGAAAGATTACAGTAAATAAGAGTCTCATGCAAAATTTCACTTCATAAAAGTGGTAAGTGGGCAACTTTGGAAAATTGTCTAGAAAAATCCACTACATAAAAGTCCACGAAAATTGGTGTGATTGAAGTTTGTATGGCCATCTTTCAAAAGAAACTAGCCTCATACAAAAATCCCTTCGGATGTGCCTTGGGTGATCTCCCGAACAGGCCCCGAAGATCACAGATTTACCCAGAAAAGTACAAATGAACAGTTCTGAGTAAATCGGCTACCAATAATTCAAATGGAATCTAAAAATTATAAAACCAACTGGATTTGAAAATAGACTCATAAAGGAGTACTCAGAAACAAAAATCACTCGAATCGGACTTAAAACGAACACATGGCGGTCTGTCGAAGTGACAAGTTCTGTACTTGAACCTGAACTGTCCACTCAACTTCGACAGATAGGTGTCAAAAATCCGCTAGATAGAAATTTGTGAAATTTGGTGGACATAAACTAGACAGCCTCACCTTTCCCATGGTTCTGGAATCGCCCAAAAATTCATCCGGATGATGAAGTTATGGGCGTCCGAAGTAAGGGTACAGGTGCTGTCAAGCTAAGCCACTTTTGAAGAAAACCAAATCCGAAAATTGATAAAATGTGTGTGATCCGTGAGAGATGAATCCAAAACCTTTGAAAAACATTTTAAAACACTCCAGAATTTGATTGAGGCCATTTATTGGAGATTTATCACAATGAATGTAATAAATCCCCAAATGTGAGCCTATTCACCAAAAAAGTGTAATATGTGTGCAAGAGTGAAAAACCAAACAAGATTAATACACATGCATATAGATTCAACAAAATAGGTTCTAGCATAGCCTAGGGTTCCGTTCCATTATCGTTTCCCTCTGTTCTCTCTCCCCGTTAAACACGGTTCTTCGAAATAATCAAGGGTACTTTGATTATGGAACGGTTTTCAAACATTCAAAAGCCTTATGCTACATGGGTTCTAGCACTAGGGTCAATCCCCAGTCTCGTTTCTCCTAGATCCGCCTTCACGTTTTACGGCTAGGGGAGTCTTGAGATACTTTGAGCCGGGGAAGGATTTCCACACATACAAACAAGGCTTTACACTACAGAAAGGTAGAAGAAGAGATCTAGATCTAGGAATGTAAAGACAGAAAATAAAAAGAAAAGTTGAGGCTTACCTGAGTTCTGGAGGCGATTCCGCAGCGGTTTTCTTCTTCTCTTGGAGTTCTTCTTTGCGAGAATTCAAAACAAGAGTTGAGTGCCCTTTGCTCAAGGAGGAGGCTCCTATTTATAGGCAAAGGCTAAGGTCATTGGTAGACACAACTTAATGTCTAGAACCCCTCCAACCTTAACCCTAAGGTCATTTCCGAGATTTCCCCTCATTTAATGAGGGACATGATGGTAACAAGTGATTTCTCTCGGAAAACCCTAATTTTGAGCAAACTTAAAGTATCCGGTATATCAGACCGGATAAAAAAGGGCCTTAAGGTATCCGGTACATCGTACCAGATACATTAAGGCTCACATGTATCCGGTATGAGTATCCGGATACATGAAGGAGTACTTGTATCCGGATTGAGTATCCGGATACAGGTAAAAGTTTATTTTCTTCAAATTCTGTGCTGGCTTTCTAGGAGATAATGATTTTTGATGATTGTTTGTGCAATTTGGGGTGTCTACAACTGCCCCTCTTTGCGGGAGCTACGAAGCAGTGAGCTGCAAAGAGTAGACAAACCCAAATTGCATTCCCTTGAGCATGATTTGCTCGGTTCAATTCAATTTCTGTAGAAAAACAATTTTTGAGTGGAGATTTGCCAAAAAGCCCTAATTTTAAGGGGGGCATTTCTCCAATAATTCTTAAATTCCACTGAGCTCTCGTGGCTATGAAGTGGATTTTAAGCCCAAAAATAGGATTTTTTTTGAAAAACTGATTTTTTATCAAACCAAGTTGAAAATTGAGTGGATATCATCCTTTTGACCAGGCACATTTCCCAAGGTTGTCCCAAATTCCACAGAGCTCTCGTGGTTGTGAGGTGGATTTCAAGACAACAATAGGATTTTGAGAAAATAGTAAGAATTATAGCACAAGTTTGCTCTCTTTTTTTTCTATTTTCTTCTTCTTTCTTTTTTTTTCCTTTTTTTTCTTTTCTTTTTTCTTTTTTTTTTTCTATTCTTTTCTCTTTTTTTTTCTGTTTTTTCTCTTTCTTTTCTCTTTTTTTTCTGCTTTTTTCTCTTTTTTTTTTCTTTTTTTTTCTGGTATCCGGTATGTATATCCGGATAATCAAGGGCCTGCGGGTATCTGGCCTGAGTATCCGGATCCCCCAGGTTTACTTAAGTCGCGCGCGGCCGCGACTTTTCATTTCTTTTCTCCTTGCTCCGATTACTCAGACCGGCCATCTTCTTCTTCTTCTTCACCCGACGGTTGCTCCCTTCTTCTCCGGCGATTCCCTGAGCTCCGGTGCCTCACATTGTTACCGGCGACAGTCTGCAACTCCAGCGACCTTCCTTGTTCGCACATTCAAGGCAGCAGTCGAGCCCTAGCCCGATTTCTTCCAATTTTCGGTGGTTCTCTCCATTGGTCGACACCTTGGTGCCAAGATCACCTAAGCTTTCATCTTTGCACCTGCTCCCCAATCATCTGTCCCAGTAAGCATCTCATCCCCTTCGGCAATTTTCAAGTAAGTGTTCTTACTTTGAAATTTTCGTTTCTACAGAAAATGCTCAACTTGATTATTCTGATTGCATAATACTTGGGATTTGATGGTTACTGAAAATTTCTTTTCTTACTTTAACAGAGATTATTGTCCCAATCATAAGCTGCATAACTTGGGACTTGCTTGTTATTTCACCGAGATTTGATAATTCTGATTGCTTGCTTTGGACTGCTGAATTGTTGATTACAATCATAAGCTTTGGTTTTCCAATTTTGGTTTGATTTGCTGCAATTCTCTGATGATGTTTCCCTTATTGTTTCTGCTGGAATGATTCTTTCACCTTGACTTCAGACTGCCTATCAGTAGCATTTATTGATCTGCTGAAAATTTGTTTTTGCTATAATTGACTTGGATCAACAGTATGTGTTGGCTATAGTCCATTCTCCTAACCGGTATCTCTGTTAAGACCCCTGGATTTTCTGACAGCAGTAATTTCTATCTAAATTGCCCATTGCCTATTCTGAATTTCTGCATTTCTTTGAGATGCTTGCAAATGATGATACCATGCTTACAAAAATTTGGCTTGAATCCTGATTTGCATGCTGGTGGTAATCTGCCACTTGCATGTTTTCTATCTTCAGTATTGCCGGGATTAAAAGCTTCTGCTCCCTTTCCATTTTGCTGTGAATTTTTCTTAATTGACTGTCCAATCTGGATTTCTGTAATTCTGCTTGCCTTTGATACCTGAGCCTTCCCTCTTCTCATATCCTGGAACCACAATATACATGAAATGTTAAGTACTGTAGGAATCTTTTAGGAAATGTTTCAGGATTAGAAACAGAAGTATTCCTCACTTCCCAGTAAAATTCATAATTCACTATAATTTTGAAAAATAACCATGTAAAATTGGATGTGAACCGCAAGCAAAGCCAACTTTGAAATTCATAAAACACATCCCTGTGTAGATGGCTAGGAGTCGTTCCCGAGTTAGAGAGGAGGCTGACCCAGCTGATCAGCCCTCCAGTTCGCGGGCTCGGACAGAGGCGAGCTCCAGCGCCACCTTGTCTGAGCCACTAGATGTCTCCCGGGAGAGCTCTGCTGAGGTAGGCTTTCGAAAATTTTTCTTTCTTTCTTTCTTCTATTCTCCTTTCCCACACAACCTTCACACTTTCTCTTGAATTTTAGCCCGTGGTTGCACCGGCTCGGGGTCGAGGCAGAGGCAGAGGCAGAGTTCAGGATCAGGCCCCTGAGGGCGAGAGAGGCCGTGGCAGAGGCCGAGGCAGAGCCAGAGATACGGCTCAGGAGGGGGTTGCTGTGGCTCTGGCAGGGGTCTCTGAGGAGTTGAGGGCCTCTGTTCAGGATACAGAGCTCCTCCATGGCTTGGATAGCCACCCTTCCATGTGCATCAGGGCAGATGTGCCGCTTCCCTATCATTCCTCCCACTTACGAGGTAGCTGGGGCAGATTTAGTGAGTTAGCTCAGTCGCTTTCTCCGGCACTCAGGCGGGAGTTTGGGAGGTGCCACCTGGATCACTTCCTCAGCATTCCATCATTCAGAGCCGACCGTCCACTCATCTTTGCCATGATGGAGAGATATTTCCCAGAGACTCAGTCGTTCCATCTGCCGGACGTGGAGCTGGGGATCCGCCCCTCCGATTTTGTGATGATTACTGGCATTTCGTTGACGGGGCGGACCATTGTCTTGGAGCGGCCTTCTCTTGGGATATCAGGCCCTGCCACCTGATGCTTGGGATGGGAGGAGTGGCCGGCTCTCCATTAGCTGGCTGCGGGAGAGTCTGGCTCGTCATTTTGAGAGGAGGCATGAGACCGTCTCTGTGGAGGATGCAGCCTTTGCACCAATCTTCCGACATGTTTTTCTGTTGATGCTTGGGAGCTGCTTTTTTCCGGAGGATACGACTGGCGTCAGTCCGCTCTTTTTGGACGCCTTGAGAGATTTCCATCAGACCCGCCAGCTAGCATGGGGTCGGCTCATCTATGGGACCATCCTAGCCGGGTTGTGCCGAGCAGTTCGAGGCCTGGCATCCCCGAGGGGTGATGGGGTCAGCAGCCGGTTTTTCTGGCAGATTCTACAGGTATTGAATTCATCTGTCTGGGTTAATCCTTTATGCTTCATTTTTCTGAGTGATTTTTCTTTTACTAGGTGTTCATGTACACCTATATGACCTTCTTCCGCCTATCCCCGGTACCTGAGGTCGCGGATTTTCCTATGGCTCTGCGGTGGTCTGCCCAGGTCAGAGATGCTGATAGGAGTCAGCCCCGCACCGCTCGGGTGCACTTGGACCGTGCCCGCCGACCTGATGTAAGTTTTTTTCTTTTATTTCCTTTCCTGTATCTTGACTGTACCTGACAGTTTCCTTTTTTTGCAGCTCCTCCTGTCCTGATTTGATGACGTGGATGTTGGAGTGGCTCGTGAGATGGCGGTACAGGACGCCTTCGATAGAGATCGACGACGTCAGCCCTACCAGTGCTTCCTCGGGAGGCTTGGTAGGGTGATGTACTTAGGGGAGCGCCTGTACTTCCAGCACACCAGCGCACTTCGCATCCCCGTCCCTCCTCCTCCTGTGGGTCCCGACACACTCCTCCCGGGTTTTGATGTTGATCAGTTTGATCACTTCCTGGATGTAGAGGGGCTCACAGTAGCCGGAGATTATGACGAGTGGTTCCAGAGGGTATCTATTGGATGCTTGATGGATCGACCCACTCGTGCTGGGGTGACAGAGATTGGCGGGATCCGCATCACGATCCATGAGGACACAGTAAGTCTTGTACTTTTCATATCTTCATCTTTTCTTCCTTTATGTATTTCTGACCCTGCTTCTGTTCTTGCTGGCAGGTACACGAGCTGAATACTATCCGGGACCGGTTCGAGAGCCAGCGGGCTGCGATCGATGATATGATCGCGGAGCACGATGCGGTCGTGGCCCAGCGGGATGCCCGGATCAGGGAGCTGGAGGCCTTAGTTGCTGAGCTTCAGGCTGGACAGGTATCTGGCCTTCTTATATATTTTTTTTCTTTCATTTTCCTGTTTCTGCTATTCTGATATGCTTGTTTGACTTGTGCAGGGCCTGGTCCATGATCAGGATGCCTTGTTTGAGCATGATTTCCTCATTCCTGACCCATCTCCTGTTCGGGCTACTGATCCTGTGGACGTCCCAGCTGCTGATCCTGGTGATGCTCCGCCTACTGATGCCCCAGTTGCTCCTGCGGATGCCCTGGCTGTTCCAGTGATGGTTCATGAGCCGGAGGAGGTCCCTGCTGCTGACCCAGTGGATCTGGATCCCCCAGTGCCTGCTGTAGATATACCTGGTATGCTTTCTTTAATTTTTCCTCTTTGGTTTATTCTGATGCTTTCATTTCTGATTTTTTCTGTTGACCAGATATTACAGCTCCTAGTCCTCCTGCTACTGCTGCCGAGCCTTCTGTGCCTGCAGAAGTTGAGGCTGTCGTGGTTGAGGATTCGGCTGTACCTGAGGCAGCCCCCCTGCTTGCCGAGACTGTCCCTGCTGGCTCTTCATCTGATGCCGGGCTTTCTGACCTTGCTCCTGAGGTCCTTGGTAAGTTTCTTTAATTCTCCCCTCTTTGGGTTTATCCGGGTACTTCAATATTCTAATTTTTCTATTGACCCAGATATTTCTGCTCCGGGTCCTTCCTCTGATGCTGCTTGACCATCTGGATCTGCGGGAGTGGAGGCTACTGTAGCTGCGGGCCCGGTCGAGCCGGTTGCTGCGGAGCCAGAGCCTTCTCTGATTCTGTCCCTGTCCCTTCCCCTGATACATCGGACTACTGCATCGAGTACCAGCTTCAGTCCTTCATAGGACGGAGACCACGCTACATGGCAGAGCGTCTACTATCCTACTATAGGCGCCGATCATCTCGGGGGAGAGGTCGTAGAGGAGGACGAGGCAGAGGTCACGGGGATGATCCTGCATAGTAGCAGTAGATTAGGATTCCTTCTTTTCCTGTATTGAACTCATCATTCTTTGTACAAAACTTGCATATATATATGAAAAAACTTTTTATTCATTCTATCTTGTCTTGCACATCTTTTGCTCTCAATTTTATGCAATTATAACTTGTACACAGGTAACACAGGTAAAAATTCGGATTTTTCATCCTTAACTCTTTTTTTGCTGTTTTTCTTTGTATCCGGTCTGACATACCGGATACATTGATTGGTCCTTGTATCCGGTATAACATACCGGATACTCATGATCCCCTTTGTATCCGGTATACTTAGCCGGATATGAATAAAACCTTTATTATCCGGTCTGAGTAACCGGATACATTAAAAGATGCTATAAATGCAACCAGCCTCGGGATTTGAGCATTTTTTACGAGTTTTTGAGTTTAGAAACCCCATTTTTCGCCCTTTTCTTCCTCCTCTTGAGTTCTAGCTTGTTCCCGTCACATCCAATGGAATCCGGATCATCTTCTGCCCCGTTATTGTCTGTCCACACTGTCTCCCCTGCAAAACAAGTGGTCCTCCTCTTTGCATGATTTGGCAATCATATCATCCACGTAGACCTCCATCTCCTTGTGGATCATGTCATGGAATAGTGCAGTCATGGCCCGCTGGTATGTTGCCCCAGCGTTTTTAAGCCCAAACGGCATGACTGTATAGTGGAATTTGCCCCAAGGTGTGATAAATGTTGTTTTCTCTTGATCCTCCTTAGCCATCTTGATCTGATTATATCCTGAGAAGCCATCCATGAAGGAAAACAGGCTATGTACCGCAGTATTATCGACCAGAATGTCGATGTGTGGAAGCGGAAAATCGTCCTTTGGGCTTGCCCTATTTAAGTCTCTATAATCCACGCACATTCGAACTTTCCCGTCCTTCTTTGGTACCGGCACTATGTTTGCGAGCCACTCAGGGTACGTAGAGACTGCCAAAAATCCGGCTTGAAATTGCTTGACCACTTCGTCCTTGACCTTCAGATCCACTCAGGTTTCAATCTTCTCAGCTTCTGCTTGACTGGCTTAACCCCTGGCAAAATCGGCAACTTATGCACCACCATGTCTGTGTCCAACCCCGGCATGTCCCGATATGACCAAGCGAACACATCTTTGTAATCTGCCAAGAACTGTGACATTTCATTTTTCTGCACATCAGACAAGCATGACCCGATTTTCACAATTTTTGGGTCCTCTTTGGTCCCAAGATTTATGGATATGGTCTCCTCAATATTAGGTTCGACCCCCTTTTCATGACGTTCCAATTGGTATTCAATTTCTTTTGGAACGTCTTCTTCTTCGACCTCGGTCTCTTCTTCGACCCCCATGAGATCAAAGTCGAGCTCAAGGTCGAAGTCATATTCAACCTGGTCCAATTCGGTCTGATTATATGGTTCATAAGTGGCTTGGACCTTTTTGAAAAAATTAAATTTCCTAGAAAAAATAGAAAAATCTTTTTGGGTTTTTTGTGGGCCTTCTAAACATAATTCCCCTGAAGACGAAGGCCCATTAGAACCTTCAGGGAAATGGCATTCCACTATTGGAGTTTTTTTTTGGAAGCCGCGTTAGTTTGCCGAACAAACGCTGCTTCAAAGGTAAGGGGAGTTTCCTCCCAATTGTTCATTACAAAATTTTGGGGAGCAGGGGAAATAGGGAAAGCCTGCTTCTCAAGCCCAGCATCCGATGCCATCATCACCGGGTGGGTACTGCCCTTTTCTGCTACGGGGCTCAATCCAGAAACGACCTCTTCTGGAATCTTTACTGCGGCCCAGTCAATAAACGGCAGGTCCATGTCTGCCCCTGTCTTTTCGCCTTCAGTCATGGCGAAGAAGGCTCCAACATCCTCAGAATAGTCCAACTGCTGCTCGGGCTGTGGCCCAGGCCCATCTGCTGCTCCCAGTATTGGAGATGGGTTATAGGGTTGTAGGGCCGAAACAAAAGGTTTTTGAAATGGGTTAATGTTTCGGTATGGAGGCTTGGACTGGTCCATGGGAGGAGAAATTTGGATTATATAGGAGGGCTTTGGAAAGTTCACCCTCAGATGCGGGAGTTTTCCTCTGCTTCTGCTCTCCCCTTCTTCATATTTCATTCTTCTCCAGCCTCTGGGCTTGAAGCCCAACCCTACCTTGGGGATCAGTTTCTTAGCCGTGATCGGCTCCACCATCCCCTGCAGATTGATCCCCAGGCCTTTCCCTGGGTGAAAGTGGTATTTCTCCATCACTTTCTTGACCATTTTTTCTGCAGTGGTCCCCTTTTCCTTCTTTTTCTCACACCCCCCAGGTATGTAATTGACCGCCTCAAATTGAAATGAGTGGAATGCAATCTTGTCGACAGTTAGGTCCACATTGATTAAGGGTACATCAGGTGACACGATGGGCGGCACCAAGTTTTCGGCTAGGACTGTTATCACCCTTTGCCCTCTTATATATTTCACCCTCTGGTGGAGCGTGGATGGTATTGCCCTAGCCGAATGTATCCACGGCCTTTCTAGGAGCAGATTGAAGGCTGCGGGTATATCCATCACCTCAAATGTGATGTTGAAGATATTCGGCCCAATTGTGACCGGCAGTTCAATCTCCCCTAGGGAGTGGGTCTTGGAGCTATCAAAAGCCCTTACTATCCACCCATTTTGTTTGATCCTTGACTGGTCCAGACCCAACTTGGTAAAAGTGATTAACGGGCAAACGTTTAATGCCGACCCGTTGTCAATTAAAACCCGTGCAATCATGCAGCCCTTACAAAGCACAGTGATGTGCAAAGGGTCCACATGATAACACCCACCTGGGCTGATCTCACCCTCTGAGAAACTTATCACATTATGTGACAAGATTTGACCAACCATTTTACCAAGCTGGTCTGGATCAATGGTCTGGGATACATGTGCACTCTGTAGCACCCTTAACAATGCATCCTTATGCTTTTCGGAATTCAGCAAAAGGCCCAGTATTGAAATCTGGGCTGGGACCTTGTTCAGCTGATCCACAAGATTAAATTCACTCTTTTTTATTATTTTTATGAGGTCGGCTGCCTCATTTTCTGCACCCTGGGGGGTGTCTTCTCCCACTTTATTTTTTCCCTTCTGTTTTCTTTTCTTCATTTTCTTTTTTTTCTTTTTCTACTTCTGTCTCTTTCTCTTTCTCTTCACCCCCTGCACATCTCCCCGACCTCGTCATGAGGTTCACCTCCTCCTGGTTCTGGTTCCTGACCATTGGAACCGTAGCCGTGATTCCCTCGCTGTAATTCCATGGTACAGCGGCCTCAGAATAGGCTAGTTTAGGGATGTTAACCACTAGTGGCTGGAGTTTGGACCGGGATGTATGGGCTGGTTTAGGGATAGTTTGGGCTGACTGAACATTTACAACCAGGGGTTGAAGTTTGGAATTTGTGGGGACAGAAGAAGTGATGGAAGCAGTGGTGGGGTCAAGGCTGATGACCAGTGGAGCCTTAGACGGCTTGGATGGTGAGCAAATGGATGGACTGCAATTGAAGACCAATGGGGGCCTTGCAGTATTCATCTGGGCCATGAGTGAAGAGACCCGGTTTAGAGAGGAACTTATGTCCTCAGCAGCAAGATTATTATTTTTTTGGGAGACCATTTTGATCTCCTCTTCTTCCTCTTCTGGGAAAAATCGAACCTGGACTGTAGTCCCCACAGGTGCTATAAGCTGAGATGGGTCAAAGGCCCTTCTCGTGGTGGATATGGCAGTGATGGAGTTGGATGGGCCTGCCCCATTGTGGTAAGGCAGAGGGTTCTGCCCAATATCATTCCCGGACGGGGCCGGTGCAGCAGTGTTGAACACCAAGGTCTTCTGGTCCAACAAATCCTGGACTGCATGCTTCAATACCCAGCAGTTATTAGTAGAATGCCCCGGTGCACCCATGTGGAAATCACAGGTGACCGATGTGTCAAAATTTCTCCCCCTGGTGGCATTCGGGTTGGGCTCTTTCAGAGTCAAGTATTCACCCTTTAGCAGGGTTGGCAATAGTTGGGAAAGAGATATGGGTAGAGGGGTAAAACCCGGTTCTTTCTGTTGGCGAACCAGGCATCCCGCTCCTCCTTAGTAAAGGTCCTCCTTGTGTTAGCTGGCACAGAGGGAGAGAAGTTGACATTCAGCGGGGTCTGGTACGACTGCTGGGCCTGCTGGGCCTGCTGGGCCTGTTGGGGTGCCGAGAGGTTGACGTGAAGTGGCTTCTTGGCTGGAGGAGCCTGGACTAGGTTCACCTCCCCTTCTTTTCGGGCCCCTGTCTTCTTGAACCCAGTTCCCTTCTTTTGGGCCATGGAGGCCGAGGAATCAGACTGCCCAGTCAGAGTAGAGTAGTCTATCAGCCTTCCTGACCTGACCCCTTCCTCGATCCGGTCCGCCACCTGCACTAGGGCTGCAAAGTTGGTGGTGATCTAACCCACCAGATGGTTGTAAAAGGGCTGCCCCAGTGTGCCTATAAATGTGGAGATCATCTCCGGCTCTTGCATAGGTGGCGTGACCTGGGAGGCGGCCTCTCTCCATCTCTTGGCGTACTGCCGTACCGGTTCATCTTTCCCCTTGGTCATCCTCATCATGTCGTACCGGTCCGGCACGATCTCAGAGTTGAACTTGTATTGGTCCAGGAAAGCGTCGGCTAGGTCCTTCCACCTCCTGATCCTTCCATGGTCCACTGTAGCGAACCACCGAAGGGCTGACCCGGTCAGACTCCTCTGGAAGAGCTGGACCAGTATGCCATCATCCCGGCCAAATTGGCATAGGGCCCCGCAGTATAGTTTCAAATGGCTTAATGGGCAGCCCGTGCCATCAAACTTGTCAAAATCTGGGCACCTGAACTTAGCCGGTAGACAGACGTCCGGGTACATGCACAGGTCTTCGAAGGTGGTGCCTGCATGGCTGCCTCCCCCCTTCACTTCCTTCAGCTCTGCCTGGATCCTCTCTATCCTGAGCAGCATTTTCTTTTCCATCTCATCTCGGGCCTTTTCTTTTTCCAGCTCTTTCTCAGACTCCGTTGTATTTTCCCTGATCAGAATGGGTTCAGGGACTGGTTCAGAAATGGGCTCAGGCATGGGCTGAGCCGGAGGCGGAATGTAGGCCTGAGGTGGTGGTGCTTGATGGGAAGTAGATGCCTGGTTCTGGGCTTGGGCCTGTTGGGCCTGAGCCGCCAGTAGGTCCCCCAGCATCTTGGCCAGACCGGCCACTTGCTCCTGGAGTTGAGTAAAGTCCTGAGCAGGGACAGTAGCTTGGGCTTGGTTCTCTTCAGTATTCATTGTTCTTGCTTTGGATCTGGTCACGGGAGCAATGATTGCAAATAAGTGTAAATGTACCTGATGTAAGAAAAACAAAGACACAAGTCAGCTTCCATTTAATTTGAAACACACCCCTATACATGTAGACAGATAGGTCAGGTGAACACCAGTCCAAAAATTTTTTTGTTTTTTTGTTTTTTTTTTTGTGTTGGAATATTCTAGGGCTTCCAGAGGTCCCATTTTTTTTGACTTGATTGGTAAAAAGGAGACCAATCAAGGGTTCATGGAATATTCTACGGCTTCCAGAGGTCCCAATTTTTGATTTGATTTGATTGGTAAAAAGGAGACCAATCAAGGGTTCATGGAATATTCTAGGGCTTCCAAAGGTCCCACTTTTTTTTGACTTGATTGGTAAAAAGGAGACCAATCAAGGGTTTTTTTTTTATTTTATGGAATATTCTAGGGCTTCCAAGGGTCCCAATTTTTGATTTGATTTGATTGGTAAAAAGAAGACCAATCAAAGGGTTCATGGAATATTCTAGGGCTTCCAGAGGTCCCACTTTTTTTTGACTTGATTGGTAAAAAGGAGACCAATCAAGGGTTTTTATTTTATTTTATGGAATATTCTAGGGCTTCCAAGGGTCCCAATTTTTGATTTGATTTGATTGGTAAAAAGAAGACCAATCAAGGGTTCATGGAATATTCTAGGGCTTCCAGAGGTCCCAATTTTTGATTTGATTTGATTGGTAAAAAGGAGACCAATCAAGGGTTCATCGAATATTCTAGGGCTTCCAGAGGTCCCACTTTTTTTTTGACTTGATTGGTAAAAAGGAGACCAATCAAGGGTTTTTTTTATTTTATGGAATATTCTAGGGCTTCCAAGTGTCCCAATTTTTGATTTGATTTGATTGGTAAAGAGAAGACCAATCAAGGGTTCATGGAATATTCTAGGGCTTCCAAGGGTCCCAATTTTTGATTTGATTTGATTGGTAAAAAGGAGACCAATCAAGGGTTCATGGAATATTCTAGGGCTTCCAGAGGTCCCACTTTTTTTTGACTTGATTGGTAAAAAGGAGACCAATCAAGGGTTCATGGAATATTCTAGGGCTTCCAGAGGTCCCACTTTTTTTTGACTTGATTGGTAAAAAGGAGACCAATCAAGGGTTTATGGAATATTCTAGGGCTTCCAGAGGTCCCATTTTTTTGATTTGATTTGATTGGTAAAAAGGAGACCAATCAAGGGTTCATGGAATATTCTAGGGCTTCCAGAGGTCCCACTTTTTTTGACTTGCTTGGTAAAAAGGAGACCAATCAAGGGTTTTTTTATGGAATATTCTAGGGCTTCCAAGGGTCCCAATTTTTGATTTGATTTGATTGGTAAAAAGGAGACCAACCAAGGTTTTTATTTTTTTGAAATTTGATGCTTTTTAGAAGATTTTCAAGTTCTAAAGCTTGATTGACACATGTTTGAATTGAATTGATGTCAAAAAATATGACACCTTAGCTCATTCTTTCATTCTTTGAGTTTCAACCTTAGGTTTAATCCTACAAGAATATTTTTTTTTTATTTTTTTTATTTTATATATATTTTTTGACATTTTTATATTTTCTTTGGGGTGCCTAAGGGTTATACACAGTGTTTAGGCATTTTTATTCTAAAAATTCGGGCTGAAAAAGCCAATTTATTGAGTTTTTGCATGTATCCGGTATTAATGACCGGATAAGGGTATGTCTTAATATATCCGGTCAGAACGACCGGATACGCGCATAGCTCTCTGTATCCGGCTATACATATCGGATATGAACACGCTACTTCTTAACCGGCCTGAGTTGCCGGTTACTGCCGAAATGGCTATTTTTGACTCATTTTTTCACCCGATTAGTTTTTTTTCATTCCCACTTGATGTTCACCTTAATTTGACCTTCAAAACTTGCCCCAAATTGGGATTGGACATCATACTATACACAATTCATACATTCATGAAAAGAACATGACTTTACCTTGCCACCTTGTATTACCTTCATTCAATATGGTATTCACATTATACCTTGGCCTGTAAAACATGCAAACGGCCTTCCCACATTTACACCCAATTCCCCAAACGCAATTGTGTGCTTTTAGCCGAAAACGTGTTTCTCCACCTTCAAGCGTATGGTTTTTGGGTTTTGGCTTAATTGGCAACTTAGAACTCAAGTCTAGTGATGCCCGGAATCGAATCACAGATCCCATTGTCATTACATCATTGACCCAAATTCTAAGGTAAATGTTTTCACTTTAGCTTTCCGAAGTCACGACCTCGGTGCGCCAAGCTACACACATTCATGGTTCAACTTCCTAATAGGTAAAGGGTAGGCTGTGCAAATTGTTTCAAGTGCTCAAGTGCAATTTTAAATTGTGGTAACATTCACAACGTCCCAGCCCCTTGCCACTCTTTTTCGTAGCCATGCATTCAATTTCAAGCCAAGGTACATATGACAAAAATAATGAAGCTAAATACAAGCAAGCAAGCACCAAAACAACTAAATATGCACAAAAATATTACATGCCCAAAAGTGGTATACAAAACATGTTATTTGCACAAACAACAATTAAATCATGTAAACATGCTTGAAACCCAAAAGCATTCCTAAAATTCCAGATTTTCATGCTCTTTTTCATGCTCAAAGTGTACCATTTACCCCAAATTGAAGCCTAAAATTTTAGCACTTACTTGGCATGGTTCAAAAGTGTTTCAATGAGGTAAAATATGCTTGAAATCTCCCAAATCATACACTAGAATTTCCAGATTTTTTTTTATTGCTTTCATGCTCAAAGTGTATCACTTATACCCCCAAATTGATGCCTAAAATTTTAGCACTACTTGACATGATACAAGAAAGGTTTTGATGGTAAAAACATGCTTGAAAACCCTCAAATATACACTGAAATTTCCAGAATTTTCATGCTCAAAAGTGCTTCCCTTATACCCCAAATTAATGCCTAAAAATTTAGCAACTACTTGATATGATACAAAAGTGTTTTAATGAGGGAAAACATGCTTGAAAACCATCCTAATGGCTACTGTATTTACAGATTTTTGCTCAATGTTTTCATCCTCAAATCATGGCACTAAGAACCTCCTAACACAAGGCAAACAAAAAACAAGTAGGCATGCACAACAAGGTAAGGCCCTAAACATGATCCTAAGCATATCCAAGCATACACACATGCCTTTATCAATGTAAAATTTAAAAGCATCCCAATCAGATTTAGAATACACCAATATACACCAATAAAGTAAACAAAATAGCAAGCATTCAAAAGTAAAGAAAAGCATGAATATACACAAATAGGCTTAAATCTACAAGTCCCCAGTAGAGTCGCCAGTTGTGAGACATGGGAAAATCACCGGAATGATCTTCCCTCCGTCAACACACGGGCTCATCGCAAAAGTGGGAGAGTCGCCACCACTCATAATTTTGAGGTGAGAATGGACACCAAAAGATTAAAAATAAGCAAAAGTGTAAAACGGCAAATTCTAGGGTAAAAATAACCCTACTTGAAAATCAAATCCAGAGATGGGTAAGGGGATTAGATTATGAACGGGGGAAGGTGTTAGGCACCCCCATTCATCCACACAAAGTGGTTGCCAAGTGTATGTTCATGCAAAAAACAAAGTAAGAAAGCTTGCTAAAAATCATGAGAAACCTTGAACAAGGTCAAATGTATGATATCTTCACATGAGAATCCAAATGAATTTTGGGTTCTCCTTTTATGTCAATATCATTTCTGGAACATTAAAGAGGTGGAAATCAAAGCACAAGTTGATCAAAACCAAGTTAAATCAAATCCGGGAAGTTTGGTAAAAAGTATGCCATTTGCCTTAAAATCATTCAAATCCAATATTAAATTGAACCAAACCAAGTCCATTTGGAAGATTACAGTAAATAAGAGTCTCATGCAAAATTTCACTTCATTCCGATGAAAAATCTAGGAGTTATACTCCTTTGAAGTTGCTGCTGGGGATTTTTAAAAGTGGTAAGTGGGCAACTTTGGAAAATTGTCTAGAACAATCCACTACATAAAAGTCCACGAAAATTGGTGTGATTGAAGTTTGTATGGCCATCTTTCAAAAGAAACTAGCCTCATACAAAAATCCCTTTGGATGTGCCTTGGGTGATCTCCCGAACAGGCCCCGAAGATCACAGATTTACCCAGAAAAGTACAAATGAACAGTTCTGAGTAAATCGGCTACCAATAATTCAAATGGAATCCAAAAATTATGAAACCAACTGGATTTGAAAATAGACTCATAAAGAAGTACTCAGAAACAAAAAATCACTCGAATCGGACTTAAAACGAACACATGGCGGTCCGTCGAAGTGACAAGTTCTGTACTTGAACCTGAACTGTCCACTCAACTTCGACAGATAGGTGTCAAAAATCCGCTAGATAGAAATTTGTGAAATTTGGTGGACATAAACTAGACAGCCTCACCTTTCCCATGGTTCTGGAATCGTCCAAAAATTCATCCAGATGATGAAGTTATGGGCGTCCGAAGTAAGGGTACAGGTGCTGTCAAGCTAAGCCACTTTTGAAGAAAACCAAATCCGAAAATTGATAAAATGTGTGTGATCCGTGAGAGATAAATCCAAAACCTTTGAAAAACATTTTAAAACACTCCAGAATTTGATTAAGGCCATTTATTGGAGATTTATCACAATGAATGTAATAAATCCCCAAATGTGAGCCTATTCACCAAAAAAGTGTAATATGTGTGCAAGAGTGAAAAACCAAACAAGATTAATACACATGCATATAGATTCAACAAAATAGGTTCTAGCATAGCCTAGGGTTCCGTTCCATTATCGTTTCCCTCTGTTCTCTCTCCCCGTTAAACACGGTTCTTCGAAATAATCAAGGGTACTTTGATTATGGAACGGTTTTCAAACATTCAAAAGCCTTATGCTACATGGGTTCTAGCACTAGGGTCAATCCCCAGTCTCGTTTCTCCTAGATCCGCCTTCACGTTTTACGGCTAGGGGAGTCTTGAGATACTTTGAGCCGGGGAAGGATTTCCACACATACAAACAAGGCTTTACACTACAGAAAGGTAGAAGAAGAGATCTAGATCTAGGAATGTAAAGACAGAAAATAAAAAGAAAAGTTGAGGCTTACCTGAGTTCTGGAGGCGATTCCGCAGCGGTTTTCTTCTTCTCTTGGAGTTCTTCTTTGCGAGAATTCAAAACAAGAGTTGAGTGCCCTTTGCTCAAGGAGGAGGCTCTTATTTATAGGCAAAGGCTAAGGTCATTGGTAGACACAACTTAATGTCTAGAACCCCTCCAACCTTAACCCTAAGGTCATTTCCGAGATTTCCCCTCATTTAATGAGGGACATGATGGTAACAAGTGATTTCTCTCGGAAAACCCTAATTTTGAGCAAACTTAAAGTATCCGGTATATCAGACCGGATAAAAAAGGGCCTTAAGGTATCCGGTACATCGTACCGGATACATTAAGGCTCACATGTATCCGGTATGAGTATTCGGATACATGAAGGAGTACTTGTATCCGGATTGAGTATCCGGATACAGGTAAAAGTTTATTTTCTTTAAATTCTGTGCTGGCTTTCCAGGAGACAATGATTTTTGATGATTGTTTGTGCAATTTGGGGTGTCTACAGCTGCATCATCGCTTACTGGAGTGGCATCCTTTCAAGTATGTGTTTCAATAAAATTCTCTGCTTGGCCAACCAATTGCTATGTGGCACAAGAATTTGGAGAGAAAAATGAGAAAAAAAGATAAAATGATTAATAACCATTACTAAAAAATATATATAACTTTATTTGGAAGAAAGTAATATAAGAACATCAAAAGAATAAACACATGTGAAACAGATAATAGAGATTATGAACTAGATAATATATCCGTGAACTAGATAATATATCTGTGTACCATAACTTTAAGGTGTTAACCAACTTGGTTTTTGTACCCAAATTCTCCACAGATGGTTTTTCCTGGATTTGATCGATTCTATAAGTTGTATTTGGGTTATTTTGAGCTGATGGATGTTGTGGATTCCAACTTCGATAAAAAGGTTGGATTTTGGAACCAAGGACGTGAATTTTCCCTAAATTAATGTCAAAAAGGGGACTTTAGGTGGGTAATTCTTCAAAAAGGGGTTTCTACATGGTTTCAACCCTTGTAACACATTTATAACGGTAATTTTAGGCTGTTTGAGGTGATTGAATCCTTTAATTCTAGGTAGATCAAAATATGGGCATTCGGTTGAAAATATAGCTTTAAGGTGTCAACCAACTTGGTTTTTGTACCCAAATTCTCCAACGATAGTTTTTCCTGGATTCGGTCGATTCTATAAGTTGTATTTGAGTCATTTTGAGCTGTTGGAAGTGGTGGATTCCAACTTCGATAAAAAGGATGGATTTTGGAATGAATGATGTGAATTTTCCCTAAATTAACATCGAAAAGGGGACTTTAGGTGGGTAATTCTTCAAAAAGGGGTTTCTACATGGTTTCAACCCATGTAACACATTTATAACGGTAATTTTAGGCTGTTTGAGGTGATTGAATCCTTTAATTCTAGGTAGATCAAAATATGGGCATTCGATTGAAAATATAGCTTTAAGGTGTCAACCAACTCTGTTTTCGTACCCAAATTCTCCTCCGATAGTTTTTCCTGGATTTGGTCGATTCTATAAGTTGTATTTGGCTTATTTTGAGTTGCTGGAAGCAATGGATTCCAACTTCGATAAAAAGGTTGGGTTTTGGAACGAAGGATGTGAATTTTCCCTAAATTAACGTCGAAAATGGGACTTTTGGTGGGTAATTCTTCAAAAAGGGGTTTCTACATGGTTTTAACCCTTGTAACACAATTATAACGGTAATTTTAGTGTTTTTGAGGTCAATGAATCCTTTAATTCCAGGTAGATCAAAATATGGGCATTCGATTGAAAATTCAGCTTTAAGGTGTCAACCAACTTGGTTTTCGTACCCAAATTCTCCACCGATGGTTTTTCCTGGATTCGGTCGATTCTATAAGTTGTATTTGGGTTATTTTGAGCTTCTGAAAGTGGTGGATTCCAACTTCAATAAAAAGGTTGGATTTTGGAATGAAGGATGTGAATTTTCCCTAAATTTACGTCGACAAGGCGAGGAAATAAAGAGGATTTTGGTGGAGGAAACAAAGAGGATTCTACGCATGTTTCCCATGTGGACAATGTAGCGCCCCAGATCCGGGTTTGCCCTATCACTGCACCAACCCGTACCCGAGACCTACTTATGGGCCCAAAAGAACCTGATAAACACAATTAACGTGGGCAATTACAGTATAATCATTAGAGTGCATAAGCATAAAGAAGCATAGAATTAAAATTTTCCATATAACAAAAAGACACCTGTGTAATAACTCCAAAAGATAATTTCTGTGGGTACAAAAAGGCAACTAAGACCTTTCCATTACTATCTCTCACATGAGTATCCATATACAAAGGTGATAATCTAAAGATAACTCCCAAATCTATAAATCCAAAAAGAATAATTACATCCCATTTATAGTTTCTAAATACTAAGTACAATAACATGAGGAGAACCCTACTACGGGTAGTAGAAGTCCTCGAGCTTGTACTCAAGCTCACCCTCACTATCTACCCCAGTATGTGGCTCACCAAGCGGATCTGAAAACAAATCCGGTAAAACAAAACGCGTAAGACTGTCCTAGTAATTAGAAAACATGCATGAATGGAAACAGTTTATGCAATTCATATAACATCATGTATAGAAGCAGTTTAGGCAATTCATATAACTTCATGAATAAAATCAGTTTATGTAATTAATATTCTCAAGTCAAAGCATCTAAATAATATAACACATAAAATTAGCTCAACAGAACCAATCATTTACTACAAGTATATCTTGGTAGAACTCATAATGTAAAGCAAACCCTTCGCATCAGTTACTAGAACCAATGCCTCATTCCGCAGACCAATAGAGAGCACTCCATGCACAAACCAAGCCAACACTAACACATAGACTAGACTCACTGTGGACCCACACTATGATCAACATTCACTTAGACAACTCACAATTCAACACAAATCAATGAGTAAAACCAGTGCTTAAACCAAAGCCAAGTGAGATCTACACCATCACTGGCATTCAACAAAAGAGCAAGTGAGATCTACACCGTCACTGCCAGTCAACCACAGCCAAGTGAGATCTACACCGTCACTTCAAATCACATAAAAAAATAGCTCATCATATCTTTACCAAAATCAAATCAATATTCACAATGCGTAAGAAATAACCAATAAGCACTTCACATCCAAAGCCAATTCATAGTAGAATACATACACCATAAAGTTCACAAATTATGTATTTGAGAAGTGGGATAATCTTAGGATCCCCAATAAAGTCACCATACCAAAAATCATCGGATTCCGGGACAAAAAGTTTCTGACCTCAAAAATATTCCAAGTCTGGTTAAAAACGTTGACTTTTGGGTATACAATTTTTATAGACAAATCTACAAGGAGTTTCGGGCTCAATTTCTGGTTACAGTCTAATTGAGGGTAAACAACTCTTCTAGAATTTTATGGGCTTCTAAATCACTCATTTGGGTATCAAACTCAAAAAGTGGTCTTTGAAGAAAATCAGGAAAATTGGAAATTTAGGCATAAACTGGAAAGTTGACATTTTATTGATTGAGAATTGGGCATTGGGATTATTTTTAATTCTTCTAAATGGGGGGTAAAACCTTATTTACATGTAAAGAATTAAGTAAATGAAGTAATAAATACACATGACATTTAGGTAAGGGATTAATCGCCTAAGGGCTATGCAAGAGGCTTGGGTTGTTTGGAAAAGGGTTGGGGAAGAAAAGGATAAAGAACTGTCAAAACAAGGTCCACGATTAGGTAAGGGATTAAACGCCTAGGGGCAATTAGCCCCAAGGTTCGGGCGTAAGGCCAACGTGTGCGCGCCCAAGCTTAAAACATGACCAACGTGCGCGCGTCCTCTTTGACGTTCGCATGCCCAGGCTCGCGATTAGCCGTAATGATTAATCTTGATTCGCAATTAGCTTTACAGTAACTGTTTTAGGTGTTTTTGGCTCTGGATTAATCGCCTAATTCCAGGGTTAATCTCCAGGTCGGGCTCTTACGAAATTTTGGCTATTTTCCAACACTAAACTCATACAAACCACATCCAACCCTTCCAATACCAAATGGGATGATTCTAAAACATCCCAACATGCTTAAGAACATCTCCCAACACAATAATCCATTCCAAATCCTCATGAACGTAAATCTAACATACAAAACATCATTCAAGATAACAAACTCAAACCCTAATTTGAAATATAACCAATAGAGGTTGCAAATCCATGGCAATCAATAGAAAAATACACAATATTGTTATCAAACCCAAACCCTACGAATTTTTAAAGCAAAACCCCACATACAAGTGATTTTCCAATTTATCCAAACCCTAGGAGAGAGAAGTACGAAAATCCAATAAATTCATTTTAGTTTGAAAGGTTTACTACTTACTTGTTAATGGAAAAGAAAACTTCTCTTCAAGCTCTCCTCTCCTTCTTCTCCTTCCTCTTGATACTTTCAATCAAGTTCCCACAACTTTCTCTCTTGTTTAATACATCCAAGACAAGGGGAAGTGTTCTCAAAACACTTAGAATAGAGATTAGGGCATCCTTTTATATGCTCAAGTTTTGGTCTTTCAAATATGCCCTAAAACAAAGCTTTTATTCGTCTAAAACCCTAGGATGTACCTAAGGTGTGCCAGGGGGTACCTTAGTGTTATTTTAGGGGGTACCTTGGGGTTAAGTTGGGGGGTACCGTAGTGTTTCACGGGTGTTTGCCTTAGTTACTTAAGGGGGTATACTTTAGGTAAACTTGGGGTGTACCTTAGTCAACACAAGAGGGGGTACCTTAGTTATAGAAGGGAGTACCTTACTTATATGAGGGGGGTACTTCTAGGTAAAACAAGGGGTGTACCCTAGGTAATGTAAGGGGTGTACCTTAGTAATATAAGAGGGGTACTTTAGTTATACAAAGGGGGTACCCTAGGTATTTAAGTGGGGTACTTTAGGCAATACAAGGGGGTACCTTAGGCAATACAAAAGGGTACCTTAAGTATAATTAGGGAGTACTTTATGCATACATGTGGGGTACCTTAGACAATACAAGGGATACCTTAGGTATAATTAGGGGGTACTTTAGGTATACATGTAGGGTACCTTAGGCAATACAAGTGCGGTACCTTAGACAATACAAGGGGGTACCTTAGGTATTTAAGTGTGATACCTTAGGTATACACAAGGGGTACCTTAGGTAAATCACAAGGGTACCTTAGGTAAACACAGGGGGTACCTTAGGTATAATTAGGGGTGCTTTAAATAACACTTGGGTGGTACCTTGGGTAATACATAGGTATACTTTGATGGTACCTTGGATAATACTTGGGTATACTTTAGGTATACTTTGGTGGTACCTTGGGTAATACTTGGTGGTACTTTGGGTGATACTTGTGTTTACTTTAGGTATACTTTAGTGGTACCTTGGGTGATACTTGTATGTACTTTAGGTATACTTGAGAGGTACCTTGGGTACACTTAAGTGGTTACTTTCGGTATTCTTATGGGGTACTTTAGGTACACTTAACTCTAATTTTTCAGAATTGAATTTCTAATTCACTAAAGCTAATTAGAGGGTATCTTAGCCAATTGAAATTAATAAATAACGTTAACTAAGCTTACCTTAATAACTTTAATAAAGTTCAATTTGATTTTCCTAAATTCTTAAATATAATCCACATTTACCCCATCTTCATAACATGAGTACTTAATTAGTCTAATAATCCCACTTTAGATAATTAAGCTTTAATCCGGGTCGGGGTTTTACAGAAAACCTTTATGGTGTATAGCCTAATGAATTCTACAGGGAACACCAATCTCTGGTTTGCCTCCATAAGAAATCTATAACTAATGGGTTCATACTTTGAGCTCATGTCATAGTCTAAAGGCTTAGAACTGTGCAGCACACCATGAAAGCTTGGTCCCACGGTGTCATGCACCACCATGAGTGGGGCTCAACAAAGCTCCACCTGGGTAAACACCAAGCATGTTTCTCTAGGAATGAGTGCCTTTGCGTCCATTGCACACCTACCCCACCTCTCTCTCTCTCTCTCTCTCTCTCTCTCTATATCTTTCTCAAATGTTTGGATCCAATTCCTCTAAGTTGGACAAATATCAGCTTCTTGGAAATTCATATCAAGACTAAAAGCTACCCTGTTTGACTAAAAGGATTGTTATGCGCATATCAGCTTCTTGACCTCATTTTGGAGTTGTTCTATGATATGGATGCCATACTAGGCAAAATTTATTATCCAGTTCAGCAAGTTGAAAAGGAAATGGCACCATGATTTTAAACTATTTTTAAGGTGAAATAACAAATCATAATTTTGTGTAAAGCAACTCAATTGCAACGATTCAAATTAATCCAAGCATTCAAAAATCAGATCAAGAGGACAATTAATCGAAGCATTCAAAAATCAGAGTTTCAAGTATTACTCCTTATTTCTCATTTAGTCATATTTTGATCACGAAAATATTATTAAATCATTTCATAAAATATTAAATGAAAATTATTCTCGCCTAACATTCTTAACATCACAATTTTGTATCTATAGGCCACATTGGATTATGCAACTCAACTCAACTCAAAATTATCAAAGTTTCATACCTTCTCATGTCACACTCTAGCAAAGCTCCTCGTGCCAGCTGTGTGGGTGAGCATTTGGTGGCCACGACTTTGTTTATTCCTTGTACACAGTTGCTACATCATACCAAGTACATACAAAGATGTTAGAAGTTGTTTCAGATATAATAAACATATAATATATGTAAAAGGAAAGTGAACATCTTTTTACCTGTGTTGCTTCATCATTCCATTAATACACAAGCGGTTCCCATTGCCCTGGAAGCACCCCAGGAGGACAATTACAAAATCTGTTCTCATTCGTGGTGTAAGGGTCATAATATTTTTCCTTCAAGTCTGACTTGGACTTGTCTTTCGATTTCTTATTCAACGACTGCAATACAAACTCTTTCAGCCGCTCTTCCAAGTCAAACTTTTCCTACATTGCACAAAAAATCAATTTCCCAAGTTACAACCAATAAGCGCTGCTATGAAAAAAATAAAGAGATATTTAATTGAAATGATTACCTATAATTTACCTAAACGTATTGCCACGCTTGGTCCTTTGATTTGGCCAAACCTTCTTCTAGGAGAAGCAGTCAATGGGTATAACATAGCCATCTCGAGCCAATGTCCCACAAAAATTTGATAATTTAGAGACTTTAGGCCCGATGGGCTATCCATGCTCATCAATATCTATGTGCACCTTTGTTCCAGACTTTGTTTGCTTGTGCAGTGATAGGCATCGAGTAGGGCCCTTGACCTTCCTTACAAAAGAGGAGCCCTCGCCAACATCTGCGCCTGATTGGCTTTCTGCCATATCTTCGCACATATAGATGTTTAAGGTAAATTCAAAGGAAAGTGACACAAATTAGAAATACGGGTGTATGAAAAAACAAAATACTAAGAATAGTAAATACATAACAGTATTCGATCACAACTAAAAACATTAAATACATTAAATAAATAGGTTCTTAGCAACAATAGAAACAATAATAATAACAGAAAGTAAAACAAGCAATTGCAACACAATGTTACTTGGATTCTTGCTTGTCTGCAATGGAATCAGCTAATGGACTTTGTTGCTCCATGAATGAATGATATGGTGCATCAACAGTTGTTGCAAGTACATCTTCCCTCGCCCAACTAACATCATCATCATCTTGCTCATTATCATGTAAATGCTGCGGCCAATATGACTCACAATCAATGAATTTATCGACATCTACATCCATATCAAACAATTCCCTAGGTTTTGTCTTGACAACTGAATTCCAATCTTCATCTATTGGATCCACCACATAGAAAACTTGCCCTGCTTGAGATGCCAACACGAATGGGTCATCCATAACTCGTTCCCCAGTATGCAACAATCGGTTGAAATTGAATAGCGTGAACCCAAACTCATCAGTCTTAATGCCTTTTCCTTGTGCCATGACATCAACTCAATCACACTTAAATAGGATATACTTAAGGTGCTCTGAATACGCCAATTCAATCACATCAGTTAGACTCCCATAGTAAGAGATGTAGCCTGTAATTGGTCTCTTGTCCTTGGCACTTGAATAGCTAGTAGTGCTTGCTTTGACCACAACACCACTATTTTGACTCTTAGAAAATCTTTCATTCTCCATTGTGCAAAATCGATATCCATTACTTAAATAGCCCTTCATTCTTATAGCTATAGATCGTGGACCCTGAGCGAACAACACAATTTCTTCGGAAAAATGGGATTTTGAATTTTTCAATGTCTCAACCTATTTAAAGGGACGCAAAGTGTTCAGACATACTATAAGCAATAATACAAAGATATGAAAACAATCATTAATTTATATATCAACACATACATGTTCCTTAAACCATTTCACAAATTCTTCATTGTGCTTCTTCTGGATTACATGCACGGAGGCTCTAGAATGACACATATTAAGAATGCTAAGATGCCACCTGCAATATATAATACAACAGTAAGCACTAGGTTTTGTTTGGATTGCAGTATATTAACAACTGGACAAAATAAGCAATAACATCTTACTTCGATAACTTTCAAGCCTATCATCATTGAATAGCACATATCGATGCGCCTGTGCCCATTCTATATTTAATAGTTGAAAAGGTTGGGCGCTTCCAACTACACTTCCATCATCATTTCTCACTGGCCGGATTTTCCTAAAATAAAGTAAATTAAATAAGCCTAAATATTGAGAAGTTAAGAGTCAATTTTGGTATTGGAAGAATAATATTATGATCCAAAGAGATATTAGTAACTAAATAAATAAACAATAATTTTGAGTAACTAGGAATTTAAATAGTGGCTTCATTTAAATAGAAAAGAGTAAGGTTGGTTTGGATAAATTGGGAGAGGAAATTAAATATAAAGGATTGGAGAAGATAGGTATTAATCCAAGTACATTATATGGTTACGATTGATCTGAAGAATAAAGAGGAGAATTTTGGAAAAAGATTCAAAGGTTAAGTATGGAATTTCAAGGAAAGGATCTTTTAGTCATTTTCTAATTAGCCAAATTAATATATTGAGTAATTAAATAATTATTAGACTTGAAATATTTAACTAGACTTAATTTGGGTTAGGTTTGAATTTAAATAGTAAATTATGGCTTAAAAGTAGGAAAAAGGGTATATTGGTGATTATGGTTGATAATGAGCCTTAAGTTTGAGGATAAGAGGAGCTTTGGGGTGTTTTAGTAATATTTTAAAATAAGAAATTAAATTAGCACGAAAATAAATTAAATTAAAACCTTCTTTTATATGAGATACTTAAAAGAGGAATTAAAAGGAGGGTTAAGATAGGAAGGTTTCCAATTAAGAGTGGAAATCCTATTTAGAAGGTCTCCTAAACCTAGTGTGACTTCTAATTAAGAGAGCTTATAAAAGGATAGGTCTAGGAAAAGTTTAGTGTTTTTAGCAAGTCAAAAATAAGGAGAAAAGAGAGGGAAGAAAGGAAAAAGGGAGGTGCTGCAGAGGTCCGACCAGCAGACTTTGAGTGACGATCTCTGAAGATCTAGTCATTGGATCGTCATGAAATTTGGTGGTTATTCTCTATACATGAGATAATTTAATCTGAACGGTGAAGATTGGATTTGGATGAGTCTAAGGTGGTGCGAATTAACCCAAAAGTTGGTGGAAAATCAGATTTTGGAAGAAAAAGGAGTTGCAGAGATGGCCGACTAGCCAACTTTGAACGGTGAAATAGAAAGAGCCAACCGTTGGAATAAGCTGCAATGTTAGGGTTTTGTTCTACTCATGGAGGACTTCAAACGGAACGGTGGAGATCTAAATTTGGGAAGTTTAGAGGGGTGCGGTCGAGCTCCAAAAACGGGCACAGAAGAAGTTCTGAAAAATCTGGGTTCATTAAAAAGGCAAGTAGCAAACACTTGAAACTGGAGGAACTGCATATTTTCTTGTGTTTTTTATGATTGATCGTATTGGTTTTTAAGTTGGATTTCATAGGAAAAGTTAGATGATTATAAAGTTTTGACTTGGTGATTTGAATCTCTTTTTAAGAATCAAGAAAAGTGTTGTTCATGAGTGGTTTTGATTTAGAAAGAAACCTTAGTTAAATTTTAATCACCAAGATTTGTTTAGCATCGTTTTAATCCGGTGGTTTTGTTGTGATTTTCATGATTAGTTGTAATGCATGTGTTTTGGAGAAATATACTGTCAAACATGAACTTTTGGAAAAATTTTAGTGGTGAATTTCTGATGTGTTTAGATTAATTTTGAAACCTATTTAATCATCTATTTAGAGTGGTGGAAGCACTAGAAAATTGTTACAGTGGTCTAAAGTTTGGTCAGACATTGAGTTTTAGAATTAACAGAGAGTCGTCAAACCGTAGTTGGATCCGCTGAGTTACCGCTAGCTTCCTGCACTCAGCTGCAGCTCAGCGCAAAGAAGAGTTAGGGTTCGCCGAGCTCGAGCCCATTGTGCACGCGTGGGAAACGCGGCACGGGAGAGTTCGGAGTCGCCACCGCCTAATGGGGTGCAGGCGGACACCTGGGTGCCTAGTCTTGTCTATTAGTCTGGTCTGCGGCTTGAGATTCTAAGTCGATTCTCGGTTGTGGTCGGGGGAAGTCCGTAGACACCCCCGTCCACCCCGTCGGATGACGGGTCCCGTGGGTTCCCTGGTTTGAGTCAGCTTTCTACTTGGTTCTCACCCGATTCCTAATCCAGCATGTATTTTAGTTAAGTCTTGGCGGGACCACCTGAGTGGTGTGGGTCCCTTTAGTTGATTTTATCTTTGCTTAATTTAGGTGATCTGAGTCTGACTGGGTGGGCCCCGTTGGAAGGCCCACGGTGCCCTTGGTGGGCTAGGGTAAGCCCGTGTGCCCATGTGGGCCTCGGTCTAAGCCTAGGAGGCCCTGCGAGCTTTGATTAAGTGTGTTGGTTCTATTTGGTTTGTTCAAATTGGAGCCTTATGTGATTTTCATGCAATAGTGGGCCGGCGTTGGTTTGTGGGCCCCTAGGTGGACCCCCATGGTGGTTGCCAAAGTATTTTTGATTTTTATCTTACTTAAGTTTGTCAAGGTGGATTGGTCATTGGGCTTGAGGCCCATAGTCCAATTTTAGGCTTGAAAGCCTAAGTTCTAGAAGTGTAGGGCTTACACCCTAACTTGGGTTGATTAGTGGGCTTTGGTGGGCCCGATAGGCCCTTGCCCAGGGTCTCGGCCAAACCACGCATTTAAGCACACCAATTCCATGTATCAAATTTCGGATGGGCCACATTGGGCTTGGCCCATCTGGTTCGATTAATTCACTTTACTTAGCTTGTTTATTTTGCATGCTTTAGGGTTTATTGGGCTTGGTGGGCCCCGTTGGAAGGCCCACGAGTATTCCGAGTTGGACATTGGTCCAAGTCCCAAATTGGGTTTCCGGATGGCCCGGAAACCCTGTTGGTTTATTTGATTCGGCTCAAATCACTCCAAAATTCGGCAAGAAACATCAAAATACACAAAAATTATATCTCTGTGTGTATCCGGCCTTAGTTGCCAGATACACATAGGCCCTAGGTGATCCAGCCTTAGTTGCCGGATACCCCTAGGCCCTAGGTGATACTGGGGATTGGGGAATAACCCACTCATGACCATTTCCAAGTGTATTTGGAACGAAGGGGAGGGGAAGGTGGCTAGGGGCCTTGCCCCAAGCCCTTGGCAGCCAGGCCATGCATTCCACTTAACAAACACTTAACTAAAACCTCACATAACAGCAACTAATCATCAAAACAGCAAACTAAACATCATCTAACATCACGAAGCAGCAACTAAACATCACATAACAAACACTTTTTAGATATGCTTAAACTACAGTGTAAGTGTATGTGTGTGATCAAGTACATATACAAAGGATGTGTGATTAAGTAAGAACCCAGCATGCTACCTTCGTGTACATATGTGTGCTGGACATGGCATACTTGGAGGGGTGGTGGAGCATGCCAGAATGGTGTGGAAGTGGTGACAAAGAGTGGGGCATGGGGGGCATGCTTGGGGTACACAAAACAGTAGAAAGGAAGGGGGGAGAAGGAACATGGTATGGGGATTCAAGTGGGTGTGTATTAGAGGTTCCTAGAGAGGGGAGAGAGACTATGCATTTCACCTCAAAGTAAAAGCCGAGAACACCATGGAAGGAGGGGGTACGGGGAACATGCATCTCAAGATAGTCATGTGGAGAGTTTTACCTCAAGCAAGCATGCTTTATAACACCCATAACACCAAAAAAAACAGCAAGCCTTAATGTAAAGAAAAAAGCCATTAAGAAGAAAGGATAATGGGGGGTTTAAAGGGGGTACAATAGCTGAGAAGAGAGAAGGGAACACACTCCCTTATTCAAATAGAAAAAACCGTAGCTAAGAGACCTTTAAAACATGTGAAAAGTAACCTCTCACCTTCCCTTTTAGTTGGTTGAAAACCTCCCCTTACCATGGGATTTTACTACTTTAATGGTGACATGAGAAGAAGGGAAGAGGAAGAAAACAAAGGCACACTCAAGAAGAAGAAGAGAATATCATACAAGGTTTAAAGTAACCTAACATGTTCCAAATGAGCTCATTCTCCTATATGTTAAACAAGACACCAAGGGAAACCTTACCTTGGGGTCCTTAGTCCTTTCTTGGAGTGTATGGAGCCCCCCTTGAAGCACCAAAGTGGCTGGAGCTTCTCTTTCCCCAACACCAACAGCAGCTCTTGGTCTCCTTTAAGTTTCAAGGTGATGGAGATCAAGAAGGATATCAGAAAATATGGATAAAGTAGTCTTGAAGGTGAGTTTGGGGGGTGTTAAGGAAGGGTTGGGAGTGTTGGAGATGTGGGATTAGCTTAGGAGATGGAAGAGATGGAGGAGAGAAGTGGGAGAGAGAATGGAGCTGGAGTGGAGGTGTTCGAATGGAGGAGATTGGAGAGCTTGAAGTCAAGAGAAGTGGGAGAGAGGGTTGGAGAATTCGAAAATGGTAGCCCCCCCCCCCCCCCCCCCCCCCTCATGTGTTGGAGAAAATTTCCTTTTTAAATCATGGAAGATGGATGGTTGCCTTGGGGAGATGAAAGATGTCTTGGGAGGTGAAAGGGTTGCTTGGGGAGAGGAAAGGTTGCATGGGGAGAGGAAAGGTGTCTTGGGGAGAGGAAGGGTTGCTTGGGGAGAGGAAAGGTTGCATGGGAAGAGAAAGGTTTCTTGGGGAGAGGAAGGGTTGCTTGGGAAGAGAAAGGTTTCTTGGGGAGAGGAAGGGTTGCTTGGGAAGAGAAAGGTTTCTTGGGAGGTGGAAGGTTGCATGGGAGGTGACACATGTGAAGCACTCATTGGGTCCACGTGGCCTCCCATGTGGAGCTCCCATGCACACACGTGGCATCCCATGTGAGCACTCCTTGTGCACACGTGGCATCCCATGTGGCATCGCTAAAATTCCCATAATGCCCTTAGCTTTGACTGCTCATATCTTTTCCATTCGAACTCCGATTTGAGCAAACTCAATTGCGTTGGAACCATATCGAAGTCCTCTATCCATTGGGATTGGGCTAAACACCTGGCTCGGGATTCGGCAAAAAGTCAACTTTCGGCTCATTCTCAAGTTTGACCGGCTCGAAGTCCCTCATCCGGACTCCGATTCTAGCAAACTTAGTTGCGTTAGAACCGTGTCGAGATTCTCTATTCACTGACATGGAGCAAGATGGTCAATTATCACCTGATCAAAAAGTCAAATTTTCACCCCTTAGGGTTTGACTTTCTATCTAGGGTTTGCATTCTCGGCACTTCCGGGAGCGCAAAAATGAGGTGCTTACACCCATCTCGCGCCGAGCAGTTTAGTTAAGCGCGAGATGATTTTTCCTTACCGCTAAGCTCGCGCCTAGCTCTCGCCTAGTGTATTTTGACTTAGCGACGTGTATATTTTAGGATTGAGTTCTCGCCGACCTCGCGCCAAGCGCCTGAGGTCAGAGCACCAACTAAAGTTTCAGTATCTTGTGTTTGACCAATCCAAACTTAATTTTGACACTTAGAGGCTTCAACCTCTTTGCCAAACACTAGATTAGGATATTAGAAACATTTTATCTGTCCAAAACATTTGGGAGAGTCTTAAATCAATCTATTGCTAATTTTATGAATTTCGAAGTGATTTTACTGTATGAGATATTGGCTTAGTTCCCTGTATGTTTTATATGTGTTTTCGATTGAGAAATTGTTTAATCTGGTTTTTGGAGTTGGATACCTACTGAAAATTATATGAGTTGCTATTCTGGTTGGAACGACTTGTGAAGAGTTGTTGTTCTGGTTAGAACGACTTGTGATGAGTTGCTGTTCTGGTTGGAACAACTTGTGATGAGTGTATTGGGATGCACAGGATGGTAATCTGTGTGAGTTTATTGTTTTGCAAATACTGAGTTATATGAAATTGTTAATTTGGTTTTGGTTTAGCTTGTCCTGGATCCAGAGCCTAAGCTTAGTAATGTGATGTATATGCTTTATTGGTGTAATGGCATGGCCATGGAGTGTTGCCACGACCGGTGTATAGCAGCCGAAAACCCTAAGTAGGCCTGGTTGTCGATGCCAATACTCGGAGTAGGCCGGCATTGGATGACGATACCCTGAGTAGGACGTCATTTCATAGTGTCTGATACCCTGAGTAGGCCGGAACTGTGTACATGGAGGTGTGGATGTCGCTCTGGCATGTTGATTAACCAAGCTAAGCAACTACATGACATTGACCATTCGATGTTTTATCGATATTGTTATTGGAATATGATTTGAAAATAATAATGGGATTGGTTTTAAACTTTGGAATTATCCTTGTTGATGTTGTCGTTGGTTTAATCGTACACCACATGACTTATTTTATATAAACATGGACTGATTTCATGCATGCACCTTGCTACTTGTTGAGATTTATTCTCACTCCGGTTTCTCCCATTTTTCAAGTACTCTTGGTGAGGACGTCAAGTTGTGGGCTAGTTGTAGCTGGGTAGTCTATATAGATGTAGGATTGCTCATATAATTGAAATCCTTTTATATTATAATTGTTGATTAATAAAGAGGATTCGAATTCAAGTTTCCGCTTTTACTCTGATTATAAAGTTAGAAAAAGTTTTAAATTATTCCATATTTTAGTTGCTTTTGTTGCTTACCATAACACCTCGGGTTTTGGGAATTGGACCCGGAACCAAGGCGCTACACTAAACCAAGGCTAACATTGCTAGGATCGGAACCGAACAGAGGGTTCAGCACATCAAGAGCTTTCCAAGCGGGAGAATCTGCGAGATGTCTTAATTTCTCATCTTCAGTGCGACCCTCTGCGTGCCATCTCATGTCATCAGCAATTTTAGATGACATATACATCCTCTATAGACGTGGCTTTAAAGGAAAGTGACGTAATACCTTCACTGCCTTCTTCTTTTCCTTTTGTTTCGATTGACAGTGTGAAACCCCGTTCTGATATCCCTAGCACACCCTAATCAATGAGCTTGATGTGTAGGTGAAGCTGGAGAAGCTCAAGCCTAAAGCCAGCCAAAGTGCCTATGCCTCGGGCTGTCAGTAGCCTATGAAGGTGAGCATCTTTCATTTGGTTAAACAAGGTTGCCTAATGTGAGATAAAATAGCTAAGTGTTGGTATTATGTGCAATGTAGGAGGAGAGTGGCAAAATCGTAATAAAATGTGTCTGGTGGAGAAAGTTTTATTTAAGGGGAGAAAAACCCAAAAGAATGCCCATACGACCAAACCCCTTTGCCCAAACCCTTTCTTCCTCTCCTCTTCTCCCACACTCCCATTTCTCTCCCATTCCTTCATCATCTTCTCCCATTTTTGTCCCCATTCATTTCCAACTCATTGGAGGTGTTAGTTTGCAAGAAAGGCAAAAGAAGAAACAAAAGGAACCAGTTTCGTGTGGGTGCTCTTGGTGGAGATTTGTGGAGGAAGTCAAACCAAGGAGCTCAAGAGCTATTCGTGGCTTGCAATAGGAGATAAGAAACTTGCTCAAGTGTTTGCAAGAGGTAAGCAACACCACCCCAACCTTGTTTTCCCATTTTCGGCCAAAAATTGCATGTTAGAAGAATGTTAGGGTTGAGATGTAAAAACGAGTTCTAGGGCCAATGGGAGGGATTTCTTTGAGGGGTTTTGTTGGTAGTAGATTTCTACACATGCTAGGAGTGATTTCGAGCCCAAAAACACCCAGAATAAGTGAGATTTGAGAAAAACCACAATCCCAAAAAGTTCGGATTTCGCGAACTGTCAAGAAAGCCCAACAGCTCGAGCGGGCATCGGGCGGTAGTTTTAGGTAGAGTTTTAAGGCATGGCCGCTCGAGCGACACTCGAGCAACTATTCTAGCGACTTGTTTTAACAGAGAACCTGAGAGCTAATTTATGGCCGCTAGAAGTAGGCTCGAGCAACCCATCGAGCGCCCTTACCAGAAATTCCAAATTTTGAGTTTTAAACCCAGATTGAGCTAACATTTGTTTTTGTTCAAATCCAACCTATGTATAAGTGAGAGTTAGGTGTCTAGGAGGTGTTCAAACTGGAAGTATCTCAAAATTCCAAATAACAAGGAATTTGGGTACGTTTTGCCCAATGAGGTCTTTGAAAGAGTTTCTGTCCTAGATTACTATAGAAATAGGATAACTTGATTCCACCACTCCAAATACCTTCCAAATAACCATTAGAAGTAGAAAACAAAAACAAAAACCAAGTTGTACAAGTATCAAAAGAGTTGAGGCATAGGTTGCTCAAAATGAGTCATGAAATGTAGAATTTCAAGAAAACCTAACATTTACCATTGACCATGAATATGAGTACACCACCCATGACCAGATGGGCTTCGGCTTGGTATTATACACTTAGTATGAAGGGCATTGGACTTGTGTTACACTTGACATGAGTTGCACTATAATGAGGGCATAGTCCCGTATTACATATCCATGACAACTCCGTTACTAGCACCATGAGATGAAAGGGCAATGGCCCATAGCGTTGATATTGAATGAAGGGTAGTGGCCCCAGATCCATGAGTAATGAATGAGGGCAGTGGCCCCAATGACATTGAGTTATATAGAGCAGAGGGCAGTGGCCCAAGATTGACTCGGGTAAGGCCATGGGCTACCCTTGAGAAATTTTCCATGCAAGAGGGCATGAGGTATTGATCATGAGTAACTGTCCAGTAAGTCTTGGTGGGTTGTTGAGCGGTTCATCTCAGTTGGGGTAGTGGACCGTTGTTCCTCCCAACTTGGAGATAGAGAACTAGCATCCTCCACTCAAGCTTAGATATATTTGATGTGTTATTATTCTGTACTTTGTTGTTATACTTGTTATGAAATTGTTAAATGAACACATCCTCATAATGAACTCTTAAGGTATGGATCCATAGTCTTAAATGGGAATGTTTGTATATATATACCATGGCCAGTGTTATTGTTATTGTACTGCTCTATTGTGATATCATCCCGGCACCAGCATCATTGGTGGCCGATGCCCACTTGCTACGGGGAATCGGCAGTGGATGCCTGTACATCAAGGGGAATCGATGAAGATGCCTAGCAACCACATGGAATCAGTGAAGCTAGATGAGGCCATGTGTAGTATATATAAACATCCTAGATAACAAGTGATAATATTGAGTACATGATTGCTATTAAATGAATTATCTGTACACTGAAGCACATGCATGCACTATTGTATGACACATGAGATGCCGTGGATTTTGTAGTATTAAACTACCTGCATGTCATGGTTTATCGAAAGATATTGGCATAAACTGTGTTTTCACCGAATCATGCATGTGTTGCTTACTGAGACATTCATCTCACAGTTGCTCTTTATCTTGTTTTTCATATCCATTGACGTCCGGTGTGAAGGACCGGGCTGGGGATAGAGGCAAGAAGAAAGCTATAGGGTATAGAGAGGAAGACTACTATAGGCCTTAGGATTTTTTTTTGTTCATACTTGTATAGTTTTGGATTGTAAAACCTTTACATTGAGAGGAGTGACTAGTCACTCAATATTTTGTAACTAAACTCTCGCGTCTTGTTCCCTCTAAAATATATACATGAACACTTTTGATATGCATATGTATAAACTGTTTGCACCTGCACTTGTATAGAAAAAGTTTTTAAAATCCTTCGTGTTTTGTTAGTTATAATGGCCCACTTGCCACGATCTGGGACGGTTGTGCCTTGGAGGGGCAGACCTGGCTCCGGGTCGTGACAGACCGTGTAGGGATTTCCATCTAGAAGTTCCACATATATCACATGACTCCTTGTGAGCAGAATCTTTCCAATATAACATACAATCGTTTAGGCACGCATCAACTTTGCTATAACTTAAACCCAAATCTATTATTATCTTTTTGTTTGAGAGAAATTATTTGGAAAATTTGTGCCATCTGGGAAGGCGTCCCTGTAGACACCCCAAATTGCACAGTAAAAATGAAGAATAATTGGCAAAAATCATTATCTCCTTTGAAACCAACACAAAATTTGAGAAATGTGCATTTTTCCTTGTATCCGACAACTCAGGTCGGATAAAAGCATACCTCTTCATATCCGACATAAGTTGTCGGATATAAGCAGCTCTTAATGTATCCGACATCATATGTCAGATACATATAGGCACTCGTGTATCCGACCTGATATGTCGGATACATGATTTTTGCTCAAAATTAGGGTTTTCTGAGAGTTTTCACTTTTTACCATCATATCCTTCATTAAATGAGTGGAAATCTCGGAAATGGCCTTAGGGTTAAGGTTGGTGGGCTCTAGACATTATGTTGTGTCTACCATCCCACCAACCCTAACCCTAGCCTTTGCCTATAAATAGAAGGCTCCTCCTTAAGCAAATGGCCATTAACTTTTGCCAAGAACTTTTGCCAAGAAGTTGGAGATTGAAGAAGCTTCGAGTGAAGAAGGGAACCGCTGCAGTCTTGCTTCCAGAAGCCCAGGTAAGCCTCAAACCTCTCTTTATTTTTCTGTTCTTACATTCTAGATCTAGATCTCTTCTTCTACCTTTCTGTAGAATAAGGCCTCTTCTATGTGTGTGAAAACCCTTCCCCTACTCAAAGTACCTCGAGACTCCCCCTAGCCGTAAACGTGAAGGCAGGATCTAGCGGAAACGAGACTGGGGATTGATCCTAGTGTTAGAACCTTGTTGGAATAAGCCTTTTGATTCTATGAAAACCGTTTTATATTCAAAGTACCCCAAGATTATCTTGAAGAACCGTGTGTAACGGGGAGAGAGAACTAAGGGAAACGATAATGGAATGGAACCCTAGGTTGTTTTAAAACCCCACTTGATTGATTTAAATGCATGCTATATGTTATTATATTGTTAAAGAATGGATTTTTTACACATACACACATAGCACTTGTTTTGTCGGATTTGGCTTGTATTTTGGATCTATTGCCGTCATTGTGATAGATCTAAAATAAATAGCCCCAAGCAATTCTAGAATGTTCGTTATCGATTTCAATCAAGTTTATTTCAAATCTTGAAGACCTCTAGGTCTAACCTCGCGGTTTTGGGCACTTTTGCTCAATTTTGGGGTTTTTGGCACATCCTTTCCAATAGGAGAGGATGGTGAGCCGAACTTGTGCTCTATTTCTTCCTAGAGGTTCTTCAATATCTTTTCAAAATGGTTTTGATTTATCTTGCAAGGATTCCACACACTTTATCACTGTTTGAGTTGATTCTCTTCAAAAAAGGCTTAACTTGATAGCAACTGTACCCCAACTTCGGACACTCGTAACTTCATCGTCCAGATGAATTTTGGAGTGATTCCAGAGCCATAGGAAAGGTGGGGCTGTCTAGTCTATGCCTGTAAAATTTCATTAATTTCTATCAAGCTTATTTTTAACACCTCTCTGTAGAAGTTGATAGGTCAGTTCAGGTTTGAATACGAAACCTGTCACTTCAACTGAGCGCCATGTGTTCGTTTTAAGTCCGATTCGAATGATTCTTATTTTTGTGTTTTCTTTTGGAAGTCTAGTTTCAAATCCAATTGGTTTCATAATTTTTTGACTCCATTGTGTTGTTGGTAACAGATTTACTCAGAGCTGTTCAACAGCACTTTTCTGGGTAAATCTGTGATCTTCGGGGCCTGTTTGGGAGGTCACCCAAGACACATCCGAATGAATTGTTGTATGAGGCTAGTTTCATTTGAAATATGGCCATACAAACTTCATTCACACCAAATTTCATGAATTTATATGGAGCCGATTTTCCTAGATAATTTTCCAAACTTGCCCACTTGCCACTTTTTACTATCTCCAACAGCACTTTTAAAAGAAGCATAACTCCTAGGATTTCAACCGGATTTAATTGGAATTTTGCATGAGTCTCTTATTTACCATAATCTTTCAAATGGATTTGGTTTGATTCAATTTAAATTAGATTTGAATGATTTCAAGACAAATGGTTCTTGCTTTTACCGAATTTTCTGGATTTGACTCAACTTGGTTTTATGCAACTTTTGCTTTGATTTCCATCTATTGGTGATATTCCGGAAGTGATATTGATATAAAATAGGATCTAGAATTCATTTGGATTTCTCATGTGGAAATATCACATATTTGTTTAATCCTTTTCCAAGGCTTTTTGATGATTTTTGCATGAACAACACTTGGCAACCACCTTGTGTGGGTGAATGATGGTGCCTAACACCTTCCCCTATTCATTATCTAATCCTCTTACCCATCTCTGGATTTGATTTTCAAGTAGAGTTATTTTTACTCTAGATTTCTCTTTTTGCTTATTTTTGAATCTTTTGGTCTTCATTCTCACCTCAAAAATCTGAATGGTGGCGACCCTCCCATATTTTATGTTGAGCTCGTGTGTTGACGGAGGGGAATCATCCCGGTGATTTTTCCATGTCTCACAGTCCCTCAACAATTCAAGCAGCAAACAGAATATCTTGTTGTTCAATCCTCCCAAACACTTTAAATGTAATAGCCTAATAATGAAAGACAATTTTGTATGTCTTTTACACCCATCATACAACTCTTGATCAGCATCACTTAAGAGTTTTCCAAACTTCCAATTCTGCTGATTTTGCGTGTCAGCTGGTGATTTGTGTGACGAACTCACCGATATATCTCCTTCAGTTTGAACCCAAAAATTTCACTCAACATAACCCTAGCCTCATCACCCTTCTTAAGTAAATCATCTCCACCATATGCAAATGTAACGCCTCAAATCTAGGTCATTTTTTTTCATAACTCGGATCAAGGCATTAACTTGTAGTAATACAATCAGCTCTGTAGCGCCCCAGATCCAAGTTGTTCATTAAAGATATAACTCGTCTCACGGTCACACTATGCTTGAGCCCATAGCAAGCCAAAGCCATAATATAATTCAACAGTTATATCAATATCAGAGTGCGGAAACAAAAGGGAATTAAAACCAACTAAACTAAAACTTTATTACTTCATAAAATCTGATCAAGTCTTCAAATAGACTAATAAAACTCCTACTATAAAAATTTGAACACGAAATTTCACTACATTACTCACTCCTATCTCTCCAAAACATAGAATAACTTCCTAAGACATAAATCAGAAATCCTACATAAGACAATAATAATCGTTTTCCACGTAGTCGTTAGATAGATGCTGCTCACTAGTACCCTGTGGCTTTACCCCTGCAGAATCGTCCTCTTCGGGATAGAAGTTTGAAAACAAAACAAAACAAGCTAGAATGAGATATAAATCCCAGAAAGTAACACATACATGAATAAAGCAATTTATCATATAATTTTCTAGATAGCATGCATTTCAAATACATAACAGTGACGAATAATTCAGTTGCAATTCATTTCTAAAATCACCGTCAAATATAGTTACAACTAACAAACCAAATCCTCAGGATGATATGACATCACAGGACTCATGAAAACAATACATCTTTGAAAAGCTAAATGCCTGAGTCAAGGGGTTGCCACCTCAGGGCTTAAGTGCAAAGCTGAGATACACAATCATCGACTAATTGCGGATCATCCAACCGAGATACACAGAGGGCTAGCACATACAATCCAATCAACTGCAACAACAGGGAATACCAGAGCAAGATACATGATGGTAACCCAAATAACCACATCGAGATACACGACGGATGGGATTGCTGCAGAACTAGGGGTGCAACTAGGTCCAGTTAAAATTGAACCCGAACTGACCCGAACCGACTTCGGTTCGGTTTTATAGTGCTTCGGTCCGGTTTCAGTCCAAAAATCCCTAAACCGAACTAGGTCGGTTCGGTTTTAGGTTTCATGTTCAGTTAAACCGAATCGAACCAAACCCGAACTGAAACCGAATCGAATACATTATTTCCCTAAACCGAACCAAATTCATATATATATATATATATATATAATATATGATAAACTTTTAAAGTTTATCTTTAAACTTTTAAAGTTTATCTTTAAACTTTTAAAGTTTATCTTTAAACTTAAAGGATATTACAAAAAAACCATTGTTTAAGATAAGAATATTGGTCTAACCCGAACCGAACCGAATAGTTTTCATGTAGTTCGGTTCGGTTCAGTTTGGGTTTCGGTTTTTTTATATATTTTCGGTTCGGTTTTTGGTTTTGTTGGTTCGGTTTTCAATTCGGTTCGGTTCGGTTCGGTTTAACTATGTATATTTTCGGTTTGGTTTTGGGTTGACATCAACCCGGACCGAACCGAACTGAGTTGCACCCCTATGCAGAACAACCAGATACAGGAAGGTCCCATCGAGATACACAACGGGAGCATGATGTGAAACATGTTTAACCAAACAAAGAAAATACAATTGTCACTCCTAGCTAGACTATGAATCCATACCAAGCTATGCCCACTAGGCGCACAAAACAAAAACTCAGAAATCATATAATCTTTGATACCCAAAACCAATTTATAACGTTCACAATTCAACTCAAATCATCCCTAAGATACATGGAGGAAAACAAAGCTCAAACTCAAGCTACATGAGTGAGAAATAACCGCCCTGAGGTACACGGAGGAAAATATAAGTAATTCTATCAAAACCACTCTGGAAACATCTTTAGATAGTTCAAATACAAGTGTACGAATAGATAAAATCACAATAAGTTGAAAAGAAAAGAGTTTTGAACGATAAACTCAAATAAAAGCTGTTTCAGTAGAATGTACCCAAAATCTTTATGAAAAATCAATTTAATCAACGGCCAGTGCAAACAATCTCAAAACACTTAAATCTTATTAGTACATAAGTCAGAAAATAACAAAAACATTTTTATATTGAAAAACTAGGCATTTTCTAAAATATCAGAAAATCTTTCTAGGGTGCTTGAGCTACATCGGACACTCGTGTAGGTGTCCTTCAAAAACAAGTTTTAAAAAGTCAGTCGCTCAAGTAAGCGCTCGAGCGACCACTCGGACGTTCGGTCTATTGGAAATTGACAACTCTTGGGTTTTTGAAAATAAAAAAACCATAGGCGGGGCGCCTCCAACGGCGCTCGAGCATTGTCAAGCACCCGGAAATTCCACTCGATGCCTAATAGGGCGCTCGAGCGGTAATGCAGACGACCGTTCAACTCAAAAAATCTGGGTTTTTCCGAACTTTGTGAAATTTCTTTCTAAAATCAAAACACACCAAACGAGTGCTTCAAATCTCTTCAAAATCCTTTTTAGACCTCCTCTAGACATGTTAGATCAATTTAAACCAAATAAAACTTTGTATATAATTCAAATCGAAGCAAAAACCTTCGAATAAACACACTTTTGACAGTTTAATGAAAACTAGAACAGCAATGTAAACCCACAAAAACAGGTATTTAACAACATGGTTTGCTTCTAAAATCATCTCTTAATACGTATAAAAATCATCCATAACAAATACAAGATAAACATGAAGCAATTAAACGGAAACCAAAGGTGTTACTTGCCTTTATCGCTAGAATCCAACTCTAAACTAGCAATCTACCAACTCTACTTCTTCTCCTTTACTTCTAGGTGTGTTTTCTCCTTCTCAAAACCTCAGGCACACGTCCAGCAATGCTCCTTCAATAGCACACGTCCAAACAAAAGATTAAACCTACTATTTTCTTAAAAGTTGCTTTCTATACTTAGGATTCTGTTTTTACCCTAATTAGGAGTTTCTATAGTCTTAACATAATTACTAAGAGTGTATGGATGTCCAAGCATGTCCATATAAGTAATTTGCTAGTGTTTAATTAAAATAAGATAGCCTACCTTGCCTATCTATCATACTCATGCACCTTCATCAATCAAAATTCCAATAAGCACAATTGTGTACTTACTTGACGATTTATCCCTTCTCTTCTCTTCTCTAGAAATCTTTAGGATTGATCTTCATCTTCCCTTCCTATTCATGTCAATAAAATTCCAATCAAACACTTAAACCAATACTTTCCTCAATAAATAATTAAATTATTTAAAAGGGAAAATCGAGGGATTACAAGCTCAAAGATAAGGCTAAAAGATTTAAGAGTTATCAAAGTGCTAGGAAGCTTAAATTATTCATTAGAATCTATATCTTACTATTACATTAATTAATCAAATGAAATGCAACTACAATTTAACTAACTCTCAAACTCTACTAAATCATCTATTATTGTAGTGCCCCGAACCCGGGTCAATGCAAACCAACACCCGACCCGAACCCGGTTCGCTACTGTAACAACCCGAATTCAGTTCATCAACCAAATCCGAGATGTTACCGGCCCATATCAAATAAACATCAAGAATATACCAGACTAAGAAATAAATGATCCATTCATTAATTAACTATCAGAGTGCGGAACATGTGTGTGCGGAAGTATAGTCTAAAATCCTCAAGAAACTAAGATATAGTTAACCATCAAAATCAATATTAAAGTCCGGTAAAATAAAAGGGTCACTACTCTCTCATTTCTCTAATACATCAAACTAACATATGAATAATAATTTGATCAAAGTAACTAAATCCATATCAATCCACAACCTCAGACAAAATCCGGAGAATAGTACTCCTTTGGCGAATAATCAGCTAGCTCTCCCTAGAAATCACTGCTATGATCCCCCTCTCGCGTATCAGCTGAAAAATGAGATAAAGGTAGGGTGAGATACGAATATCTCAGTAGGTAACACATGCATGTTTAAACAGTTCATATACATAAAAAAAAAACAGTTCATGCACAAATAAGCAATCTCGACTAAGCAAGCTCGTATAACCATTCGTACCAATCGTGGAATACAAAACAGTATATAAAACAGTTCTAAATATAAATTTCAGCAAGTTCTTTGATAGGAATCCAATATCATAAATCAATAGCATAATCCATACATTCTAGGATGCACTAAACAGTCACATCCAACCAATATACCAATTACATGCCTCCAACATGTATGCAACAGTAACAACATGTGTTGGTGATTTTAGTGTCATTGTAGGACTCACAAAGATAGATAAACCTTTTGAGATGACTCTCGACCAAACACTATACCACCGTGCGTCTTAGGAGCAGTGCTACTAATGATACTCAAGCCCCATGCAGCGCAGCTTAGACAAGAGCCGTAGTCACTGACTTATTGCACACGTACTCATTAGAGTTGGCATGTATCACTAGCATGTAGCACCAGAATCAATACATGGAGATGGTCGCTAATCCACATGTACAGGGAATCACCAGTGGCTCACCGGGGTGTCCCTCCAGACATAGGACCTTTCCAAACAAACCAACTTGCAAAGGAAGCGCTCTCGCACAAGGGAGAAATTCAACCCAAATGAAATATCCCTTAGCTATCTAGCCACAACTATGGATCCATAACCAACTATGCCCACTAGACTCCACAAATCCCTAAAGTATAATAATTCTATAAGGGTTGGTGCCTAGCGGCATATAAAGGGTAACTCTGACATTTCCTTCAATATTCGAGTTAACTAAGTTGAACTTATGATCTGAATTCTCATTATGTAATTATCTAGTTTATAGTGTAATTTAGAGATGTTCTAGTAACTGGTATTTCAAATGATAGGTCAAACTTTCCAAAAACTAAATTTCATAGTTTCATGCAAAGTTTTGCAACTAGTGTCCTAAATATCTCCCTAATTTATTTTTCAGTAAAACAGGAAATTTGGTAAATTATTTTGGTCTTAAAAAATCTTAATTAATGATTAAAATTTACTAAAAATAGTTTGGAATTGAATCAGGGTTTGAAAATACGAAAGTCTGCAGTTTTTGCACAGAGCGCCCAAGATTGCCTAGGATCGCTCTGGTGGTCGTTCAATTTCGGTCGCCGACGATAAGTCGTTAAGCGGTCTTGGGCGGTCTCGAATTTTGCACTAACGCCTAAGAGCGCTGAGGATTGCCGAGTAAAGTAAAGTCGATGGTCACTCAAAAACGATCTGAAAGTGTTTGAAAATGCGATTTTTCCTATTCTATGCATTCCAAAAATACATATAACGATTATATCATGCTTTATACATATATCTACATCACAAAAACATGGTTTGGAGATTAAACACACGTAAATACAAACACAGACGAGAAAACGGTGTCACCTACCTCTTTTCGTGTGGTTTATCCCTTCTCCTATTGACAACAACTAGAACAAGATGGAACACTACTTAGAAGAGTGGAAAACAAGCAAACTCCCTATCCCTTTTCTTTCTTCTTCTCTTCTTCCTGGTCTGGTCATTAGCGGTCACTCATGGTCGCTGTTTTGTCTTGCGGCTACTGAATACGAAGGATACGTCTGTAACGCCCCGAACCCAGGTTAGTGCAAACCAGCACCCGACCCGAACCCGGTTCGCTACTGTAACAATCCGAATTCAGTTCAACAACCAAATCCGAGGTGTTACTGGCCCATATCAATTACATCATCAATAATATACCAGACAATGTGCGGAAGTGTAGTCTAAAATCCTCAAATAAACATTAAACTTAATAATCAATCATTAATATCAAAGTCTGGTAAAATAAAATGGTTACTATCTCTCTCCTCTCTCTAGTACATCAAATCCAAATGAATAATAGTCTAATCAAAAACACTAAGTCTATAACAATCCTCCACCTCAAACAATATCCGGATAAAAGTAATCATCCGGTGAATACTCAGCTACCTCTCCCTAGAAATCACTATGATCCCCCTCTAGCATATCAGCTGAAAAATGAAATAAAAGCAGGGTGAGATACAAATATCCCAGTAGGTAACACATGCATGATTAAACAGTTAATATAAGTAAAATAAAAGTTCATGCAAGATTAAGCAATATCGACTAGTCAGGCTCGTATAATCATTTGTATCATTTATGAATACAAAACAGTATGATAAACAGTTCTAAAGATGTATTTCAGCAAGTTCTATTATAAGAATCCAATATCAAAATCAATAACATAATTCATACTTTGCTAGGATGCACTAAACAGTCACATCCGATCAATATCTCAATCACATGCCTCCAGCATGTATACAATAATAATAACAAGTGTTTGATTTCAGTGTCATTGCAGGACTCACGAAGATAGATAAACCTTTTAAGATGATTCTCGACCAATCGTTATACCACCGTGCGGCTTAGGAGCAATGCTGCTAATGATACTCAAGTCCCATGCAGCGCAGCTTAGACAAGAGCCATAGTCACTGACTTATTGCACACGTACCCATCAGAGTTGGCATGTACCACCAGCATGCAGCACCAGAATCAATACATGGAGATGGTCGCTTATCCACTTGTACAGGGAATCACCAGCAGCTCACCGGGGTTGCCCTCTAGACATAGGACCTTCCTAGACAAACTAACTTGCAAAGGAAGCGCGTCGTACAAGGGAGAAACTCAACCCAAATGACATATCCCTCAATTATCTAGCAACAACTATGGATCTATAACTAGCTATGCCCACTAGATTCCAAAATTCCCTAAAATATAATATTTCTATAAGGGTTGGTGCCTAGCGGCATATAAAGGTTAAATCTGTCAATTACCTCAATATTCGGGTCATCTGAGTTCTGAATTCTTTTTATGAAGTTTTCTGGTTTATAGTGTACTTTAAAAGATGTTCTAGTAATTAAATAATAGTTAGGTTTTCCAAAAACTAGATTTCTCAATTACTTTCAAAGTTTGGCAACTAATGTCCTAAATATCTTCCTAATTTATTTTTCTGTAAAACAGGGAATTAGATAATTTATTTTGGTCTTAAAACATCTTAATTAATCATTAAAATTATCTAAAAATAGTTTGGAATTCAATCAGGGTTTGAAATTATGAAAATCGGGAAATTCTACACAGAGCGCCTAGGATCGCTCAGGATCGCCTCGGTGGTCTGTGGTCGGCGGTAGTTCAAAATAGGACGCCGACGGTAAGTCTTCCAATGGTCTTCGGCGGTCTAAGATTTATAACTAGCGCCGAGGATCGCCGAGCACAGTCGAGGTCGGCGGTCTCCCAAAAACGAACAGAAACCGTTTCAAAACATGATTTTTCTCGTCCAATATCATTCTAACATACTTATAACATGTTTATCAAACTAAATACATCAATATATTTCATAAAAACATGCTTTTGCGAATAAACGAACGTAAATACAAATCAACCGATTAAAACAATGTCACTTACCTCTTGAATGTGCGTTCCTCTTCTTCTCTTCTGAACAGCAACACTCCAACCTCTATACAATTGCAAAACAAGTCTCATAGCAAGAAGAACCTTGGTCTTCCTCTCTTCTTCTTCTTCTTCTCTTCTCTTCTCGGCTTGGTTTGTGTTTGTCACTTGCGGCTATTCAATACGAGCGAAAATACAAACGTATACGTTTTAGGTTATTAAACTAATATATATACTCCTTGTTCCCATGTATCTCACATACAACTTTCCTATACACGCTGCCCAATCAGAACACATACCTCGATATCTCATGATCGGACGGTCAGATCTGCGTCCAACTCTGGATCTCCACTAATTATATCATCCCCTACATTAATAAAATATTTCCATCAATTATAACTCTCAAGAATATTATTTATTAATTTATATTATTATTTAAGGAGAGTTTGGGGTTTTACATCCTCCCCTCCTAAAAGAAAATTTTTGTCCTTGAAATTTTCCTTGTGATTCTGGAAATAGGATAGGATACTTTCTCTACATTTCCGATTCCAATTCCCAAGTAGCCTCCTCAGTTGTGTGATTCTGCCAAAGTATTTTCACAAGTGGAATTACCTTAGTATGAAGAACCTGTTCGTTCCTATCGAAAATCTCAACTGGATGTTCCTCATAAGGCAAGTCCCCTCGCACTACTATCGGCTCATGCTGAATGATATGAGTAGGGTCATGCACGTACTTCCTCAACATAGAAACATGGAATACGTCATGAACTCCTTCCAGCTGTGTAGGCAAAGCCAATCTATATGCTACTGGTCCCACTGTACCCTTAATCTCAAATTGACCTATATATCTTGGAGCCAATGTGCCTTTCTTTCCAAATCTCTTAATCCCACGAGATGGTGATATCTTCAAAAATACCAAATCACCAACTTCAAAATGCAAGTCTCTTCTTCTGGTATCTGCATAGCTCTTCTAACGACTCTGGGCTGTAAGCATATTCTGCCTAATCTGATTTACCTTCTCAATGCTATCCTGTACAATCTACGGCCCAATAAGTTGTCTTTCTCCAACTTCCACCCAGTACACTGGGGATCTACATGATCTGCCATAAAGTGCGTCAAATGGTGCCATCTGAATACTCGCCTGATAGCTATTATTATAGGTAAACTCCACCAATGGTAGGTGCTGATTCCAACTGCCTCCCCAATCAATAACACAACATCTCAGCATGTCTTCCAACGTCTGAATAGTACGCTCAGACTGTCCATCTGTCTGAGGATGATAGCTGGTGCTGAAATTAAGCTCAGTGCCTAAGGCTGCCTGAAATGCAAGCCAAAAAGTGTGCTGTGAATCGTGCATCTCTGTTAAACACTATGGAAACTGGCACTCCATGAAGTCTCACTATCTCCTTGACATATAACTCAGCTAAAGACTTCAATTGCTGTGTAGTGCTAATAGGCAAGAAATGTGCTAACTTAGTCAGTCTATCCACAACAACCCAAATAGCATCTTCCTTCTTGACTGTCAATGGTAACCCAGATACAAAATCCATGGTCACATATTCCCACTTCCATTCTGGAATAGGAAGTGACTGAAGTAAACCAGTGGAATAGGAAGTGACTGAAGTAAACCAGGTGGCTTCCGATGTTCAACCTTCACTTGCTGGCATGTCAAACACTTTGCCACATACTCTGCACTCTCTCTCTTCATTCCAGACCACCAATAGATTTCTTTCAAATTCTTGTACATCTTTGTACTTCCTGGGTGAACTGCATACCTCGATCTATGACCCTCTGTCAATATTTTCTCCTTAATCTCTTCATCAGCTGGAACACAAATACGGCCTCTATATCTCAATAGCCCATCTCTATATGAAAAATCTGCAGCTGCCTCAGATCCTTTACTCATCATCTCCCTAGTCTGAATCAACTGTCTCTCCCGAATCAACTGAACAAAATCTGGCTCAATCTGAACACGAGCAACTCTGATCACTCCATCTTGTGGCATGCTAAACTCTCCCTGCCAATCTCTAACTGAATCAACCAATCTACACTGGCTCATCATGAAAGCTGCTAAAGTGAGCTACCAGATCATCAACTGCACTTTTTCTGCTCAAAGCATCAGCCACTACGTTTGCTTTACCAGGGTGGTATTGCAAAGTGAACTTGAAATCCTTTAGTAGATCCATCCACCTTCGCTGCCTCAAATTCAAGTCTCTCTGTGAAAACAGATATCTCAAGCTCTTATGGCCAGAAAATATCTCAAACTCTACCACATAAAGATAATGCCTCCACAGCTTCAGTGCGAAGACTATGGCTGCTAACTCTAGATCGTGAGTAGGGTAGTTCTTCTCATGCAGCCTCAACAATCTCGAAGCATACGCTATAACTCGGCCCTGCTGCATCAATACACATCCTAAGCCGATCCTAGAAGCATCACAATATACTACAAATGCTTCGTCCATGGATGGCACAATCAAAACTGGTGCAGTAGTCAATCTCTGCTTCAATTCCTGGAAACTCTGCTCACATTTCTCATCCCATTGGAATTTCACTATCTTCTTGTTTAGGTTAGACAAAGGTGCAGCTATATGAGGAAATCCTGCGATGAATCTCCTATAGTAACCTGCCATACCAAGGAAACTCCTGACCTCTGTCACTGTAGTGAGTCTAGGCCATTCTGCCACTGCCTTAATCTTCTCAGGGTCCACAGATATACCCTCTCCTGAGATAACATGACCTAAGAATGAAATCTGTCTTAGCCAAAACTGACACTTGCTGAATTTCCCATACAACCCGTGGTCTCTCAAAGTGTGCAATACTGCCTTCAAATGCCCAACATGTGCTTCTCGGGTCTTATAATATACTAGGATGTCATCAATGAATACCACTACAAAACTATCCAAGTATGCATAAAAATCCTGTTCATGAGGTCCATGAAAACAGCTGAGGCATTGGTCAGCCCAAAAGGCATAACCAAGAACTCATAATGCCCATAGCGTGTACGAAAAGCTGTCTTCTCTATGTCCTCCTCTGCCACTCTCAACTGATGATATCTTGACCTCAAATCTATCTTGGAGAACCAAGATGCACCTCCTAACTGGTCAAATAGGTCATCAATCCTAGGCAACGGATACTTGTTTTTCACTGTCACTTGATTCAGTTGCCTATAATCAATACACATCCTCATACTACCATCTTTCTTCTGCACAAACAAAACTAGTGCGCCCCATGGCGACACACTCGATCTGATGAAACCCTTCTCCTAAAGCTCATCTAACTGCTTCTTTACTTCCTCCTGTTCTGGTTTCGTAAGCCTATAGGGTGGCTTCGAAACTGGAGCCGTACCAGGCATCAACTGGATCCTGAACTCTACTCCTCTAGCAGGTGGTAATCCAGGTAAATCCTCTGGAAACACATCCACAAACTCCTACACTACAGGTACATCGAAGATGACAAGGGTGTCACTCCTAAGCTCCTCTGCTATCACAGATGCTACCAGACCAATCCGCGACTTCAACCCCTCACATTTGAAACAATGAGTGGTTTGATATGGCCCTCTAACTATCACCGTCCCTGCATAGCAATCCAACGTCACATGGTGTCTAAATAACCAGTTCATCCCCAATATCACATCAAAACCTCCAATGTCTAAGGCAATCAAATCGCTAAACAACTCCAGTCTACCCAATCTAATCATGCAGTCTCTATACATATGTTCGACTCTAGTAGACTCTCCCAAAGGTGTGTGTACAGACAATGCAGTATCCAATTCAGTGGGTGACAAACCAATCCATTGTGCACAAGCAGGTGATATGAATGAATGCGAAGCACCAGAATCAAACAGAACACATGCTAATCTACCATAAATGAAAAGAATACCTCTGATCAGCTCAGGTGCCTCATGGTTAGCCTTGATATCCTCCATACGATCAGGTTCATGCTCCTCATGTGCCTCCACTGCATATACTCTCGCTGGCTACGGCTGCTGAGCAGGTACTGCCTGCCTCTAGCCTCCTCTCTGAACTGATCCTCTGCCCTGGGGCTTCTGCCCAACTGGTGCTCTCTGAGCCGTCTGCTGAAACTGTGGCCTCTGTGGGAAAGCATGCATGGTCTCTGGTTGTGGTAATGCTGGTCGTGGCACTGCTAACGACTGATAACTAGGAGAGAATCGACAGTCAGTGATCCTATGACCCGCCTTTCCGCATCTGTAACAAGTGCCTGGTGCTGCGACACACGGTCCAGGTACATGATACCTGCCACAACTGGCACATCCCCTCTGAGCTGGTCTATACTGACCTCCTGAAGGCTCCGCCCTAGTCCAGTCTCTGGGCCTCTTGTTTCCACTAAGGAAACCTCTCTGGTCTGCCAACCTCATAGGTGGTCTAGCTCTGCTCTGGCTCACTCTAGCCTCTATGTCACTCTCAGCCCTGGTGACTCTACGTACCACGTCCTTCAGTTCTGTGCACAAGACTATCGTCAGCATACTCTTAATCTCGGGCTTCAGACCCCACTCGAAATGTGAAGTCAGCCTCGTCTCATCCTGTGTCATGTGGGATGCAAATCGAGACAAGGCTGCAAATCTAGCCTCGTACTGGGCCATTGTCTGGCTCCCTTGGGTAATCTCCATAAATTCCCGCTCCTTCTTGAGCCAGACTTCCTCAGAAAAGTACTGGTCATAGAAGACCTCTCTGAATCTATCCCACGTCATATATGTAGCCTATGGGTCCTGCCTCTTCCTGGCTGTCCACCAGTGAACTGCCTCACCCTCAAATAAGAAAGCTGCCAATCGCATTCTCCGGTCCATCGGACATCCCATGGCCTCAAAAATCCACTCAACTCGCATCAGCCATCTCTCAACCTCCATAGGATCTAGACGTCCACTGAAGATAGGTGGATCCAACTTCCAGAACTGTTCTAGATCCTTGGCCGTCTGTATGGCCCTCTCATGTACAGGCTCATCTCCGTGACCATTTCCACCGTTTCCACCATTGCCGTGCTGGCTCAGTCTCTCCACCCTTTCCTTGGCAAGAAGCTCTGCCAAGCTGCTAACAACTGCCCACACATCACCCCTGGAGGTGTTGGAGGTAATGGAACATCCTGCTGCTCCTCCTCAATAGGATCAGCTCTAGCACGTCTCCCTCTACCGGCCATTTGCAAAATACAAATTTCACTTGTAAGAATCCAATAATTCTAAGGGTTCTATCTAGCGCACTCACAATCCCATTCCCCTAAGGTTGGCTATCTAAGGTTAGGACCATTGCTCTGATACCATCTCTGTAACGCCCCGAACCTGGGTCAGTGCAAACCGGCACCCGACTCGAACCCGGTTCGCTACTATAACAACCCGAATTCAGTTCAACAACCAAATCCGAGGTATTGTTGGCCCATATCAAATACATCATCAATAATATACCAGACAATAGAATTAAATAATCTATTCACTTTATTAAACTATCAGAGTGCGGAAACAAGTATGTGCGGAAGTGTAGTCTAAAATCCTCAAATAAACATTAAACTTAATAATCAATCATTAATATCAAAGTCTGGTAAAATAAAATGGTTACTATCTCTCTCCTCTCTCTAGTACATCAAATCCAAATGAATAATAGTCTAATCAAAAACACTAAGTCTATAACAATCCTCCACCTCAAACAATATCTGGATAAAAGTAATCATCCGGTGAATACTCAGCTACCTCTCCCTGGAAATCACTATGATCCCCCTCTCGCGTATCAGCTGAAAAATGAAATAAAAGCAAGGTGAGATACAAATATCCCAGTAGGTAACACATGCATGATTAAACAGTTAATATAAGTAAAATAAAAGTTCATGCAAGATTAAGCAATATCGACTAGTCAGGCTCGTATAATCGTTTGTATCATTTATGAATACAAAACAGTATGATAAACAGTTCTAAAGATGTATTTCAGCAAGTTCTATTATAAGAATCCAATATCAAAATTAATAACATAATTCATACTTTGCAAGCCTATAACTGGTGCGCCCCATGGCGACACACTTGGTCTGATGAACCCTTTCTCCTAAAGCTCATCTAGCTGCTTCTTCAGTTCCTCCTGTTTTGGTTTCCCAAGCCTTTAGGGTGGCTTTGAAACTGGAGCCGTACCAGTCATCAACTGGATCCTGAACTCTACTCCTCTAGCAGGTGGTAATCCAGGTAAATCCTCTGGAAACATATCCGCAAACTCCTAAACTACAGGTACATCGGAGATGACAAGGGTGTCACTCCTAAGCTCCTCTGTCATCACAGATGCTACCAGACCAATCCGTGACTTCAACCCCTCACATTTGAAACAATGAGTGGTTTGATCTGGCCCTCTAACTATCACTGTCCTCACATAGCAATCCAACATCACATGGTGTCTACATAACCAATCCATCCCCAATATCACGTCAAAACCTCCAATGTTTAAGGCAATCAAATCGCCAGACAACTCCAGTCTACCCAATATAACATCAGAAATTCCCAAATCTCAAAGCTATCAAGTCCCTAAACAACTCAAGATGATTAGATTGGGTTTTCATCCTTTAACTTCCAAAACCACTACGTTATCATTACTTTTCCAACTTTAGATATAGGCATTCAAACCATTAATATTCTATTACCAATTTCAAAAATTCATTTTACTATTTATCTCAGAATCAACTGCTTTTCAAGATCTTCAATTTCCTTCTGAATTGCACTTAATAACTTTACCATAATAATGCAATGCAAATAAGATAATTCTACATCACAAATAACAAACTATATCATAATAGCTAATTATATAATAGAAGAATAAGTAACATACCTTCAACAGTACCGATTGCAACCAAATCCTTAGAACGAACACTTAACTTAGATTTCCTATTTAAGGGTACTATCTAGCGAACTCACAATCCCATTCCCCTAAAGCCGGCTATCTAAGGTTTAGGACCATTGCTCTGATACCATCTCTGTAACGCTCCGAACCCGGGTCAGTGCAAAGCGGCACCTTACCTGAACCCAGTTCGCTACTGTAACAATCCAAATTCAATTCAACAACCAAATCCGAGGTGTTACTGGCCCATATCAATTACATCATCAATAATATACCAGACAATATAATTAAATAATCCATTCAACTTTATTATACTATCAGAGTGCGGAAACAAGTATGTGCGGAAATGTAGTTTAAAATCCTCAAATAAACATTAAAGTTAATCATCAATCATTAATATTAAAGTCTGGTAAAAGAAAATGGTTACTATCTCTCTCATCTCTCTAGTACATCAAATCCAAATGAATAATAGTCTATCAAAGACGACTAAGTCTAAACAATCCTCCACCTCAAACAATATCCGAATAAAAGTAATCCTCCGATGAATACTCAGCTACCTCTCCCTGGAAATCACTATGATCCCCCTCTCACATATCAGCTGAAAAATGAAATAAAAGTAGGGTGAGATACGAATATCCCAGTAGGTAACACATGCATGATTAAATAGTTAATATAAGTAAAGTAACAGTTCATGCACGATTAAGCAATATCGACTAATCAGGCTCGTATAATCATTCGTATCATTCATGAATACAAAACAGTATGATAAACAGTCTAGAGATGAATTTCAGCAAGTTCATTTATAAGAATCCAATATCAAAATCATTAACATAATTCATGCTTTGCTAGGATGCACTAAACAGTCACATTCGATCAATATCTCAATCACATGCCTCCAGCATGTATACAATAGTAATAACAAGTGTTTGTGATTTCAGTGTCATTGTAGGACTCACAAAGATAGATAAACCTTTTGAGATGATTCTCAACCGATTGCTATACCATCGTGCGGCTTAGGAGCAATGCTACTAATGATACTCAAGTCCCATGCAGCACAGCTTAGACAAGAGCCGTAGTCATTAACTTATTGCACACGTACCCATCAGATTTGGCATGTACCACCAACATGCAGCACCAGAATCAATACATATAGATGGTCACTTATCCACATGTACAGGGAATCACCAGCGGCTCACCGGGGTGTCCCTCTAGACAAACTAACTTGCAAAGGAAGCGCGTCGCACAAAGGAGAAACTCAACCCAAATGACATATCCCTTAGCTATCTAGCAACAACTATAGATCCATAACCAGCTATGCCCACTAGACTCCAAAATTACCTAAAATATAATATTTCTATATGGGTTGGTGCCTAGCAGCATATAAAGGTTAAATCTGTCAATTACTTCAATATTCAGTCATCTGAGTTCTGAATTCTCTTTATAAAGTTTTCTGGTTTATGGTGTCATTTAGAGTTGTTTTGATAATCAAATAATAGTTAGGTTTTCCAAAAACTTGATTTCTCGATTTCTTTCAAAGTTTGGCAACTAATGTCCTAAATATCTTCCTAATTTATTTTTTCTGTAAAACAGGGAATTAGATAATTTATTTTGGTCTTAAAACATCTTAATTAATCATTAAAATTGTCTAAAAATAGTTTGGTATTGAATCATGGTTTGAAATTACGAAAATCTGCAAATTCTGAACAGAGCGCCTAGGATCGCTCAGGATCGCCCTGGCGGTCTGTGGTCGGCGGTAGTGTAAAATAGGATGCCGATGATACGTCTTCCAGCGGTCTTCGGCGGTCTAAGTTTTATAACTAGCGCTGAGGATCGCCGAGTACAGTCGAGGTCGGCGGTCATCCAAAAAACGAACAGATACAGTTTAAATCGTGATTTTTCTCGTCTAACATCATTCTATCATACATATAACATTGATACTAAACTAAATACATCAATAGATCATATAAAAACATGCTCTTGCGATTAAACGAACGTAAATACAAATCCAACGAACAAAACCGTGTCACCTACCTCTTGAACGTGCATTCATCTTCTTCTCTTCTCTAAACAATGATTCTTTATCACCCAACAATACCCTGGACGATGAAGAACCCAAAACCCAGACCTTTCCTCCTCCTTCCTCCTCAGTCGCTCAGTCGTTTGTCGCTTGCAACTGTTGTCGAATACAAGCGAGAATACAACGTGTATGATTTAGGTTATTTAATTGATATATATACTTCTTGATCCCATGTATCTCACATACAACTTTCCTATACACACTACCCAATCAGAACACATGCCTCGATATCTCATGATCGGACGGTCAGATTTGCGTCCAACTCTGGATCTCCACTAATTATATCATCCCCTACAATAATAAAATATTTCCATCAATTATAACTCTCAAGAATATTATTTATTAATTTATTTTATTATTTAAGGAAAATTCGGGGTTTTACACTACTAATGATACTCAAGTCCCATGCAGCGCAGCTTAGACAAGAGCCGTAGTCACTGACTTATTGCACACGTACCCATCAGAATTGGCATGTACCACCAGCATGCGGCACCAGAATCAATACATAGCGATAATTGCTTATCCAGATGTATAGAGAATCACTAGCGGCTCACCGGGGTGTCCCTCCAAACATAGGACCTTCCCAGACAAACTAACTTGCAAAGGAAGCGCGTCGCACAAGGGAGAAACTAAACCCAAATGACATATCCCACAGCTATCTAGCAACAACTATAGATCCATAACCAGCTATGCCCACTAGACTCCAAAATTCCCTAAAATATAATATTTCAATAAGGGTTGGTGCCTAGCAGCATATAAAGGTTAAATCTGTCAATTACCTCAATATTCAGGTCATCTGAGTTCTGAATTCTCTTTATGAAGTTTTCTGGTTTATAGTGTACTTTAAAAGATGTTCTAGTAATTAAATAATAGTTAGGTTTTCCAAAAACTAGATTTCTCAATTACTTTCAAAGTTTGGCAACTAATGTCCTAAATATCTTCCTAATTTATTTTTCTGTAAAACAGGGAATTAGATAATTTATTTTGGTCTTAAAACATCTTAATTAATCATTAAAATTGTCTAAAAATAGTTTGGAATTCAATCAGAGTTTGAAATTATGAAAATCGAGAAATTCTGCACAGAGCGCCTAGGATCGCTCAGGATCGCCTCGGTGGTCTGTGGTCGGCGGTAGTTCAAAATAGGACGCCGACGGTAAGTCTTCCAATGGTCTTCGGCGGTCTAAGATTTATAACTAGCGCCGAGGATCGCCGAGCACAGTCGAGGTCGGCGGTCTCCCAAAAACGAACAGAAACCGTTTCAAAACATGATTTTTCTCGTCCAATATCATTCTAACATACTTATAACATGTTTATCAAACTAAATACATTAATATATTTCATAAAAACATGCTTTTGCGAATAAACGAACGTAAATACAAATCAACCGATTAAAACAATGTCACCTACCTCTTGAACATGCGTTCCTCTTCTTCTCTTCTAAACAGCAACACTCCAACCTCTGTAAAATTGCAAAACAAGTCTCAGAGCAAGAAGAACCCTGGTCTTCCTCTCTTCTTCTTCTTCTTCTCTTCTCTTCTCGGCTTGGTTTGTGTTTGTCACTTGCGGCTATTCAATACGAGCGAAAATACAAATGTATACGTTTTAGGTTATTAAACTAATATATATACTCCTTGATCCCATGTATCTCACATACAACTTTCCTATACACGCTGCCCAATCAGAACACATACCTCGATATCTCATGATCGGACGGTCAGATCTGCGTCCAACTCTAGATCTCCACTAATTATATCATCCCCTACATTAATAAAATATTTCCATCAATTATAACACTCAAGAATATTATTTATTAATTTATATTATTATTTAAGGAAAATTCGGGGTTTTACAACGTCGATAGCTATTCCAAGTGTAAAAAATTAGGGTATTAAACAAGTACTTATACCCCTTGATCCCACGTAGTTCACTCACTAACGTTCGATGCACACTGCCCAATCAAAACACAACAAACTTAAAATATGAATCATACCTTGATAACTCATGATCGGACGGTCGGATCTTTGTCCATCACTTGATCTCCACTGATATCACGCTCACCTACGTCAATAAATTATTTCCATCAATTATAACTCCCAAAGATATTATTTATTAATTTATTATATTATTTAAGGAAAATTCGGGGTCTTACAATTATTATTCTAGGAAAATAAAAACACCTATATCAATATCCTACTCTTGTCTTCTGAATATTATACACTTCATTCCTACTATCAGACTAACCCAAGGCATCCTCTCCAAGATCACCTGAAAACAAAACATTTAATAGCAAGAATGAGATATAAAATCTTAGCAAGTAGCAACATGCATGAAAGAAAACAGTTTATATATATATACATATCCTTTACAAACCTTTCATTAGTTGCAAAACAATATCACCAGTATCGCTAAATCAAGAAGACAAAGCCATATAAATCAAATCTACAATTTTCCACAAATTAATACAAATAGTTTTTTCCCAAAACAATTCATCATGTTAATCATGTCATATTAATATTTGTTTCAAACCATTCTTGTCAAAACATGGCTAAACCGATCAATCTCTTTCTAATTAGAAGAAAACCAATCATATATAATTAGTAATTAAAGCTCACCTTTAGGTAGTAGCCTACCTTGACCGTATGATGTAAACACATAATATCCACATCACCTCTGCAAGAAAATGCACATCTCTACAACCACAGGCACCACCCCCCCCCCCCCCCTGTAGGAGATAGCATAACTCAACCGCAGAATGTGAATACATAGCACCTACATCTCCCCGGCAGGAGATAGCTTCCTCACCCTCAAGTGGTAACTCACACACCCATCTCCCATGTGGGATGCAATCACGTATTAATCACATCTCCCCCACATGAGGTATAAGTCTCCGCCACCAAGCGGGTAAAAGTCTCCGCCACCAAGCAGGTAATAATCTCTACCACCAAGCAAGTAATAACTTCTGCCACCAAGCAGGTAATAATTTCTGCCACCAATCAGATAATAATTTCTACCACCAAGCAGGTAATACACATCTCTGCCACCAAGCAGGCAATGCATAACACATCTCTGCCACCAAGCAGGTAAAACATATCTCTACCACCAAGTAGGTAAAACACATCTCTGCCACCAAGCAAGTAATCAATAAATCTGGCCATCAAGCCATTGTACAAAAAATCCACATTCTAATATTGTATATAAAATAGTTTGTTCATGTTCAATCAATAATCCAAAGCCTCTTGTTAATACTTATTATATTCCTGGTGTGAAGTTCTTCTAAAGTTCAGAAATCAAGATACTTTAAAATATATTTTACTAAGTAAGAATCAACTCAAATCAGATTGTGAAATAGTCCCCAAAATCCTTTTATTTCCAAAGTAAGACAACCTTTTTACAAACAAACCTAAATCACTCTTCAAATTTTTTTTAATACAAAAGATCATTGAAAAAAGTTGTAAACACTTAATATCTATTGGTTCATATATTTAAATTCATTAAAAATAATTTTTTATTGGAATAATTCTTTAATTTAAGAAAAACCAAGTTTCAGTGTTGGTCGCTCAACCCCATCGCTCAGGCGATCTGGTTGGGCGGCCATGATAATTAAGACAAAAATTAAACCAATGGGTGCTCAAGGTGGGCGCCCAAGTGATCCCCTTAGGCGACCTACCCAAAGTCGAATCTTTTAACAATCGCTCAACCCGTCGCTCAAGCGACCTAGTTGGGTGACCTGTCTAAATTATTTTTAAAAATACATAAGCGAGACACTTGTCCAGATCACTCAGGTGATCGTGTTAGGGCTCACCCAATTGCAGCAAATTCTGGAAATCCGACTTTTGTAATTCTTCTCTTTTAATTCTGTAAAACATGATTCCAACAATTCCAACCACTTCTAAATCATATATCCTCAACCTCTAAACATGCTAGATTAATCCAAACACATCAAAACCTAGATCGACAATAAATCTTTATCAAAACCCAATAAAATCGACACTTAAAAGCACACTTGACAGTGTTCTTCCACTATATCCATGATCATTGAAACCCATGAAATATATTAAATAAAATATATGATTTTGCATCTCCAAGCATTATACAATAATTCCAAATCATACCAATTCGATTAAACCTAAAACCATGTAACGATTAAACGAAACGGGGTGTTACTACTTGCATCAAAACACAAAATCCTTCTCTTCAAGGTATAGCTGAAATTCTGCTACTAATCGCACCCCTCTAGAGACCTCAAAACATCATCTCCACCATTCAGATTGAAGTTCAACCAGTCATGAATAAAACCTCCAAATTTGAGGCCGATCCAACAACTGGATCTTTGTAGATCGTCGTTTGAAGTTTGCTGGTTGGACTTCTCTGCAACTCCTTCTCTCTCTATATTCCCCAAACGCGAGAGCCCTCTTTTCTCCTCTTTTTCTCTATATAATTGGATTAGAGGAAACCCTAATTCCTCATTAAAGCCTCCCTTTTATAGACTCACCCAAAATAGAAGTCCTAATAGGGTTTGGAAACTTTCTAACTAATCCCACTAGGTTTCCTAATTTCACTTAGAAGTTTTCTTAATCTTTCACAACTCCTCCTTTTAATTCTTCCCTCTTAATTCTAAATAAGAGAAACTTCAATTTTTCCTAATTTTCATGCTAATTATTGCCCCTATTTTTAAATATTACAAAAACTCCCCAAAACTCCTCTATTCCTCAACTTAAGGCTCTTAATCAACATAATTACCAATATGACCTTTTTCCACTTATTAAGCTATAAATATCATTATTAATAAGCAATTTAAACCCAACTTAGGTCTAACGTAATTTCCCAAGTCTAATAATAATTTAATTAATCGATTTAATTACTTACCAATAATTAGTAGGAATTGACCAAAATACGTGTCTCTTGATAATTTTATATCTACCCATTGGATTTCTTGTAAAATTTTCAAATTAATTATCTATAGTATTTTTGGCTATAATACACACTTGGATTAATACCTATCTTTCCCAAACTTCATATTTAAATTATTATCCAATATTTAGATTTATTTATTATATTACTATATTCAAAAATTCTGGGTTTTACAGTAAACTTAGGTTGACTAGATCGTAATTGCACTATGTCCTCTCCATAGTGATACCTTTCCTTTTAGTTTCGGTCAAACCCATTGCCTATCATATGCTCATATGCAACTTGACTGGTCTGATACAATACATTACAGTATTTCGGGCAAGGACACTTCAACTTCTCATTACATGCTGCATCGTGATCTTGGGCAAACTTGATGAACCCAATTACTCCATCAATGTACTCTCAACTAGCCCTATTTCATCCATATATTAAAACATAACCTATTTAGTTAATATTTGATAATATTAAACTAACACCACAACATTAAAAAAAAATTTCAGCCTATTAAATACCTAGAGCTACGAATCCAACTTCTATCCATCAGCTAATATATTCTGTGTCACCAATGTAGGAATGCTGTCCTTGTTCTGCTGCAAAATAATACTCCACAAATAGGTTCCTTTCTAATATTAGATGGTACTCCGGTTAGTTTTAAAGTTTATGCTTGGTTTTGCCCATTCAAGAATAACATGCAAATTACTCGTTTATCCATGTGTTTCAATATTTCTCTACGAATTTTGGCAGCATCTCTGCGCAGTTTTCCAAATACGTAAAAGTTTCTTGACATACTATGCTTTCATCATCCAAATTAGAAAATAAATAGCATGAAGTTAACAAAACAATGTGTTTGAAGAACAAAGAGATGAACCCAAAATTACAATCAAAGAAATATATTAAGCACACGTCAACAAGCATTATACATGATACTCCTAAACTGTTTATCTGACAATCGAAGATGTTATATGTGTAAATATATACCTTTTATATTTAAATACTAAGAATTATTGCAAACTTACTGAAATGTTGCAATATCTTCAAAGTAAATAAAATAAATGGGCAGAACTACACATGTAACCTCTTAGATGGGAATTTGAATTGTTTCCACTTTTTTAATTGTAACAACTCAAAACATGCATTCCATAGTTTAACATATGCATATAAACATTAATCTCGTCACATAACTTTTCCTACATACAATGACATTCAAAACAGGACCAGGCCTAGTTGAGATCTACCATATATATTTCATTGTGGCTGTAACGCCCTGGTTCCGGGTCAATTTCCCCAAACTCGGGGTGTTAGTGAATGAAGGCAAAAGCATCTAAATCCCGAATAATTTAAAACTTTTTCTTTCTTTCATTATCAGAGTTATTATGTGGAAACAAATTCAATTATAATAAAGCTTAATATTTACAAGTAACTTTTATATTCAAAACCGATTCACATCTACAGACTACCCTTTACAAATATCCCCAAGCTTGTCGACATCTCCAAGAATACTTGAAAAAAAATGGGGAAAACTGGAGTGAGAATAAATCTCAACAAGTAGCAATGTACATGAGGTAAAATAGTCCATAATTTTTACAAAAATAGTCATGAGGTGAAACGATAAAACAAAACCATGATAATAGTATATATAAAGCAATTAACAAACCAAACATGTCTGACATGACAGGACTCATGAACTGAAACCACTTAATAAGATATTCCTACCCCCATTGTCACTACCTCACGACTTACATGATAATTGGAGCCCGCAAATACAGTCACTTCTATTTCCTCCATCAACCATCAATGCGGATCACCCCCGATAAAACACGGATGGGCTGGCGCGTACAATCCAATTCAAAAACAACAAACCCGCAACCGTGGGGAACACCAATCCGATCAAAGATAAATGGATCCTCGACAACACAGCTAATACCAATACATGTGCAAGTCACAAGTGAACTTCAACCACGGCCAAAATACAATTCAAAGGTGCGAATCACAAGTAACTTAAAATATGACCAATATAAAGCTCGTGTAAGTCGATGTCTCATTGAAGCACACGGTGGTAACCCAAATAACCAATAATCCAATAAACCGTTGCCGAACAACAAATTCGGCTAAGACTAGGCCGAGGTAACACGGCGGTCTAGATTGCTACCCTCATCACAATTATGACGGAATGCATACTGGGGAGTACCGAACAGAAAATAACTTATCAGACAATTTCATTCCACTTCCTAGCTAAGCTATGGATCCATACTAGGCATTGCCCGCTAGACACAACTCACAATCAAAACATTGAATAACTTCTGATGCAATATTCAGTGATAAACCCTCTACATGGAGACATGTCAAATAATATGTCCACAATCATCACATAATCTTGATACAAACCAACCAGATATTTAAAATAACCGAAATCAGGTTTAAAACAGAGTTCCAGGTCACTATAACAAGATACAAAAGGAAGCATGCACAATTTTTTAGGAAATTATTTTATTTTATAGAAATAATTTTAAAAACCACACTGTTTGTGTATTTTTTGAAAATTTTTTTTTTAAAAAAATTTTAAAAAAAATATGACTCAGAATCCACTGCCAAACCATGTGGCAAGGAGTCTACCTTAAGATTTGTTTTAAAATTTTAAAATATCTTTCCTACTCCATTTTAAAATTTTAGTTATAACCAAATAAATTTGTTCACTTTGTGCATTTTAAAAATTTTTAGAAAATTTTGAGACCCCAATGTTTGTGTAATTTTTATTTTTTATTTTTTTTTCTGAAAGAAACCCCCGACCACCCAAATGGCCTTTACATTCTCCCTTTCCTGCAAATTTTTTAGAAAATTTTTTAAAATTTTATGTATTTGTTTTATAGGTTTGTTTAGTATAGTTCAGTTTGTGTTTTTGGTAATATTTATGCTTATATTTGATTTTATAGGATTTTTTTTATTACACTTGGGATTGTTTCATGCTTTATTCAGGTAGGTTAGTTTAACTTTATTCAAGTAGGACCCAATGTAGTCATCCTCTTCAGGGATATTTGAAAACAAAACATTTGAAATATGCGGAGTGAGATATAAAATCCTAGTAAGTAGCAACATGCATGAAATAAAACATTTATATGATATTTAATTTTGAATCAGTAGTATGAATTATGAATAATAAAACAATACCGATAAACCAAGAGAATAGCAATAATCATAGTAAAAATCCATTAGTACCAATCAATCCAATATTTTCCACAAGTCAAATCAAAATCGATGCAAAGGCCATTGCCGAACATTGATGTAAAGGGTATTTTTGGGATTTTAGAAATACTGAGTTTAAGGTTGGTATATAAACATTGATGTAACCCTACTTGACGTTTTTTCATTGTGGAAAATTTTGCCGTACACAGTGGACACAGGCACATTGCCATACCACTTAAATTTGCGTGTTCTTGTTCTTGTTCTTCTCTCTATTTTTCTTTACTATTGCATGATTTTCAACAGTGGGAGAGCAACTGTGCTTCCAAGAAACATGGAAGGACCAGCAAAATCAATCCAAAGTGCAATAAAAACCATATAGTACGAACAAAACCAAAAATTGACATATTATAGTATAACGTGCCGAAAATCTTTTCTAAAATTCCAAAAATAATTTTACTAGTGAAAAGAAGAACATCTTATTGACAATTGAGTTGAAATTCTATAAAAATTCGTTTGCAATTGAAAACATGGCCAAATTGGTCAACACTAAAAATCCGCAGTTTGCCACTCGAGCTGAGGTCGGGTATGGAGAGTAAATCCGAAGTTTGAACTCGGGGCTTGATGTGGCGGTCGAGCAAAGGGGTCGGGCATGAGCTGGCGGCGCTCAAAGCTAGGGTCGTGAGCCAAGGGAAAAGGCTAAAAGTTTGTTTTTCTGGGGTTTTCCTGCATGTCTGATTTTCTACTTTGGTCTGCTTAAAACATGATCGAACCTCTCGTGAAAAACCATAAAATCATACCCAAATCATCACAACTCATCCGAACTTGAAGATCATAATAAACAGAAGATTAAACATCCGATAATAAGAGATTTCCGCCGTAAAATACATACAAAAGCATGTTTTAAAACCATTATAACATTTCGAAACCTTCCAAATGATCGAAATCAGTATGAAACCACCAATAGCTTAACGCTTAACCCGAAACATATGCAAGTTTAAAACAAAAGCATGTTCTGAAATTCCCACACCAATATACTCTTATCGACATCAACCATGGAAGCCAAATTTCATGAAGTTATTTAGTCCCATATAATGGCCACGGCTAGCTATAACTCCAACGCCAGCAAGTACAGCGAGGACCTTGAAGAACGGAAAAGTAGAAGAAGACCCCACAAGTAATGCCCACGGAAATAACATATATCCAATCAGCAACTGCTCATTGTGTTGTGGCATCAATGGCTATCCCTATCCTTACTCCAATGGTACTTGAAATAGCTAAAGCTAAAGAATAGGCATTGGTTACTAACAACGGTGAGAACGTGTTTTCCCACTAACAACGGTAACAACGGTGATAACAGTTCACAATTCCATTCAAGTAATACTTATCATTTTAAAGTTTAAACCAACTCTAAAAATAGACAAAATCAGCAGTTTTAAGATAAAATATAAAGAACCAATTCTAACCTGCCTCTTAAATATAGACATATATAGGTACCGACCAAATAACCGTATCCCCTCATAGACTAGATAAGATCGACCATGTGACCAACTTAATTTGGAAATTACCTCCGAATTTAGAGCCCTTGAGTTTAGGCTCCCTGGTCCTATAAAACCCATCAGCTCGTTTCATTCTAAGCACAAAAGTACTCAAATCACCATGGCTTCCCTTTCACTATTGTCCTCCCTTCTGCTCCTCCTCTCTATGCATTCCGGTGCGCAAGCCGAAACTAAAATCTGCAACCCTGATGCATTTCGGGTGATGGGAACCAATATGAATACATTACCCTTCTGTGACACCAAATTGCCATACAATGTCCGAGCCAAGGACTTGGTGGACCGAATGAAACTTCAAGAGAAGGTTGCACAGCTCGGAAACCAAGCTGAAGGCGTGAAGCAATTGAACCTCCCCGGTTATCAGTGGTGGTCAGAGGCTCTTCATGGAGTGTCTGATGTCGGACCTGGCACCCGTTTCGACAATAATGTGCCCGCCGCAACCACCTTTCCTACAGTGATCCTCTCCTCAGCCTCATTCAATGAGACATTGTGGAAAACAATAGGCCAGGTATAATAAAAATGTAGCTCAAAACACACACTAGGACTTAAACATTGCACAAGTACATATACCAGCAGTTACTCATCTCTAGCCATTTTTAAAGCTGTGAATTGCATCATATTCTAATAGACCTTTCATTATCTTTTGGGTCCTCATTTTGTTTTGGAGCAGGCTGTATCGGACGAGGCTCGAGCAATGCACAATTTGGGGTTAGCAGGATTAACATTTTGGAGCCCAACCATTAATGTAGTTAGGGATCCAAGGTGGGGAAGGATTACAGAAACGCCGGGGGAGGACCCATTCCTTGTTGGGCGATACGCAGCTAACTATGTTAGGGGTTTACAGGACGTGCCAGGCTTTGAGAAGACTAAAGATCTCAATACAAGGCCACTTAAGGTTGCAGCTTGTTGCAAGCACTATGCAGCTTATGATGTTGATAATTGGAAGGGAATCGATCGTTATCATTTCGACGCCAAGGTGACCGAAAGAGATATGGCCGAGACCTTTGTGTATCCATTTGAGATGTGTGTGAGAGAAGGCGACGTAGCCAGTGTTATGTGTTCATACAACCGAGTGAATGGCATACCAACATGTGCAGATCCAAGGCTATTGAATCAGACAATCAGAGGACGATGGAACCTTCACGGGTAAGTCTATTGCAAGTACAATGTACCGGCAAAAACTGGTTTTGATCCCCTTTGTTATACTTAATTTACATCAAATTAATGAATGACAATATTAATGCAGGTACATCGTCGCCGATTGTGACTCCATCCAAGTCATGGTAGAAGGACACAAGTACCTCAACGACACGCCAGCAGAGGCGGTTGCACAAACATTGAACGCCGGTAAGTTCAATACGTTTGGTGTACGTAGTAGTAGAACATTTACCTTCCCACCGTTGCAGCAACGTTTAGCTTATAATTGTATCCCCTTCTTCCCGTTTTCTGATAATCAGGACTTGATCTGGACTGTGGTAAGTACTATCCCGACCACGCCACGGCAGCAGTGAAGGAAGGGAAAGTGACCGAGACAGAGATTGATAGTTCATTGAAGAATCTATACATTGTCTTGATGAGGCTTGGGTGGTTCGATGGCAACCCCGGCGGATTCTCCGGACTTGGAAAGAATGACATATGCTCTTCACCACACCTAGAGTTGGCGGCCGAAGCGGCAAGAGAAAGCATTGTCTTGCTCAAGAATGACAAAGACATCTTACCATTGAATTTCAATGGTAAACGGCCTAAGTTTGCCGTTGTCGGACCGCATGGCAATGCCACCAGAGCTATGCTTGGGAGTTATACAAGTAAGTTCATGTTGGTAGATATATTTCATCCATTTGGACATCTAATTAGAACAAGAATACAAATAAAGATAAATACACACAATTCTTCAAGTCTATGTAAATTTTTGTCCTCATTTCCAACTGGATATATTGGTTTTCATCTTCCCCAGTCAGGAGCGGTCTTGCCTGCCGCTATTCAACCCCAGTAGGAGCTCTTAGGGAGTTTGGAGATGTGGTGTATGCACCCGGGTGCCTCGATGTGAAGTGTCAAACAAATAATAATTTCGGCCAAGCAATCCAGGCCACTGTTGGAGTGGATGCAACATTTGTGTTCGCCGGATTAGACCGCACAGTAGAGGATGAGAGCTTAGACAGGGTCGACCTCAACTTCCCTGGGTTTCAACAATCACTCATCACTCAAATCGCTAATGCATCCACCAGCCCTGTGATTCTTGTGATTCTCTCCGCCGGAGGCATTGACATCTCATTTGCCAAGGACAATCCTAAGATCTCAGCCATCCTTTGGGCCGGCTATCCTGGTGCTGAAGGTGGTGGCGCAATCGCTGATGTCATCTTCGGAAAGTATAGCCCAGGTGGTCGGCTTCCGATTACATGGTACCCGGCCGATTATGTGAACAAGCTTCCAATGACATCGATGCAACTCAGACCAGATCCTAAAGCGGGCTACCCTGGAAGGACCTACAGGTTCTATAATGGATCGACCGTCTACCCATTTGGGTATGGATTGAGTTACACCACCTTCACATACACCATTAAGTCTGCACCAAAACTTGTTACATTCAATCTAGGGAAACTCCAAAAATGCAAACAAATAACAATGCTTGACGAGAGCCAGCCAGATTGCCCAGCCATTACAGTGCACGATTCAAGCTGCAGGGAAGTGGTGAAAGTTGCAGTAGAAGTGAGAAACACAGGAAAGAGAGATGGGGCGAATGCAGTGCTTCTGTACTCAGTCCCACCATCTAATGTCGCAGATGGACCGATCAAGCGGCTCATCGGTTTCAACCGAGTGTTCTTGAGGGCCGGACAAGCTCAAGTGGTGAAATTCAGACTAAATGCTTGCAAGAGCTTTAGCATTATTGACGCGGATGCTTACGAACTGTTACCTTCTGGAGAGCACTCGATCATCGTAGGAGATGGAAACAATCCAGCTTCTGCCCAGATATCTTTCAGATTTCAATAGTACAAGGAAATAAGGTTCCACATTAATGATGAATCGGTGGCAATTGCCAGTATGTAATCCAAAGCTTATTTGTGGATAAAGCATGTCTTTCTTTTTAATTGTTAAATGAATATTTGCATTCACTGCCCAAAAAATGAAAAAGTGGCCAGAAACAGCCGATAAAAAGAGGAAAATCGTCGGTAACTTAGGTAATGGCGCTTTGTCTAAACGCCAGTAACTCCAGTGTTGCAATTAAAATTAATAACTATCATGAACACTTAAGGCTCTGTTTGCTTTGATATAAAATCTAATGCAAAAAAATGTTTTCAGGGTAAAATGGGGTTTTCCAAGTGTTTGTTTCCATGTAAAACACAATGTTGTGTAAAACTGTTTTCCTAAAAATTAGCTATTTTCTGGAAAATGACATACCTTTGAATAACCCGTGTGCTTATACGCAATTGGGTGTTGTCCTTTGCGCAACAACAGGAGATCAGAAACCTACTACCCATATGGCGAAAACCAGATGAAGAAAGTCAGACCCAGATCGGATTTCTACTGGTAATTAGTCTTCGTTTCTATCCTTTTGGAGATGGTGGCATGACAGAAAATCACATCTTTATTAATTAGTAGAAGCTCAAATCCCATATCTCTATCCATGCTCGTGATACTCCAAAAGATGGGATCAAGTTGTGTTTTCAGTAAGTAGGATTGAAAGCTTTTAAAGACCTTGTTGCAAAAAATCATTGCTGGATTTGGACGTAGCGTTTAGCTTTTGTTTATTTTAAATATCAATTCAGGATTGTTCTTCTTTATCTGCCTTTTGAAATTATTAGGAGGACTTACAAACAGCATGAAGGAATGTGTATATATCAACTTATTTCAGATTTGGTAATCCTTGGCTTTTGTTCATAGTCTTATTAGAAAAAGAAAAAGGTTCTCTCTACTCATAAGCTTGTCGAATCTTTAAGGAGATAGAAGCAACTCCATTAAAGAGGATCAGACAAAGTATTCTTCTCAGTGGTACAAATTGGCCCTTCAAAAGTGTAACTGCTTTGTCACTGATTATTTTCGTTGATTATTTTTCTTGTTCCAAACATAGGAAAATGAAAAGAAATCTCATTTTCAAGTCTATTGTCCAATGTCTATCCAAACATAAGAAAATGAAAACTTTGATTTTCCTGAAAACATTTTCTGATGTCAAATGTTTTCCATAGACATTTTACATCAAAACAAATGGAGCCAAATCAAAATGTTTCTAGTGAACCATACATGTTAATATTTAGTTGAAAGACAAATTCAAAATCAATGGTTGCTTACTAGCTACTAGCTAGTGATTTAAATAACCTCCGACTTTAAATCATCTGTACATGTGTAATTTGTCAAAATAAATATAATGCACCATATGAACAGCATCTAGAAATAAATACTTACTATAATTTGTCAGGATTTATATAAAGTGAAAAACTAAAAATGTGTGGTTAATCTAAATGATTGATTTCAACGTATAAAAGCAGTCATTTTAAGCACTTTAGATGTAAAATCCTAGATTTTTAGTAATTAAGTAATTAAATAAAATAAATATATATAAATTGAAATATTATTATTTTATTGCAGAGAATGAGATTTGTATCAACCCGGAGAGTTGCAAGGTGACCCAAGAATTTGGAGAATTAAATTCAAGATGAGATTAAATATTATTGTTAATTTCTATAGAATATTCATTAAGCTTTATAAAGATAAAATAATATGAACCATGTTTATGGCTTGGTCAAACCCAAGCATATTAGCATGTAGACGTCTAGGTGATTGGGATTTAATCTCATGCTTAAGCATAAATCTATATGAGGAAGGAGATATTAGGATAAGTACATTTGCTTGGTCGAAATCTAAGAACAAAAATTTAGAAATTGTTGTTCGATGGAAAGAAGAGAAAACGGAGAAAGGTGTGGCTGTAGACTTCTCTTCTCCATTGGGGTTTCTCAAGAGTGTTGATCATTTTACTGTTTGGTCAATCATATCAGAGAGATAAGAAGGAGAGATATTTCATTTGGATGTGAGGTAAGTAAAATGTATAAACTCATGGTTTATATTCTGTATGCATAGTTTAGTTTGCTGAAAGGTTCTAAGATTATATTCATATTGATCTAGAAAAGATAAAGTTGTTTTTTTCGTTGGGATTGCAAGAGGGTGATATATGGTCTTTCGATGGAGATTTGAACTGAGAAGCAAGATAATTAGCCCCTTACAACTTGCATAAAATCATAATTTCGGATTTCACCGAATACATGTCTATATGTATAGTTTTATTGGATTTTAGTTGATAAGCATGTTGTTTCAATGGTTTGATGATTTTAGATTGATTTGTTATGTTTGAAAGATGTTATTCGATGTATTAGAACTGGCTTGAAGTGTTGAGAGCATGATCTATTGTTTTAGTTTAAAATTTCGAAAAGTTTACAAAATCTAGAATTTTAGCGAATTTGTATGGCCGCCAGAGATTTTGCTCAAGCACCAAATCAAGCGCCCTTTTGTATTTTAAGGCCACCCGATACAAATCGAACTTCCAATCAGGCGTCCCACCTGTGTTTAAATTTCAATTGTTAAAACCGGAGAGTAATGTCTGCTCATTTGTTCTTGCATTCGAGGTGGAGCTCAAACGCCATATATAGCACTCAAATGTTCTTAAACCCAGACTTCATCTCCTGGTCTATCACTCGAGCACAATAGCAAGCACCCTTTTCCTTGATTTACCTACTATTAACGCTTGACTTGCCGCCCTTCCCAGGCTCGAGTGCCGGTTCCTACAATTTCAGAAGATTGACCAAAGTCTAGTTTTTAATTCTAAAATGATTTTTGAGTGATTCTAACTCATGTATCAACTAGATTAGGATACTTTGAAAGTGTTTACATTGGCCAAAACTTTATTTAGATTTTTTTAAGGATTTGGGTACTTTTTACTAAAAAGACATGAGTTTGGATTTTTCTAAACATGTGGATTTCTTTTAATTTGGAATGTATTTATTGTTTTCAACACTTAGATTTGAACTATTTGGGCATGATTTGAGTTTCAGAAAGGTTTAAACAGAATTTGAACTTAATTTGAGAATTTTGACCATGTGTTAGTTTATAGTTTAAAGAGACAAATTTAAAATTACCCTGTTCTTGACATGTATGTGTCTCAGCGTATGCGAGTCTAACGCCCCAAATCCGAGTTACTTAGTGAAACCGTAACGCATTTCCGAAGGGTTAGTTAATCCATAGGATCTATATATCAGAGTGAAGAAAAACATGAATAAAGTAATAAACTTCATAATCAAAGTCATCTGTATTCCCAAACACAATATAAAATACCATATCTCAAGTTTAAACTCACATGATCCAAACTTCTACCCTCCGGTGTCATCCTCTCCAAGATCTGAAAACAAAACAAAACCGAATGAGATACAAATATCCAGCAAGTAGCACATGCATGCTCAAATACATTTTATTCACTTGTCACGCCCCGGACTCGAATTTATTCTTAATAAAATAAATTCAAGCCCAAAACGTGAACCTTGTGAGCCCAAAATAAACAACTAATTCCAAACTAAGATTAGAAACATCAAAGTACGCCAAATCCAAAATCATATATTAATACCTTGGTCAAAATGTAGAATCATGACATCCAAATACTAAATAAAATCCTCAATAATAGTCTGGAACAAGGTCAACTATCTACTAATTCTACTAACCAAGAAATAAATTCCATAACCAATAAGTCAATAAAATAAATCATCCTCTTAAAAGACACCCTACATCAAACAATAATGATCGTCTGGGTCGTCTTCAACAAAATCCTCTACCCCTGTATGATCTACCCCTTCTGGAACGTTTTCACCTGGATAATCTGAAAACAAAACATTTGGAAAACATTTGATGAGATCGAAATCCCAGTAAGCAGTAATATGCATGGAATAAAATGCAGTCCATATAATTTATCAAAACCTTTCATGAGGTTACAAAGATAAAAACAACATCCGGTGTAAATCCACTAACCTTTTTCGTATCAAACATAGTCAAAAATTCACATTTTGATCTCACAGATCTCATGAAATTAGACTTCTTTGAGAGGTCGACTACCCGTTCCAATTTTGCCACCTTACGACTTATGTGCGAAGCTGGCCTACTCTGGGTTTCGGACATCGTATTATTGTGGAGCACTCAAACCCAATACAGGAGTGGGTTGGCAAGTACAACCCAATCAAACTACAACGATAAACATAAAGAAAGACCTCACCGAGATACACGGTGGTACGGATTGCTGCAACACAACCAGATACAGGAAGGCCTCACCAAGATATTTGATGGTACGCATACATGCACGGGATTCACCTAACAAAGACCGGCCCATTTCATTACCTAGCTGACTCATGGATCCACACATAGCTATGCCCGCTAGACACTAAAGCCAAAATCAAGATATATAACCAATCCATTCCAATATTGTCAATCATTGCAGAATACCTAAATCCAAGATACATGGAGGAAATCAAGAGTTCATCCCAAGATACATGCGAGAGATAAAATAACCTACAAGATATATGCAGATGCCAAAATCACTATAAGACTGCATAAAACCAATTCAAAACACTCTCATAAATTTGGAGAATCATTTCACAAGTCCAAATTATCTCAAAATCCTTCATACATTTTAGAAGCACATTGGAAGCCTTCTAAGAAATGATTTTTCATTATAAGATCAATTAACAATATTTATTTAATAAATAAAAGTGTTTAGGATCTGATTCTTAATTATCAACATCATAGAATATAATTTATTGTTATTATTTTACTTATTTACTTATTTTAGGGTTAATTAAGATAAACAACCTACTATATTATGCAATCAACTTATTAGGGTATTTATTTAATTTGTGAACCATCCCATGACATCTAAAATGTATTTAGTATGATCATTATTATTATTATTATTATTTATGTTGAGGAGTAAGGCACACAATTTATTTTATCACTATTAATTATTTACTATTACTATTATTAGTAACTTTTCCATAAGGAGTAATATCCCATTTAATTATCATATGAAAATTTCTTTTATATATATATATATATATATATATATATATATATATATATATATATAATAATGTAAATGTATAATATTTATGGTTGAATCATCATGATTAAACATTACACAACTAGGTATTTAGTTAGTGCATAATTCAATTGAAACAACTTTATTGCTAGGGGTCATCTCGTAATTTAAGATTTCTTTTAACTTTTAAGTTTCTAAATTATCAAATTGTCTTAAATAGTTTCTAATTTACAAACATAGACCCTGCCATTCAACGAACCCAAACTCCTTCTCTCTCTTTCGTGGAAAAGCAACCCAACCACTACCATCCTACCTTGTCTCCCTATTGCAGCATCTCCCCTTTATTTTAGTCACTCTCTCCCTATCTCTTTGTATCTCTCTTCTCTACTCCCCTCTTTTACTTCCTCACGTCTTCTGCAACCCCGTTTTTTTTTTTCTTTCCATAACTGGTCCACCCCATTAACAGTCCCCTTTTCATCTGTTTTGTGCTCACTCACACATTCTCTCTCATACGAACAACCCCACCCTCTCTTTCTATCACAATTCTTAATCTTAAATCAAATCACACATTTTTTATTATCTTTCTTCCGAAATAAGAACTCAGATTCCTTCCTGCCAACAACCATACCAGCAGTTTCTTTCCCATTATTATTTCTATCATGAAATCATATTAAAATCATGCATTAATCGAGTAGAACAGTAAGCAAACCCTCTAGATCATTAATACATTCCTAGAACATGAAAATCAATCCAAAACATGCACTGCAAATCAGTCCATAGCATTGCTGTGTTTAACGATTAATCCAACCATATGCAGTTTTCAAGAAGGGTGTTATTACTTACCTGCAATGCAACAGTAACCCCAAGTAAAGCTCTTGTTCCTCTCTTCCTTCTTCGTCACTTTTCTCCAGCCGCACTTGCCCAAACAAAACTCCAAAACCCACTCTCGAACGCATGCTTCACCCTAATTAACCCTATTTAAAGAAATGATCCCATGCTTCACCACCCCACACCACATACTCAAACCAGCCAATCATATTCCAGATAAAATTTTGAATGATACTAACCTTTCTAAAAGATCATCCCACCGTTGGATTTTTAAAAAACTGTTGATCTTGGCCTTCCATCTCATCACCTAAATAAAATAATAACAATAAATAAATATTTCCTAAAATCTCCAAAAGGAATTATTTTATTATTTAATAAAATCCACAGATGTTAAATCACTTCTAAATCATGGATCAGTTATCAAACATATAACAGTGACGATAACACAGATAATCCGAATAATCCAACAATCAATATGAGATAAGCCCGTAAATCCATCATGTAAATCAAATTGGTTGTATCAAATCAGAAATCAATAAATCACAGCAGGACTCATGAAATGAGACTGCCTTTAACTGGGGTAATATCAATGTCCACTATACCACCACCTGGCTTCTATGCGAAGCCAAGTACACGATCATCATCATTGTGGGAGAACCCAACCAATACAGCGAAGGGTTGGCATGTACTATCCAGTCAGAGTCTGAGTACACGATTAAATGAGGGAAAGCTGCAGCCCACCAGTACAGAGAAGGCCTCATAGAGTACACAATGGAAACATGTCCATGAACAAAGAATTACAACTAGCAAAATTCAATCATTTCCACTATCTAGCTCCTAAATGGATCCATATCGAACAATGCCCACTAGACTCTAAAAACACAAAACCAAATACGATGTTCAGCGAGCACAACTCATCTCATCCTGAGTACATATGGCATTTCTAAGTACACAAAGGTATCAACATCTCAAGTACATGGGACATCCCCGAGTACACGGAGGTATAACATCTACCCAAGTACATGGGCATCTCAATCCATCTCTCCAAGTACATGGAGGAAAACCAAATCAGAAATCAAATCTCAATCTCTGGGAATAATCCATAATAGTTGAAAACAATGCAAGTTTTCCCATAAGATCAAATTATACTGAAGCAACCCAAGATAGAGCTCAAAATACCAAATTTCCAAATCTGACCAAAAAGGTAATCTTAGAGGTTTATTTATATAAAACATGATTAAATACAATGATTACATAAAAGGAAATCCTTAAAATCTTTGCAATCTAGTGTAGCATCCCAAAACACATTTTTAACCTCAAAATAAACTAATTTAATGGAATAGGTGGCCAATTATTTGATAGAATCTCAATTATGCAATGTGCCTTTAGAGGAAGTGTTACAAGTGGTGGAATCAAAGTAAACTCAATCTATTGTGATTTGGAACCAAAAGTCTGTCAAAAACCTAGTTTAGTAGAATGTAGAACCACGGATTTTCCTAATATAAAACAAATAAATAAACTAGAAAGATTTGGAAGTATAAATAAATTTACAAGGGAAAAGTAGGAATTAAGTATAGGAATCTAATTCGTATCATAAATGAGATTCAATAGAATTAATATTTAGGTTTTAATATTCAAATTAGGAAGAGAAATAAAAAGAAGTAGAGATTTTGGAGAAATTCAATGTTTAAGTGTGGAAATTAAAGAAAGGGCAATTTGTTCATTCCTAATTAATCAAATCCATGAAAAGAATAAAATAATTAATTATTCGTTCAAGAAACTTAATTAGACCCAATTTTGCTTTATTTGGATTTAAACAATGAAATTAAGGTTTAAAAGAATGAATTTGGGCCTAATTGTATTTATGCTCAATTAGGAGCCTTCATTTTAGTAATATGGGAAGAAATTAAGTTTATAACTAATAATTAAAAATAGGGATGAGAAATAGCATGAAAATTAATAAACTAAGAGTTTCTAATTCTAAGGGAATTAGAAAGTAAGGTTACAAGGGAGAATTAAGGAAATAGGTGCGAGTAGGAAGGTTGGAAAGTCTCCTAAACCTACTAGGGCTGGAGAAAAATAGAAAGGGAGATAGAGAGAAGAAAAAGGTGTTTCATGAAGGAGTGTTGAAGAAATCCGACAAGCCATGTTCAAATTGAGATCTAGAAAGATCCAGCCGTTGGATTGACCTCAAATTTGGAGGTTATGTTCTTAACTCGTAGGACTTCAATCTGAACGGTGGAGATTTGATTTGGAGAAGTTTAAAGTAGTGAAATTAAGCTCAGAAAATGGGTGGACATTTAGGTTTCTTGGGAGAATAACTTCACATATTGAGGCAAGTAGCAAACTCTTCGAAAACTGGAGAAATTGCATGATTTTCGTATGGTTTAGATATTTTATCATGGGTTGTTTTGATTCAGATCTTGTTTTGAAAAGTTGAGAGTTTTATAATATGGTTTTGCTTTCATACACTTTAAAGAAATCAATAAAAGTGACGATTATAAGAGATTTAATTAAGTGGGAAATTGTAGATCAACTTATAATTACTGAGAATAGATTAAGATTGTCTTGGAAGTAATTTAGAATGAAAATAGGATGATTAGAAATAATTTAAAACTATTAAAATTATTGAATATTGCGGAAATCAGAAAACCCAGAAATATAGTGAAATTTAGCCGAGTGCCTAAGTGGCCACTCGAGCGCTATCGCAGGCGCCTCGCCTGTGTATTTTCAAAACAAAATAACAGAACCTTAAAAGCCAACGCCCGGGAGGACGCTCGAGTGCGCTCCCAAGCGACGAAGCAAAATTTACACAGAACGAAATGCTTGACAGGCCGCTCAAGTGCAGTGTCGAGCGACCTCTGTCAGATTTTTCAGATTTTGGGATTCGTGCCCAAATCTATTTTTAATGATTTTTCTTGGAATTCTAAAGTTGTAACACCTGTAATTAGGTTAATTTGAAATGTAGGAAGTGGCGGAATTCAATTTGGACAAAAGAATATTAATTTGGGACAATGAATGTAAAGATGGACTATAAAGAGGTATTATGAAGTAATAAGTGGACTTAACCTATTTAGAATTGGTTTTGATTAATATACCATGTTCCTAAATTTCACTACAGAGCTAAATTACCCTTTGGATGTACTAAATATCAAAGTTAATAAGTTTTGACACCTTAGGTTCTTTAAGAGAAGAATTTGGACACTATGGAGTAAATGTTTAGAAGAACAACCAACTAGGAGATGAATCTATGTAAGAATTAATATATTGATTTAGTAAGTATCTAACACTCAAATATAAGTAATTTAAGAGTGTTCATAGTAATAAATAACTGTTTAAGCAATTAATCAAAGAATTGGGCATATTTTGGTGAGATAACGTGGTTTTAAGGTCTGGAATGGTGTTTTCTGTTTAATTTCAATTTTGAGCAATTTCTTACATTCGATATTATATTTTTGAATAATTGCATATGGTTTCATCAATAAATGGGCAGAATCATTGTTTTTCCTCCTGTGAGACATGGAAAATGTCACCTAGATGACTTCCGATATCATCACGCGGGTTTGAAAAAAATAAGGAGTCGCCACCATTCAAGTGAAGGTGTGAATTGACACCAAAGGGATCATAAAATACAAAATAGAACCAAAGTAGCTCTAATTCAAGGAAAAATCCAGAGATCAGGTGAGGGGAATAAATTATGAGCAAGGGAAGGTGTTAGGCAGCCCCACTCATCCGTGCAAGACGGTTTCCGTATACTTGTCATGCTCAAAGGACTATTTGCTAATCACAATAAACAGAGAATTGCTTGAAAGTAAGCAAATATGTGCATGATTCTTCCACATGAGTGGTCCAATAAATATGGACTCTCTCCGTGGATACATCTCCTCTAAGACTTCATGAATGAATGAAAAACAAAGTAAAAATTGGGGAAAACCAAGCCAAAGCAAATCTGGAAAAATCAGACCATAAAAGCTTGAAAACTTTGATCACTCAAAAATCTCTCGATTCAAACTCAAATCAAATGAAGCCAAAGCCATTAGAAAGCTGATATGAAGTAGGGTGCTCAGTAAAAAAATCAGCTCAATCCAATTTAAAACAAGAGAGAAACAAAATTAAATCTGCTGTTGTAAATCAAAAAAAGAATTGAGTAAGCAGCTTTGAAACTCTATTCGTGGAGTTTGGCTCCATATAAATCCGTGAAAACTTGCATGGATGAAGTAGGAGGTGCCATATTTCAGACGAAATAAGCCTCACACCAAACTCCATCCGTTTGTGACTTGTGTGACCTCTTGAACATGCCTAGAGGATCACAGATTAACCCAAAACTCTATTACAAAGAAACTCTAAGTCAATCAAGCACACAAGCCATAAAACAAAACCAAATCTCTTGAAACCAGTTGAAATCGAAAATAGACTCTTCAAGGAAAACACAGAGATTGAAATCATCCAAAACGGATTAGAAATTAGCAAATGGTACTCAATCAAAGCGGCAAGTTCAGCAATCTGTACTGAACTGACCTGCAGACTTTGAACAGATGGTGTCAAAAAATGGCTCCATAGAAATCAATGAAAATTTCCAGATATAAACTAGACATTCCCATCTATCACATGTCTTTGAAATCACTCAAAAATTCATCCGGATGATGAAGTTATGAGCATTCTAAAACAGGCCATAGATGTTGTCCTATTTTGACAACTTTGAATAAAAATGGCAAAACCAGTGCATGTTTGCAAATGGATTCAACCAAAACAACTTGAAATCATGAAAATCATCTCATGAAGTCCTAAAAATTCATTCTAAGGCTTGGGATCTCAGATTTTCCATATTGAACATGGAGAATCCAAGATCTAGCCTATTTGATGAAAACAGTGGAAATTGTGTGAAGAGGTGTTGAAAATCATATTTCTAGGAGTAAACAAAGATCAAATGCTATAGAGAGCATTGATCACAATGTTTTCTCCAGATTCAATTAACACAAGTAATCAACACACAGAAATAATATGCAAATCATTCAAAATAGGTGCTAGCCTAAAGGATCCATTCCATCTTCTTTTTCCCCAGGCTCTCTCTTCATGTTTTACGGTTAGAGAGGATTCCCAGGTACTTTGGAAAAGGTTTGAGGCAACAAACAACCACCCAAAGCCTTACACTACAGAAAGGTAGAAGATGAGAATTGGAAATGTAAAGAAAAGACTAGAAAGCTAAATAGAGCTTTACCTTGGTAGCTTGAGCACTTGAGTAGACAATCCAGCAGAGTTTCCCTTCTTCTTGCAAAGCTTCAATGCTTCAAATTGTCAACCATTTGCAAAAGGAAGACCCCTCTATTTATAGGCATAGCCAAGGGCAGAAAAGTCCCAAGGGCATGCCAATAAACACTTCTAGATTATTCCAATTCCAATTAAAGGCTTGAATTGGAGTAATTTCGCAAGTTTCGGAGGATAAAACAGGGAGTTCAAGTCCCCAAGAGAGAGGTAATATGCGTAAATAAGGCTCAGAAACCAAGTCTTTTCGCAAATGCAAGAAATGAGCAAAACCGTATACACAGTGCAGTTTGAGCCAAACCGTCCTCTTGTATGCAGTTTCAAAGCAAAATCACCTCAACCGCACGTACAGAATGGTCCAAATTCAGTTATACTTTTAATAATTGCTGCCGACGTGGCCTAACGGCCTAAGCTTCTAGAAGCCACATGGCAGCTCACGCAAGAAGCATGAACTTCAACAGTGTTGGGTGCACGATCGTAACCGTATACACAGGGCGGTTAAGACCAAATTAACAAAAACCGCATATACAGTGCAGTTAGCACCTTTTTTGAATATTTTTGAGTTTTTGACATTTTTCAAAGCTCAAATGAAACATTTAAAATTCATTTTAATTGCTTTCTCATATTGTGGTGCAATTTGGGGTGTCTACACCTCCGTGTATCTTAGAGTGGTAAAATCCTCTCTTATGTGTCTTGGGATGAGATGTTTATGATTGATTTGGGAACTTATTCTATTGTTAAGGATATCTTACTTTTGAAACAAGTTATTGTTAAATATATTTTGGTTATGCGTTGTGTCTAGCAAGCAGTGCTTAGTGTGGATTCATAGTTAGCTAGGAAGTGAAAAGGAATTATCTTTGTAAGTTAAGCTTGTCTCCCAGTTATGCTCCCGTCGTGTATCTCAACGAGGCCTTCATGTATTTGGTCATGCTGCAGCAATCCCAACCTGTCATGTATCTCGACCTGCTCTTTAGCCATGTATCTCGATATTGGTTTATTTGGGTTACCACCGTGCGCTTAATGAGACATTGGCTTACAGGTGCTCTATATTGGTCATGCTTATAGTTTACTTGTGACTCGCACCTAAGAGCTATATTTTGGCCGTGCTTGTAGTTATTGTAGTTCACTCGTGGCTTGCACATGTACCGGTATCCACCGTGTATTGTCTAGTGTCCATATATCTATGATCGGATCGGTATTCCCCTAATTGGATAGTTGCAGTTGATTGGATTGCACATGCCAGCCCATCGTGTATCTCGGGGGTGACCCGCATTGATGGTTGACAGAGGATGGATGACTATGTATCTCAGCTCCATATCATGTAAGATCGTGAGGTGGCAAACTTGGGAACAGGAGTAGCTTATTAAGTAGTTTCAATTCATGAGTGTCATATATGCGTGGTTTGGTTTGATGATTGTTTAGAAGATTATTATCATGATTTGGTTTTATCGTTATACCTCATGACTTTATTTTGTATATAAATTGGACTGTTTATTTCATGCATCTTGCTACTTGTTGAGATTTATATCTCACTCTAGTTTTCACTATTTTTCAGGTACTCTTGGTGAGATTGACAAGCATTGGGGTATTATGTAAAGGGTAGCCAGTAAATGTGAACTAGTTATGAGTCAAAAAGTTACTTGTAAAAGTTAAGGTTGATTGTAATTGAATTTTATTTTATGTTCCGCATAATAACTCTAATAAAGACATGAATAAAATTTTTAAATTATTCTGGAATTTCATTGCTTTGGCCCACATACAATAACTCTTCGTGATTGGACAATTGATCCAGATCCAGGGCATTACTAGAATGTGCCCAAACTCTTTGTTAAATTGAATTTTAAGATAAATTTAGTATGAACACTTTCTAAATACCTAAATCTTATTTGTACATGGATTGGATTTGATCAAAAATCATTTTATAGTTGAAAAGTACTCAAAAGTGTGAAATTAGTGAAATTTGGGTTTGGATGCTCGAGCGTCTAGATAGACGACAGAAGAACCAAATATTCAACAATGGGCGCTTGGCATAACACTCAAGCGTCCTATTGGGTGCTCGGCTTATTTGGAAAATTAAACTTTCAGGTTCTGTGATTTTTAAGAAAACACAGGCAGGGCGCTCGCGGTAGCACTCGAGCACTATTGCAGGCGCTCAGCCAAAATTCAGGTCCGTGACAATTTTCCTAATTTTCTGAGTTATTGAAAATTCAGCTACCAAAACCTGATTCTATCACTCTAAATCATTATGATTGTCTTCTAAATCATTAGTCTAACCTTATCTACTAATTTAAACAGCAATTTAGCATAATTAAAGATTAGATCATAGTAATTCAACAAAACTAACTAAAAATCCTGAAATTCACAATCAACATTCAATTTCAACTCAACAGCACACATAGATTGATTTATACCACACTCCATTCGATCAACTCAATTTGAACAGATCTTATTGAGATTGCCTGAATTAATTCCAATTTTGAAATCACAATTTAACTCACTTGAATTCCTCTTTGATCTGTTATGTCCTCAGGTTCTTCACTGCTCTAAGCAAGTCTAACTCCTCCAAATACTCTCTCTCTCAATCAACAATCGGCCATGAAAAAAATACTCCTCTTCTTTTCGTTTCTTCTCAGATCTGATCTCCTTCCTCTAATTCTAGAGACTTCCAAACTCTCAGATCCCCATCCTCTTCTAGAAAATTCTAGCTCAACCAAAACAACTAAATAACTACCATCCTATTTATAAACTTGCTCTTGCCGCCCAACTCTTCTTTTAATTTCCTCTTGTGATTTGCTGCCACACCACTTCACCAAGCCCTATGTACACACCTATCCAATTTCATAAAATAATTCACTTGATCCCATGTTTCTATGCTTTGCCACATTATAAATTAAAAACAACATAATCACATATCTTAATTAATAGATTCTCCTTCATTAAATTTCTGAAAATTTCCCCAAAATAGCTTTATTTCTCATTTCTTGAAATTTCTACAAATAAAAAAATTATTAACCATAGAATCCAATTTTAAATTTATATTATATTTAAAATTTATGGATTTTACGGCGAGTGTACTTTTGACATGTATATATCTCCACGTATGTGAGCTTGTTATATCACATATATAATTTCGTGCTTGCGGCTATTTGTGACGTATGTCCCCTACCCAGTATTTGTGTTTTCCATTGTTGAGTGGGATTAGTGCTTAATGGATCCATAGAGTAGCTAGTAAATGAAATGGTTTATAGAGTTATGATTCTATATCATAAGCATTCCATCATGTTTACGATGGTATCGTTCTAGTATCGGTTGGTTGTTACGTTATCTATTACGGTATCAGTTGGATCATATATGCTAACTCACTCTGGTATAGGTTGAGTACTTCCATTTCACATCGAATAGCCTCATCGGTATTAGCTGGCATGCTTGTAATTCGGTTAGGTAGCATGTTGGCATAGTCTGTCGGCTTATCTCTATTTTCTATTTCATGAGTCCTACAAGACTTATCATATATGCTTTGCTTTATGATTATATGTGCTTTGTTTAATCTGATTTTCTGTTGCATGTTTAGAATTGCATAAAATTTAGTTTTCCGCATGGATATTTACTGAGATGTTGTTTCTACATATTGTTTAATCGGTTTTGTTTTCAAACACTTGAGAAGAAACGTTGCAGGATTTGATTCTCAGGGAGACTACCTTGAATACAAAGAAGAGGATTATTTTAGTGTGTAGGTTTAGGGGTTATTACTTTTATTTGATTTGAGACTTATGGATTTTGGTTATGAGTTGTATTGGAACAATTTAGTTGACCAAGGACCAGAATTTTTTTTTTGGAGATTTATGTTGGATATTGATCACCTTAGTTGTTTTTATGCCACGCTTTGATAGAGGATTTTATTATTATTGCACTCTAATTATGAATTGCAATTAATTACCATTATTGTCTGGTTTAGTTTATGTTTTAGGCCACAAGTTAACATTTAGGGTTCAGGTTTATGAGTTATTAAATAAACTTGGATCTAGGGCATTATAGAGGTGGTATCAGAGCATATAGGATTCACAACTAGAGGCCAAGTATAGGTTATGGGAATGTGTGATACGCTAGATAGCACCTTAGGTAATTTTCTAGGATGAGAAATCCTTGTTGTAATTAATTTCGTTTTCTTTGTAGTTAATTGATCATCATGAATACTAGATCTAGAGCCAAAGCTAGATCCGTAAGTGTTCCAGAAGAGATGCCGACTGTGGAGCCTGAACCATTGATTGCACCACAGGCTAAGCCGCAAATAGATCCACCTGTTGTGGGCCATGTTGAGCAGCCTATTCCACCACCTCCACCTGCTGCTGCTCCAGCACCATAGGATGATATTTGGAGGGCTATTGGAGCCATCACTAGGTTGATTGATCAGGCTAAGAGGAACAAAGGAAATGAGAGAGCCCTGAGGAGAGATAATGATTCTACGGCATAGGACCTAGAGAGGTTTTGTAAGAAGCGACCCCCATCTTTTGGAGGACCGGCTCACACTAAGGAGGCAAAGAGATGGATGCTGAGGATGGAGTGGATCTTTGAGGGCATGGATTGCCCAGTGGATAGACAAGTCAGATTGACCACTTTCTTGTTTGAGGGAGAGGGAGCTCATTGGTGGCGATCTATGAAGAAAAGGACTGACCCAGGAGTGTTGATATCCTGGGAAAGATTCAAAGAGCTCTTCTATGAGTGATATTTCACTATGGACTTTTGCCGATAGAAGACAAAGGAGTTTATGTACATCTCCCAGGGAGGCCGGACAATTCTACAATATGAGGCCCGCTTTGATGAGCTGTCATGATTTGCACCTCACATGGTGACTAATGAGGTAGAAACGATTTAGCATTTCGAGTAGGAGCTAAGACCTGAGATTAAGGACATGGTGTCAGTTGTAGAATGCACCCAATATAAGTTCGCCGAGCTAGAGGGCAAAGTGGATGATTTTAAAGAGGCGACATGATCTGAGTAGATTCAGAGTTCCGCCAACATAGATTCCACAGAGGTCTTTTGTTCGTACAGAGAAAAGGCCGAGGATTGACGGTCAAAGAAGTAATGGTCAAAGTTCGAGACCAGGCCTCCCAGATGTCAACAGTGTTAAAGGTTCCATGTTTCTAGACCTTGTTTTGCACCTTTGGGAGCATTTTTCAAATGCGGCAAGCATGGACACATATTTCAAGTTGCCTGCTACTTATCAGTCTCTTCAGTTTACTCATCCTCCAACAAGATCACAGGCGGCTTGTAGCGCCCTAGATCCGGGTCTGCCCTATCACAACACCGACACGTCCCCAAGACCTACTTATGGGCCCAATAGCACATGATAAACACAATTTCCTGGGCAATTAAAATGTAACCATCAGAGTGCATAAGCTAAAGAATAATGGAAAAAAAAATTTATCCAACAAAAGATCATCCATATAATGAACTCCAAAAGATATGACATGTAAATACAAAAAGGCAACTAAGATACTATCTCTCTTTCTTATGTACAATCATATACAAAAGATATCTCCCAATGAGTATAAACCCAAAAAGATTATTTACATCACATTTACCACTTCCCAAGACAAAATATAACACACAAAGAGAAATCCTACTATGGGTAGTAATAGTAGTCCTCCGGCCTGTACTCAAGCTCACCCTCTATATCTGCCCCAGCACGTGGCTCACCCAGAGGATCTGAAAACAAATCCAATAAAACAAAACACGTGTGAGACATAAAGTCCGAGTAAGCAGCAAACATGCATGCATAGAAACAGTTTATGCAATTTTACAATATCATGACAATATTCGCAATATAAAGTACTGAATGTAAACAAAGCAATTCAGTCGAAGATAAAGTATAATTTCGAGTCAAATATTTCAATCAAATCACACATGAAATCAGTTCCATAAAAACAATCAACTATTGCAAACATGACTTAGCAGGACTCATGGATTAGCGTGTCTATAAATTGGGTTAACCACCCTTAGCCGGTTTGCCACCTCACTACCCGTCGTCGAAGCAGCGCAGGGTCATCGTACGAGTGGAGCACCCACGCATGGGCTGGCACGCTGCAGCTCATCGATCCCACACGAAGGCCTCATTGTAACGCCCCGGATCCGAGTCACAAAATAACACCGTAACTCATCCCCGGAGGTTAATTTAAAACACAGGATCGCAATATCATAGTGAAGGAAAAACATGAATACAACAATAACTATATAACAGAGTGCGCTAAAATATTCCCAAACTAAAATAAAACTCACATGTCCAAGTAACTACCCGCAAGTATCGAGCTCTCCAAGAGTATCTGAAAACAAAAACGAAAGCAACGGGGTGAGATATGAATATCCCAGTGAGCAGCACATGCATGCACAAATACATTTAGTTCAGTTCTAAAACATGCCACGATTACGAACCAAATACAACGATGATAACACGTATAACCCAACAAAACTTCAACGATCCAATTTACATCCGTGAGGAAAACCCTCGTATAAACCAAGTAGTAAAGACGATATCAATCATGCATATAGCCGTAAAGTCACGTATAACCAGGTAGCAACATATCGAAGAAACATAGTTCAACAACTCAGGTTTTTTTTTTGAAATACTAGAGTGTTTATCATGGGCCACTCCGCACCAATAGACCAGCGAATAAAACATATCACGTCAAACAAAAACAAATCCCCACAGTGGTCAATATCATGTAGTTGCTTGAATTGGTTAATCAACATACCAGAGCGACATCCACACCTCCATGTACACAGTTCCGGCCTACTCAGGGTATCGGACACTCTAAAATGACGGCCTACTTAGGGTATCGTCATCCAATGCCGGCCTACTCCGGGTATCGGCATCGACAACCAGGCCTACTCAGGGTTTCTGGCTACTCTACACCAGTCGTGGCAACACTCTATGGCCATGCCATTACACCAATAAAACAAAATACATCACATTACTAAGCTTAGACTCTGGATCTAGGACAAGCTAGACCAAAACCGATAAATAACCAATTAAAACTCCGCATTCAGTACACACATCACAAGTTGTTTCAACCAGAACATCAACTCACACAAGTGTTCCAACCAGAATAGTAATTCTTCACAAGTGTTCCAACCAGAACAGTATAAGATATGATTCTAAACCGGCCACCGATATAAAACAATATTCAAGTAAATCATTCCTGAAGTGCACCGTGCGGTCCGTGCATTCAAATGTGAATTAGCATAATAGTGTAGATGTATTTCAGCAAAACAATATGGTTTCAAAACTAACTTTTCAGGATAAAGCACATTATACAGAAATCATTTCAGCATCCAACTTCGATTAAACATAAATCAGCAAAACATCTCCTAGATTCTCAATTTCGCTTTCATAATCCAAATCAATCAAAACGAATGTTGTAAAGACCTCAAAACACATTTTGGATGAGTGGAATAGTCTTAGGATCCCCTATAAGGTCACCATACCAAAAAGCAATCAATTCTGAGACAAAAAGTTTCGGACCTCAAAATATTCTAAGTCTAGTTAAAAACGTTGACTTTTGGTATATAATTTTTCTAGACAATTCTACAAGGAGTTTCGGGCTCAAATTTTGTTTGTAGTCTATTGATGGGTAAACACATCTCCTAGAATTTTTTGAGCTCCTGAATCACTCATCTGGATATTAAACCCAAACCGGGCTTTTTGATTAAAACCAGGATTTAGGCATGAACTGGAAAGTTGACTTTTTATTTTCTGGGAATTAGACCTTGGAAGTATTTTTATTGGTTCCAAATGGGGGGTAAAACCTTATTTACATATAAAGACTTAAGTAAATGGAGAAATAAATACACAGGACATTTACTTAAATGTCTTTCATGTAAATAAGGGGCTATTTTCAACCAATTCAACAAATTTGGGTAGGTGCGCTTACTTAACTCGAGTGGGCGCCAGTGAGCGGATAGTCAATGGCCTAAATTTGGGGTATGCGCCTACTCGATAGTAAGTGGGCGCGAGAAGGGCGCGAAGTGGGCGCGGGATAGGCGCGAGAAAGGCGCATCAAATTTGAGTGGGCGCGAGCTCAGCGCGAGCTCAGCGCCAAGTCAGTTTTACTATGCGCCTACTTCCGAAGTGGGCGCCAAGTGAGCGGATACCCACTGCATTTTTCGGTTCTCTGTTAACTCCAAATCTTCGACTCTGGCTGAAATTTTTCAATCTGTAACTACTTCTCTAGTCTCCTAATACCCCCAGAACACATTCAAGCCTATTTTGAATTTAATCTAACCTACTTTTCAATTATCCCCAATTTGTTATACAAAAACCCTTCGGACCGTCTTCGACCAAAAACCCAGCGAAGAATCCATTCGATAAACACATGCATTCATTGAAATCAAATACTACGAATTACACAAACCAGGTTTAAAACGGTGCCACTCACCTTTTATGCTTCCAAGCCTTGGCAACAGCAACCTAAAAATCCCCAATCAGCAGTTCGGCCGACTGCTCGCTATGGTTGAACAGAGGTTATCTGAAGGAAGAAAAACCCTTCCGAACTTCTTGTTAACCAATACCTACTGGCGGTAAGTCTTCCCCAGCTTGACTCTCCCGCAGAAACTTCCCCGACTCCTTTCTCTCGAAGAACCCTAACAAACGCCGCAGCCGCAAACCTTCAACTCAAAGTATCCGCAACGAAAAGAAAACCCTACGAGTTAAATACGCCAGGTATTTATACTTACCTTATATACACTTGATTTGGTGCAATGCTTGCCCACCAAGATTCCTACCTATTCAACTCATTTGAGTGTGCGATTAGGTAACTGCCACTCCACAGATAACCTACATTAGCACCTTCCAGTTTATAATAAATTTCAAACACACTATTATCAATTTATTTAAACCAATATTTGATGCCTATTTAACTTAATTTTAAATAATTTAGGCTTGGGAAATTCCGAGATTACCCTCACTTGTTCCAACACCGTACTGCCAAAATCCAAATCCATGGAAGTCCAATAACCAAAGTTTCCCATTTTAATAATTCATCCTATTTAAAATTTTGAAATTAACTGTAATTAATTTCCTTTTCTCTGTTTCTAAAGTTCTCCACTAATTAAATAAGTTTCAAAAACATAAAATATAAATTTTAATGTTATTAAAATCCGGGATTTTACACTCATCGATCCCGCATGGTGGTACGCAATTGGCCCGGGGTATTAACTCGACAAGCCAACACTAATACACAAACTCGATTGACCATGGATCCATAACCGTCTCTGTGCCCACTGGACTCGATACAAACTCACAATAAACTAGTTAAACAGTTTTTGGTAAAACCAATCTCATAAAAACGCCACTTGTCCGAAGTACAAAACCATACCAAGTGAACCTCATGTCCGCCTTCCTTTAAATCCTTAGGCCTCATTGCCTTCCGGATTACCATGGGCTCTCGGCCCCTTTGCAAGTCCAAAAGAAGCCTCAGTTTCATCATTCAAATCACAAAAGAGTTCTCAACCTTGTTTTCATAAATCCAAATTAATCAAAACGAATATCGTAAAATCCTCAAAACACATTTTTGGATGAGTGGAGTAGTCTTAGAATACTCAAATAAGTCATCCTACCAAAAATCAATGGATTCCGAGACAAAAAGTTTTGGACCTCAAAAATATTTTAAGTCTGGTTATAAACGTTGTCTTTTCGGTGTATAATTTTTCTAGACAAATCTACAAAGAGTTTCGGGCTCAAATTCTGGTTATGGTCTATTGGAAAGTAAACAAATCTTCTAGAATTTTCTGGGCTTCTGAATCACTCATTTGGGTGTCAAACTCAAAAAGTAGCCTTTTTTTAAAATCGGGAAAACTGGAAATTTAGGCATGAACTGAAAAGTTGACTTTTTATTAGTTGGGAATTAGACCTTAGGAGTATTTTTATTGGTTCCAAATGGGGGGTAAAACCTTATTTACATGTAAAGACTTAAATAAATGCAGCAATAAATACACAGGACATTTACTTTATGGTCTTGGGGACGTTCGGGCGTTAAGGTTAGAACAAGGTGGACGTTCAGGAGTTAAGGTTTAAAGTGCGCACGCCCAGGTTTAAAATAGGGTCGACGCGCGTGCGCTGAAGTTGAACGTTTTCGCGTTAAGGTTTAAGCATTCCTGACGTGCGCGCATTCCCTTTGAACGTTTGCACGCTGAGGTTCTGGATTAATCGCTCAAGTTAATCCTGAGCCGCAATTAGAATAACAAAGGCTAGTTTTTTAGGGGTTTGGCTCAGGATTAATTGCCAACTTTCAGGATTAATCGCCAGGTCGGGTTTTCAACTATTTTTGGCTATTTTCAACCCAAAACTCATGTAAATCTATTCCAACACTTCCAACATCAAATGGGATGATCATAAAACCTCCCAACAAGCTTTAAAATACCTTCCAAAACAAAGATTCATCCCAAATCCACATGAACACAAATCTAACACATAAAATCTCATTCAAACCACAAAACTTAAACCCTAATCCAAAATATGATCAATGTGAGTGGAAATCCATGGCAAAACAATAGAAAACTAAACAAGATTTTCATACAACCAAAACCCTACAAATTTTAGAAATAAAAACCATCATGCAAGATCATTTCATCAAATAAACCAAACCCTAGAGAGAAAATACGAATTTTTGTAATACATTTTGTTTGAAGGGTTTTCTACTTACTTGCTAATGGAGAAGCACAACTTCTCACCTAACTCTCCCCTTCTTCTCCTTCTTCAAACTTCCTAGCAAGCTCCCACAACTTCCCCTCTTGTTCTATACGTCCAAGACAAGAGAATAAGGGTTTTAAACACTAGATATTTTTGTTAGGGCATCCTTTTATATGCCCCATTTTTGGTCTTTCAAATCTGCCCCTAAACAAAGCTTTTATTTAACTAAAACCCTAGGATATACCTAAGTCATATCAGGGGGTACCTTAGTGTTATTTGAGGGGGTACCTTGGTGTTAAATGGGGGTACCTTGGTGGTTCAAGGGTTTTTCTTTAACTATTTCAAGGGGTATACTTAAGGGATGCTTGGGGGGTGTACCTCAATTAACACAAGGGGTACCTTAGTTATATGAGGGGTACTTTAGTTATTTAAAGAGGTATCTTGATGTTTCAAAGGATTTACCTTAGTTATTCTAAGGGGTAAACTTTAGATGAGCTTAGGGGGTGTACCTCAGTTATATTGAGGAGGGGTACTTAGGTATAGAAGGGTTGTACCTTAATTATACGAGGGGGGGTACCTTTAAATAATACAAGGAGGGTGTACCCCAGGTAATATAAGGGGTGTACCTTAGGTATATTGGAGGTAATTTAGTTATATAAAGGGGGTACCTTAGCTATATAGGGGGTGTACCTTAGGTAGAACAAGGGGGTACTTTAAGTAAAACAATGGGGTACCTTAGGCAATACAAGTGAGGTACCTTACGTATAATTAGGGGGTACTTTAGGTATTCAAATGGGGTACCTTAGGCAAAACAGTGGGGTACCTTGGGTATTCAAGTGGGGTACCTTATGCAATATGAGTGAGGTACCTTAGGTATATAAGGGGGTACCATAGGGCCGAGGAGCACCGTGTAAGGTAGATAGAGGCCACCAGCTAAAATATATGTAGTTGAAGCTCAGGAGGAGCATGAGGCACCAAAGATCATAGTGTAAGACCCTGAATTTTCCTAAATATAAAAGTAAGTTAATAATTAATATTAATTATGGTTTTAATCGATGGAAATAATTTATGGATGTAGGTGATATCGTAATTAGTGGAGATCTAGAGTTGGGCGCAGATCCGACCGTCTGATTGTGGAATATCGTGGTAAGATCAATATTTTAATCCTGATGTATTTTGATTGGGTGAATTACATTGTGACTGATGCATATGCGTCACATGGGATAATCGGTATATAAGTATAGAGTATTAGCCCCAGGGTGATACTCTGGTATTCTCTTCGTATTTTATTTTATTTGCTGAGTATTCGACGGCCGAAGGAGACAAAAGTCACACGACCGAAGAAGAAGAAGAAGAAGAAGAAGAAGGAGAAAGGAAGGACTTTAGTCTTGTGTTCTTCACCATCTGGAGAGTGTTTTGCATCTGTGAATAGTATTGCTATAAAACCCCGAATTTTCACATAATAAATAAATAAATAATAAATAAAAGGAAACATGAGTTTAAGTCCTAGCTAAAATAAAAAGTGAAGATTTAGAGGGCAAGTAATTTAAATAAGTAGTAAGTTGAAAATAAAGAAGGAACTTTAAGGAAATTAGCCTAAAAGAGTAAAAAGGGTATTTTGGTAAATTTCAGAAAGAAGGGTAATTAATAAATAGATCATTAAATAATAGTTAGGATTAGAAAATAGAAGAAAATAATTGATTTAGACAAGTTAGAAATTAAAAGGAATTAATAAAAGCCCAAATGTGGAAAAAGGGTAATTAGGAGATTTCAAGTCTTAATTTGGAGGAAATAAGGTTTTAGGTGATATTTAGGTTTAATTAATTATTATGCACGAAAATAGGTTGTAAGTAGGAATTTAGATGATAAGAGATTTAATTAATAATGTTTTAGTAGAAAATAAAAGGTGGAGAAAAAGTAGGAATTAATTAGAATGGGTTAGACTTTAATTAGACCATGGTTGGTTAGCCCAAATTAAAGTAGCCTATTAGGGTTGGTTTAAGACTTCTAAAGCCTAATATAAATAGGAGATTAAGGTTAGACAAGAGAGAACTTTCGTGGGTTTATAATGAGAGAAAAGAGGGAGAGAAAGGAAGAAGGCTGCTAATGGAGTTGTCTGATAAGCCATCATCAAATCGTGATCGGGGAAAATCCGTACGGTGGATCGCCTTTAAATTTTGAGGTTTTGATCTTCACTAATGGAACTACAATTTGAACGGTAGAGTTGTGAATTAGGAAACTCTAGCTTGGTGCGTTTGGGAGCAAAAGTCAGGTCTAGAATTAGAAGCTTCAATGGAAGAAGGATTTTAGCGTATAAGGCAAGTAGTAACCCTTGAAAACCAGAGGAACTGCATGGTTTCGTTTTCTATAATTTAATATGGTTTGAATGCATTAGTCGGAATTGGATTTACATAGAATCAAATGTTTTATATTATAGGATTTTGTATTCTTGAAGGATTGGTTAAAGTAATGAAGAAAACTTGGTTTAATCATGCAAATAATCGTAGGATGGTATTTAATTAAAACAGATTAATCTAGAAGGCTTTAGATATGATTTAGAGTATTAGTAGATTAATTTAGAGCAATTAAACTCAGAGCAAAAGCATACAAATCCAAACTTGGAAAATCTGGAAATTTACTGTTGAAATTTGCACGAGCGCCTAGGACCGCCCAGGACCACCTAGCCTGCAGAGGTAGGCGCTCTCCTCAGAAAATTCTGAATTTTGGGATTTTGTTATACGATTAAATACCTAGTAATTTTTCTAGTAAGATAATCATTCTATCAACTTTATAAAGACCTAATTGAGGTATAGAAATTTATAAAATTATATTTTGTAAATAACCAAGTAATTGGAAGTCCTAAGGAAAGGTTAGAGTATAAAAATGGCTAAATTGAAGGTAACCACAACCGGAATAATACTAGCTTGAATTTATGGATTAAAATCACCTTCTAAACTATATTTTAGGGTTGTAGAACATGCTGGAAATTATAAATACAGAAAATTGAAATAGATACTATCTTAGGTATTAATATGGGAACTTGGATTATAATAAAGGGATTAATAAGGAAAACTCTAAGCAAGACTTGAATTACTTTGGTTTGTGATTTAAATATGAATACTGATTTTCTGGAAATTACATTAATTCTGATTTCTATGAGATTTATGTTCAGGAGTTTTATTTTGAATATAATTTGGACTGTGGATCGAATGCCATGATGGCAATAAGAGATTTTTACCATCTACGGATGAGATATGTGACCACCTGCGGGTAAGATGAGACCTCCTATTGGGGGAGATGTAATCCTAATTGGATTGCATCCCACAGGAAAGATATGTGACCTCCCTGCGGGAGAGATGAGACCTCCTGTTGGGGGAGATGTAATCCTGATTGGATTGCATCCCACAGAGGAGATATGTGACCTCCTGCGGGAGAAATGTGACCTCTTGTGAGGGAGATGTAATCATGATGTGATTGCATCCTACAAGAGAGATATGTGATTACCACCTACGGGTGAGATGTGTAACTCCTGCGGGAGAGACCTCTTGTGGGGGAGATGTAATCACGATGTGATTGCATCCCACAAGGGAGATGTGTGTGTTACCACCTGCGGGTGAGATGTGTTAGCTCCTGCGGGAAGAACCTCATGTAGGGGAAATTTGAATACTACGTATTTGCATCCTACATGGAAGAATGTTACTATCGGATTTGTGAGATGGACCATTAATTATGAATACATGTTTTATCGCGAATCTTCGGTTTTATCTATCGATAACATCTTTTTACTGGTATTTACGTATGATTGCATATCCTATTGCTTTATTTGGAATTGGCCATGTTGATTTGAATTCATCGCCTTATCGTTAATTAATCATATACCTCATGACTATTTGCCTAAATGAGACTGTTTGCTTGCATGCACCTACTACTTGCTGAGATGTAAATCTCACTCTGTTTTCCCTTATTTTTCAGGTTTGCTTGGAGAGATCGCGAAGATGGGGTTTTAATTTGATGGGTAGAATTGTAATTGATATTAATGTCACATGTTGATTAAACAAATGTTATTGTAAACTGAATTGATTAATTTGAATAAAGAATTGCCTTATTTTCCACCAGAACTCTGATGTAATTAATTATTTTTAAAATTATTGTGATTCTTAGGCTGTATCTGACTCCAGCTTCGTGGTAACACCTCGGGTTTGGTTGTTGAACCGGACTTGGATTGTTACAGTAGCGAACCAGGTTCGGGTTTGGTGCCGGTTTGCACTGACCTGGGTTCAGGGCGTTACAATTACTTAGAAGGGAAGAAGAGGAACGACTGTAAGAGGTAGGTAACACTGTTTTTCACAAACGATTTGGTGTTCTTGACTTGTTTAATCTATATACATGTTTTTGTGTTGTAGAAATATGTAGTTATCTTGATATCAACATTATATGTATCTTAGAAACGTTTTGAATATGAAAAATTAGATTTGTGACGACCGGTTTGCCGTTTTTGGGAGACCGCTGAGCTTACTATGCTCAGCAATCCTCGGCGCTCATTGAAATAGTTTGACCGCCCAAGACCACTTACTGACAAACAGTCGGCGATCAATTTATAACTACAACCTACCTTAGACCGCCAAAGTGATCCTAGGCGATCCTGAGCGCTCAGTGCAGAAAATCCAAATTTTACCAAATTTAACCCCTAATTCACTTCTAAACTATTTTTAACCAATTTTAATCTTTAAGTAAGATGTTTTAAGACCAAATTAACTTACCAAATACCTGATTTGCAAAGAAATAAAAATATGGAGGTATTTAGGGTATGAGTTGCTGAGTTTTACAAATAATGAGAAAACCTAAGTTTTGTGAGAACCAAAGTTATAAATTTGTGATAAGTAACTAAGAGACATGTAAATTTATATTAATAACCAGAATATGATATACAGGATTTCCATAACAGATTTTGAACCCAGTTAACCGGATAATGAAAGAAATTACAAATTTAACCATTATATGCAGATAGGCACTATTACATACAGAAATATTAGTCCTTAGGGATTTTTGGTATCTAGTGGGCATAGCTGCTTATAGATCCATAGTTTTGGCTAGATAGTTAAGGGATATTTCATTTGGGTTAAGTTACTCCCTAGTGCGAACGCGCTTCCTTTGCAAGTTGGTTTGCTCTGGAGGGTCCTATGTCTGGAGAGACACCCCAATGCTCCGCTGGTGATTCCCTGTACATGTGGATAAGTGACCATCTCCATGTATTGATTTCGGTGCTGCATGATGGTGGTTCATGCCAACTTGTTTGAGTTGTGTAAAATCCCAAATTTTAATAACATAAAAATATTTTAGATTTTGTTGTTAATTAGTTTAATTAATGAAAAATTTTAATAATTGAGAAGAGGAAATTAATTTGAGCCAAATTTAAAATCTAAATAGGATGAATTATTTAAAATGAGAAAAATTTATTGATTTGGGGAAGATGCTGGTGTAGGTTATCTATGGAGTGGCAGGTACCTGATCGTACACTTAAATGAGTTGTATAGGTAGGAATCCTTGCGTGGGCTAGCATGCACCAAATCAAGTGGTTTTAAAACTCATCGAGCGGCAAAGTGTATTTAAAGTAAGTATAAATACTTAGCGTATTTAGACTCTAGGGTTTTTGTTTTCGCATACTTTTGGAGTTCGAAGGATTTCGGCTGGGAGTCTTAGGGCGTTCGGGAGAAGAGCAATATTGTGTGTTCCAGTCGATCGAAGGGTTTTCATCGATCGAAGGTTTTTCATCGATTAGAGGGTGTTCAGAAAAATTACTGTGCGACCAGAGAAGGTTTTGAGCGACGATCGATGTTTCACTTCCAGTTCCCTGAGTTGCAGTGCAAGGATTTGAGCGTGCAAGATGTGAGTAGCATCGTTTTAAAACTAGGTTTTGTATTGATTCGTGAGTTTAATCTGGATGCATGTGTGTTTTCTGGAAGAAGATAGTCCAAGCGTGAGTTTCTTTTAGGACTGAATGAGATAAATAAAAATGTGTTTAGAATAATTTCAAAAGTGTTTTAAACATATTCTGGGGATAGTAGGAGGCTAGGGAAATGGTTACGGACAGAAAAATATCGGTCAGTTGTGTAGATCTGGAAATAACAGAGAGTCAAAGAAACCAAGGTAGCATCCACCGAGTGGGCGCTACCTAGCGCCAACTACCTGTAGTCGGCGAACAGACATTTTCCCCTATCCGCCTAGCTCGCGCGGACCCCTTTTCTTTCCGCCCATCTCGCGCTAGTCTCACGCATATCGTGCGCCTAGTTCGTGCCTACCTTGCGCCTACCCAATTGTACGTAAGCGCGACTTATTTTTTTTTAACAAATGACTATCCACCGACCTCGCGCCTAGCGCTGGAGGTCAACGCAAGGCTCAAAATTTTTCCGAAGTGGAGTTTTGACCAAACTAAGCTGGATTTGATGATTTTGAAGTTCAAGCACTTGACTAATGAGTTGTTTAGGACTTTAGAAACATTATTCCCTATTAAATTTTCTATGAGAATATAAGTGGAAATTCTGGAAATTCTTAGGAGCATCCAATGTTAATTCTAAAGGGCTAATGATAGATGATCTCATTGTACCTAACACTAGGAGTTCCTGATTTAGTTTCCTGTTGTTTATATACTGTACTTGAATGCGAATTTATTTAATCTGGTTTTACTTGATTGCAAGTTCTGAAACGTATTGTAAAGATTTCTCTTGGTGTGAGTAAATGAGTTTATTACCAATGGGCATGTGTTATGAGATTTGAGGAAATACTGAAAGTACATGAGGTACTGTTTTGGTCCAGAGGGACATTTGGTGAACTGGTTGAGTTATACATGATGTTGAACGTATTGTTTTATTGTGAAGTCAGAGTTGTGATTTTACGTTGATTTACTGTTTTGGTTTAACTTGTCCTGGATCCAGAGTTTAAGCTTAGTAATGTGATGTTATTGCTTCGTTGGTGTAATGGCATGGCCTTGAGTGTTGCCATTGCCGATGTAGAGCAGCCAGAAACCCTGAGTAGGCCTGGTTGTCAATGTAGAAACCCGGGGAGTAGGCCTGCATTGGATGACGAAAACCTGAGTAGGCTGTCATTTCAGAGTGTCCAAAACCCTAAGTAGGACGGAACTGTGTACATGGAGGGGTGGATGTCGCCTTGGCATGTCAATTAACCAATGTAAACAACTACATGACATTGACCAATCTTGGTATTTGATTTTGTTTGACGTGATATGTTTTATTCGCTGGTTTATTGGTATTTATGGTTCATGAAATATTGTTTACCGATTATTGGGTATTTGTACCTCCCGCCGATGTAGAGCAGCCAGAAACCCTGAGTAGGCCTAGTTGTCAATGCAGAAACCCGGGGAGTAGGCCTGCATTGGATAACGCAATCATTTCAATATCCGAAACCCTGAGTAGGCCGGATATACATTTGGAGGCGTGGGCATGGTTATGAGAAGACTTTGTGTTATATGACATTGGTATATCTGGAATTATATTTTGAGATACGAAATTATGGTTATTCGCTATGTTGTTGTCAATTAATCATTATTTTATCGATATCTTCGAGATTGAAAACGGATTGTTATTGCTTGATTTACCTGATGGTTTTCCGTACTGATATGAATTGGATTATTGAAGTTTAATCGGATTATTCGGAATATGCATGTTATCATCATTGTATATGGTTTATAACCGTGGCATGTTTTAGAACTGAAATAAATGTATTTGTGCATGCATGTGCTGCTCACTGGGATATTCGTATCTCATTCCGTATTATTTTGTTTTGTTTTCAGCTGCTCCTGGAGAGGACGATACTTGCAGGTAGTTACTTGGTCATGTGAGTTTATTTCCGTTTGGGATTATTTTAGCGCACTCTGTTATATATTTTTATTGTATTCATTTTTTTCCTTCACGAGTTTGAGTATCATTAGTAGAATCGCCCATAAGCTGCACGATGGTATAGCATATGGTTGAGAGTCATCTCAAACATATATCTTTCTTTGTGAGTCCTACAATGATACTAAGATCACAAACACTTACTTCTGATATTGTTCACATACTAGACGCATGTATTGGATGCTATGGTTGGATGTGACTGTTTAGTACATCCCGGTTTTTATATTGGATTCTATTATTGATTTCTGAATCATGATCTTGATATACTTTATACTGTTCACTAATACTTAAACTGTTTTACATGCTGATTTGTATTCCATGATCGATATGAATGTTTATACGAGCCTGCTTACTCGAGACTGCTTATTTGAGCATGAACATCTATTTTAATAATTATGAACTGTTTTATAGCATGCATGTGTTGCCTACTGAGATATTCGTATCTCACCCTACTTCTTTATGTTATTTTTCAGCTGATATGCGAGAGGGGGATCCTAGTAGGGATTATTAGAGTGAACCTGCTGATTTTTTGCCAGAGGATTATTATTATCCTGACTTGATCTGAGGTCGAGGAGAGAGGACTTTTTAGCACTTGACAGTTTGATTTTATTATTTATTTGGTTTTTGATGTACTAAAGAGATTGAGAGCTTTAGTGACCCTTTCATTATTACCAAACTTGATCACTTGGATTGGATGGCTATTTATTTCTGTATGAGGATGTTAGACTACACTTCCACACATTGATGATTTTGCACTCTGCTTGGGTGAGACCACCAAGGCTCAAACTATTTATAGATATTGTATGATCATAATGGGTCAAAGAGAGTTGCCAAGAGACCAGATAGAGTTGGATTTTGGTGGATTTGATATGTAAAACCCCGGAATTTTTAGAAATTGGAATTAAGATTTAAAATTATTAAATAAAAACAAATAGAGGAAAAAAAATCATTTGGTTGAATGGGTTCATTTAGTTTAGTGGGTTAAAAGGGTTTGTTTAGTTTAGTGGTTCAATGGAGTTGGTTCAAGTTAATGAACCGGCTCATTGGTTCCATGGGTTAAAAAAAAAAGACTTAAGCAATTGACGAATTGGGCATTTGGGGTTTTGGAGCTTGGTTCGTTAGGGTTAGAAGAAGGAAGCAAGAGAAGACAAAATCGTTGGAGAAGAAGAAGAATAGGAAGAGGGAAAGCAATCGTTTTCCCTTGGTCGTTTGTGGGAAGAGAGGAAGAAATCGAGTGGAAGGGAAGAAGAGAAGAAATCGTGGAAGAAGGAAAACGAGTGGAGGAAGAGAGAAAAGAGAAGAAATCGAGTGAAGGAAAGGAGAGAAAGAAAGAAGGAGAAGAAGAAAAAGAGAAGAGGAAGAGGAAAATAGAGAGATTGGGTGTAGATTTTGGGGAAAATCGGTAAGTAGCATAGTTTATTCGATTTAATCAATTTTCGTTGGTTTTTTTCTGATTTCTGTTTGCTCATTCGACCACTGTTGAGTTTTCAATGGAATCCTGTTTTGATCAATTTCCATTTGATTACTGCTTGGTTCTGGTTATTTCTGTTTCTGTCAATGTCTGTTGGGTTTCTGTTTCTATCGATGTCTGTTGGGATTCTGTTTCTGTCGACTTCTGCTGGGTTTCTATTTCGTTGGATTTCTATTTTGATCTAAGCATGTATTAGATTAAAGTGGTTGTTAGACTAGAACCCTTGTTTCCATACTTGGCAGCCTGAGGTTTTTCGGTTATTCTAATTATAAAAGCACAAAATCAGGAATGGAAGATATTGGGTTTATCTCATGATTCATGAGCATGTTTATGAGCTAAAGAAAATGTTGTTTCATAGTTGTTGCTATGTCGATAAAAGAAAAGAAAAGAATGATGCATATATATATTGCCTTTTAATCTTGAACCTAATATTTATATTTTGCAGTCAAGTGAGCTAAGGCCTTGATTTAAGGAAAAATGCTTCACACCAGCACATGCTAACCAAGTATAATCCTAGTTCCTAAACTGCTACTCCATGGAATAAGATATGTATATGTAATTGTAAAATAATCAACATGCATGTTTTGGAAATACTTGTCATTAAAGCCAACTTGGCATCTTTTCTTCCTTTTATTCTGTAGAAGAACAATGAACAGCCCATCCACTAGCTTTCACTTTTCCCTTTTTCGATGCTATGATTTATTGTTATTAGTTTTCATTGGGAGCTTGGATTCTTGTAAACATAATACACTTTTATCATCCCTCAGACCAAAAGCCATAAAAGAAACCTTAATTGAGTCTCTTTTCCCTTTTACAACTGTTATTTTCCCTATTAATATTTTCCTTTCAACTGAGATTCTGGAATTATGAAATGAACAACCTTGGTGTATTCTATTATTGAATTTAAACAGAAAAATCAATGAAAACTCAATTTGTTTTAAACTCAGAAGTTATTGTCTTGAGGATTGAGGTCCTATGCAGTGTAACAAATCCCATGGCTTGGGTCTTTGGAATGTGAATTTCTATTGTGTTGGGATGAGGTAACATAGGCCAGTGTGGCTCCCTCATCAGGTATTGTGTTGGGATGAGGTAACACAGGCCCATTGTGGCTCCCTCATCGGGTATTGCGTGTGTAATTTATAATCTTGTCCAGCATGTGATACACGGTTCTGGGGGTTGAGGACGGCAGTTCACCCTAGCTCATGAGGGGCCGGGGGTTGTGAACTTGCATCCTCCTCAGAATGTGCCACAGCAACCCGTAAAGTCAACTAGATGGTCTCATTGAGATCACTAACTCGATGGTCTAATAGAGATCACTAACTCGATGGCCTGAAGAGATCACTAACTTGCTATGGTTGGACTGGGTTGTACTTGCCAGCTCAGGCATGTCTCATGCTTGAGTGCTCCGCTTTGGAATAGCAATCCTAGCTAGATCTTTCCATTGTAAATCGTGAGGTGGTGAATTGGACAAGTGAATTAAATCATTGTTATTACATGAGACTTTACTGAAATCGTGGTTTGGATTAATCTGATTTTATCTGTTTTATGATTCCACAGAATTCAAAGTAATGTCATTACATGATATTGATATAGATTTAGCATGAGTTGCCAAAGTTTGATGGTATATTACATTATCATGCTATTTTACTGTTTGAAACTGCATAAAATGTTCTTATCATGCATTATGCTGCTTACTGGGACATTAGTCTCAAGCGTGTTTTGTTTTTGCCGGTTTTGTTTTCAGATAAATCTACAGAGCAACCACAAACTGAGGTAGGCAGAACTAACGAGCCGAATGACGACTACAACCCGGAGGATTATTATTATCCTGGATAGGGTTGGGCAGTATTTTTTGTGTAGTCGTCTATTTTTGGATTGTGTATAAATTGTAAATGAGAAAGAGAGAAAAGAAGTGAAAACCTTAGTAAACTTTACTTTAAATCTGTAGATGTTGGATGGCTTAGTTTTTTTGGAATGGTGTATATTATCTATATATTTTGTGTTTATCAGGTATTGGTTTGACAGCTTAGCCCATTCTTATAAATACAGGCGTTATATAGCCATTTTTCCGAAAATTTTTGGATTAAAATATAGCTGTTTGGTTAGTTTTTAAAACTTAGAAATGCGTTTCTGGGACCTTACCTGATGTCAAGGAACCGGCATATATCTTTAATGAACATGTCCGGGTCCAGGGCGTCACATGATATCATTTTGGGTATAGATTGGTTGTTCAGGCATCATGTGACCAAGACTGTTACAAGGGGCCGGTTACCATTAGCAAGCTAGAGCAGCCAATTTATTGTTTTCTTTGTGAGGGTGTAGATACCCGAATTGGTCATTTTGCTTCTATTACAATAGAGGAGCACAAGGGCGACACACCTAGGTGGCGTTTGGTGGGCATTATAAAATCTGGATTATCATTCTAGTCCTAGATTCTATAACCCAAATTATATTTCCTTGAATTTAGAAAACCAAAATCCTATTTGGATAAGTTGGATTGTGAACTCAAAATTTTAAATTAGAATTTGGAAACTTATTTGGTTGACATCGATTATTGAGATTAAATTTGGAGTTTTTTTTATTAAAAATTACATAAAACTAATATAATATATATATATATATATATATATATATATATATATATATATATATATATATAAAACTTAAAGTCTTACTCAAAATCATATATATTATTACGTAATATGTATATTTTTATATAATATATAAATTTATATATAATATTATTATAATATACAATATTATTATAATAATATAATAAAATTTATGTTTATTATAACATAAATTCTAATATAAGTTTTATTATAATTTTTTATTTTTATAATAATAATTAATTATAATGTACATTATACTAAAATTTATAATTTATTATATATTATTATATATAATATAATAATGTATAACATTATTATAATAATGATATTTATATCACGTGTAATATAATTTAATATTGTATTATCAATTATATATCTTATAGCAGAATATATTATATTATAATACTTATAATGTTATTATTTATTATAATATGTTACACATAATCTCTAGAATCACAGATTTTGGAAATATAAGCACCAATGACCATAACCCCTATAATCACCAAAAAAGTATATTCTGATTATGGGCTTGATTATACAACCGAATAGTAGAATCCGGCCTTAAAATCCCAACCAAACACACCTTTTGGATTATGGAATCGGATTCTACTAGAATCCAGATTCTATAATGCCCCCCAAACGCCCCCTAGTCTTTCTGAGGTGCCAATGGTATCTGATTACGCAGACCTATTCCCTGATGATTTACCAGGATTACCACCCCTAGAGCTATTGAGTTCAGGATTTAACTTCAACCTAGCATAGCTCCTATATCTAAGCAGTCCTACAGGATGTCACAGCCTGAAAGGGAGGAGCTTAAGAAGCAAATTGATGAGCTAAAAGAGAAGGGTTTATAAGACCGAGTGCTTCACCTCGAGGTGGATCAGTATTATTTTTTTCAGAAGAAGGATGGGAGCATGAGGATGTGTATAGATTACAAATAGCTGAACGAAGTCTCAATCAATAACAAGTATCCATCGCATAGGACAGATGACCTGTTTGATTAGTTGAAAGGAGCATCTTGGGTTTTAAAGATTGATTTGGGATCAGGCTATCATCAATTGAGGGTGGTAGAGGAAGATATAGAGAAGACGACTTTTAACACCAAATACGGGCAATGTGAATTCCTGATTATACCATTTGGACTAACCAATGCCCCAGCTGTATTCAAGGACCTCATTAACTGAGTCTTCCATCAATACTTGGACAGCTTTGTGGTGGTTTTCATTGATGACATATTGGCTTATTCCAAGACCCAGGAAGAGCATGCTAGACATCTTAAGATAGTGCTTCAGATCTTGAGGCACCACAAGCTATATGCCAAGTTCAGTACATGCCAGTTTTGGCTAGGGCAAATCTCTTTCTTTGGACACATCATCTCAAGTGAGGGTATTTCAATAAACCTAGCTAAGCTCGAGGCAGTTACAAAGCGGCCTAGACTTACCAAAGTGTCCAAGATTCGTAGTTTTATTAGCATGGCAGGGTATTATTGTCGATTTATTGAGGGGTTTTCTAGAATTGCAGCAACATTGTCGAACTTGACCAAGAAGGCATTTCCATTCTAGTGGGATGACAGGTGTGAGTAGAGTTTTCAAGAACTGAAGAAGAGACTTACTACAACCCTAGTGTTGATTATACCTTCTATGGATGAGCCTTTTGTTGTGTATTATGATACATCCAGGATTGATTTGGACTGTGTTGATGCAGCTGTGTGTTGAGACCTCATGAGAGGAACTACCCCACCCACAATTTAGAGTTGGCAGCCATAGTCTTCACCCTGAAGCTATGGAGGCATTATCTATATGGGCTTGAGTTTGAGATCTTGTCAGATCATAGAGTTTGAGGTACCTATTTTCACAGAAAGATATCAACATGAGGCAGAGAAAATGGATGGATCTTTTGAAGGATTTTCGGTTTACACTGCATTACCACTTAGGCAAAGCAAATGTAGTTGCAAATGCCTTGAGCTGTAAAGGTAGCACTGACGAGACTTTCATTGCCACTTTAGCCTTTTTCATGGCTAGTCAGTGTAGCTTAGTAGTTGCAATTCGTGACTGGCATGGGGAGTTCATTTTACCCCAGGATGGAGTTATCAGGGTGGCTAGAGTTCAAATAGAGCCTGATTTAATTTAGAGGATCAGGGAGAGACAATTGACAAATCCTGAGTTGACTGTTACTAGAGGGTTATTAAGGAGTGGTTCTGATGCTGCTAGAGATTTTTCTGACCGAGATGGCTTATTGATATTTAAGGAACGGATTTGTGTTCTAGCAAATGACAATATCAGGACAGTGATTATGACAGAGGCACATAGATCTAGATATGCAGTGTATCCCGGTAGCACAAAGATGTACAGGAACTTGAAAGCAATTTATTGGTGGTCAGGTATGTAGAGGGACATAGCTGAATTTGTGGCTAAGTGCTTAGTGTATCAGCAGGTTAAAGCTGAGGATATGAGACCTCCAGGTTTACTCCAGCCACTCTCTATTTCATAATGGAAGTGGGAGCATATCACCATGGACTTTGTGATTGGTTTACCATCTACAGTGAAATGGCAGGATGCCATATGGGTGACTGTGGATCGTTTGATGAAATCAGCTCACTTCTTGCATATTCGTAAGGATAGTGTAATTGAGATTGGCATGCACTGGATTACATATGACGGATACCCAGTCTAGGGACTAGAGATCCCAAGAACTAGGTTCAAAGGGAAAAACGAAGTCATAGTGTAATTGAGATTAGCATGCACTGTATTTATTTTATTTTGTCCATCCCTAGATGTGAGTGCATAGTCCTGTATTGATGTTAAAGGATGAGTATTAAACTCTTAATGAGTACTATAGCTATTATGAGTGGGATGTTTAGCTACAGGAGCATCATTGATAGTCTCACCTATGTAAGTGTATGGAAGTGGGAATGCTTCCTCTGAGAGTGGGGGCTTACTCTCTAAGAACACTTATGAATCCGAGATTAAGTACAAGGCTGTAATGTGCTCGCTTGAGAGCATGTGTAAATACCAGGGAATACTTTGTGTGTTTCTATAAATTTATATACCCAAGAAGCTTGGTTCTAGACTTTGTTCACCATTGTTTCTTATACAAGAGATATAATCACATTAAGTAAAAGTTTAAGACATTGTCACCTCTATTATACAAATTATTCTAGCTTTGGCCAATATTTCAGTTTTTCTATTTTAATTAAAATAAGTTGGGGATTGTTAGAGTATTTTAATAAAAAATAAAAAATAAAGAAAAAATAAATCCTTTTAGTGGGGCATATGTTTCTTGGAAACGTGCCCCACATAAAAGGCTTAGTCGGTTTTTGACTTAAAAAAAAAATAAAGTACCTAATGCCTCTTTCTATTAACTCTCTCTCTCTCTATCTCTTGTTCTTAACTCTGTTGCCTCTTTCGTTTTTATTCCTTTTTTTCGAAGAAAACCCTAACACTCCTCTTAGTTTTCTAGTTGTTGGGCAAAGCACTGGTTTGGGTTTTTTTGTTTTTTGCCTGATCTATGTGCAGAAGATTCAAACATTAACAGTGGTGATATTGGGCTATTGTATCCTAGGGGTGATGCATTTGAGTTCGGCGGCTACACTTGTACTTCTTGCAGGAGCGTGAATCATCTTAAAGAGAGCTACCTAGTCCACGCCTCAACCCATCTCCGCTGAATTATGATTTTCAGTATCCGCAACAACCATAGTTTGTTTGAATTTACGAATCGCAGGTATTCCTTTATCACATCAATTTTTATATACCATCATTAACAATTAGTTTAGGAAAATTTCACTCAATCAATGAGTTTTCTAACCTCTATTAACCATAAGGGTAAAACATAAAGACAAGCCTCGCCTTTGCATCATAACTATTCTATGCTTAGGTTTAGTAAACATATTTAATACACACACACACACACAAGAGTTTTGATTCGGTTTAGTTTAACCGAGAAATTAACTCAAAACTTAACCAACTTAAGTTATATTTTGGAATGAAACCAAATCAAATACATTGAAACCTAACCTAAAACTAACCGAAACTCAATTTAGGTTAGTAAGTTCTCGGGTTTAACTAACTCAATGTAATATCCTGTGATTTTATATTTGTAATTAAGTAGTAATGAAAGGGTAGTTTGGTCTTTTATAGTTTAATTGTGTGTATTTTAATTAGCCTATTGTGATGCTTTATTTTTGTTTGAATTAGTATGTGTATCAGAATGTTTTAATCAGTGGTGTGGTGCTACGCCGTATCATTTTTAAAATCAATCCCTATTTAAGAATAGAGCAAGCATCAAAGGGGTTATTCCTAGCTATCTATCGTTTGAGTTGAACTAAGAAGAAGAAGAAGAAGCAAGAGAGGAGAAGAAGAAGACAAAGAAATAAAGTGGAGAAGTGAGGTAAAGGAATTCCATTAATCACGAATTCGTGTGTAATTGTAGTGTTTTCATGAGTCTATGCGGAATGAATGAATATCTGATATGAGCTGATATTGAGTTCTATCTGGTTATGTTAAGTTGAACTTGATTTCCCTTATGTCTGGTACCGCTTGGGAATCTGAATTCTGTAAAAATAAGTATGCTTATACACATGTATTCTTTTCATTCATAAATCTGGTATTGATGCATAAATCCCTTGGAGTGAGTTTTGGTTGATGTAAAACTACGCCTAAGGTGCCCTGGAATTAGTAGTAATGCTTTAGAATGGGATTATATGAATTTGGGTATGATTATAAACTGAAAATCAAACTCATTGAGAGTAAGATAGTGCTCCGGAAGATGAATCTTGATAGGAGAATAATCGTTCAACCTAATCGTGAAGGCACAATTAATCACAAGGCATGGACGATTAATCATGAGACCCTGTTTCTCTGTATAGTTGCTCTAAAGCTAGTTGTGTATGATTCCTTTATTATTTTTTCATCTTTTAGTTATTGATTCATACTGTGACTCATACAATTGATAATATTCACTGATATTATCTGCTAAATCATGTGTATTGAATTGATAGTGAATGGTATGAATTGTTTAGAAGATAACTACCTAGTGGTCATGCATATATTGCATCATCTGACGTGATGGGCTTTTTGTCGACCTGATAGAGTGCATGGCATTGTCTACGGATGTTAGGATGTGACTCCCAATGAGTAGTTTCCTGTGTTGCTCTGAAAATAGTCGAGGAAGAGAAAAAGTATCGTAGGATTGAAAGACCCCTAAACCCTGTGAGTGGCCACACAGGAAGTGGTTGAGGAGTGCTCCCACAACCTCTAACTAACCATAGTCAATCTGGTTTTAGAATCTCTTCTAGACCATCGTTGACGGAGGGTAACGTGACTGGCTTCTTTGTGAGGTCCTACACCACCGCTTAGTTGGAAAGAACATGGACTGTACACGAGGGGTAAAGGGAAGACCCTACTTACTCCATCATGTCAGTATAGACAGTGTGTGAGTGTGAAGCATGACATACATGCATTCCCATTTTTTTATTATGATTCTTGCTATGAAATTAATGTTACTTATCATGATTTTGTGAAGCATGATGAAATGTCTCGTTTATGATACTTGTTTGAGTTATATGTGTGATTGTGGTTATTGGAGTTTCTGTACTGAGCTATGAGCTCATGATCCCATTTAACATTTCAATTTAAATGTTGGCTAAAAGCTTCACCAGTAAAGCTGAGAGAGAGTTAGAGTGAGAATGGAACTTGTAAATTTATGTATATTAGTCTTTTAAATTTCTGTTTTGTAAATATTGTGAGAATAATGGATGTTACTTGTCTTTGGTGCATAACTTGAGATAATATGGTGACTGTTATTGTAACGCCCCGAACCCGGGTTAGTGCAAACCGGCACCCGACCCGAACCCGGTTCGCTACTGTAACAACCCGAATTTAGTTCAACAACCAAATCCGAGGTGTTACTGGCCCATATCAAACACATCATCAATAATATACCAGACCAAAGAATTAAAATTCATTCACTTTATTATACTATCAGAGTTGCGGAAACAAGTATGTGCGGAAGTGTAGTTTAAAATCCTCAAATAAACATATAGTTTGATCATCAATCATTAATATCAAAGTCTGGTAAAATAAACTGGTTACTATCTCTCTAATACATCAAATCCAAATGAATAATAATAATAATCTAATCAAAAGTGCTAAGTCTATATCATTCATCCACCTCAAACAAGATCCGGATAATAGTAATCCTCCGGTGTATACTCAGCTATCTCTCCCTGGAAATCACTAAGATCCCCCTCTCGCGTATCAGCTGAAAAATGAAATAAAAGTAGGGTGAGATACGAATATCCCAGTAGGTAACACATGCATGATTAAACAGTTCATATAAGTAAAGTAACAGTTCATGCACGATTAAGCAATATCGACTAATCAGGCTCGTATAATCATTCATATCATTCATGAATACAAAACAGTTTGATAAACAGTTCTAAAAATGAATTTCAGCAAGTTTTAATATAAGAATCCAATATCAAGATTGATAACAAAATTCACACTTTGCTAGGATGCACTAAGCAGTCACATCCGATCAATATCTCAATCACATGCCTCCAGCATGTATTCAATAATAATATCAAGTATTGTGATTTCAGTGCCATTATAGGACTCACAAAGATAGATAAACCTTTTGAGATGATTCTCAACCAATTGCTATACCACCGTGCGACTTAGGAGCAATGCTACTAATGATACTCAAGTCCCATGCAGCGCAGCTTAGACAAGAGCCGTAGTCACTAACTTATTGCACACGTACCCATCAGAGTTGGCATGTACCACCAGCATGCAGCACCGGGGTGTCCCTCCAGACATAGGACCTTCCCAGACAAACTAACTTGCAAAGGAAAAGCGTCGCATATAGGAGTAACTCAACCCAAATGACATATCCCTCAGCTATCTAGCTACAACTATGGATCCATAACCAGCTATGCCCACTAGACTCCAAAATTCTCTAAAATATAATATTTCTATAAGGGTTAGTGCCTAGCGGCATATAAAGGTTAAATCTGTCAATTACTTCAATATTCAGTCATCTGAGTTCTGAATTCTCTATATACAGTTTTCTAGTTTATAGTGTCATTTAGAAGATGTTCTGATAATTAAATACAAGTTAATTTTCCAAAAACTAGGTTTCTCCATTTTTTTTCAAAGTTTGGCAACTAATATCCTAAATACCTTCTTAATTTATTTTTCTGTAAAACAGGGAATTAGATAATTTATTTTGGTCTTAAAACATCTTATTTAATCATTAAAATTGTCTAAAAATAGTTTGGAATTGAATCAGGGTGTGAAATTATGAAAATCTGCAAAATCTGAACAGAGCGCCTAGGATCGCCCCGGCGGTCTGTGGTCGGCTGTAGTTCAAATCAGAACGCCGACGATACGTCTTCAAGCGGTCTACGGCGGTCCAAAATTTATAACGAGCGCCTAAGATCGCCGACGATTGCCGAGCACAGTCGAGGTCGGCAGTCGTTCGAAAACGATCAGAATCAGTTCCAAAACATGATTTTTCTAGTTTAAACTCATTCTAACATATTTATAACATGATTATCTAAATATATACATAATTACATATCATAAAAACATGCTTTTGTCGATTAATCACATGTAAATACAAAAACAAAGGTAAAAGGTGTCACCTACCTCTTTCGTGCGTGGTTTCTCTCCTTCTTCTCCAAACAAGAGTTCTCACAGACGCAAGGTACTCCCTGGACGATGAAGAACACAAAAACCCAGGCTTTTCTTCTTTCTCTTCTTCTTCTTCTCCTTCGATTGCTTGTTCACTCAAGGCTGTCGCTTGCGGCTATTGAATACAAGCAAAATACGAACGTGTAATGTTTTAGGTTATTAAACTAATACTTATACTCACTGATCCCATGTATCTCACATACACCAAATTCCATACACACGCCCAATCAGAATACATACCTCGATATCTCATGATCGGACGGTCAGATCTGCGTCCAATTCTAGATCTCCACTAATTAGATCATCCCCTACAATAATAAATTATTTCTATCAATTATAACTCTCACTAATATTATTTGTTAATTTAATTTATTATTTAAGGAAAATTCGAGGTTTTACAGTTATGTCTCTGGTTTAATTTAATTAATAAAAGGGGATGTGACAATCAAATTGCCTCTCTACCTCCAAGAATTTTTAACATACCCGCCAGCTTCAATGGAGTCATACCCAGTATATCATAGATTTTTTCTCATCCTCTCCCATTTTAATACAAGTAAGATTAATTATTATTCTAAAAATTAATTGAAATAGCCAATACGTCACCTAAAATAATAATGGTTGGCGCAAGGGGAATCAACCTTTCCCTTATTTTTTTTGATGGATAACAATGACAATTCTAGTAAGTAGCAAGGTGGACTGTACAGAAGGACCCAGATCTTAAATTCTTAATCCCCAAATTGCTCTCTTTTATTTATTATTATCTTTTCTCTCTTACTTCATGTTTGAAATAATATCAGCACCAGAGCATGAGCAATCAATTGAATTTTCAGCGGTCAAACAATAGGGTAAAAAATGACATCATCAATAGTCCATTGGCTGCCTGGTTAGGATCCTCTGTATTACGAGTTTACTATGATGAATATTGGGTATAGAGAAGGAGCCAAACATCCCACTTGAGGATTCATCTTGTCCAAACACCTATGTTGCTCAGAAATAGGTATAGGTGGCACAACCGTGGCCCTATGTCTGCATATCATTAACTCCAGAAAAAAATGCTAAGCATAAAAGATCCCCCAATGTAGGAAAATCTTAACAAAAAATTTTATTCATCGATATTTACAGTTCTTACAGAAGATCCCCCAATGTAGTCCCCAAAGAGGGCTTGAGTCAAAAAATTCGGAGGTCTAGATAACCACACACACGGAATGCAATCCAACGCAAAGTTTGCTAATACATTGGCCACCTTATTAGCCTCTCTATATACATGAGACACTGCGAAAAAACTCAAAATCACCGCTAAGAAATTTTGCTTCATCCAGAATGTTGTCCACGTTCCATGGACACTGGGCTTCAGAACCATTCATCAAATGAGCTATTGACTTAGAATCTGTTTCCAGCTCCACCCTTGATCCCTTCTAAAACTCCATATGCTTCTGCTATAATAGCTGTGCAGAATCCCAAATCGATGGCTGCTGCTACGATAAATTCCCCATTGCTTCCTCTTACAATCACTCCACAAGGTGCTCTTCCTTGGGTTCCTCTGGCTGCCCCATCTACATTGATTTTATTGTTTGATCCCCATGGTTTACTCCATTTGATATAGATCTGTTCTTTCACTACTTTCTTCTCAGCTACCTTTATCAACTTTCTTGAGTCTTCCTACAATAATTGAAACAAAGATATACATGAGTTAATATTGCTATTGCTGCCTTCAAAGATTACCTTGTTTCTTGCCTTCCAAACATCCCAGCAACAATTAGCCCAGGCTGCAGCTCCTTCTTCATCATTTTGTGCATCCTTGATTCTGTCAGTCCACCATTCTTTTAATTCATTTCTGTTTTCCAAAACATCCAGGCTGCCACCCAATGTATCAAACCAAAGTGCCCTTGTGAACTGGCATTCGGTAAATAGGTGGAAGGGCTGATTCGGGTCTATCATTACATAAAACAGAGTCCTGAATTGGAGACCCCAATCTTTGATGGAATAGTTCATTGGTGGGCAATCCTTTTCGAACCGCTTTCCATATGAAGAATCTCATCTTCTGGGTCATTTCAGCTTCCATAACGTGGACCAAAAAAGGTTAGTGTCCATTTCACTTAAATTAATAAGCAGGTTATAAGTAGATTTCACAGGAAAATGCTCCATGCTTCCCCTCCTTCCATATTCTCTCATCATTTTCCCTGTTATGGCTAATGAGGATGGTTTGAATACAATTTGCTACTTCCTCAGACCACATTCCACGGATTAATTGTAGGTTCCACATTCTCGTTCCAGGAATGATCAAGTCAGACACTTTCTCTACACTGCTCACTCTCTCCAAATTGGGAGCTGCATGGTTCCTTAGTCTCCCTGGTAACCAGCTCAGATCATGAATGCTTATGGATTCTCCATTAGCTATCTCCAACCCATGCCCTCTCTTATGATACTTTTGCATTCATACATTTGTTTCCACATTCTTGAACCAATACTTTTGTTACTCTCAAGGTAAGGCCTGTCGTGGAAGTATTTTGCTTTAAAGTTCTTTGCCCATAGACTATCTTCCTCCTTTGCTAGAGCCAATGCCCTTTTAGCTATGAGAGCAGAATTGAATATCTTTAAATCCTTAATGTTCAGCCCACCTGCTTCCCTTGGCTTGAAAATTCTATCCCATCCAATTGTATGTATTACCCTTTCTTTGTTGTGCTTTGCCCACAAGAAGTCTCTGGATTTTCTTTCAATCTTTTCAATGACAATCTTCGGCATCTTAATACAGGACATGTAATGCAGAGGTAAGCCCATTAACACAGAATTAATTAAAGTGGTCTTGGTTGCCTGATTTAAGAGTTTTGCTTTCCACATAGAAATCCTTTTATGGATTCTTTCCATCAATTCAAAAAAATATGCCTAAATGATTTTTCCATTTGGGCAAGGAATGCCAAGGTATTTTTGGAATTTTGCCTTAGCATGAACTCCAAAAATCCTGCATAAATTTCCTATTTCTCTACCCTTTATACAAGGGCTAAGGACTAATTCAGTTTTATTCAAGTTGATATCATGTCTAGCTTCCTTGCAAAAATTAGAAAGAATCTTTAATGCTTGCATACCTTCCTTGACAGTGGCCCTTTCAAAGATTAATAGATCGTCTGCAAACATTAGATGGGTGAGAGAGGGGCTCCTTTGGCTTATCTTGATTCCTTTCACAACACCTTTCTGTTCCCCTTCCATAAAAGTTCTGGATAGAGCCTGTTGTGTCAGTATGAAGAGGTAGGGAGACAAGGGGTCTCCCTGCCTAACCCCATGAGTGGGCTTGATGAAGCCTGATGGAATGCCATTTACTAACACTGAATAAGACACAAATGAGATATATTTCATGATCAAGTAAATCCAATGAAAACTGAAACCCACAGAAATTAAAGCCTTTCTTACCATACACCACTTGAGCTTATCATAAACTTTGGAGAGGTCAACCTTCAAAGAAAAACCCCCCCACCTTCCCTTTCTTTTTGCTATTGATATAGTGCATGATCTCTTGAGCAAGGGTGATGTTGTCATGAATGGATCTTTTGGGGATGAAGGCACTTTGATTTGGCGCTATGATTTTGTTTATGAGCGACCTCATTCAATTCACCATAATTCTGGAAATGATTTTATAACTGAAATTGCAAAGACTTATGGGTCTATAGTCTCTAGGCTTTTCCAGGTGATTGATTTTTGGGATTAGAGTAAAAAAAAATGTGGTTTAGCCTGTTCTCAAGAATACCATAGCAAAAAAATTCTTTTATCATGGTACAAATTTTAGGCCCCACAACATCCTAGTATTCAAGATAAAACAAACCCTGATAGCTATTAAGACACGGACTTTTCCTTAAACCCATTTGGTCAATGGTACTCTTGATTTCCTCATCAGAAATGGATCTAAGCAAACTTCTGTTATCATCCTCAGTTATAGTGTTGCCAATGGGAGGGGTCTGCTGATCCTAGATATTAGGATTTTCATCATTATAAATATCCGAGAAGTACTTAACGAAGCATTCCTCAATATCCCTAGCTTCAGTTAGAGTGTCATTTGAATCATCCTTAATCATGGCAATTTTATTCCTTTGGCGTCTCACTAAGGTGGTCACATGGAAATATTTAGTGTTTTGGTCCCCATCCTTAAGCCAATTGATCCTGGACTTTTTGGGCCCAAAGGATTTCTTGTTGTTTAAGGACATGCAAGTACCTGGCCCTACATTCCTTCTCTTTGGCTACGAGGATTAGACTATCACTAATTTCCAGCTCCCTTTGGATACTTTTCAACTCTTGGAATAAGGCTAAGGATTTATTGTGAATATTTCCTATTCTCTCTCTTCTCCACTTTTTAAATTTTTTCCCAAGCTATCCCAGTCTGTCATTAAGAGAGTTGAATCTCCCCCCAATTTCAATCCCCATCCATTCCTTTGAAATAACCTCTTTGCATTCTTTTTCTTCCATCCAAAGAAACTCAAATTTGAATGGTTTTTGTCTGGCTATCTTTGGAGGGTCATGATTTATGATGGTGGGACTAGGATCAGAGCCTATGATTGGTTCTTGATTGATCAAAGGGTTAGAATGAGAAAGAAACCACCCTGGATTACAAAACACTCTATGAAGCTTTTCAAGGATCCTGGAATGACCATCCCTCCCATTGTCCCAAGTAAATTTAAGGCCTTTAGGATGGACTTCCATTAGATCACATTCATGAATAAAATCATTAAGATGGTTAGCTTGGGAAATCTTAAAACCATTACCTCCTCTCTTTTCTTTTCTTTTTTGATGGACCATTACCTCCTCTCTTTTCGCCACTGTTTACGACAACGTTGAAATCACCAATTAGAGCCCATGGTTGTTGTTGCTTCTCTGCCATTACCTTTAATTGTCTCCATTGTTGCTTTTGAATTGCTAGTATGTGGCTTGCATGTACAAAAGTGACACTTTCCTCCCTCTGAGTCTGAGGATGCAAATTTATGTGAATCATCCAGGCCTCGTGATGAACCACCTCGACAGTCACCGCATCATCCCAAAGCATCCAAAAAACACCCGATAGTCCCTGAGATGCAAACCATACAAAATGATTAAAACCAAAACCCCTAATGCTCCTTCTGGAAACACAGTCAGAAGCCATTGTTTCGGATAGGAGCACTAGATTGGGCTTGTATATCCTGATGAGAAATCTCAGGTATCTTTTAGTCGAGGGATGCCCAATTCCTCGACAATTCCAAGCTAATGTAATCATGGTGGGAAAGGGGAGAACACAGTTGAGATCACTGTGTCAACTTCCTGTCTTTGAAATGCTTTGGTCTGACTCTAATCAAAACTCAGCTTCCTGTGCTTGCTTTCTTGTTCGATTGTCTCACTTATCTTCCTCTTCTTACTTTCATATGCCTTCTCCTTCCCTTTGTCAATGTGCCTTGGAGTCCGGTTGACAGATGCCCCCTCCTCCATTAGAGTCACTCTCGACCTCTGGCTCATGTTTGAACCAGATGGTTTAGCCCCAGACGCCCTCCTTTGTTTTCTTCTATTTGGGTGGTTCAAAGAGAGATGCGGATTGGAAGTAACGGTGATCTGTGTTTGGGCTGGGCTGTAGTTTTGATTACGAAATTGCAAAAAAAATTGATAAAAGATTGGTACGAATTTGGGCTTGGCCTTTGATTGGTTTGGCAAAAGTTAGGTTCATGAAGACCATCTGGTTCAGGTACCCTGCCCACATAGGATCAGGCAGATTTTCGCTCAACATATCAGCATTGAACTTGGATAAAGAGTCCACGCTCCCCTACCCACATAGGATCAGACAGATTTTCGTTCAACATATCAGCATTGAACATTTGAACTTAGATAAAGAGCCGATGTTCGCACACTGCTCAATGCTACAATCAATCAAATCAGTCTCCACACTTTCCAATGTCACAGAAGACCATCAGGATGTGCCTCGCTCTAAGTTAGACTGGTGACTCTGGTTTCTTCTGATTCAACTCGGAGGGAACTCGAAAGCTTTGTCCTTTCTCCAAATAACTGGTTTTTTCTTGGGAAAATTATGAAAACATGCTACTTTACAGCCATTATTACAAAAACATGCCACTAAGATGGCAAATTGCACAAACATGCCACTTTACAAGAATAATTGCGATGAAGGGTTACTTAGGGTTTGAGCAATCTTGAATGGCCAAAATACCCCTGGTTAAAAGGGGGAAAAGGAGCTTCTCCATCTTACTTTTCATCTCCAAAAAACGCAGAGGGCGGTTTCTCTCAAGATGACCCCTTTTCCTCTCCTCCTTCGGCGATTTCTCCCTTCAAAGAGTACTTTCTTCTTCTTCTCGTGCCATTATAAACAAATAGCCCTCAACTACAGACAACGAGAGAGAGAGAGAGGGGAGCTTTTGCTTCTTGGAGATCTGGATCTATATTGTAACCCTAGATTTCTCTCTGTGTAATGAATTGGCGATTCGTCCATCTCTACTGTGAAGTCTGTGGATCTCTGTGCTTCTCTTGATTTTTACCCATGGAAATTGCTTCTATCTCCCCGGTGTTGCTCCCGAGGATTTCCATAAGGTGAATTGAGTGTTTGTTTCGACCTACCTGTTCGGACTGGTGTTCGGAGCTGTTACGACGAAGGGAAGCATACGGCCGAGACCTTGACTATGGATTATCACCGTGGCGCTAATGTTGAGGTCTTCTTCTGTTATTGATTTTTCATGATTTTGTGGTTTTGCTTGGATTTATTATTCTTCTGCCCTTCCTCAACGCCTGCAATAATGGTGCAGGGATTGAGGAAGGAACCGATGACCGTTTATGGGGACGGGAAGCAAACAAGGAGTTTTCAATACGTTTCGGATTTGTTAATAGATCTTGCTTTTGTATTTATCAATGCGTTTGGTTATTTGTATTTATTGTTTTAGTTTTGCTTGGATGGGTTGGTGGGGGTTTCCTATTTTCAATGCTAACGGTAGTTTGTTTTATGTGCTTTCATGGAGTTATGAGGAACACAACAGAAGATGTCCTCTATGTGCTTGTTCTAATTCTTTAGTTATGGCAAAGATAGTGGGAAGTGCAATTGGTTTTATGATTTATCAGAGTTAAGTCAATGGAATCAAAGCATATTCGGAGGGATTATCCTCCTAAAGCATGATTTTAGCTGTGATAAAAGAACGACACAGCAATGCATTTAATTGTGATTGTTTCTATGCTAAGTGTGCGCACCTAAAACCGGATCCTAGATCGCACACCGGGCGCATCTTTGGTGCGTGCCTCGGGATTTTTAGAGTCGCCACTGCCTGAGAGTGCAGGCAGACACGGTTTTGCCCTAATCGGGTCTAAGTCTGGTCTGCGGCTTATTAGAGATCTAGCTAAGTCCTCGGTTACGTCCGGGGAAGCCCTAAGGCACCCCGGCCCGCCCCGTCGGTTTGACGGGTCCCTCGGGTCTCCCTGGTTTCTGAGTCAATTTCACCCTTCCTAGACCAGCATGCTGTCTTGTTAGGTCTGGCGGGGCCCGCTGAAGGTGTGAGTCCCTTTTATTTGATTTTATCTTTTTATTTAAGTGAAGTGGGTCGGACCCGGGTCCCGTTGGAAGACCCGTGGGTTGCCATGGTTGGGCCTTGGGCCCAGTAGGGTTATTGGGTAACTCATTTGGTTATCTTATTTATTTACAAATTTCATGGGCTTAGTGGGCTTGGATTTGGCCCATTAGCCAAAGGTCAAGTGGCCTTGGGCCTGTTTATTGAAAACAGGCCTGGTATGGGCCAGTCAAAAGTGGGCCCCACTAGTGGGCCAAAGGGGTCTTGATGGGCCTATCTAGGCCCAAAGTCCAAAATGGGCTTAAGAAAGCCCAAAATGGTTAAGGGGAGTGGTTCAGGCCGGCTTAGACCGGAATTGGTCCAACCAGGCCGAGAAATTACATTTTTTAAGTTACATTACAATCGCCCGTATTTTCCATACGGTCCATCATCGCCCGTGAATAGAATCCGGTTGGCCTTGCCCGTGAAGTAAACACGGTCCAGGCTGGACCGGCCTGAGTTTACGGACACGACTTGGTTTGCATGTTTGCTGCCGATTCTTCCTGGGATCAGTTCCGTGGCCCTCTCAGGTGTTCCAGTGATGCCAGTAGGGGTTCTCAGCACCTTCAGTATACTGCGTTTCCTTCTTTCAATCCAAATGACCATCTCCCTTCTTTTTTTTTGTTCTTGAAGCAAGTAGGATTCCCTCATGGTTGTTCATCATCATCTTTTATGAACGGGAAAGGGATGATTTACAGGGGATATCAAATGTAAAAAGAAACTTCAATCTTCTTCCCACAATGACAATTAAATGGGATTAAGCTCTCTTTTTGGGACATTTTAGATAGCCTTTTGTTATCACCTCCCCTTTTTGCATGAGAAGGATTACTTTTGTATGCAATTCCTTATTTCATACAACACTTAAAAAAACATGTTAGATGTAACATATAAGAAGTAAGAGAAGAATGAAATCAAAATTCACTTTAATTCAAAAGAGGACATACTTACAGTGTAGTTGATTGTTTGATTGGTGTTTTTGGTTCTCCGGAAATTTGAGCAGCGCTTCCGCGTCCTCCGGGAATTCTTAAAACAGTATGGAAAAAGTTTGGTTAAGTTCCTCAATCCAAGAAGTTGAAAGGTCAAGATTTAGGCAAGGTTTTGGGTGTTTGGGCATGGTTTTGGGACATAGGGGCATTAAAAAGATTTGGGGTGGTGGAGTGGTGGCATGATGGCAGGGTTCGGCCGTGGGAAACTCCAGGAGGGCAGGGGTTATGGCCAGAGGGGATGGCTTGTCCAAATGAGGGGGGTGGCCTCTCTATTTATAGGCAAAAATCCCGTGCCCGTATTTGAAGTACGGGCGTGCCTTGCCCGTACTTCAAGTACAGGCGTGCCTTGCCCGTAATTCAAATACGGGCGAAAAATGAATATTTGCAATTATCGCAGATTCGGCCGTACGGGACGCGTGTCTCGCCGTACAGCGACGCGTGTTGTCCTTCTAGAAGCGTGCCCGTACTTTAAATGCGGGCATGCCCTGCCCGTAATGTAAATACGGTCCCGCACGTTTTAAAAATGTGTGGATTTCAAACCTTTATTCAATTTGGCTTATTGCAGGATTTTTATCCGATTTTTCTGATTATTTTATTAGAAAACGAGATTCTCTTTATTTAAAATATTATTAAATACTTTTATCTTATTTGTTTTATTAGTTTAGTCCATTTTTGCTGCGTTTTTTGCCACATGGGCAGTTTTTCTGAAACTTCAACTGCTCATAACTTCTTCATCCGGTGTCCGATTTCAACAAACTTAGTGTCGTTGGAATCAGCTCAGAACCACCTATCCATTGGGATCAAGTTTGGCAGCTGAATTGGGGTTGAGCAAAAAGTCAACTTTTCGCTCCCCAAAAGTTTGACCAGCTCATATCTTTTCCATCTGGACTCCGATTCCAGCAAATTCGGTTGCATTAGAATCGTGTCGAAATGCTCTTTTCAATGAGATGAAGTTTGATGGCCAAATTCACTTGAATCAAAAAGTCAATTTTTGACCCCCTCAAGGTTTGACTTTTAGTTTGACTTTTTATTTTTCTTTATTTTGGGGGTGCAAAAATCAGGTGTCTACACTAAGAACAAAATTTTCCTCAAGTTTCATTTTCGTCATCGGGAAAATGGTTTAAGGGAGGGGGGGGGGGGGGGGGTTTAAGGGAGGGGGATTCCATCTGCTTCAATTTCCTTTTTTTTTTTTAAGTTACACTTTAATATTTTTATTAAACAAAGTTCAAGCGAATTTCTCCAATTTTCTTGATTTCAACCAAAGAGGTCAATATGGACTGCAATTTTGAGTTTTTTTTGGTTTCTTTTTTTTTTTTTTTTTGGTGGGGGGTGGGTGGACTGTAATTATGAGCTTTTTTTTTCTGTTAGACATCAGAAATAATTTATAAATGACATTTTGAATGCTTTCATTACATATGCCATGGAAAACTTATCATCACTTCCTAAGTTTGTTTTATAATTTCATCATCTTGATTTAAGAGTGGGTGGTTACATACTCATTCTATTTTACATTTCAATTAAAATTTTGAGTCTTCAGTGAATTTGTATTTCAATCAAAATTATCTTGGAATAACCTTTCTAAGTGATTTATTTTTGTAGGAAATGGAAGTTTGAAGCTTTGGTTATGGTTGGGAGCTGAATCTACAGCCACAAATCCTTGTACTGCAAACCTGATAGTATCATGGTGAATGGTTTTCATTTAGGAATGTAATTGGTTCTACTTGAAGTGTTTCTAAAATATTTTGTTTATGAGATGAATTTTCATAGATTGGGATAGAGTGACGGGATTCCTTCAACTAATCCCAATTCCCAACTACTTGGTATAAGGCATTTTGTTGTTGTTATTGTGCTGAATCTAGATTTATGAACTTGTGCAGAACATAAGTCTGCATTACTTCTTTATTGTATTGAAAATGAAACATGTGCAAGTTTTTGACTTGGTCATACTTTAGAATAGGCATTCATTTTTGGGAAAATTATGAAAAAGGGCTACTTTACAGTCATTATTATAAAAACATGCCACAAAGATGGCAAATTGCACAAACATGCCACTTTATAGGAATAATTGTGATGAAGGGTCACTTAGGATTTGGACAATCTTGAATGGCAAAAATACCCCTGGTTAAAAGGGGGGGAGAAGGAGCTTCCTCATTTCACTCTTCATCTCCTTCGGCAAAGACGACCCCCTTTTCCACTCCTCCGGCGATTTCTCCGACGAAGACGACCCTCTTTTTGCTCTCCTTCTGTTCATCAATATTTCTCTTCACCGACCTCAACATTGCATCAAGGCCCCTTGGCTCGGTTTTGGTTATGGATTTGGGTTGGAAGCCTTTGGCTCGGTTTCCGTCTTGACTTTGTGTTGTCGGATTGTTCGATTACTGTTGGGGATATTGAACATGCCACGTCTCAGGTGAGCAGCCACCTGTTTGAAATCGTTAGTTGGAATTTGTGATGAGATTTTGTAATCAGAAGCTTATTTTGCACTAAACTCGTAAAAATAGTATTTAGTGCTAGGGCTATGATCCAAATTGTAAGAATTTCCCTTCCTACTGGTTTAATATCCTTTTCGTCTTGATTTATAGCAAAATTTATTGCACGATTGGAATTCGTTTTAGTTAGTCCTAGGTTTCTTGGGAATTAGGTCTTTGATTTAATGATTCTACACCTATTACAATTGCCATTATTGCTAATATTGTCTTTGATTTTCGAATGTTTTATTTGTTTTTTAATTAATTGTTTTGAATAAATGATGATAGATTTTATTGAAAATCCTATCGGTGGGAGAAAAATATACTTTCTGAACCCTAATTTCTTAGGATAAGTCACAGCTTTTGGTTTGATCAATCGTGGAATCAAAAAGCAAGTATTAACATAGCTTTGGTTTTATCCTTGCCTAGGAAATCTCTATTGTCTAACATTGCTTTCATGATCTAATTATAGTGTTGCTGTGTGGAAGGTAATTAGAGTAGTGAGAGCTATTTTTGAACTAAAAGTTTCTGTTCCATGTGTGGAGTTTGCCTTTGGGAATTTAACTTATATGGGGTATTTAGAACTTTGTTCAAGATGTCACAACTTTAACTCTTGAGTGAGATTTGGACTCATTTTTTTATGAGTTTGACAATCATAAAATATAGGTTTGACACTGAGATCCATTGTGTTGCTAGTTTTCCCAACTGTTTGGTCTTGTTTGAACTTTATCACGATTAACATATTTTGTTTTTGATCTTCTTTGTGAATTTGTTGCTTATATGACCTGAAGCTTCCAATGGTAAGTTTTATTATATGTTGTGCTAAATTGGTTCACATTCATTTCTGGATGCTTCTGACTTTACAATTTCGCCACATAGCTGTTACAGTCTGGTTGGTTTGATTTATACCTCGAATTTTGTTCATACTTATAGGTAAATCAACAGCATAGCACTTTGTGATATCCAATTTATTTTGTAGTGGTCAAGTATATGTTCCTTATTCATTATTGCTTTTGCCTTCTCCTATTTTGTCCCTTCGCATTACAGTTAATCAAATTAATTTTATGTTCACATGTGAAAATTGATATATTTAAATGGCTGCTTGGTTGAGTTTAAAGCCCCATGAAAAATCATGTTCTTTGACTTATAAAAGATCTAATTTATCTTTGTTAGTTCCTTGTAAGAGAGATGTTTAATTGAAAGCTAACAAATTGAATTATCCCAGCCATCTTATAAGTATCGGGGTTTCCGTAGATAAGTGTAATTAATGTTTCAACTGTTTCTGTTTAAATAATATTAACCATTCAAAATTGTGGAATAGTTGTAGAAAGAGAGTTCATTTGGGGGGGGGGGGGGGGTGGTGGTGGTGTGGTATCCCGATCCCCCAACCTGAATTTTTCTGGGGGCTATTTATATGGTGTTTTCTATTTTATATCATGGAGTTTATTTGATTTGGCAATTTTTGGTGTTTCGTGAAATTTTGGGCTCTACTATGCATGCTATGTACTTATTCTTGATTTATTTAAAAGTTCTCATCTACTCCAATTGTGTGTAAGCTTTCAAGCCAAACCACATAAAATACTTTATAGTTGTATTTGCATATTTTTTTCTGTCTTGTTTATTGTCTTTCTTAAGTAGTTTAAACAATTTTTGCAATGAAAGGAGCTATTGTTTACTGATGGTAGAAATAGTTCTTCACAACTGGAGATGCCATAAAGTGAATTCATGATTAACAAAAAATAGTTCACATGATATTATCTTTCTTTATTAATAAATTTGTTGGTACTCTATTTTTTTTTATTACGATTGGTTTTGTTTCAAGCAAGTTTTGTTACTTAAGTCAAAGTGAAACTTGTGAATGCAGGCGCAACTGCAAAATGAGGAAGAAAACATATCAATGTTTGGACATTTGTAAGGGCCAAGGATACGGATGGAGGCAATTTAGTGGTTTCTTGTAACAATTGGTATTCTTGAGAAAGGGGGGGCTTCCAGAATTACAATTGGTTTTGTTCTTTCTTGAAGCTAATCTATTGTATCACTTTTTCTTTTCTTTGCATTATTCTTTTGGAACCTTAACTTTTTTGCAACCAAATGAATGCTGTTTCAATTTCTTACTTGTGCCTTTGTGAAAATTAAGGTTATCAGCCGCGTCAGTGACTAGGTTGCATAAAGTACTTTCCTGCTGAGCCCAAGGTGGAAGGATGAAGCTGGAGTAACAGATGCAGAGGATAAGATATTGGGGCTAGCATTTTTGTTTGGCAGCTTGTGTATACAGCAGTTTTATTGTATACACGCAATAGTTTTAGAGCTCACAAACTTCCAATATTGAATTTTCTTTATTGTACAATAAAGAAAATTCTTTATTGTACTTTTTTTTTTTTGGAAAAGGCCAAGAATTATATATTTGGCAGCTTGTCAATTTTTTCCTCTATTTAACACCAAAATTTTGATATTTTAATCATTTTAAAGTGAAGAATGATTTAGATTGTTACGCTTGAGTCCCACGTATGTTACGCTTGAGTCCCATGTATCCTACGCTCGAGTCCCTCATATCCTACGCTCGAGTCCTATGTCCATAAAATACCTCGAATTCCATATTGATGCACGTGAGTTCTACGTAAACTAGTTTGAGTCTCGCTTATGCAACGCTCGAGTCCCACATATCCTACACTTGAGTCCTTAGTAAAATACCTCGAGTCCCATATTGATGCACTTGAGTCTTACGTAAACTAGCTCGAGTCCCACGTATGCATTGCTCGAGTCCCTTGTATCCTACACTCAAATCCTACGTAAAATAGCTCGAGTCCCATATTGATGTGCTTAAGTCCTACGTAAACTAGTTCGAGTCCCACGAATGCAACACTCGAGTCCCACATATCCTATGCTCGAGTCCTTAGTAAAATACCTTGAGTCCCATATTGATGCGCTTGAGTCCTACGTAAACTAGTTCAAGTCCTACGTAAAATAGCTCGAGTCCCATATTGATGCGCTTGAGTCCTACATAAACTAGCTCGAGTCCCACGTATCCTACGCTCGAGTCCCACATATCCTACGCTCGAGTCCCATATTGATGCGCTTGAGTCCTACATAAACTAGCTCGAGTCCCACGTATCCTACGCTCGAGTCCCACATATCCTACGCTCGAGTCCTACGTAAAATAGCTCGAGTCCCATATTGATGCGCTTGAGTCCTACATAAACTAGCTCGAGTCCCACGTATCCTACGCTCGAGTCCCACATATCCTACGCTCGAGTCCTACGTAAAATAGCTCGAGTCCCATATTGATGCGCTTGAGTCCTACATAAACTAGCTCGAGTCCCACGTACTCTACGCTCGAGTCCCACATATCCTGTCCCACGTATCCTACGCTCGAGTCCCACATATCCTACGCTCGAGTCCTACGTAAAATAGCTCGAGTCCCATATTGATGCGCTTGAGTCCTACATAAACTAGCTCGAGTCCCACGTATCCTACGCTCGAGTCCCACATATCCTACGCTCGAGTCCTACGTAAAATAGCTCGAGTCCCATATTGATGCGCTTGAGTCCTACATAAACTAACTCGAGTCCCACGTATCCTACGCTCGAGTCCCACATATCCTACGCTCGAGTCCTACGTAAAATAGCTCGAGTCCCATATTAATGCGCTTGAGTCCTACGTAAACTAGCTTGAGTCTCATGTATAATAAGCTTGAGTCCCATATATGCTACGCATTGGATGGTGAAATGGATAGATAGCAACCTTTGATCATTTTTCTCATCTACCAATGGCAAGTACCAGTGAACGTGCACATTTATTTTGTGATTCTTGGTATTATATGTATTTTATAATTAGGCCCATCAATCTTCTTCATTGTGGTAGGTTCAATAATGTATTTGCTGTTCACTAGCAGTATAACCTTAGTTCTTTTTAACTTATTATTCACTTGTTTTCCTTTCAAAAAGGATGACCACTTTGTCATCTTCTGTACTTAAAATCTCTAATCATAACAAAGTTCTTCATCAAACATGGCAGCAATTATGTTTTCCCATCAATCATGTACATCCAAGGAGACATGCTTGGCTTACATGGATACAAGTTTTCTGAAAATCAATGGGTGTTCCCAGCCTTGAAATTATGGTGGACTACCTTCAAAATATGGCTGTTCTTATGTTACGATGAACTTCATCTCCTGTGAAAACAACTATACATATCGGCCTCCTTTTTAGAAAATCTGCACTGAAATCATTTTCCATATGAATAATCACCAAATTTATCCTTTTCAGTTTTACAGATCCAACCTACCTGCAAGCAGGAAGATCAATATTGGGAATGTGTACAAATACAATTGAGTAGGGGAAAACAATTATTGGCTCCAATGAGTTCAGATATACAGGTTTCAATGGAGGTATATTGCCAGATGAATTCACAATCAACGCTTTCCCATATAGGTTCAGATATACAGGTTCCAATGGAGATATTCCCGTACATGTTGACACGATACTCGTCATCTATCTTCTCCTTGAATTCCTTTGCTGATTTTTTATCAAGTACTTTCTTGCAGATAATGTTGCACAACTGTGGTTCCCGCATTTTAAACTGCAATAAAAGCACTTTGCTTATAAACTAAATAAAACAAGAAGGAAACAGGAGAAAAGAGCAGAAGAGGTGAATCATCTAAAAAGTTAACTGACCACATAAGGAGAATTTTCAATACGGTCCCCACGAAGTACTTCCCCAAGGTTCTCTGCATTGTCAACTATGGTTTTTGGAGTAAGGAAGCTGAGTCTTTGTAGAGGTGAGCTTGTTCACTCTCACATTCAAAGGATATCCCTGCATGACAACGTATAAATAACAGTATTCTCATAACATAATCTTAAAAAAATATCTCATAGCACACAAAAAGAATCACAAGTTCAGACAACAAATGCACCACGAAGTCAAAATTGCTCACTAAGTGAAGAAACTCAAATTTGCTGTTGACAATTCAATTCAAGCAAGCTACATAACACATCACATATCCATTTAAGGCACAAATACAATGGACAAATTCCCATTTATTGCTCACTCCTAACCATGTTTTTCCAGATGTATAAAAAATGAATGCCTATTCTAAAGTATGACCAAGTCAAAAACTTGCACATGTTTCATTTTCAATACAATAAAGAAGTAATGCAGACTTATGTTCTGCACAAGTTCATAAATCTAGATTCAGCACAATAACAACAACAAAATGCCTTATACCAAGTAGTTGGGAATTGGGATTAGTTGAAGGAATCCCGTCACTCTATCCCAATCTATGAAAATTCATCTCATAAACAAAATATTTTAGAAACACTTCAAGTAGAACCAATTACATTCCTAAATGAAAACCATTCACCATGATACTATCAGGTTTGCAGTACAAGGATTTGTGGCTGTAGATTCAGCTCCCAACCATAACCAAAGCTTCAAACTTCCATTTCCTACAAAAATAAATCACTTAGAAAGGTTATTCCAAGATAATTTTGATTGAAATACAAATTCACTGAAGACTCAAAATTTTAATTGAAATGTAAAATAGAATGAGTATGTAACCACCCACTCTTAAATCAAGATGATGAAATTATAAAACAAACTTAGGAAGTGATGATAAGTTTTCCATGGCATATGTAATGAAAGCATTCAAAATGTCATTTATAAATTATTTCTGATGTCTAACAGAAAAAAAAAGCTCATAATTACAGTCCACCCACCCCCCACCAAAAAAAAAAAAAAAAAGAAACCAAAAAAAACTCAAAATTGCAGTCCATATTGACCTCTTTGGTTGAAATCAAGAAAATTGGAGAAATTCGCTTGAACTTTGTTTAATAAAAATATTAAAGTGTAACTTAAAAAAAAAAAAGGAAATTGAAGCAGATGGAATCCCCCTCCCTTAAACCCCCCCTCCCTTAAACCATTTTCCCGATGACGAAAATGAAACTTGAGGAAAATTTTGTTCTTAGCATAGAAACAATCACAATTAAATGCATTGCTGTGTCGTTCTTTTATCACAGCTAAAATCATGCTTTAGGAGGATAATCCCTCCGAATATGCTTTGATTCCATTGACTTAACTCTGATAAATCATAAAACCAATTGCACTTCCCACTATCTTTGCCATAACTAAAGAATTAGAACAAGCACATAGAGGACATCTTCTGTTGTGTTCCTCATAACTCCATGAAAGCACATAAAACAAACTACCGTTAGCATTGAAAATAGGAAACCCCCACCAACCCATCCAAGCAAAACTAAAACAATAAATACAAATAACCAAACGCATTGATAAATACAAAAGCAAGATCTATTAACAAATCCGAAACGTATTGAAAACTCCTTGTTTGCTTCCCGTCCCCATAAACGGTCATCGGTTCCTTCCTCAATCCCTGCACCATTATTGCAGGCGTTGAGGAAGGGCAGAAGAATAATAAATCCAAGCAAAACCACAAAATCATGAAAAATCAATAACAGAAGAAGACCTCAACATTAGCGCCACGGTGATAATCCATAGTCAAGGTCTCGGCCGTACGCTTCCTTTCGTCGTAACAGCTTCGAACACCAGTCCGAACAGGTAGGTCGAAACAAACACGCAATTCACCTTCTGGAAATCCTCGGGAGCAACACCGGGGAGATAGAAGCAATTTCCATGGGTAAAAATCAAGAGAAGCACAGAGATCCACAGACTTCACAGTAGAGATTGATGAATCACCATTTCATTACACAGAGAGAAATCTAGGGTTGCGATATAGATCCAGATCTCCAAGAAGCAAAAGCTCGCCTCTTTCTCTCGTTGTCTGTAGTTGAGGGCTATTTGTTTATAATGGCACGAGAAGAAGAAGAAAGTACTCTTTGAAGGGAGAAATCGCCGGAGGAGGAGAGGAAAAGGGGTCGTCTTGAGAGAAACCGCCCTCTGTGTTTTTTGGAGATGAAAAGTAAGATGGAGAAGCTCCTTTTCCCCCTTTTAATCAGGGGTATTTTGGCCATTCAAGATTGCTCAAACCCTAAGTGACCCTTCATCGCAATTATTCTTGTAAAGTGGCATGTTTGTGCAATTTGCCATCTTAGTAGCATGTTTTTGTAATAATGGCTGTAAAGTAGCATGTTTTCATAATTTTCCCTTTTTTCTTTTGACATGCTGAGCTCTAATGTCTTGGTTGTAAAGTCTATTCTCTGTTTCACTCAGAGTATCGTTCTTATCAAGAAAGGGTTAGCACAATCTAAGAAAATATGGTCTAAGCAACCACGGGAATAACAGAATTCGGGAAGGAGTTCATATTTGAAATCAAGCCAAAGGGTTTTGCCTTCATTTCAAAGAAGATCCCTGCCAGGATCGGTTCTTTGAAAGGGAGGATGATACGAACAGCAACAAACCCATTAACATCCTCATTATTAACCTCAAAATCCAAAAACTTACCATAGATACTCGCCATCTGATTGGTAATTGAAAGATCTCTGAACTTAACCGGTAAGTTGTGGATCTGCATCCCTATTGTTATTTCTTCAAATCTCACCTTAGTTGCTTCATCCTCCTCTTCAATCTCTTTAAACCGCATGATGTGGCTGTTAATGGACCACGGTTGAGCAGTGACTACTCTCTCCCGATCTTCCTTAGATTTAAGACCTATAAGAAACCTATTATGTCTGATTTGAGAGACAGAGCTGACCCCACCAGCTTCCAAACTCTACTAACGAAATTTCTAAGAGTATATGCACACTCGGCCCTGGGATTTTGCACAACAGTAGAGCCTTCCACTTCTCTTCGATTCTAGCTCTATCTTCCGCCGCGACCTTGAAGATGGTGTTAGGTATGGGGAGGATAACAAGGTTTTGCAGCCGTTTTGTGATTCCTTCCATGCTAACACAGGCTAAAATGGAAAACGGAACCCAACCATTGGAAAAATAATACAATAGGCTAAATACAACAAAGCAGGGGGTGACCTAGAGCAACCAGAATAGCCAAGGGAGAATCTCCGGGGAATAGCAAGGGGGGAAAGTTTCGGGCTCAAGCAGGAATCCTGGCACACAATGTGGGAAGGAGGGCAGGGCCTTAACCTTCCCTAACTTGCATTCTCAAGGAGCTCAATTCCCGTATTTTGTGAAGTTGCGATGTTCAAAATTCAAAATTCCCACATTTATACACTTCACAACAGTCATTATGTCATTTCAATATTAAACAATGCTTCCATGATCCAGCTGTGGAATTGAAGCAAATTTTACCAATACATCATATTTGATATAATACAGACTTTATGCCACTCTAACAAGGAACTTGTAGTTTATATTGCCAAAAATGAAAAAATTATATATCTTGTACATTCAAATTCAATTACACATACATGTTAACATATCGTATGTAGATAATGGAATGCAAATATAGTGCATGCGCATATAAAGAGGATATCCACTGCAATCTTGTGATCATAAGAACGACAATTTTTTTTTAATAAATATATCAGTATAAGAATTACATATATGCTAACATATTACATGCACACATAGAAGAAAATAACGCTTTTAAAACTTTTAGCCTAGTACCATGCAGTTAGGAACTGGTATACATATGTCTACGGCATAATGCCTTCCATTTGTTGTTTTAATGTGTTTTTCTTTTTCAGGATAAAAGAGGGAAAAACATGGTAAAAATTAATTCATACTGTGTCACATGAGCAAGGAACCTATGTATATACAAATTAGGACTCTAAGATTATGCAGATACAGAGCAATCGAATGGTAATTATATGAATTAAAAAAAAGGATAAATTGAACACTATGCCTAATGAGTTAGGTTGACTACTGTACACTATATAACCATTATATGAATTAGGATTCTAAAATTAAATTTTGATTGATCAATTGCTGGTTTTAGGTTTCTAGACACAATTAAACCATTGTCTTATGTGAAAAATTCAGCAGTCAGTTTACACACTAATGTTAGTGTTTCAAAAGGATCCAAGGGATTCCTGTGAGTACCAGCCTAATGAGTTAGGTTGAGTACTGTACACAATATAACCATATATAACTAAGAAGAACTGAAGAAGGACAATATAAACATAAGCAAGCTACAGAAATGAGAACATAATCTACATGAACACTCAAGTTATTTTTAGATAATACAAAATACCAAGAAGGGCCGATACCTACTAGGCCTTATGAATATCGTTCTAAGACCAATGGAGTTTGCTAAATGATTGTAAATGAAAAAAAAAATTCCTTCAGGACTGGTAGAGAATGCAAAACTTACAGTAATCGCCATCAGGGCAAATAGTTTTGCATCTTGTTGTGGCTCAACTGGGATAGAGGGATAACTAATACTGTGAATTTGGAACCGAATCTGCAATAAATCGGAAAAGTTAACCTGCACATATTTTCCATGGACATGATAAACCAGATTACAATGCTGTTAGATTCAACGCTGCCAAAAGATAACAGTCTAAACCTCATCCGCTCCATCTATTGGAAACTGTTCCTCTTGGAACTCCCATACCCATCTCACTTCTTGCCTGAAGTCCACATGAAACATTGAGAATGACACCACAAAACAAAGCCAAAGAAAGAGAGCCCATGAAACAAAAAAGACAACAGGAAAATCACGAAAAATGTTTTATAATTAGAAATTGAAGTGCTGTTAGAGTCATTAATTAAGGTTAAAGTTTTTTTACTTGTTTTCTGGTAATGCAGAAAATGGGATGGATAGGTAGAAGATGGGCAGGAACAGAAATGTCGTCAAAGAACCAACAGATACTGCCATTGAATATTTAATTAACATTAGTATGTAGATACACTATGGAAGTATAAAATTGATCCATCACATTTGATTTAAAAATGAAAAATCAAAGAGAGCGAAACCAATAGAAGAAGAGCAGTACTCTACTCAATTCAATGAATCAGTCTACATAAATCAGATTGAAATCCAAAAGAGAAATTTAGGAAACAAATATGAAAGAAAAATCATGCATCTATCAGCAGTGACATGCGAGGCCAATCCATTATGACCACCTGGAGGGGACCTTCTGGATAGAGCATATGGTCAATACTTCAACTTATATAAGATAACCCCTGTTCATGAATGTATATTGGATATTCTAACGTGCAAATATCAGCCATTTAATTTTGTTTATATTTTTGAGAAGACCTAAGTATTTTGATTTCAATGTGGCAAATATGTTTGGGGTTGGAATATAGTATGTGAAGTGGGATAATGAGAAAATACATCTTGAAAAATTGGGGTTCACCAAAGCATCCGCCATGTTTGAAATCCACGCCACACTGATGTTGCCAATCAGAATTGACTTTCTTGTATGGTTGAAATAAATTAGAGACTCAAAATACAGGGATCACAACAATGACTAGAAATGTAAAATTAGACTGCAATTTAGCCATCTCAGTATTGAGTGCATATATAAGACGCCAAGAGCCAGTGGTCTTACTTAAAGCAGTGGAGAAGAGTATTTGTTTTTGGGTTAATAATAATTTTTTTATTTTAGTTTTTTCGATCCAAAAAGTGGTACCTCTGTAAGCATAACATTGTGGCACCTAAATTGGAAGATCATTAGTTTAAGCTTGCATTGAAATAATGTCCTTAATAAAGTTTCTACAACTCAATCATCAATTAAAAATTAATAAGTGTTACTTATTTGTCATTCCTCTTGTTCTCTTAGAAGGCTTTGGTTCACAAATATGCACTTAGAGTGACTTAATTAGGCTTAGGTGGTGTAATCTAATACTTATGCTTCACTTAATGAATCCACCAGTAACTAATGATTTACCTCTGCAATCTTGCTCATAATCAACTTCAAAGCTAACCAATGAAACTAGTAGTTTCTTCCTCTCTCTGTCACAAAAAGGTTGTCAGTTTCAGCTTGCACAAAAATAGTGTCGTCAATAAATTTTCAACAATTCAATCATTGTCTAAAGATTAATAAGTTTACTTAGTTGTCATTCCTCTTACTCTAGAAAGTGTTTTATAACAGCAAAAGGAGTGTTGCCCATACTCTTGAGTCACATGGCTTTTATTTGGGTCTATTGTTTCCATGTCTAATTTGACCAATATCTGGTAAACCCCTACATCTAAAAAAAATGGATTATTCCTAGCTGTTGGATTTGAGTATTCTCCAGTAATTGGACTGATCTAAATGATTTGAATCATGAACTCTATGTGACAATGCCCATGATCAAAGGCATTCAAATACAAAATTTGGGATGAACCAACCAACCAAGATGATATTTATTATGTCTATTCATCAAGGTTAGGACAAATCACCAACAGGATCAAATGGCTAAAACCATACCATGTGTTATCAAACTTCAGTGTGCATATAGAAGATTCACCATGCATCATGGTATAAATGTCAATAAATTCTAGTGTCCATCTGCTGCAGAAAAAACATTGTAGGAGAAAATTTTTTAACAAATTCATAATCAAATAAGTAGAGATGTACTTGCACAACGTATAGTTCAAACCATTAGGATCAGATGCTTTAAGCTTCCCAACGAGAATCTCTCCCACAAAAGGACGAAACATAACCAACCTAAACTCCACTTGACTGAATACCAAATCTTTGATTAGTTATCTAAATGTCTAAAATCCCCATTATCTTGGATTCAATAAGAAAACAAAAGCGCCCAGCCTAGTTTATACATAATGTAGTCTTGAAATGCTTGTGAAATACAAATTTTTTAATACAGAACTCTAATCAAACTTTTGATAAATATTATCCCAACAAATTTATGAGAATAACAAACTTGAGTTAGAGAAAAATACTAATGGCATCTTAATTGTACAAACTAAATTAAAATTTAAAAACTAGATTCAGCAGATTTTTCTACCGTTTACTCACTTGAGTCTAGAAATTTGATACCTAACAATTTACATTGGCCTTGGGTGCAAGCAAGAAGTTTCAACAACATCTTGGAGGCTTGCAGATTGAAGAGAGGAAAGTCATGGTGGAAGAAGGTATGGAATGTAGCTCCCACAGCTATTTCGTGGGTTATTTGGGGGGAAAGGAATCGAAGAATATTTAGAAACATAGAGAGGAAAAAGGAATTTTTAGAGAGAAAAGTCTTAGAGGTAATATTCAGTTGGCTGTCAACTCACAATTCAATGGAAAGTATCCCTTTCCAAGAATTCATGGAGGGGGGTCTTCCTTTTCAGATTAGGGAAAGGAGAGGGTTGGGTATCCATATGTGTTGCTAAGGGGTTTGCTATTAGCATTGTCATTTAGGTACACGATCTGTGTACCTCCAAATCGCCTTTATCATATATTAATAATAATTTTTCATATTACTTATAAAAAAAACAATTACATTGGCCTTTATTAAATCAGCTTCTACTAAACTCTCATTTGTCAAGTGAAGACTGCATTAAATGCTTTCATAAGCACCATATGCATGCACATTCGACAAATTATTTTAACTTTCCACAACCTTATATTCAAATCCTTCAGTTTCCATCCCAAATCACTACCAAGAGTAAAGACTGATAATTGATGAGAAACTACTGATCTTGCTATCCTACAATTTCCATGGGAGTATAAAAGGAATACTATCAGTATTCTTTCTTCTAGCTGCCATCCGGTGTCTCGTCATAACATATTCTCATTTTTACAATGCATGGTTTCCACCTCCATGACCATCCACAGGTTTCAAATCTTTCACTCAATATTTCTGCTCAAACTAAAACAAATATCACTAACTCCAACATGGCTTATGGAGGATGATGCAAAGTAAGTTGGAAGCTACTTGGGTTCAAGCAGCAGATTTTAGAATGTTGATGGAGACATGGTGATGGAAAAAGATCAAATCTGTTGGGGACCTAATCTGGAACATCACTCCGGCAACAATCTCTTGGGTACTTTAGGGAGAAAGGAACCGAAGAATATCCAAGAAAATGGAAAGACAAGTAGAATATCTTGAGCGGGAAGTTTTGAAATTAGTATTCAAATGGTTAGCGATGTATCCACCGATAAGAAATATCTTCCTTGAAACATTTCTGGTGTGTAACAAGTTTTCTGATTTAGAGGAATTATAAGAGGACACCTCCCCATAAGGTCCTTTATCTAATGTATTCTGCCTACTGACTCTGGGTAGGGGATTGTAAGGGTACACAATTTGTGTACCTTGGAATCAGCTATTTTAATCAATGAAGATTACTTGCTGATAAAAAAATTAAAAAAAAAACTCCCAACATGACTTAGATAGCAACATGTAGCTAATTTTAAGAAAACCACCAACTCTACCACTACACTGAAAATGGATCAAGAGCAATAAACAGTACTGCAATCACTAGTAAAGATCATGATATGCAACAATCCACATAACCTAACAAATTAAGCATTGCATGTTACAACCAGGATCAAGCAAAGATGTACACACTTAACAGAGTAGACAAGTTAATTAAGCATGAGTTTCACCAGAACAGCCTATGCCATCACAAAGAAGCCAGTTTCATCAGAACTCAACAGAACACCACCCCAGGGCAACTGAAGAAGAAACAGAAAGAGCCTTGATGACAGGAAAAATTAAATGCAACTCAACATACCGTATAAGCTGAAGCACTGTTTCCGGGAAAGATGAAGCCACCATCAATTGATCTGATATCATACACAGGGACGCAAAGCCCCAAATTTTGTATAACTTTCAAATCAAAGCATCAAGTCACTTGTAAGTTGCAAAAATGTGGAAATCATACGAACTACTGACATCTTTTTTAATTCTAGGAAACAAAAAGAAATAGAAGAAAGCTTATCCAAGAAAAGAGACTCAAGCTCTCCCTTAATTGCTTCATCCAAGGGAAGGTTAAGCAGATAAGGAGGCAAACTTAATGTTTGTTCAATGAGACTACGGAAGAACATCGCCTCTTTATTCAAAATTATTCACACTGAGAATCAGATGAAAAGGAAGTGAGTTGTTATGTTCAGAAGAAAAGTAGAAAATACAGGAAATCAGTCAGCTTTCATCACAAGATTCTCCAACCAAGAACAATACCCTGGTATCAAAAAAGAAAAGGAATGCACCGAGCAAGAGATGAAGAGAGATTATAGCAACTTGCAAGTAATTAGTTACAGAGGTATCAAACAGGAGTAATTAGTTACAGAACTAAATGAATATCAATATTAAAATGTAGAGACAAAACAAACTGCTACAATTTTAGACTATTAACATATACTAGTCAGGCATGCACTTGCCTGCATGGATTTCTTTAGTCCAACCTTAAAGTGATCTTCTAATCCTCAATTCAAAAGTTAAGATCATACTTGTGGAAAGGTGTGGATGCTAAAATCTAAGATCACTGCCCTTCATTTCAACTTCCATCACATATTATGGCCTAGAAATTGAAAACTGCAAGTATATTACAGTTTACCACATTCTTCAACAAATCTATAAAAAGGTCTGTGAATTAGATTTGCTCTGTAAAAATTAGGGGTGTAATTCAGCGGTTCGGTGTGGTTTTCATGCCAAACCGAAATTAATGGGTTGATCCTAAACCAAACAGAAAAACCAAAATTTTCAGGTAGCAGATGCTGCTGCGTTGATACAGCGTTTAAAATGGGAAAGTAGAGAGGCTGACCTCGACTCCTAGGTGCAATTGGGATCATAAGAATGAACCCAAGTCACTTTTTCACTCTCATACTTGAATTGTATATTCATTAGAATTTAGAAAGAAAGAAATAAAAATTGAAAGAAAACGAACAGATCATTATGGGATAAACAGAGAATACGAGAATGGAAAGTAGAATAAGAAAAAGAATAAAAAACCCATCAATTCAGGTGGTTGTTAAAGCATTCCTTTCTTGGACAGTGGTCATTAATCTAATTTAGAGACACACTAATCTATGAGTCCTAACAAGACATGTTTGCAGTAAATGAATATTTTAATTGAACTACTGATTTTATGTATTATCCGACTGAGTTGTTTTTATATTTGAGCACGCTATCAGGATGTTATAAAACTGCATAAACTGTTTCTATATGTGCATGTTTGCTGCTTACTGGGACTTTCGTCTCACGCATGTTTTGTTTTACCGGATTTGTTTTTAGATCCCCTGGTGAGTTACGCATTGGAGGAGATATTGAGGAAGATCCAAATTATAGGGCCGAGGACTACTACCACCCATAGTAGGATTCTCCTGATGTTGTTGCTGTCTTTAGTTTTGAAAATTGTAAATGGGATTGTAAATATTCCTTTTGGACTTATACACTTAAGAGATATCTTTTGTATATGTCTATATATATTGGGAGAGAACTTGTAAGAATTTAATTGCCTTAGTTGTATTTTGTTCATACAGATATCTTATTTTTGAGGTTATTATACAAATGACATTATGTTAGATGGAAAAATTTATTCTATGCTTCTTATGCTATTATGCACTCTGATGATTACATTGTAATTGCACAGGTTGATTGTATTAATTAGGTTCTTTTGGACCCATAAGTAGGGCCCGGGGACGGGTTGGTGCCGTGATAGGGGAGGCCCGGTTCTAGGGCGCTACATAGAAGATCAAATATCTAGATGATGTTGGGTCTTGTGCATGATTAATAGAGTTGTATAAATGTTTAATAAGGAATCCACTAATCTTTGAATGAGATAGTATATTCAAGATATTCGTACATGGTTGGACTTGAAAGAAAAGGAAAAACTGGCCGGTGGATATTGTGAAAGATTGTTTTCAAAATATATGTATAAGTATATATATATTTGTAAAATTGTTTTACAAAGATTTTGGGGCCCAATTGAATTACAGATTAAGAATCATATGAGCTAGGGATTTTATCAGTGATATTATTCCAATCCTATTGGCTCATGTGGAATATAGTATGGTGGAAGGATGAACAAGCAAATAATTGTAAGAAAAAAGGATTTCACAAATTAATCTCCTATTCTTGTGGTCAATTGCAATATGATAATGGGCATGATCGCAATTTGTAAAGGCCCAAAATTCTAAATAAAAGAATATAAGGGAAAAATGAAAATAGTTTTTCAGTTTGATCCTACGGCTGAGAATTGAGATCCCTAAGGATCCCACGTCATATCATTGCCTAGGGTTTTTAAGGAGGCTATATATATAGCATATTAAAAAAAGGGTTTACCATTAGAACTCTCTCAAGAAAAACCTGACGAAGGCTTTGGGATGTGAATACCTTAGGAGGCAACACGCTTAGGTTGCTCTTGTGGTGAGATCATTGTTCCTGGGAATTCAGAAGAATATTGTTCGTAAATTGTTTTTCCACTGCATCAACTAACACATTGGTATGATTTAAAAACAGGGAATGTAGGAATACTGTAAGGTTCCAAAAACTGGCTTGGGAATTGATTCGAAGTGGACCTAACATCTAGCGCCGATCAATACAAACAGGAACGCATGAAGGAATAGGTGCCTGAACATGAATCCGTGAATTATTTGTAGTTTTAGAGCGTTAAATCACATGAGAGCATTAAAAGTCCATGCCCTTTATGCAATTAGAAAACCATATGAAACCCAAATCTTTTCAAGAAATTACTGGAAACAAGGACAGATAGAGCATATTTTACGTCGATTGGATCGTTAAACCGAAGGTATTATGATTCCAAAAGAGGAGGCAGAAACAAGCTAAACCAACAATGAATTGAAGGAGTTGTGATTCCCTAACAGACGCTCTTTCAAGGTGTTGTAATTCCCACCCACGAATTGTTGGAGTTGTGATTCCTCAACCATTCAAAAACAATTTAGACCACTAACAAATTAGCTATACAGAACTTCGAAGGACAATGAGAGCTCAACCTAGTTCGCTTGATGACGGCGAACTACTCTATTCGAAAGCGGGGGACTGAGGTCGACGGAGATCAAGAGGAAATCCTGTGCGACTATTGACTGTTCTACCCCCAAAAAAAAATACTATTGACTGTGAAAAGGCACAAAGCCTTCGTAAGATTACCTGCATGGTACCTTATTCAATCAATCAATGAATAAGGGTAAATAAGTAATTTTTATAAACAAAGGGTATTTGTGTCTTTTTTATATTCAAAAGCAACGGCATTAACTGTGAGATGATGGTAGGGGATGTAGGTGTACATTGCACGAACCTCAAGGGAGGTAAGTGGTTGCTTTTAAACTTGAGGGGGTCAGATTGTATTTGTCAAAAACCTCAGGGGGTGTATTTGCAAATTTCTCAAAGAAAAAATGTAACGCCCCAGACCCATAACCAGCAAGATATTGTCCGCTCTGGGCCCACGGGCCCTCACGGATTTGTCACAAAAAAAATTTCTTTAACTGATAATTCAAATAGATATAGATAGAATTCTGAAAAAGGAGTAATTCTTTTTTTCTTTTGGATTTTTTGATGAAAATGATATAAAATAAAAAATATAATTCTGAAAAGGGGTAATGAATTATTATATCATATAAGAATAAAATAAAAAAATTATCAATCTACATTAGTAATTAATAATCTAAATAATTCCCATTCATCACTTTTTTTTTTTTGGTCTTGATTGATTAAGATTAGTAAATATCCTCATGGTAAAAATAAATATGTTAGTTAAGATAAAAAAAAATTTCAAATTTCCACATATGATTAATTGGCTTATTTTATTAATCATTTTCTTTTTTATATTTCTTTATATTTACCACGTATAATTAATTGACTTGGTTGCTTATCCTTGTCTTTTTTTTGTATTTCTTTATATATTACTAATGAAATAATACAAAATAAAAATATTTTTATATTTCTTTAAGATGAGAATTTTTATTTACCTTTCAAACGCTCGACACCTTCATTTTGGTGTAATTTTATGAAAAAAAAAAATTTCTTTAAGATTGAGGATTTGTTTAAATTGGGACCTTAATTTGGAAACACAATTATGAAAATAAAAAAAAAACAATTAAGGTATGTAATCTTTTATTAGTAACTAGCAATCATGAATGTGTGTTACACGTTTAAATTGATTTATATTTTTTTTTTGTAACTTATTTTCACTTTTATATAGATTTTTGAGATTATTGTATCAATTTGTATTTGACTTTTAGTAGATTTTATTTCATTTTAAAAGTTTTGAGGTCTTTTTATTTAAGGAAATTAGTTATGACCTCTATGTGCTTTGTACTTTTGAAAAAATTATTTATAAATGTTTTAATATGGACATAAGTAAAAATAATGAATTTTAAATTCTTACTTTTTAATTATTACTGAAAGTATTGTCATAATGTAACATCATTTATTTTTTTTTCTTTTTTTTTATTGAAGATTTCTTTCCATTTGCCTAGGATTTAAATAGGACAAATAATTTTGGGAATAGATTGTGCTCGAAAAATATTTTATTTTAATTTTCTTTTTGTTGTTTTGAAAATTTCTTTCTATTTATATAGGAATCTAATAGGTGTATATGGATTGGTTAACTTATTTATATGGTTTTGATTTAAAATAAACATATATTAATGTTCTAATATGGGCATAGTAAAAAAAAATATTAATTAAATATATATTAATGTTATAATTATTAATTAAATATATACGAATTTATAGTTACTAAAATTAAAATTATATGAGAAGAATTCTACATTCCCAAGGGGTATGACATTAGAACTAAGAGTTTAATTAATGATTACTAATTAAATGACTCACGGAAATAATATTATTATTTTTTCATTTTTTGTTAAAATAATCTTTTATTTTAATATTGTAATTCTTAACTATCAAATCTTTATTTTTTTAGTGGAAGAATTCTATTTAAAAAACTTTTTATTCAATTTCTTTAGTTTTATCAATAAAATAAATTATCTTTTTTTTGTCAAGTTTAAATATGATAAATATTTTATTTAGTTGCAACCATTGGGTATCATAATATGAATAATGGTGATCATTATCTTTTTTTTTTTTTTGGTTAGAAATTAGTAGGATTCTATTAATAATTCCAAGATTCTTTTAGTTGGATAATTGTTGGAGAAGAAATAGGATTTTATTAACTCATGTCAATAGTTAAAAAAAGGGATAATCTTAAAATTAGATATTTTAAAATTATATCGGTAAATGTACGAAATCATATTATTAAATCATGAATTAAAAATTATTACATTAAACTATAATTTTAGCTTAATGTAATTATATTGTTTAATTAAAATTATTTTAGTTAGATACGTTCATAAATTATTCAAATAATTATTAATGTTTATATTGTTTAATTAAAATTCTTTTAGTGAGATAGGGAATTATCACATAAATAATAGTGATTGTTATCTATTTTTTGTATGAATTTAGATAAGTATCAAGAAAGAAGTTTCATTGGACTCATGGTGTAATTGGAGAACAAATAGGATTTAGTTATTTTATATAAACAATACTTATACGTATCTATTTTTGTTTTATTTGATTGGAGAAGAAATAGGGTTTTAATAGGTTCACGTCAACAATAAAAAAAATTGATAATCTTGAAAATAAATATGTTAGAACTATTAATAAATGTACAGAATCATTATTACGAAATCATGAATTAATAATTATTATATTAAACTATAATTTTTAGATAAATATCACGGAAGTAGTTTGATTTAATAGGACTCATGGTGTAATTGGAGAAGAAATATGATTTAATTATTTTATATAAACAATGCTTATACTTATCTATCTTTTGTTTTATTTAATTGGAAAAGAAATGGGATTAATTAGATTCAAGTCAATTGTTAGAAAAAAAAAGGATAAAAAATAGATAACCTTGAAATTATATATTTTATAACTATTACTAAATGTACAAAATCATTATTATGAAATCATAAATTAATAATTATTACATTAAACTATGATTTTTAATAATTAATTTTGGGACATATAACAAACTATACTTATGTTTAGTCATTAATGTTTATATTATTTAATTAATAATTAATTTTTATATTGTTTAATTAAAATTCTTTAGTTAGATATGTTAGGAATTATCATGTAAATAATAGTGATTGTTATACCTATTTTTATTTTATTAACATTTAATATAAGTATACATCTAATTGATGTCTATTGTAACAACCCAAAACCAGTTCTGCCCATCAAAGGCACTAACCTATCCCTAGTCCTTACATGTAAGCCTTGTGGACCTAATAAAACACGGGTAATTTAAAACTTTCCTGTACAAGCAGCAGTGGTGAAACAATTTATACATGTGCATATCAAAAGTGTGTATAAAGGTAACAAAAGTCCCGTGGTGGACAACAAGTTTACAATTATACACTATGTGGCTAATACAAAATGGGGTATCTAACCACACCTCTCAGTTATAAAAATTCTACAAGTCCAAAAGAAAATAAAACTAAACCATACATAATAATGGAAGACCCTAGGTAGGACGATAGTAATCCTCCTCTCTATACCCAGGTGCCTTCTCTTTTCCTTTCTCCCTACTTCGATCCTTCACACCGGAAGTCAACGGCTCTGAAAACAAAACCGATAAAACAACTTATGAGACAAAAGTCCCAGTAAGCAACACATGCATGCTCTTGAAAACACAGTTCATACTAATATCACTCGGAATAAACCATGACATGTGGAAAGTTAAAAATATAAGCTACATCATTGCCAATTCAATATCAATCAAGTGATATAATTTCATGCTTAAATGAAGAAGTCAAGCAGTCAACAAATAATAGTACAACAAGTCTCATCAATTATTTATCTAGGCAGTTTAATATATAGTACTCATGACCACATCTAACTCCACCGATTCCACGTCGTGGGTTAGGCATCCAACATCGATTCCCCTTGATGTTAGGCACCTATACGCTGATTCCCCTTGACGTTGGGCATCCACACGCCGATTCCTCGTAGCGGTAGGCATCGGCCACCAATGTTGCTTGGTGCGGGAATAAAGAAAGATGATACAAGAAACAATAGTCACAACAGTCATGGAATTATATACAAACTTACCCACTTAAGATTTATGGATCCATAACTTAAAGTTTGTTTGTAAAACCTCGACCCGGATTATATGTTAATTACTAAGTTTAACTAATTAAAGTGGCATTATTAGACTAATTAAGTGCTTGTGTTGTGAAGGTGAGGTGGATGTGGACCATGCTTGAGGATTTGGGGAAATCAAATTGAACTTTATTGAAGGTTATTAAGGTAAGCTTAGTTAAAGTTATGTCTCAATTTCAATTAGCTAAGATACCCTTTAAGTAGTTCTAGTGAATTGGAAATCAAATTCTGAAAAAGTAAAGTTAAATGTGAAAATTAGCCTTGACGTGCAAACCTTGAATCACGCATTGAGCTGAATTCTACAAAAACCATTTGATAAAGGTTCAACACCCGAACGTTCAACTTTAACGTTCGCGCGTCCAGTACAAAATTTCGAAATTTGTTGTTTTGTGCCCAAATTCAAATTGCAACTTTTGGATCATTTTTGAACCCTCATTAACACCAATTTGGGCCAAGTACACCTAGAGCACACCCCCAAGTAAACCTAATTTACACCCTCTCATATATACCCCAAAGTACCTCCCAAGTATACCAAAAATACCTTCTAAGAATACCCAAGGTACCTCTCAAGTGTACCTAAAGCGCCCCATAAGAATACCTAAAGAACCTCCCAAGTATACCCAAAGTACCCTCCTAAGTAACACTAAAGTACCCCCTTGTATTATCTAAGGTACCCCTATTGTATGCCTAAGGTACACCCATGTATTACCCTAGGTACCACCCCAGTATATCTAAGGTACACCCATGTGTTACCTAAAGTACACCCAAATATTACCCAAAGTACCACCCAAATATACCTAAAGTACACTCAAATATTACCCAAGGTACCATCCAAGTATACTTAAAGTACACCCAAGTATTATCTAAGGTATCCCCTTGTGTTGCCTAAGGTACCCCACTTGTATACATAAGGTACCACCTTGTTGCCTAAGGTACCCCCTTATTTTACCTAAGATACACTCCCTTATATAACTAAGTTACCCCCCCCCCCCCCCACCTTTTGTATAACTAAAGCACCCCCTTATACAACTAAGGCACCCCCTTTTGTATAACTAAAGTACCCCCTTATATAATTACGGTACCCCCCTTTTGCATAACTAAAGTACCCCCCCCCCCCCCCCCCCCCTTATATAACTAAGGTACCCCCTTTGTATAATCAAAGTACCCCCCTTATATAACTAAGGTAGCCCATTTGTATAATTAAAGTACCCCCTTAAATAACTAAGGTACCCCCTTCTATAAATAAGGTACACCCCCTTCTCTTGTGTTAACTAAGGTACACCCTCCAAAGCATACCTAAAGTATAACCCCTTGAATAGCTCAGGTAAACCCCTTAAAACACCAAGGTACCCCTAAAATAACACTAAGGTACCCCTACTTAATACTAAGGTACCCCCTTAGTATGCCTTAGTTACACCATGTGGATTTAGTGGAATAAAGGCTTTCTTGATGGGCAAATTTAAAAGATCAAAAGTAGGGCATATAAAAGGATGCCCTAACTAATATTCTAAGTGTTTTGAGAACCCCTTTCCTTGTTTTGGACGTATAGAACAAGAGAAGAAATATGTGAGCTTGATTGAAAGCTTGAAGAAGAAGGAAAAGAAGGAGAAGAAGAGGAGGGATTGAAGAGAAGTAAGCTTCTCCATTAAACAAGTAAGTAGCACACCCTTCAAACCAAAATGTATTGTAAAAATTCGTATTCTCTCTCTAGGGTTTGATTTATTTGAGGAAATGATCTTGCATGTTGGTTTTTGCTTCTAAAATTTGTAGGGTTTTGGTTGTATAATAATCTTGGTTAGTTTTCTATTGATTTGCTATGGATTTCCAACCTACATTGATCATATTTCAGATTTGGGTTTGAGTTTGGTATTTTGAATAAGGTTTCATGTGTTGGATTTGTGTTCATGTGGATTTGGGATTAATTTCTATTTTGGAAGGTATTTTTAAGTATGTTGGGATGTTTATGATCATCCCACTTGGTGTTGGAAAGATTAGAAATGGTTTGTATGAGTTTGGTGTTGAAAAATAGCCAAAAATATTTCAAAACCCGAGTTGGCAATTAATCCTAAGCATTGGCGATTAATCCTGAGCCAAAACCCCGAAAAACAGTCTCTGTTAGGGACAGGATTAGTCTCGCGACTAATCGCGAGGCTAATCGTGAATCAGGATTAGGTCGGAGACTAATCGTAGACCTAATCGTGGAGCTAATCACCCCTGGGCAATTAATCGTGAACCCTATTTTATGTTTCCACTTACTTAAGTCTTTTCATGTAAATAAGGTTTTACCCCCCATTTGGAACTACTAAAAATACTCCCAAGACCTAATTCCTTACCCATAAAAAGTCAAATTTCCAGTTCATGCCTAAAATTTCAGTTTTGCACAATTTTCATTAAAACCACTTTTTGAGTTTGATACCCAAATGAGTAATTCAAAAGCCCATAAAATTACAGAAAATTTTTCTACCCTTAATTAGACTAAGATATAAATTTGAGCCCAAAACTCCTTGTAGATTTGTCTAGAAAAAGCATATACCCAAAAAAGTCAACATTTTTAACCAAACTTGGAATATTTTTCAAGGTCGAAAACTTTTTCTCTTTGAATCCATTGATTTTTGGTATAGTGACTTTATTGGGAATCCTAAGATTATCCCACTCATCAAATATGTATTTTGAGGATTTTATAGCATTCGTTTTGCTTAATTTGGATTTATGAAAGCGAGGTTAAAAAACTCTTATGTGATTTGACAAGTCTCTTGGCCTATGGTTTATTGGTAGTGGATGGGGAATTTCACTTGGCATATGTTATGATTAGTTGGTGGATGGGGAATTCCACTTGGCCCTGGTTTGTGCACTGAAGTACTAATTTTACTCATCGATTTGAATGGTTTGGTTTTGAGTTGTGGGTCGTCTAATTGGACATTGTTCTTAGTGTGGATCCACAGTGAGTCTAGTCAGTTTGTTAATGTTGGCTTGTTAGTATTAATTTCCTTGTCCATATAGCTTTTGTAACACCCCGGATCCAGGTTACGTAATGAAACTGTAACTTGAGTCAAAAGTGTTAGTTGATCCACAGGATCCATACCATAGTAAAGGAAAAAATGAATATAACATGATCAAACATAAACATTAATATCAGAGTCTACTAATCCCAATCACCAATCCAAATGGAAACCATATCATATGTCTATGCAACTACTCACAATATCCAAATAATATCCATCAATACAGTCAACAATTCAAAAACTACTACTGCTCCACGTAGTAGTCCTCCTCCCTATACTCCGGGTAATCGTCAACCGTGTCTACCCCGTAGAGTATCGTCCTCACCAGGATCTGAAAACAAAACAAAACCGAATAAGATACGAATATCCCAGCAAGTAGCACATGCATGCTCAAATACAGTTATATATTTAAAAAAAACATGAATCAGATTTTAAATATATAACAGTGACGATAACACAATTAATCCGAATAATCCATCACCAGTTCCAATGCACATATGAATACAATCAATATTCTAACAAGTAAAACCAATCCACAATATTCAGTTCAAATCATTAAGTCACAGCAGGACTCATGAAATAAGACTGCCTTTAACTAGGGTAATATCAATATCCACTATGCCATCTCCCGGCTTATGTGCGAAGCCGAGTACATGGTGATCATCTTATTGTGGAAGAACCCAACCAGTACAAAGAAGGGTTGGCATGTACTAACCAGTCATAGTCCGAGTACACGATAAAATGAGGGAAAGCTGCAGCCCACCAGTATAGCGAATGTAAAATCCTAGATTTTATAAATAAAATAATTATAATTAATAAATAAATTAACTAAGTTATTAATAATATATAGGAGATGAGACATTGGTTCAACCCAGAGGAGTCCAAAGTGAACCGGAGGAAACTGGGGAACCTATCTAAAGTGAGTTCATGATTTTAGGTTAAGTATAATTTTAATATAATGACTATGTTATTGCTATAGAAAGTAGTGAATAAAAATAAAAATATAAGAGTGAATAGAGGAGGTGGTCGAACCTCAAAGAGTGGAGGATTTACCCAAATCTTGTTTGGTTTGAGGCTTTAATGGTTTGATTTTGTTTGGTTTAAATGAATGGGGGTAATTTAGTAATGGGAAAAGAATCATTAAAATAACCTAATAGTGCATGCGACTGTTCACGTTTGAGACAAGTGAACAGCCGCACTTCTCCATCATCTTCATCTATTCTTCAACTCTCCAACGTAAAGATCAAACCCTAATCCCAAGCATCTTTTGTAGCAACTTTTTCAGAAGAAGAAAAGAAGGATTTTCGTCCAAGTTGCAGGTAAGAGATAAGTTAGAAAAAAGTTCTGTTTTTAGGAGTATAATCATGTGGATAAAGTTCTAAAAAGTGTCTTGTTTGATCCAAAATAGATAAAGAGGATTTAGTTTCATGTGGAACATCTTTGGGGTGATAGTTCATTGCTGTTAGAGGAGGTTTAAGTCCCTAAAATAGGTAAGTAGTCCTTTTAAATATTGCATAAACTGAATCTCAAGTTTAGTCGATAACCATGATTAATCGCATGTTTGGTGAGTTATTTGCGTATTATATTGTGTTTTAATTGTCAAAAATTGTTCTATCATGTTTATGAATTATCCTAGAATGATTTAGAATGAATTTGATGTATTGGTTTTTGAGTTTTCGAATTTTAATGGATTTACGCAACTTTTTGGAAGTTGCAATAAATCTGATTTGCGACAGGCTGCTCGAATCCTCGCTCGAGCACCCTCGTGTGTCTTGAGAGCAGTTCGAGGACGCCCGAAAGCCACTCGAGCGGTATTTCAAGCGCCCCTCCTGTGCTTTTTATTTTCAAAAAAACCCGAAAGTGATCAAAACCCAGAAGGTGAACACCCAAAGCGTCGCTCAAGCGACTTCTCGAGCAACCACCCCTGAAACAACCTGATTTTACTCAACCATTCGAGCGCCCCTTTGCTGCTCGAGCGCCCTTCTATCAAATTTTTGGAAATCATCCAACAAGCCTAGTTTTTCACCACGAAATTGTTTTTTATTCAATTTAAACCTATGTACCATCAAGTTTAGAGTATTTAGAGATAGTTTGCATTGGCGGATGTTTAAAATTAATTTTTATAAAGATTTTGGGTACGTTTTGCTAAAGAGGCTCTTAAACTTATAACCATTGTTCCAAACAATTCTTTTTTAATGAAACTTGATCTTAAGAGTTCCTACACCTGTATTTAAGTTATCTGAGTATGTTTTGTGCATCGAAGGATTCAATACCCATCCAGGACATAGTTGCCCGTTAAAACCTGGAGTTTGGAAATATGACTTGGCGCCACTTGTGTGGATTTTTGGGTCACAGTTGTGACAAGGTAGATGCCTGGTTTGTTTATTCCGCAATTGCGGGTTTGCTTATTGACACGGTTGTGTTTCCACGTGTGCGGGTGTTATTGGGAAATATGTCCATTCCTTGGTTTGGTCTGGTTTTCCACCGTTGAGTAGGCTTAGCAATTACATGGATCCATAGAATAGCTAGCAAGTGAAATGTCTTCTTGAGGGGTTTGAATTCTGTGTCATAGACATTCCATCATCTCGAGGATGGTACCACTCCTAGATAGGTCAGTTGCTACATTACCCACTCTTGGATAGGTTGGGCCATACATGCTAACTCATTCCTGTTGTCAGTTGGGTTCTTCCGTTGGGTGTTGAATAGCCAGTCTGAATAGTTTGCGTCTTGTCCACCTGTAATTTGGTTAGGTAGCATATTGGCACATGGCTACTTTCTTTCTTTGGATTTCTATTTCATGAGTCCCATGAGGTTGAAGGTTTGTGGTTGTTTAACTTTTGTTAAAGAATTGTTGTACTATATTTTTTATTGTGATTAGCCTGATTAATCGTGGCATATCTTATTATCACAAACTATTTGCATGACTACCAGGAAGAAGATTATTTTATTCCTGTGTAAGATTAGGGATCTTTACTAATAAATTTGACTTGATACTTGGAGGGATTATTGAATTATTTTAGTTAAATAACTTTAGTGGATGGTGATTATTTTATTTTAGTTGACCAGAAACCAAACTTTGATTGAAGATTTAAATTTTGGATGACTTATTTTTATTATTCCGCGCTTCTTGGAGAATTGATCTTTTATTTCCGCACTCTGATTATAATTATTGAAATTGATAAGTCTGGAATTAGTTGTTTTGGGCCATTGTCCTAATGAACCAGATTTGGGTGTATGTTATAAACCGGGATCCAGGGCATTACAGTGAAGGCCATATCGAGTAAATGATGGAAACGTTTGTGCGAACAAAGGTATCACTTTGGTCCGTAGGACTTGATCACGACGATCCAAAATCTAAACCGGCATCTCCTTATAAGACAAGTCCTCCCAAATAGTCAATGGTTCAAAATCAATCACATGGCTCGGGTCTGGAATATATCGTCGTAGCATAGAGATGTGATATACATCATGTACTCTACCCAACTGCCTAGGCAATGCTAGACGATACGCCACAAGACTCACCTCATTCACTATCTCGAATGGACCAATGAATCTCGGTGATAGCTTTCCCTTCTTGCCGAATCTCATAACACCCTTAGAAGGCGAAATCTTCACAAACACCTGATCTCCAACTTCAAACTTCAATTCACGTCGCCTATTATCCGCATAACTTTTCTGACGGCTCTGTGTAGTCAAGAGACACTGTCTGATCAAACTCACCTTCTCAATGCTGTCTTGCACAATCTGTGGCCCTAAATACTGTCTCTCACCAACCTCTTCCTAACAAATAGGTAATCTATAAGCTCGGCCATACAACGCCTCAAATGGTGCTATCTGTATACTAGCCTGATAACTGTTATTGTAAGCAAACTCCACCAAATGCAAATGCTACTCCAACAACCACCCCAATCTAGTACACAGCATCACAACATATCCTCCAATGTTTGTATGGTTCTTTTAGACTGCCCATCTATCTGTGGGTGATAACTAGTGCTAAAGACCAATTGAGTACCCATAGCCTCCTGAAAGCTCTTCCAGAACTAAGACGTAAATCAAGAATCTCTATCTGATATGATGGAAACTGGAACTCCATGAAACCGGACAATCTCTCGAATATACAACTCCACTAGTGAATCCAAAGTATGTGAAGTACGGATAGGGAAGAAATGGGTTGATTTTGTCAACCGATCAACAATCACCCATATACCATCCTGCTTCTTCGTCGTAACTAGCAAACCAGATACAAAACCCATAGTAATATGTTCCCATTTCTACTCAGGAACGGGCAATGGATGTAGCAATCCTGGAGGCCTACGATGTTCTGCCTTGACTTGCTGACAAACAAGGCATCTAGCAACATATTCAGCTACCTCCTTCTTCATTCCTAACCACTAATAAATAAACTTCAAATTTTTGTACATCTTTGTATTGCTGGAATGAACTGCATATCTGGACCCCCTCAAGTATCAATCTACGGATCTCTGCATCATCTGGTACACAGATCTTGCCTCTAAATCTCAATAAACCATCCCTGAAATCAAAATCTTTGGCAGTCTCATCACCTCTCTCCACTAACTCTCCGGTGTGCCATAAATATGAATCTGATAACTATCTCTCCCGAATACATTGAATCAAATCCGGCTCTACATGTACTTGGGCTAGAATCTGATCATCACCATGCGAAATAAACTCACCAGGACAATCCCTAATGGTATCCACCAAACCGCACTGACTGACCATGAATGTAGCCAATGTAGCTATTTGATCCTTTCAAGCACCTCTACAACTCAAGGCATCTACAACTGCATTTGTCTTGCCTGGATGATACTGAAGTGTGAAGTTATAATCCTTCAGAAGATCCATCCACCTCCTCTGCCTCATATTAAGATCCCTCTATGAGAAAATATATCTCAAACTCTTATGATCAGAGTAGATCTCAAACTGCACCCCGTATAAGTAATTCCGCCATATCTTAAGTGCGGACACTATAGTAGCTAACTCCAAGTTGTGAGTAGGGTAGTTTCTCTCATGAGAACGCAACAACTGTGATGCATAAGCCACTACTCGTCTCTGCTACATCAATACACAGCCTAACCCAACACGAGAGCATCACAATAAACAAAGAAACCTTTATTCACCGAAGGTACTATCAATACCGGAGCCTCAGTCAATCTACGCTTTAGCTCATGGCAACTCTGCTCACAGCCATCATCCCAACTAAACTTAATAGCTTTCTTGGTCAGATTCGATAAAGGAGTGGCTATTGTAGAGAAATTCTCAATAAATCTCCTATAGTAACCAGCCATACCCAAGAAACTACACACCACTGTCACCAAAGTAGGTTTAGGCCAATCAGTCACAGCCTGAACCTTAGCTGGATCTACTACAATACCCTCTCCAGAAATAACATGCCCTAAGAATGAAATCTCATGAATCCAATGACACTTGCTGAATTTTGCATAATGATCTCTCAATGTCTGCAAGATTGTCCTGAGATGCTGGGCATGCTCCTCTCTACTATGAGAATAGACCAATATATCATCAATGAACACCACTACAAAGCTATCAAGATAGGGATAGAAAACCCTATTCATAAGGTCCATAAAGACAACTGGGGCATTAGTCAGCCTAAATGACATGACTCGAAACTCATAATGTCCATATCTCGTACGAAATGCTGTCTTCTCTACATCTTTTGGTGCAACCCTCAATTGGTGGTATCCAGATCTAAGATCAATCTTAGAAAACCACGATGCACCTCTCAACTAATCAAATAGATCATCAATCCGAGGTAATGGATACTTATTCTTAATAGTCACCAAATTCAACCGGCGATAATCAATGCACATCCGCATTGACTCATATTTTTTCTGCACAAACAGAACTAGTGCACCCCAAGGTGAAACACTCGGTCTAATATACCCCTTCTCAAGCAATTCATCCACTTGCTTCTTCAATTCTACATACTCTGGCTGTGACATCCTATAAGGCGATCTAGATACTGGTGCCGTATCAGGTAGAAGTCGAATCCTAAAATCAACCTCTAGGCGGTGGTAATCCTGGCAAGTCATCAGGAAATACATCCGCATATTCGCAAACTACTGTTACATCAGTAATACTAAGAGTATCTCCCTTCGGCTCCTCTGTCATAACAGATGCCACCAACTCCACTCTATTAGACAAACCCTCACACTGAAAACAATACACAGGTTGGTCTAGCTAACTCACTATAATAGTGCCTCTGTAGCAATCTATACTAATATGATGCCTGAACAACCAATCAATACCCAAAATGACATCAAATTCTCCAAAGTCCAATGCCATTAAATCCCCGGGTAACTCTAATGATCCCAATCTGATCATACAATCTCTGTATATAGTCTGAACTTTATTAGTCTCCCCCAAAGGTGTGTGCACAGTCATGGTAGTATCAAATGTGTCAGGTACTAATCCAATCCGACATGCACAATGTGGAATAATAAAAGAAACAGATGCTCCAAAATCAAATAAACAGACTGCAGATCGACCAGAAATAAAAATAATACCTCCAACCAACTGTGGGGTCTCAGGGTCCTCCTCCTCTTGGACATCAACTACAAATACCCGAGTCTGTTGTCCCTGTGGTGCCGGTGCAAGCTGTCTTTGTCCAAGCCTAGGTGCACCTCTGCCCCATGGAGCCTTGACCTGCTGCCTCTGCTCTGCAGGTACTGTTTGTACTGGCCTCTCAGCTCGAGAACTCTAGGCCTGCAATCTGTATGGGGCTTGCTCTACTGTCCTCTAGATCTCCCTTTGTGAAAATGGTTGAGTCTCTGGCTGAAGCGGCTAGTATGTAGGAGGATAAGTACAGTCGGCAATCCAATGTCCCCACTAACCACATCGGAAACATGCACCTACTGGTGCGAAACAAGGACCAGGAACATGTGATCTCCCACATCTATCACATCTGTCCCCAATCTACCTCAGCCCTGAACTATCCATCCTCGGTCTCTTGTCCCTTCCAGGGACACCTCTCTGCTGAACAATAGGTCTAAGTGGTACCTATGTCCTACTCAAATCACCTCGGCTACTCTACAATAACCTCTCAGCGCTCCTGACTAGCTCATCAAACTGAGTGCATACAAATACAAATACCCTGTCCTTGATCTCTGGCCTCAACCCCTCCTTGAAGTGCTTTATCCTCTACTCCTCAACTATATGAGCTGTAAAACGAGACAACTCCTCAAATCTGGCCTCATACTGAACCACTGATAGTGCTCCTTGGGAAATATGCATGGACTCCCTCGCCTTATGCAGGTGGAACTCAGTTGAGAAATAACGACCATAAAATAGGTCTTTGAACTGACCCCAAGTCATTTGTACATCTGGGACCTCTCTCCTCAATACACTCTGATACCAATGGTAAGCCTTGCCCTCCATTATGAATGTGGCAAGTCTAACTCTGCTCCCCTCTGAGCACTCCATCACATCCAGGATCCTCTCGATCCTCTGAATCCAACTCTCAGCCTCTAGAGGATCCGGCAATCCTCTGAAAATAGGAGGTCCCATCTTCTAGAATTGCTCCAGCTCCCTCATGTGCTGCTGCCCCTCTCTCTGACCCCTATGTATGTCTCCATGCCCATCTCCATTACCATGGCCATTCCCGTTGCCGGTCTGGCTCATCCTCTCCTCACTCTCCATAGCTAGTAACTGCGTCAATGTACCCATAGCAGCCCAAACATCCTCTCCTCTCTGAGGTGGTGCCTCATGTGGTACCTAAGGTTGCTATCTCTACAGATCCTCTGCATGAATATGTGGCTGCTCATGTATATCAACCTATGGCTCCTCTACTGGTCGTGCCACCAGTATATGGGCTCTGGCAACGAGTCTACCTCTGCCAGCCATATCAACTAAAATACAAACGAAATTATATTAGATAGGATCTCTCCCTAGAAATCCTAAGGTACTATCTAACGTGCTCTCAATCCCCAAGGACATCCTATGGGTTCTTATTCACATTTCCTTATCAGATACTCTGATATTGCTCTGATACTATCTCTGTAATGCCCCGGATCTGGGTTACATAATGAAACCGTAACTCGAGTCTAGAGTGTTAGTTGATCCACAGGATCTATACTAGAGTAAAGGAAAACATGAATATAACATGATCAAACATAAAGATCAATATCATAGTCTACTAATCCCAATCACCAATCCCAAGGGAAACCATATCATATGTCTATACAACTACTCACAATATCCGAATAAGATCCAATCAATACAGTCTACAAATCAAAAACTACTACTGCTCCACGTAGTAGTCCTCCTCCCTATACTCCGGGTAATTGTCAACAGTGTCTATCTGTAGAGTATCATCCTCACTAGGATCTGAAAACAAAACAAAACCGAATGAGATACGAATATCCCAACAAGTAGCACATGCATGCTCAAATACAGTTATATAGTTTGAAAAAAACATGAATTATATATTAAACATATAACAGTGATAATAACACAATTAATCCAAATAATCTGAATAATCCATCACCAGTTCCAATTCACATATGAATACAATCAATATTCTAACATGCAAAACCAATCCACAATATTCAATTCAAATCATTAAGTCACAGCAGGACTTATGAAATAAGACTACATTTAACTAGGGTAATATCAATATCCACTATGCCATCTCCCGGCTTATGTGCGAAGCCGAGTACACGGTCATCATCTTATTGTGGAAGAACCCAACCAGTACAGAGAAGGGTTGGCATGTACTAACTAGTCATAGTCCGAATACACGATAAAATGAGGGAAAGTCGCAGCCCACCAATACAACGAATGCCTCATCGAGTACACAATGGAAACGCGCGCGTGAACAAAGAATTACAACTAGCAAAGAACAATCCTCCTCACTATCTAGCTCCTAAATGGATCCATATCTAGCTATGCCCACTAGACTCGAAAACACACAAAACCAAGTATGATGTCAAGCAAGCACAACTTATCTCAATCTCAATCATCTCATCCCGAGTACACGGGGCATCTCTGAGTACACAGAGGCATCATCATCCCAAGTACATGGGGCATCCTCGAGTACATAGAGGAAAACCAAATCAGAAATCAAACTTCAATCTCAGGATTAATATAAACCTCAAAACTTTGGAAATATCTCATAATAAAAGAAAACAATGCAAGTCTTTCCACAAAGTCAAGTTTTTCCAAAAACAATCCAAATTAGAGTTCAAAATGCTAATTTTCCCAAATCTGACCAGAAAAGCAATTTCAAAAGTTTATTTATCTACAACATGATTAATTACAATGATCTCATAAAATAAAATACTTATAATCTTTCCAATCTAAGGTGGAACTTCAAAACACCCTTTTAAAACCACATAATAGACTATATTGAGGAAATAAGTGTCCAAATATTTAATAAAAGTCCTTTAAAGTAATTTGCCTTTGGAAACACCTTAAGAATGATCTCTATGAAATGTTACAAGTGGTGGAATCAAAATAAACTCATCCTATAATAATTTGGAACCAAAAGTCTCTCAAAAACCCATTTTAGTAGAATGTGCACAAATTCTTTGTTAATTTGAATTTTAAGATAAATCTTGTGCAAACACTTTATAAAAACCTAAATCTTATTTGTACATAGTTTGGATTTGATTAAAAACCAATCCTTAGTCAAAATCACCCTAAATTCCTAAAAATGGGTTTTTTCTATGTTGGCCGCTCGACATGGCGCTCGAGCATCCTAACAGATGTTCGTGGAAAACATGATCAAGAAGTCAACGCTCGGCATAATGCTCGAGCATCATACTAGGTGCTTGGCTTACCTAGGTTTTTCAATTTCAGGTTCTTAGAAATTTTAACACACAAGCGGGGCACTTGGGATTGCGCTCGAGCGCGATTCCAGGTGCTCAACCAAAATCACAATACGTAACTGTTTTCCAAGGTTTCTGAATTTTCAAAATTTAACCTATCAAATCATGTTCTGATCCATCTAAAAACTCTTTAAACCTCTTCTAAATCACTCATTCAAGCTATCCTACTAATATAAATAATAATTAAACACAAATAAAATTCGGATATAACATTTTCCATTAAATTTTCTAGATTCTTAGGTTTAGCTCAAAACAGCAATGTTTCATGGCTTCTTTTTCAAAACAACTCGACAAATCATGCACAAAATCAGATTAGAAAGATGCTACTTACCTCTGTAACACAATTCGAACTCAATTCCTTCCTGGAATCTCAGATCTAAACTTAAAAATGATCACTCGATCACTTCAACAAATTTTTCTGCAACATAACATCAAAACACTCAAAATCCTCCCAGATCTATTCTCTAACTCCTAATAGAATGTGATTCCTATGAATTCAAGTAATTAAATTCATATCTCACCTTATCCTTCTTTGAATTAAAGGAATTCTCCAAATCTGATCAAGCAAACAGCCGATCTCCAGCTCTCTCTCTCTCTCTATTCTGATTTCTCCAGATCTGACAAAAATTCTTCTCCAGATTTGATCGTCCCCTTCTTCCTTCTCTTCTTCAAACCCTAGTTCACTCTATTCTTCTCAGATTCTATATAATTCTCTAGAGACCTCAACTAACTAATCAAACCAACTAAAAACTAACTAACTACTCCCTTTTGTAGCTACCGCCCATCACCTTAATTTGAAACTTACTTGGTGCTTGCCATCCACCCAATACTTCCTACATAAATAGTAAAAGCTCATTAGCATGATCACATGCATTGCCACACCACCTAAATCATATGAACTCAACCAATAAAATTTAAATAACTAACTTACCACTTCAAAGAACTCCTCATCACTTGACTTCTAGAATTTTTTTTCTCCAAATAACTTCTTTCTCCCTTTTTCCTAAAATTATTCACCAATTAAATCAATTATTATCAATAAAATCAACATTTTAATATTATTAAAATTCAGGATTTTACAGCTTTCCATTGTGGGGTATCAGTGAGGCCCTCTTGGGGCATAGAGGTGCTCCGGCAACCATCCGCCATGGGGTATCGGCGGGATGTTCTTGTGATTCATATGGTATGGTTCGACAGTGGATAGGGTATTCTACTTGGCCTTGATTATCGGTTTGGTTGTCACTTGCCAGCCCATACGTGGGTGCTTCGCTTGCTGAGATGTCCCTAGCTAAGCTTCTCTCTGTAAGTCGTGTAGGTGGCAAATGGACATTGGACATTAATATAATTTAGAGACACGCTAACCCATGAGTCTTACCAAGACATGCTTACAGTGTATGATTGTATTTATTGAAATGATTTCATGTATTATCCGATTAAGTTGTTTTGGTTTACATTTGGTAAAATTTGAGAATACTATCAAGATGTTATAAAACTATGTTAGCACCTCATTTTTGCACCTCCCAGAAAGGCAAAAAATAAAAACCCTATCTGAAAAGTCAAAACCTTGAGGGGCCAAAAGTTGACTTTTTGATTTGGAGCAAATCGACTACCATACTTCTTTCCATTGAATAAAAATTACGACACGATTCTAATGTAACTGAGTTTGCTCAAATCAGAGTCTGGATGAAAAAGTTATGGGCTGGTCAAACTTAAGCGGAGCAGAAATTGCCTTTCTTCTAAGGCCTAATTCAGCTGCCCAAACCGATCCTAATAGATAGAGGATCCTGATACGATTCCGACACAACTGAGTTTGCCGGAATCGAAATCCCGGAGAAGAAGATATAAGTAGAATTGGATCCCGGGGAGCAGTTCGACTTTCTGCTAAAAACCTGAATTTGCTACCATACTCTAGCTCAGTGGATAGAGAATCTCGACTTGATTCCAACACCACTAAGTTTGCTGAAATTAGACATTAGATGAAAGATTTATGGCAAGTCAAAGTTTCAGAAAAACTGCCCACGTGGCAAAGAAGCAGAAATGGACAAAACAAATAAAAATAATGATATTTATGAAAATTGTAAGACCCCGAATTTTCCTTAAATAATAGAATAAATTAATAAATAATATTTTTGGGAGTTATAATTGATGGAAATAATTTATTGACGTAGGTGAGCGTAATATCAGTGGAGATCAAGTATTGGACGCAGATCCGACCGTCCGATCATGAGTTATCAAGGTATGATTCATATTTTAAATTTGTTGTGTTCTGATTGGGCAGTGTGCATAGAAAATTAGTAAGTGAGCTACGTGGGATCAGAGGGTATAAATACTTGTTTAATACCCTAAGGCTATACGTTTGGAATACCTATCGTTGTATTCTCTTCGTATTCAATAGCTGCAAGACAAAACAGCGACCGAGAACGACTGGCGACTGGAAGGAGAAGAAGAAGAAGGAAAAGGGAGAGAGTACGTTGATTTTGGTCTTCTGAATATTGCTTGGTGATAGTGTTCATCGTTGTTCAAGAGGAGAAGGGAGAAACCACGCAAACAGAGGTAGGGGACACAGTTTTATCGTCCATTTTTGTATTTTCGTGTGTTTAATCTCCAAAGCATGATTTTTTGATATATATATATATTTATGTATATAGCATGATATAGTTGTTATATGTATTCTTGTAATGCTTAGAATAGGAAAAATCACATTTATAAACACTTTCTGTTCGTTTTTTAGAGACCGCCAACCTCACTGTGCTCGGTGATCCTCAGAGCTCTTAGGTGCTAGTTAAAAAAATGAGACCGCCCGAGATGGCTTGATGATTTATTGTCGGCGACCGAATTTAAACTACCGCCTGAGCGATCCTAGGCGATCCTAAGCGCTCTATGCAGAAAAATCCGATTCTTCAAAATTAAATTCCTATTTCAATTCCAAACTATTTTTAGTCAATTTTAATCATTAATTAAGACGCTTTAAGGCCAAAATAATTTATCAAATTTCCTGTTTTATAAAAAAATAAATTAGGGAGATATTTAAGACACTAGTTGCCAAACTTTGTACGTAATTGTGAAATTTAGTTTTTGGGAAAATTGGACCTATCATTTGAAATACCAGTTACAAAACATCTTTAAATTACACTATCAACCAGATAATTACATAATGAGATTTCAAATCATAAGTCCAACTCAGTTAACCCGAATATTGAAGGAAATGTCAGATTTACCCTTTTTATATGCCGCTAGGCACCAACCCTTATAGAATTATTAGACTTTAGGGATTTTTGGGGTCTAGTGGGCATAGCTGGTTATGGATCCATAGTTGTGGCTAGATATCTAAGGGATATTTCGTTTGGGTTGAGTTTCTCCTATGTGCGAGCGCGCTTCCCTTGCAAGTTAGTTTGCTCTGGAAGGTCCTATGTCTGGAGGGACACCCCGGTGCTCCACTGGTGATTCCTTGTACATGTAGATAAGCGGCCATCTCCATGTTCATGTTCCGGTGCTATATTCTAGTGGTACATTCCAACTCTGTTGAGTTCGTGCGCAATAAGTCGGTGACTACGGCTCTTGTCTAAGCCGATCTTCATGGGGCTTGAGTATCATTAGTAGCACTGCCCCTAAGCCGCACGGTGGGATAGAATTTAGTTGAGTGTCATCTCAAATACTTACCTATCATTGTGAGTCCTACAATGACACTAAAATCACAAACACATGTTACTGTTGCATACATGCTGGAAGCATGTATTTGGTATATTGGTTGGATGTGACTGTTTAGTGCATCCTAGTAATGTATGGATTATGCTATTGATTTATGATATTGGATTCCTATCATAGAACTTGCTGAAATTTTATATTTAGAACTGTTTTATATACTGTTTTGTATTCCATGACCGATACGAAAGTTTATACGAGCCTGCTTAATCGAAACTGCTTAATCGTGCATGAACTGCTATCTTTATGTATATGAACTGTTTAAAACATGCATGTGTTACCTACTAGGATATTCGTATCTCACCCTACCTTTATCTTATTTTTCAGCTGATACACGAGAGGGGGATCATAGTAGTGATTTCCAGGGAGAGCTTGCTGATTATTCGCCGGAGGAGTTTTATTATCCGGATTTTGTCTGAGGTTGTGGATTGATATGAATTTAGTTATTTTGGATGGATTATTATTCATGTGTTGGTTTTGATGTATTAGAGAGATGAGAGATTTAGTGACCCTTTTATTTTACCAGACTTTAATATTTGATTTTGATGGTTATTTATATCTCAGTTTTTAGGATATTAGACTATACTTCCACATATTGATGTTCTGCACTCTAATAGTCATTTAATGGATGGATCATTTATTTCTTTAGTCTGGTATATTCTTGATGTTTATTTGATATGGGCCCAGTAACATCTCGGATTTGGTTGATGAACTGAATTCGAGTTATTACAGTAGCGAACCGGGTTCGGGTCGGATGTTGGTTTTGCATTGACCCGGGTTCGGGGCGTTACAAAAATGTATCTTTTTCGTATTTTAAATAAACAAAAAATAAGATAAGAAATCGGATAAGATCTCTCAAAATTGGATAAAATTTGAGTTCCAAACATTTAAAACGTGTTGTCCGCATAGTATGTGCGGACGTGCCTCGTCTGCACATACTATGCGGATTCAAGCTTATCCACAATGCCACGTGGCAGATATTTTCCGATTGCACACGAGGAAAATTTATCCACACTTTAAATGCGGATCAGGTGCATTTGCACTTTAAATGCAGACCAGGCGTGTCCGCACTTTAAACGTGGATCAGGCCGATCCGCATACTAAGTGTGGACGCGGACTTTCGCTCTATAAATAGGCCCGCAGCTCCATTGTTTGGGGCTTCTTCTTTCCTTCTTCCACCTCCTTCTTCCCCACAACCTCCCCTACTACCAGAGACCTTCTGAGCCATTTTTCACTCACTCAACCTTTCTAAATACCCAAATGCTCCTCTAACCCTCTTTCCTTCTACTTTCTCCATTCTACTTACAAGAAGAGAAAGAATCCTTGATTTTCGGAGCAAGAGAGGAACTCCGAAGTGCTGTCCAAGTCCACCAGAGGGTCCTCACTCATCCGAATAGAAAGGTAACACCAAGGTGAGAATATTTGCCATATTTTGTTTAACATATGTTGAAATAAAGTCTTTCTAGGCAAGTCTCTTCTTGGATGCTTTGGGCTTGTTTTTATTACCATCTCCTTTTCTTTCTCATGTCACTGGAGTCCCCATGGTAAGGGGGATTCTCCGAACGAAAGTGGAGAGGAGAGTTTTGTTTATCAAGTAAAGGAAGGACATTTGAGCAAACTTTTCTCTCATCCTATTTATTGTTGTTTTTCGAAAGAGGGGTTTGTCCTCTTTCTCATATCTGATGTAACCCTAAAGCCCCTCTTTCCCTTCACGTATGGTGTGTTATTTGTGTCCTTCCTTTTACATAATTGTTCCATGCGTAGTAAAAGGCAAGGCACACACTTTCTCTTCCCTTTATTTACTGTCTTAGTATGTTTGTATAAGATGTTCATGAACACCATACACACACTCACATATAGCACTTCATGAGCTTGCTCAGGGGCCTTTTTTTTGTATATTTGCACTACCATGGATGGATTCTTGTTAGCGCACTTAGCATATCATCCATATCATTTCCACATGCACCAAGGCCATCCTAAGCCTCATGCAAGTCTCTTTTAAATTTCTTCATCTATTATCCACTGTTTTCATGAGTTTTTTAGTACCATCTTCATGCACATCTACCACTGTTATTTGCTCCATATGCTGGTTTGTATGTGACTTGGATGAAATATGTGAATGGTTTGGTCGATTGGAATAGGTTCAAGGCCTTTTGGGTCACGTTCCTTCTCCCCCGTAGTGAAGGTTAGAGACCTCCAGTAATACCAGCAATTGGGACCTCTAGAGTCCCTAATACAGACCTTCGGTGCTGATCCCAAGAGGTGGGAGAAGCCCCAAGCTTCTCCCCTCCTTTCTTGCTTGAAACACCGGTGAGAAGTGGTATTTTGGCCAGAAAATGAGATTGTAAAGCCACTGTGGGTCTGCTCAGAGACCCATTGCAGTTCGCAAAGACCCCTGAGAAGATGGCAACCACACCCCCTTGGCGATTTTTGGCGATTTGGATTCTCGGGCCGGATCTGCAGAGACAGTGCGGATCAGGCCTGCCCGTACTGTATGTGCAGACAGACCCATTAAACCCCCCAAATCCTATTTCCATGGGCCTAAGCCCATCCAACACAACTTAAATAAGATTAATTGAACCCCTTAGGGCCTCTGGGTCAACTCAAGCCCTCTTTCGTGAGACTTGGGCCCACTTAGGCCTAATAAGGCTTTTTGGGCCTTCCAATGGGGCCCACATCCTGACCAACCCTAACCAGGGTCCATCTCAATAATCGGCCTTAAAGGCTACTTGGTTAATTCCCTAAGCCTTTCCAAAATACAACGGGCCCATTAAAAGACTTTAACCCACTAATCTCTGTACATTCAATTAATCCTCAAATCAAATAACCAAATCCAGAAAGGGTTATCCAACATAACCATAAATGGGAATTGGGCCTAACCCAGGCCCAACTTGGCACCAAATGGGCCTTCCAACGAGGCCCAAAACGACCCATCTCACTTGGGATAAAAAAGACAAAATCAACAAAAAGAAAGGGGACCCACACCACTTTGGTGTTCCCCACCAGACCTGGAATAAGTGCAGCATATCAGAATAAGAATCAGGTGAGTAAATCAGAACCAAGTTGACTCAAACCAGGGAGGACCGAGGGACCCGTCAACCGATGGGGCGAACTGGGGTGTCTTTGGACTTCCCCGGACCGTAACCGAAAACTTAGTCGGAATCTCTAAAAAGCCGCAGACCATTCAAATAGAATAATATAGGTACCCTAGTGTCTGCCTGCACCCCATCAGGCAGTGGCGACTCCGAATCCCCCGAGGCACGCACTCCACGTGCGCCTTGCCCGTGCGAAAGACCATGCACACAAACTACATAAACTGTTTCTATACATGTATGTTTGCTTTTTATTGGGACTTTCGTCTCACACATGCTTTATTTTACCGGATTTGTTTTCAGAATCCCTTGGTGAGCCATGTACTAGGGCAGAGATTGAGGGAGATCCAGATTATAGGCCCAAGGACTATTAGTACCACCCATAGTACAATTCTCTTTATGATGCTATATTTTGTTTTGGGGAATTGTAAATGGGATGTAAATATTCTTTTTGGACTTATAAACTTGAGAGCTACCTTTAGATTATCACCTTTGTATATGAATGTACATGTGAGAGATAGTGATGGTGAGATCTTAGTTGTCTTTGGTACACTCAGATATAATATCTTTTGGAGTGATTATACAGGTGATATTTTTTTAGATGGAAAAAATGCTTCTTTTGCTTATACACTCTGATGATTACATTGTAATTGTCCACATTGATTGTATTAATTAGGTTCTTTTGGGCCCATAAGTAGGGCTTAGGTGTGAAACCCCGACCCAAATTATATCTTAATTATTAAGTTCAATTATTTAAAGTGAGATTATTAGATTAATTAAGCACTTGTGATATGAAGATGATATGGATGTGGATTATGCCTGAGAATTGTGGAAAAGAAATTGAAGTATGTTGAAGGTTCTATTAAAGTAAGCTTAATTAAGGTTATGTTTAAATTTTAATTGGTTAAGGTATCCTATATTTAGTTCTAGTGAATTGGAAATCAAATTCTGAAAAAATTGAAGTTAAATGTGAAAATTAGCCTTGACGTGCGGACCTTGAATTTCATCATGCCTAAAATTCTAGTTTTGCCCGATTTTCACCAAGAACCACTTTTTGAATTTGATACCTAAATGAGTGATTTAGAAGCCCGTAAAATTCCAGAAAATTTGTCTACCCTTCATTATACTACGATCCAAATTTGAGTCCAAAAATCCTAATAGATTTGTCTAAAAAAATCATATACCCAAAAAGTCATCGTTTTTAACTAGACTTAGACTATTTTTCAAGGTCAAAAACTTTTTGGCTCGAAATCCATTGATTTTTGGTATGGTGACTTTGTTGGTAATCCTAAGACAATCCCACTCATCAATTATGTATTTGTGGATTTTATAGCATTCATTTGCTTGATTTGGATCTATGAAAGTGAGGTTGAGACCTCTTATGTAATTTGACAAGGTGCTTAGCCTTGGTTTGATTGGCAATTAATGGGTAATCTCACTTAGCCCTGGTTGAATGGCAGTGGATGGGGAATTCCACTCGGTCCTGGTTTGTGTTTTGTGGACTTCGTGGCGTATGTGTTTTACTTTGAATTGGCTTTGGATGTGAAGTAATTATTGATTTCTCTTACACTTGTAAGTATTGATTTGATTTGGTAAAGGTATGATGAGCTATCTTATGTGATTTGACCAGGCACCTAGCCTAGGGTTTGAATGGCAGTGAATTAGTAATCTCACTGGATAGTGAATGAGTAATCTCACTTAGTAGTGGATGAGTAGTCTCACTTGGTAGTAAATGTGTAATCTCATTTGGCAGTGAATGTATAATCTCACTTGGCAGTGAATGAGTAATCTCACTTGATTTGTGCATTAAGGCATTGGTTCTAGAAAATGATGCGAATGGTTTGTTTTATATTATGAGTCCTACCAAGATATGCTTGTAGTAAATGATTGGGTCTATCGAACGAATTCTATGTGTTATCGGATTTAGATGCTTTGACTTGAGATTATACCTTATATCTGAGAATATTATCATGATGTCATAAACTTGCATAAACTGCTTCTATTCATGAGTTCTATATTTAATATCAATGAATGTTATCATGATGTTATATGAATTGCATAAACTGCTTCTATTCATGCATTTTTGCTGCTTAATGGGACTTTAAGTCTCACACATGTTTTGTTTTACCAGATTTGTTTTTAGATCCTCTGTGTGAGCACGATATTGGGGCAGAGCTAGAGGGAGAGCTTGAGTATAGGCTTGAGGACTACTACCGCCCATAATAGGATTCTTCATGTGTTGTTGGTTTTTTGTTTTTTTGGGAATTGTAAATGGGAATGTAATAACTCTCTTTTGGATTACAACTTTAGTATGTGATTGTACATATGAAAAAGATATTGTGAATATTTAGTTAACCCTTTTGTTATACACAGTGTAAAACCCCGAATTTTCACTTAATAAATAAATAAATAAAATATGAGTTTAAGTCCTAGCTAAAATAAAAAGTGAAGATTTAGAGGGCAAGTAATTTAAATAAGTAGTATGTTGAAAATAAAGAAGAAACCTTAAGGAAAAGTAGCCTAAAAGGGTAAAAGGGTATTTTGGTAATTTTCAGAAAAGGGTAATTAATAAATATATCATTAAATAATAACTAGAATTAGAAAATAGAAGAAAATAATTTATTTTGACAAGTTAGAAATTAAAAGGAATTAATAAAAGTCTAAAAGTGGGAAAAGGGGTAATTAGGATATTTCAAGTCTTAATTTGGAGAAAATAAGGTTTTAGGTGATATTAAGGTTTAATTAAATATTATGCACGAAAATAGGTTGTAAGTAGGAGTTTAGATGATAAGAGATTAAATTATTAATGTTTAAGTAGAAAAATAAAAGGTGGAGAAAAAGTATGAATTAATTAAAATGGGTTAGACTTTAATTAGACCATGGTTGGGTTAGCCCAAATTAAAGTAGTCTATTAGGGTTGGTTTAGGACTTCTAATGCCTAATATAAATATGAGATTAAGGTTAGACAAGAGAGAATTTTCGTGGGTTTATTATTGAGAGAAAAGAGGGAGAAAAAGGAAGAAGGTTGCTAATGGAGATGTCTGACCAGCCATCATCAAATCATGATCGGAGAAAATCCGTACGGTGGATCGCCTTCAAATTTGGAGGTTTTGATTTTCACTAATGGAACTACAATGTGTACGGTGGAGATTTGAATTGGAAGACTCTAGCTTAGTGCGTTTGGGAGCAAAAGTAAGGTCCAGAATTAGAAGCTTCAATGGAAAAAGGATTTTAGCGTATAAGGCAAGTAGTAACCTTGGAAAACGTGACGAACTGCATGATTTCGTTTTCTGTGATTTAACAGTGATTAAATGGATTAGTCGGAACAGTATTTACATGGAATCAAATTATTTATATTTTAATAATTGGTATTCTTGATGGATTTGTCAAATTAAAGAAGAAAACTTAGTTTGATTGTGCAAATAAATGTAGGAGGGTATTTAATTAATAAGAATTAATCTAGAAGGATTTAGGTATGTTTTAGAATGTTAGTAGATTAATTTAGATCAAAGAAACATATAGCAAAAGCATAAAAATCTGAACTTTGTAAATCTGGAAAATTCTGTTAAAAATTGCATGAGTGCCTAAGATCGCCTAGCCTGTAGAGGTAGGCACTCTATGTAAAATTTGCAGATTTTGGTGATTTTGTAATACAAATAAATATCCAATAATTTTTCTGATTAGTTAAGCATATTAGCATCTTTATAAGGACCTAATTAAGGTATAAAAATTATAAAATTAAATTGGAAAGATTAACCAATAATTTGAAGGTTATAATGAAAGGTTTGTCTATAAAATGGTCAAATGGTATGAATATTGATATAAATGATACTACTGGAATTTATAGGATAAAAACACTTTCTAAACTTTATTTTAGGTCTGTAGGACATGCTAGAGAATGAAAATACAGAAAACCTAAATAGAACCTATCTTAAGTGTTAAGATAGGAAATTGGATTCTAACAAAGGGATTAATTAAAGGAAACTCTAAGTAAGATTGGATTTACTCTATTTGAGCTTTCAACATGAATGTTGGTTTTTGGAATTGCATAAACTCTGATTTCTATCGAATTCATGATACATGAGCTTTACTTTGAATATAATTAAGAAATTGCATATGTAATTCTAAAAAAGGCTTTAATTGGAATTGTAAGGATTGAATCATGGTTTTCACATGGAAGTGAATATTTGGGTATGGATTGGTATGTGGTATGATGTTATTAATTTTTCTTTTATGGTTGGGTGATACAGCTTCTGTGGTTGAGTTGATACTGACTTTTACGGCAGAAATGGGTAATCCTCTGTGTAGAGATGTGTAATCTTTTACAGGTAAAAGTGTGTATGCCTCCTACAGTAATGTGTCCTCCCGTATGTTGTTTTATCGTGGTTTGTGTCAGTGGGCTTAGCTGTATATGGATCCATAGTTTTTGCTGGTTAGCTAAGTGGTATTTAGTTTGGGTTGAGTTACTCCTATATGCGAGTGCGCTTCCCTTGCAAGTTAGTTTGCTCTGGGAAGGTCCTATGTCTGGAAGGACACCCCGGTGCGCCGCTGGTGATTCCTTGTACATGTGGATAAGCAACCATCTCCATGTATTGATTTTGGTGCTGCATGTTGGTGGTACATGCCAACTCTATTGAGTTCGTGCGCAATAAATCGGTGACTACAGCTCTTGTCTATAGCTACGCTGCATGGGTCTTGAGTATCATTAAGTAGCACTGCCCCTAAGCCACACGATGGTATAGCAGTTAGTTGAGTGTCATCTCAAATACTTATCATCTTTGTGAGTCCTGCAATGGCACGTGTTTTATCACTTTTGTCAGTTTTACCCCGTTAACATCAATTACTGGTATTTGTACATGATCATTTGTTTTATCGCTTTATTTGGAATTGCCATGGATAACTTGGATTTCTCGTCTTATTGTTGATTAATGGAATACCTCATGACTATTTACTTACATTGGACTGTTTCAAATTGCATGCACTTGCTACTTGTTGAGATGTAAATCTCACTCCGTTTTCCCCTATTTTTCAGGTTGCTTGGAGAGGTCGCGAAGATGGGGTTTATTTGATGGGTAGAATTATAATCGATATAAATGTTCACATGTTGAATTGATAAATGTGATTGTAAAATGAATTGAATATATTGATTAAAGAATTGTTTTTATTGGCCACCAGAACTTTGATATAATTCATTAAAGTTTTAAAATTATTGTGAATCTTAGCATGTATCTGACCCCAGCTTCGTGGTAATACCTCGAGTTTGGTTGTTGGACCGGACTTGGGTTGTTACAGTAGCGAACCAGGTTTTGATTGGGTGCCGGTTTGCACTGACTCGGGTTCGGGGCGTTACACATAGATATCACATCTTGAAGATTGTTATATAGGTGACTATTGTTAGATGGAATTTTTTATTCCATGCTCCTTATGGTTATTTGCACTCTGATTATTACCATGTAATTGCCCTTGATTGTATCAATCAGGTTCTTTTTGGGCCCATAAGTGGGGCTTGGGGACAGGCCAGTGCCCCGTATGGGCAAACCCGGTTCCGGGGTGCTACAGTTAGTGTAATACCTTGAATTTTTCTAGAATTAATTATTATATTTTTAATCTGTAATTATTGTTAGTAATTTCTAATCAGAGACTTGAATCTAATAGGTGATCATGTGGAGGAGATAGATCCAGAATTTGGTGTCGATCCAACGGTTAGATCATGATTTGTAAGGTAAGGTCGAAGTTAGTAATTATTTTGAATATGATTGGTAAAGTGTATGGAGCATGGTAGAGTGTCATGCATGGGATCATGAATTATTTAATTAAAAATAAAAATAATATAGGGAGAATGGACGTGCGTTTAGTATGGAGAAGTGATTGTCTGTTTTGGGAAACTTCTATTAGGGTTAAGACTTGAACGTGGGTTATATTGGAAGGTTTCTAAAAAGTGTATTATTGCTTTGGACGACCAGAAGAGGAGGAGACCTAACGTAAGGTTGCTGGAAGTTTTGGAGAGTTTAGATCAGTGCTAGAAGGAGGAGATTTTCGTGGGTTTTGCTGTGGTGTTGAAGAAGAAATCAAGGCTTGAGATTTTGTTGGTTCTGTTTGCGAAAGAAGGTAAGTAGCAACCCTTCTTGTGGCAAAACTTGCATGATTTAATGTTTAGACGATAAATACATTGTTCTTTAGTTTTGTGATGATTTAGAAACATGTTAGTGATGTTTTAGATGGATTTAGTTGAGGTTTTAACCATGGAAAAACATATCTTGTTCTTTGCGATCAGTTTTCTAGTTACTTTGGTGTTTGATGAAAAATTATGATTTGATTGCATGAAATTGTTATTAAATTTGTTGGAATGTATTATCATACGTTTATATTGATTTTTTAAGAGTTGGAACTGAGTTTTGTTTATAGAAATATATTTTTGAAGATTTACACAAGAAATCGGATTTCTGAAATTTCCCAGATTATAGATCGCTTGACACGTCGCCCAAGCGATCATGTTGAGCGACAGTTTAATTTAATTTGTTTATAGATCGCTTGACACATCACCCAAGCGATCATGTTGAGTGCCAGTTTAATTTAATTTGTTTTTAGACCGCTAGACACATCGCCTAAGCGATCTGTTGAGCGACAGTGTCGTTCTATATTTTTTTAGATCGCTAGACAGATCGCCTGAGCGATCTGTTGAGCGACGGTTGTATGACCATCTTTGATAGGTCGCTTGGCACTAAGGGTTGAGAGATCATGTTGAGCGCCCAACCCAGTTTTCTGATTTTTGAGAAATTACCTAGATTTTGAATATAAAATGATTTTTGGAGGAATCCAACACATGTATAAATAAGATTGGAGTGTTTAGAAATTGTTTTCAGAGGCCAAATAATTTTATGAGAATTTTATAAGGTTTTGGGTACGTTCTACTAAAATAACTCATGTTTTGGTTCCAAGAAGGAATTTGATGTTAAATTTGATTTGTTTTTGTAAATTGGTTGATTTCAACACTTGTAAAAGTATGTTTTAAGGATGTTTTAAGCTCTGGAACAGTAAAAGAGTATTTTCTACAGAATTGGGTGGATTGAGTCTATTTTACGGATTTTGGCAGTTTTTGTGTAAAATTGGTTTTCTCTATAAGGGAGATGATTCTTCTTATTACTTTTCTCCATGATGGAGTATATCTTGACATGAGAGCAGTAAGTATAAATTGTTTCCATGAGGGAGTGATTTTGCCAAAAGAGCACTATTGAATTAATTTGACCATGAGGGTCATGTTATTTGATTATTGGCCATGAGGGCTATGAATTCTTCGCCATGTGGGCATTACACATATGTTGGTCATGAGGACCACCTGTTTTGATTTGATTTGTGTCTTAACAGGCTTAGTTTGTTATGGATCCATAGTTTAGCTAGTAGTGAAGTCTGTCTATCTTTGCTAGGATTAAGTATAGTTCCTTTATGCATTTCCTCCATGACGGAGAGGCCTTCCATGAGGGATGAGCTGCAGCGATTCCATTTCCACCATGATGGTGATGATACGGCCGGATATATTGTAGTTTATTCTTAGACTAGATTGTTGGACTAGGTCATGACCTTTCAAAGTGGTCATATTTCACGAGTCCCGTGATGTCACGATTGTTTGGTTTGGATTGATTTTCATGATGAGATTGACTATATGATTTGGATTTAATTTGTTTTGGAAAGTATTCATTAATTGATTATTGCTTATGGACTTTGATTAGACGAATTGATTGCTAAATTATTATACCTCATGAAAAGTATTTTGATAGCAATATGTGGACTGTTTTTATTCATGCATGTTGCTACTTACTGGGATTTTATATCTTATCCTGTATTTTTAATGTTTTGTTTTCAGATATGCTTGGAGAGGAAGAACACTGGGGATCTTGAGGGTATAGCTGTTGGTTTAGAATAATGCCCTGTAGCTTGTGGAGTTACTATTTTTGTATAATTGTTGGTTATTTGCTTAGTTTGACTTTTAGTTCAAATTGAAGGATTGTCATTATGACAGTGAGTTGAGATTTGTAGTTCCCTTTTCATATTTAGATTAATGTATATACAATTGAGAGTTAATTTGAAGTCTTTCGCTGTTATTGAGATATTACAAAGTTGTTTAAAATTTGGCGTACTCCAATATGCAAGCATTGATTTAGTATGAATTTTTATTTTATTTTGGGCCATACAAATAGCACTTCAGGTTTGGATTATTCATGAGGAATATATCTGGATTCGGGGTGCTATAGAGGTGGTATCAAAGCATAATAGGATCCCCCATCTAGGTAGTGAGCCTTAGGTGTGGTTATGGGATTGTGTGTTTCGATAGATAGAACCTTTAAGTTTTAAATAGGTTGAGTGGTCTCTAATTTGTGTTATTCTTGTTTTGCAAACAATCGTGAGACCACGTACACAGACTGGTGAGCAAGCTAATGAGACTCCCAATCAAATGGGAGATGTCTAGAGAGCAGTTGGTACCTTGACCAACTTGCTGACTATGGAAAGGGAAAAGACGATGATCCAAAATGTAGTTGGCGATGACAATGGCCAGGGAGGTTTGCACAAGATCAACTATAATAATGGCAATGAACAGTCCTCTGTGCATGAATTGGAGCAGTTCAGGAAGTTGCACCTGCCTTCATTCCATGGAGTGCCAGATCCTATGGAGGCCGAGAGGTGGATTCAGCGAGTTGAGAAGATTCTGGATGCTATGAATTGCCCTTAAGACAAGAAGGTTAGGTTGGCCACATTTATGCGTAAGTCTGAGGCTGATCATTGGTGGCAAGGTGGAAGAGGCCTTTTAAGGCATAACACGGGACTAAATCCCCTTGGAACCCTCAAGTTAAGAGTGCTTGAGTGAGAGCAGTGCTAGGATGGGTGACCACTAGAAAGTTTTCTCGTGTTATCCCTTAAAAACAAATTTGTGAGGGCCCATTGGGCCCATAGCGGATAATATCTTGCTGGGTATGGGTCTAGGGCGTTACAGTTAGTTTGCTACTTACAAATGGTATCCGAGCCTACCCCGGCCGGAAGTATGGGAATTCAGCCCAACGCAAGGATGCGTTGTCCCACAGAGGGGAATCTGTGACATCCTGGCTGCTTGAGTGGATGGCTGTGATGTGAATGGGTAATCTCACTTGGCGAGCTACTAGGCAAGGATGTGCATATGATTGGGATCCCATAACGCTCAGGGATGCTATAAGTAGTCTTGCGATCCCGTACAAAGCAAGAGGCCTTTTAAGGCATAACACGGGACTAAATCCCCTTGGAACCCTCAAGTTAAGCGTTCTCGGGTGAGAGCAGTACTAGGATGGGTGACCACTAGGAATTTTTCTCGTGTTATCCCTTGAGAACAAATCCGTGAGGGCCGATTGGGCCCAAAGCAGACAATATCTTGCTGGGTATGGGTCCGAGACGTTACATCGGGGACGGGTTGGTGCCGTGATAGGGTAGACCCAGTTCCGAGGTGCTACATTGTTTATTATGCAATATTCTTTATTTAACCAATTTGGTTACACTTAACCAAAAATCATATCTCATGCCACTCATGCATATACAAATAAAGGGTAGCTCCATAGCCTTACCCAAATACACTTGGGCCAATGCCCTTTTCATCTTCTCATACAACCGGGCCACCGCCCTCCATACATGTCATTTGCTATATAAGCATTTAATAATAACAATTCATTTGATGAATAAGGAAGCCTTTCATGGTGATAAGTCAAGTTTTTATTCAGGCATTAAGAACTAAGTACTCAAGACCCCAATTCATTAAGAACACTTCTAAAATTCCACTGGCTTTGATTCTCCACTTTCAAGAATCTCAGAAGGATGTTCCAAGTGGAGAAATCAAAATATACTTCTTCTATAGTAATTTAAAACCAAAAATCTTTACAAAACCTATTTTAGTAGAATGTGCCCAAACTCTTAGTTAATTTGAATTTTGAGATAATTCCAATGCAAACACTTCCTAATTACCTAAATCTTATTTGTACATAGGTTGGATTTGAATAAAGACTAATCCATAGTTGAAATCACCTCACATTCCCAAAATGGAATTTTCTATGTTGGGGGCTCGACATGGCGCTCGAGCATCCAGACAGGCGACATGAGAGATAGAATTCCAGAAGTTGATGCTCGGCTTAACTAAATAGTTCAACTTTTTGGTTTCTGAAATTTTAAAAAAACACAAGCGGGGCGCTCGGCACCGCGCTCGAGTGGCCACAGGTGCCTAGCAAGTCTGGGTTTGGACAGGAAGGGTGCCCGGCATAGCGCTTGAGCGCCCTGGCGATTTCCCAAGTCATGAATCTTACGCAATTTTTGAGTTTGTTTTCCCAAATCCAAGTCATCTCCTAATGTTTCTACCAATCAAATCCACATAGAATGAGCTAATAATTAGCATCTATCTAACCACACACACATGCTCATTTCATTGGCAACTAAATCAAAGAAACACAAATGCCCTAATTCCAAAATCCCTTTTCAAATCAAGAAATCAAACAAGGTTTTGGTTGGAAGGGTGTTGCTTACCTGATTCAAGTAAGATCTAACTCTTTGCTCCAAAATGCAACTCACGAGCAGCTCACCCTTGAGCTCCTTGGAGATTTCTCCATGATCCTCCAAGCTTTCACCAACAAGAAAATCCACACAATGCAAACCCCCAAGCCTTTAACCTCTCCTTCTTCTTTAACAAGAGCCTTTCCCTCCAAGTTGCTCAACAAAAGAAAGAGAAATGGGGAGAGAAGAGAGTGTAGAGAGAAGAGAGTGTGGAGAGAAGAGAGTGTGAGGGGAAGAGCGTTATTTCATACGTATGGGGCAAAACAAGCCCCCCTTTTTATACTTAACAAGTTTTTCCCCCCAAATGTTTTAAAGCAACTTTCAAGTTTGCCCTTCTCTCATTGCACATGCATATTACCTCTTTGCCACTCTCCTTCTACTGCACACAAAATTACCAACATGCCATTCTCTCATGTAAATGAAGTTTATTCAATAACTTAGGGAATTTCTCAAATAAAAGGAATGCCCTACATCTCAAGCTTACCTTTTGCTCTTATAAGCCTTTGACTTAGCCACTTGATTGGCTTTCATGGTTCAAATCAGGGCTTTTCCAACTTCACCTTCACAATACAATTTAAAATATATTAGAGATGCAAAATTTCTCTTGCTTAATCACTTAAGCAAGTTATCTAATATTTGGGGTTTCACATCTATCTTGTTTAGTTAGTTAACGTCTCTATCTTGTTTAGTTAAATGAAGTTTCTTATTAATTTATTAATATAAATCTAATTTAAATAGATGAATATGTGAAATTAAAGATTATAGGGAAGGACATTTTAGGTATATGAAAATTAAAAACACTTAAAGTAGTTCGTGCTTTTAATAATAATACTAGCAATGGTAAACGTGCGTTGCACGCTGAGAACAATTTTCAAGAGTTAACAACTTTTCTCAAAATGATTAAATAATTACGAGAATAATAAAATAATAATGGAGAGAAAAATAACATGTAATATGTTTAAAAAGACTACTGGAGGAATTGTGCAAAAGACACCTAGTCCGAATATTTTATAAATGGTTTCGTTGTAAGTACCTTCATTTTAATTACATTATGACTAAGTAAATAGATAAATAATATATATATATATATATATATATATATATATTGTATATCCTTAAAAAATCGATATAATACATTCAGATTAATCACAATTAAGAATAATATTGACGACTTTTAATATTAATAAAATATACGCTTTTTAAAAAATTATAAAATTATTAGAATATTACATAATTAACTTTAATATAATTTATTAAGGTTAATATTAAATAGAACATTAATATATGATATTAAACAATAAATATCTAATTGATATAGTTGTGCAAGCGGCATTATCTAGTATTTTAATTTGTAGTTATAGGATTTTGTAAGTAAACAAAACCTATCGGCTATTAAACATCTTTTTTTTTATTAATTTAATAATTAATTACTACAATCTTATTTTGACTTTCTTCGATAATCTTATTTTGATACTTAAATTAGGATACTTTGATATTATATGTAAGAGATATTTTTCAGCATCTAATTACCTTTATTAATTAGATATTTGAAGCACTATAATTAAAAAATTCTTTTTAATAGAATTCATATATCTCAATAAATTTGTTTTTTTGTATTTCCTTTTTTGTTTGATTATTGTAGGATTTATAAATGAAAAACCTATTTATCGGTCAATAAACTTCATATATTACTTTGATTAGTTATATATTTTTTCCTAATTATTTTTTGGTTTAATTAGGACTTTTTTTTATATTGGTTTAATTGAGATAATCTAATTTTCATTTTATTAGATAATCTTATTTTGATTATAAATTAGGATATTTTGATATTGATTTTATATTGGCTTAATACTCTTAGATATTTAGTTATTATCAAAAATATATTAGTTTGTTTTAATTATGATAATCTTATTTTGATTTTATTTTGTTATTGATTTGATTAGATAATCTTATTTTGAATTTGATTATTAGCAAAAAAAAGAAAAGAAATATCACTTCAAAGAAGAGAAATTTATAAAGCTTGAAAATTGGAATAATAGATTTTTTGGATATATATATATATATATCTTTAATTAGGATTCTTATTGATTAGAATTTATCTTTAATTTGGATTCTAAAATTATCATATTAGGATTCTTATGAATTAGAAATTTATCTTTAATTAGGATTCTAATATCTAGTAATCATATTCCTATTCTTATCAAGTCTAACAGCTCTTATTTATTAGATAGTTTTTTCGTTACTCTATTTTTTTAATTTGATTAGTTTTTTTTGTAACTACCTTTTGTTTTAATTGGGATTTTATTTTGATGTTTATTTAGTTACAATGATTGTATTTTTATTATAAAAGTGAAGAGTAAAATAAGAGATATTATCTGTTAATTAATGAAATTGAAATTAGGATATAATTAATTACGATACTTTCATTTTTATTATTAAATTAGGATATTTGATATTACTGCTAATGTAACGACCTGGAACCAGGTTTACCCATCCAAGGCACTAACCTGTCCTTGGTCCTTACAAGTAGGCCTTGTGGACCTAATAAAACACGGGTAATTTAAAACTTTTCTGTGTAAGTAGCAGTGGTGGAACAATTTTTACATGTGCATATCAAAGGTGTATATAAAGATAACAAAAGTCCCATGGAGGACTACAAGTTTCTGTACATATACTACTTGGCTAATACCAAATGGGCATCTAACCACACATCTTAATTTCAAGGTTCCACAAGTCCAAAAAGAACTAGACCATACATAGACAAGGGAAGACTCTAAGTGGGACGATAATAGTCCTCCTCTCTATACCCAGGAACTTTATCCTTGCCTTTCTCCCCACTCCGGTCCTTCACATCGGAAGTCGACGGCTCTGAAAACAAAACCAATAAAACAACTTATGAGATGAAGGTCCTAGTAAGCAACACATGTATTCTCGTGAACACACAGTTCATGTTAATATCACTCAGAATAAAACATGACATGTGAATAGTTAAAACAACTATTAAATCGTCAACAATTCAATATTAGTCTAGGTTATGTGATTCTATGCTTAAATAAACAAGTCAAGCAATCAATAAGTAAAAGTACAACAAGTCTCACCGATTATTTGTCTAGGCAGTTTAATATATAGTACTCATGACCACATCTAACTCCACTGGTTCCACGTGGTGCGTTAGGCATCCAACACCGATTCCCCTTGATGTTAGGCATCCATACACTAATTTCCCTTGACGTTGGGCATCCACACCAATTCTCCGTGGCGGTGGGCATCGGCCACCGATGTTGCTTGGTGCCGGAATAAGCAATCTAATACGAGAACCAACAGTAACAAGGTCATAGCACTATATACAAACTTACCCACTTAAGATTTAAGGATCCATAACTTAAGGTTTGTTCATTATGTAATATTCTTTATTTCACCAATTTGGTTACACTTAACCAAAAATCATATCTCATGCCACTCACGCATGTACAAATAAGGGGTAGCTTCATAGCCTTACCCAAATACACTTGGGCCAATGCCCTTTTCATCATCTCATATAACCAGGCCACCGCCCTCCATAACATGTCAAGTAACTGGGCCAATGCCCTTCATATCATATTACCTGCTACAGAAGCATTTAATAACAACAATTCATTCTCATGAGTTTATTCCATATATAAAGATCATTTCATGGTGATAAATGAAGCATTATACACACACTAAATTGAGCAAACTAGACCCCAATTCATTAGGAACCTTCACAAAATTCCTTTGGCTTTGATTCTCAACTTCCAAGGATCATTTGGAAGGTGTATACAACTTGGGTCTAGGTTAGGATCAATCAAAAATTGGAAAAGGAACAAATTCCCCAAAATATACACAAAACCGTGCATGGGTGCTCAACAAAGCGCTCAAGCGCGAGGTTGGGCGCTCGTTTCTGGGTTGGTTTTCCCATGGGCGCCTACCATTGCACTTGAACATTACATCTAACACAGGTCTCTCGTTCGAACAACAGCTCCAACTTTCTCGAATGCTACTATCGGGTTTTTCAAAATAAAAAGAACACAGGCGGGGAGCTCGGAATCTCGCTCGAGCGTCTACGCGCACCTGGCAATTCTGTGTTTGGGACAAGATGGGCGCCTGGCATAGCACTTGAGCACCATGCCTAGTGCCCTGGCGATTTTCTAGGTCACTAAATCCTACACGATTTTTGAGTGGTTTTTCCCAACTCCAAGCCATTTACTAATGTTTCTATCCATCAAATCCACAAGGAATGAGCTAATAATTAACATCTATCTAACCATTCACACATGCTCATTTCATTTGCAACTAAATCAAGAAAACACAAATGCCCTAATTCCAAAATCCTTTTTCAAATCAAGAAATCAAACAAGGTTTAGGTTGGAAGGGTGTTGCTTACCTGATACAAGCAAGAGCCAACTATTTGCTCCTAAATGCAACTCACAAGCAGCTCCTCTTGAGCTCCTTTGAGGTTTCTCCACAATCCACCAAATAGAAAAGAGAACAACAACCCAAGAACAAAAACCTTTCTTCTTAGCGGCAAATCCCAGCAAGAATCCCCCATGTTTTGGACTTCAATTGTCACGACCCGGAACCAGGTCTGCCCCTCCAAGGCACAACCCATCCCAGACCGTGGCAAGTGGGCCATTATACTTAATAAAACACGAAGGATTTTAAAACTTTTTCTATACAAGTGCAAGTGCAAACAGTTCATACTTGTGCATATCAAAAGTGTGTTCATATATATATATATATATATATATATATCTATTTGAAATGAAATAAGACATGAGAGTCGGTTACATTATATTGGGTGACTAATCACTCCTCTCAATGTATAGGTTTTACAATCCAAAACTATACATGTATGACAGAAATAAAAACCTAAGGCCTATAATAGTCTTCTTCTCTGTACCCGATGGCCTTTTCCTTGCCTCTATCCCCAGCCCGGTCCTTCACACCGGACGTCGATGGATCTGAAAAATAAGATAAGAAGCAACTGTGAGACAAATGTCTCAGTAAGCAGCACATGCATGAATCGGTGAAAACACAGTTGATGCATATATCTCTCGATAAAACCATAGAATGTGGATAGTTCTAATACTACAAAATCCTCGGCATCTTAGTGTCATACAATAGTGCATGCATGTGCTTCAGTGTACAGATAATCCATTTAATAGCAATCATGTATTCAATATTATCACTTGTTATCTAGGATGTTTATATATACTACACATGGCCTCATCTAGCTTCGCCGATTTCACATGGTGACTAGGCATCTACGCCGATTCCCCTTGATGTAAGCATCCATACGCCGATTCCCCTTGACGTACAAGCATCCACTGCCGATTCCCCGTAGCAACTGGGCATCGACCACCGATGTTGCTGGTGCCAGGATGATATCACATATAGAGCAGTAACAGTAACAAGAACCACTGGCCATGACATATATATACAAACATTCCCATTTAAGTTTATGGATCCATACCTTAAAGGTTCATTATGCTGATGTGTTTATTTATCAAGTTCATAACAATTATAGCAACAAAGTATAGAATAATAACACATCAAATATATCCAAGCTTGAGTGGAGGATGCTGTTCTCTATCTCCAAGTTGGGAGGAACAACGGTCCACTACTCCAACTGAGATGAACCGCTCACAACCCACCAAGTCTTACTGGTCAGTTACTCAAATCAATACATCATGCACTCTTGTATGGAAAATGCTCCAGGGTAGCCCATAACCTTACCCGAGTCAATCTTGGGCCAAGCCCTTTGCTCAATACATCTCAATGTCATCGGGGCCACTGCCCTCCATTCAAAACAGTAATCATGGGCCACTGCCCTTTCATTCAGTATCTATAACCATGGGCCACTGCCCCTTTATCTCATGGTTCAAGTAGCGGGCCAAAGCCCTTAATACTATGTTAAATACTAGGCCGAAGCCCATCAGGTCATGGGTGGTGTACTCACATTGATGGTCAATGGTAAAGGTTGGGTTTTCTAGAAAGTCTACATTTCATGACTCTTTTGGGGCAACCTATGCCTCAACTCTTGTGATACTTGTACAACTTGGTTTTGGTTCTTGGTTTCTACTTCTAAGAGTTATTTGGAAAGTGTTTGAAGTGGTGGAATCAAGCTATCCTATTTTTATAGTAATCTGTGACAGAAACTCTTTCTAAGACCTTCTTGGGCAAAACGTACCCAAAATCCTTGTTATTTGGAATTTTGAGATACTTCTAGTTGGAATACCTCCTAGACACCTAAATCTCACTTATACATAGGTTGGATTTGAATAAAAAAAAGGATAGTTCAATCTGGGCTAAAAACTCAAAATATGGAAATTCTAGTAAGGGCGCTCGATAGGTCGCTCAAGCCTGCTTCGAGCGGCCAAAAATTAGCTCTCGGGTTCCTCTGTTAAAACAAGTCTCTAGAACAGTCACTCGAGCGGCCATGACTTAAGGCTCTTCCAAAAACTACCGCCCGATGCCCCGCTCGAGCGCTGGTTCAGGCGACTGTGCTTCTCGACAGTTCGCGAAATCCGAACTTTTGGGGATTTTGGTTTTTCTCAAATCTCACTCATTCCTGATGTTTTTGGGCTCTTACTCACTCCTAGAATGTGTAGTTATCTACTACCAACTAAACCCCTCAAAGAAATCCCTCCCATTTGGCCTATAACTCGTTTTCACATCTCAACCCTAACATTCATCTAAACATGAGATTTTTGGCCGAAATTGGGAAATAAGGTTGGGGTGGTGTTGCTTACCTCTTGCAAACACTTGAGCAAGCTTCCTAGCTTCTAATGCAAATCACGAACAGATCCTTAAACTCCTTGGTTTGACTTCCTCCACAAATCTCCACCAAGATACCCACACGAAAATGCCCTCTTTGTTTCCTTCTTTTTCTTTTCTTGCCAACAACTCTTCCAAAGGGTTGGAAATGGATGGAGGGACGAAATGGGGAGAAGATGAAGAAGAAATGGGAGAGAAATGAGAGTGGAAGAAGAGAGGATGAAGAAAATGGAAGAAGGGTGAAGGATTTGGTCGTGAATGGGCTTTTCCCTTTTGGTTTCCTCACTTAAGTGGCTTTCCACAAGACACAACAATTTACGAGTTTGCCACTCTCCTCCTATTACATAATACCAACCACACTTAGCCATTTGTCTCACCATAGGAAATCTTATTTAACCAAATAGAGGTTGCTCACCTCAATAGGCACTGCCTAGCTGGGACTTAGCAACTTTGACTGGCTTTAGGCTTAAGCTTCTCCAGCTTCACCTACACATCAAGTTCACTAATTAGGATGGGCTAAGAGCATTGGAATGGGGTTTCACATCAATCCTTCTCTTGGGTTTAACTCAACCAAGAGAAGAGAATAGGGAGAGTAGAAGGAGAAAGGAGAGAGAATAGAGGGTGTGAAGAGAAAAGGGGTTGTCTCTGGGTTCATACATATAGGGCAAACAAACCCCTTTTTTTTTTATACTTAACAAGTTTTTCCCAAATGTTTTAATTCAACTTCAAAGTTTGCCCCTCCTCTCATAAAACACACAAAATTACCACCATGCCACTCTCCTACTTTTACATATTTTGATAAGCTTTTAACTTAGCCACTTGATTGGCTTTCATGGTTCAAATTTGGGCTTCTCCCACTTCACCTGTACAATACAATTTAAAATATGTTAAAAATACTAAATCTCTCTTACTTAAGCACTTAAGTAAATTATCTAATATCTGGGGTCTCATAGTTAATAAATAAAACTGAAAGATTCAATAAAAGATATTATCAACTGATTAATAAAATTGAAAATAAAGATTTTGGAGGAGGATATTTTAGGTATGTGAAAATAAAAAACACTTATGGTAGTTCGTGCTTTTAATAGTAGTATAGATTAGTTAGGACCTCTATGTGCTTTGTATTTTCAAAAAAATATATATATAATATTTTAATATAGACATAATTACAAATAATGAATTTTAAATGCTTATTTTTTTAATTATTACTGAAAGTCTTGTCATAACATAATATAACAACATTTTTTTTTCTTTTTTGTTTTATTGAAGATTTCTTTCTGCCTAGGATTTAGGACAAATAATTTTGGAAGTAGGTTGTGCTTGAAATATATTTTATTTTAATTTTCTTTTTTCTTTTTTTTTTTTTTTGTTGTTTTGAAAATTTCTTTCTACTCACCTAGGAATCTAAACCCACCATGATGAACACTTAAAATGGACAATGAATAGGTTTCATGGCTATGGTGGATTCGAGATCGATTCCCTCATGGCTATGGTGGGTTCTCTAGAGATCACTCAAAACCCAACATGATGAACACCCAGCCTTCAAGGAATAGGCCAAGAATGGAAAACTTTGATCATCCTCTCAATTCCAGATTTTGAGCATCAAGTGCCGCTAGGTTCAACAATGGCTCTTCAGCTCTTCCTTTAGGAGGATCCCCAATCATTGCAGCTCTGAATGTTGTAGCTAACAATGCCATCGGTCCTACTTACCTTTGGGAAGTTCTCCATTAAGAAACTTCAAAACATGAAGCACCCCAGCAGCTCGATCTAACTCTGAAGCTTTGATCATAGTTAATGAATGTTGTTGGATGTTTTATTTGATTAATGTTGTTGCTCTTGTAGGTTTTCTGAGTGTTTGTTTTTATCATGTTTGGATTTCATTTGCAGTCCTTTGTTAGTTGTTTGATTTATAATCTAGTACCTTTAATTAAAAAAATGAAGTTTGATTTAAAGTTTTACACCTTTCATTTAGTTCTAAAGTTCTCATAATAGCTACAAAGCAATATAGATGATGAAAAGAATTATCAAGAACATGCACAAGGGAGGTACCTAATGAATTCAAAATAAAACTTCATGAATGTTCTTGAATGTTGAATACTATTATGGTAGTGTTTTTGAATGTTGTAGACTATAATGGTATATGGGGTGTTCAGACATAGAACTTACTAAATAGAGAAGATTTCCTAATATGTTTATTGCACATAGCACCCATATACAAAATTTCTAACATATGTGAATTTTAAAAATTCCATCAAACTGTGTAAAGAATTAGTGTCTGCATACAGGACATAACTTGCACATAGCCTCTAATTTGAATTTTTAAGTAAAGAAGAAACTGATTCTTTTGATATTTTATCCTGGTGGAAGCAAATTTTGGGTCACTGTCCTTCATTTATTATTATAGCTCGTGATCTGCTCACAATTCCAATGACCACAGTTGTATTATAGCTTTTTGATCCCTTTAAACGTAGGGCATTATGAAATCATAGAATATATATTTTTTTAAGTAATGAACCAAATTGTAAGATAACTAAATTATTTTAAGTATATAATCATAGAACATGAATTTAATAGGAATAAATTTCCACAATTCATCCCTTTAAAAAGAATAGGATTCATTCCATTGCTGTACTTACAAAAATCATCCACAATCCAAACCAAAAGAAAAAAAATACAGGGAACATAAAATAAAATAAAAAATACAATAGGAACACTATATTATCATTGATCAAACGTTCCAAAAAAAAATGAATATTCACTGTGTTTTGATTCTGGTTATAACTTAGAAGAAAAATCTGGGTTATGACAACTTACCTTTTCTAATTTGATGAAAAGGAGAGAACCTTGGCAACGGATCAGCTTTGAGAAAAAACGATGACTATGGCAATGACAATCCAAACTACGGCAATGACGGAATGCTAATGCTTTTTCTCACAATCCTCATCTGGTATAGATTTGATTCCTTCCAAGAGATGTTTTGTCCACAATCAAAAGCCCTAACATCTCTTTTGAAACCTGTCGAAATCTCTAATTAAGATATCGCTTTGTTGTACATTTTGTTGCATAATAGAGTAAATTAATACGTTTTGTTCTTGTTTTGTTGCCTATTAATATTTTATACAAGTATAAAAACGGGAGTTATATTTACATATACTTGTTTTGTCTTGGGAATTATATTTGATACGTATATTATACTTCAAATATAAGTATCTATTTGTATTTATCTATTAATTGTAAATAAGTATCTGTTATCATATTTATAGTATACAATTGGTAGTAAATAAATAGGAGAATGTTTATATTTGCAGTCAAATGGAATTGTTTTGTCTTGGATCTTATCATTTTCTTTTATTTTAGGATGAACAATGACTTAAAAGCACAAGTAACCAAGCAATTTCAAAAAACCCAAACGTACAAAATCTAATAGATTAGTATAAGCATGGACTCATGGAGAACAAATAGGATTTTTAATAGATTGATGTCAATAGATCAATCCAAACGTGCAAAAGAAACAAAAAACATAATAGTAATGAAGTTTAGATGTTTAATCGATGTTAAATATGTGGAATTATAGATTATAAGGAAGGACATCTTAGGTATATGTGAAAATTGAAAACACTTAAGGTAGTTTGTGCTTTTAATAGAAGTATGGATATAGATAGATAAATATTATCTATTGTATTTTAACTAAATAATCATTATATTAGATAGCAAGATAAAATAACATATTACCAAATTTTTATTGTTATTTATATTATCTAATATTTAAATTTGTATACTATAAATTGAATAATTATCTATTTTCTAACTATCATTAATTGGAGAAGAAATAGATAAGTATAAGTATCAAGGAAGAAGTTTGATTTAATAGGACTCATATTTCTTCTCCAATTAAATATAATATTTGATTTTAATTATCGTTAGTAAAATAATTATCGTTAATTGGAGAAGAAATAGGATTTTAACAAATTCACGTCAATAGTAAAAAAAATGATAATCTTGAAATTAGATGTAAAACCCCGACCCGGATTAAATCTTAATTACTAAGTTTAATTAATTAAAGTGGGATTATTTGTAAAATCCCTAATTTTCTGAAAATTAAAAACTTATTATCGTAGTGATTAAATTTAAAATAATTAGTGATTTTGCAGAGAAAGGAGATTTTGGATTAATTCGGAAATGTTGCTTGAGCCAGTCGGGTTATTTAAAATTTAAAAAGGTATGAGAAATTTCCAGAATTCTATTTAGTTAATTTATATGCTCGGATGAGGTGGCAAAAATAAGTGATGCTAACTTTAATTGAGCTGCTGGTATAGGGAACTTGGTGGTGTGGCATGTCAGTGGATCATGATTTAAGTTTGCCGTTGAGCGGCAACTATAAATACCAAGTGAAAATGAGCGCTGGTTTCGTTTGGTAATCGAGCAATTGGAGAAGAGATCTCAGAGAGAAGAAGAGACCAGAAGCTAGGGTTGGAGCTAAGCTGGAGAAATTGTGGTATGTGGAGAGTTAAATTTTCTGTCGTTAATCTCTGTTAGAAGAAGTGAAGAATCCTTGGCGACTGCAATCAGATCGGATCAGATTTGGAGTTCTCGGCTAATCTGAGTTTGAAGTTCAGGTTAGATCATCTAAACTAAGAGCAAAATTGTAGAATTTTAATCTGAATTGAATGATAATATCAGATCGGATGAAATCTGATCTGGTGATGGTGGAAAAACTCAGATCAGTGTCGAGCGTGGGAAATTGAAGTGCAAAACTCAGAAGCTTGCTGTTCAGTTAAAGGCTAAGCAAATTGAATTCGGTTTCTAGAGGTGAGTAGCACCATTTGATTTTGATTTAGACGAGTATCTTTGAATTCAGATTTAACATTGATCAACTATACTGCTGCACCTCTGTTTTACAAATTACTGACGATTAGAGTTTAAATAGTGGCAATTTGATTCATCTGATTTGAGAAGCATGTATTACTATTATGTTAAAGGATTTGAAGTATGCTGAAGGGAAAATAGGGACGAAATTTCAGATCATTTTGTAAGAAAAACTAAATTTAACTTGTTCCTGTTGGAATGCTGTTAGAAGTGACATGTTCAATGTAGAGTTGGTTTCACGATTTGCTTAAATCAAAACAGGTGTTAGAGGGTTAATTGAAGTATTGGAATGTTGCTAAAAACTAGTTTGGAGTTAAAACAATAGGTTAGACTCAAGGGAAACATGGTTGCTGCAATTGAGATTTGAAATTCTGGTAGGAGCGCCAAGTGGTGCTGGGTAGCGCCAACCCCTTCTAGAGGTCAGTGCCCAGCATGATTTTGGTCTTTAAAAAGATTTGGTTCAGTTCTATTTTAGAGTTACTTTTTGGAATTAGTTGTGGGAGTTAATCATTGGTAAATCAAGGTCCTTAGGGGGAAAACCATAAGTAGAGTGAAGCATGTTTGATTATGAAAATCTGTGTTTAAAGAATGGTATGGGCGGCTAAGGTAGGTGGCTTTATATTAGTGACTCAATTAAATCCAATTGTGTGTTAAAGGAATGTTTAGAGTGTTAGACTTATACTAGAAATAGTCTGAATACAAAATAGTAGTTCAGTCCTGGACCAATTTCAGCAGCCATCTCTGAAACTAGGGAAAACTGAGAGGGCGCCCAGGATTGCTGTAGATTGCCTACCTTCCCAAAGGTTGGCGCCCAGTTAAATTCCAGCCTTCTTCTTTAGTTTTTGTAGTGATATTACAATTCTAATTAGAGAATTATTTTAAGGATCTCAAGTGAAGGAAAAACTTGAAGGGTTTTAGGTTAATCGTGAAGTGCTGAAATGACATTTATGAAAACAGTGTTGCTGAACTTTGTGGAAGCAGGAGCAGCAGTTAGAGGGTTAGAAAGGATGTGTAAAATGTTTAGAAGAGCAAATATAGGATAGCTCTTTAGGTAAAAGATCTGCCGAAAATACATTGCATGGAATAACTAGAGCGCCTAGGATTGCTGAACATTGCTGAGTGGCGCCCAGCTTAGTTTCAGCTTACTTCTTTAAACCATTTGAGGTTTTGATTAAATGCTACTTTATGGATTACTTGGGGAATTAATTTGTGGTAAGTTAGGGGTTATACTAAGTTGTTAGGTTCTGAAAACCAGAAGGTTTTATTAGAGACAAGTGGAGGGTTCTTATAAAAGCTAAAGTCTGTCCCGCTTTTATACATTTTGGCATAAGATATTACACATGCTGGCTTGTAAAGCTCAATTAGGTAAATTACCTAAATAAATAACTGAGGAAGTAAAAATGTATAGGAGAGAAATAATGGAAGCTGAAATGAGTGTAGGAAAAGGGAAATAAGTCAAATAAGCTTGGTATATTTCAGATTCTGGTATAAGTAAGTTTTGGGCATTAAATCTCAATGTAAAGATCATTGTAAAGGTTGCTTAAAGTCAAAATACATCTGAGTTATTGCTATTAAAGAATAAAATTATATCTTAAGTGAAAAAAATTGGAAAGCTCCGGATTATACAAGTTGAGTTATAGGTGTTAATAGAAGGTGGCATTGGTTTATTTTAAAGAGAGAAAGTAAGGGTGTCACATATAGAGATTTTCTGTTCAAGGATAAAACAAGGTTTCAAGTCTGAAAGTAACCACATTACTACATGTTGATATCTATATGCAGATTTGCCGGTTTAACCAAGTTTTGGCAGTTTTACTAAATTTTGACTATAAAAGAGGATTTTAAGCATTATTTTGGAAAGGACCTTTTAAACTAATTTGTTATGGACAAATCTGATTTTTGGGACCTTTTTATACAATTGGAGGATGTTCTTGTGAGTTGTGATGGCTTGATGGTTACCTTACCTCCGTGTACTCGGGGATGCCCATGTACTTGGGATGGTGTTTCCTCTGTGTACTCAGAGATGGCCGTGTGCTCGAGATGGCATGTTTTGGGTTTGGAACAAATTGATATTATTAAGATTTCTGTTTTTGGCCTTAGCTCAAGTCTAGATGGCATAGCTCAGTGTGGATCCACATTTGTCAAATTAAGAGCTAGGTAGTGGAATAGATTGTTTTCTTTGCTAGTTGTAATGCGTTGTTCACGCACGCGTTTCCACCGTGTACTCGGTGAGGCTTGATCATGTATTCGGCTAGCTGCGGCTATCCCTCATTTTATCGTGTACTCGTGTAACGCCCCGAACCCGGGTCAGTGCAAACCGGCACCCGACCCGAACCCGGTTCGCTACTTGACAACTCGAATTCAGTTCAACAACCAAATCCGAGATGTCACTGGCCCATATCAAATAATCATCAAGAATATACCAGACTAAAGAATTTAAAAATCCATTCAATTAAGTAACTATCAGTGTGCGGAAGTGTAGTCTAAAATCCTCAAATAAACATTAAAGTTAATCATCAATCATTAATATCAAAGTCTGGTAAAATAAAATGGTTACTATCTCTCTCATCTCTCTAGTACATCAAATCCAATGAACAATACTCTATCAAATATGACTAAGTCTAAACAATCCTCCACCTCAAACAAGATCCAGATAAAAGTAATCCTCCGGTGAATACTCAGCTACCTCTCCCTAGAAATCACTAAGATCCCCCTCTCGCGTATCAGCTGAAAAATGAAAAGAAAGTAGGGTGAGATACGAATATCCCAGTAGGTAACACACGCATGATTAAACAGTTAATATAAGTAAAGTACAGTTCATGCACGATTAAACAATATCGACTAATCAGACTCATATAATCATTCGTATCATTCATGAATACAAAACAGTATGATAAACAGTTCTAGAGATGAATTTCAGCAAGTTCTATTATAAGAATCCAATATCAAAATCAATAACATAATTCATACTTTGCTAGGATGCACTAAACAGTCACATCCGATCAATATCTCAATCACATGCTTCCAACATGTATACAATAGTAATAACAAGTGCTTGTGATTTCAGTGTCATTGTAGAACTCACAAAGATAGATAAACCTTTTGAGATGATTCTCAACCAATTGCTATACCACCGTGCGGCTTAGGAGCAATGCTACTAATGATACTCAAGTCCCATGTAGCGCAGCTTAGACAAGAGCCGTAGTCACTAACTTATTGCACATGTACCCATCAGAGTTGGCATGTACCACCAGCATGCAGCACCAGAATCAATACATGGAGATGGTCGCTTATCCACATGTACAGGGAATCACCAGCGGCTCACCGGGGTGTCCCTCCAGACATAGGACCTTCCCAGACAAACTAACTTGCAAAGGAAGTGCGTCGCACAAGAGAGAAACTCAACCCAAATGACATATCCCTTAGCTATCTAGCAACAACTATGGATCCATAACCAGCTATGCCCACTAGACTCCAAAATTCCCTAAAATATAATATTTCTATAAGGGTTGGTGCCTAGCGGCATATAAAGGTTAAATCTGTCAATTACTTCAATATTCGGTCATCTGAGTTCTGAATTCTCTTTATAAAGTTTTCTGATTTATAGTGTCATTTAAAAGATGTTCTAGTAATTAGATAGTAGTTAGGTTTTCCAAAACTAGGTTTCTCCATTTCTTTCAAAGTTTGGCAACTAATGTCCTAAATATCTTCCTAATTTATTTTTTCTGTAAAACAAGGAATTAGATAATTTATTTTGGTCTTAAAACATCTTATTTAATCATTAAAATTGTCTAAAAATAGTTTGGAATTGAATCAAGGTTTGAAATTACGAAAATCTGCAAAATCTGAACAGAGTGCCAAGGATCGCTTAGGATCGCCCCGGCGGTCTGTGGTCGGCAGTAGTTCAAATCAGAACGCCGACGATACGTCTTCCAGCGGTCTTCGGCGGTCTAATATTTTTAACTAGCGCCGAGGATCGCCGAGTACAGTCGAGGTCGGCAGTCATCCAAAATCGAACAGAAACAGTTCTAAATCGTGATTTTTCTAGTCTAATCTCATTCTAGCATACATATAACATTGATACTAAACTAAATACATCAATAGATCATATAAAAACATGCTCTTGCGATTAAACGAACGTAAAATACCAAAAACGAGTGTAAACGGTGTCACCTACCTCTTTTCCACGATTGTTTCTCCTTCTCTCTCTAAACAATGACTCACACAAGCGCGAGGTACTCCCTAGGTGATGAAAAACACAAAACCAGCACCTTTCCTTCTTCCTCTTCTTCTTCTTCTCCTTCGGTCGCTCGGTTTGTCGCTTGCGGCTGAAGTTGACGAGCGAAATACAAACGAATACGTTTTTAGGTTGTTAAACTAATATATATACCTTTTGATCCCATGTATCTCACGTACAACTTTCCTATACACACTGCTCAATTAGAACACATACCTCGATATCTCATGATCGGACGGTTAGATCTGCGTCTAATTCTGGATCTCCACTAATTAGATCATCCCCTACAATAACAAAATATTTCCATCAATTATAACTCTCAAGAATATTATTTATTAATTTATTTTATTATTTAAGGAAAATTTGGGGTTTTACAACTCGGACTGTAATTGGATTAGTACATGCCAACTCATCACTGTACTGGATGGGTTCTCCCGCAATAAGACGATTATCCTGTACTCGGCTTCGCACCTAAGCCGGGAGGTGGCATAGTGAACTTCGGCATTACCTAGTTAAGGGCAGTCTTATTTCATGAGTCCACCGTGGACTTGTTTCTATGATTACACTTATGAATCGTTGTTATGCATTAATTGTTGATATTGCTCTTTATCAATATATATGTTTTATTTGGATTACTCGGATTACTCTTAAAGTTGGTTATCGTTACTAATGCATGTTTTACTATTGAAGCATGTTTTAGAACTAATATAAATGTTTTGTGCATGCATGTGCTACTTGCTGGGATATTCGTATCTCATTCCATTTGATTTGTTTTGTTTTCAGATCCTGGTGAGGATGATATCCGTGGGGTTGAGCCAGACGCGGATTACCCCGAGTATAGGGGAGAGGATTATTTTGTTGAGTGACCTTTGAGTTACATCTTAGTTGTTGTTTTCATTTGAGATAGTGAGTAACTTTTGAATTGTAATTCTTTCAATTCATTGTGGTTTGGTGATTGGGATATTTTAGCGAACTCTGATATTGTGTTTGATGTTAATAAAATGAAATGTCATGTTTCTTACACTCTAATATAGATCCTGCGGTTTTGTTATCTAACCCTCGGGTACTAGTTACAGTTCCATTACGTAACCCGGATCCGAGGCGTTACATTATTAAACTAATTAAGTATTTGTGTTATGAAGGTGAGGTGGATGTGAATCATGCTTAAGGATTTGGGGAAATCAAATTGAACTTTATTGAAGGTTATTAAAGTAAGCTTAGTTAATGTTATTTCTCAATTTCAATTGGCTAAAATACTCTCCAATTAGTTCTAGTAAATTGGAAATCAAATTCTAAAAAAGTGAAGTTAAATGTGAAAAATTAACCTTGACGTGCGAACCTTGAATCGCGCATTGGGCTAAATCCTGTAGAAACCATTAGATAAAGGTTTAATGCCTGAACGTCCAACTTTAACGTTTGCACATCCAGTACAAAATTTCCAAATTTCTTCTTTTGAGCCCAAACTCAAATTGCAACACTTCTAGATCATTCTTGAACCCTCATTAACACCAATTAGGGTCAAGTACACCTAGAGTACACCCCCCCCCCCCACCCCAAGTAAACCAAATGTACACCATCTCAAGTATACCTAAGGTACCCTTCCAAATAACACTAAAGTACCTCATTGTATACCCCAAGGTACCTCCTAAGTATACCTAAAGTACACCCAAGTATTACCCAAGGTACAACCTAAGTATACCTAGAGTACACCCAAGTATTATCCGATGTACCACCCAAGTATACCTAAAGTACACCCAAGTATTACCTAAGGTACCCCCCAAGTATACCTAAGATACACCCATTTTATTACCTAAGGTACCACCTTGTATTGCCTAAGGTACACCATTTAAATACCTAAAGTACCCCCTTGTATTGCCTAAGGTACCCCACTTGTATACCTAAGGTACCCCACTTGTATACCTAAGGTATACCCCTTGTATCTCCTAAGATACCCCCTTATTTTACCTAAGGTACACCCCTTGAATATCTAAGGTACACCCTTGTATTGCCTAAGGTACCCCACTTGTATACCTAAGGTACACCCCTTGTATCTCCTAAAGTACCCCCTTGTTTTACCTAAAGTACACCCCTTTATATAACTAAGGTACCCCTTCGTATAACAGTAACCCCCCCCCCCCCCTCCTGCATAACTAAGGTATACCCCTTCTACAACTAAGGTACTCCCTTGTGTTAATTAAGGTACACCCCCCAAGCATGCCTAAAGTATAACCTCTTGAATAGCTAAGGTAAACCCCTTGAGACACCAAGGTACCCCCCTAGTATGCCTTAGGTACACCCTAAGGATTTAGTGGAATAAAGGCTTTGTTGAGGGGCAAATTTGAAAGATCAAAAGTAGGGCACATAAAAGGATGCCCTAGCTAATATTCTAAGCGTTTTGAGAACCCCTTTCTCTTGTATTGAACGTATAGAACAAGAAGAAGAGTGGGAGCTTGCTTGAAAGCTTGAAGAAAAAGGAAAATAAGGAGAAAAAGAGGAGAGATTGAAGAGAAGTAAGCTTCTCTGTTAAACAAGTGGCAAACCATTCAAACCAAAATGTATTGTAGAAATTCGTATTCTTTCTCTAGGGTTTGATTGAATTGAATAAATGATCTTGCATGTTGGTTTTTGCTTCTAAATTCGTAGGGTTTTGGTTATATAACAATCTTGTTTAGTTTTCTATTGATTTGCTATGGATTTCCAACTTACATTGATCATATTTCAGATTTGAGTTTGAGCTTAGTATTTTAAATGAAATTTCATGTATTGGATTTGTGTTCATGTGGATTTAAGATGAATTTCTGTTTTGGAAGGTGTTTTTAAGTATATTGGGATGTTTATGATCATCCCACTTGGTGTTAGAAATGTTAGAAATGATTTGTATGAGTTTGGTGTTGAAAAATAGCAAAAAATATTTCAAAACCCGAGGTGGCGATTAATTCTGAGAATTGGCGATTAATCCTGAGCAAAAACCCCAAAAAAAAGTCTATGTAAGGGACAGGATTAGTCTCGGCGATTAATCACAAATCAGGATTAGGTCGGCGACTAATCGCGGACCTAATCGTGGAGCTAATCGCCAAAAACCCAAAAAACACTCATGTGTATTTTATGTTTCCATTTACTTAAGCCTTTACATTTAAATAAGGTTTTACCCCTCATTTTGAATTATTAAAAATACTCCCAAAACCTAATTCATCACCAATGAAAAGTCAACTTTCCAGTTCATGCCTAAATTTCCAGTTTTGCCCGATTTTTATCAAAAACCACTATTTAAGTTTGATACCCAAATGAGTGATTCGGAAGCCCATAAAATTTCAGAAAATTTGTATACCCTTCATTAGACTATAACCAGAATTTGAGCCCGAAACTCCTTGTAGATTTGTCTAGAAAAATCATATACCCAAAAAGCCAACGTTTTTAACAATACTTAGAATATTTTTTAAGGTCGAAAACTTTTTATCTCGAAATCCATTGATTTTTGGGATGGTGACTTTATTGGAAATCCTAAGACTATCTCACTCATCAAATATATATTTTGAGGATTTTATGGTATTCATTTTGCTTGATTTGGATTTATGAAAGCGAGGTTGAAAAACTCTTACGTGATTTGACAAGGCTCTTGGCCTATGGTTTTATTGGCAGTGGATGGGAAATTCCACTTGGCCAAAGTTGATTTGATAGTGGATGGGGAATTCCACTTGGCATATGTTATGATTTGGCGGTAGATGGGGAATTCCACTTGGCCTTGGTTTGAGCACTGGTTTTACTCATGGATTTGAATGGTTTGATTTTGAATTGTAAGTCGTCTAATTGGACATTGTTCTTAGTGTGGATCCACAATGAGTCTAGTCAGTGTGTAAGTGTTGGCTTGTTAGCTTTAATATCATTGTCCATATAGCTTTCCACTGTGGGGTATCAATGAGACCCTCTTGGGGCATAGAGGTGCTGCGGCAACCACCCGCCATAGGTATCGGTGAGATGTTCTTGTGATTCATATGGTATGGTTCGGCAATGGCAGTGGATGGGGTATTCCACTTAGGTCTTGATTATTGGTTTGGTTGTCACTTGTCAGCTCATACGTGGGTGCTCCGTTTGCTGAGATGTCCCTAGCTAGGCTTCTCTCTATAAGTCGTGTAAGTGGCAAATGGATAGTGGTCATTAATCTAATTTATAGACACGCTAACCCACGAGTCCTAACAAGACATGATTGCAGTATTTGATTGCTTTTATTGAACTAATTTCATGTGTTATCCGATTGAGATACTTTGATTTGAGATTTACACTTTATATTTGTGAATATTATCATGATGTTATAAAATTGCATAAACTATTTCTATACATGCATGTTTGCTGCTTACTGGGACTTTTGTTTCACGTGTGCTTTGTTTTACCGAATTTGTTTTTAGATCCTCTTGGTGAGCCACGTACTGGGACAGAGATTGAGGGTGAGTTTGAGTACATGCCAGAGGACTACTACCACCCATAGTAGGATTCTCTTTTTGATGTTGTATTTTGTTTTGGGAATTGTAAATGGGACGTAAATATTCTTTTTAGACTTATAAACTTAAGAGTTATCTTTAGATTATCACCTTTGTATATGAATGTTCATGTGAGAGATAGTAATGGTGAGATCTTAGTTGTCTTTTGTATACACAGATATCTCATCTTTTGGAGTTATTATACGGGTAACATTTTGTTAGATGGAAAATTTTTATTCCATGCTTCTTTAGCTTATGCACTCTAATGATTACTTTGTAATTGCCCAAGTTGATGTACTAATTAGGTTCTTTTAGGCCCATAAGTAGGGCTCGGGGACGAGTCGATACCGTGATAAGGCAAACTCGGTTCCAAGGCGCTACATTAGATATTTTAATACTATTAGTAAATGTACAAAATCTAATAGATAAGTAACATGGCAGAAGTCTGATTTAATAGGACAATAATTATTGTTAGAAGGACATTTTACGTATCTATTTTTTAATTATAGTTAGTAAAATAATTGTCTATTTTTTTTATATTTAATTTGAGAAGAAATAGGATTTTAATAGATTCACATCAATAGTAAAAGAAAAAAAAATAATCTTGAAATTAAACATTTCAGAACTTTTAGTAAATCTACGAAATCTAATAGATAAGTATCAGGGTAGGACTCATGGTGTAATTGGAGAAAAAGATAAGATTTAGTTATTTTATATAAACAATACTTATACTTATCTATTTTTTGTTATATTTAATTGAAGAAAAAAAATAGGATTTTAATAGGTTCACGTCAATAATTATTTTTTGTTTTATTTGATTTGATAAAAAGTAGAAGACGTACTTTTTGGCACGAGAAAACAAGGTGTTGGAAGACGTACTTTTTGGCACGAGAAAACAAGGTATTGGCTTTATAACAGTAATAGATAAATATATACACACATATTTACTCTATTTGTTTTCTGTAATTAATGTTGGCATGTGGTAAGAAATCACAGCAACAATGACAACATGGAGACTACCAAAAAAAAAAACAATGACAACATGGTGAGCATATCGTAAATTTCAAACTTGCTACGCTTGCTGATCAAGAAAAGAGATCTTTCAAACTCCTCTGAAATTTCGAAAACCATTGAAATGGATTCGAATCCTCTATGTATAACGAACAGCGGTCTGCCACGCGGAAAGTGTGGTTACTGACATGGCAAACTGCTGTTATTAACATAGAGGATTTCGTTCCCACTTGAAACCAACAAAATATCCCTAGAATGGCAAATGATGTGTGAGAGAATCTAAAGTCGAAAATGTACACATTTTTCTTTCAAAACACTGAAACGCTACTTGCTGCACGTCTGTAATAATATATACACCAAAACATAAAATGTAATCAAGTGATTCCGAATCAACAACCAATCAATCTAATTAAAACTGGCCTCTGGATCTCCATAGTCTAGAAGTCGATGGAAAATACCTTACAAACAACAATCAACATTCCCATACCCAATCGGCGAAACTCCATTCGCTGTATTTATCCTCCAAAACAAGTAACATATCTCTGCTCAGGAAGGTGAAGAAGGCATGCTATGTGCAAATTAAACCATGTAATCTTGCATGTCTTGATCATCATTTCGTTTTGCACCTTGCTCGGTTCCAAGAGTTCTCTTGCTCATGTTAGCTCGCTGCACTAGCCGAACCAGTGCTTGTACCACTTCTGACATAGGTGGTCGGAATTCTGGCTCCGGCTGCCAAAAATTAAGCATTTGAGACTCAACATCAACCAGTAGCATAAAATGGTGTCAAAGGAGGTAAGTTCAATATCAGAGTTGTTCGCTCTTGAAGTTCCTAATATATATTACCTGGACACAAAGAGCAATAACATCGGCAAACCGTGAGAGGGATTTCGCAGGGTAGAGGCCTTTGAGAGCTGGATCAACCATCTTAGTCAAGGCATCAATGTCATGGAGCTGAGGAGTTGCCCATCGAACTAATGATTGTTCAGATCTTGGCATTGAACTGACAAGAAATTCACACAATATCAGAAACTGGAGAAATCCTAGAATATATTTAGTCTCTGAACAAGCTTCAACTTCAAGTACCTGTCAAATGGTTTCCTTCCGGTAAGAAGTTCCAACATGACTATTCCAAAACTATATACATCGCTTTTTAGTGTGTACAGGCCAGACATGGTCACTTCTGGTGCATCATATCCAGACCCTGTGTTATCGTTCATTGACTGCAAAGTCCCAAAAAAGTAATAAAACATTACTAGGAAAATATCACAATCTATATATATATATATATATATAGTATTAATGCTTGGCTATCAGAACCAAAATCATGGCAAGCACAGTTTCTCATTACACGTGCAAATGCAAAAACCTCTGGACACACTCAAATGGATCCTACATATGAATGAACATATGTCCATGAGTGTAAGATGATCATAACAATGCAGTGAGCCACATTCATCACATTAAAAATATAAATGCTCTTTGTAGCTAGGATCCTTTAAATGCATTGACTTTTGCTTAGTAATCTTGTTGGGAGAATGGCAGGTCTAGAAACATCTCCAAATTCAAACCAAAGGTATTTCAGTTCCAGATGATAGACTAAGTGAATATAATTTTCCTTCAAATATAGGCAATGGTTTCATGATTGTCATGAACTCAACAAACTCCTCATTCAAGTCAGAACTCGGATAGAAATATAAAAGAGATGCAACACTACGGTTGAGTAATTTTGTAAATATTTAATATTTCCCGCTAATGTAACTTTCAGTATATACTAGCAGCAAAGCCTTGGAAAACTCAAGTCTAACCTGATTTGTATTCATAAGTAAGTCTGCCAGCCCACAATCTGAAAGGTGAGGATTGAGCTCCATGTCCAGTAAAATGTTTGCTGATTTGAAATTCTTATGAACGATGGATGGGGAGCAAACTTCATGTAAATACCTGATTACAAGCCATTTTTCAGTATCAAGAAACCCATCCATGAGTACCATTCAGTAAACAAAATCTTTTTGTGTTAAGCAGAACATAACAGCATTCAAAAATTCAGCGAGGCCAAGATGAAGACTCATAAATTCCTACTGTAAGAAAACTAACCAGCGGGAAGTACACTTTGATAATAGTTGAATGTTACATGAATTTTTTCATTAACTTAGGCTGAAATTATTAAGCATTAACAGTCATACATATTTTTTTGATGAGTAATGATATAATTGTATATATATATAATGAGGAAAAAGTACAGGGAATCAAAATATGCACAACCCACATCATGACCATATGAACACATCAACTGCCCTAAAACACTCCCTACACATCATAATCACAAAAACAACCAAGACCTCCCTGGGAGTGACCCGTCCATCAAAAAAAACTGACTCTGGAATCGATGTTGAATAAGAAATTCAACATCAAAACCAACTCACTCTTCTCCTAAGCCAATAATGCCTCCTGTGGCTCCTGAAATAACCCCTCCATCCGACTCTACAAGAGACGAAAAACACCACCGATGCCACTGTCTGACAATATCCGCAATCTGTATGCCACGAAACTCCGTTAACACCGACACCCATGATGCTACAGCCACTAGAATAGAGTCAGTCACTTGCTCCACTGACCTCCAAGATTTCTGAAAAATCCTCCTATTACGCTCCATCCAAATATGCCATACCACCACATGAAAAAGAAGACTATAGATAATGCAACCCCTCTTCCCCAATCCCTTGACCCTCCATTGTCGCAACATGTTGATGAATATTTTACGTTTTTATATGGCACAGCACAAGATTTAGCTCTCTTGAAAATCCAAAAAATAAATAAATAATGGCAAGTGTTGGTTTGGTGTTGGTGGAGGCTATGTGTTTTGAGGTTGCAATGACACCTAGCAATGAGGTGTCACTTTGCATGAGCTTGCATGACATGTGTTAATGCATGGCTAGGTGTCTCTTGACACAAGCTTGCATGACAAGTGTCCATGCATAGCTAGCAAAGTGTCTCTTGGCATAAGCTAGTAATGACAAATGTCAAATGCATGGCTAGCAAGGTGTCTCCTTTTATGCGCTAGCAATGACAAGTATCAATCATGCATGCTTAAACTCTTGTTTAGTTTGGCTAATCTAATGCTAAGCTTGATTAAGGGTTGAATATTTAAGGTGGGTCTTAATTAAGGGTTTATTTTATTCATTCATTCTCTCCTTGCTCATCTCCTTCTTCCCTTCTCCATCTTCTTCCTTTTCTCCCCATCATCTTCTTCTTTTCCCTCAACCTTCTCCTTGTTGTCCAAGCTTTTACCTTGCTGCCCAAGAAGAATCTATTCCTTTCCATTTTCTTTTCTCTTCATCTTTTCTTAGAATTTCAGCCCATTTGGGATTCTAAGAGGGTGGTTCTACTGCTGGAGCTCTAATCACTCAAAAGGGGGTGTGTGCAATTGTCTTTAGTTTTGGAAGTGGTAGAGTTTTGGTGGTTCTACAAAACCAAGTAAGTTCATCATGATATTTTCTGATTTTCATGTTAAGTTAATGTATGCTATACTTATATGTATCTCAGCATGTTTTAAATACAGTTTTCTCTAAGCTTTAGATAAGTTTTCCTTATGCTAATCATTCAGATCAGCATGCAATTTTAAAGTGAATTCTTAATATAATTAGTTATATAAGTTCATCACCGTTACTTTGATTTCAAGCATGACTGTTGTATAAGATACCTATATGTATGAATTAACATGTTTAATATTAAGTTTCTTTAAGATGATTAAGTTTGGTAGTTGCTGCAAAATGCATAATATCATTGTTTGATAATCACTTCAGTACATAGGCCGACCACGTGCGAAGCACGTAGAAGGCAAATAAACCAATAAAAGGAAACAAGGAAATAAATTAACAAAAAAAAATACAAAGGAAAAAAAAAAACAAAGAGCGATGAAAATTTATGATGTCTTTTGAAATTAGATGTTTGTATAGGTTAAACACTGGGCCTTATAATCCGCAATGTTCAGCTGGAGTAACATAGGCATTATTTATTAGCCTTGATCAAACCAAATCAATCTACCATCATGGACTTTGAAATCCATGTCATGTTCATCAAAATGCATGCATAATTCTAGGAATTAAGAGTGTTGAGGCTTATGCACTCCCATGATCTACATGTTCACTATTTTGAATGTTTCGAACTTTACTGTTCAAACATAGTTTGATTTAATTCACAAAACATTTTATTAAATAAAAAGATAGATTATCCGCTAAGTAAATTGATAAGCAACAAATAGATAAATTAGAGGAGGATGACAAAGCACACTATAAAATTTTAAGAGAATTATGTGATGAACAAATTGGAACAACAAACTTATGGGGAAAAAAACAACTTAATATTTTGATATGGTACTTGACCAGGCATGCTCCCCTTCTTATTTTTTGACCAACTAACAATTGACTTTTAACTGTGAAATAAAACAGGCAAAAAGCAAAAAAATGGAGAAGAATCCCACATTCTTTTTCTTTTTTCTTTTTCTTTTTTCTTTTTGGGTATTTCGGGCACATGATCCTTGGCCCACATACCCATAGAAAGGACTCAGCCATAAGATGCTACCTCAAGGGCAGCCTGAAATGAGGGCTTGAATCTGGGCCTTGGAAAAACATTCCAAGGCTTTCTCACTACAACAATGGCACCTTTTGTCAAATCACACTTCCATACCACCATAATCACATGGGGCTTAAAAAACACCTTAATATCAGACAAATTCACACTGTGTGTGTGTGTGTTATATTTTCGCATCGCATACAAATTCACACAAGTTCTCTGCGACAATATATATTTTCCATATTACCTAGCATGCAAAAGATCTGCCCAACCAAGAACTTGTAGTTGTCCGACCAGTCCCTAGGTTTTCTATCTATGTCAAAAAATTTGTAGTGTGATATTGTCATCCAGCATTGTAGCAAATGCTGCTCAGCTAGTTGAGTACTTGATCGAATGGTACAAATCTCCAGTTTGGCTGATTTTCTTTAGGGAGAATGTAGAAAAAAGGTTAATGAGTTGCAATTGTGGGCCCAAAAAGTATCAAGGTCAAGATATTAGGATGTGGAAATAAAAGGTTTCCTATATGCTTAGCATAGGAAACTCATCCTTTTTTCACAGAATAATGTACAAAGATTAAACAAGAAGAAAAATGCCCCATCCCAATAATGGAAAAGACTAAAGATGTTACTTATTGAACATGTTATGCTAGATATTTTATAACTGTATAATGCTAAACCCTCATTAGTGTAACACAAACGCCTGCCCCAATTTTAAAAGACCAAGAGAGCATAGATATTTTGCATCTTGTGAGCTACCAAATAGTTTCACGTAACTGCTGGCTTTCCATGTGTCTACTCCAATACGTCACCGAAATTATCATTTGCTACCAAAATAATTATAAACATTTCTAATTTGAAGAGGAAAATAACTATGAAATCTAATAATTTTCATGTCCCTAACCCATATCCAAAATTTCATATTCCTAACCAAATCCAAAATAAAATAGAAAAAGCCATAAACCTTCATTTTCAGATTAACAGATGATTGAAGCTTTCCTCTAATTCACATCTGACTGGAAATGGATTCAGATTAAAAATTGACCATTTTTACCCCAAAAGTTACTTACTCTAATGCACGTGCAGAACCCAAAGCAATCTTGATACGGGTATTCCATATCAATGGCTTGGCGTATTCATCTGAAAAATGCAAGAAGTCATGCAACGATCCGTTCTTATGGAACTCATAGACAAGCAGGTGTTGCCCATGCTCTGAACAGTAACCCACCAGCTCACTTATGTTTGGGTGATGCAAATTGGAGATGTGTGAAACGATCTCCAAGAACTCTTCAGGTGATTGGTTAGGCAGCACAGATGAATTTACTTTCTTCACTGCAAGAACCTATATAACCATCAAAAAAAGCTAAGGTTCTTTGTTCAATAGTTAAGCAAATGACAAGCATCAAAAGAAGGAATCAACCATACTAATCCTAAACCACATGGCATTGGTAATTGTATACTACAAGCAAGAGGTTAAGGGCCCCACCTAGCAGATCTATTTGATCAGTGTTGTTCAAACTGTTTCATCTATCAGAAACCACCATGATGTGTTTTGGTGTGAAATTGCAAATGTGGCACAACTTTGGTTCCATTGAACCCACAAGTAATTCCATTATTTGGTTAACACTAACACGGAATTGGATTAATTAGAACATGTCAATCAGATTCTTTCTCAGTGCATAAGTGGTGAAATTTAGTAAATGTTTAAGAAAAATAAAACCAAAAGAAAAGGGGCATACCTTTCCATCATCAAATTGAGCCCGATATACACGTCCAATAGACCCTTCACCTATAAGATTTTCAACACTAAAGCTGCCTGTTGCAATCTGCAGATCAGCTACTGAATACACCGTAGCACTTATTTGATCTGTATTAACTTTCTTGATGACAACAGGCTTATTTGAAAACTCATCTTCATCAAATGATTTATGCCGATCAATAGGTGGAGGTCGAAGATTCATTGAGGCAGAAGTTTCAAATGTCTTTGTATTGATTGTAGAAGAAGCTTGAATAGATTTCATTTCTGCAAAAGAAATGCTAATAATGAATGCAATATATAGTTGCAGCAAAAAACAGGAATATAAGACAATGACTAAGCAACCATGCAATATTTGGTTGCATCAGAAAAGAACATATGACAACAATAATGAAATTTTAGAAGGCTAGGAAATGTATGGATTTCAAACACTGTAAGAGTATCAAGGCTAGGAAATGTATGGATTTCAAACACTGTAAGAGTATCTGTTGAAGAGTATCAAGAAGACTGAAGTAATAGCAAATACAAAATTAAGCATGGCCTACTAAGTAACTACCTGTTCAATATGAAATTTTGACCAATGGTGTTAAGCAGTGACTAGTAACTCCAATGTAGTTTTGTATTACTATATCTGTTGGACATCTCCAGTTTCAAGCCCAGGTAAAGGAGGGAAGGTTGCATAAGGCTGGCAGCCAGTAGAACTTTGATAAATCTATTACAAGATGAATCTTAAATGATTAATTGAGAATCATTATTCATGTTGCTTACACGGCTATTTAGGACGAGGCATATGGTTATTGATTGATTGATGTTGATAAACAGTTGCATAGATGACTAGCTATTTTTTTTGAGGACTTAGGTGACACATGCATAGGTGACTAGCTATTTTTTTAGGCTTAGGCAACATATACCTAGGTGTAATTTTGGACTCTGACCTTTTAGCCTAATTGATTGCATAATTATGACACCTTTTTAGCCTTGATTTTTAAACTTAAAAAATACATTATAAAGCAATAACGTACTAAATTATTCATATGAAATTATTAGTAATTACATAGTAATAGATTATCCATAACTGGTATTTGCTAACTATTTTTCTTCTCCACTATAATGACTCACTAAGACTCCATTGGACTAGAAGAGAAACAGTAGGCACCGGCCAAAACAAAGTTACACTTGCCACCCTTTCCATGCCCAACCTCATTCATTTTGTAAATGGTGATACTATTGACGAGAGTTTCAGTGATTTATTCATTTTGTACTGTAACCAGACAGCTCCTCCTCTCTTTCTATAATCAACCATCTGATTTGATCTTTTTTCTATTGTTTTTTTTTTCTTTGAATACTTCCTTTCATTCTCCACATTTCTTCTACACACTCCACAATTTATCTGTTGACTTTATTATACTTTATTTTCTTATATTTTATAAGTACTTGAAGTGACTTGTTGCTTTTTGTTTTATAGTAACAGGTTTTTCATTTTTCATTTTTTGGTCTCTCATCAAATTTGTTTGCTTCACGCCTTTTAAAACGATGTGATGCAGTTAATTAACATGTTCCTTTGACTTGTACACACTAATTTGAAGTATTCCTTTTAAATAGTGGAACAGATATAACCTCAGACAGTGTTTGGATGCTATATGATTTATTAACTAAATCAGGTTTTTATAATTTTTTATGAGGTTTTTAATTTAAATTCATACTATTCTAGATTCCTCACATTTACTGTGCTGTGCTGTCGCTTCTTGTATTAGTATATCATGATAAGCGATTGAACAACATTGATCCTTTTTCTTAGAAATTATTTTCTATATTTCTCAACTTTATATATTTCTATCCAAATTCATATCTTTAGTTAAATTATGTTTATGTAAGTCTTGTTTTATTAACTTCGTTCATGTTTTTTAGGTCTTCCTCTTGATCACTTAGACCCTTCAATATGTATCCTCTTACACCTTATAGGTGCATCTATAGGTCTCTGCTTTACATGTCCAAACCACCTTAATGTACTCTCTTTAATTTTATCCCTAATGCATGTTATGCCTAATCACTTTCAGATGTTTTATTTCTTACTTGTATTTTCTAGTTTCGCCATACATCCATCTTAGCATCTTTACTTTGGTAACACCCATCTGATGAACATGTTGTCTCTTTGCCGCCAACATTCTGTACCATACAACATAGCTGGTCTAATTGCTATCTTATAAAGCTTACCCTTTGATTTAAGTAAAACATGCTTATCACACAGTACCCTAGAACTAGAAGTACCCTCCACTTAAGCCGACTAGCTCTAATCATATATGCTACATCTTCATCAATTTCGCCATCTTTTTATACTAATGATCCAAGATATCTAAATTTATTGCTTAAAGGGATATCCTATTAGTCAAATATATATATATATATATATATATATATATATAGCTATAGTTTCATTTGTTATATTGTTATTTGTATTAAAAGGACATTTCATATCTTCAGTTTTCACAAGACTTATTTTCCTTTGATTCTAAGGTTTCTCCCCACAATTCTAACTTGACATTTACTTATTCTCTAGTATGACTAATCAAGACTGCATCATCTGCAAATAAAGTACAACAAGGCACTTCATCTTAAATATGACGCCTAAACTCTTCCATAAATATGATGAATAGATAAGGGCTAATAGCTGGTCCTTTGTGCAAACCTATTTTAATCGAAACCTCAGTTGTTTTTATGAGCTGAAAAGAAGGATGTGATTATAAATAGCATGCTTGATCCATGTTTGATACATGCCTAGAGGTGCACCTTAGCTAGATTAGTAGTTAATTGTCTGTCCTGGTACACAAAAGTGTACCTGTATACTGCTTTTTTAATATATATATTATCCTTGCTTACTTATCAAAAAAACAAAAATTCAGTTGTTGCACCACCAACAGTCTCTACTTTAGTTAATGCTACTTTATACATACCTTAATTATATCAATATATTTCATGTTACACCTTTTTAATACAAAGTCCACCATATCAATTCTCTTGAAACCCTATCATGTGCTTTTCCCAAATCGTTTAAGACCATACACAGATCTTTTTTCTTTTCTCTAGAATTTTTTATTAACTGTCTAAGTAGAAATACGGCTTCTGTAATGGACCTTCCAGGAATAAATCCAAATTGGCTTTCTGTCACTCAAGTTATTAGTCTTAAACTGCATTCAATCACTCTTTCCCCCAATTTCAAGGAGTGACTCGTAAGTTTATTCCACGGTAATTTGCATATCATTGCAAATCTTATTCTTAATATTGGTATTAATGTACTAAGATTCTAAGCATTTGGCATTTTCATAATCCTTAACATTTCATTAAATAGTTTATTCAACCAAGATAAGCCAATATCTACCATGAACTTCCATACCTCTATGGGATACCTCAAGGCTTTTGCTATTTTCATTTTGATTTGAGCATCTTTAACTTCTACAACTCAAACCCCATGGCTATAAATTTGTTCTCTAGTTCCATTAATATTATCATCTACATAGAATCTAGATCTTTGTGTAACCTCCTTTAATAATGTCATAAAATATTCTTTTCACCTTTCTTTAATCACATTATCTTTTACTAAAACTCTTGATTCTTTAATTTTAACACATCTAACCTGATTTAGCTCTTTCGTTTTCTTCTATCTAAATCTTTCTAGTTTATAAATGACGTTTTCCCCTTCTTTAGTACTTAACTTATCATACAAGATGTTATAAGCATGTTTTTTAGTCTTCTACTAAAACTCTTGATTCTTTAATTTTAAAACATCTAACCTGATTTAGGTCTCTCGTTTTCCTCTATCTAAATCTTTCTAGTTTATAAATGAAGTTTTCCCCTTCTTTAGTACTTGACTTATCATACAAGATGTTATAAGCATGTTTTTTAGTCTTACTAATTTTCTTCTTCATTTCTTTTTTAACATTTTGTTATCGTTTTATGCTTTCTAGGGGTTTTATTCTTTTGCCAAGTTTTAAAATAAAGTCTTTTCTCTGTAACAGCTTCTTAGACAGCATCACTCCACCACAAAGTTTCTCTACGAGAGGATATACTACCTTGCGATTCTCCTATAACTTCTTTCCCAAATCTTATGATGCAATTGGTCATTTCATTCCACATCCTAGATGACAAGCAGCTTTATCACCAAACTTCACCTAGGTGTTTTACTAACTTTATTCTCAACATTATAAAGCTTTCTTTAGATTATATCACATTTGTGAATCTAATCCACTTGAAGCTAAAGCCATAACATAAGCCATTGGTAACTAACTACTTATTGGGAACCTTGGTTAATGTAGAAGAACGAGACAATGGCATTAAATGGAAATCAATAAAGGGGCCTCTAGATGAATGAGATCATTTATTGTTTATTGAATCTTAAAGAAAAGGAAATATATCATTAATTATTAAATGAATCCTTCAGAAAATAAAATCCTCAGATACTTACTTTTCCTGATTATAGATACCACAGTAAATTTTCAGTTCAACTAATTATGGTATCACTTTATATCTGATGAAAGTGAAGTTACACCAACATAGCTTGAAGAGAGTATAAATAAATACCCAATCTTCTCTGTCGCAAATTGCAACCAGTATTTGAAACCAATATATTCAAGATATATTTTGTCTTCGAGAATATTTAACTTTATCTAAGCAAGGTTCAGTTCTTCTTGGTCCTAAAAGGGTCAGTGGTAGGCCTTTTCCCTTCCTTTCCATTTTCACCCTTTCTTTTTATATTGGTTTGCGATGGATTGAGTTTGTTTATGGAGGCAACTTGGCAAAAAGGGTTAATTTGAGTTTTTTATATCAATTCAAATATAACGCCTTGATTCCACCAGCAACGATATTGCCCACTTTGGCCCCATTGGCCCCCACAGTTTTGCTCTTGGGTTTTACCCTAAAAGGTCTCATTGCTTGAAAGAGTCACAAGCCTACGTATATATAACATTCACTTTCTCCTCCCCGAGCAATGTGGGATTCTAGGATCACAAAATCCACCCCCTAGGTGTTGCACGTCCCCATGCAGTAGCCTGCCAAACCACTAATCTTAGCCGGCTCACATGGTACCCCGCTCACATGCACCAGCCAACGTCCGAGTCCCACATTTCCAGTTGGGGTTTGGCTCTAATATCATTTTTGTAATGCCTTGATCCCACCAGCAATGATATTGTCCCCTTTAGCCCCATTGGGCCTCACGGTTTTGCTCTTGGGTTTTATCCCAAGGACTCATTACTTGAGGAAGTCACAAGCCTACATATATGGACCTTCACTTTCTTCTCCCCAAGCAATGCAGGATTCCAAGATCACACAACAAAGCCATTTTTTGTATCCCATTTACAGGTTGCTAACAATAACATTGTTTTAATTTTAAGCAAACCAAATTCAAATTTGCATCTAAGCTGTATCCTTCATATGTTTAAATTGTTGTTAGGGTTGAGGTGAATTTGGAAAAAAGTATTGTGTTTGACTTGAACTTGGGTGGGAGGATACAAAAGCCTTGGTAGACAAACTTGGATCCTAGGTGGGCTCTTGTCCAATGTCATGTCAAGCTCTTTCCCTTGGAGGATATCCTAGGAACCTTTCCTTTTGGGAACCTAGCATTGAGAGAATAGAAAAGAGGTTAGACTCATGAAAGTGGAATTATCTATCCTTAGGAGGGACGATCATATTAATTAAATAAGTCTTATCAATTCTTCCAGTATACCTTTTTGTTCAAATTTATAAGCCTTCTATTAAGTTATAGCTAAAAACTTTAATCAAATTTATTAAATTTTAACAACTTAATTTGTTTTTTTTTTTTTGATGCATAACTTAATTTGTTTTATCTTTATAAAGTTAATCATAATTGTTTAAATAAATGTGAAAAAAACTTCAAATATTTAATTTGAAGAAAGAGACACATGTAAAATGGAAATAATGATTTAACTAAAATCTTAACTTTATAAAATGTTAATTAAACATAATTATATAAGGATAAATGCCTGACTGTAAATAAGGATAACAATGTGATGTAATTAAATTCTTAACTTTATACAGGATAATGTTTATATTAGTTTATATAAAAAAATTATATACAAGGATAAATATGTGATTTAATTAAATTCTTAACTTTATAAAGGCAAAATAATCCAAAACTTTCTACTTTGCCATTATACAAGTTGAATTATATAAGGGTAAAGGCCTAATTGTAATTTTCTAAATGGAGGTAAATGTAATAACAACCTAATTATAAGGAAAGGAAATTGTTATTTTTAAAAATATGAAAAGGTATACTTGGAATTTTATATAATACAATATAAATTTGTGTAATTTCTTTTAACCTTAAATTTGTTTTTTGTTCGAATAAGATAGAACAATAAGGATAAGAACAACCATTGCTATTTTTATCTCCCTTGTCTTCAACAAACGAAGGCCAAATGGAAGGTCAAGGATGGAGCCAGGTAGGTCTTTCTTCTTCTTCTTCTTTTCTTTTCTTTTTTGCTTTTTTTTTTCTGATGAATGCCAGGTAGGTCTTTCTCTCTCCCTTTCTCATTTTTATCCCCTCTTTGTCATCTCGTCTTTCTTCTTTATCCTTTTTTTTTAAATATTCCACTCTATGTGGCATGCAAACCAAAGCTGCGCAAAATCATGCAATTTCAATAGCACAGAGAAGGTTCCGTTGATATTTCTCAGATTTTCAGATTTTGACCAGCACAAGGCAAAATACCACCTATACCAGTCAAAATAAGGGGACTTCCCCCCACCCCCAACAAAAAACAAAAAAAAAAACGGAGTATGGTGGATTCCGTTTCAAAATCCATTGGAATTGCTGGTGAAATTTCATTAGAATGGAGAATCTCTGATGCAAGTAGTATTTGCCCAGAATTTTAGCGGTGACTTTTTGATTCGAATGACAATCACTATGAAAACCGAATGTGCAATATGGAACTCCTTCCTCCTACTGCAATCCATTTCAACTATGGTATTTCCTAATTTTTGAGATATTCTAGACTAAAATCATGAGCAATTCTAGTTTGAACTTCAAAAACTAGACAGTCAGCCCCAGGTTCTTTGTTGTGTTTCAGATTTAAAACAGAAAGATTTGCATGTAACCATGTTTTCACATGATCGTGGTAGCATAGATCTTTTAGGAGAATGAATCAAGTACCTGAACTCTTGGCTGATTATTAACAGAGCAGTAGGAGCAAAATAATTTGAAGAAAAAATTTTGACAAATAAAGTACAAAACTTTAAAGGATAACGAAAGAGAAACAGCAAGAAATAATTCAAAAGTACATGATAGGGCTTAGGTACATGGAACAAGGAAAATATTATAATGAAATCACTAATTTTCTATTTTCTTTGTCATTTTAAGGATGACAAACACATGAAGAGCTTATCAAACAATCAAATGCAATTTCTTTCACCTGTAAGATGCTGGTGTCAATTTCTGGAAATACTTGAAAAGTGTGAAAAATTCATCAACCCCATTTTTAGTTAGGATATGACATTTTGCTACAGTAATGGTAGTTCATATAGAGAAATTTACACTCAAGGAATAATGGTGGGAAATATGGAATACCTTGAATTTCACTTGAAGCCAGAGAGGTGAAAGGCCGATCAGTTTCAAGCTTTTCCACATCAGGGGATTGTCTCTTGGATCTTCTCTTAATAAGAAAGAATGCCACTATTGCGCCAACAACCAAAATTGTAATTACTATTCCTGCTACGCCACCACCTCCTATACCTGATTTCTTCCCACCTCCATTATCATTAGATGGAGTATTATCACTGCCATGCTTGTGATTTGGGCTGGTCGGTCTGGTGGATGGAGGTGTACCAGGAGGAGGTGGTGGTGCTGGCTCTGAAGACCATGAGTTACCATCACTCCTGTTTGTTTGGGGTTTTTCCCCCCAATGAAAACAATAAAATTAAGATCAATTAAATGAATAACCTTCATAGACAAATCTTGAACTTTCAAATGCTTACTGAAGATTTATGTTTTTCAACTGATTAGGTATCCACCCAGTAAAATGGTTATTTGCAACATTCCTGTGAGGGAAAGGATGAACGTGTGTTACTTACTGAGGTCAAATTAAAATTATCATACCAGATAAAAAGAAATATGTTACTGCCTATTAAATTAAATTGATGCACAAGATCACTCACAAATTTTCAAGGGGAAGATTTGCAAGAACATCAATGGGACCTGTGAACTGGTTATTTTGCAAATTCCTGCATTACAATAAACATTAAAAATAAGGGAGAAAATTCATTACTGAGTATATCAGATCACTAATTATTGTACTCACAAGGTAGTCACACTTGAAAGGGAGCTAAAGCTCTGAGGAAGCTTATCTGTAAAAGCATTAGAAGATAGATCCCTGAAGCACAGAAAAGGAAGTGATTATTGTCTTCTGGATGTTCAAAATCTTATTAAGAGTTACGATGAGTATAACTGTCCATGTCTGTAATTATTCCTTCTTGTGCACATATAGCCATATAAGACAGACCATTTATAATCATTTGGATATTTTTACTATTTGATCATATCCGCATATTATTTGTTCCAGAAAAGCATGTATATGCTCATATGTATACGATATTTTCATTACTATTACTATTATTGGATTCATTGTTGCTGTTGTCAGTTTTTAAAATACAATAGCAAAGTGCTTCTCGGTTTTCATGTTATTAAATTTTTGTTGCTTTCATGTTTCTTAATCATTCTTCTTACTTCATCCCCTCCAATTGTACTCACCCAAAACATTGGACATCTTTCATGTTGGTGGCAAAGAAACTAAATTGACCAAGGATTCTTCATAGATCATAGAGTCGAGAGAAAACACAAGAAATTGTCACTGATGCCATCTTGATAGAAGCCAAGGGAAGCCGCAAATAATTGTTGATGATGCCAATCTGAGAGGACCAGTGATTGCAAAATTAAGGTGCTCCAACTTGGTCAATTCAGGCATATCCCTCTCATCAGGAAATTTTATTTTTTTCGGTTTCTTTTAAATAGTAATCAGTGTTTTCTGAAATCTTGCTAAAGACACCTCACCATTTTTTAACACCCCTATGATCTTCTTGGGAAACCTAATAGGGACAAGATGTATAAGAGGAGATGCGCTAAAGATGCTTCACTCGGCGTAATCTAACCACTATAAGATAAATAACTTCTTTCCAAAGAGCTAACTAAGTTCTTGTCCATCTCTTCAATAACAGGGTCCCAAAAACTACTCTTCCTTGGATTTGCACCAAGAGGAAGATTGAGATGAGATATGAGCCATTCTTCATCTTAGTGCACTCTAATAAAATCTGACTTTCTACAGGATTCCTACAAGCTGCTCTTATCCAAATTCACTTTGAGTCCCGAAAGTATTTCAAAGCATTTAATAATGCATTTAACCCAGAAAACTTGTTCTTTAGATGCCTAAAAAAGCAAAATTGTATCATCTGGGGATTAAAGATGAGAACTGAGAATCCGAGACCACCTCACTGGGAGGCTTTTAAATAAGCCTTCACCACCACCACCCCCCACCCCACCAACAAAAAAAATAAATAAATAAGAACCAATTGAGAACATCACTAACCATATAGAAGGCAAAACAAGCCTCAGGAATAAGGAAAAGAACCTACCACTCATCTATTAAGTAAAATAAAGAAATGCATATTATGGAAGCAACCTTAGACCAACTGATGCCATTTAAGTCCAAAACCTTTCCACAGAAGTACTAACTCTAAAAAATCCCACTCCACTCGATCGTAGACCTTTTCAAGGTCTAATATGCGTAGCAGTCACAACCTAACTGATCAAAAAATATAATTTTTACTCTCATTGACCACTAGAATGAGAGTAAAGAAATGCATATTATGCAAGCAACCTTTGACCCACTGATGCCATTTAAGTCCAAAACCTTTCCACAGAAGTACTAACTCTAAAAAATCCCACTCCACTCGATCGTAGACCTTTTCAAGGTCTAATATGCGTAGCAGTCGCAACCTACCTGATCAAAAACTATACTTTTTACTCTCATTGGCCACTAGAATGCTATCTAATATCTGTCCGTAACGAAGACACTTAGATTTTTCAAGACAACTAAACCCCAACAACTCTCTCATTCTCAACAATAATAACTTCAAAATGATCATGAACAGTTCCGTAATAAGTTTTGCTAGGAGAAAGTTTTCGATCTGAAGAACAACTTTACTTTCAGGGATCGTCCTTAAAAAAAAGGCATTTGTGATTTTTTTAACAATCCCATAAGAGTATTAACTCCTTAAAACAGATATAAGATCCCAGCTTACGACATCCAAACATTCCTAGAGGAAGGCCATGGTAAACCCATCTGGACGAAGTGCTTTATCTCTACCCCGAACCTTATAGCCTTCCTGATCTCATCTACTTTGAAATCACTCTCTAACCATTCTTGACGTCTCTTTCCAACTTAGGACCGTCAGTCCAATCCAGACTGAAACTAAATTGTTCTTCCGATTTTTATCAACTAGATTAGAAGGGCATAAAGCAATTTAATATCTCATATTCCTCATCAATCACCTTTCCATCCACTACTACCATTAATTCCATTTTTCCTTCTCCTTCCACTGGCCACCCTGTACGAGAATTTGGTATTTACATCTCCCCTCCTTAAGCCACAAGGCTCTACACATTTTTGTCTCCAATTAATTTCCTCTGGCCCAATCACTTCCACCAGATCTTAGAGGTTTTCCTCAGACTGAACTTCCTATCATCTAGCACCCTATCCTCCCCAGGTGACCGAACCTATCACTTAATTCTGTGAAAAGTCTTCCTTTTTCTCATTGACAAATCAGAAAATCTCACGACTCCAACACTTAATATTCACTCTCAGGCACCCAAGAAATTTCATGAAGGAGAAACCTCTCCAATCAGATCTATCACTAGAAAACTCAAACCACCATCCCTCAATCAATGGTTCGAAAGATTTCTCATGTAACCACAAAATGGAAGAGAGGAAATTCAATCCTTCCTTTGCCTAAATTTGTTTTCCCCTCTTCTTCTACATCAAGCACTGTATGCTATTAATCGTTATGCTATCATTGATTGCTGTCTTCCAACTTGGTATCAGAGTAACACCAGATACAACAAGTAACCAGAGTTATTCTTCTTTCATTGCAGCTGTTGCATGGTGTTTGTCACTTGATCGATATATTATTTGTAACGAGTAGTTGTTTTCTTATCGTCAGGGATTCAATTCCCTGGATTCACAGACTTCTCACATTTCCACTTTGGTGGGAACTGACTTATGATGACAATGATGACGAAGATGAGTTGATTTCTTACCACACGACTGTGGAATCTACCAATATGGTCAGCTGTTTATCCTAACTGAGAGCCCATATATTGAGGATAAATGACATGTGATTGAATGCTCGTATTTTTGTATTTCCTTCCGGTCAGCTAATAAACACACTAGTTGGTCAAACAAGAATGTTTTGGTCATCCTCTGAAGGAGAAGTTGCACGAGAGCATGTGTAAGCATCTTCTATTGTGGATTTTTTCCCTATTTTATTTGTTTCCTTGTGGCCATGGATTTTTCCCTAGTTTATTTGTTTCCTTGTGGCCATCTTTTTGCACTTGTACTTCTGTTTGTCTGCTGTCTTCCTTTTGTCTTCCAATAAAATTTTCTTATTCAGGAATCAAAGTTATGGAATTTGGTTCCAACAGCCACCCCATGGTTAATTTGGGGAGAGGAAACAGAGAACTTTTCAGAATAAAGAGAGATTGGTGGCATTGCTTAAGCTCATCTTTAAATGGATTTCTGTATTTCTTGGTCCTTCTTCTTTGAACCTAGAAACCTTTATATCTTGCAATCACTTCTTGTATATAGGGGAGTTTCAGAAATAGGGGTGTTCGTATTTTGTGGGGCTTGGAAATTGGGATATCTTAGGTTCTTTTTCATTTCCTATGTTCTGGTTTTCTTCTGGTACACTGTTTGTGTACTCTAATTGAATTTGCCTTTTATATTAATATATCATATATTATTGCCAATCAAAAAAATAAAAATAAATATTTCTTATTCATCAAAAGAAGGTATGACAAAAAACTTCTCAAACGTATATCTCCATATATATACACATGACTATGAAATCTAGGCATATACAAAACATTTTGGAAGGCATACACATGTTTTCTTTCAACATAGTGGAAAGCAAACAACGGGATCACATGGAGAAAACAGAACTTTAACAGTTCTCCAAGAATGAAACAAGTGTATAATTCCCAGTATATGCTACAAAATTCAGCCACAACAAATAATTTTTCAAGAAAAGAAAAGGTAATCTCACAATGTGGTTAGGGCAGACAGCTGTCCAAGCATGTCACCCATTTGGCCCTGAAGTTGATTGTGACTGAGATTTCTACAATCATTGAACAATCACATTGCTTAGTTTCAAGACTTTCAGAATAAGTTAGTCAACAAAATGAACAAAACAGCACAGAAATCCATCTTTACTCACAGGTATTTTAGTGACGACATCTGAGAAATGGAATAAGGGATGCCTCCATTGAATGAATTTCCAGCAAGATTTCTACAAACAAGATCCAAGATGGTCATTATTCAATAATGGAGAAGAAATATCAGAAGGTAAAAACCAAACATATATTAATATAAATTATATTAAAGGAAGTAATAAAAGAAGAAACAAATAAGAAAACTTACAATCGCTGCACATTCGGAGGAAGTTGATAGGGTATCTGGTTTCCAAGGTTATTATTGCTTATGTCACTGAAAATTTTGAGAAATTAATCCCACAAGATATTGAAAATATCTTTAAAGAAAAATAATTAAATATTGTTGAAGACCATGGATCATACAAGTTGGTCAATGATGATAGACTTGAGAGCTGATATCCCAGAGAGCCACTAAGTCCAAGACCTGATAATTTTCTGATGGAAAATGTATTGTGAAATATATATCAGAATTATGCAGCACTGATGATGCCTAAGCATCCACGGTACAAGACAAAACAACAGGAAAATAAAATTCACATTTCTGTAACTGCTGAGCCTGAGCATTGAACGCCTTGCCAAGACTGGCCACATGGATCATCACCACCTGCTCTCCAACCCGTTAGCTGACTTGGTGAATTTAGGCTACTATACATGGTCTTTAAAGCAGAAGCTGTGGATAACCCATGCCACAAAGAAAATATCAATATAGACTGTTGCACCTTTTTTGTTATTTTCTCTTAAACTGATTGAGAACTCAATTAACCAGGTGTGTTCATTAATGTACCATTGCATTATATATAAAATGCAAATTTTAGTTGAGTTCTGTTTATGCTAATTTATCCAATTCAGTTGCAATGAATCAAGAATGATATATTCGTCTAAGCCAAACTTTGAATTCAACTAGGATATTACCAGTAATAGCTCATTATTTATTTTTTTTTTTTATCAGTAATCAAAGGGAAATATTATAAATAATTAGAAAAGTTACATAGTACACAAACTGTGTACCAGTAGTAAAACACATTACTGGCCAGTACTGAAACACAATACTGGTACACAAACTGTGTACCAGTAGTACACAAACTTTGATCAGTAATAGCTCGTATTTTTTAGTAGGAAGACTAGCTTTTATGCTTTGCTAGTGAAACATATAGAAATAACAAACTTACTGTAAAGGTCAAATGCATTTTTGAGGGTAAACTTAATACACACTCAAATGACATCTTCAAGTCCAACAATGATATCTGTATCCAGGAATGTCTTTCTAGAACAAGGGAAATGCCTCAAAGATTTGCCCATGAAGACTTGCGTGATACAGAATAATGCAACAATTTGACATTTGTACCATATGAGATAAAGAAGACTGTGTATGCTAAATACAATTTAACTTCAAATATCCTCATCTCATAAAAACAATCACCTTGAACACATCCGAGTTTCTTTCATATTCCCAAATCCAACCAGAACAAACAAGAGAACATGGAATTGCAGAAAACAATTGTGAAATCCTTCACTACTTCTATTCCAGATGTAGTGAAAACTAAATCATTTGTCTAAATGGATAATAAAAGAACCTTTTGAGCCATTGAAAGGACACATATCAATGTATGACATGGATTCCATGCTACATCAAACCACAAGAGCAAAGAAAAAGATAAACCTGCTTTGAATACAGGAGAAATAATCAGTTCTTGAATTTTTCTTCTACATCCCAGAATCAAATCTGAATTTCACTGTCTCAAAGTATATTCACCCAAGTACAACAGCGAAAAACAAAAATGTTGCAACATTTTATCCACAATAACCACAAGAGTTGGACCTACCTTCAAAAATCCTCATTTTTAGAGCATTAACAATCTCTAGACACTTCAACCAAATGACAATCGGAGATTTAAAAAGCTAGACATCAGTATCATGAAAAGGAACTAATCATTCCACTGATTTGGGAACAAAATTTCCACTTCCTGTCCATCTTCTAAACAGGTCCTCCATTTCCCTCCACAAGAGGGTCCAACGGTATAATTTACTGCCAAGATTATGAAAATGAAAATTACAATGTCTAACGGTATAATTTACTTCCATTATCTCAAAAATCAAATACTTTGAACCAAAATCCAGGATATTGTACTCCATATTCAATCTAATAATTGAAAGCTTTCACTTCCTACAATCAATATTCCCAAGTGAAAATGTCGACTTAATCCCATAATCTATTCTAAGGTTAAATGAAGAAAAAAATAGAAGGTAAATTAAAGTAAGCCATGGCATATATGTTTAGAACATTTTCCATTTTGAGAGATTTGAAAAATCACTATTTTGGAAGACATTTTCTTCAAGTATAAACCAGTAGAAATGCATAGAAACAGAAATGATAAAGCGTCAAAACCAAGAATATAAAGACTTCATCTTCAGAAATGAGTACTTTCTGATTAAAAAAAATGATGATATTTTTCATAAATCACAACCATCTCCATCGTCCTTTTCTTTTTCCCCTAATTAGTGAGGATAGTATTTATATTGAGAGAGAGTACGAACAGGCCAGAAAAGATCTGCAGTAAACCAGCAGTTTACATGAGGTTAACAAAAATAGAAGAGAAAGTACAACAGTACTTACAGATGCATACAAAGACTATCTCCATAATCCTGTAACTTATTCCGGAAAACCCTCTAAATGTACCATGCCCCATCTTGCTAAAATAATCAAAACCCAGTCCAATTCGGATGAAATAAAGAAGTAAGATTATAAGCAGGCTCGTAGTACTAAAACAATACCGATGCTTCTTATATACGCAGAGAGGAAAAAAAAAGCATTTACACCTACCATTTAATACAGCAGAAACACAAGATTAAAAAAAAGGAAGACGAAAGAGAGAGAGTTGCAGGGGATTGTAATGCTCACCGTCGGTGGGATCCGTGGCGCCATTAACAGAACCGAGACTCGAAACAGCAATGCAGACGCCGATAACCCAAAACTCCATCATCTCTCGCCAGAATCTGAGACAGACGACTCAATGAGCTATTTGCTTCCAGCTCCTCTTGATGATATTTATATCACATCAAATATACCCCCATGCCAAATGCAAAGTAATGCTGGCACGATAGGCGAGAAGACTCCAAAGCCACAGAAACCCTTTTTTTAATTGCGAAAAACAACGCGGTTTTAGGTTTTTAGTCTCTCTTGGCTCTCTCTCTCTCTCTCTCTCTCTTCCTGTATCTCGCTTTCGTTGCCAGATTTCTTCTTTAGAGCAGACCAAACGCCGTCAGATCACCGACTAACGGACACTCCAACGGGTCACAAAACTTTTACTTTCTGCATGCAGAGCCGTTGATTGAACATCAACTTTATATTTCCACGGATTAGAATTGCAGTCACTGTTTCCCAACGGATAGATAGTTGATCCGTCCATTGACGTCATGACGTTCAGATTTCATTTCTCTGTCTTCTTCCTTTTAAATTTATTTTCTTATTAAATAATTCAAAATTAATTCGTAAAAGATTATTACTTACCTTGTAAGAATACCGAACAGAATTTTCGCTTATCGTGTCACAGTTCCTCAGAGTAGAAACTTAATCTCCGGCAGAAATCCCTGAAGAAAACTTCGCTTTCCGGCTACGATTTCACAGATCTGAAATGCAATCACATATTTTACCTTGTGTCCGGCAATGATTATTTCTTCCGCAGCTTCGGAACTCGTGATTTTGATATCTGCTCACTTCTCACTGGAGATTTTATTTTACTTTCAGGTTCGAAAGGCGTACTCGCCAAAGCTAGAAAACCATTTTTGGGCTCGAATGATCGATGATTCCTCTTCTTTCTGAAGTAAAGTTTAAGATCGTCCGATCCAGCGTTGATGTTTTTTCTGCAAAGAAATTATTATAACTCATAGTGACGTCGAGTATCACTAAAAGACCAAGAACGATTACTAAAGCCTACCGACATAATAATGTTTTCGGAGAATTGAAAAAGAAAAAGTTGGCACTTTGGCCCAAATCAAGCAGATCTGGATTCCATCTCTATTTAAATCTGATTTTCTTTACTGATCCTGGTAACTCAACAAGAAACTCTCATAGATCTCTACCGGAAAGTCCTTCGCCGGCCAAGAGTCTCGGATCCAGAATTACTCTGTGTTAACAAGTCTATTTTACCAACATTTGTTACTGTTCTTACCCTGCAAAACTTGATCCAGTCAAACACTAGCTAGTTATCATCCTTCAAAAATCGAAAATCTAATAACCAAGAAGAGTTTTTTGAAATTTCGTCTTTCCAAAAAAAAAAAAAAAAACAAAACATCCCTAACAAATCTTTTAACTCAGATATAATATAAAAAGCTACAATTATTTGGGAACTTTCTCCTTTGCTTGAGGTAAAGCAAGCGTACGTGGATGCCCGTTCGGTGGTATGGTGATTGGTGAATGCGACGGTAGGTAGTATGCTTTTGGATAGCAAGAACTGTGAAACGTGTCAATAGATAGCCTTTGTATTCCAAATTACAATTTACAGATGGCCAAGTCATTAGAGATTCTGATGTCAACATGTCCTGCTTGGTTTGACGAAATCCAAAGTAAAGGACAATCAACTTCCCATCTTGGGTCCACAGAAATTTTGGTCCCACCGAAAATAATTATTCCCCATTTTCCTACCAAAGGGGTCTCAATGTTACTTTCATTTTTCAGCATAGTATTATTTTAAACTTTGCATGGATCGCTGGGGATCACAATGCTAATAGTTTGGAGGGATGTGCATTTTTGCACGTACGCATAGGTACTTAAGATTCTTTGGATGGTAGTAACTTAAGACTCTTTAGGTGATAGGTTTTTTGTCGATATATACACAGGCAATTACTGAATGATATAAAAAAGAATTAAACTACATAAGTTCTAGATCTAGGTGCATTCTCCAAATCTTTTTTTTTTTTTTAGATCTTATCCTCACGTTTTATGACTAGAGAAAAGCTTGAGATACTCAGATCTAAATAAGGTTGTCAAGCACAAAGAGGCTCTAACCTATGAAAAGGGATTAGAAGAAGAGAAGCACTGAAATTAGAAGAGAATTGCAGCAATTTAAATGAGAAAATACCTGTAGAAGAGCTTTCCTTAGCATAAGCAATCAAGGTGAGTAGGCAATTTGGCAAAATTTTCCTTCTTCAAGCAAAAGCTCCTTCTCTCCCAAAATTTTCTAGCCCTTAACAATAAGATATAGGCCTCTATTTATAGGCAAAATAAGGGACCAAAAAGTTTCAAATGCATGGAAAAACATGTGCTGCAAATTTCATTGGCTGGAATTTCCTTAATATGATGTCATGTTCCATTTTGCTCCTAGACCAAGAGTCTCGAATCCAGAATTACTGTGTGTTCCCATCATTTTCGGCTCGGCTCCGGAACGAGTGAGTGCGCGGGCGTGCCAGCAACTGTGCCAATGCAAGGAAGGAGTCGGAAACTTTTGACCCCGGCGCCGTTCGTACGCAAAACAAAAGGGGTTGCGGTTCAGATACGACCCGACCGCCTGTAGATTGGAAGACTTCTGATCCGGCGATTGTTAAGAAGATTGGGGTTTGTCCTCTAAGGTTCTTCCCCCAATTTTATGGCAATATTGACGACGGCCACGTTGGTGGTGGCCGTTTGATGTAGAATCTGCAGAAATTGAGGGCCGTGTGGAATGACGGCCGTTTCAAGGATGGATGAGCCGTGTGGGGTGACGACCATTTCAAGGATGGGTGGTGATGAAAATCAATAAAAAAGTAAAAAAAAGACCAATAAAATCTCAGTACCTGCCGCCTTTTTTCCTATGGCCATGATCGGTAGCATAGAGAGAAGAGATCGGGGGCCACCTTAAAGATTACTGGTTTCGGGGCGCACATCGTGACTGCCCTTAGCTTTGCTTGAAGGGGTAAGCGAGATCGTACCTAGCGATCGGAGTAGGGCGTATCTTAAGATCGTACCTAGCCATGATCGGAGTAGGGTGTATCTTCTTAGCCTTGTCTAGGAGTAAGGGGGATCTCTATGTGTTGTTGCGACTGGAAGCAACAGAAGGATAGACTACTTCATGCTATGAGGATAGCATGAGAGTAGGGTGGTCTGAGAAAACCGAATAAGGGGTCTAAAGAGACCAAAATAGCTAGTGTAGTTGTGTGTTGATCGAGGGATCCTTTTCCCATGTCTGCAGGTCGCTATTTATTATCCGTTTTGCTTGACCACAAAGTCTCCCAACGACCCACTTTTAGGAAATTGAACCCCACCTTATATAACTACTCCACGTTTTTAAAAAGTGGGGGACCCCACTCTCCACGTCTTTAGAGAATTACTGGAGTATCTTTAATGAGCCGTAATTGGCCAAAAATAACATTTTCTTAAATAAAAGGTTATTCAAATACCTTCTATTAAAATAAAAGATACCAGAGTATCTTTAAAGGGCCGAAATCGGCCAAAAGGCATAATTGGTCAAATTTTGACCAACCGATTAAATCGCCCAGGAAATGATCATGGGGTTGATCAAGCGTCCAGCAATTTTCCTCAAACCCAATAAAGTAGCACATGCCATGTTAACTCCTTTAATGGCTTTAATGGCAAGAAGAAGTAATCATTCACTATCGCTTGACCAGTTTTTTTGATTTAAAAATTGGTCATGTTTGTGACCAATTATCTGAAAATAGTGATTAGCTAATTCACTCCAGAATTGATTTGGGGCTCTTATTTCGTAGCCACATGAGACTCCATTCTACCGCCGGGTTACGAAGGGTGTAAACACTGTGTCTAATTCTATTTTACAAATATTTCTTACTGCTCTTACACCGCAAAACTTGATTCAATCAAACACTAATTATCATCCTTCAAAAATTGAAATTCTAATAACTAAGCCCAAGTTTTTGAATGCTAGGATGGAAGTTTCATCTTTCAAAAGCATCCAAAACCAATCTTTCACATCCATAACAAATAACTCGCATCACATAAACTAGCCGGATTGCACGTACGTAAATAAAAGGGATATTTACAGTTTACCACCTTGAGGTTTTAGGCAATCCTACTTTCCCCCTTGATATTTTTGAAATTCCAGTTTTCTACCTAATTTTTGTTGTATGTAATAATCTCCCCCTTCTAGAGATTGATTATTAAAACTTTAATATTGTTGATAAGATGGCAAGTGATAGTACATAGTTTGATAATTTTGCCCCTCTTATTCTGATTATTTAAAACTAAATACCAAATTTACCCTTTAAAAGGTTGGTTCAATTTTCAAAACATTGGCCCAAATGAAAGAGAAAAACTAGAATTTTTTATACTCAATATATAAATAAAGTTTTTTTACTTTTAAATGTAAGTAAGGAGGGGCAAATATGTCAATTAATATTTTCTCAATTATGAATTTAACTGTCAAACCTCTAAAAGGGAGAAATTGTTATGTAAAAAAAAACCCTTAAGGTGGTAAACTGATATTTTGAAAACCTCAAGGGGTAAAGTGGGATGTAAACTATAATTATCCCTAAATAAAAAAGGTTAGGACATGTAAGGGATAATAAATTGTTGAAGGGTATCTTTTGGAATTTGAAAAAAGATTGTTGGAAACCTCAAGGGGTAAATTGAAATTATCCCTAAATCGGAAACACCTGAGCACAACTTCTCTAAGGCTATGTTTGGAACCTTGGATTTGGGGAGAAAAGAAAAGAAAATGCTAAAATTTTCTTTTCTCATGTTTGGTTTAGATGAAGGAAAATGAGATTTTCTCTCCAAATTTTCTCTTTCTCTCCAATGTAAAAAATTTTCTCTCCAAAAAGGTAAGAATTTTGAAAGAAAAGAAAATTCACCATTACTTATCACTATTCACACCACCCACCAGCACTATCCACCACCACCACCACCAACACCCACCACCACCACCTGTCACCACCACTACCTACCACCACCCACCACTGCCAACCACCACCAGCATTAGCCGCCACCACCACCCGGCACCACCACCACCCACTAGCCGCCACCACCACCCACCACCAACCACCACCACTACTAGTCGCCACCACCATCGCCTGCCAATACCACCACCCACTACTGCCCGCCACCACCACCCACCGTGTAACGCCCCGAATCCGAGTTACGTAGTTAAACCGTAACACGTCTCCAGAGGTTAGCATGTAACACAAGACCGCAATATCAAAGTGAAGGAAAACATGAATATAACAATAACTATATAAACAAAGTGCGCTAAAAATAATCTCAAATGAATAAACTCACATGTCAAAATAACTACCCGCAAGTATCGAGCTCTCCAAGAGGATCTGAAAACAAAGCGAAAACATCGGAATGAGATACGATATCTTAGCGAGTAGCATATGCATGCAAAAATAGTTATCCTTAGTTATAAACATGCCACGATAAATAACCAGCACAAATAGTCGATAGAGCAAATCAACATCCCAATAACAGTTTCAAATCATAGATCACTCACAATGCCGATTAAACAACGAATGGTCAATGTCATGCATGTTGTTTACATCGGTTAATTGACATGCCAATGAGACATCCACACCTCCATGTACATAGTTACAGCCTACTCAGGGTTTCGAAACTCTGAAATGACGGCCTACTTAGGGTTTCGTCATCCAATGCCGCCCTATTCCCAGGGTTTCGACATTAACAACCAAGCCTACTCAGGGTTTCTGGCTGCTCTACACCGGTCGTGGCAACACACAAGGTCATGCAATTACACCAACGAACAATACCATCACATTATTAAGCTTAGACATGGATCCAAGGGAAGCTAAACCAAAACAGAAAACAATTGCATAAACTCACACTGTCATCATCATGTATAACCCAAAACAATTTCATCACAGGTCACTCCGAACTAGCATAGTATCTCATGAAAACCCAATAGGTGCTCTAAGCCCAAAACACAAGTCCATTCGGCAATAAAATCCCCATTACTCACACAAAACAATAGTCGTAAAACCAACTCAACACTTTGATAAAATCACATAAACTCAGCTTAAACATGTTCACAACCAGAAACGATATTAAATCATAGATAAGATTTAAAATACTAACCTAAGGTATCAAGAATAGTAATTTTGCTTACCTATTGTCCTCCGAATATCTCTTCCGGAAACTCCTAAAATTCACCAATAATCGATCCAATACTCTCCAAAGGTTTTGAACAGATTAAATTATTTCTAACATCCTAATCTAGTTAGTGGGTAAAATATTTAAACCTTACAGTACCAAAAATATGCTCAAAAATAGAAAATCGCACATCTCTGGAAAATCATGATTGTACGCTGACCTCGGCCCAGTGGAACCAAAATTTTGGTTTGCGCTGAGCTGCCGCTGAAAGCCAGAAGGTTGGCGGCAGCTCGATGGATCCAACCTACGTTTTACGACTCTCTGTTAATGCGAAAACTCTATGACTGTCCTAGTTTTAAGCCTCTGTGACAATTTTCCCAGGCTTCTATCATTCCCAAAAGATGTTTAAACATGATTTGAATTTAATCTACAAACACTGATATTACGCCTCAAAATTTCTTCATATAATCGACGTTCAAAAACTGTCCTTCTTCCACAACAAGCAGTTCGGCTAATCCAGAAAATAAAAACCCAAAACATAGTTTAAAACGATGCTACTCATAGTTTTATTGAGAACTTCTTCTAGCTTCCAACCCTTCTGCTATTCACCTCCAAAAGAAAATTTATCGGCCGATGACCCCAGGTCCAAGGCAGCATCCAGATCTAAATACATCTACGTTCGGCCTTTGGTTTCTCCCCTCTCCTCCGAAATTTTAACCTATTAGTCTATTTATAGGTTTCACAGACCCTTAACCTAATTTATTTATGGCTCGCCCTAATTCAACCTTCGAAATGTCATATTTACCCTCCCTTAATGTTTTAGAATAATATGAATTTGGATTTAAGATATGAATCACCATTAATTATATTTTACATACTTACAAAATTTAAATAAAACTTAAAATTTTCCTCTGCTACTCTATAGTCCGAGATCTCTACTCACAAAATTTAATTAAGCTTATTAGTTAATTCTTTTAAATAAATACTCACTAAAACTAGGGTTTTACACACCGCCAGCCGACGGCACCACCCACCACCCCAATCCATCATCTTACTAAAATATATTTTTCTTTTCTTCTCATTTCTCATCTCATCTAAACATCAGAAAAGGAAAGAACATCAGTATTTTTCTTTTCTCTTCTTTTCTTTTCCTTTTTAGCTTTCTTTTCTTTTCTCCTCAAATCCAAGGCTCCAAACACAGCCTAAGAGAAGTCTTCCGATCACTCTTAAAAAAAAATTCTCTCAAACAACTTCAGGATGAAACTCCTACACATTCTCCAAATAATCCTCAAAACGAATTTTTCTGGCCCCACTTCAAGGCCCTTTCAAGATTGGAGACTCTCCTTTTATAGAGAAGAGTCCGCCTCGCCTGCAAACTCTCCTCTCCCTCATCTCATGAATGACTTGGCTTATCTCTCAAACGACTTGATCATCCCTTGTCTCCTTAACCACCTCTTCAAAAACATACTCCTAAACAAACCAAGTAGTTGGGAAACGAGAGACCCCTTCCTATGCACTCTCTCTCTCTCTCTCTCTCTCTCTCTCTCTCTCTCTCTTTCTCTCTCTCTCTCTCTCTCTCTCTCTCTCTCTCTCTCTCTCACGAGTGAAAGTTATCTTGAACCTTTTCTTTTCTTTATTTTTGACTTATATTCCTAGAAAAGCCCTTTCTATGAGAGAAAGGATTTTGTTCATTATCTATCTCCCTATTTTTGTTTTGTTTTTTTTCAAATTTTCTTGTCTAAATTCTATTTTTCTTTTTTTTTTCCTTTTCCTTTTTTATTAATTTTTATTGACGAGGTTTATTGGGTCATGGAGAATGCCACCACTTCATCCACAACATCCGGCACACTACGACGCCATATTGTTCCTCTCAAATTGGTCCTGGCTTGACACGTGGTGGTAGGGATGCTGTGTCTTTGTGCAAACGTGCCAATATCTGTCGATACAATGATTCCGGTCGGATTCTGACCCCGGGCACCTATTCCGGATTTAAACCGAAGTCGGTCTAGCCACATTGCAAGTCACCTAAAATAAAACTGGTCAGACGAAAGAATAAAAACTAGGGGTTTGGTCTTCATTTGGGTTCTTATTTGTGTTTGAAAATGACAAATAGCAATGATGAAGTACTATATTTAGATATCAGTTGCCAAAGACGTGTAGACACCCCAAATTGCACAAGCAATCATCAAAAATCACTATCTCCTTGAAAGCCAGCACAGAAATTGAAGAAAATGAATTTTTACCTGTATCCGGTAACTCAGGCCGGATACAAGCAGGCCTTGTCGTATCCGGTAACAAGTACCGGATACAAACAGTGCTTAACGTATCCGGTACCATGTACCGGATACCTTAAGGCCATTGTGTATCCGATCTGACATACCGGATACCTTAAGTTTGCTCAAAATTAGGGTTTTCCGAGAGCTTTTCACTTTTACCATCATGTCCCTCATTAAATGAGGGGAAATCGCGGAAATAATCTTAGGGTTAAGGTTGGGGGGGTTCTAGACATTAAGTTGTGTCTACCAATGACCCTAGCCTTTGCCTATAAATAGGAGGCTCCTCCTCAAGCAAATGGCACTCAACTCTTGTTTTGAATTCTCGCAAAGAAGAACTCCAAGAGAAGAAGAAAACCGCCGCGGAATCGCCTCCAGAACTCAGGTAAGCCTCAACTTTTCTTTTTATTTTCTGTCTTTACATTCCTAGATCTAGATCTCTTCTTCTACCTTTCTGTAGTGTAAAGCCTTGTTTGTATATGTGGAAATCCTTCCCCGGCTCAAAGTATCTCAAGACTCCCCTAGCCGTAAAACGTGAAAGCGGATCTAGGAGAAACGAGACTGGGGATTGACCCTAGTGCTAGAACCCATGTAGCCTAAGGCTTTTGAATGATTGAAAACCGTTCTATAATCAAAGTACCCTTGATTATCTCGAAGAACCGTGTTTAACGGGGAGAGAGAACAGAGGGAAACGATAATGAAACGGAACCCTAGGCTATGCTAGAACCTATCTTGTTGAATCTATATGTATGATATGTGGTTGTATTAATCTTACTTGGTTTTTCACTCTTGCACACATATTACACTTTTTTGGTGAATAGGCTCACATTTGGGGATTTATTACATTCATTGTGATAAATCTCCAATAAATGGCCTCAATCAAATTCTGGAGTGTTTTTAAATGTTTTTCAAAGGTTTTGGATTCATCCCACACGAATCTCACACACTTTATAAATTTTCGGATTTGATTTTCTTCAAAAATGGCCTAACTGGACAGCACCTGTACCCTTACTTCGGACGCTCATAACTTCATCGTCCGGATGAATTTTGGAGCGATTCTAGAACCATGGGAAAGGTGAGGCTGTCTAGTTCTTGTCCACCAAATTTCATAAAGTTCCATCAAACGGATTTTTTACACCTCTCTGTCGAAGTTGAGTGGATAGTTCAGGTTCAAATACAGAACTTGTCACTTCGACGGAGCGCCATGTGTTCGATTTAAGTCCGATTCGAATGATTTTTGTTTCTATGCACTCCTTTATGAGTCTATTTTCAAATCCAGTTGGTTTCATAATTTTTGGATTCCATTTGAATTATTGGTAGCCGATTTACTCAGAATTGTCCATTTGTACTTTTCTGGGTAAATCTGTGATCTTCGGGGCCTGTTCGGGAGACCACCCAAGGCACGTCCGAAGGGATTTTTGTATGAGGCTAGTTTCTTTTGAAAGATGGCCATACAGACTTCAATCACACCAAATTTCGTGGATTTTTATGGAGTGGATTTTTCTAGACAATTTTCCAAAGTTGCCCACTTGTCACTTTTAAAAATCCCCAGCAGCAACTTCAAAGGAGCATAACTCCTAGGATTTTTATCGGAATGGATTGAAATTTTGCATGGAACTCTTATTTACCCTAATCTTTCAAATGGATTTGGTTTGGTTCAATTTAAAATTGGATTTGAATGATTTCAAGGCAAATGGCATACTTTTTACCGAATTTTCCGGATTTGATTTAACTTGGTTTTGAGCAACTTGAGCTTTGATTTCCATCTTTTGAGATATTCCAGAAATGATATTGACATGAGAGAGGATTTAGAATCCATTTAGATCTTCATGTGGAAATATCATACATTGGTCTTTTTTTCAAGGTTTTCTATGATTTTAGCAAGCTTTCTTATTTTTGCATGAACGTACACTTGGCTACCACTTCGTGTGGATGAATGGGGGTGCCTAACACCTTCCCCCGTTCATAATCTAATCCCCTTACCCATCTCTGGATTTGATTTTCAAGTAGGGTTATTTTTATCCTAGAATGTTTCTTTTGGCTATTTTTGCTTATTTTTGAATTCTTTGGTGTCCATTCTCACCCCCAAAATTATGAATGGTGGCGACTCTCCCACTTTTGCGTTGAGCCCGTGTGTTGACGGAGGGATGATCATTCCGATGATTTTCCCATGTCTCACAACTGGCGACTCTGCTGGGGACTTGTGGATTTAAGCCATTTTGTGTATATTCATGCTTTTTCTTTACTTTTGAATGCTTGCTATTTTGTTTACTTTATTGGTGTATATTGGTATATTCTAAATCTGATTGGGATGCTTTTAAAATTTGACATTGATAAAGGCATGTGTGTATGGTTGGATTATGCTTAGGATCATGTTTATGGCCTTACCTTGTTGTGCATGCCTACTTGTTTTTTTGTGTACCTTGTTTTAGGAGGTTTTAGTACCATGTTTTGAGCATGAAAATAAAGTGCAAAAAATCCAGTAACTCAATGTATATTTTTAGGATTCCCCAAGCATGTTTTCCCCCAATGCAAACCTTTTTTGCCATATGTTAGGTATTAAATTTTAGGCTTTGATTTGGGTATGAATGAAGCATGTTGAATACCAAAGATGAAGAATACAAAATCTGTAAATCCAGTAGCCAATTTGGGCTTTTTCAAGCATGTTTTCCTCAACAAAACACCTCTTGTACAATACATTTAGGTGCTGTATTTTTAGGCTTGGATTTGGGCATAAAACAATGTCATTTGAGCACACAAAAATGAAGAACAAAAATCTGGAAATTTCGGTGTATATTTGGGGGTTTTCAAGCATGTTTTACCTCATTGAAACACTTTTGAACCATGTCAAGTAGTGCTAAAATTTTAAGCTCCAATTTGGGTAGAAATGGCACACTTTGAGCATGAAAAAAGCATGAAAATATGGAATTTTAGGGAATGCTTTTGGGTTTCAAGCATGCTTCCATGGTTTAATTGTTGTTTGTACAAATGACATGTTTTGTATACTACTTTTTGGGCATGTAGTATTTTTGTGCATATTTAGTTGTTTTGGTGCTTGCTTGCTTGTATTTAGCTTCATTATTTTTGTCATATGTACCTTGGCTTGAAATTGAATGCATGGCTACGAAAAAGAGTGGCAAGGGGCTGGGACGTTGTGAATGTTACCACAATTTAAAATTGCACTTGAGCACTTGAAACAATTTGCACAGCCTACCCTTTACCTATTAGGAAGTTGAACCATGAATGTGTGTAGCTTGGCGCACCGAGGTCATGACTTCGGAAAGCGAAAGTGAAAACATTTACCTTAGAATTTGAGTCAATGATGTGATGACAATGGGATCTGTGATTCGATTCCCGGCATCACTAGACTTGAGTTCTAAGTTGCCAATTAAGCCAAAACCCAAAAACCATACGCTTGAAGGTGGAGAAACACGTTTTCGGCTAAAAGCACACAATTGCGTTTGGGGAATTGGGTGTAAATGTGGGAAGGCCGTTTGCATGTTTTACAGGCCAAGGTATAATGTGAATACCATATTGAATGAAGGTAATACAAGGTGGCAAGGTAAAGCCAGGTTCTTTTCCTAAATTTAGGGAATTTTGCAAGTATGATGTCCAAGCCCAATTTGGGGCAAGTTTTGAAGGTCAAATTAAGGTGAACATCAATTGGGAATGAAAAAAAACTAATCGGGGTGAAAAAATGAGTCAAAAAGGGCCATTTCGGCAATAACCGGCAACTCAGGCCGGTTAATAACAACTCCATTCATATCCGGTATGTATTTCCGGATACAAAGACATATGCGTGTATCCGGTTAGGGTAACCAGATACAATAAGGCATATTCTTATCCGGTATATTATACCGGATACGTTCAAAAAAATGCACAAATTGGCTGTTCAGCCCAAATTTTCAGAATAAAATGCCTAAAACACTGTGGATAATCCTTAGACACCCCGAAAAGAACATAAGAAATGTTCCCAAAAATACAAAATCAAAAAAAAAATATATACAAAAAAAAAAACAAAAAAGAATAAAATAAAATATTCTTTCAAGATTTAACCTAAGTTTGAAAATCAAAGAGGAAACCAAGGTGTCATATTTTTTTTGACACCAACTCAACTCAAACATGTGTCAGTCAAACTTTGGAACTTGAAAACTGAGAAAATTCAGCAAATTTGAAGAAAAAAAAAAGAAACCTTTGGTTGGTTATTTTTATCAATCAAATCAAAACATTTGTGGGACACTTGGAAGCCCTAGAATATTCCAAGAAACCTTTGGTTGGTTATTTTTATCAATCAAATCAAACACATTTGTGGGACACTTGGAAGCCCTAGAATATTCCAAGAAACCTTTGGTTGGTTATTTTATCAATTAAATCAAAGCATTTGTGGGACACTTGGAAGCCCTAGAATATTCCAAGAAACCTTTGGTTGGTTATTTTTATCAATCAAATCAAAGCATTTGTGGGACACTTGGAAGCCCTAGAATATTCCAAGAAACCTTTGGTTGGTTATTTTTATCAATCAAATCAAAACATTTGTGGGAGACTTGGAAGCCCTAGAATATTCCAAGAAACCTTTGGTTGGTTATTTTTATCAATCAAATCAAAACATTTGTGGGAGACTTGGAAGCCCTAGAATATTCCAAGAAACCTTTGGTTGGTTATTTTTATCAATCAAATCAAAACATTTGTGGGATACTTGGAAGCCCTAGAATATTCCAAGAAACCTTTGGTTGGTTATTTTTATCAATCAAATCAAAACATTTGTGGGATACTTGGAAGCCCTAGAATATTCCAAGAAACCTTTGGTTGGTTATTTTTATCAATCAAATCAAAACATTTGTGGGATACTTGGAAGCCCTAGAATATTCCAAGAAACCTTTGGTTGGTTATTTTTATCAATCAAATCAAAACATGTGTGGGACGCTTGGAAGCCCTAGAATATTCCATGAAAACTTTGGTTGGTTATTTTTATCAATCAAATCAAAAAAAAAAAGAATTTTGGGACCTTTGGAAGCCCTAGAATATTCCATAAAAACCTTGGTTGGTTATTTTTATCAATCAAAGCAAAAAAAAAAATTTCGGGACCCTTGGAAGCCTTAGAATATTCCAACACAAAATCAAAACAACAAAAAAAACAAAAAAAAAAATAAAAAATCTGGATTGGTGTTCACCTAACCTACTGGTTTACATATATAGGGGTGTGTTTCAAATTAAATGGAAGCTGACTTGTGTCTTTGTTTTTCTTATCCAGGTACATTTACTTTCAACCCAGGTGCACTTATTTGCAGTCATTGCTCCCGTGACCAGATCCAAAGCAAGAGCCATGAATACTAAAGAGAACCAAGCCCAAGCTACTGTCCCCGCTCAGGACTTTACTCAGCTGCAGGAGCAAGTGGCCGGTCTGGCCAAAATGCTGGGAGATTTACTGGCGGCTCAGGCCCAGCAGGCCCAAGCCCAAAATCAGGCGTCGACTTCTCATCAAGCACCACCACCTCAGGCCTACATTCCACCTCCGGCTCAGCCCATGCCTGAGCCCATTTCTGAACCAGTCCCTGAACCCATTCTGATCAGGGAAAATATAGCGGAATCTGAGAAAGAACTGGAAAAAGAAAAGGCTAGGGATGAGATGGAAAAGAAAATGCTGCTGAGGATAGAAAGAATCCAGGCAGAGCTGAAGGAAATGAAGGGGGGAGGCAGCCATGCAGGCACCACCTTTGAGGACCTGTGCATGTACCCGGATGTATGTCTACCGGCTAAGTTCAGGTGCCCAGACTTCGACAAATTTGATGGCACGGGCTGCCCATTAAGCCATTTGAAACTATACTGCGGGGCCCTATGCCAATTTGGCCGGGAAGATGGCATACTGATCCAGCTCTTCCAGAGGAGTCTGACCGGGTCAGCCCTTCGGTGGTTCGCTACAGTGGACCATGGAAGGATTAGGAGGTGGAAGGACCTAGCCGACGCTTTCCTGGACCAATACAAGTTCAACTCTGAGATCGTGCCGGACCGGTACGACATGATGAGGATGACAAAGGGGAAAGATGAACCAGTACGGCAGTACGCCAAGAGATGGAGAGAGGCCGCCTCCCAGGTCAGGCCACCTATGCAAGAGCCGGAGATGATCTCCACATTTATGGGCACACTGGGCCAGCCATTCTACAACCATCTGGTGGGTCAGATGACCACCAACTTTGCTGCCCTGGTACAAGTGGCGGACCGGATTGAGGAAGGGGTCAGGTCAGGAAGGCTGATAGACTACTCTACTCTGACTGGGCAGTCTGATTCCTCTGCCTCCATGGCCCAGAAGAAAGGGGCCGGATTTAAAAAGACGGGGGCCCGAAAAGAAGGGGAGGTGAACCTAGTCCAGGCTCCTCCAGCCAAGAAGCCACTTCATGTGAACATCTCGGCACCCCAACAGGCCCAGCAGGCCCAGCAGTCGTACCAGACCCCGCTGAATGTCAACTTCTCTCCCTCTGTGCCAGCTAACATAAGGAGGACTTTTTCCAAGGAAGAGAGGGAGGCTTGGTTCGCAGCAAGGAAGAACCGAGTCTTCACTCCTCTCCCGATATCTCTGTCCCAACTACTGCCAACCCTGCTGAAAGGGGAATACTTGACTCTGAAGGAGCCTAACCCAAATGCCCCGAAGGGGAGGAATTTTGATCCGGCAGCCACCTGTGACTTCCACATGGGTGCACCAGGGCACTCTACAGATAACTGTTGGGTATTGAAGCATGTGGTCCAGGACCTGTTGGACCAGAAGGCTTTGGTCTTTAACACTGCTGCACCCGCCCCATCGGGAAATGATATTGGGCAGAACCCTCTGCCGTACCACAATGGGGCAGGCCCATCCAACTCCATCACAGCCATATCCACCACGAGAAGGGCCTTTGACCCATCTCAGCTTATAGCCCCCATGGGGACTACAGTCCAGGTCCGATTTTTCCCAGAAGAGGAAGAAGAGGAGATCAACATGGTCTCCCAAAAAAACAATACAGCTGCTGAGGACATAAGTTCCTCTTTAAACTGGGTCTCATCTCTTATGACCCAGATGAATACTGCAAGGCCCACGTTGGTCTTCAATTGCAGTCCACCCACTTATTCCCCATCCAAGCCGTCTAAGGCTCCACTGGTCATCAACCTTGACCCCACCACTGCTTCCATCACTTCTTCTGTCCCCCCGAAATCTAAACTTCAGCCCTTGGTTGTAAATGTGCAGCCAGCCCAAACTATCCCTAAACCGGCCCATACATCCCGGTCCAAACTCCAGCCACTAGTGGTTAACATCCCTAAACTAGCCTATTCTGAGGCCGCTGTACCATGGAATTACAGCGAGGGAATCACGGCTACGGTTCCAGTGGTCAAGGACCAGAACCAGGAGGAGGTGAACCTCATGACGAGGTCGGGGAGATGTGCGACAGAAGCAGAAAAAGAAAAAATAGAAAAAGAAAATGAAAAAAGAAAACAAAAAGGAAAAAATAAAGTGGGAGAAGACACCCCCCAGGGTGCAGAAAATGAAGCAGCCGATCTCATAAAAATAATAAAGAAAAGTGAATTCAATCTTGTGGATCAACTGAACAAGGTCCCAGCCCAGATTTCAATACTGGGTCTTTTGCTGAATTCTGAAAAGCACAGGGATGCATTGTTAAGGGTGCTACAGAGTGCACACGTATCCCAGACCATTGATCCAGACCAGCTTGGCAAAATGGTTGGTCAAATCTTGTCACATAATGTGATAAGTTTCTCAGAGGGTGAGATCAGCCCAGGTGGGTGTTATCATGTGGACCCTTTGCACATCACTGTGCTTTGTAAGGGCTGCATGATTGCACGGGTTTTAATTGACAACGGGTCAGCGTTAAACGTTTGCCCGTTAATCACTTTTACCAAGCTGGGTCTGGACCAGTCAAGGATCAAACGAAATGGGCGGATACTGAAGGCTTTGGATAGCTCCAAGACCCACTCCTTAGGGGAGATTGAACTGCCGGTCACAATTGGGCCGAATATCTTTAACATCACATTTGAGGTGATGGATATACCCCCAGCTTTCAATCTGCTCCTAGGAAAGCCGTGGATACATTCGGCTAGGGCAATACCATCCACGCTCCACCAGAGGGTGAAATATATAAGAGGGCAAAGGGTGATAACATTCCTAGCCGAAAACTTGGTGCCGCCCATCGTGTCACCTGATGTACCCTTAATCAATGTGGACCTAACTGTCGACAAGATTGCATTCCACTCATTTCAATTTGAGGCGGTCAATTACATACCTGGGGGGTGTGAGAAAAAGAAGGAAAAGGGGACCACTGCAGAAAAAATGGTCAAGAAAGTGATGGAGAAATACCACTTTCACCCGGGGAAAGGCCTGGGGATCAATCTGCAGGGGATGGTGGAGCCAATCACGGCTAAGAAACTGATTCCCAAGGTAGGGTTGGGCTTCAAGCCCAGAGGCTGGAGAAGAATGAAACATGAAGAAGGGGAGAGCAGGAGCAGAGGAAAACTCCCGCATCTGAGGGTGAACTTCCCAAAACCCTCCTATATAATCTAAATTTCTCCTCCCATGAACCAGTCCGAGTCTCCTTACCGAAACATTAACCCATTTCAAAAACCTTTTGTTTCGGCCCTGCAACCCTACAACCCATCTCCAATACTGGAAGCAGTGGATGGGCCTGGGCCACAACCAGAGCAGCGGACAGACTTCTCTGAGGATATTGGGGCCTTTTTCGCCATGACTGAAGGCGAAAAGACTGATGGTGACATGGACCTGCCGTTCATTGACTGGACCGCAGTGAAGATTCCAGAAGAGGTCATTTCTGGATTGGGCCCCGTAGCAGAAAAGGGCAGTACCCACCCGGTGATGATGGCATCGGATGCTGGGCTTGAGGAGCAGGCTTTCCCCATTTCCCCTGCTCCCCAAAATTTTGTAATGAACAATTGGGAGGAAACTCCCCTTACCTTTGAAGCGGCGTTAGTTCGGCAAACTGACGCGGCTTCCAAAAAAAAACTCCAATAGTGGAATGCCATTTCCCTGAAGGTTCTAATGGGCCTTCGTCTTCAGGGGAATTATGTTTAGAAGGCCCACAAAAAACCCAAAAAGATTTTTCTATTTTTTCTAGAAAATTTAAATTTTTCAAAAAGGTCCAAACCATTTATGAGCCATATAATCAGACCGAATTGGACCAGGTTGAATATGACTTCGACTTCGAGCTCGACTTTGACCTTATGGGGATCGAAGAAGAGATCGAGGCCGAAGAAGAAGACGTTCCAAAAGAAATTGAATACCAATTGGAACGTCATGAAAAGGGGGTCCAACCTAATATTGAGGAGACCATATCCATAAATCTTGGGACCAAAGAGGACCCAAAAATTGTGAAAATCGGGTCATGCTTGTCTGATGTGCAGAAAAATGAAATGTCACAGTTCTTGGCAGATTACAAGGATGTGTTTGCTTGGTCATATCGGGACATGCCGGGGTTGGACACTGACATGGTGGTGCACAAGTTGCCAATTTTGCCAGGGGTTAAGCCGATTAAGCAGAAGCTGAGAAGATTGAAGCCTGAATGGACCTTGAGGGTCAAGGACGAAGTGGTCAAACAATTTCAAGCCGGATTTTTGGCAGTCTCTACATACCCAGAGTGGCTCGCAAACATAGTGCCAGTACCAAACAAGGACGGGAAGGTCCGAATGTGCGTGGATTATAGAGACTTGAACAAGGCAAGCCCAAAGGACGATTTTCCGCTTCAACACATCGACATTCTGGTCGATAATACTGCGGTACACAGCCTGTTCTCTTTCATGGATGGGTTCTCGGGGTACAATCAAATCAAGATGGCTAAGGAGGATCAGGAGAAAACAGCATTTATCACACCTTGGGGCACATTCCACTATACAGTCATGCCATTTGGGCTTAAAAACGCTGGGGCAACATACCAGCGGGCCATGACTGCACTATTCCATGACATGATCCACAAGGAGATGGAGGTCTATGTGGACGATATGATTACCAAATCATGCAAAGAGGAGGACCACTTGATCAATCTGAAGAAAGTGTTTGATCGGCTCAGGAAGTACAGTCTACGGCTTAACCCGGCTAAGTGCGTCTTTGGGGCTACATCAGGGAAATTACTGGGGTTTATAGTGAGCCGAAGAGGAATCGAAATTGACCCGGCAAAAGCCAAGGCCATAATTGAAATGCTAGCACCCAGAACTGAGAAGGAGGTTCGTGGTTTTCTCGGGAGAATTCAATACATAAGCCGGTTCATAGCACAGCTCACTGCTATCTGTGAACCAATTTTCAAACTTTTGAGGAAAGATAACCCGACGGTCTGGAATGAGCACTGCCAGCAGGCATTTGACACAATAAAGAGGTATTTGCTGAACCACCTGTGCTAGTGCCACCAACTCCAGGAAGACCACTGATCCTGTACTTGTTAGTGTTGGAAACGTCAATGGGATGTGTCTTGGGGCAACATGATGAGACTGGTAGAAAAGAAAGGGCAATTTACTATCTGAGTAAAAAATTCACGGAATATGAAGCCAAATACTCACCATTGGAAAAGACTTGTTGTGCTCTAGTGTGGGCCACTCAGAGGCTAAGGCATTATTTCCTTAGTCACTCCACACTATTGATATCCCGGATGGACCCGCTGAAGTATTTATTTGAGAAACCGGCACTGACTGGCAGGACGGCAAAGTGGCAACTGCTACTGTCCGAGTTTGACCTCACATACATCACCCAGAAGGCGATCAAGGGTCAAGCCATAGCTGATCACCTGGCTACACATCCTCTACCAGAATATCAACCCTTGAAGACCAACTTTCCAGATGAGGCAATTCTGTACACTGAAGAGGAGGACAGTGAGAGTTCTTGGCAGATGTTCTTTGATGGGGTCGCCAATATGAATGGGAACGGAATAGGGGCAGTCTTGGTTAAACCAGATGGTTCACACATCCCGATTGCAGTAAAGCTGAGATTCCAGTGCACCAATAACATAGCAGAATATGAGGCATGCATAATTGGATTGCAAGCAGCCATGGATCATGGAGTAGATGAACTTGACGTATACGGGGATTCGAGTCTTATCATCTTCCAAACAACTGGGGAGTGGAAAACCAAGGATCACAAATTGATCCCCTATCACCAGTATTTGGAAGAAATAAGCACAAATTTCACTCGAATTTCCTTCAACTATATGCCAAGGGCCAAGAATCAGTTCGCAGATGCTCTAGCAACCTTGGCTTCAATGGTCAGCATACCAGAAGGAGTAGACATCAGACCGCTGGAAATTGAGGTTAGAGATGAACCGGCTTACTGTCTCGTTCTAGAGGGAGCACCAGAAGAAGAAGCACCATGGTTTCAAGATATCAAGAATTTCTTGAATAATCGGAGTCTGCCAGAAAATGCCACTGCTACTGAGAAGAGGACAATACAGAGATTGGCTGGTCAATTTCTACTAAGTGGTGGACATGTGTACAAGAGGTCGCATAACGATATTCTGCTAAGATGTGTTGCCAAGGCTGAATCAGAAAGGCTGATCGAGACCGTACATGGAGGAGTCTGTGGGCCCCATATGAGTGGGCACATGCTGGCTAAGAAGATCTTGAGGTTGGGATATTACTCGACGACCATGGAACATGATTGCTGTATACATGTCAGGAGGTGCCACCAATGTCAGATATATGCAGATAACAAGCATGCACCCCCAGGTGAGCTGCACAACATGACATCACCCTGGCCCTTCTCTATGTGGGGCATAGATGTCATCGGCATGATCTCCCCTAAGGCATCGAATGGACATAGATTCATCCTGGTGGCGATTGACTATTTCACTAAGTGGGTGGAAGCAGCTTCATATGCGAACATCACAAGCAACCATGTTATTAAATTTTTGAAGCACAATATCATTTGTCGCTATGGACTGCCAAGTGCCATAGTATCAGACAACGCTTCAAATATTAAGAACAAGGACATGAAGAAGATGTGTGAGCAGTTTCAGATCATCCACCACAAGTCAGCTCCATACAGGCCAAAAATGAACGGGGCAGTAGAAGCAGCAAATAAGAATATAAAGAAAATCATTCAAAAGATGGTAGTAAGTTACAAGGATTGGCACGAAATGCTGCCACTTGCTCTACATGCCTACAGAACCTCGATCCGGACCTCAACTGGGGCAACCCCGTACTCCCTAGTCTATGAGATGGAAGCAGTCTTGCCCGTAGAAGTAGAGATCCCCTCACTCCGAGTGCTCATGGAAGCAGAACTAGAAGAAGTCGAATGGGTCCAGTCGAGACATGATCAACTTAACCTGATAGAAGAAAAGCGGTTGAAAGCGCTTTGCCATGGACAATTGTACCAGAAGAGAATGGCCTGGGCTTACAATAAGAAAGTGAGGCCCAGAACTTTCCAAGAAGGAAACTTAGTGCTAAAGAAAATCTTACCATTTTTGGAAGATCCTCGTGGTAAGTTCAAGCCCAATTAGGAAGGCCCATATGTCGTCAAGAAAGTCCTGTCAGGGGGTGCACTCATCTTAGCAGAAATGGATGGGTCAGATTTTCCTGAGCCCATTAACTCTGATGCGGTAAAAAGGTATTTTCCTTGAGTGAATATTTCTAGGAAATGATCCGAGGCCATTTTTCTTTATTTCCTTCAAAAATTTTAATCCCTAGTCTAGCCAAGTTGAGCCGGTTCGTTTCTTTGATAAACCCAAACCGGATTTACAGTCTTAAATTGGGGCAAAACAAATTGGGGCAAAGTAAGGAAAGAAAAATAAAAAGAGAGGAAAAGCAATGGAAATGGCAAATGAAAGCCAAGTGTGAAAAAAAAATGCAAAAAATGCAATTTGGGGGAAAAGGGTTAAATTTATCGTGACTGTAAATCCGGTTGACCTATTTCCGCACTTGAAAATTTTTGGGCCTTCAATACCCTTTCTTTCATAAATTGAGCCTAGCCTTTATTTCGTCCTATTTTTTAAGCCCTCGGTGATCTTAGCTTGTTCATTCAAATATCAGAGTAAGATGGGTGATGACGGAATTCAGAAGCCAGCCCTAGTGAAAACCGTAACTGGCGCTAGGGGCAATATTGGCAAAAAGGCAAAAAAGGCAAAAAGAAAAAAATAAGAAAAATGAAAGAAAATCATAGGTTGAGTTGATCATGGGGATCTAAGCCTTAAGCAAAGTTGGCATGAGCAGAATGGGGCAGTTTTGGCATTTGGGAATGACTCTAAGATGGACGGTTCTGATCCCTCAGTATTTTGTGGACTACCCTTTTCATTATTTAACCTGGTTTTAATTCCTTTAATTATAGGTGATTAAGTGCATGGACCAAATTTCAAAAAAAAATACAAAAAAAATATAAAAAGGAAAAATTATACTTTGGCCAGTGATGACAAATCAAATACTTTTCATAAAACCTTTGTTTTTACAAGCATCTGAGTATTCTGAGGCCAATAATATAAAAATTTTATTTTGAATTAGATCCTTTGTCTTTCCACTATTGGAGTTTGCTTGGGTACAAAGGTAGAAAAAAAATAATAATGCAGGAAATAAAGCTAATCTCTAATCTCCTAGCCGCTCCTCAAGCTCCCGAATCCGAGCTGCCTAAGCTACAATGACTCTTGAAGCCCCCTCTGCAGCGGGATCACTCAGGAAGGAAATGACCTCATCTGAAAGGGCCTGCTTGATCCTCATACTCCTGAGGCTGGCCAAAGTAGCCTGGTACTTCTGCCGGATCATACGGACCTCGAAGCAACGGGCCTGCCTCTGCTCCTCCAGCTTCTCTTCCACGGCAATACGGCGTGAGATCTGCTCCTCAAGCTGCCTCTCCAAATAAGTGCCCTGTATCCTGAGCTCCTGGGCCTCCCGTACCCATATCTGCTGAAGCCGCTTATGAGAAGCCCGCTCAGACTCTAGAATGTCCTCATAGGTGGGAGCCAAGACTACAGGAGGATCTTCGGGTACCGGGACCTGAGTCTGTATCTGTTCCTTGATCCAGAAGAGATAATCCTTCACATGGGCTTCTGAGAAGACTGGACCATGCATGAAGCGGACATAGGACCACTCCTTCATCAACCAGGCATTCAGCTTCATAGAAAGGGGCCCAAGACGATCCTCATATCCACATGGGATGATAATCCCCTGGGTCGCACGGAACTGACGAAGGACCCGCAGAGGAAGATACAACACTGCATGCTTCAGGCCCGCTAGGATCAAAAAGTTGCGGTCACGGAAGCTAATCACGGTCGCTGCGTTGGGCTGATAAGTGCTAGGCCATCTCACCTGGTCCTCCTGAAGTGAGCCCAAGAAAGTGAACCAGCCCTGTTTGCCCCCTGGAATATTGGGGCACCCCCTGTTGCTCATCAACAAGGGGACTTTTAGACTCGGGAAGAAGTGTCGATTAATCTCTTCAATCTGGCTCAAATGATCAAGTAACCAAAGCTGCAAAGGAGAAGGGATATTTCAGTATATTGTAAAAAAAAAAAAAAAAAGCCAAAAAGCAAGAAAAAAAAAAAGAAATTTTTTTTTTTACCTGCAGGATCTGGGCACATGCTAAGAAGCGTTTTGACTTCCTGTTGTAGCAGTCGGTCAATGCCTGATACATCCCAGCCAAAATCATGGGGGCCAACCTCTCCCGCTCCCTAACCTGGCATATCACTGAAATCAAGGCCAAGTCCACCTCATCATCATCCCGTGGGAAAAGCAACTGATTGACCACTATCAGGGTCAAGGCGTTGAACCGGGCCTCCTTATCTTCCCCCCTCAAAAGCTTCTCAGTCAAAAAAGCCTTAGATAGGGTCAAAAGGGTGTCAGAATCCCCCAAGTCCTTCTTCCCTATGCCCAAAAAAGTAGAAGCTTCCTTCTTGTAACTGGGCCTAAGAGGTGGATTCACCACCTTCTCATCAAACCTCAAGCCCAAGATAGTTTCCACCTCCTCAATGGTTGGGGTCATCTCATGGGTCCCAAAACGGAACAAGTTGAGGTCAGGAACCCAATGACCAATCATGGCCTCTATAATCTCCCACCTGAAGGGAACTTTGGGAATGAGCAGGGTATGGCCTAGATTAGTAGAACCCCATCTCCTCTCCTCATCTAGGGTCATAGAGTTAACCCACCTTGTGTAAAAGGAATCCACGGGGTTGTACCTAGTAAGATTTGGGGGTTTTGATCTAAAAGGTTGTTTTGCAGGGGAGGCAGTGTGGACAGACAATAATGGGGCAGAAGATGATCCGGATTCCATTGGATGTGATGGGAGCAAGCTAGAACTCAAGAGAAGGAGGAAAAAGGCGAAAAAGGGGGTTTCTAAACTCAAAAACTCGTAAAAAATGCTCAAATCCCGAGGCTGGTTGCATTTATAGCATCTTTTAATGTATCCGGTAACTCAGACCGGATACAAAAGGGTTTATTAATATCCGGTTAAGTATACCGGATACAAAAGAGGCTATGAGTATCCGGTATAAGTATACCGGATACAAAAGAGGCTATGAGTATCCGGTATATTATACCGGATACAAAGACCAATCAATGTATCCGGTATGTCAGACCGGATACAAAGAAAAACAGCAAAAAAAGAGCCAAGGATGAAAAATCTGAATTTTTTACCTGTTTTACCTGTGTACAAGTCATAATTGCATAAATTTAAAAACAAAAGATGTGCAAGACAGGAGAGAATGAATCAAAGTTTTTTTCATATATATATGCAAGTTTTTGTACAATGATAATGGAAAAGACATAGAAATCCTAATCTACTGCTACTGTGCAGGATCATCCACACGGCCTCGGCCACGTCCACCTCTACGGCCCCTCCCTCGAAGCGCTCTGCCCCTAGAGTAGGCAAGAATACGCTCGGCTGCATGGCGAGGATGCCGACCCACCACCTGCTGGAGCTGATACTCCAAGCAATACTCCTCGATGTCTGGGGGCAGAGCAGGAGCAGAATCTGGGGAGGAGACCTCTGGCTCAATAGCAACCGGCTCAACAGGACCCTCAGCCATAGCAGGCTCTGCTCCCGCAGCTCCAGAAGGCCCGGCATCAGAAGAAGGGCCAGGATCAGAAATATCTGTACCAAATGGGAAGAAATCAAGAATTGGGATACTAAAATGAATAAAAGAGAAGAAACTAAGGAAAACATACCAGCAGGCACTATGGGATCCGGATCCACTGGGTCAGCAGCAGGGGCCTCCTCTGACTCAGGAACCATCACTGGAGCATCACCAAGATCAGCAGCTGTGACATCCACAGAATCCGTAGCCCGAACAGGAGACGGGTCAGGAATGAGGAAATCAGGCTCGAAGGCAGCATCCTGATCTGGGACCGGGCCCTGCACAAGGTAAACAAGCATATCAGAATAGCAGAAACAGGAAAATGAAAGAAATAAAAATATGAGAAGGCCAGATACCTGTCTAGCCTGAAGCTCAGCAACCAAGGCCTCCAGCTTCCTGATCCGGGCATCCCGCTGGGCCACGACGGCATCGTGCTCAACGATCAGATCATCGATCGCAGCCCGCTGGCTCTCGAACCGGTCCCGAATGGTGTTCAGCTCGTGTACCTGCCAACAAGAACAAAAGCATGGTCAGAAATGCATAAGGAAGGAAAAGGGGATGAAAATGGGAAGAGTACAAGGCTTACCGTGTCCTCGTGGATCCGGATACGGATCCCGCCGATCTCTATCACCCCGGCACGAGTGGGTCGATCCATCAAGCATCCAATAGATACCCTCTGGAACCAATCGTCATAATCTCCGGCTACTGTGAGCCCCTCTGCATCCAGGAAATGATCGAACTGATCCACGTCGAAGCCGGGAAGGAGAGTATCGGGACCCACAGGAGGAGGCGGAACGGGGATGCGAAGTGCGCCCGTGTGCTGGAAGTACAAACGCTCTCCTAAGTACATCACCCTACCAAGCTTCCCAAGGAAGCACTGGTAGGGCTGACGTCGGAGATCTCTCTCAAAAGCATCCTGTACTGCCATCTCACGGGCAACTCCGACATCCACGTCATCTGGACGGGATAGAATGAGCTGCAAAGAAGCAAAGTGGTCAGATACAGTCAAGAGGCAGAAAAGTAAAAGGAAAAGATAGAAGGCTTACATCAGATCAGCGGGCACGGTCTAAGTGCACCCGGGCAGTACGAGGCTAGCTCCTATCAGCATCTCGAACCTGGGCCGACCATCGCAGGGCCACAGGGAAATCCGCAACCTCAGGAACCGGGGAGGGGCGGAAGAAGGTCATATAGGTGTACATGAACACCTAGCAAAAGAAAAATCAGTCAAGAAAAGATAAAGCCTAAGGAATTAAACCAGACAGATGAATGCAATACCTGTAGAATCTGCCAGAAGAACCGGCTGCTGACTCCATCACCCCTCGGGGATGCCAGGCCTCGAACCGCTCGGCACAACCCGGCTAGGATGGTCCCATAGATGAGCCGACCCCATGCTAGCTGACGGGTCTGATGGAAATCTCTCAAGGCGTCCAAGAAAAGTGGGCTGACACCGGTAGTATCCTCCGGGAAGAAGCAGCTCCCCAACATCAGCAAGAATACGTGCCGGAAGATAGGAACAAAAGCAGCATCCTACACAGCCACAGTCTTGTGCCTCCCCTCAAAATGTCGAGCCAGACTATCCCGCAGCCAACTAATGGAGAGCCGGCCACTCCGCCCATCCCAAGCAGTAGGTGGCAGGGCCTGATATCCCAGAAGGAGGCCGATGTCCTCCGCGGAAGGTCGCTCCAAGATGATGGTCCGCCCAGTCAATGGAATACCGGTGATCATCACAAAATCCGAGGGGCGGATCCCCAGCTCCACGTCCGGCAGATGGAATGACTGAGTCTCTGGGAAATACCTCTCCATCATGGCGAAGATGAGCGGACGATCAGCTCTGAAGGATGGGATGCTAAGAAAATGATCCAGGTGGCACCTCCCAAACTCCCGCCTGAGTGTCGGAGAAAGCGACTGAGCTAACTCACTAAATCTGCCCCAGCTACCTCGCAGATGAGAGGAGTGGTACGGAAGCGGCACATCTGCCCTGATGCACATGGAAGGGTGGCTATACAAGCCACGGAGGAGCTCTGTATCGTGAACAGAGGCCCTCAACTCCTCAGAGACCCCTGCCAGAGCCACAGCAATCCCCTCCTGAGCCGTATCTCTGGCTCTGCCTCGGCCTCTGCCACGGCCTCTCTCGCCCTCAGGAGCCTGATCCGGAACTCTGCCTCGGCCTCGACCACGAGCGGGTGCAACCACGGGCTAAATTTCAAAGGAACAGCGTGAAGATTTGTGTAGAAAGGAGAATAGAAGAAAGAAAAGAGAGAAAGGGCTTGAAAGTCTACCTCAGCAGAGCTCTCTCGAGAGTCGCCTAATGGCTCGGACAGGGTGGCACTAGAACTAGTCTCAATCCGAGCTCGAGAAGAAGAAGGCCGGTCGGCCGAGTCAACCTCCTCACGAACACGGGAACGACTCCTAGCCATCTACAACAGGGAAGTGTTTTATAAATTTCAGTTCAAATCTATCTGGAATCCTACTTTGCTCAGTTCAAATTGATCAAAAAATTTCACTTTGATTGTATAGGTTCCAACTCTGGTTCATCAGGAATCTTATATGATTTTTCAGGAATTGTGTTTTAGTTCAAAGTTTTTTAGAAAATATTCCTATATTATTCTAAAACATTTTGTTTACAAGGCCTAATATCTGATAATTTACTGCAGGATCGCTACATGGGTGCAAAAGCAAAGGGTCTGAGCTAAATCAAGGATTGGAATAACTGTGGAGTCCAACCATAAAATGGTCCTGGCAGTAGAATACCAAGTGGATTAAGAGGAATAAACCCCCAGAGATTCAAGTCAAGGAAAATATAGCATGGTATGGACATCAGAAAAATTGCAGCATAGCATCAACAGCATACCATAAACCAAGCAATATTAAAGAATTGCTGGCAGTCAGTTCACAGGAATTGGCAACATCAAGTTGGAAGCCAAATCAAATTAGAATAGCATAAAAGTAATTCATTCGGTTAGAATTTCTCATTAGCGGGAATTCCAATCAAATCCGAGCAGAAATCAAAACATGGCAATAGCATGGATTATCAGCAATTACAAATTCCAGCTCAAGCTTAGCAATGAATGAACAAATTTGAGCAATTGCTTGCAAAAGAACCAAATCCAACCAACAGTCAAAGCAAATTGTACAGCATGGTATTTACAGATTGAAAGCAACCAATTCAGTCGGAATTCCTCATCAGCAACGATTCCAATCAAGGCAAGCAAGGGTCATGGCATCCCAAGGAAAAATTGAAGCATTGCAATTTGTACAAGGCAGTTGCAAGATTTGATGACCAACACCAAGCTCAAACTTAGCAAAAAATTCAGGAATTCAGGCAATTGGCAGCAATTCAGAATTGGCAGAAATTCAAGCTCAAGCTTGGGAGAAATTCAGAAATTCAAGCAATGGGCAATTTACCACAATCAAGAGAAATCCAAGGCATAGCAATTCAGAATCATGGCTTAACAGCCAAGGCAATGACACAGCAAACATTCGGCTTCTAACATTAAAGGAGTCAATACATATTTGAAACAGCAAACTAAAAGGAGAAGAATGCATGCTAAGATGCTCACTGACCTGGTCGGATTGAGTCGGGTTGGAGAAGAACAGGCGAATGGACAAGAAAGCCGAAAAAAATCGAGCTAGGGCTCGACTGTTGCCTTGAATGTGCGAACAGTGAAGTCGCCGGAGTTGCAGACTCTCGCCGGCAGCAATAGGGGGCACCGGAGTTGCTGGAGATCGCCGGAGAATGATGAAGAGCCGTCGGGTGAAGAAGAAGAAGGAGATGGCCGGTCTGAGTAATCGGAGCAAGAAGAAAAGAAATGAAAAGTCGCGGTCGCGGTCGCGCGCGACTTAAGTAAACCTGGAGGATCCGGATACTCAGGCCGGATACCCGCAGACCCTTGATTATCCGGATATATATACCGGATACCAAAGAAAAAAAAAAGAAAAAAAGAGAAAAAAGCAGAAAAAAAGAGAAAAGAATAGGAAAAAGAGAAAAAAAAAAAGAAGAAGAAGCAAATAGAAAAAAAAGAGAAAAAGGAAAAAAGAAAAAAAAAAGAGCAAACTTGTGCTATAATTCTTACTATTTTCTCAAAATCCTATTGTTGTCTTGAAATCCACCTCACAGCCACGAGAGCTCTGTGGAATTTAGGACAACCTTGGGAAGTGTGCCTGGTCAAAAGGATGATATCCACTCAATTTTCAACTTGGTTTGATAAAAAATCAGTTTTTCAAAAAAATCCTATTTTTGGGCTTAAAATCCACTTCATAGCCACGAGAACTCAGTGGAATTTAAGAATTATTGGAGAAATGCCCCCCTTAAAGTTAGGGCTTTTGGCAAATTTCCACCCGAAAATTGTTTTCTACAGAAATTGAATTGAACCGAGCAAACCATGCTCAAGGGAATGCAATTTGGGCTTGTCTACTCTTTGCAGCTCACTGCTTCGCAGCTCCCGCAAAGAGGGGCAGTTGTAGACACCCCAAATTGCACAAGCAATCATAAAAAATCACTATCTCCTTGAAAGCCAGCACAGAAATTGAAGAAAATGAATTTTTACCTGTATCCGGTAACTCAGGCCGGATACAAGCAGACCTTGTCGTATCCGGTAACAAGTACCGGATACAAACAGTGCTTAACGTATCCGGTACCATGTACCGGATACCTTAAGGCCATTGTGTATCCGGTCTGACATACCGGATACCTTAAGTTTGCTCAAAATTAGGGTTTTCCGAGAGCTTTTCACTTTTACCATCATGTCCCTCATTAAATGAGGGGAAATCGCGGAAATAACCTTAGGGTTAAGGTTGGGGGGGGTTCTAGACATTAAGTTGTGTCTACCAATGACCCTAGCCTTTGCCTATAAATAGGAGGCTCCTCCTCAAGCAAATGGAACTCAACTCTTGTTTTGAATTCTCGCAAAGAAGAACTCCAAGAGAAGAAGAAAACCGCCGCGGAATCGCCTCCAGAACTCAGGTAAGCCTCAACTTTTCTTTTTATTTTCTGTCTTTACATTCCTAGATCTAGATCTCTTCTTCTACCTTTCTGTAGTGTAAAGCCTTGTTTGTATGTGTGGAAATCCTTCCCCGGCTCAAAGTATCTCAAGACTCCCCTAGCCGTAAAACGTGAAGGCGGATCTAGGAGAAACGAGACTGGGGATTGACCCTAGTGCTAGAACCCATGTAGCCTAAGGCTTTTGAATGATTGAAAACCGTTCTATAATCAAAGTACCCTTGATTATCTCGAAGAACCGTGTTTAACGGGGAGAGAGAACATAGGGAAACGATAATGGAACGGAACCCTAGGCTATGCTAGAACCTATCTTGTTGAATCTATATGCATGATATGTGGTTGTATTAATCTTACTTGGTTTTTCACTCTTGCACACATATTACACTTTTTTGGTGAATAGGCTCACATTTGGGGATTTATTACATTCATTGTGATAAATCTCCAATAACTGGCCTCAATCAAATTCTGGAGTGTTTTTAAATGTTTTTCAAAGGTTTTGGATTCATCCCACACGAATCTCACACACTTTATAAATTTTCGGATTTGATTTTCTTCAAAAATGGACTAACTGGACAGCACCTGTACCCTTACTTCGGACGCTCATAACTTCATCGTCCGGATGAATTTTGGAGCGATTCCAGAACCATGGGAAAGGTGAGGCTGTCTAGTTCATGTCCACCAAATTTCATAAAGTTCCATCAAACGGATTTTTTACACCTCTCTGTCGAAGTTGAGTGGACAGTTCAGGTTCAAATACAGAACTTGTCACTTCGACGGAGCGCCATGTGTTCGATTTAAGTCCGATTCGAATGATTTTTGTTTCTATGCACTCCTTTATGAGTCAATTTTCAAATTCAGTTGGTTTCATAATTTTTAGATTCCATTTGAATTATTGGTAGCCGATTTACTCAGAACTGTTCATTTGTACTTTTCTGGGTAAATCTGTGATCTTCGGGGCCTGTTCGGGAGACCACCCAAGGCACGTCCGAAGGGATTTTTGTATGAGGCTTGTTTCTTTTAAAAGATGGCCATACAGACTTCAATCACACCAAATTTCGTGGATTTTTATGGAGTGGAGTTTTCTAGACAATTTTCCAAAGTTGCCCACTTGTCACTTTTAAAAATCCCCAGCAGCAACTTCAAAGGAGCATAACTCCTAGGATTTTTATCGGAATGGATTGAAATTTTGCATGGAACTCTTATTTACCCTAATCTTTCAAATGGATTTGGTTTGGTTCAATTTAAAATTGGATTTGAATGATTTCAAGGCAAATGACATACTTTTTACCGAATTTTCCGGATTTGATTTAACTTGGTTTTGAGCAACTTGAGCTTTGATTTCCATCTTTTGAGATATTCCAGAAATGATATTGACATGAGAGAGGATCTAGAATCCATTTAGATCTTCATGTGGAAATATCATACATTGGTCTTTTTTTCAAGGTTTTCTATGATTTTAGCAAGCTTTCTTATTTTTGCATGAACGTACACTTGGCTACCACTTCGTGTGGATGAATGGGGGTGCCTAACACCTTCCCCCGTTCATAATCTAATCCCCTTACCCATCTCTGGATTTGATTTTCAAGTAGGGTTATTTTTATCCTAGAATGTTTCTTTTGGCTATTTTTGCTTATTTTTGAATTCTTTGGTGTCCATTCTCACCCCCAAAATTATGAATGGTGGCGACTCTCCCACTTTTGCGTTGAGCCCGTGTGTTGACGGAGGGATGATCATTCCGGTGATTTTCCCATGTCTCACAACTTTGTGAGACATGGGAAAATCACCGGTGTGATCATCCCTCCGTCAACACACGGGTTCAACGCAAAAATGAGAGAGTCGCCACCATTCATGATTTTGGGGTGAGAATGGACACCAAAGAGTTCAAAATAAGCAAAAAGTGCTAAAAGACAAATTCTAGGGTAAAAATAACCCTATTTGAAAATCAAGTCCAGAGATGGGTAAGGGGATTAGATTATGAACGGGGGAAGGTGTTAGGCACCCCCATTCATCCACACGAAGTGGTTGCCAAGTGTATGTTCATGCAAAAAATAGAAAGCTTGCTAAAATCATAGAAAACCTTGAAAATGGACGAATGTATGATATTTTCACATGAAGATCTAAATGTATTTTAGATCCTCTCTTATGTCAATATCATTTCTGGAACATCTCAAAAGATGGAAATCAAAGCACAAGTTGTTAAAACCAAGTTTGGGCAAATCCGGGGAATTTGGTAAAAAGTATGCCATTTGCCTTAAAATCATTCAAATCCCATTTTAAATCAAACCAAACTAAATTCATTTGAAAGATTACAGTAAATAAGGGTCTCATGCAAAATTTCACTTCATTCCGATAAAAATCCTAGGAGTTATGCTCCTTTGAAGTTGCTGCTGGGGATTTTTAAAAGTGATGAGTGGGCAACTTTGGAAAATTGTCTAGAAAAATCCACTACATAAAAATCCACGAAATTTGGTGTGATTGAAGTCTGTATGGCCATCTTTCAACAGAAACTAGCCTCATACAAAAATCCCTTCGGATGTGCCTTGGGTGGTCTCCCGAACAGGCCCCGAAGATCACAGATTTACCCAAAAAAGTACAAATGAACAGTTCTGAGTAAATCGGCTACCAATAATTCAAATGGAATCCAAAAATTATGAAACCAACTGGATTTGAAAATAGACTCATAAAGGAGTGCATAGAAACAAAAATCATTCGAATCGGACTTAAATCGAACACATGGCGCTCCGTCGAAGTGACAAGTTCTGTATTTGAACCTGAACTGTCCACTCAACTTCGACAGAGAGGTGTCAAAAATCCGCTTGATAGAAATTTGGTGGACATAAACTAGACAGCCTCACCTTTCCCATGGTTCTGGAATCGCCCCAAAATTCATCCGGATGATGAAGTTATGGGCGTCCGAAGTAAGGGTACAGGTGCTGTCAAGTTAAGCCATTCTTGAAGAAAAACCAAATCCGAAAATTGATAAAAATGTGTGATTCGTGCAAGATGAACACAAATACTTTAAAAATCATCCAAAAGACATTCCAGAATTGATTGAGGCCATTTATTTGAGATTTATCACAATAAATGCAATAAACCCCAAATATGAGCCTATCCCGCCAAAATAGTGATATGTATGTGCAAGTGTAAAAAAACCAAACGAGATCAATAGCATGCATACATATTCATCCAAATAGGGTTCTAAGATAGCCTAGGGTTCTGTTCCATTATCGTTTCCCTCTGTTCTCTCTCCCCGTTAAACACGGTTCTTCAAGATAATCAAGGGTACTTTGAATATGGAACGGTTTACAATCAATCAAAAAGGCCTTATGCTACATGGGTTCTAGCACTAGGGTCAATCCCCAGTCTCGTTTCTCCTAGATCCGCCTTCACGTTTTACGGCTAGGGGAGTCTTGAGATACTTTGAGCCGGGGAAGGATTTCCACACATACAAACAAGGCTTTACACTACAGAAAGGTAGAAGAAGAGATCTAGATCTAGGAATGTAAAGACAGAAAATAAAAAGAAAAGTTGAGGCTTACCTGAGTTCCGGAGGTGATTCCGCAGCGGTTTTCTTCTTCTCTTGGAGTTCTTCTTTGCGAGAATTCAAAACAAGAGTTGAGTTCCATTTGCTTGAGGAGGAGCCTCCTATTTATAGGCAAAGGCTAGGGTCATTGGTAGACACAACTTAATGTCTAGAACCCCCCCCCCCCCCCCCAACCTTAACCCTAAGGTTATTTCCGTGATTTCCCCTCATTTAATGAGGGACATGATGGTAAAAGTGAAAAGCTCTTGGAAAACCCTAATTTTGAGCAAACTTAAGGTATCCGGTATGTCAGACCGGATACACAATGGCCTTAAGGTATCTGGTACATGGTACCGGATACGTTAAGCACTGTTTGTATCCGGTACTTGTTACCGGATACGACAAAGCCTGCTTGTATCCGGCCTGAGTTACCGGATACAGGTAAAAATTCATTTTCTTCAATTTCTGTGCTGGCTTTCAAGGAGATAGTGATTTTTGATGATTGCTTGTGCAATTTGGGGTGTCTACAAGACGCAACCGTTGATTACAACAAGCCTTTAAATAACTCAAAAAGAAATAAAACTAATGAAAACCACCAATGCTAACAGTATCGGCCTCCCCTGTCCTTATAGCCGTAATCGGAGTATAATATAGGGATATAGGGGGGCGGTTGTTAGTAAAGCTGATTCGGGGATTCACCCTAGAATACTATTTAACCGACGTTCTACTAATCACCTAGCTTGACCAAAGACGGCTTCGGTACCAGTTGTTCGTAACCCTATAGACGTAATCGGAGTACATAATTAGGAGACAAGGGCGGTCTCAACTTCCTTGCCGATGGCAAGGTTTTCACTTCAATCAGAGTAAATAGTAACCTGGAATGTCACTACGATAGGAAGCAGTAAGAGGAGTCCTAAATTATCCCTTTTTACTACAATGTGGGTGTAGGAGACTGAATAGTGATCATGGATGATCGGATTATAATCATAGTAACCAGTTGCGATTGAGTGGATGTTGTCCTTAGCCCTTCGCAACTGTGCCTTTTATAGCTGAACTTTGACGGTTGCTTATCGTCCCATGTTTGCACGACCTTCATGTCAATTTCGGAAGTTATCAACCTTTTCCACTTCATTCAAGTAAGACAACCGCTTGTCACGATCCCAACAAATGACTTCCTTTTTCTCGTTGTTTATCCAGATGGTCTCAGTTGTTAGCCTTGTATTGATGATGACGCCATCCCTCATACGTATAGATATGATTTTCCTGCTTAGGCATATGTGTATACTTACGTGTTATTACCTGTGAAACTAGCCCATTTAGATGCCACGTGTCTTTTCTTCATTAATTTGCTGGGCTACGGCGGGTGTAAACACATATAATGTCATGTTTCGTTTCATGCACGTAACATATGTTGCAAATAGACAACTAGACATGGCACCAAATTGGTGACATGTGGCATGCTATGTAGGTCTCACCTAGGTGCTCTAATTTGATGACACATGCCCATTTTAAAGGATTTAGAAACCTCCATTGAATTTATGATAATCTCAAAAAAGTTCTTATTTTATAATTCTCTTTATATATATATATTATTTTAAGGACTTTTCAAGAGTGGCCTATATATATATTTTTTTTGTTGGCGAACTTTCATATTTTGAAACCCGCTCAGCCTAAAATTAATATTTATAAAATGATATTCTGTGTTTCAAAATTACCATTTTACCCCTCATTTATTGATTTTCTCAATTTCTTGCTCTTTTGAGGTTTTAGGATTTGTGGACATTTCCAGTTTTCAACCCATGCAAAATTAGGATGCTTACACCTGATTCAAAGGGATGATATAGCATAATAGTCATCGTGATTTACAAGGACAAGATCATGGCTAATTTATTGAAACTGCTCCCATGATTACAGTGATTTTTAATATAATAATGCAATAGGAATTACAAGAAAGTTTGTCGTGTAATTATCTCTTATATTTTGTTTATAAAATTGAATTCTCTCAATGAGATATACACAAGAGAGAAGTTTACATCCTTTCTGTTTCTTAGTTTATGTCAAAAATAAAAATACCATTTTTCTATACCCTCTTTAATTCTTTAATTATAGTATATAATAAAGAGTGTGAAGTGATAATAGAAATAAAATATTATTGGGTTGAACGTCCCTCCAATTATGAGTAATTAAAGAATCAATCTCTTGTTTGGTGATGCCAGGCAAGGCAGGTCAAGTGGGTGAAAAGTCTTTCGAGCTTACGCGTAACGTCTCCGTAAAGGAAATCATTGTGGTGGGACCTTGAGATCAGCGTCACGGTGGGCACCACTTGTCACCATCTGGCGTAGGGCGAATGTATGAGAATCTGAATTGTCATGGCAAACATTTACAATCCCCAAATATTCTTGGGCATGGGAAGTCGTTTTTACTTGTAACATCTTTTATAAGGTTTTTTATTTTATTTTATTTTATTCACGTAGTATTAATTTAACAAATTTTCAATTGCTAATCTTCTTATCGAGTCTGTGGTTGTGTTTGGGATTGCTTAATTAAGTGCTTATTTGAGCTTTTAGCTTAATAAAACACTTTTTTAAATTGTGATCTTGTTTGGTAATGCAAAATGGATAGATGCTTATCCATAAGGAATAGAGATAGGTTACCCATAAGGAGAAGTTCCTTTTACAGGAAGCCGGTGCTTATCGACCATTTGACCTTATTGAATTTCACCTTCTTCTCTCATTCACTAAGGCGAGTTGCTCAACCTGCCCATAACCTCCGGCAAATTGAGTTATCGTTATCGAGAGAGTGGTTGTTCTTAAAATCACTACGTCTCTTCCTCCAAGCAAACATCCAAGAGATTTCTCTGTTAATAGACAGAGTGGCTGTTCAGATCGGAGCTTGCAAATAGTTTTCAAGAGATTATGGATGTTTCATCCTCTTCATAGATTAAGACGAAACATCTGTTATTTGTCTTTTTCTTCCAAGAGAAAGAATGAGAGAGGCAAGGAGCGAGAGGGGGAGGTGAGGCCCGAGAGATGTGAAACCTAAACTGTGATATTGCAGCCTACAACATTTGTAGATGTCCTATAGGCAGAGATGTAGGGGTCGTATAATTTTCAGCGTTTCCAGCAAGCCTTGATTCAGGCATCAACTTTGGCAATTCCAGATTCCGACGATTTTGGATTTCATATAATTATCGATAATAATTATCTTTTCCTGTAAGTTTCGTATAATTATCGATTCTGGCAATTTCGGTAGTTCTCGATTTCATACATTTTTGTTTCCGGCAATTCTTGATTTCATATAATTCCAGCAAGTTTTCATATAATTCTCGTTTCCAATAAGTTTCTTATAATTATCGATTCCGGCAATTCTAGATTCCATGTCGTCTTCTAGAATGCGTAGTAATAGTACGTGCTTGAATATTAAAGATTACCAAACACAAATTTCTTAAATAAAGAGCTTTTAACAATTATGGATAAACACTTAAATAAGCTAACTTATCTAATAAGTTCTTGTTTACCGAAAAAAAAAAAAAATCTAATAAGTTCTTACCCATAAGCATTAGCAATCCCAAACGCCACCTGTACCATACACACGTCCGCAAACACATTAGTTTAAGCCGACCAACCAATCATAACCTCAATATTACAACCGCATGGTTAGATTTCTGTGGTTCATGACGCATAGTTAGGCATCCCTTTTCACATCATGTCATTCTCTTGAAGTTGGAATAGTAACGAATTTTCAATACTGTTTATACCCGCCGTAACTTTGCGAATAAAAGGACGCCACGTGGCAGACATATAGATTGTGTTCATAAATGAAGAATATCCACATGAGCGAAACAGAGAAAATAAAATTCTACATGTGCGATTGCTAATGTTGCAACTCAATCAGATGAAATAGAGAACCATTTTTAACAGAAATAACCGAATTTGGCGCACAAGAAACTCAACTGCTTTAACGAATAATGAAGAAGTGAACAGTTATCTGTTGAGTCGTTGATAGCCGTTACCTAGATTATAGAGTAGTGGGAAGTTAACAAACAATCCTAACCTCCATGAAGATCATGCGCGAAGTGGGTCGTTGCACAAACATTTAGGATAAGCTATAAAAGGCATAGCTGCGAAGTAAACTAGGACAACATCTACTCAACTGCAACAGGTTATTATAATTTTACCTTGATCATCCGTGAACACTATCTGACCTCCTACTTTCACACTGTAGCAAGAAGGATAATCTAAGACTTCTCTCACTGCTTCTTATTGCAGTGGCATTTCGGGCTACTATTTACTTTGTCCAGCGTGAAGACCTTGCCACTGACAAGGAAGTCGAGGCCATCCCTATTTTCTTAACTCTATACTCCAATTATGGCTATAGAGCTAAGAGCAACCGATGCTAAAGCTATCTTTTGTCAAGCCAAGTGAGTAGCAGAGCATCAACAAAATAATACTCCTGGGTGAATCCCCGAATCAACTATATTACTAGACGCCCCCTATATCCTTATTCTATAATCTGACTACGGCTATAGAGTAAGGGGAGATCGATACTACTGGCATTGTTGATTTTCTTTTCCTTTGTTTCTTTTCATTTTATTTGGAGAATTGTTATAATAGACAGTTGTATGTTCAGTGATCAATATTTGCTTCATTGTTGCCATCTATTCTTTCAAACACAAATAAGAACTCAAACGAAGACTGAACTCCCAGTTTGTTAGGAATCCAACGTGATTCCTAGATATCGTGAGAATAAAGAAACAATAGAAAGAATCAAACAAGAAGAAGAAGACATATAGATTTTATGCGGTTCACCCCAGAATAGGGCTACGTCCATGGCCGCTGGTGCTATTTTACTATAATCTCAGAGTAGTCGAAGTTGACCCCTCGAACCCCCACTTTACGAGCAGGGGGGCGCTACCCCCCGCGAGCTCACAATGGAGCTCGACCCGCTAATTGTAGCAGGGTGTCCAGTATGATCAGACTCCACACAACTCAACACAGTCTTCATTCTTTCGTCTAACCAATTATTATTACAGGTAACTTTTAGTACAGCTAGACGACTTTGGTTTAGACCTAGAATAGGTACTCAGGGGTCAAGACCCAACCCAAATTTTGCATCCAAGGGTATTGGCACGCCTGCACACAGATACGTCATCCCAACCACCACGTGTTGAGCCAAACCCAATTTGGGAGGAACAAATACTTATAACCTCTACAAGAATGGGAAGGAGTTGCTATATATATGTTCAAATATTCCAACTTCTCTGTGCAAACCTACTTAGGGAGTAAAACTTACTCCCATATTGAGAATAAATGCCAAGTGATCGAGGCCTAAGTTTTTAATGTTTATGAAGTTTTAGACAAACAAACAATGTTAGTCTACATGAACCCTTCGTAAAAAATGGAAATTTATTTTGATGTAAAACAAAAGGGTGGCCTATGAATGATTTATAATAAAAAAGGGGCTCTCCAAATAAGTTTTGTTAGTTAGTTACCTGTCACAACCTATAACTTTGTAGGCTCTAAACAATTGTTTCTCATTTCTTATTTATATGCCATGTTCAAATCAGCAAGTATTTCCTATGCTTTTACATTTTTTTATATCTTTTTTTTAAATTATTTTAATAATTATGAAAACCTAATCAGCATTAGTCTGCTTACCTCTTTTTCTATGTCAATTATTACTTATTAGGACTAATAAAGTAAACCTACATGCCACTTGTTAGTGGGTCCTTTCACTATTAGTTTGTTGATCGATGTGATTAGTTTTGTAAATTAAAAATTTGGTCTTATTACACTAGCACTTGTTTGTCACTTTTGCATATAGACCTCCTGACATTTGACAAATGGCAAAAACCTTCCTTTACATATGTACAAATGATCACATAACCCCCTACCAAGGATTTTATACCTAGAATGCCATTTAACTTTGAAGAAACTACTTCAACTTCGATGCTAAATGTCAAAATTATCGATGCTTGTGTGCTTGTAAGTAAAACTTTTTGACAAAATTATCATTGTTTGTATGCTTAATTTTTTAAGTCCTATTAAGTTTTTTTAACCATTCGACATTAATTTGGTATTTTTTTGGGATTATATTGACTTTGAAATGAATCTAATCTCAAGGGTTTGTTTGGTCTTGAATTTAACCTCAAGGATTTCCTTGGAAACAGAGCTCTAAATGCTTGAAAGTGAGTTATCAGACATATAGTACCAACTTCATAAACTATACATTTCATCTCAACTACCGGCAGCATGCCTGCTTCTGTATTTTACTTGGATTAGCAAGGCGAAAGGCTTCTCCTACCCCTTTTTAAATTACAAGATACCAAGAAAAAATACTTTTTTTTTTGATTGCTTTCGTTCTGATCAAATTTGGCAAGACAAGCTGCACAAAGATGATATGGATGAACAGCTAAAAAAGGAAAAAGCGGCTCATATGCTATAAACCATATACACGTGCTTGTTTCATTCCATGGAGGAGAACCACACTGGGGCCACACAGCCATGTAAGTTTGATATATCACAGGAATTCATTTTTCAGAGATTGGTGGCAAATTCATGCGTCTGATGGAGTGAGAGCAGGAGATGCAGGTGTTCCTTGTTCTTGCTCATGGCCTCTTCCGGAACGAGGCCTTTTAAAGTATTTTCCAATGAAAGATTCAGCAATTCCGGGATACTTTATATTGATCATATTCTCCAGACATTTGCGATACGAAAAATCCTCCTTATGACCAGATTTGGAGACAACATAGAAGCACCTGCTATCTTGGAAACTGCTATGTTTGCTGATCTGTAAAACAAATACCAACGACATCAATTATTGACTACATCATACACTTTGCAGGAAACAAACATCCACCTAAAACAGCCAACCAGTGGTCAAATATTATGCTTAACATGAATGGAGAAACCTATGGTTACTCTCAAAAAGGAAATAAGTTGTGTGTGCATGCTCCAGATCTGGGGCCGGGATACACTAAATCCAAGGAAAATCTCAACTAAAAAGGTTGAAATGGCTTGGTGCTACATGCATAATTCCTTTCTTGGATTTAACAGAACTTTATTAAACTGGAAAAATTACCTAAACCATTTTTTTTTTTTTTTTTGATAAGTGAAGAAATTTCATTAAAAAAAGGGGGAGAATGAAAGTACAACGAGAGAAATAGAAACCAACTGAAACATAAAGAAGGATGTCACAAACCCGAGGACATCCTAAAAACTAAAGCAATCTAAACATTCAAGCAAAAAGGGATATCTCCACAAACTAGAGAGTGACTCAAAGCTCCAGCCTTGGTACATGTTTGAATGAGACATTCAAACACCTCACCAAAGATCTTGCTAACCTATCAGCTCCAGATATCTCCATGGATCAGAAACTTCTCTACTCATCTATCCCAATATATTGGCAGCATCTCCCTCAATAACACACTCTGTAAAACCCAACATATGAATATGACGAATTCTCGTAATAAGTGCCATCAACTCAGCCCGCGTAGAATCTGCTTCTCCAATAGGCCTATGAAAGGCAGACATAACTTTGACCCAAGTAGTTCCTAAAAACACCTCCCACTCCTGCTAAATCTGGATTTCCAAAAGAAGTGGACAAGGCCAAAAGAATATCCATCAAAATTTAACTTTATGATCCCTTCAGGTGGTGGAGACCAAACATGAGAAGGTATAACCAAGGTTTTAAATTTTGTATTTCGCCCAAATTTCATTGCGCATGGCCAGTGAAATTTTGGGGGTATGCTGGTGGCAATGCTGAGAAATCTAGTGAAAAAGAATTTCCCAATTTTGGGGAAATCTGGAGAAATTTGGGGGAAATATTTCTCAAAAATTTCGTTGGCATGCTGTCAATTTTGCCGACATGGAAGGGAAAAGCCACAGAAATGCCTTTTCCTTCCAATTTCGTGCCGCTACCACCTCAAAAGCAAAATTTTGCTGGCATGCCAGTGAAATTGGAAACTATGGGTACAACCACCATTGCAGAAGAAAAACAAACTGTAGCCTAGCTTCTTACAATGTCAGTACCATAAATAATATGGAATTCCATATACCACGTAGCCCATGATTCAATCGATGACATGCTTCAACCACTGAATCTTTGGTAGATATCTTGTCATAAAAAATTCTGGAGTTTCTTTCCTTCCATATGAACCACAAAACTCAACCCCCCCCACACCCCCCCCCCCCCCCCCCCCCCCCCCCCCCCCCCCCCCCCCCCCCCCCCTCTAAACAGGGAAATTTCCATTGAAAAAGCAAGTCGATAACCTTCTCTGGCATAGCCCAACACTCCCCAATCTCTCTAAGGAAACAGCACAGCTCCATATCTCTAGCAATCTTACAATGAATAAAAATATGATCTATCTTCTCTCCCTGGCACATACATAAGATACAAAGTTGGGCGATATAGATAACCACTTTCTTCTATTTTGGAGATGATCTGATGTGTTTATCACATAGACTAAGATTCTCCAAACAAAAGCTTTGATCTTAGGGGGGACTAACGGCTTCCAAAGAGAGGAACAAGGGAAAGAACAAGTCGGGATAGGGGAGTCAGTCCTACACAAAGCAAAAGATGACCGACAAGAGAAAGAACCAGAAGCTTCCGAACACCAAATGCGAATATCAAAGCAATCAGGATCAATGAACGAATCCCTAAGGGCTTCAAGCAGAGACAACAAATCCACTAACTCTGAGTCACACAATTCCCATCTAAAAGGGAGATGCCAATTTAAACATAGGAAGAAGGGGAGAGAACATCACAAACAAGAGCATCCGGAAAGGAAACCACCCGAAAAAGATTGGGAAACTGATGAAATCATGATTATTTCGATTGATTGGGAACTATTAGGATCCCAACCAAGGTGGAATGATTTGTGTAATTGAGTTTCTAATTGGAGAGGATTGAGTTTCTATATTTCAGTGGACTAATTAGAAATAGAAATTGTTTGGGGATCTACTATATAGATTTATTTTTATAGACAGATTTATTTTTTAGAAAGTCCCCAGATCAAAACATCTTTGGAGATTGCTTTCTTTTCTTTTCTTTTCTCAATTGTACTCTAAAAACAGAAATCAGCTGTGTATATTTCTACTTCAGAATATACAGAAAATATAATTCTTCATCTTCTTCATTTTCTTCATGGTATTAGAGCCATCCTTTCTCTAACTCGTCTTCAATGGCGCAAACTATCGTAAACAGTAGAAATTCAATATTGTCTGAAAATCTCGATGGTGAGACAGAAACTATCTCCACCATGGGATCAAACAGATTTTACAACTCTTCCTTTCAACTTATGGTGGAGAAACTCAATGGAAAAAAACTTGAGTGAGTGGGCTCAAACAATCAAACTTGTGAATGATGGCAAAGGTAAACTGGGTTACCTTACTAGAGAAACGAAGAAGCCGGCCTAAACTGAAGCTATTGCTTTGCAAAGATGGAAGTCAAAGAACTTAATGATGATTGTGTGGCTTATTAATTCCATGAAATCGTCAATTGGAAAGACGCATCTATTCTTGCCAACAACAAAAGACGTTTGGAAGGTAGTACGAGAGACATATTCAGACGTTGAAAACTCTTCTTCGATATTCGAAATTAAAACCTGAGTGTGGCAGATGAAGTAAGGGGAGAGAGAAGTCATAGATTACTTCACGGAAATGACAGCTCTCTGGCAAGAGATTGACTTGAGTTTCAAAGAAGAGTGGTAGTGTTTTGTTGACAGTGTTCCATACAAGAAGGCTTGAAAATGAAAGAGTATGAATTTTTTTCTGGGCTTAACCGAGACTTGGATGATGTTAGAGGAAGGATTTTGGGCCGTCATGCTTTGCCTTCAATACGTGAAGTTTTATCAGAAGTAAGACGAGAAGAAAACAAGCGAAGGTGATGCTGAAGGAGAATGTTAATACTAAACCTGAGATATTTGCCTTGGTGTCTAAAGGATCATCAGTTGGACCTGGTCCGAGACAACAGAAAGGTCGTCCCTGGTGTGAGCATTGCCGCAAGCCTGGACACACAAAGGATACATGCTGGGAGATACACGGGAAGCCGGCTAACTGGAAACCAAGGCAAAACAATAGGAATCATGGCTATCAAGCTGCGGTTGGTCATCAAGTTGAGAAACCTCAAGAGGAAAAAGGCAATAATCAGATTTTAAGTGGTGCATTTAATTCTGAACAATTGGGGCAACTCTACAAAATTTTTCTAGCTTCCAAACATCTGGTTAGTTTTCCACAAGCAATCATTCAGGTTCCTTAGCTCAAAGAGGTAATTTTTAGAGAGCTTTAAGCACTATCTCTCGATCTAAAACACCTTGGATTAATGGCTCTGGTGCTTTCGATCATATGACTGATTCTTATCACCTTTTCTCCTTATACTTGCCTTGTGCTAGCAATCTTAAGGTTAAAATTGCAAATGGGTCACTCTTATCTGTTGCAGGAAAATGAAATATTTGAATCTCAGACACTATAACATTAGAATCTGTCCTTCATGTTCCAAAATTATCTTGCAATTTATTGTCCATTAGCTAGCTGACAAAGCATTCCAATTGCCCTGCTAAATTTCTTCCCTCTCATTGTATTTTTCAAGACCTATCATTGGAGAAGATGATTGGCAGTGCTAAGGAATGAGAGGGACTCTATTACTTTGATGAGGTTAATATGGATGAACAATGTTGAGTGGTAATTTGTGATTTTGCTTCTGTTTCTGAAAATACTGAAAATTTTTTATGGCATTTTAGAATGGGTCATCCCAATTTTCAATATTTGAGACGTTTATTTCCTTCTATCTGTTCAAATACAAAGTCCTTTGATCTTCAATGTGAAATCTGTGAACTTGCAAAACATCAGCGTACTTAATTCCCAAATCCATTTATAAGCCGTTCAAACCATTCATCATGATTCACAGTGATGTGTGGAGACCTTCTTGTATTCTTAATCGCACTAACACAAAATGGTTTGTTACTTTTATTGACAATCATACTCATATTTGCTGGGCTTATTTGTTGAAAGAAAAATCTGATGTCAGATCTGTTTTTATTCCATTCAATGACTCAAACACAATTTCAAACTTAAATTCAAATCCTTCGTACTGATTATGACACAGAATATTTCAATGCTTCTTTGGGTGATTGTCTATTAAAGAACAGGATAGTTCATCAAAATTCATGCGTTGACACTCCCCAACAAAATGGAGTTGCTGAACGCAAAAATCAACTTCTTGAAGTTGCTCATGCCTTATTGTTCACTACCAACATGCCCAAAATATTCTAGGGAGATGCCATTTTAACAGCCACGTATCTCATAAACAGAATGCCCAGCCGTGTTCTTTCATTTGAAACACCTCTCCAAAAATTCCAGAATTTTTTTCCAACCCCTTGTCTCAGTCCTAGCCTACCCTTCAAAGTGTTTGGTTGTATAGCCTTTGTTCATGTGCATTATCATCATGGAAGTAAATTGGATCCTAGAGCTCTTAAATGTGTTTTCATTGGGTATTCTCCCACTCAAAAAGGCTACGAGTGCTATGATCCATCCACAAAAAAAGGTATTTGTTAGTCTTGATGTTACATTTTTTGAAAACACTCCTTCAAAAAATCTTCTCTTAATGAGGAGAATTTGAATGAAGCTTGTTTTTTGGAACCTGATATTTTTTCAGTTGATACCTCAAATTCTGAATCTATCTTATCACCTCACTCTAATATGCTATGTACAGAAGGAAACTTGAATACAGGGGGAGATGTAGAAAAAGAAAATGACAATGAGATACTTGTTTATTCAAGGAAGCCAAAATTAAGGGACAAGGAGAACCTCACTCCTGAGGCACCAAGATAGTTGGAACCGGTGATAGATCCAAGCGTCCATGAATTCCCTTCTCCAAGCATTCATGAGTCTTTTTCCAACTCAGATAATTCTGAATTTTCTGATATGGATTTACCCATTGCTCTTAGGAAAAAAACTTGGTCATGTACTCACCATCCTATCCAAAAATCCATATCTTATAATGCCCTATCTACAAAGTTTCGTACTTTTACCTCTAATCTTGATAGTGCAGAAATTCCAAAGAATATTCAGGAAGCTTTGGAGGTTCTAAAATGGAGAGAAGCGGTAATGGAAGAAATGCAGGCTTTGGAAAAAAATGAAACCTAGGATGTGATGGATTTACCAAGAGGAAAGAAACCGGTTGGCTCTAAATGGGTTTTTGCCTTGAAATATAAAGTTGATGGGACTATTGAAAGGTACAAAGTTCATCTTGTAGCAAAAGGGTTTACACAAACCTATGGAATTGACTACAAAGAGATGAATTTGCACCGGTTGCAAAAATTTAATACCATTCAGGTCAATCTGTCATTGGCAGCAAATTCAGATTGGCCTCTTCATCAACTTGACACTAAGAATGCATTTTTGAATGGTGAACTAGAGGAAGAAGTCTACAGGTCAATACCACCAGGTTTTTGTATATAGGGTAAAGAAAATCGAATATGTAAACTCAAGAAATCTCTGTATGGTCTCAAACAGTCACTGAGAGCATCTGCAAATTTCTGTATTGTTTTCGACTATGGCAGGTGTCTTGGGAAGAGGTGGCGGCCATTCCAGTGGCTGTGTAGATGTGGAGGGGGTCGAACAAAATGACGGAGGGATTTCGGAGCATTCTTTGGAGTCTCGTATTGTGCCCCGATTCCAATCTCAGGCCATTTCGAGGGGAAGGGTGAGGTTGACGATGCGGGATGTCAAGATTTTTAACAAGGTTTTTGTCTTTGCATCTGCAAATTTATCGAATCGAAGGGCATTGAAGATTTCCGAAAGGAGCAGGTGGTATTCGGATAGCATCTTGCGAATTGTCGAAGGCATCGATTGGTTATGTTCAAAGTTTCAAGGGCTTAGGGTGAGAGAGAAGATTGGTTGGCTGGGTTCTTTCCGTGAAGGTAGTATTTCTTTTGCCATGGAGCTTAGGAAGAATGCTAGGGGTAGATTTGTTTAGTTGTCGGCTCTGTCTCGAGCCGGGAGGAATGCTATAATAGCTTTTCCCAAAGAGAACGATTTATCAGGGTGGGAATATGTTCTATGGGGATGTGGTATTTTCCATTTGTGGTCTGGTTTGGCGATCACGGAATGTATCGAAAGTTCGTGGTTCAAGGGTAATAGCACCAGCTGTTTGTCCCAGGTTATGGGTGAGCCTCCGGCTGTTGTCTTGAGGCAAGATGGTTTTAAGAAAGATAATCGATGGAAGTTTCCTTTGCTCTGTTCGTCCGGTGTTGATGTGCGCAATTGGGAGAAGGTGATGATGGAGGTGGGGAAGGAGGGCCTCACGCTATGTTTTTTCCCGATATCTTCCAGGGCGGCGGTTGTTTGCTCGGAGTCCGCGGAGGAGGCTGATGCTCTGATGAAGAGTATATATGGCGGTTGGATTGAAAGTTCGGTTTTCTTAGTGGAAGGGAGGAATGGATCATGGTGTTGACATAGGAAGTGTTGGTGGAACTTGGGTTTTGCTTTCGGGGATTCTAGTTCATCTTTGGGCTGAATCATCCTTGATGGCGATTGGAGAAGCTTGCGAAGGTGTTCGGCAGCTGGGATCTTTCCGATCGTCAGGGAGGTTTGCTGGAGGCTTCTTCAAGGAGGAAAATCATATGAAGATACCTAGGGTGGTCAACGTTTGGGATGGAAATTTGAAGGTTGGGGTTTGGGTTCATATTATCAGCGGAGGGCAACCGCTTTATGGAGTGGCGGAGGGGTCGACGAGTAACCTTTCAGGAGAGGGAAGGTTTGGTAGCAAGAGTTTTAGAGAAGCTGTCATGAGTGGGTATAATGGGCCGGCATGCGACAGGGAAGACAGGCGTTTGGGGGCAGGTTCTAGCTCTAGTGGGGGAGTCACCAATCAAGGTGGGAATGGAGATAAGGGGAGTGGGCTTGGTCATGGATCTACTAAGGTAGGTTTAAGCTTGGAGGGCATCAGTCGCTCGTTTGGGCCCATTAGGAGGGGGTCCGATGGTGCGATTAGTGAATACGGGCTCTCATTAACCGGCAATAGAAGTTCGCAGGGGTTTAGAAGATGCGGGCTGGAGGTGGGTTCGCATGGCCCGTCCAATGATTTCTTGAGAAGGGCTTTAGGGGATCAGGTCCAAGGTGGGCCTGGGCTACTGGGTTCTCATCCAAGTGTTGTCTCGACCCATTTGGAGGAAGTGAGGGTCGGGGAAGGGGTCTCTGCATCGACGGGGGAAGGAAGGTGCAGGGATGGAGGCCGACAACTTTCAGGCGATCATCGGGGGGCGTTGTCGTCGAAAGAGGTAGGCGATAAGCTTATGATGGGTCGCATAAGTGTTGGGGCAACCTTTGCGCAAGATGATGCCAACATGAATAGCCAAGCAAAGGGTCCGGAGATGGAACAGCCTTCTTCTTCTGCGGCAAGGGAGGTGAGCAATATGGTTAGGTCTGTCCAGCGTGATCTTGAGGTAGTGCAAGAGAGGTGGAGGGGTCAGATTGAGCAATGGGTGGAGGAAGTTATGGTGAATTTTTTTTAGAAAGTCTCGGACCCTCGGTCTTGTAGTAACGGCATCATGCAGCCTGTGACGGCACCTAATTCTCCCAAGGATTCTATTAGAAGTTAGGAAGGTGAGAGAAAGGTTACCGTGATTGATGAAGATGGTAAGGAGGAGGAGGCGACGAAGGTGGACGCTCATCTCGAGCTTGGTGAACGAAGACCTGAAGCTCCAGAAGTAGCCACTCCTGCTTTCTCCTTTCAGAAAGTTTATTCCAGGAGCTCGAACTTGCGGGGTAAGGTTCCTGATTCATCGTCCTTGGAAAGGATTAGCTGGCGTAAGTCCTGGGTAGAGGCGGAGATCTTGAGAGGTGATCCACAGGCTTATTCTTTGTCGGAACCACCTACCGACTTTCCTATTCCTTCTCATTTCGAGTCTTTTATTTCTGGTCATTCTTCCAATCATCAAGAAGGCTCCAATCAAGGTATGATTTCTGTAGGTTGTTCCATTTTGAATGAAAGTCTTGTATCTTCCCTTCCAAATGTTGTTTTTACCAAGTGCTGCGGAGATTTCAATGAAAATGCTGAAACGCCACAGCAGTTGGGTAATGAAGAGGGGAGCTCAGGGGCTGTTGACACCCAAAGAGGTGGGGAGGAACAGGGTAGTAGGAGTGAGGGATGTGAGGGGGTGGAATCAAACATAGTATGGAATAGAGTCTCGTCCTTTGCTGAGACGGTTCTTGAGGAGGGTGTTCCTTTGAGTGGGGAGCCAGTGCCTATATCTAGGGCAGTTGAAGTGTTCAAAGGTAAGTTTGGGTAAAGGGGCCTGCCTAGTGATCCATGAAGATGCTATGTTGGAACGTTAGAGGGTTGGGAGGAAGCGATAAAAAGCGTGCGGTTAGGGAGATGTGCAATATTAGGAAGCTAGATGTGGTTGTTTTAGTTGAATCTAAGCTAGAAACGGTGGATGTGAGGGCGGTGAGAGGGTTGTAGCCTTTACGAGGTGTTGATTGGGTGTTTCTCCCTTCTTCTGGTAGATCTGGTGGGATTGTTGTGTTGTGCGATTCTCAGTGTCTCAGTAAGGTTGATAGTCAATTGGGCGTTTTCTTGGTTACCATGGGGTTCGAGTCGATTAGTGATAAGTTCAAGTGCACTTTAATGGTAGTTTACGGTCCCTATAGGGCCAGGGGGAGGGAGGTCTTTTGGCAAGAGTTGGATGATCGGAATCCTAGGGATTCCATACCTTGGGTGGTTGTGGGAGATTTCAATGTGTATTCTCCCATGAATCAAATAAGGGAAGGAGTCGTGTTTCTAGAAGTATGAGGGATTTTTCGAATTGGATCCAGCAGAGTGAGCTCATTGATTATCCTTTGAAGGGAGGGCAGTTTACATGGTCTAACCTCCAGTTCCCTCCACTTTGCTCTAGGTTAGATAGGTGTCTTGCTTCGGGTTCCTAGGATAATCATTTTATGCCAATTGTTCAAATGGCTCTTCCTAGACCTATCTCAGATCACTCTCCCTTGTTCTTGACTAATGAGCCTTTGCATGGTGGTCCTACCCCATTCCGTTTTGAAAATATGTGGCTTCATCATCAATCTTTTCAGAATTTAATCCAAGGCTGGTGGGCTGATGGTAATAATGTAGTTTTTGGGTGGGCTGGTTTTAGATTCATGAGATGTCTTCGGGAGGTTAAGAATAAATTAAAGGAGTGGAATAAGCAATCTTTTGGTAGGGTGGAGACTCAGAAAAAAGCGGCGTTGGATGAAATAGCCAATTTGGACCGAAAGGAAGGGAGTGGGGATTGGGGTCCTTGTGATAGGGAAAGAAGAATGGAGGTTAAAGCATCCTTGGAAAGGATCTTGAAATACGAGGAAATGCATTGGAGGAAGAAATCTAGGATAAGATGGTTAAAGGAGGGTGATGGAAATACTGCGTTTTTCCACAGGATGGAGATGGGAGAAGAATAAAAAACTCAATTTTGCGGCTGGAGGTGGATGGAAGATTTATTGAGGATAGTGAGGAAATTGGTCTGTCTCTTTGTCAATTCTATGCCAATCTTTACAAATCCGAGCAAGAGTTGTACTTCAATCTAAAAGACAGCAATCAATCAAAGCTTTGTGAGGAGATGAGTGGATGGATTGAAAGAGGGTTTGAGATGGAGGAGATTAAGGAAGCTCTTTGGGAGATGGAAGGGGAAAAGGCGCGCGGGCCTAATGGTTTTACAATTGAATTCTTCATATTCAACTGGGAGATTGTCAAGGAGGATTTGTTTAAGGTGTTCCAAGAGTTTCACAGGAGTGGAATTATTCATAAGGCCACAAATGCGACCTTCCTTGTTCTAATTCCCAAGAAAGTAGGGGCAATAGGGATTAAACAATTCAGGCCTATTAGTCTAACTACTAGTGTGTATAAGATCTTGGCGAAAGTCTTATCTATTAGGATGAACAAGGTATTGCCTTTGATTATATCTTCTAATCAGAGTGCTTTTGTGGAGGGTCGTCAAATCATGGATTGTGCTCTAATTGCAAATGAGTGTGTGGATAGTAGGAAGAGGGCTCGAGAGCTAGGTGTAGTGTGTAAATTGGATATTGAAAAGGCATATGATAAAGTTGAATGGGCCTTCATTGATTCTGTTTTGAAATGGAAAGGATTTGGGGAGAGGTGGAGGTTGTGGATGCGGGGGTGTTTGAGAAATGTGCATTTCTCTATTTTGGTTAATGGAGGGGTGAGAGGTTTCTTTCCGTCTTCTAGGGGTATCCGGCAGGGGGATCCGTTATCCCCCTTCTTATTCACTTTGGTTGCTGAGGTGTTGCATAGCTTTCTCATGATTGGTAGGAGTTGGGGTTTGATTAAAGGCTTCAAGGTCAGAAGAAATGAGGTAACAATATCCCATCTTCAGTTTGCTGATGATACATTGGTCTTCTTGGAAGCTTCTATGGACCAAATGATGTGGTTGAAAAGCATTTTACATACCTTCCATATGGTTTCAGGTCTTAAGGTTAATTGGGAGAAGAGTTCCATTGTGGGGTTGAATATTGAGGACGATGAGACCCGTGCTATTAGTCGTATTTTAGGGTGTCAGGTGGGTGTGTGGCCAATGTCGTATCTTGGTCTTCCTCTTGGGGCGTCCCCTCGTAATGTCAGTTTTTGGGAGCCAATTATTGAAAGAGTGGAGAAGCGTTTGACTTTATGGAAAAGGAATTATTTATCATTGGGGGGAAGGATAATCCTAATCAAGGCTGTGCTTGCAAATCTTCCTGTGTATTTCATGTCTCTGTTTAGGATGCCTAGAAGAGTTGTGGCTATGATTGAGAAAGCCCAAAGGGACTTTCTTTGGGAAGGTGGGGGGAGAAGGAAGAACCATTTAGTTAGGTGGGATAAGGTCTGTGTCGATAAGGAGATGGGAGGGATTGGGGTGGGTATGATAGCCCATCAAAACTCTTCTCTTCTAGCTAAATGGTTGTGGCGTTTCAGCATGGAAAAAGAGAGTTTGTGGCACCAAGTGATTACAAGTAAATATGGAAGTGATGATAATGGATGGTTCATAAACTTAAGGGCACGACCTCCAGGAAACTGCCCGTGGAAGGCCATCATGAATCTTGCTTCATGTTTTTACCCGCATATTAGATTGAGCTTAGGTTTTGGATCATCGATTCGCTTTTGGCATGATATATGGTGGGGAAATTAGATGTTATCTACCCAATTTCCTCGTTTATTCTCCATTGCTCTCCTTCCTAATGCTACCGTGGCTGATACTTTGCCGTGGTCTTCCTCAGGCTCCTCTTGGAATCTTCCTTTCAGGAGAAATCTTCGCCCTCCTGAGATGGAAGAAATTGCTACGCTCATTGATGGGCTAAAGGATAAAACCCTTGATCCCTTAGGCTCTGACACAGTTTCTTGGTCCCTATCACCCAATAGCCTGTTCTCTTGTAAATCGTTTTTCAAGCTAGTTTCAAGGGGTTCGTCACATCCTATGATCTCTTTCCTAGTTGGTTAGCTGTGGAAGCCTAAGGTCCCTCTTAAGATTAAGGCTTTCTTATGGACTGCCATTTTATACAGGATAAACACGGCGGATCTAATCCAAAGAAGATGGAAAGGGTGCATTTTATCCCCGCATGTTTGCTTCATGTGTATGAAACAAGGAGAGAGTATTGACCACTTTTTCTTCATTGTCGTTTCGTTGGTATTATATGGAGGTGGTTGTTTGACATGATTGATGTTCCTTGGGTGTTTCCAGACACTTTTGAGGCATGGTTTAATCAGTGGAGAATCACAGGACTGAGAAGGAGGGGAAAAGTGTTGTATGATATGCTGTTCCATGCAGTTGTATGGTCCATTTGGATGGAGCGTAATAGTAGGATTTTCAGGGATATCAGGGTATCAGTGGATCAGGTTTTTGACTCCATGATGATTGCTGTAGCATCGTGGGCTGCGGTTATTCCTGAATTTCAAGGGTTATGGCCTTTAGAGATTGTCAAGGAGTGGAAAAAATGGTGTTTTTCGTCTATTTGTGTGGAGGATGGCTTGGTGAGATGGAGGGTATCAAGTATGAGGTAGGAGAGGAGGAGAGAGGGAGTGCGTCTTGGTGGTGGTTTCAAGTTGAACTGCTAGTTCAACTTGTGCGTTATTAGTTTTGGTCGGGTTTTATAGCATTTTGTTTTGTATAGTGGGTCTTCAGGGGTGATGTTTTTTTGGGCTTATTGGAGGGTTTTGAGGTGGTTGTAGAGTGACCTTTTGGTTTTACGTTTGTATACTTCATTTACTATACCCTATACTTTTACATACACATAATATATACTTCACATTTTCATTATTCATAAAAAAAGAGAGCATGGTTTGATAGATTTACAAAGGAGATAAAAGGTCAAGGATATCAGCAAGGGCAATCACATCACACTATGTTCTTCCAACAACCTAAAGATGGAAAGAAGACAATTCTAATTGTATAGCTTGATGATATTATTCTAACCGCAAATAATATAGCGGAGTTGGAAAGACTGAAGAAAGTCCTAGCCATTGAATATGAAGTAGAAGACCTGGGGCAGATGCGATATTTCTTGGGAATGGAAGTTGCAAGATCAAAACATGTGATTAGTGTCTCTCAACGAAGGTATCTTCTTGACCTTCCAGCTGAAATTGGTATGCTTGGATGTAAACCAAGTGACACACCCATCAAAGCAGGGAAGAAACTAGAAGATGTTGGAAATCTAGTTGAAAAAAATTAATGTCAGAGACTTGTTGGCAAGCTAATCTATCTACCACACACTAGGCTTGACATTGCTTTTGCATTCAATGTTGTAAGTTGTTATAGAAAGTAGTGATTTATGGGTGTGTGTTATGGAAAGTCTTGTTATAGAAAGTAGTGATTTATGGGTGTGTGTCATGGAAAGTTTGAGAGATAGAAAGTTTCCTTTCATGTACACTACTAAATACTATACAGATGCATGGAAATCATGAGGAGAATTCAATTGATTCTCTCTCTCTTTTCTCTATTTTCTCTCTCGTTTACGTGGTATCAGAGCCATAATGATCTGGGGTTTTTGAAATAATTTTTTTTTTCTTCTTCTTCCATCTTCTTTCTCTTTCGCCTGCTTCTTCTTCTTCCTCTTCTATTTTTTATTTTTTTATTTTACCTCATTACCAATATGTGATTGCCGTTCTCATTGATTGAGATGCTGCTGTGGATCGTCGTTAATATTCTTGTTGATTGTTGTTCACGTTGTTCTGTGCTGCCGTTGTGAAGACATGGCTTTGGTGTCGTGGCTTTGATGTTGTGTCGTGAAGTCGTTGATGTTGCTCTAGTCATTGTTGCTTTGAGTTGTAAAGTTGTTGACGTTACTGATGTGTCATTGTGAACTTGGTTGCTTTGGGTATCTTTGTGATCTTGGTTGCTACACAGCAGTGGAGTTGAAGTCGTTGGGTTACTGTTTTGTTACTTTCTCCGTTTGTTTCTCTTATTTTGTTGGACTTGGTTACTTTCTCTATGGAGACAAAATCCAAAGTTCCATAGTCCAAACCTGAGTCTTTTCTCTGGTTTTGTTCTTCAATGACTTCTGTGAAGTTGACTGCAAAGAATTATGGCTTACAATTTTGCTCAGTTGAAATTTTTCTCATGGGTAAAGGTCTGGATTCTCAATTGACCGCTGACAAGGCTTCTGCATCTGACCCTCGTGCTAGTATGTGGAAACAAGATGATGCTCAGATTATGTCTCTTATGCTCAATAGCATTGAGCCCTCCATCAGCTGCACTTTGCTCTATCTTCCAACGGTCAAAGCTATTTGGGATTGTCTCCATCAAATGGACTCTGGTTCAGGTAATCTTACCCATCTTTATGAAGTTTGGAAATGGTTTCTTACGCTTAAGAAGGGTGATCTTAGTTTAAAAGATTATTATTCGAAGATGATGAGTGTTTGTGAAGAGCATAATTTATATCAACCTCTATCATCTGATATGGCTGCCATGACTAAACAATGCCAAGATATTGATGTCATTCGTTTTTTGGTGGCTTACCTTCTGAGTATGAGCCACTTTGAGCTCAGATTTTGGGTGGTACTCAGCTTCCTTCTCTAGTAGAGGTCTTTTCCTGAATCCAACGTGCCACCTTGTCTGAGAATGATCCCCCTTTGAAATCTGGCCAGCAAGGAGATGGATCAGCCTTTGTTGCTTCCCATGGTGGTTCTCATGAATCTACTGGATGGACTCGTCCACCGAGTAATCGAGGTGGTCGTGCTGGCCGTGGTGGTCGTGATATCCGTGGTGGAGGTCGTATTGGGAGCCGTGAGACTAAAAAGTGCTTTCATTGTGGTCATTCCAATAACACGGTGAATTTTTGTTGGGACTTACATGGTCGCCCTGCTAGCTCTGCTCATCATGTCTCCACTAATGATCCACCCCCTCTGGCTCCTCTTGTGTTGAGACTGAGATGATTTCTGTTCCACGTGATGCTTATGCCAAGTTTCTGAGTCAACAGCAGGCTACCTCCACTTCCACGACTACTCTGGCTCAGTCAGATACTTCACTTGCCTGTCTTTATTCCTCCACTCCACCTCCTTGGGTTATCGATTCCAGCGCCTCTGAGCATATGACTGGTTTGTCTAAATCTTTATCTAATTATATTCCTTGTCCTTCACCACAAAGTGTTACACTTGTTAATGGTTCCCTAGCTTCAGTAGTAGGTTCAGGAGTCCTCAATCTAACTCCTGATATTAATTTGTTCTCTGTTCTTTATATTCCTAATTTTCCTTTTAATTTACTTTCCATTAGCAAGCTTACTAATATTTTCCAGTGTTCTATAACCTTTTACCCCTCCTTGTGTATATTTCAAGATCTCAAGACAACAAGGATGATTGGTATGGGGCGTGAAGTTGGTGGCTTGTACTATTTGGATATTGCACCTGTCTCTCCTCTTCAAGCTCTTCACTCTTCCTTATCTCCTTTCCAGTGGCACTGTCATCTTGGCCATTCGTCTCTTTCCACTTTGAAGCGTCAAGTAGTGAATCTTACACATGTGTCGTTAGATTGTGAAGTTTGTCAATTGAGTAAACATCGTGTGTCGTTTCCACCTCGGTCTAATAGTCATGTGTTGAGCCCTTTTGAGTTAGTTCATTCTGATGTATGGGGACCCTTTCGAGTTGATTCTAATAAATATCACTACTTTGTTACCTTTGTTGATGATCATTCTCGTATGACTTGGTTATTTCTCATGCAAAATCAATCTGAATTATTCTTTATCTTTCAGCTGTTTCGGAATAAGATTAAAACTCAGTTTGGATAGCTGATTCGCAATTTGTGTTCTAATAATGCCAAAGAATATACCTCTGCTGCTTTCACACAATATCTTTCTTCTAAAGGTATTATTCATCAAACCTCTTGTGCTCACACACCACAACAAAACGGTGTAGTTGAGCGCAAGAACTGCCATTTACTAGGGGTTGCTCATGCTCTTATGTTTCAAATGAATGTCTCGAAACAATTTTGGAGAGATGCTGTCCTGACTGCTTGTTACCTAATTGACCGCATGCCTTCCGTTGTTCTTGATAATGTCTCTCATTATTCTATCTTATTTCCAAATTCTCAACCTTTTTCTCTTTTTCCTAAAATTTTTGGATGTGTCTGCTTTGTTCATAATCTTGGTCCCGGTTTTGACAAGTTTGATCCCCGCTCCTCCAAATGTATTTTTCTTGGATATTCTCGTACTCAAAAAGGTTATCGTTGCTATAGTCCTACTCCTCGTCGTTATTTCACCAGTGCTAATGTTATCTTTTTTGAGTCTACCCATATTCCTCTACTACCCATTCCCTTCATGATTGTATATTTCCTCCTTCTGTTCCCTTACCGGCTCCAAGTCTTTCTTTTGAAGGGGATCATCCCCCTACCATTGAAGGTGTATCCGAGTCATCTCGTTCCCCAGTTCCATTGAAAGTGCATTCACGTCGTGAACAGCCATCTACTTCTGCGCCTCTACCATCTGAACCAGCACCTATGGATCCTAGAGACTCTACTAGTTCCCCGTCATTACCCATTGCTCTTCGGAAAGGTACTCATTCTTGTTTTACTCGTCATCCTATTGGCAATCATGTCTTATATCATAACTTGTCTCCATCTTTCTCATCTTTTACTTCTCTTGTCTCCAATACTTGTGTTCCTAAGACAGTACATGAGGCTGGCCCTTATTTGATACAGGATGGAGGACAACCATGGAATTGGAGATGGCTGCATTACATCGGAATGACACTTGGGATCTTGTTCTGCTACCGAGGGGTAAGACACCAGTTGGTTGTCGGTGGGTGTATACTGTGAAATACAACCCGGATGGCTCTGTTGAGCGCCTAAAGGCCCGCTTGGTGGCAAAGGGGTATACTCAAACTTATGGCATCGATTATGATGAGACATTCTCTCCGGTTGCCAAGATATATTCAGTGCGTATCTTGATTTCTCTTGTTGCTAATTTTGATTGGCCTTTGTTTTAGTTGGATGTTAAAAATGCTTTCCTTCATGGTGACTTACTTGAGGAAGTGTATATAGAGCAACCACTTGGGTTTGTTGCTCAGGGGGAGTATCGGGGTAGTGTATGTAAGTTAAAAAAGGCCCTATATGGTTTGAAACAGTCACCAAGAGCATGGTTTGGGAAGTTTTCTGATGCTATGTTAGAGTTTGGCATTCATGGATGTCAGACAGATCATTTGATTTTCCATTCTCGTACTGATGCAAGTTATATTCTTATCATTGTGTATGTAGATGATATTGTGATTACTGGGGATGACCATCACAGGATCTCCAAGTTGAAGGAATTCTTACAGGCTCGATTTCATACCAAAGACTTGGGCAAGCTTCGATACTTCCTAGGTATCGAGGTTGCTAGGTCTCGAGGTTGCTAGGTCTCAAGAAATTGAGACGGAATTATTCAATCAGCATTTTACCTCCACCCGGCGTATCATTACACTGAAAATCCTGGAATTGAGACGGAATTAGTAAGTGCATTCAGAAGGGTGATGCTGAGATTGGAAAGGGATCCACAATGTGCTGATGCAGCGCTTAGTGAGATGATTTAGGAATTAGGAATTTAAAGAATTATTTACTTCTTATTGTTTTTTGTAATGGACAATCACAACTATTTAATAGGAGAAACTATTTAGAGATTAAACAATGAAAGTACTTTTTTTTAATAGGAGAAACTATTTAGAGATACTATGTATGGCTTTGGAGATCTAGCTGCTACTAGGGCAAGGACTACTGTGATCCAGGTAATAGAAATTAAACAATGAAAATACTTATTTTCATTGTTTAAGTAAGTTGTATAATTTGTATGTGGGAGGGATTTATTTTTCTTTTTTTTGGTTATTTCTGCAGCTAAGTGGTAGTTTCTGTATGGAACCGATGCACCAAATTTGAGAAGAATTACATTAAGACTTTTATCACACACGACTTCATCCAGTGGATGTGAAAGAAACTGGAGCACTTTTTCTCTCATTCACACTAAAGTGCGGAACCGTTTGAGTTATGAAAAATTGGAGAAGCTGGTTTTTGTACACTACAACATGAGGCTAAAGATACGACATCTTCAAAAGCAAAGCTGAAGGGGAGAGGATGTGTCTATCGATTCTTCTAGTGCTGACAAGATTATTTGGCCTCCTTCTCCGTCTGGTACCTTCTCTTGTAAATCTTTCTTTAAACCGCTTAATTAGGTCGGCCCCTCCAATCCAATTTCCTTTTCTGTCTCTCGGTTATGGAAGCCCAAGGTCCCTCCCAAGACTAAGGCGTTCCTGTGGACAGCCATCCTATATAAGATCAATATGGCTGATCAACTCCAAAGAAGATGGAAGACAAAAGCTTTATCCCCTCATGTGTGTTGTATGTGCTTGGAATCTGGGGAGAGTGTAGATCATCTTTTCGTGCAGTGCCAGTTCGCTAATGCTATATGGATGCGATTGTTACAAATGATTGGAGTTTCGTGGGTCCTTCCAAACACTCTTATAGATTTGTTTGCTCAATGGAGAGTCAAAGGGCTAGGGAAGAGGGGTATCATCATCTACAGCGCCATTTTCCATGCCGTTGTTTGGCATATTTGGCTAGAGCGTAATAGTCGGATATTCCAGGACTCGAAGTCGTCGATGGAGCAGGTGTTTGACTCTATTCTTGTGGTAGCAGCTTCGTGGATAACGGTTCTACCAGAATTTCGGGGTGCCCACGCTATGGATATAGAGCGTGAGTGGGATAGGTGGTGTTTTTCTTCCTCCCTCTTGGAGAATGGAGGGGAGTGAGGGTGGTGTCAAGTTAGTTTATGGAGGAGGTCCTATTGTACAAGGTTCTATAAATCTTGGTTATTGGAGTTAAATGCTTTATTCAGCTTCAATTCCTTTTTTTGGGTTGTTCTAGTTTGTCTTGGGAACTGTTGCTTGGGAGAAGAGAGCTGCAGAATGTATTTCATGTAGTGGCATAGTTTTTTGGTGATGAATTGTACGTGTTGAGCAGTCTTTGTACAGGTTTGCTGTATATTCTCTCTTTTTATATATATAATACAATCATTACTCATCAAAAAAAAAAAGTAAGCTTATATATATACCTTTAATAACATGGAGGTAAACCACTATTCCTTGCCAAATCAATTCTAGCTTAAAAGACTATTTTACCCTTTAAATTAATTCTAACCTGAAAGATTATTTTAACCCTTAAAAAAATTAATTCTAACATAGAATACTATCTTAAACCTAAATGTTCTAAGTTATTATGTGTGACATGTAAGAAAGAACGAGAGTTAACCTTGAAAAGTAGCATCAACCTTATGTTCATTAATCTTGCTGAAATCTGATTTCTCCTTCGCGTAGATAGAGTTAATGAACGACCAAAGATCTATATCAAAAGAAGAGGTTGATATTTTGAGTTGTTCATTCATAATTTGCTAGTACATTAAGATGTAAAGAAATAAAAGAATCTTGCAAGGTTTTGAATGGGATTTGGATGAACTTACGAGGATCATCTTTTCTACAAATTTTTTTATTGTGTTTTCACTAAAGTAGAATTTAAAGATGTAATTTTATGTATTTTTTTTAAGGTAATAAGGGTTACAGGTGTTGTAGTATTGTGTAGAAGACCTATTTATCTTTTCCATGATAGTGTTTACTATATGCATACAAGGAACATTTCATTAATTTATAATTGTCATTTATGAAATACAATAGCAATAACAAAATTAATAATAAAACACTTTATTCTAAGTTTCCACTTATGGAATACTTACTTTAAAATAATAATAACTAAATACCTTATCCTAACTACTTGGCATCATCAACAAGAATCCTGATCCTCCATCTCAATTGTCAAAAACCATATTGCTAGTCAATTTATGAGTATTCAAAACCATTCTCACTCACTTTATCCTGAGTCTTTTTGTCTTTCCCTCACCCTTTCAACCCCTTATTAAACATCTCTTCACACCATCTCAAAGTTGCCTCCTTAGGTCTTCAACTAATATGCCTAAACCATCTTAACCTACTTTATCTTATCTCTCATTTTAGCAACATGTGGATATTCCTTAATATGTTTATTTCTTAATTTTATCTCCCTCATTTTCCCATACATCCATCTAAATAACCTCATCTTAGAAATTCTCATCCAATGCAAGTATTGGTTTTTTGTTGCCTAACGCCTGTCCTGTAAAATCGATTTTTCAGATCAATCATATAACATTATCTAAGTGCCTCTTCACTTCATCCATTCATCTTTGGTTCTAAGTGAAGCATCTCCATCATTATCCCCTATTATGAGTAATTTGTCCAAGATATTGAAGTTGATTGCTTGCACTAAACTTTTGGTTCTCTATTTCTTTACCATTGCTTCTCCTCTACTAGTGTTGATGCTAGAGTTACATTCTACGTAGTTAGTGTTAAGTTGATTTATCTTAAAACCTTTTGATTCCCTCATTCCAAGGCATCTCTTCATACCTCTAGTTTTATATTTATTCCCTCTTACACTTGGTCCATCAAAGCCATGTCAATTCATCCAACAGCATCAAAAAGAAGAGGACACATATCTGAATTTGATATAAACCTATTGTTCATGGGAATTCATTTGGCTTTATACTGATCACTTCATCCCAATTATCTCCCTCAGAGATCTTTAATAATCTCAATGTAGGTAATTGATACTCCTTCCCTACCCAGAAACCATCAGATTAACTCTCTAGGATCATATGCTTTCCTTAGGTTAATTAAACCCATTTGTATCCTACTCTCCCAAAACGCCACGAATTGTTTATGTAAATAAATTACCTTAATTGCGGACTTCTACAGCATAAGCCTAGAAACTACAAATTGTGCCCAAAAACCTTAGTAATTTGCTTGATTCTCTTCCCTATCTATTTTTATGATCCATATCCCAAAAAAAATACCAGCCATTAGACTGGACACTTCATCAATTAATCTACACCGATAAGAACAAAATGGAAGAGAAAATTACTAAAGTAACCCCAAGACCTACACGAACGACCCTTCATTAAAGCCTTGGTGTTCTTTTTCTTCAATTTATACAACCTCTTCCCCTTCTTGACATGAAAATTATCTGCAACTTTTATGTACAATCATGGATGCAGAATATGGACCATGTACAGCTGTATGCAGACATTTCCAAATGCAAAAGTTGTAGAGATATTACCCAACTCCCCAAAAGTAACTGAAGCACTAACATGAACTACCCTTTGTCATCCTTATTTACTTGTTGCTTCTTTCTGTCCATTTACAGATATTACCTCCCTTAAACTCATAATGAAAGGTCAAATTAATAAAATAGCCCTAAAAGCACACACGAGCGTTTGCTATCCATTAATTGTTTTTACTTCTAATACTATCTCCCCACCCTCTTCCCCCCATCTATAATATAATAATCAGAATAAATTCTGCATTAAAATTATCTCATTCATTATATCAACTTAGGCATTATAAAAATTTTATTCTGGATTCATATTTTCAATACTGCATTAAAACTCTCAAATTAGAAAGCTGACCATAAATTGGATCATCTTAAGTAAACAGAACATTGTAAATGTTTCTTGCTATAAATTATTAAAGATGTCACAGCAAGTCAAAAAAAAAAATACATGCAAACCTGAAGAAAAGTACGTTGTAGTTTAGTTTAGCATACCATGACATATTCAACACCATCACCCATTTTTGCTTCTTTTTGTGGATGATAATTAAACACATTATCAAGTACATATGACTGGTCATCAGCTGACAATGGATCACCATCATTGTACCTTCAAAAAGAGAACTTTCTCATCAGGTAACTAAAATAAGATGGAGCTATGCAAGCAATAAATATAGAAGAAAAAGACACAGGAAAGTGATAATAATCAGCTACACATGTCAGTTTGTATACTACATGATTATCAAACAATGAGAAGGACTCCATGAAGTTGGGAGGCAAACTTTGAGAAGAAAGAAAGTTATGACAATAAGCCCCAAATGTAATTTCACTTACTAAAAGATTATAAAAGGTGACAAGGGTTCCATGAACTTGTGTGGCAAAATTTGAGACTGCAGATACATGGTAATAAGCAGAAATAGTTAAATGACAACTAATGTTTGCATGGTGCTAGAAGGATTGAAAAAGATCGTATTTTTTAACACTTGCAGAAAGTCAAAAATCAATTTCATTACCCATAAGTTGGAGGCAAGCTTTCAATTTATTACATTGTAAGCAAGGATGGAAATTTTGCGTTTCACCGAAATTTTGCTAACGAGATCCAGAGAAATTTTGGCGAAATGTCACCAAAATGAGGGAAAATTTCCCCATATTTCCCTAGTGAGGGGAAATGGGGGGAAATATGTGTTTTCTTATTTTTTTAATATCTCTTTTTGGTTTAATACATTCATAATAAATGCACATATGTGGATATCTAGGAAAATTTTGCTAGATTTCACGAACTTTCGCCGAAATCAGGGAAATCTCGTTTTCCCGTGACATTTCGTGTCACTGACCTCAAAAAAACAAAATTTTGCCATATGTCAAATCATGATTGTAAGTAACCTATATCATCTAGATGGATGAAAAGTATGCCAACTCTTTGCAGGGAGCATATCAATAATAAAATGACATCAGCTAAACACTGGAGACTATTTTTCCATTTTGCTCAAAAACATTAATATTTATCTAGTAAATGTCATTCTCAATTTAGAGGAAAAATCATTGATGAAAAAAGAAAAGAATGCAATAAGAAATGCCAGAAGTAAGGCATCACAAGACACAAAGAGCAAGGTATCTAAGAGGATGAGAGTATATCTACCTAAACCTGAAAGACTAATACAGGATAGCATAGACCTCAGATCATCAATCAGTGAATCAATCAGAAAATAACTAAATGCCTTATCCCAGATAGTTGGTTCAGCAACATGAATCTTGCTACTCTATCCCGATCTATCCAAAGCAATATTTTCAGTTAGATTAATTTTTTCCAAATTTTTTTTTTCATCGACTCCATCCATGTTTTTCTTGTTCTTCCCAATACTGTCTTAGATCTTTCAATGGTAATCTCTCGCAGGTTCTCACAGCTACCTCCCTAGCTCTTCATTTTATATATACAAACCATCTTAACCTGCTTCGCTTTATCTTGCTACCCGTTTGATTTTGGGCAACACCTAATCACCCTTAGATATGTTTATTCTTTATTCTATATTTTCTAGTATTCCACTATATCCACTCAACATCCACATTTCGGCAATGCTCATCCTATGCATATCTGCATCTTTATTTCCTAACATTACAATCCATACAGCATAACAGGCCTAACAACTATTATGTAAAACTTTGCTCTTAGTTTGAGTGAGACACACCAATTACATAATACTAAGAAGATCCTCTTTGCTTGAGCCATCTAGCTCTAGTTCTTTGTGTGACTTTCCCATCAATACACCCATCCTTACGAATAATTAACCCAAGAGAGTGAAATTGATTACTTTTAGGAACCTATTGATTCTCAATTCTTACCATCACTTCTCTTCTATTATTATCTGTATTAAAGCTATACTCCATGTTCTCAATCCTAGTTCGGCTTACTTTAAAACCCTTTTATTCCAAAGTAGGCCTCTGTAACTCCAATTCTGCATTTGCTCACAATTTAGTTTAGTCTATCAAAATTATATCTTCTAGAAACAGAATATATCGATGCACCTTCTCTTGAATGTGAGTAGTTAATTAATCCATATCCATAATTAACTAAAAACACAAGTTATTAGAGCTAAACTTTGGTATAAAGCTATCACTGCTGAGAACTCATTTGTCTTGATACTTGCAGCTTTCAAGTGGTTAACGCTACTTCAAATATATCTTTAATAACTTCAATGAATTTTATTGGTACTCCTTCAGCCGAAAACCTAGAAAAAGTAACTCTCTTAAGGATCTATCATATGCATTTCTTGGTTACTAATAACAATGTAAAGATCTCTCTTAATATTTCCGAACTTCTTCAATAATTGTCGAAGTATGAAGACTGCCTCAATAGTACACCTCCCTAGAAATTGGGTAATTTTCCTTAGCTTTTGTGCCATCACTCTTTAATGCTCTTCTACGAAGCATTTGGCTCTTTTTTAGTCCTCAAATAATTTCTTCAATCATAATATTCAAATCTCCCTCATGACATATAGTTTTCACCTAAATCTTTGTTCACTTCAAGGGCATAAATCCTAGGAAAATAACTATATTTTCTCCATTCTCTAATAACATCCATGCCTAAAACAAAGCTCTTTGTACCTTCACCATATAAGAATTTTTTTAAACATTCTTTTCACCTTTCTATGCTATCTTCATCCTTACTAAGTCTCTCAAATGCTTACTCTCAATGCATCTAACATAATTTAAGTCTCGTCTACTTTTTTTTTTATTTAATATTGCAATTTTATTTTATGAATTTCTCATCCTCTTTCATAACTTTCTGGTGAATATTTAATCTGCTGCAATGTTTACGTAAAAACGATAGAAAAAAACAAAAAACATTGCACACAGATATCGCAGTGGCATCGTGCCTACAACTACGTGAGAAGAATATTTTTTACAACATCTAAAAAAATAGGGTCTCACTTTGGACCAAGATAAAAATACGAGTCACACTTTAACCATCTCAACCTTGGCAAATATTCAACCACCTTGAAGTTGTACTTGCTTCATTCCTCCACCTCAAACCATTAAGGCTAGGGATACTCTGTCTTAGCATTTAGAAAAAAATAATTAAGTCCAGGCAATGCTTGAACTTGTCTGTTGGGGCAGGCTTTGTCAACATATTAGCTGCATTTCAGAAGTGTAAATCTTCTCAATCACCACTTAACCTATGGTAATAAACTCCCTTATCTTGGGGAACACACACACACACACACACATATATATATATATATGCTTAGTTCTTGCACAATAAACCTGGTTCTTTGTCAAACTAATGGCACTTTGACAATTACAATACAACTGAAATATATCATATATGTTGCATAACACCAAGTTACTTCGCCATCCCATTCACACATAGCTTCTTTTGTAGCTCTAGTAACTGCCATGTTCTTGATTTCTGTTGTTGCAGACAAGGTTATAACAGACCATATCATGGATCTCTAACATATAGTACCACCTAGAAGTGTGAGAACATAACCCGTGGAGACATTCTATCATCCATATCACATACATAGTCTGCATCTACATATCCCACAGCTAAAAGAGAAGTATAATACCTCTCAAACACAATGGCATAATTTATTGTATCTCTCAAGTACCTGAAAATCCACTTAACAACCTTCCAATGCTCTCTTCCTGAGTTTTCCATGTACTTAACAACCATTTGTACTGAAGGTGTCAAATCAGATTTGGTGCAAACCGTCATATCATCAAACAGCCCACCACACTAGCATATGATACACTAGACAAGCCTTTAGTTTCTTCATTTATGTCAGGGCATTGGTTAGCAGATAATTTGAAATGATATGCCAAAGAAGTGCTTACTAGTTTCGCGCTACTCTCCTCCATTTTATCCCTAATGCATGCTGGTCCCAAGCCCGAATAAAGGAGGGTTTGCATTAGGTTGGCAGCCGGTGTAAAAAATTTGCCAAATGTAAATATGACATGGGAAAGATCTTCAAGAATCTTAAAATAAATGCAACCACTATTTTACAATTTTGGCAAAATTTCGCCAATGCTTGCAAAATTTTGCCAGTTTCCATACATTCCAGAATGAAACCCTTTGAATTTTACAGGATTTGAGCCATTATATTGGCTGACATGAGCAGCAATCCGCTTTATGTTGGTCAAGACTATAGCAAAACAGATGGCAAGCTTACTGTGCCATCAATTTCTTCGTGTGTGCCTCGTGTGGGATCACTTAAAATTAAAGAAATAACAGAGCAAGGAGGGAAATAGAGAAAGGAGAGATGAGGGGTTGACACAAATAAGTAGATGAAGGGGAGAGCAAGAGAGAGAGAGAGAGAGAGAGGGGGGGGGGGGGGGGGGTGTGTGTGTGTGTGTGTTGTGGTGTTGGGTACTTGTTCATACCTTTTCTACTTGAAGAAGCTTTAATGAGTTTTAATATGTTAAAAAAAAATGGCTACGGAAGTTGTTATTAGCAAGAACAAAGAGATACCTTTATTTAATAACTTCTTATTAGTGTCATAGTATGTAAATACTTAATATTTTGAACTATTAGCTTAATAAATAAGAGAGCAAATTTACGTAATAGCTTGACTTTGGCTAATTTTTTTGTGATTTTCAAGGGTAAAGGAATTGAGGGGCCCTCCGTGGTAAGGTCAAGGTATATTAGTAATTCTATCTAGCGTACTAGGGCTAGAGCTATAACTGGGGTTCAAAGATATAGGTTGCAACCATATTATTTTTGAGATAGTGAAAAATCTCCTTCTTCCCTCCTGTGGATGTAGGAACATCGCCAAACCAGATAAGATATGCGTGCAAGTTCTTCAATCTTTCTTTTGATTTTTCTCACATACTCATCGCACGGTTTAATCATTATCATCATCATAAGCCAGTTCCCACCAAAATGGGGTTGGTAACACAAATCTTGTCTCATCGCACCGTTTAATATTAAACAATAATCAATCATGCCTAGATTTCCAAACAGCTGCCTAGCCAAAGTAATCCAAGCGAGCAATGTGGGTCCTCAAAAATGCCTAGTCGAAATGAGATTAAAAACAAAAAGATAAAGTTCTTTCATGACTCAATAGTAGCACCAAACGACGGAAAGAAGAAAAGCAATGATCAAGATGGCTTGAGAATGTTAAATACTAAACAGAGGTAGTGTTTGAAGTGTGGTTCACAATATTGCTAGCATGTTGCGGCATTCAAACAATATATCCTACTATAGCCTCAAGTGGCACAATAAATGGGGCAAAATATATTTTGGTAAATTCAATTCACCATTTTCTCCACCATGCCATGATATATAGGTGGCATAGAATGATATTTCAAGGTAGGGAAGGGAAAATGTTGCATTTTTGAATGAGATGAGCAACATGTCAATGATATATCGGCTACATTATGAATTTGAGAAAAATACCCATACAGAAATTTTCATTTGCGCTAGCGATTGCTAAGCACAGGGGGTGCATAGCCCTTGGCAACGATATCGCAAACCTTGGTTAGAAGAACTAGGAAGGTGTGGGTTCATGTAAACTATAGGCTCCATAGAGTGAGAGCACAATTGAAGGAGATACAGATCAAAGTGTTAGGAAAAGAAAGTAATGGATAAGTAAAAGGCTCTGCTGAAGTTTTAGAAAAAAAAATTTGAAAATAAAAAACTTTTCAAATTTTTTGTGTTTTTGAAAACAGTTGAAGAGAAATCCGTTGGCAACAATTAAATTAAAATCAATAAAGATTAAAAATCTATAAAAAGGCATTTGGTATATAACTAATAACTTATTTTTCATATATTTACCTTACATCATATGATACATGAGGCATTATATAAAATAAGACATTTGCAAGCTCTTTAAAACCCTAAGAAGTAACATAAATCAGATTGATCAAATTGCTATTAAAAAGGTGGCATACTCACCATGGAAAACCTCACCACTTATTACCTTCCACAAGTGACCCAGCTCTCAAGCTCAGCCCAAAGCCAATAATAAATTAAGATAAAAACAGTAGAAAGCAAAGAAATTCACTCATTATGTGTTTAAGAACACCAACATATGACATTTCTAGCAGCCATTTTTCACTATAAGAAATCCATGGAAATCCAACCAAAAATAATCGCATTGGAATTTACTTAACAAAAAGGTAAAATTAATTTGAACAAAGTCATTGATCCAACAAGGAAACCATAAACCCACCAATATTTCAAGATTGAGCAACCAGGCAAAAAAACCTAAAAGATCTTCAACCTGAAAACAGAAAGATAAATCTAAACAATAAAAGCTGAAGAAAGTGACAGATCTACAGATTATGGAATTAATCTGGAACACAAGGAAATGAGATCAAAAGCTTAGGGTCTTACCCTGAGAGAGGCAATGCCCTCAAGTTTATTAGATTCATAACTTTGATTGGGCAGGTATAGAATCAAACTAGAGACACAAAACCCTAATAAAACTGTGGATTTTCTTGCTTCTTCAATCTCCTGGCTTCTGGTTTTTCATTTTGTGTTTGTGAAAAACTAAGCAACGAGACCTTGGGATCAAATAGATTAACCAAAAAAAAAAAAAAAATCATAGAAATGTCATCCAAAGTTGCAAAAGGAAACGAATTTCCACTTTTAAAATCCAAAATCTTTGGCTTTCAAAAATGCAGTTGTTTCTGAATCATCCTTTTTTCTAAAAATTCATTTGAAAGCTACACTTAACAAACACGATTTTGGGGTTTCTATTGTAAAAAATGCAAAAGCTGCTTTTGAAAATGGCCACTAAGTTATGCCTGAAGATATGATTATGAAGGTTGAGACAAAAGGACTCAATGCCACAGCACCCAGAAAGTTTGGTTGATTGACACGACTTGTGATGAACCTCTTGCCACACAAAATAGGGAATCATCCAACTTTTATTTTTCCATGAAACAAAAGGCAGCACAGAATTCAACACTACAAAATGACATGATCGACACGGCTTGTCTTTTGAAGGTTTTGAAGAGGAAGCAATGGCTCTTTTCACTGCAATAGAAGCTTAACTCGAGAAGGAAAAATGTTTAGCAGGAAAAAGACTAGGGAATTGCAGAAATTGAAGTGGTCTGTAAATGAATTTCCTAGTTCATCTGGAAACAGGAAGTGTATTAAAAGATGTATTAGAAGGGGCCTTGAACTTTCTTATGATGGTTAATATTCTATCATGGAATGTGAGGGATTTGAATACAAGAGAGATGCTGTAAAAGTTGCTTGAAGGTTGTGGAAACCTGATGTAATTGTACTTCAAGAATCAAAATTGAGGAAGGTTGATATTAAAGTGATGAGGGAGCTGTGGGAGGTGGACAAGAGCCAGTGGATTTTTAAACCAGCTAGGGGAACTGCAAGGGGTATTATCTTGGCTTGGAAAGATAGCTGCTTTCAAAGGAGACAAACTTGGATAAGAGATTTTTCTATTTCAGCACTATTATATGATACCAGATTAAATGGAGAATTTATGATTTCGGGAGTGTATGGAACAACATGGATTCATTGACACATCAAATGTGGGTGGAGTTGGAGGAGGTGAGACAAGGAATTCAGGTTCCATGGTGTATTGGTGGTGACTTTAATGTCAGTAGATTCCCTTCGGAGAAGCTGAACTGCATGCATATATCAGCCAGAATGCAAAGTTTCTCAGATTTCATTAATAACTTTGCACTTTTGGATATGCCGATTAGTGGCGCCAGATATACTTGGTCAAATAATCAATCTGTACCAGCCATGTCAAAGAATGATAGGTTCCTGATATCTCTTGATTGGGAGACTGTGTTCTCAAAGATGATAGTAGAAGCAACGCCAAGACCAGTGCCCGATCATGTCCCTTTAATATTCAGATGTGAGAAAGAGATCAAGAGGCCCTCGTCTTTCCGTTTTGAGAATATGTGGCTTGAAGACCCATCTTTCAGCAAGAGGGTGGAACAGTGGTGGGGAAAAATGTGATTGGTAAGGAAACCTAGCTTCATCTTAAGCCAGAAATTAAAGAAGCTGAAGGAAACAATAAAAGCGTGGAAACTTGAGGAGTTTGGAAAGTTCGATGAGCATATGGATAATGTCTTGGCTCAAATTAAGAAGCTGGATGAAAAAGAGGAAGCCATGCAACTAAATTCTTCAGAATGGGTGTGAGAGAGAAGATAAAAATGGAATTCAAAAATTGGGCAAAGATGCAAGAGATGAGTTGGAGGCAAAAATCTAGAGCATTGTGGCTGCAAGAGGGAGACAAAAATACGGGTTTCTTCCATAGAATGGCAAATGCAAGATGTCGGGTTAATTCAATCAATAAATTGGAGATTGATGGCCGAATGCCCGAAGGAGAGGAAACCATCAAAACCAAAATTACAGATTATTTTTCTAACACTTTCAAGGAAGAGAATCACTTTTTACCAACTGTTGAGGGTTTGAACTTTAACATGATAACAGAAGAGGAAAAAAACTGGTTGGAGAGGCCTTTCTTGGAGGAGGAAGTTAAAGGGGTAGTGACTCAATTAAATGGTGACAAAGCACTGGGGCCGGATGGTTTCACGATGGCTTTTTATAAGGCATGTTGGCATGTGATAAAGGAAGATTTATTGGCAACAATTGAAGAGTTTCACAAGAGTGGAAGATTTGAAAGAAGTATTAACGCCATGTTCATTGTGTTGATTCCCAAGAAGGAAGGTACAAGCAAGTTGTCAGAATTCAGGCCTATTAGTCTTGTAGGAAGTATATACAAGATTTTGGCTAAACTATTGGCCAATCAATTGAAGTCGGTTTTACAATCTTTGATTTCTCAAGAACAAGGAGCATTCATTGGAGGATGACAAATGCAAGCTGGTGTAATAGTGGCTAGTGAGTGAATAGACTCGTGTATAAGAGACCAAACAAATAAACTCATGAGCAAGCTTGATCTTCAAAAGGCATACGATCATGTTAATTGGGATTTCTTGATGAATATGTTAAGAAGAATGGGTTTCAGCGATAAATGGAGAAGATGGATATTATTTTGCATATCAACAGTACAATTGTCGGTACTAGTAAATGGGGCAGCCGCGGGATTCTTCAAGTCTCTTATAGGTCTACGGCAAGGGGATCCATTATCCCCACTTATTTTTACTATAGTGATGGAGGCTTTCAGCCGTTTGATCAATCAAGACTTGGAGCTTGGTAAGGTTGTTGGAATATCATTCGGGGGTTCAAGATCAATCAATCATCTACTTTTTGCAGATGACATTCTAACATTTAGTGAACCATCCCATGAGCAGATTTTGTGGCTTAAGGGTGTTCTAATTTTTTTCCAAGCTTGCTCTGGTGTGAGAATAAATCTGTCCAAGAGTGAAATCTAGGTGAGTTGCAGGGCATTGCTAGCCAAAGTCAAGAATTGGGTTGTAAGATAGGTAAGTTAGCCACAACATATCTTGGAATTCCATTGGGAGGGGGGTATAAAAAAGCTACTATTTAGAATCCAGTTTTGGAGAGGATGGAAAGGAAACTTGCATCATGTAAAAGTTGTATATTATCTAAAGGAGGTAAATTGACTTTGGTCAAGAGTGTGCTATCTAGTCTTGCAACGTTCTACATGTCAATCCTAAAAATTCCAGTGTTCATAGCCAAGAGAATGGAAAAGATAGAGAAGAATTTTCTACGAGAAGGTCCAGGTGCAAAGCTAAACATCACCTAGTGAATTGGAATAGCATATGCAAGATGAAGGAAGAAGGTGGGCTGGGTTTGAGATCATTGTTACCATTTAATAAGACGCTGCTTCAAAAGTGGATATGGCGGTTTGGTAAAGAAAAAGGGAATCTCTGGAGAGAAATTGTCTATTCAAAGTATGGAGTTTCTTTTGGTGGCTGGTATCCTACTCAATCTCAATTTCCATATGGGATTAGCATGTGGAGATCTATTGCTAAATTAGGAGCTTCAGTAGAGAAGGAATGTAGACATATAGTTGGAAATGGCATAAGGACTCGTTTTTGGGATGATTTATGGACTGGAGAAAGACGACTAAAGGATGAATTTGCTTCAATTTACAACATATGCAGAAATAAGCAAGCTGCTGTTAGTGAATTTTTGTCCATCTCAGTGGATGGGATTGTCTGGAATATTGAAGTCAGAAGAAATTTATTTGATTGGGAGATGAATAAGTTTGAAGAGTTGATGCAAGTACTTTATGATACCGGTGTGAGTCAAGATGAAGATAATAGAATATGGACTAAGGAAAAATCTGGTGCATTTTCAGTGAGATCAGCTTTCGAATCTCTGATTTCCATAGGAGTGGTATTTCCAGCAGCCAAGATTATATGGGCAAACTGTGTTCCCAGTAAAGTGTCATTCTTCTTTGTGGGCAGCAACTCTTGATCGAATATTAATGATGGACAAGCTGAGAAGGAGAGGTTGGCAAACTCCAAGTAGATGTATCATGTGCAAAAATGAGGAAGAATCAGTGGCCCATCTACATATCCATTGTCAAACTGCTATGAGGCTATGGAACTTGATGCACAGCAGGTTAGGTACCTCTTGGGTACAGCCAGGTGGCTTCAGAACGGTAATGGAAGCATGCGGGTGGAAAGATGGAAAAACAATCAGGGATATGATTTGGAACATAAAACCGGCAGCTATCGCTTGAGTGATTTGGGGAGAAAGAAATCTCAGAATTTTCAAGGACTCGGAAAGGGAACTCACATATTTGGCTCGGGCAGTATTGAAACTAATGTATAGATGGTTGGAGGAGAGTCCTATCATGGTGAATGTGTCTCTAGAAAGTTTCTTGGAATGTACCAGATTTTCTGATTTAGGTGGATGTTAGGAGATGGCAGCATCTTATTCGCTGCTGCTACTAGAGTTCAATGCTGCTTTCTGTTTTTATGTGTCTTGGGTACACAGTTTGTGTACTATGTACTTAATATTCTATGCTAATTAATGAATCATATTTACCCATCAAAAAAAAAAAAAATATATATATATATATATATATATGGTAACACAATCATCGTTCTTTTAAGATATTGGAGATATTCTTGGCTTGATATGCAGCTGACTACTTTACAAATAGATGATATCAATATTTAAAAACCGCGGTTCTTTATGTTAGTTTTTACCCCTTTCTGTCATAAAAAGCTTGGTTCTGTTTTGTTGCTTATCTTGTAGATTATGAGGCATTACTTTGCCATGCCGCACGTTTACTCAAAGTAATCAAGATAACACATGCACGCACACAAAAACAAGGAAAAGAAAAGACAATTCTTACATAATATATCTCTAATATGTATGTAGTTAAACCACATTCAGGGTAACGACCACAACACAAATTTAGAGAGATGTCTTCAAGAGAGATCAAATAAAATTACCTGGACTGATGCATTACTCTTCTAATAAACTGCGTAATTGACTCCACAACTAAAAGTACATCTTTTTCTTCGTCTGTGAAGATATCCAATCGCTGTCTGGTTGCAGGGAAATTTCCAGTTGCATTGCGGTCATTGCTCAACTTTGCTTGTGAATTTGCCGGCCATTTTTTCTTGCTCTTCCAGTCTCCAGATGAAGGCCATCCATGTGGACTTTGTTTTCGGTCTGAAGATGAGTATTTATTCTGGTCCCACTGTGTTTGCATTTTACTTTCATTCCAGTCTCCACCAATAGAGGGGCCCCAACCCTGCGAATGCCAGCCCAGTGAACTTGCAGGTTGATTTACCTGTTCTTCACCCTCTTCAGTACCGCAAGTTTCTGATCTATATGGTGATTGTCTCTGATGTGCCATCTGAACTTGTGGTTCATCTTTAGGGCTGTCTACAGGAGTGTCCCAATTATTTAGATCTTTCTGTTTTCCCCACTGATCTTTTCCACCACTGTTACCCCAGCCAATCTTGTCAGCTTCTGCAGCCTCTTTTTCACATGCATTATCATTCAGATCTTTCGGTTTTCCCCACTTACCTTTCCCACCGCTGTTATCCCAGCCAATCTTCTCAGCTTCTGCAGCTTCTTTTTCACATGAATTTAAATGTTCCAAATGATTATCCCCACTCTGAAATTCCCTGGAATCCCAACCATCTGATTTCGCGGAAACTTTGAGCATGTTGGAATGGATTTGTTGGGTTTGATCATTGTCAGTACCCCAACTAGACCAAATATTCGGCTTTGATGTATCTATATCCATATCTAAATTTTGACATTGACCAGAATTCCACTCTCCCCAGCTACCAGACTTCACATTTGAAGATGAACTTCTCCCCCAATTTGATTCACTAGAGTTTCCTGTCTTGGGTGCATCATTTTCTTCCAAACCATATTGAACTTCAATAACATCATCAAAGATGGGATTATCGAAGCCAGAATGGTTCTTTGGTGAGAGGTCAAATTCCATATCTCCATTTTCCAGTTCAAGATCATCGATTTCTGTACCCAGACATGCAGTGTTTGATTCTCCTTCATTTAAACTAGATCTCACCAAGTGGATAAAGTTGTAAATATCCATCCCATCATCTGAATTCATTTCCATCTGCCAAAAAAAAAAAGAATTATATGAAAAAAGTAAATAAAGGAAAATTTCAGCACAACAACGAGACCACATGACTACTGATTGATAGCTTAGGAGCAGAACCGCTGAATAACAAACTAACAGATTTATATATTGGGAAGTAATCAAAAAAGAGATTTTAACTTAAACTAACCTCTTTCTTGTTCCATAGTATTTCGAATTGAGTTCCTGTACCAACAGCCACATGTTTACCCCAGGAACATGAAGCGAAAATGCTTGATAAAGTGTCCATATGAACCTTCTCTGCAGCCCTCTCAAAACACTTTCTTGGAGTCTATGAAAATATGAGCGAAGGTGAGTTATAAAGTAGATTGGATAGTTTAAGCAGCACTGGAAACAACAAATGCACCCAAAAAGAGAGGTTCTGAAACAGAAAATTTTAGCATGTAAAGACTTCTTACAGATAACATAGCTTCAGTAAAAGGTACTTGGACATTCAGTGAGCGAAACATTGCTTTGTAACCACCGACATTGAAACCAATCAAATTTCCGGTGCATGTCATGCTATTTGCAATGAGTATAAGGTGCTCTTTCAGCACACCTTTCATAACCATCCGCACTGAAGTTGACAAGCGCTACAAAGCCAGATGAAAAATGAAGAATCCTTTCACAACTCAGAAAACATGCAAAAGGCACTGAATATATATACAAAATAACTCTCAGTACCAAAGGCAGATTAGTATAATTTATGAATATACAAATTTTTATTTGAATTCTCCTGAAAGGTTACACTCTTTTATGGAAACTGTTTTTGTTACTTCGGGCAGCATTTTCAGTAATTCATTTTGGATTATCGGGGAAGGAAAGGCGAAATGGGCATGCTAGTAACAATGCATAGAGATCATCTTTCTAACGGCAAATGAGAAAAAAAAAGGAATAAGTAAAAAAGAAAAGAAAATATATGTTCATGGATTTTTTTTTTTAATATAATTTAAAAAAATCAAAATTAATGAGCATAAGATTTCACAGAAGTTTTACCCAGTGAATCCTTGGGTCCACCTTTGAGGATGGAGAATTGCTAAACAAGAAGATCCAGAATTTTTCAATGGTTTTATAAGAACAAAAGTTTAAGGATTCCAATGACTATCTATGTAGCAAGGACTCAGGTACGAGTGTTGTGTGAGGATATGTTTCTAGGAGTCGGATCGATCAGACCTTAAAAGTTTAGGATACGAGGACTTTGAAGAGAAGTGTCCAAAAATTGGGTATGGACACGGGGATTTGGCTAAAAGGTGTCCAAAAGAATTAGTTAGAGGACCTAAAATAAATGAATAGTCTTTAATAAATGTATTAATTTTTATTTAAGCCATTAAAATTTTAATATTAAATTCAAATTTCTATCAACAATAATAATTTTTTAAGTATTATGAAACATGCTTGGATATTTTAACAGCCACTTATCAATCCGCCCTTACGATAAAATGTTTTTTTTATATAACTACTTAAGCTTGAATTTCCTTAAAATAAAAGGGTATTTTTGTCAAACAACAAAAAAGACAATTAAATATGTGAACTCATGAAACACGCTGGCCATTATCAGTCCGCCATCGACTTTGGTTTTGTTATCCCTTTCACGAGTTTAAGGCATTTCAGTGGCTTCCATTGTCTTCCTCTTCCACGGAATGAACAGAGTTGGCTTCCGTTATCTTCATCTTCCACTGCCTGAAATGCATTTCAGTTGTCTTCCTCTTCCATGGCCTGCAGGTAAATCTCTCTCTCTCCTCTCTCTCTTCTTTCATTTCTTTTTTCAACGAATCCTTGATGACTCGCTCCCGCTGTCGCCCTCTCCTTCAATCTTCCTGTCTCTCTTTGCTCTAACCCTCTTCTTACTTCTTTTTTTGTTTCTTTTCATGGAATCGGTCTCTCTCTCTCTCTCTCTCTCTCTCTCTCTCTCTCTCTCTCTCTCTCTCTCCCCCCCTAATAAACAGCCATGCAGAATCTCACCCTTCTACTCTTTCTCATGGGAGTTTTTTTTTTAATAATCAGCCCTGCATAATCAACCCTCTTCCTATTTCTCTATTTTATTTAAAACAGCTGTGTCCAATAAAAAAACTAAAGGATCTGATACACATCCCAAACCAGTATCCATGTCGTGTCATGTCGACAAACGTACTCCATGGTTATGCAAGGGATCTGTGTAACACGGATGACTATAACCTGCTCACCAACAAGGAAAAAATAAAAACCTGATCAACAAACTGCAAAAATTCTTGTCACCCATGGCAGATTTAGCTTTTATCTTCTAAAAACATGGTTTCACCTTTTGTACTTAATATGAGTTTCACTGTAATTTCTCAAATATATAACAATAGGCATCCAATTCATAGGTTGGAATGACCCTCAAGTTTTCTATCTTCTTAAATCTCATGATCATTAACATTTATTTGCAATTCAGAATAAAAAAAAGGGAAGTCCTCCAATTGTAGTCCTTTTCACTTCTCTTCCTCATTTTTTCTTGGGGTATTCAGGAGAAAAGACAGCAACTAGGGACTTTAGGGATTATGTATTACTGAATGTAAAATTACATATGACCAAGAAACCTAATTGTATGGAATCAATGTATTAAAAAAAGGAGAAAAAGGAAGAGAGAGAGAGAGAGAAGGAAAAAAGAAAAACGTGATGGAAATAAAAGAAAAAAAAACAACGAAAAAGGAGAAGAACATTAAAAAAAAGTCAAAGAAGAAATTAATTTTTTTTCCTCAGGCTTTAACCATTTAATAAGTTCTTTTTTTCTATTGCTGTGTGTTGGACTGTATACTCTGATCAGCTGATTGTTCATAATGATTAACATCCTTTTGGAATAGATGTGACTGATTCTTTCCACTTAAAAGGGATTGTATTCATATTGGGAATGTGACAGAACAAAAAAGGCTATTCCTAGAGGATATAGTGCTATCATACATTGGTAAGACACTTAAGGAATGCAGATCATGACAAACAAGTTGAATGGATGTAATTACCTAAAGTACTGACATGTAGTCAGAATGCCCATTGAAGGGATCTAGGGTATAATGGTGAAAGAACAAATGATCTAGACACTTCCTACGTATGACAAGTTGAAGGCTTAAAGTATGGTTGTTATATCTTGGCTTCTTGAAACATATGGACCCAAAACTTAGCAAGGTTTTATCTATTCTTCATGATAACAAAAAGGATTTGAAAAGCACCAGCTTAGAACAACTCAAAAGAAAAGAACTATGCAAAGATTTACCAAATAAGACATTATGAAAGAAATCATTGACCAGATGCATTGCAAGTTTCAGGCGTATGCAGACCTTTCCAAGGAGATCCACTGAGCTTTCCAATCAAAAGTTCAAGATAAGAAGAAACATCAAAGTACATGAATCTTGTAAGTTGTTATATCAGTCTATCCAAAAATTTGCATAGTTCAGATTTTAGATTTTGATTGACAAAAAATTGTGCTCTTGGAATCAAATGCATATATCAAGAATGAGGAAAGCACAAGAGCGCCCATGTAATAGTATTATACTACTAAGAGATATGCTCTTGTAATAAATCATAAGGATGAAAGAAAAAAACAATAAGATAAACCCAGATAATAAGGACTGTTGTGGCTTCTCATTATGTCAAGACAAGGCATATAGAAGCGAATTGTTGAGATCTCAAAAATTGGTCATTCTGAATTTATTTTAGACTGATTGAAGTTTGCTTATTGGCAAGGATACTTTCAGGAATTTATGCAGCCTCCAGTGACCATATCTCTGTAAGTTCCTCTGATTCTTTAGACTATTTAATTAGATGAATTTAACTAAATGATGATTATGTCATCCCGGTTTTCACCTGATACCATTTATTTTAGTCAAAACAAAAAGAAGTTAGAACTGCTCATAGATCTCTCTCTTCCATCTGTAAGAAATGTAACATTAATGTAATATTCAGGTTAGGAATGTGTTGTTACATGTTACATATTCAGGTTAGGAATCGGGAATCCTGCAAGGAAAACCTTGAGACAGCAAAAAGTGTCATTTGGGCTAAAGAATGGATGCTTTTCAACAATCCCCTATTGTCAAAATCTCATAACCCACTTATTTTCTGTTAGTAACATTATTAAAAATAAAAATAATAAAAATAATAAAAAAATCAGACTAAGAAATTGTCCTTTTTAGGACCTGAGACAAAGAAGATAATGAGATGTAATCTTGAGGATCATGTGTTGTAACTCCTCAATCTAGACACAGCTTAACAAATCTGTCATATTCTAAACTACAACAATGGAGGAGTATAATTTCATGTAGTCCTGAATTTTACCTTACAGAACATGGGATTTAGCATAAAAAACTTCTGTTTACATACCTAAGAAAATAGCTATTTAAACATTTTTAGTACCAACCATTCAACACCAATTGTCTGAGGACTTTTTGCTAATAAATAGAATGTCATCACGAGTACATGAGTTTAAAATTCTTGTCAAGCATTTTTTTTCTAACTAAAGCCTCGTTCCCAAATACTCTTTAAAATTCTTGTACAGCATTGCTTTCTAATGTATAAAATGTTCATATCCAAAATCCTCATTACTATAACTTAGATTCCAAAGCCCTTAAATGCCTTTTTCTTCGTATCCACTGCCTCAAAAAGCTTCCCACAAAAAATTTGTCCCCATGGACATAACCTTCTTTGAGTTTGTTTCCTTTTATTATATTCACAGGTCCTCATTGAGAGAGATTCAAGGTGAAAGAGGCTCAGGAGGTTGGCAGTTACTCTGCCCAAGTCTGCTCCACTATCAATCTTTGATACGGCAGCACTAGCAGATCATGGAAGGATACAAACCCACCAATAAACAGCTCATATTCTCTACATGGAATTCAAAGATAATCAATCAACCAATCCAGTCGGACTTTTTGAGTTAAAGTAATCAGCTTCCTTTAGTTGACTATACTGTTCCCACCAGTGTTTCCGAAATTTCGATTTTTTTCCTCCAGCGATGCGTTTTGCTGGGAGAAATCGCCAAGGATGTTTCCCTAGCGATGTGTCGACGAAACGCAGCGAAATTCGCCGACACTTTTTTTTTTACTTATTTTTTCTCCCGCGTGAGAGAGAAATATGGGGGTGCCACTCGATTTGGGAAAGCCCAAATCAGGCGACGACCTACAGTTTTGAAGAAACGTCTCCCTAGTTTGATTTCTCCGCCAAATCCAACCAAATCAAGTTCAAATCACTCCTATTCTCATCAATCTACCTAATAGGAGTGGTTTGGATGAGATTTTCATTGATTTGTAGCAGATTGAAGCAGTCCTATACATCCCACGTTTGGTGACAACAAGGTAAACGCATTTTTCTTGATTTTGATTGGTCTAAACTTGATAGAATGCATTGATTATTGGATATGTTAGACCGACACTCGATCTATCAATGAGTACCGCCGTTTTAATTTTTAATTAAGAAAATTATTTTTAGCATTATTTTATTCAAAAATTAATGGAAATTCGTTTTTTAATTAATTTTAATTGTATAAACCTTGTATTATTTGATGAAAATTATATATAATATATAGGGATACCCGATCTATAGATGGGTATCCCCAGTTTAATTTTTATAAATATTATTTTTTGAATTATTTAATGCAAAAATTAATTAAAAAACAATTTTTTTTATTATTTTTAATGCTATAGACTATATAATGTCATGAATTTTATATATAATATCTAGGGACGCCCAATGTATAGATGGGGAGTCGGCGAATATTTTTGTCATAAAAATATTAATTTATTTTATTAAATTTAGTCAAAAATCAATACAAAAGGATAAAAATAGAAAAATAGATAAATTCTCAAAGTAAATTAATAAATTTAATTTATTTATTATAGGAAAAATTATTTTGAAGATTTAGGGTTTATATATTTATTTTCTATATTAAAATTTTTCTGGAATTACAAAAAATATTAAAATAATATGGAAAATCTAAAAAATTAATATGCTTTATAATTGTTAATGTTAATATATTAATTTATTATTGGGGAATAATAATCATAATTTTTAACTGTGCAGGGGTTCATCTTTGACTATGACTGAAGATATCATATGCTAGGTAGCACTTATATTTTGATTTTAGCCTTTTGGTTAGAGATAGTATGGCATCTGGTAGTGGTAATGGGGCTAGTGGCATTAGAGAGGATCACCCTGGTGACAGGAGACAGGATATTGGCTAGGCCCATGGCACGAAATTTGAGGGAGACAGAAATAAGACAATACGCAATTATTGCCACCAAATCATAAGGGGTGGTGGAGTATTACGACTTAACCAGCTTTTGGCGCACGACTACAAGAATGTAGCCAACTACCCTCGAGTTCATCGAGAAGTTAAGAGGCAGATGAGAGAGCACTTACAGTCAGGGAGTACATCTAGAGAGGAGAGGAGGCACGCACAGAAGCAGATTAGACGTAAATTGACAGAACCTATCCGACCCCCTACGGCTGAGGATGATGATGATACAGTCCACCCTAATGACATGGTGACAGAGGCAAAGAGGGCGTCATTCAGAGCCTCAGTGAGCATTTTGGCTGTTTGAGTACAAGAGGAGACAGGCTGAGAGGTATGGATTTCACAGAGGTGGTACCTCTAGAGGAAATGTAGTTGATGTTGATGCTCCTAGGTGTGGGGTTGATCGACCTGGGGCTAGGCCTGGGTTCTCTTGTTCACAGAGCATCACGATGCCTGATTATCCTATGGAGCCTAGTATGTTTCGTTCATCTGGTGCCAAGCAGAAGAGATTGAGGGATATGTGGAGCAAGGGTAATGTCAGGCAAAGGATGGGAAAATTCATATCTAAATTCTTTATCTTCAATCACATTCCAGCCAATGCAGCAACGAGTCCACACTTCAAGAATATAGTTGATGTTATCCAAGAGTCGGGTCAGGGGGTCTTACCTCTTACGCCTCGAGAAATTATGGGTACGTACTTGGATGAGGAGAAGGTAGAGATGAGAGTCTTTATTACATCCTTACGACCCCACTAAAGCAGTTTAGAATTACTATCATGTGTGATGGATGGACAGGTCTTACTAAACTGTCCATCATCAATTTCATGGTATATTGTAGAGGCAGGGCAATATTTTTTAGATCTGTTGACGCATTACACAAGATCAAGGATGCGCCATATATTGCAGGCCTATTAGAGAGTGTGATAGAGGAGGTTGGCAGAGAGCACGTGGTTCAAATTGTGAAAAACAATGGCAGTGCATTCAAGAAAGCCGGCCTGAGATTACAGCAGTAATATAACCTCTATTGGGAGCCATGTGCTACTCATTGCATCGACTTGATGATAGAGGCTGTTGGGCAAAGGAGCCATGTGCTTACCACATTGAGGGATGCACAATCACTCACCACATTTGTGTACAATCACAACTATGTACTTACGAAGATGAGGGAGAAATGTGGTGGGGACATAGTTCGGCTAGGGATTACCAAATTCGGCACGAAATACATTGCATTGGATAGTATTTTGCGGCATAGGCAGGGACTGAGATCACTCTTCACCAATAAGGGTTGGATGAGCTATACTCACAGTCACACGGATATAGGGAGGAGAGTAGAGGATATTGTTTTTGTTACGATAGAGATGTGCGGCATGAATCAAGGCGGAAATAAAGCATTAATATTTTGTACAAATTGTATTTAATTTATTAGAATTGTACAGCTAGCGTGTATATCTAGTTGTTAGTAAGTTTCCCAAAATCTAGCTTGTACAGCTAACAATAGTAGAGTATACCCTTGTATAAAGGAGGAACAATGTTACTCAATAGAAGATTATTGAGAATTCAGCAGAATTGAAAATTATTGACATGGTATCAGAGCCTACTCTGTTTCATAACTGAATATTCTTGGATTTCTTCATGCGTGGGTGGTTGACAGAGATTGTGTCAACATCCTCTTGGATTTCCTCTACAACTGAGAAGCATTCTCTTCAATTGCTTCTGCAACTGAGAAGAAACCTCTGCGACTAAGAAGAATCCTCTTCGATTTCTTCTACAACTAAGAAGATACGTTCGTCTCTTGTTTTGGCATTGTCTGTTCTCTTCTACGACTGAGAAGAGGCTAGCGATTCTCGTTTCGGCATCCTTAAGATATCCGTTTCTTCAACAGAAAGCTGCGTTTGAAGTTCTACTTATCATCTAAGGAGTGCGACTGGTTTCGTGCCTTTTATTTCTCAATTTTGAGACTCGTTTCTTCATCTAAGGAGTGCGATTGGTTTCGTGCTTTTTTATTTCTCAATTTTGAGACTCGTTTCTTCATCTAAATTGTGTGTCTGATGCCTACAACTGATTACGGCATCTTCACTACCTATTTCTTAGACTTGTTTATTTATCTAAAGTGTGCACCTGGTTTCGTGCTTTATGTTTTCAAAATTATTTCAGTCGATTTCTTGAAAACAATGTCCAGTGAGAACATTTTGATTAGTTTCAATGGGAAGAATTTTTCTAAGTGGGAATTTCAATTTCGTATGTATGTGAAAGGCAAAGAGTTATGGGGGCATCTCGATGGCATTACCAAGGCTCCAGAAGATGCCAAGGCTCTCGTCAATGGGAGAGCAACGATGCCAAAGTTGTGTCCTGGATTTTGGCTTCTATTGAACCTCACATGGTTAACAATCTGCGTACCTTCTCCAAGGCCAAGGAAATGTGGGATTATCTTCATCGCATCTATTTTCAAGATCATACTGCTCGACGTTTTCAGTTGGAATTGGAGTTGGCCAAATATACTCAAAGCAACTTATCAATTGAGCTTAAGGCACTTCAGGAGAACTGTACATGGGACCTTGTTCCTTGTCCTGCTAATGTAAAACCAATTAGATGTAAGTGGGTGTACACAGTCAAGTTGCAATCTGATGGATCTTTGCAAAGATATAAGGCTTGTTTAGTAGCTCTTCCAAATCGACTGGAGTATGGGATTGACTATGACGAGACCTTTGCTCCAATAGCTAAGATGACAACAGTATGGGTAATTCTTGCAATTGTTGCCTCACAATCTTGGTCTCTACGGCAAATGGATGTGAAGAATTCCTTTCTTCACAGAAATCTTAAGGAGGAGGTCTTTATGACTCCTCCTCCAGGGTTATTTAACACTCCTTCCTCCACAATTTTCCATTTGAAGCAATCTTTGTATGGTCTGAAACAAGCTCCACGTGCTTGGTTTAAAAAATTTCGTTCGACTCTACTTCAATTTCATTTTAAGCAAAGTGATTTCGATTCTTCGTTATTTCTCCGTCGCACGTCCGCGAGTATTGTCCTCCTTCTCGTCTATGTTGATGACATTGTTATTATTGGTTTAGATCCTCAGCTTTTTAGCAACTTGCAGACTTATCTTAGCGCATCATTTCATATGAAGGATCTTGGGTCACTTCAGTACTTTCTTGGTCTTGAGGTTGAGTCTACTCCAATAGGGGTTATTCTTCATCAGCACAAGTATACACAAGAATAGATTGGTCATGCTGGACTTCAAAATGCAAATGCTATTGTCACACCTCTTGATGTGAACTTGAAGCTGCGTACTGATGAGGGCGATCCTTTCTGATCCTTCTCTTTATCGTCAATTCGTTGGGAGCCTAAATTACTTAACTATTACCCGATCTGACATTTCATTTGCAGTTTAGCAGGTCAATCAGTTTATGCAGGCTCCTCAACATCTTCATATAGATGCTATTCGTCGTATCCTTCGTTATCTGGTTGGTACTTCATGTCGTGGCTTACTATTTTCTGTTGAGTAGACTTTTCAGCTATGTTACATGGACACTTCACACAACCCAAAGTACCCGTGTCCGACACGACACGACATGGGTATGGGTATGGGATATGTGTCGAATCCTTCGCATGTTCTCTTGACATGGCAACCCAAGAACAATCAGAAAATTATTATCAAATAATTAACCTGCAAGAAATGAATAAAAAAAGATAATAGTTTTTGCAAAGAAAGAATAATATTCTCAAACTCAAAAATTGCAAGCAACGACTTAAAAAGAAAAATATAGGGGAAAAAAGGAAAAATAGAAATATGAAAGCTAGGCTTCTAACTGGCATTATTGCCATTTACTTGGAGACTTTTCAGCCGAATCCTAGTATCCATATCCAAATTTTGGACACTTCTCAACCATGGTTCAAAATATCGTGCCGATCTGTCGTATTGACCAATCCAAAAATGGATACGTATCGGATATACATGGATACATTATAAAATGGTGGATATGCACAAAAAATGGTGGATACATAAAACAAAACCGATTAAGATAGAAAGATAAGCTAAAAATATGATAAAATAAACATGTTTCTTACATCATAAGCCTACATAGAATACGTATTGGTACGGAAACAAATCGACACACACGCAGATGAATAAAAACTTTAGAAAAAGTACTAACAAAAGTTATAATATTCTAGATAAATTAAAAATGGATAAATGATATTTCCAAAAAGTAATTAGCTCCATAGATTTCACTTGAAATCAGTAGATTCATGTAAAGGAATATCGAGTCATATTTAAAAATTAAAAAAAATAATGATTTATCAAGAAAAAAATTCAACCTCCATGAAAATTGTCAGCCAATACAATTTCTTCGTTTGACTCATTGAAAGAAGTTTTTTAAAAGTTATTTTAGAAATCAGGTTGAAAATAGATTTCGCTCAGTAGGATGTAAAGATTTCTATGAACTTCTTTTGGTTTGAAAGAATAGGCCTTTCTTTAGAATGGCCTCTTATGTCATTTTATTAAGTACCGACTGTATCGAAAGTATCGACCGTATCGACTATGTATCATCAACAACCATCTCGATTGCATCAATTGATAAATTGTTGTGTATCGTGCTGTATCACACAATACAGGATATGTATCGACCAATACGGCTCCATATTTAGAACTATGTTCTCAACCGAGTCCCCATATCATAACTTTTGAGGGTCGAGTGAATCCGACTCCTAGACACATACCCACACCCGACACTCATACCCCAGTCCATGAAACATAGGTTTTCAGTTGAGAGGATATTGTGATGCTGACTGGGCTGGTTGTGATGACACTTGGCACTCTGTTACTGGATAGTGTATGTTCTTGGGGAATTCTCTTATTTCCTGGAAGAGCAAGAAGCAGGACAGAGTGTCCAAATCCTCTACTGAGTTCGAATATCAATCTATGTCTTCGACTTGCTCTGAAATAATATGGCTTCCTGGTTTATTGACAGAGCTTGGTTTTCCACCTCATGATTCCTTCACTTCATGCCGATAACATTAACGCTATTCAGATTGCAACAAATCCTGTTTTTCATGAACGAACAAAGAACATTGAGGTAGACTGTCACTATATTCGAGAGGCCTATGAACAACACTTGATTCTCCTACCTCATATTTCCACGAATCTTCAGGTTGCTAATATTTTCACCAAAGCTCTCTCTCGTCACATCAATTTATCGTTGACAAATTGATGCTCATTGATTGCCAGCATCAATTTGAGGGGGGATGTTACGATAGAGATGTGTGTCATGAATCAAGGCAAGAATAAAGCATTAATATTTTGTACAAATTGTATATACAATATTAGAATTGTACAACTAGCGTGTATATCTAGTTGTTAGTAAGTTTCCTAAAATCTAGCCTTTACAGCTAATAATAGTAGAGTATATACCCTTGTATAAAGGAGGAACGATGTTACTCAACAGAAGATTATTGAGAATTCGGTAGAACTGAAAATTATTGACAGTTTTATCCAGCTCTTTTTGGGATCATGTGCCAGAGTTGGTTGATATACCGGAGCCTATATACTGTGTGCTGAGGATAGTTGACACAAATTCCTATCCTACGATAGGATCTATATATCAGTGTATGGCTGTGATGAAATCTCAGATTAAGGCCGCATCACCCAGATCCTATAAGTGGATACACAAGATCATTAATGATAGATGGCTCAAGACTCTAGCTCATCCTCTACATTCAGCTGGTATAATTATAATTCTTTTTGAATTTTTTTCAATAATGTTTATAATTATATTTTAATTGCACTAATGTTTTTTCTTGTAATCGTCAATGCAGCATAATATTTGAATCCTAAGTACCATTACAAGGATAACCTTGGCACTCACACGGACCTATGCGCTTTGGTCCACCAAGTCTTCATGCAGTTGGACCCCCATTCGGACGCAGTTGGAAATTTTGGAAATGAGGTAGGGGATTGTAGATCATAAAAGTGGTAGTGAATCTATTACTTGACTTATGTATATTAGTTCTTACTTCTTAATAGTTATATTTAATACTAAACTTTTTAGCCCTTTCAAATTCCACTACCAGCTGATACTATTTAGAGATGCGTTGGGCTCGTTCGGGTCGACCACGGCGATTGCATCGAGGACGACGATTAAATGATTTTTCTCTATTCTAATTTCTAAATAAATGTTAATATTTTCTACTTGTAAATTCAGGTGAATAGTGGGCGAAGTATGGGACGGATGCCCCTACACTAAGGAAGCTAGCATGCCAAGTACTAGCTCAGATAGCATTTTCCTCTACTTGTGAGCGCAATTGGAGTACGTTTGCACTCATACACACGAAGCAAAGGAACTGGCTAGTTTATCAAAGGTTGCAGAAGTTAGTCTTCTACCATTACAACATAAGACTAAGGACAAGACAACTGGAGATAAAGCAGCGCACCATCACTGTGAAGGATCCTTTGGACGTGTTATTCAGAAGTTGATGAGGAGGATCCATTCGCAGAGTGGGTTAGACGTGTTGAGATGGATCAGCTTGATGGTTGTCCTAGCCCAATCATTACGCATGCTGCAGCAGAGATGGGCATCGATGTCGATGCAGTTATGGAGGAAGAAAGGGGGGAGGACAGTGGAAACTCATTAGATAGATTCGTGAGAGTTGTTCCTCCCTCCGTTGCAGCGACAAAATTAGCCCCAGCCCATGGACGTGTTAAGTCGTCAGAGGAAGAGGACACAGATAAGGAGGATGAGTCCGGGTCAGGATCAGGATCAAATGATGATGATGGAGATGGTGGAGATGGTGGTAGTGGTACTCAAGGTGGTGTTGGCACCATTGGCTTGAGGTTGAGCCCTTTCTACTAGAGAGGCGGCTTTCTGTCATGCCACATAGGACACTGACCACAAGATTAGAGCTCATGGTGAGAGTAAGGCACATTCCTATCAAAGGAAGGGGAAAGTCGAGCAGAGACAGCATATTACTGTTCATGATGATTCATCCTTCATGGCATAAAGTTTTGGATCTTTAGATGTTAGAGGACCATCGAGTTCTTACGGAGAGCAGTATACACCACAGCAAAGCTAGGGAGACTATCCATTCTACTGTCCTCAACAGCCTAGGCCAACAGATTCAGCGGATAGCAATACCTACGGTGCTTCATACGGGTGTCCTGGAGCACACATGCAGGCAACTGATCCATTTGGGATCTTTCCAGTGAACCCTTATTCATATGGTTATTATGTTATGCCTATACCTACTTGAGCAATAGCCCCTCCATACGAGTATCTTGGTTATCCTACGCCATTTCCTCTGACACCACCACAGCCAGAGCCAAATTGTTGCTACTACTATTCCAATTTCCCTCCAGTTGGTATCATGGCACACATGACACAGGAGGAGTGTGAGCAGCATGTCAGTTCATACTAGAGAGAGTATAGATTTAGGATGGGATGGAAGCGTTACTATCACTTTATTGGCGAGAGGGCAGGGTTTGAGCCTCGCCATTCATTTCAGTACTGACCTGGCAGCATCACTGTATGTTTTTTATTTTTTGTATTACTGTTTTAGTTTAATTTGAAATTTGGATCCTATTTGTCATTTTGATTTATACACAAGCCACAACATCATTAAAATCATTACATTTACATGTGACATTGCATTTGCATGATTTTTTGAAGTGTATAACTGCTACTTGTAGTAATTTCAGTACAATTATATATGCAAATACAATTATTTTACATATTATATATATAAATCAATGATTTTAAGCTTAAACAAAAATAATAATAATAATCTGGTGAAATTCGGCAGCAGATTCACTGGAAAGTGATTTTTCCAGTGAATCATCGACATTTCAGTTGCATGCCGCCGAAATGCCGCTCGGTGCCCTAGGCGACATGCCCAGTGGCACGGAAACTCAAAACCTTGGTTCCCACAAGTGGTGATCTGCATCTTCCTGTTGCTCTTGCAACAAGAAATACTCATATACCCATCCCTCTATCACTTCTTCATCTCATATCATTCATCATTCATTATCCATGTTTCACCAATCCTTCACTGCTATTATTGCCTTTCTTTTCTGTCTTCCAGTGTTTAAGATGTCCTTCCATGTTCTGAATGATGGATTGTAGTGAGTGGAAAAAATGACAGATCTAGAAAATAACAATAGATGGGAGCTGGCCTCATTTTCTAAAGAATAAAAGGCCATACACAGTAAATGAGTCATCAATGTGAAGCATAGAGCAGATGGGAAAGTGGAGAGATAAAATACAAGGCTTATAAGTAGAGGATTTATCCTCCTGACTCATGAAATTAATTACCAAGAGACATTCGCACTGTTATTACTTATGATCACTACATCAACTATATGTAAAGAACTGATGGAGATCTGAAGAGGGCATGCATAAGAATGCCAGCAAGTTCTACTTTCATAAAGTAACGGCAGGTTTTATGGGATCAAGAGATATTCTATGTCTAGAACAATTGCTAATCACCTATTTTAGAAATTTAGCCTGCTATAAAAAAGTATAGGTACACTCGAAATCAAACAGAAAATAATAGAGTATTACAGCACTTATTGGAAGTTTATATGATGCTATGCTAATAGATGATCCTAATTAATTCAAGCAACTCAATGAATTTAAGTGAAGAGTATGCGATCAAAAGTCTTGTCCAGTTGGAGCACTTTTTTAGGATTAAATCAGGCAGGCCAAGTACATATATTTTCATTGGACAAAATACACTATGAATCTCTTGAAGGAGAACAAGGAACTAAGGATCTAAAGCAATTGGAATCTCAATCGAGCAAAACCAGCTAAATGATCAAGATGAACATTCTATCAATGATGCAAGATGACTCCAACAGTTAATGAAAAGGCAGCAAAGCTGGTCTCCCACTTACATGTCTAGATAATGCTACTAAGTGCCATTCATCATTTTATGCATGTTCCTTGGACTATACATCTTATGACGGAATAAAGTATATTGGCATTAGTCAATTCTCCAATCACTGTCATTTGGCCGGTTCATCAGCCATCCAAGATCCACATCAAATTAACGTACATTAGGGGATGGAAACTTGGTCATTTGGAGAAGTAAGAAGCAATTGGTTTTAGCTTGGTGATTACCCCATTCTGATAGTTCCATTGTCTAGATTTTGGCATATTTCTTAGAGGGGAGATATCTTCTTATATCTGGTGTATCTTCTGAGTATTTGTAGCCTCTCATGGGTACACTAGCATGTACTGTATTTTTCTCTAAGTTTTATTTATAATATTCTTCATTATTCATTCGAAAAAAGAAAAAAAAATTGGTTCTACTTAGGCCAGGTGCAAAGGCTGAATATAGGTTCATGTCTCTTGGTGTATGTATGGTATTGTTGCTCAAGTCTCTTTTACGTAAAATGATAACTGATATCCATGGTTAGATATGAATATATTCTGAAAATAAATCTGCCATCAGTATTACTCATAATCCAGTCCAAACATGTGGAAGAAAACACATCGAAGTCTACTGTCACTTCATTTGTTAGAAACTCAAGGCAGCTCAAATATGTGTTTCCTATGTCAAGATTGAAGATCAGATAGCAATTTTTTTTTTACCACTGATGTGAACTGGGTTGACTACGGGACATTCAGAACAAGTTAGATATGATAAAAATCTACAAACCAACTAGAGGGGCATTATTGCCAATGGCAGATTTATCATTTGAAATTCTACAAATATGGATTTATTAATTTTACATATCAGTGGTGTTACAATAATGATTTAATAACAAGGGGAGTGAGGCATACAGCACATAAAGTGGAACAATTCCCAAGTTTTCTCTCTTCTTTCTTTGCTCTATCTTCTTCTTACATACCAAATTTTTAACAAAATTTTGAAATTGTCCCATCTTCTTTCATTCCATACTCTCTGTACAAAATCCAAACTCATAGAAGAGATATTTATAATAAAAGGTGCCAACTTGCAAAACAACGAATATACAAAAAAATAGTGTAGAAAAAAAAAGTTATAGAGAGAGAAAGCAACTAAAAACATTTTTATTGGATATTTTAGCCTAAAAAGAACAAATCAATTGATATCAGATAGTTCGAAGATCAAAATCAACATATTCAAGTATAAGCTAATCCAAGATGTTAATAATCTAAAAACAGACAGCCTGCAAGTGCGTCCTAGTGGCAAATAAAGGTCAAAAAGGCTAAACCTGAACAATTGATATGTGCACTACAGGCATATGCATATCTCTCAGAGAGAATAAGCAGTTAATAGTTCTACCTGAACTGCTTGATCAAAAACACAAGAAATTCCAAGAAGTTCTTCGATTTGTTTAATGGCATATGGGACAGATCGCCTTGTGTCAATTAAATGCATTACTGGAATGCAACAATCCAGGACAGTCCTCCAAGCATCACCATTTTTCTTCATGGCTGCTTTCTCAAGCACAATTTCCAGGGCCAATTCACCCTTCCGATTCTTACAGGAATTTCTTATCCAAGTAGTTGTATCTGGACTAATCCAAATAATATTGGCCGTGGATACTCTTGGGTCACCTGTCCAATCACAGGAAATAATAATTTATAAGCATTCAGAAACATATATCAATGTATCTTGAATTTCTTCTATTAAAATATAAACAATCAACATTGAAAAAGACAGAAGATATGTTCCATAGTAGATAAAATTTCAAATCATATAGAGAAACGCAACCAGCCAGCCAAATATAAACAAATCTGTGGAAGAATCTAAATAATTTTTTGGTTCTATTCAAGGTTAGATCTAAAAAGAGCTGAATGGAATTTAAAAAGGTGGAATTTCCAATTTTTATTAATTACGCTACTTGGAGCCTGAGCACATGTTCTCCAAGAAGTAGAATGGAGGACAACCACATGGATATTCAATTTAGAGGATTTATAAACTTCTGGAATGAAGGACACACATGGCATACCAGTTTAACGGAACCCTCTTCAACAGAAAAGAAGCTTTGGGATTTTAAGTTCCAATGAATTTTGAAAACAAGCCACCAGTCTTTAAAAAACGTATCCCCTCAAAAAGTTGTTCAGTCTACCTTTTTCTGAGCCTCAACTATTCTTTGTTAAAATGAAGCTTAAGTGCAAAATCTGTTTCCTTGGTGACTCGAATTTTGAGAAATGTTGTCTTAACTTAAAGCTTCAGTCTGACTGGAACTATTGACTTAATTCAATTTGTAGCCATGACTCTTCATATACTGAATAATCAAGTCACAGGCTGCACAAGTTTGTTGTAAAAGGCAATGCATAAAGTTGGCAGCTTGACCCTCAGAATGAAAAGGGCACTTTGAGTGAATTTTAGATAGTAGAAAATATCCAAGACTTCGACTCTTATTCTTTCAAGATCTCACTGTTGTGTTTGGTCCTCAAAAGACAAGGTGGACTAATAGTTATTAAAAGCATTCTCTCCACGGTTGTTTTTAATGTATTTCCTATATCCATCATTTTTTCCTTTCGATCTTTGAGTACTCTGTGATTCACTTGAATTTTTGTTAAAATTCAACTGTTAATTATATAAGAAAAAAGATTAGCTAATTTGGTGTCTTATAACAAAAACATTTCCAAATTTCCAATTTTTTGAATCCTACCTCAAATTTCCCAGTCATGGTACTAGAAGGACAGTTGTAGATGGTAAGATTCATGAAGAGAAATCGCAAGCAAACAGCCATCACTTTACCTTCAGTTAATTAATGTTTTGTATTGAAACATTTCCACAAAAGTGGAAGCAGGGTGTTTTGATCCTTCACATATTTGTTATTAGTTTCATGTTCCTGATTATTTGATTTGCGATTTTTGACTGTGTAAGAAGAATTCCAAGGTTCCCTCCTATCAAGCAAGAAATACTCCATCCCATGTTATGTCGCAAAGTAGAAGAGCCAATGTCAACTTGAGAAAAAATAATAGATAATCAAAACAGTTTTGAGTGTTATTGTTTGGATCTAGTTGACTTGAGAACCAAAGTCATCTAGCTGCATTTGTTCAATTTTTCCTCTCTCCTATTTTTCCAAATAAAACGAAAGAAGGAAAAAAGGAAGGACTTGTTTATAAAATGATAGAGCAACACAAAGTTACAGAGAAAAGTGAAAACACAAGAAACAGTGGAGCTCTCAGGAAACATTGTGAGCTCTTTCTGGTAATGCAAGGGTCATCTACAGATGAATGTACAACCATTTCTAGATAGTCCTCCTATGGCAATCATGTCAACCTTTTCATTTGAAAGAGAAACTTTATCTTGCAGATACTTTTTAGGAATGTAAGATAATCTCTAAATCTTCCTCTGATAGATTTTCTCATTCAAGCTTTGAAATAAAATTGAGAAAACTTATAATTGAGGACAAGCAACGAGAATTAACATGATAAGTTTTTTCATAAGAAAAAAAAAATATGAGTAGATACCTAAATAATTAAAAGCATATGAACATACAAAGAAAAGGGAGTATATACCAATTGACTCAGGTCATTCCCTAAATCCATACTGGTAATAATGTTTCAAGCAGACTTCCATTAAGCTGATCATAAAAAGAGTAACAAGACAAGCTACAAGAGGATGTAGTTGAACAAGAAATCAACCAATAAAAGACAAAAACATTATCTATAGAATGCAAATTCCATAAGCAAGTCAGAAAGAATTCTGAAAACCACTTCCAGCATTATCATTTGGATGGATCTGCAACTATGCAAGTGCATGTGCAACTTTGAACTACACATTGCATATGTGACCAGCTTGTACTACAAACTTTTGGACAATATAATTGCACAAACGCATTGGGAATTTATGGGATGGCACAACACTACATATTCTCTCAATGGACTGACACTTACATGGGAATGTAACAGGGCACGGAACTAAATATCCAACAATGTGCAATCATACAATTATATTTGTGAGAAACTTTTAGACCTACATTGACCTTCCGAATGCATAACGGTCATTTCTGTCTCTAAGCACACCCATGAAACACAACCCCTCCCTAACCCCTAAAACCCTAAAACCATCCCCATTAACCACAAACATTTACTCCTATTTTCCTTTATATTCTCAAACATATTCCACTCTACCCCCTTTGTACTCTTATACTTTTAAAAAGTAATTAACTAAGTGCATTAAGTAACCATATCTGAAAGTGGTAGTTTGCCTGGATCTTCTACAAACTACTCTCAAACTCGCGATCAAGACTCCAGCTTCACGTAAGTTCGCTAAATTTCATTTATGCCATCTTCTTAACCAACAATAATTCTCATTTCATGTTCAAGTACCTCAAGAACCCTTACTCCTCAATACAATACAGCTATGTCACTGGGTCAATTTCACCTATGCGAACAAAATATGCTATGGCTGCTCTTGAGTACACTTCCAACTTCACCATTTCCCATTTACTGTTTCCGATTTCACAAAATGACACTTTTTCATAACATTCGCCTGCCACAACAAATCCATTTAGATCAAATCTGAATCTCTACCAATCTATGCAGGCATTACAAAGGTCAACATGATGTGAAAAGCAAGATTATCCAAACAGACTCTAATGACAGTTATCTTACCTCCTAAGGAAATGTAAATCTCTTTCATTGAACCAAAATTTTATCGCATTTTTCCACTACAGTACCCTATATCTTAGGTTTTTACGGTGCATCTTCCAAGAGCAAAATAATTAAATAGGGCCAAGAGACAATGGATTTGAAATGAATGACTTGACAATCTGATACTTAAATGAGAAACAAGTATCATCAGCAAATTGTCGATTAGACACCATTAACTTGTCTTAACTACTTCAAATCCCTTTGTCAACAATCAAGTGTGATTTGTTTAAGAGCATAGGATCAAGAGATAAACATCAGGAGAAAACCAACAACAATAACAAAACAAAAAAGAAAAAACAAAACAAAAAGAAAAAAAGCAATCATGATCTATTGGGTTGTTGTCCATCAAAAAATATTTATTTATCCATTTTCTAGAGACCAGGTTCAAAAAATACTGATGTCAGGTGTAGGATTTCCAGATGCTTGTTTTGGCAACAAGGAGTCCAGGATGTGCTGGACTCTCATCAGTGGTGACTTTTATTTACCACCTACACTATATAAATCGTCTCTTTTAGAATGATTACCCATCAATCTCATTTAGGGTTGTGGGTGAAGCAGACTAACAGAAATCAAAGAGATCATTGAGATGCTTGGTAGGAAATGAATGCAGGTGTGTGATTAAAATTTTAATTTTAATGTTCTGGACTGATATAAATATGTAAATTGGACCTGATCCTTAAAACACAATTGAAAACAAGTTGAACAAACACAGAAAGAGAACCAGCATAACTAGTGGCACCTCTAACAATAGTCTGTAAAATAACTGGGCAGATTTTGTTGGCCATGATCTGTAAAATTCTCTCTAGAGTACTATCACTAGCATCTTGCCAATAGAACTGCAAGCATGGGAACTCAGACCACTTCCCATCAGACGATCCCTGGAGACAGCAACATTCACTGCAGAGAAAAAATGTGATGAATATGGAAAATTTTGGAATGTGAAATTGCACATAAAATTCAAATTAATATTAGAAGTATTAAGTAATCAGTAATCACATGTACAGCATAAAATGGGATGCAAAAGAAATGAATGAAAAAAGGAAAACACAGACTGTAAAGCATATTCTACAATATAAACTGCCAGCACATGAGTGGCCAATATGTGAAATTGCATGTAAAGTTCACATTAATATTAAAAGTATGAAGTAATCAGTAATCACATGTACAACATAAAAAGGGATGCAAAAGAAATGAATGGAAAAAAGAAAACAGAGACTGTAAAGCATATTCTACAATATAAACTGCCAGCACATGAATAGCCAGTGGACATTTATATCCAAAGCCACAGTAAAAAGAAAAAGAAAAAGAAAAAAAAATTCTAAGAGTAGAGAAACTGAATAAACTTGCCCTATACTGTAGCGAAAATCTGAGTACATAAATGCACTATTTATGGAATTGATCGTGAAGGGATGCACCAGGAGTACAATTAAAGGTGCAAAATTTGTTAAATTGTCTCTAAATCCCTTGCAGGAATTGGTGATATTAAAGTTTTATCCAAAAACTAGCAACCACATGACGAATGAATATATAGGCCACAGGTTTTTAAGATGGGCTTCCCATAAATTAATGAGAGCATATGCAAATTCCCCACAAAGCCCTTTTTCTTTTTTTCTTTTTGCCCTTTCAGGAAATTAAAAGCGTGAAGTTTTTGCTACATCTTTCACTTGATGATTTTCCAGTGTGGAAGTATTGTCATCTTTCATTGAATAATTCCCCCATGCAAAAGTACTGAACCTATATGTCCCAATAAACCAAATGCAAGACATGCTGACCGCCAGGTTTTATTCATAGGGTTATAAAATCAGTTGAGAACCAAGTAGATTCATGCAGCTCAGCTACCCAGGAATGAAAAGCCTCAGAGTTTGTTGATAGTGACCAAGCGAATTCTGAGGATGTATTCCTAGGAATGAACTGTCCAGACCAACTAATGGATCAAGGGTTGTATGTACTGAATAAGGTGACCCACTAACTAGGAACAACATTGAGACCTAAATCCACTCGTATCAACAGCTGAATTGCTAAGGCTTAACCTATAACGAAAAAGAAAACCACAGTTGCAAAAGATGATTATTCGACCTTGGGTGTAATTCATCATGCAAGGAACCAGCTCGTCATCCTTCCAATGACAGGAGCAGAGGCCTTGACTGCTCTGTGAAGCCAGTCTGGCATGCTCCCCTCTGATCCAAGAACCACATAGGCCATTTCTCTAAAAGCAGCAAATAGAAACATTATTTAGCTGTCACCAGACCGCAGAAATTAAGCTATTCAACAAACAAGAGAAACAATTGTCGGGAATCAAATGAAAATCTAGTCCATTCCAAGAGGAATTGATTATGGATAGACATATAATAAAGAGGATACAGAAGAAGACTAAGAGAAAAATGGAAAAAAAGAAAAGAGAGAGAGAGAGAGGAAAAGCAGAAATGTAACAAGAGTAGTAATTCACCTCTCTTCCATTCTACGCAGAAGCCAACTCAGATGGTTTAATCAATCTTAAAAATATTTTATTTTCATCAAAATTATTTTTATATTATAATAATAAGCAATAATTATTTATTCAAGGACAGTTACTAAAATAGATATCATTAGAAAGATCTGAATAATATCTGGTAAATCCATCAATGATCAAAACTGATATATAAGCTTAAAAATAACTGCTAAAAAAATATCTAAATTGAACCACCAGTTCGCTTAAAGAGCAGGGATCTGGTATTTGACAAAAGACAATTTAATAGTCACAATGCTTTCAATTGCAATCATAAACTACAAGAACCCTTTCCAAAATGAGTTGCTGTTAAGTTAATGATGGAATATTTTGAAACAAATAGTGACCCCCCCAAAAAAAAAGTATTGCCCTTTCAAAAATTTACTGCTATTAAATCAGCAAAATGATTGGTCTTTTTCATTAATATGTCCTTTTTTCAGTAGTAGTGAATTTCTTCAATCATAACCATGGAATTTTTTCTCCATTATCAGTTTTTCTTTTTTAAAATGGTGAAAACTATTCTTAAGTGGCTATTACCGGTTTACTTCATGTCCTTGTTCCGTATGCCTAGGCGACTAGTGGCTATTATTGAGAAAGTTCCAAGAGATTTTCTTTGGGAGGGAGGGGGTGCTAAGCAGATGCACCTGGTGGGTTGGGCAAAGGTGTGCTTGGAGAGGGAGAAAGGTGAATCAGGATTGAGCATGGTAGCTTCCTAGAATTCTTCCTTATTAGCCAAATGGTTGGGGCACTTCAACCCTGAGAAAGAAAGTTTATGGCACAAGGTGGTTGTCAGCAAATACACTATTGATGCTAATGGGCAGTCAATAAATGTGAGGGCACGTCCTTCTTGAAATTGTCCATGGAAAGCTATCATGAGAATGGCACCTCTTTTGTACCCTCAAGTCAAAATGTCAGTTGGGTCTGGTTGTTCAGTTCTTTTTTGGCATGATGGGTGGTGGGGCAATCTAGTGTTGTCGAGTCTCTTTCCATGTTTGTTTTACCTAACTTTCCATCCTGATGCATATATGGCCGATATTTTGTCCTTGTCCGGGTCTGGTTTATCTTGGAACTAGGCTTTTAGGAGAGATCTTTGTTCTGCTGAATAGGAAGATTTGGCTTTTCTCCTAGATAATTTGAAGGACGTATCCATTGACTCATTTAGTTCCGATAAGGTTATTTGGTCCCCTTCTTCTTCTAGTACCTTCTCCTACAAATTTTTCTTTAAATTGCTCAATCAAATCAACTCTCACTCCAATTTCCTTTTCCATTTCTCGATTATGGAAGCCCAAGTTTTCCCCCAAGATTAAGGTTTTTCTATGGACTGCCATCCTTTACAAGATAAATAAGGCTGATAGTCTCCAAAGAAGATGGAGGACGATTGCTTTATCTCCTCATGTTTATAGCATGAGTATGGAGGCTGGGGAGAGTATTGATCACCTTTTTGTTCAATGCCAGTTCGCTAGTGCTATATGGATGCAGCTGTTTCAGTTGATTGGAGTATCTTGGGTCCTTCCAAACACTTTTGCAGCAATGTTTGATCAGTGGAGAATCAAAGGACTGGGGAAGACGTGTAACATCATCTGTAGTTCCTTTTTTTCATCCAGTTGTTTGGCATATTTGGCTAGAGCGAAATAGTAGGATATTCTAGGACTCTAGGGCGACTGTGGATCATGTGTTCGACTCTATTTTAGTAGCAGCAGCTTCATGGATGGCAGTTCTACCAGAGTTGGGGCACTCATGTAGTAGATTTAATGAGAGAGTGGCATATGTGGTGTTTTTCTTCCTCCTCCCTGGTGGATGGAGGGCATGAGAATGGTCTTAGGTGAGTTCCTGGTAGAGGGTTTCGTTGTATAGGGAACAATGGCTCCTAGTTCTCGGAGTTCTCATACATATGGATGAAAGGGAAGTGTTCTCAATGGTGGCATATAATTTATTACATGTTAATCTCCATGAGAGAATATTTCTACCATGACGGCAGTGTTTGTTGGTTTATCTCCATGAGGGAATGACTTAAGCGATGATGACAACTATTGATAAGTATTTTGAATTGTATGAACTGTTTTGGTTGACTTATGTCTAGCGAGCTTAGTTTACCATGGATCCATAGTTTAGCTAGATAATGAGGTCTATCTATCTTTATTTGGATTAAGTCTAGTTTTCTTTTATGCGTTTCCTTCATGGTCGAGAGGCTATTCCATAAGGGAATGAGCTGCAGCAATCCGTTTCCACTGGTGTTTTCAATTTCGGCGGCACGTTTCGAGGGTGAAATGCCGCTAGCGTGATTCGTTGTTGACATGCCTGTCAAAACCCCAATTTTGGGGGTTTAAATTGCAAAAACAGGAAAAGGGTTTTTTTGAAATAAAAGTTGGAAAATAGGGGAAAAATGAAAATTAATTTTTGTACCCTGAATTTTTTAAAATAGCTTGAAAGGAATAATTTTTTTAAAATTTACAAAAATTGCCCCTGGAATTCAACGAACAAAACTTTCCTTGTTTTGTTCATAGGTTGCTATTTTTGCAACCAAAAATCAAAGGTAATCATCTAGAAGTGATTCCCACATTTAAAGAATGTGATTGAGAGAAGATTAGAAGGTTTTTTAGAAGGATATAGCAATTGTTCCAAATTTGGGGAAGTTTCCAAACGACTGTTAACAGTAGTTCAAAACAGACCCCTTTAGGCTCTACTCTCCCTCTCTTTCTTCTCTCTTAGATTAGGATCTTCCAAAATGTTAGACCGTTTCCATTATTGAAGCCCTCCTTCTCTCTCTATAAAACGAGAGCTTCTTCATTTTTCGGGGAGGAACTTTTTTCTGCTGGCAGTGAACGAATCCAAGAGTCTTCTTCTTCTAACAAAGACAAACCCCTACCTCATTCACTTAGTCTTTCCATCTCTCCCTCTCTATTTTTGCAGCCGCCACTTTCTCTCTCACCATCTTCTTCTTCTGTTGCTTCCCCTCTTGCTGTCTCTCATTGTCGCAAAAGAGTTCTCTTCCTATCGCCACCTCTAATTGACGGCTTCTCAGATTCTGACGAGCACATCACACTTCTTTCTAGCGATCTCTCTCTCGCTCATCTCTCTCACGCTGCTTTCTCTCTTTGTTTCACAATTTCCCTCTTGCTTTTTTATCTCAATCGCAGCACCCTATCTCTCTTGCCGTTTCCCTTTTCTCTCTTGCTGACTGTCGCAATTTATTTCACTGTCTGTTCTCTCTCTCTACAAGAAAAGCAGCAAGGTGCAAACAATCGTCACCTATCGGACTCCTCTGATCTTCGGTGACACTGCTTCTCCACCATTCTCCACTGTACAACTTATATCTTCAGGTAAGAGAACAATCTGTTATTATTGTCTTTATTCGTTGCCTGAAATCTGAAATAAAGGAGAGATAGTTCGTAGTTTTCTGTAGATGATCATAGAATTTGGATGTTCTTTGTAATGAGGTCTTAATGAAAAAATGTAGAAATTCCGGCATGAATATACTGATTTTGTATCTGATTAATTCACTATCTTGCATCTTCTTGGATTTTTTCTTCCTATATAGGAATAGAAGCATATTTAAATTTGTTGTTTCATGATCCTGAGAATATAAGCACTATGCAGATCTAAATTTTTTACGGATGAAGGATTGTTTCAATATGGGTTGCTTCAAATGCATGAGCTTTATCTTTTAAGTTTTTTTATAGATTAGATTTGTAATGCAAAAGGCTTTTATTTTTAGTCCTTCGTCCAAGTAAATTTTAACAGAATAAATCTAAAGAAGGAACTTGTAAAGTTTTATGATTGTTCTTAAAAGATAAAAAAATAAAAAAAAATAAAAAGAAAAAGAAAAGAAGAAGAAGAAGAAAGCTTTAGATGTTTTAGAATTTGTAATTTTTTTCGCGTCCTTAAAATTTTTAGATATCTGTAAAGATTAGGATTTTAGAAATATTTTTACTTATATAAAATCGATAAAACTAAAAACTTGCCCCTTTTAGGATTTGTATATATTTTTAGGATTTGAATATATAGAAACACTTAGAAAATTTAAGATTTGTATATATTAGCAAATTTAGAAATGTTTTTTTTTAAATATTAGCAGATTTAGAAATATTTAGAAAATTAGAAACTTTCTTCTTTAAGTAAATTTACAAACCTTCCTTTTAATATTTAGGAATTTGTAAATATTAGTATTTTAGAAATAATTCTCTTGTATAAAATCCAAGAAATTTAGAAATGTTTCCTTTTTTAGGATTTGTATATATTAGTAAATTTAGAAACATTTAGAAATTTAGAAACTTTCCCTTTTTAATTTAGAAATTTTCCTTTTAATATTTAGGAATTTGTAAATATTAGGATTTTAGAAATAATCATTTTGTATAAAATTTAAAAAACTTAGAATTTTTTCTTTTTTAGATTTGCAAATTTAGAAACACTTAGAAATTTAGAAACCTTCCTTTTTTTAAGTAAACTTAGAAACTTTTTTTTTAATTTTAGAAATTAGTAAAGATTATGAATTTGAGAAATATTCCATTTGTATAAAATTTAGCAAACTTAGAAATTTCCTTTTCTTTAGGATTTGTAAAATTTTAGGAAATTGTAAATAAATAATTTTTTTTTAGGGTGAAATTTAGATAAGATAACTGGATCATTGAACTAAGGGTGGTTGGGTGCCTAACACCTTCCCAACCACTTAATTAAACCCCCTAACCCAAAATCTGGTTGAACCAAATTCTCATGTGATTAATTAATTTTCTAGGTGTCCATCCACACCCAAAATTGAACCATGGATGGTGGCGACTCCATTGACCCAAACCGACCCCACAGGCCGTTCCCACGGTTCCAATGCGTTTCGTCAAAACGGTTTTTTTCTTTTAAAATTTTTTTGCCTACTTCTAAGGTTGATCTGGGCGAAATTTCGCCCAAATCGAAAGAGGTGCCTACCGAAACCCGTTCTCCTCTTGAATCTCTTGATTTTTCTTCAAATGTCCCTCATTCATTACGAAATTTGTTATAAAATTCTTCAAATCTCAAGATATTGGTTGTAGAAACACATTAGACACGACTTGTAGTGGCATTTGGAGTTCTACGACATTCATGTTTGATCCTAAAGAAGGTAAAACATGTTTTTCTTCTACTTTATAGCCTTAAAGGTAATAGAACAAGTTGATTTTTGGATATGATAGCTAGCGACCCCCAATCTATCAATGGGTGTCCCTACCTATAATTATTTTTATGAAAATTAATTTTTTTAATTATTTGTCACGAAAATTATTTAAAAATAGGGAAAAAATATAAAAATTTAACAAATAATGTTATAAATTAGTAAAAATTTCTATGAATGCCATCTATAATTATTTGTATGAACATCAATTTTTTAATTATTTGTCAAGAAATGTAATTAAAAATAGAGAAAATTATATAAAAATACAACAAATAATGTTATAAATTAGTAAAAATTACTATGAATGCCACTTATAATTATTTGTATGAAAATCAAATTTTTTTAATTATTTGTCACGAAAATAAATTAAGAATAGGGAAAATTAAATAAAAATATAACAAATAATGTTATAAATTAGTCAAAATTACTATGAATGCCACCTATAATTATTTTTATGAAAATTAGAATTTTTAATTATTTGTCATGAAAATTAATTAAAAATAGGGAAAATATATAAAAATACAACAAATAATGTTATAAATTAATATAAATTTATTTAAAAATCTGAAAAAATATATGAAAATAACAATATGAAATTATGTTTATAATGCCGTATTAATTTGTTTTATAATTTATCTAACATTCTAACTAAGTTGTTGCTGGTATTTTATTTGTTTGTTGTGCAGGTGATTGTTGATTGTATGTGATCTTTACTTAGTATATTGATCTGATATAGCTTCTAGCAGTGAAGGTGACCAGCAGGGTTGTAGGCAGCTAGATATTGGCTAGAACCACTGTAAGAAAGTAGATGGGGACAAAAAGAAAACAAAATGCAATTATTGATGCCAAGGATTCAAGGGTGGTGGGATTTCACGCCTGAAACAACACTTAGCACACGGCTACAAAAACGTAGTGAATTGTCCAAAAGTGCCTCCAGAAATGAAAAAGCAAATGAGAGATCATCTACAGGCAGGGACGACTGGTCGCCAGGAGAAGAGGACCGTAAAAGATGAGATCAAACGTAGGCTAGGGAAGCCAGTACGACCACCTGCCAGGGCTGAGGATTTAAGTGATGACATTGTCTACCCTGTTGATAGAGAGACTGAGGCAAAGAGGGCCGCATATCGAGCCAAAGTTCGAGATTCTTTATGGTCCAAGTACGAGAGGAAGGAGAGCCACAGATTGGGCTTATAGAGGGGTGGTCACTCTAGAGGTGACCATGCTATTGGTCCTAGAGGTTCGGGGCCTTCTGGCCCTTCCAGGCATGAGGCTAAGCATGAGTTCGAGCAAACACAAAGTATGAGGATGCCGAACTATCCTACAGAGCCCTTGTTATATCGTTTTTCTAGATCAAGATAGAATAGACTGAGGGATGTTTGGAGCAAAGGATTACCGAAGGAGAGAATAGGAAAGTACATATCAAAGTTCTTCATCTTTAATCACATACTAGCAAATGCAGCAACATCTCCTCACTTCAAGAACATGGTCGACACTATTCAGGAGGCAGGTCCAGGAGTCTAGCCTTCTACACCCTGTGACATTATGGGCAGATATCAAGATGATTAGGAGAAGGAGATGAGAGATTTTATTGCATCCCAACGACCACATTAAAAACAATTTGGGGCGACTATCATGTGTGATGGTTGGACAAGTCCTACTAGACTGTCCATCATCAACTTCATGGTATACTGTAGAGGCAAGGTAGTATTCCTGAAGTCGGTTGACACATCAGATAAAATCAAGGATGCAAACTATATAGCTCGGCTACTTGAGGGTGTCATATCAGAGGTTGGTGTACAACACATAGTTCAGGTTGTCACAGACAATGGAAGTAACTTCAGGAAGGCTGGCTAGAAGCTACAAGATAAGTATAGTTTATATTAGACGCCGTGTGCAGCGCATTGCGTCAACTTAATGTTGGAGGTGATTGCACATAGGAGCACTGTAGTCATTTTTTTACAAGATGCACAAGCCCTAACAACATTTGTCTACAACCACAACTTTGTACTAGCAAATATGAGAGAGATATGAGGTGGAGACATAGTTCAGCCGGGTATTACCAGATTTGGCACGAACTATATTGCCTTGGAGAGTCATTTGAAGCACTGGATAGGATTGAGGACACTTTTTACTAGTCCTAATTGGTCTAGTTGCTCTCATAGCAACGTCGAGGTGAGGAGGAGAATCAAGGACATTATATTAACTGGTTCATTTTGGAATAGTGTCCGAAGCATTTTGGCTTACTTGGAACCTATATACCGTGTATTGAGGATAGTTAATACGGATGCCTATCCTATGATACGATTCATATATGAGTATATGAAAGTCATGAAGGCCCAGATTAAGGCAACAGCAACTCGATCATACAAATGGGTGCACAAGATTGTCGACAAAAGATGGACCAAGACTTTGGAACATCCCTTACATGTAGCTGACATGTATGAAAGTATGAATATATTTATGTTATTATATATTTATATTATAGTTTGTCAATTGTCATTATATTAAAATTTTCCTCTAATACAACACACTATCTGAACCCCAAGTATAACTACAAAAACCATCCTGGCAACCATCCTGAGTTGTGTAGCGCGGTGCACCAGGTATTTATGAAGCTGGACCCTCATTCGGACGCAATTTCCAAGTTGAGGTAGGAATGTACGATTCAGAATAGGATACTTGTTAAATATAAGTCCACATTGTAATGACATTTTATTAAATAAAAACGTTTAATTATGGTTTTCCCAATTGATACTATTTAGAGATGCGTTGAGGTCATTTGGATCGACCACGGCGATTGCATCGAAGGACATGATGATGCCGTGTATGTAACTTCATAACTCTTAAAGTCATAAGTCTGTAACTTTATACACTTATATTTTGATATTTTCTGATAAACTATCATTCTTTTCATTCAAAACACAGGTGAATGGTGGGCGATGTATGGATACAATGCGCCTATTTTGCACAAATTAGCTGCTAGGGTCCTAGCTCATACCGCCTCTTCTTCTACGTATGAGTGTAATTGGAGCACATTTGCTCTTATTCATACGAAACAAAGGAACAAATTGCATACGCGAGATTGCAGAAGCTCGTGTTCTGTAATTACAATATGAAGCTACGAACGAAGCAACTGGAGATTAAGCATCATATTACGACCATCAGGGATCCTCTGGAGGTGTAATTCAATAATGAGATTGACCAGGAGGATCCATTTGCAGAGTGAGTTAGATGTATTGCTGAGATGGACCAGCAAGATGGTAGACCTAGCCCAGTCAACGCCCATGCAGTTACAAATATGGGTATAGACGTCGATGCTGTCATGGAGGAGGAGAGAAGGGAGGACAGTGGAGACTCATTAGATCGATTGCTTAGAGTCCTTCCACCCTCAGTTTCAGTAGCCCCAACCTCATCCTCAAGCCCACAAGATGATGAGTCATCTGATGATGATGATGGTGGTTATGGTGATGAGTCAGACGATGACGACGATGATGGAGGAGATTATGATGCCTGGGCGATGGTATTGGCGGTAGCGCCCCAGGTTTGAGTGCATTCACTAGAGAGGCAGGGTACGGTCATGCCACATAGAACCAAGATCACGGGGTCAAGAGTGGCACCAGTATGACACAGACATTTCAGAGGAGGGGCAAAGGAAAGCAGCAGCAGCATACTGGTGTGAACGATAAGTCCTCCATAGCTCAAAGTTTTGGATCACTAGACGTTGGATCCAGTTCATCTTATGGGGACCACTATCCACATCAGGGCCATAGACATTACAGTTCATATTATTATCCTTAGCAGCCTAGCCCAGCAAAGTCGTCAAATACCAATAGATATGGGTCCTATGGATATCCTGACTAACAACATATATAAACCACTGATCCATTTAGGATCTTTCTAGTGAACACATATCCATATGGATACTACGCCGCACCGGGTGGAGTGATGCTCGTTGGATACGGCATTGTTGCTTATCCTCCACCAACACCAGCACCACCTCGGTCAGATCTAGAGTCAGATCCAAAGCCAGATAACTTGTGCAATTATTATCCTGACTTCTCTCATGTTGGTATTATTGGATACATATCTCAGGAGTAGTATGAGTATCATATCCGGTTGTTCAAGAAAGATTACATGTAAAGGATGTCATGGAAGTGATTTTGCCACTACATCTAGAAACAGGTAGGATTTGAGCCTCCTATGTTCCATTCAAGACGTCATTCCTTCCATGATTTATGGTGGGGGAACTCTGCCCTATGCATTATATACCCATCTCTTTTCTACGTTGTTTCCTTTCCTGATGCTCTTGTTTCTGAAACCCTATCTTGGTCTCCTACAAGGCTAGTCTGGAATCTCCCTTTTAGGAGGGATTTACATTCACAAGAAAGAGCTTGAAGAGTTAGCTTCCCTTATTGCATCTCTGCAAGACTGCTTTTTGGATCCTTCGTCCAGAGAGAGTTGTTTGGTCTCCTTCCTCGGGAGTCTTTTCATATAAATCCTTTTTTAGTTTATGCCGCTCAGATCGTTTTGCCCCCTTTGCAGCCTTTCCCACATCTAAGCTTTGGAAACCAAGGATGCCCCCAAAGATAAAGGCTTTTCTCTGGACTACTTTATTGTGCAGGAGTAATATGGCAGATCTTATTCAAAGGAGGTGGAAGAGGGTATGAATTATCACCTTCCATTTGCTTTCTGTGCAGGGAGGAAGGAGAGAGTACTGATCACCTATTCCTTCATTGTCGTTTCATGACAGGAATATGGATGCATTTTATTGAGGTGATTGGTGTTTCGTGGGTAGCACCAGTGTCTTTCGGTGAATGGTTTGAGCAATGGTGGATACCGAGCCTGGGGAAAAAGGGCCATATCTTGTATGGGATGCTTTTTCATGCTGTGGTATGGCACGTTTGGATGGAGAGAAATTGTCGGATTTTTCATGATGAATCCTTGTCAAGAGAGCAAGTGATTGATAAGATATTGATTGACGTAACTTTTTGGGCATCTATTAGACCAAAATTTTGAGGGTGGAGCTGCTCACAGGTGGTGAGAAAGTGGAGTTTGCGTTGTGTATCCTCAAGAGGGACAATGAGGAAGAGTGACATCTTATGGAGTCCGCCGGCATCTGGTTCAATGAAGATGAATGTTGAAGAAAGTTTTTTTGGTAAACCCGGTCCTTCTAGCATTGGAGTGGTGAGGGATTGCAGGAGTAGAATATTGAGCATCTTTAGTAGACCGGTGGGTTGTGTTGATTCCATTCATGTAGAGATCATGGCCCTCTTGTTTGGGCTTTCAAAGGCTCAAAAGATGGGGATTAGGGACTTCACCATTGAAGGGGACTCCATTACAGTCACGAGATGGATGCGTGGAGATACATTCCGATCTTGGAGGCTAACACATTTCATTTGCAGAGCTAGAGCATTGGCACATGTGTTGAACGTCTCATTCAATCATGTAGATAAAGAGGCAAATGGAACTGCTGATTGGCTTGCAAAAATTGGGGCGTTGAAAGATGATGCACAGGGCCAGTTGCGGAGGAATTTGTATGGGCATGCGTAGAGTAGGGTCCTTTTTGTATGGGGATTTTTTGTACATGTATTTTGTCCATATCTACAGCGTTATAGGTTTTTGAGGGTATCCTTGTCAATGCTCTTGGGGATTAGGGATTGGAAATCATATATACTTGTACTTACTATGTAACTATTTTCTTAATCTACATCATTAATTATCACATAAAAAAAGGCATTTTGTTAACATAACTTTGAAGTTAGGAAACAATTTCTTGTAGGGCATGAACCCAAGACTAGCCTACCAACTTAATAGATTGAAGTGATTTCAAGTAAAATGATTTAAATTTTTCATTTTTTAGTTATAAAAGAGATTTTCAAAAATAAAAAAATTATTCGTTAAGCCTAATATCAGTAGATAAGGTTGAATAAAATCTATTGTTGGCCAAGCTATCACTTACCTGTATTTATTTTATCATTTTTCTTCTAAATTGAAATATGTACTTTATTTTATAGTTTTTTAACAAATAACATGTTTTCCATAAGTTCATTTATTATAACTTTGGCTCATATCTACTCCTAAACAAGTATGAAGTAAAGTTTCCATGCCTGTACATGTGTTCAAGTGCGTTTTCACAATGCTGTCAATTATAAAAGTGTGCCACATGATGTGCAATGCGTGCTTAGTGCTTAATGTGTTCTAAACTTATCTTTACATCAATATGAGTCCTATTTTAGTTTTCCAAGAGTCCTCATGCAATACCATGATATTTTACTTTGTTTTCAAGTATATGGATCCATTTCCTAGAACTATTTGTTTCTTGAAATACCACCAGTCAAGACCACAACTAAAAGGTTTGAAAACCAAAGAATCAGCAGTGTTTACAGTTTCGGCGGCACGCAGAAATTTCGATTTTTTCCAAGCTTCAATGCATTTTGAACCCGGAATGCCGCTAGCAAGATTTCACTGCGCTTCGTCGCAACACTTGCTTTTTTAATTTTTCGCGTACATGTGCAAATCGCACCTGCGCATAAAACTTACAATATAAGCTCCAATCTCTCTCAAATCTATCCTAAATATCTTTCAATCTCAAGATCTTCAGTGTAAAAGCATACTACACACAATCTGGAATGGCTTTGGAGTCCTACGACGTTCCCGTTTGAGCCGAACACGGTAAAATGTGTATTTCTTCAACTTTATACCCTTAATAAAATCAGCTGATCTTTAGATATGTAATGTAGTGACACTCCCGATCTATCATGGGTGTCGCAACCTATGAATTTTTTTTAAAATTAAATTTTTTTAATTATTTGTCACGAAAATTTATTAAAAAATAAGGAAAATGTATAAAATACAAAAATCATGTTAGAAATTAGTAAAAGTTACTATGAATTAAAATAACAATATACTGTTTCTTTATTTTCTTAATATTTATATAATTGACCTTTTTTAAATTATTTTATATATGTTAATATATCACTATTTAAAGAATATAAATGCTATATTTACAATGAAAAATTGTAGACTTAACAAAAAATAATGCACAATTGATTAAAAAATTTAAAAAAATAAACTTTTATATTTCGACAATTATTAAATTATATTTGTGAAAAATAAATAAATTAATATAAATTTATTATAAATCTGAAAATAATATATAAAAATAACAATATATCGCAATAAAAATTATAAAATAAATTTACAACTTGTGGGCATGAAATTTATGATTATATTATTTTTATTAACATTTTAAATAAATAAAATATTAAAAATGTTAAAAAATTACAAAAAAGGTTTTTCAATCAATCGAGATAAGTAATGAATTATCTATAAATTATTTGGTACTTTAAAGTTAAAAAAATCTGAAATTATTTTTACAATGCCTTAATAGTTTGTATTTTGTCATTTATATATAACTATTGTTGTTCTTTATTTGTTTGCTATGCAGGTCTCCATCATATTGTTTGTGATTGTTATTTCTGTGTATTGATATGTCTTTTGGTAGTGGGGTTAATGGCAGTAGAGGTGATCAACAGGATCATAGGCAAGATATTGGTTGGAGTCATTGTAAGAAGGTTTATGGGTACAGAAACAAAACTGAATGTAATTACTGCAGCCAAAGATTCAAGGGTGGTGGGATCTCACAACTCAAGCAACACTTGGCATACGAATATAAAAACGTTGTGAACTATCCAAAAGTGCCTCCATAAGTGAAAAGGCAAACGAAAGATCATCCACAGGCTGGGACGACTGGTCGTTAGGAAAAAAGGACCATAGAGGATCAGATCAGACGTAGGCCAGGGGAGCCAGCACCACCACATGCTGAGGCTAAGGATTCATACGATGATATTGCCCAACCCAATGATGTGGTAACTGAGGCAAAGAGGGCCTCATATCAAACCTCCATTTAAGCTTCTTTACAGTCTGACTACAAAAGGAGGAAGACTAAGAGATTGGGTTTTGAGAGGGGTGGTTAATCCAGTGGTGACAATAGTACTAGAGGTTCTATGCATGGGGCTGAGCAAGGTTCAGATCGTCCTAAGTTTGGGTGGTCACAAAGTACGAGGATGCTGGAGTATCCTACAGAGCCTTTATTATATCGTTCTTCTAGATCGAGATAGAAGAGATTGAGGGATGTCTAGAGTAGGGCTGGCAATGGATCGAATACGTTATGGATCTTACCATGATCCGAATTTGAATCGGAAAAAAAACGATATTTGAATTCGATCCGAAATCCAATAGATCTTTTATAACTAAATTCGAAACCGAATTCAAATACAGCATCTAAATTTGATATTTAACCGAACAAATAACTGAAATCCAAATTTGATCTGATTTGAACCTAAAACTCAAAAATCAATTTTAAATATTAAAGTAAATTTTAACATCAAAACTAATGAGCCATAAAAATATTAAAGCAAGACATGAGCAAAGATGGAAACCATGGTTTATACAAAGTTTACAAACAGTCTAACTTGTCTCTAGCCTGGGTTTGCATATAGTATATATTGTTTTCGGTTCGGATCCTATTCAAATTGGATACGAGCATATTTGAATCTGAATCCAAATTCGATAAGATCCGAAATTCGATATCCGTATTCGAACCACGGATCTATATCAAATATCCAAATTCGACATTTTCGGATGGGATTCGGATAAATATCAGACCTATTTCCAGCCCTAGTCTGGAGCAAGGGATCACTCAGAGAGAATGGGAAAGTACACATCCGAGTTCTTCATCTTCAATCACATCCTAGCAAATGCAGCAACATCTCCCCACTTCAAGAATATAATCGACACTATTCAGTAAGCGGGGCAATGAGTTGTTCCCCTACACCCCATAAGATTATGGGCAGATATTTGGATAATGACAAGAGTAAGATGAGAGATTTTATTACCTCTACTGCCACACTAGGAGCAGTTTCGGTGAGTATCATGTGTGATGGTTGGATAAGTCCTACTAGACTATCCATCATCAACTTCATGATATATTGCAGAGGCAAGGCAGTATTCCAGAATTCAGTTGACGCATCAGACAAAATAAAGGATGCAACATATATAGCAAGCCTACTTGAGAGTGTCATAGCTGAGGTCGATGTACAGCACAGGGTTCAGATTGTCACAGACAATGGTAGTGCGTTTAAGAAGGTCGGCCTGAAGCTACAATAGAAGTGCACCTTATATTGAACATCGTTTGCAGCACATTGCATCGACTTGATGTTGAAGTCGATTCCAATGAGGAGCAATGTAGTCATTGTTTTACAATATGGACAAACCCTCATGACATTTGTCTACAACCACAACTTTGTACTTACAAATATGTGAGAGATATGTAGTGAAAACATAGTTCAACCGGGGATTACCAGATTCGGTATGAACTGCACTGCTCAAGAGAGTCTTTTGAAGCACCGGCCAAGATTGAGGATACTCTTCACTAGTGCTAATCGGTTGAACTGCTTTCATAGCAACACGGATGAGGGCAGGAAAGTTAACGAAATTTTATTATCTGGTGCATTTTAGGATAGAGACTGAGACCTAGTGGTATTATTGGAACCTATATACTATGTATTGAGGATAGTTGATACAAATACCTATCCCATGATAGGGTCTATATAGTCATGAAGTCTTAGATAAAGGCAGTAGCACCTCGATCATACAAATGGGTGTAGAAGATCGTCAACAATAGATGGTACAAAACTTTGGAGCATACCCTACATTTAGCTGGTATGGAAGTATGAATATATTTATATTATTATACTATTCTTTGTCATTATACTAAAATTTTCTTCTGCCCATTAATACAACTTATTATCTTAACTCGAAATATCACTATAAGAACCACCTTGGCACGTGTCCTAAGTTGTGTAGCGCGATGCATGAAGTATTTATAAAGTTGGCCTAGCTCCAAAATGAGGTAGGATACTTGCTAAATAGTAAATATAAGTCCACATTGTAATAGTATTTTATTTTCCAATACAAATGTATAATTCTGGTTTTCCCTATGTATAGAGATGCAATGGGTTCATTTGAGTCGACCACGATGATTGCATCGAGGGACAAGATGATGCCATGTAAGTAACTTCATAACTCATAATTCTATAACTTTATAGGTTATATTCTTGTCTTATACACTATTCTATTTTCTGATAAACTATTAGTTCTTTTCAAACCACAGGTGAATAGTGGGCAATTTATGAGTAAGACGCACCTACGTTGTGCAAGTTAGCTACTAGGGTCCTGGATCAAACCACCTCTTCTTTTACGTGTGAGCAGAATTGGTGCACATTTGCTCTTATTCATACAAAGCAAATTAACAAATTAGCATATGAAAGATTGCAGAAGCTCGTCTTCTGCCATTACAATATGAAATTAAGGACGGAGCAACTAAAGATTGAGCATCGTACTAAGATCGTTAGAGATCCTCTTGAGGTGTTATTCAACAGCAAGATTAACAAGGATCCATTTGCAGACTGGGTTAGATGTGGTGAGATAGACCAACCAGACCGTAAACCTAGCCCAATCATCACCCATACAACTACAGATATGGGCATAGATGTGGACGCCGTCACGGATGAAACAGGGAGGATAGTGCAAACTCATTTGATCGAGCGATGAGAGTTGTTCCTCAGTTTTAGCAACAGCCCCAGCCACAATTTCATCGTTAGGCCCACATGATGATGAGTCATATGATGATGATGATGATGATGGTGATGACGACAATGATGATGATGGAGGATATGATGTTGCCCAGGGCAGTGTTGGCAGAGGTAGTGCCCCAGATTTGAGTCTACTCATTGAAGAGGCAGGGTTTGATCATGCCATGCAAGACCGAGACCATGGGATTAGGAGATACGGTGATTATGGTGGCTGTAGCGTGACACAAACATTTCAGAGGAGGGGCAAAGGAAAGCAGCAGCAGCAACATACTGGTGTGCACGACGAATAGTCCTCCACAGCTCAAAGTTTTTGATCACTGGATATTGGATCTAGTTCATCTTATGAGAATCACTACCCACGGCAGGGCCATAGACACTACGGTTCATATTATTATCCTCAATAGCCTAGCCCAATAAAGACATCAAATACCAATAGCTACGGCTCCTATGAATACCCTGAAGTATAGCAGACGCAAACCTCTTATACATATGGGTTCTTTCAAGGGAACCCATATCTGTATGGATATTACGCCGCACCGGGTGGAGTGATGCCCACTAGATACGGCATTATTGCTTAGCCTCCACCACCGCCGCCTTAGATAGAGCCAGAGCCAAAGCCAGATATCTAGTGCACTCATTATCCTGAGTTCCCTCCTATTGGTATAATCAGACACATGACTCAGGAGCAGTATGGGTTACATATTAGCTTGTCAATAAAGATTACATGTATAGGATGTTGTAGAAGCAATTTTGCCACTACATCGGCAAGCAAGCAAGGTTCAAGCCTCCTATGTTCCAGCCGGATTGTCACTACTTCCATTCTTGATACCATCATTCATGATTGCATGTATGATTGTATGTTTTTAACTTTGTTTTATCTATTATATATTATTTTTTGCATCATCAATTGTCGTTTCAGTTACAACGTTTCATATTTTGTGACACTATGCATGATTTTACCACTTATTCAGTGATTATTTGCACATGTGCTTATGTTATTCATGTATTCTAACCTTATAGTTACTTTTTTAACTCATTATCTTTGATTTTCAGCAAAAACAAAACATTTTTAAAGATTCCACCGAAATTTCGGTAGCACACTAATGTGTGCCACAAAATTTCGACAAAATCAACGAAATTTAGACAGCGCGCCTCTTTTCCCGTGTGCGGCATGCCCATTGGCACCAAAACTGAAAACCTTGAGAATCAAACTCTATCAATCACAGGAAGAAAATATCTCCATTAAGCTCCTCAAATTCCTTCAAGGCCATCATTCTATTTATTAGTGAATGGGATATTTCTACCCTCACTTATCTCTCTAAGAAACACAACCATTCAATATGTTTGTTAATGAGTTATCTTCTCATCTTTTCATCGACAAGCATACAAAGAAGCCCACCAACAAAGGATGAAGAATTTTTTATTTCTCATTTCTTCGCTTTGCTCCACTTATGGGACCCCTGAAGTTCCTCCCCCTTTGGGTCCAAAAAATAACAATAGCCACACTCCAACAATCACCATTTAAGCATCCTACCTCATAAAAATCACAAGGCCTATAGGGAAGCAAAGGTAGATTCAGAAAAACATTTAAGTCATTCACAAAGAAATGATGAATATTATGTGCAATGGCTGGATAAGGACCCCTACATTCTTTAAAGCTAATTTTCTGGCTTACTTCAATGGGAAGACCGTTTCCACAAGTTAGTAATTCCGTAAGCAAAGTTAAAGATCACTAAAATATCTTTAACTTGACTGATGATATTATAAATGAGATTGGAGAGAAATATGTTATCTATGTTACATAATATATCCAAAAGAGCAATGAACTAGCACAATTTAGCCAACTTAGTGAATTGAGCACGAATTTAACACGAGATAAAGTTTTGATTTTGAGATTCACGTTTCACATGGCATTTTCCACAATTCTAAATAAATCCAACTTTTTGCATCCCCTCTCTCATTTTATTTCACTCTATTAAATCCACCCCATAGACTTTCATAGTTTCCAATTATTATATTTATGAATAATCCTTATGATTATAGACATTACGTTGACATAAAGGTATATAATATTCAGCTTATAGTTCCTATTACTCTTGATATCAATGTATGTGTTAAAGCGCGAGAGCGAGAGAGAGAGATATGAACACTTTGGAGCCGCTCTAACCAATAGGATTTTGACTTTTAGCACACTCACATCATAGCATGAAACAAACAAAAGAACTTAAATCCTTTAGGTATATCCAAGAAGAAAAAGGAACAAGTTTTATTACCTGTTATATATAAACAATACAACATGCGTCAATTATAAAAGTATCATACCAAACTTATGTGAATGCTTCCTTCTTCTTTATATATATACACTAATACTCTCATTACTCACCCAAAAAAAAAAACTTATGTGCATGCTTAGTCACTCTCATTATTCACCAACTGGCACCATATGCAAATGCATAATGTTTGGCAACAAAATGCGCAACCATGTAATTCTGACACCATACCTTTTAATCTATCCTAAGTTGCACATATTTCACTGTAATAGATCCTCATCCTATTGGAGCTCGTTACTTGAAAAAAGAAATAAGAAAAGAAAGATCCTATTGGAGCAATGGCTTCCCAATAATGTGCACATCATGCAACCAATCCAACAAATAGCCCTAACCAGGGGAGTCAATAGGTCCCCAACGTTCAGCCACTCCAAACAATGTTTGAACTTAGAAGTGGCAATTAGTGCTGGGTAGAATGAAAATGTTTAGAAGAATCCCTTTTCGCTTCGAACCCACCAATGCTTGTCATGGAATTCCACCAATATCTACATAGATACAATACAGTCCAGTGTTGCAAAAATATCTGATTCCAAACTATAAACCTCTGATAAAGAAATTTCTCCACCCAATCTTAAATCCCTCTCCCATTAAATAATCATGGACAAAGGCATGTTTGTTGGAGACAATACACATGGCACACAAGTCCAGATATCTTAACTGTAGGAACTCCCCCTTCCAGAAAACCACAGAATTTAATATCCCCCAACTCTATCTATCATTGACTCATAGTATTAATCCCTAAAGGTACTTCAGAACTTTTCACATCTAACATTTAACAATAGAAGCCAGAGGGGCCTAACATGCATTCCTATTTGTTTTTATCCCTTTATTGCTTAATATCTATTTCTTCTTCCATATAATTTCTTCAATTTTGTTTTCTAAGCACTGATGCTTTAGGAAATTTATACTATTGGCAGCACAAAGCTTTCCATCAATTCATTAGCAACATTGAATCCTGATCTATCCAATTCCATGTTTAATACTTATGGCATACATATGTTTAAAAGGTCAAAATTAACAAATTGAAAAGGCCAAAATTTAACAAACCAACTGTAGGCCAAATCCTGATCCATGTGTTGAACCAAAAATCAAACTCCTCTTATCCGGCACACCATCTAGAATTTTCATCTTACACTTCACCCTCCATTGACAACTCAGACATATATTAAGTCATTGGAACAAGGCCAAAAGTGTCCTACCTCACATTTTGAGTACTCTTCATCTAAACCATTGATCTTTTTAGCTGTTCACAAAAGAGTGGCAAGAGAAGTTGGAGTACAAGGAGACTCGCATCAACTTAGAACACTTTCCTGCTCCCCCATAATTTGATGTACAACATGACAAAATATTTTAATGTGTTTGGATTCAGCTTAACAGCTTAAATAGTGTCCCGGTAAACTACTGAAAAAGGAGCAGAATGATTGAGCGATTTCCTCTCAAATGGGACTTAATGATAATCCCTCTATCGTGAAATGGATATGGTCTAGTTCTTTTCATCTCCAGATTGTGACACCACATCAAGGACAAGTAGAACAACTTTTGTTCATGAACCGACATCAAAAAAATGTGATTTGCAGCTGAATTTACCACTCACTGTTGGTTCTTCCAACTAATCACGTGGTTATTCAAACTAATCACACGGTCATCATTAAATTTGAGAGCAGATATATCATTTCAAATGAATATACAACTTTGAAGATGTGAACATGAGTCATTAGGCAAATGGCTGATATATCTAATGATCCAACAAGTGACAAGAATTGAGAGGCAAAAAGGTAATGAAAAGAATTGAGGCGACTGAGGCGAGAGGTGAGGTGACTGATCTACCGAAGGCGACTCACTTCTACCGATGGCAAGCGCTTCTGCTGTCGGCGAAATGTGTGGAGTTTGCGAATGCGTAGAGAGAGGCGACCGCAAACGCGAGCATGATTGGCGAGTACTTCTACCATTGCTGTCTTCCGTCGGTGGCTTGTGAGGGCGAGGCATCTATGGCGACGGCGATAGTCGGTGGTGGCGAGGATGATATCGGGAGCAATGGCGAAGGGTGGACATTGGTTCGTGGAAGGAGGAGAGTTAAGGAAGGCGTTTTCAAAAAAGGTAAAGGGATTCACTCTGGGAGCCAGCTCTCTTTGCTGGACAATTTGACTGCTCTGCACAGAGATCTTATGAATGCGGGCTACTGAAAACGAGATATTCTTCCAGTGCTTAATCATCTGCAAGGAAATGGTATTGGAGGTTCTGGTGGTGCGAATGAGTTGGCAGATGAAGTAGAAGGTGGGAGTGAAGGCTCATCAAGGGAGGTTCAACTAAATGGTGTTGGGCGGAACAGTAGACGTTTCTCTCAAGCTATTGCGAAGGCTAAGTTGAGGCGTTCTTCCAGGGAATTCAGGATTCCCTCCAAACTTATTATGTTCGAAATTTCGAACATTTCAAATTGAGTTGCATTAAGGATTGTTGAGAGAAGTCGATGGTTTTCGGAGTCTCTAATATTGAGTGCAGACGCTATTGCCTGGTCGTGTGGAAAAGTTCAGAGGTTGCTTCTGGCTGAGAAGGTTGGGCCGTTGGATTCTTTCAAGGAGGGTAGCGTGACTCCAATCCTTGAGCTTCTCTTCAATCACCGCAGCAAATTTCTTCAATTGACGCTTCTTTCTCGGAGCAGAAGAAGTGCTTTGATCATTCTGTCGAAAGAGAATGAGTTGGTGAGGTGGGAATATGTTTTATGGGGTTATGGATTTTTTTTTTTTTTTATAATTACTGATGTGTGTATATATATTAAGAAAGTGAAAGATAAGTACAAGTGTACATGTGTGTATGATTGCCCTCTTCCCACAAAGTACCTTAAGGATTCCTATACAACTGTAATACACATTTCCATGTACGAAGTTCCAAAAAAACCTCCCAAAAAATATGACCCCCAAATGTATATGGTGCTAGTCAACACATAAACCATAGAACTCCTGCGTGACAAGACCAAAATATGAATATGATCTCGAAGCTCCCAGCTTGGCCAATCAATCTGCAATCCTATTACCCTCTCTACACGCATGGTTGAATGAGGCATTCAACTCACGTGCCATGGCTCTAACTCTGCTAATTAGGTGTGAAAGCCTCCATGATCCAAAAGAAATGCCGTCCATCCATCTCATGATTATAATAGAATCACCCTCCACCACAAAATTCCTCAATCACATCTTCTGAGCTTCGGAGAGGGCAGCAAGAAGAGCCATCATCTCCGCACAAATGGAGTCACCAATGCCCACGAAAGCACAAAAGATGCTGGGTTATGGAATATTGAACAATCAAAACCACCTGGTGGTAGCAAAGTCATGCGTTGAGAAGGAATGGTTCAATTTCAATGGATCCAGATGCCTGTCGTGCGTGGGTGGAGCTCCTCCATTGATAATGGTGAAGCAAGAGGGAGGAGTAGGCGGAAAGCTGTGGAGGTTTCCTATTCTCTGTGTTTCTTCAAAGGAGGTTGTGAACTGGGAAAGAATTATGATTTCAGCTGGAAGGGCGGTGGGTCTGGTGATAAGGTTTATACCATTGTCTCAATTTGCTGCTATTTTATGCTTGAATGGTGAGAATGAGGTGAATGCGTTGTTGGAGGTGAAGATAAAAAAGGTAGCTAAACATTTGCTGAGTTTTTTGGAGTGGAGAGCAGGGTTGGTTTTTGGAGGGGATACGGGGAACAAAGGGGGAACATGGGTCATGGCGATGGGAATTCCTATTCATCTTTGGGCGAAGGCGTCTTTGGAGGCAATTGGGGAAGCTTGTGGAGGTTTGATGCAAGTCGGATCATTCTGTTCTTCTGGTAGGTTCATGGGTGGTTTCTCCATTAAGTTGAAGGAGGAACTTCATAGGAAAATCCCTCGGTCAATGGTTATGTGGGATGGGGCGTCGAAGTAAGAAATTAGCATTCATATTCTTGGCGAAGGTCAGTATTTATCTTGAAAAGCAGGTAAGGTGTCAGCTCCGAAGTTTTTGAACGCTGATTGCAGATCTAGGAGCTTCAGAGATGTAGTTGCAGAGAGAGTTGGGAGGAAGGAGACGAATACGGAAGCTGAATTTGGTGGGGGACAGCCAAGTTTGAATTTCGGGGTAGCCAACACCCCCTAGCAGTATTCAGATTCAGAGAAGGGGAGGGTTTTGGGGCTTTGGAGTTGGGCCTTCTAATTCTGGGGTTGGAAAGTCTGGGCCTTCTTCGGTGGGCCTAAATGGTTTTTATACCAATCGGCGTGATAGCCAAAAGAGCATTGGGGAAAGAGGGGAAGTTGAACTGCAACCCTTCAGGTGCAGATGTATCAAAGAGGGAGAGTTATACAGCCCTCCTGGGGTCGATCTAAAAAAGAAATCGCCTGTAAGAGGCCATCAACAGAGTTCAGTGAAGGAAAGTGGCGATGGGGGTGAGTTAAAGATGGGAGAGATTCCATATGAAGTGGAGTCTTTTCGTTCGAAGGTGGGGTCTGATGTTTCTGGGGAGCATAAGGCAATTGAAAGGGAGAACGAGGCTTGGAAGGTGCAGATTGCTGAGTGGGTAAAAAAAAACAGTTTTTTCAAAGAAATCACTCTTCTGGCAATGCTGGTAAAGGTAAGAGGCATTCTTCTTCTACTTCCCCTTCTCCACTTTCTAACCATGGGAAAGGGAAGTTGACGCACAAGAATGAGGTTGCTGACACCAACGTTTTGGGGGAAAATACTACTGATGTGGAGTTTTGCAACGGTTCTAGGAGGCAAAAAGACTATGGTGCTGAAGTTGGAGAGCAGCCCCAGTTACGATGCTATTCCAAGCGCTACAAGATGAGAGATAACATGGCTGGTTCATCGGCTTGGGGGATGTTCAGTCGTTGGGAAGCAGAATCCAGTAGAGAGGCTGAGGTCAGAGGGGGTATTCCAAGGGAGGAAGTTCCACCTGTTTTGTATTTGCCTCATCTTGATGCACCTTCATCCCATTTTCAAGTGTTGTCACCTACAGCTTCCTTCCATTCCCATGATGACTATAAATCAGTAGATCAGTTGGACAAGGAAGGCACCGAGGCAGCAGTTGGTAAGGAGTGTGCTAAGGCTTGTGATGGAAGTGACAAGTCAAAGGGAATTTCCTTCCCCTATTCTTTCTCAGCCAATAGCTGGTGTTGGAGCCTTGTTGGAGTCGTATGGAAATCTAGGGGAGGAGATTCCTATTTGTGTAGATCGTCAAGACCAAGTCACCTGTGTTTCTCCCCATCTAAATCTGGACTTTTGAGAGAAGGCTTCTGATTGGGTTAGGGAAAATATTATGAATCTGAGTACTGCATTTGGGGTGTCCTATGAAGGTTATGAAGCTGAGGCAAAGGCTTTGTTTTCAGCAATTGAGTCAGACAAACTAAAGGAAAAAGGGCTGAAGAAGCAAACAGAGAAAGAGTTGGATAAAGTATCAGGGTCATTGATTGGAAGGGAAGTTCCTAATAGAAAACTATCGGCAGGAAGGAGCCATGCGAGGAAGGGGAAAGTAGTATTATGATTTGTAAAATCCTCTCATGGAATATTCGAGGCCTGAATGTCCATGACAAGAGGGCTGGAGTGAAGGTTAGCATTAGGTCCTGGGATCGAGATTTGTTAATTTTGCAAGAGTCAAGACTAAGTAAAGTGGATAGCAGTGTTATGGAGAGCATTTGGGGCTATAAAGAGGTGGATTGGGTTTTTATCCCAGTGCAAGGAGCTTCGGGGGATATTATAATGGCTTGGAATAGTGCAAAATTTCAGAAAGCTCAGGTCTGGTTGGGGCAGTTTTCTGTTTCTGTGATGTTGAAAGAAGCATTGGGGTGTGATTTATTTTTTTATTTTTTTTTTATCGGTAATGAAAAATATATTAATAAAATCCAAAAACAGATACAGCCATGTACACCAAAGGTGTACAAATCCCCCATCCCAGACCTCTACAGGTCTTGGAACTTTTCACACCCTAGAACATCATTAAGCCTCAAACCCTTACAAGACTCCACAGCCGATGCCCAATAAAGGGCTAAGCTTAGCGAATATTTAAAGAGAGCATTCGGAGACCTTTCTTTGTTCTCAAATATTCTGTCGTTACGTTCCTTCCATAATGACCACATGACGGCTCCCGGTGTCACTCTCCACAATACCTGAATGGGAGAGACCCCCTTAGTGGTCCTCCAACATAAAAGAAGCTTCCTCACATTTTCCAGCTGAGCCCAAGCTATTCCAAATTTAACAAAATAGGTATTCCAAAGTTCACTTGAGATCGAGCAATGCACAAGGAGATGATTCACATTCTCCACACTAGATTTGCAAAGACAACACCTGCTAGGAAACTGCCACCCTCTCTTCATCAAATTCTCCATAGTTAGGATCTTTTCCAAATGATCCTAACTATGGATCATTTGGAGTGTATGGCCCAAATGATCATTCAGCAAATGATCATTCAGACAACACCTGTGATTTATTACTTTTATCAGGAGTGTATGGCCCAAATGATCATTCACCAAACTCTAAGTTGTGGGGTGAGTTGTTAGAGGCAAGGGGAGTGGGAGGCACTCTACGGTGTATTAGGGGAGATTTTAACGTGATCTGTTTCCCATCCAAAAGGCTTGGTGGAAGACAGAGCTCTCCGGCAATGATTCTGATTTCATTGACAATAATTTTCTGTTGGATGTCCCTCTTAAAGGCTCAAAATTTACTTGGTCGAAAAATCAGCAAGCTTCATCCCTTTCAAAGTTGGATCGATTTCTAGTGTCTATGTAATGGGAGGATAAATTTCCTAAGTTTTCAGCTGTAGCTTGACCTAGATCACTCTCCGATCATTCCCCAATTATGCTATCTTGAGAGAATGAGTTTCAAAAAGCTTGCCCTTTCAGATTTGAAAACATGTGGTTGGAAGAGGACTCTTTTGTGACTCTTATTGGGAGATGGTGGGAAGAGATGGATGTTCAAGGTACTCCATCTTTTATTTTTTCAACGAAATTAAGATCCTTAAAATTGAAGATCAAAGAATGGAATAGGGATGTCTTTGGGAGGATGGATAAGAAGGTAGAAGACATTATGGAAAGGTTAAAGGTGCTGAAGCAGATTGAAGAAGAAGGAAGACTGTCCTTTAAGGAATGGTTGGAAAAGGAAAGAGTGAAAAGAGACTATAAGAAGGCAGCTGCAGCCCTTGAAATTAGTTGGAGGCAAAAGTCCAGGGCCTTGTGGTTACAATTGGGTGACAAGAATTCTAGTTTCTCCCATAAAACAGCGCTAGCAAGGGGGAGTAGAAATCATATTGATCATTTAGAAGCTGAAAGCTGCTTCATTCTTGAGGAGAAGGAGATTAACGAGGCAGTTGATTTCTACAGCAATCTTTTTAAATAAAAGGAAAGAGTGAGACCTTTATTGGATGGGCTTGAGTTTGATTCTTTGTCTAATGACAATACAGAAATGTTGAAAGGTCAAGTCTCAGAAGAATAAATCTTGGAGACTATCAGTGGATTGGATGGTGATACAGCAAATGATCCAGATGTTTTTTCGATAGCTTTTTATAAAAAAATGTTGGTCTTGCATAGGAAAGGATTTCTTAAGGGCAGCCCAAGAATTTTTTGATTCAGGCCATTTCGAGAGAAGCCTAAATGCAACTTTTATATCTCATCCCGAAGAAGGAAAGAGCGGCAATGCTAAAGGATTATCGGCCTATTAGCCTAGTTAGTAGCTTCTATAAAATCATTGCCAAGTTGCTGTCCAACCGGCTTAAAAAGGTTGCCCCGTGTATTATATCTACATCCCAAAATGCGTTTGTGGGAGGAAGACAAATTCTTGATGGGGTGATGTTAGTAAGTGTTTGGACACTATTCAAAGGAATGGAGACGAGAAACTGATGCGCAAATTGGACCTTGAAAAGGCATATGATCATGAGAATTGGAACTTTTATCTCCTTCAAAGGATGGGTTTTGGTGACAAATGGTGCAAATGGATCCCTCACTTGTATCTTCAGCTTCTTTCTCTATACTTGTGAATGGTATGGCAATGAGATTTTTCAGATCAACAAGAGAACTTAGGCAAGGTGATCCCTTATCACCTACGCTGTTTATTATAGTCATGGAGGCATTCAGCAGGCTGGTGGACAGAGCAGTAGCGTTGGGCTTTCTAGAAGGTATCTCATTTGGTGGAGGCCGGCTGTCTATTTCCCATATTTTATTTGCTGATGATGTGGTATTATTTTGTAAAGCTCAACCCTTTCAAATTCTTGTGCTTAGAGCCTTGTTGACTTGTTTTGATGCTATAGCTGGACTAAAGGTCAATTTGCACAAAAGTGAGATTTTTAATGCATGTGGTGGTGTGGAAGTGAGCTTTTGCAGTCATTTGGCATGCCAATTAGGTTCTCTTCCTACCACCTATCTTGAAATTCCAATAGGGGCTTCCTTCAAATCCAAATTCATTTGGGAGCTGGTTGTCACTAGAATGTAAAGGAAGCAAGTCACTTGGAAGAGCAATTTTTTGTCTAAAGGAGGGAGGATGACCCTCATAAAGAGTTCTCTTTCAAAACTCCCGACTCACCTCCTCTCAATCATGCAAGCCCCAATGTCAGTAGTGGAAAAACTTGAAAGGATGGAATGAAGATCGGAAGTATCACTTGGTTAGCTGAAAAGATGTTTGTACGGAGAAAGATAATGGAGGTTTGGGATTAAAAACCTTCGTATCTTCAATCATTCTTTTCTATTGAAACGGGCTTGGAGGTATGGGAATGAAGATACTAGTTTGTGGAGGAATCTGATTGCATTAAAATATGGCTATGAATCTAGAGGTTGGATTCCTTCCCCATTGAATGCCTATGTGGGATGCAGTCTTTGGAGGCCAATCAGCAAATTCGCTCGTTCTTTTCACAATAACTTATGATTTGTATTGGGAAAGGGGGATTGAATAAAATTTTGGGATTATATTTGGTGCGGTGATGAGCCCCTTAAGTCAAGATTCCCGGATATCTATAATCTTTCAACAAGGCCTCAAGAATTCACATCGGAACTGCAACATCTTGATTCTGGTGGAGGGGGTTGGAACTTGAACCTTAGGCGGAATCTATATGATTAGGAGTTGAAACCTTTAACTCAACTCTTGGATAGTATTAATGGGCATTATCCTTCTTCTAACCCGGATGTGATGAGATGGTCAGGAAGTAAGCATGGAGATTAATCAGTGAGACACATTTACACACTATTGAATAAGGACAGCAATTTCAAGCCTTCTCATATGTTGTGGCAGCTAGGTATTCCATCAAAGATTGGGTTTTTCATGTGGACGGCAGCTTTGAGGAAAATCCTATCTCTTGATAATCTTATAAAGCGCGCGGTTGGCAGCTACCAAATATGTGTGTGATGTGCAAATCAGAAACAGAATCTGTTAATCACTTATTACTTCATTGCAAGGTTTGGGAGGCCTTGGGTTCAACAACAAAGTGTTGAGCATGCATTGTGGGGGGGGGCACATTTTGGCTATGATAGCCGCATGGGTGTCAGTTAGGCCTGAGTTTAGCAGTTTGGGCATTTCAGATATTGTTAGGGATTGGCATAGTTGTTGTCTCTCATCTCTTCAGTAGTGTAGGATCTTTGGTGCTCCCATTTCTCATGGGTCCACTATCTTAGATTGTATTCTCTCTTTGCTCTATTTATGATATATTCTTCATTACTCATCCAAAAAAATAAAAAACAACAAAGTGTAGATCAGGTTCTTACATCATGGAATATATCTAAAGGTGCTTCTTGCATTGAGGTCCTTTGGAATTTGACACGGCAGCTATCCTTTGGACCATTTGGAAGGAGAGAAACAGAAGAATATTCAAGGATAAATTCAGTTCCATAAGCGTGTTAATCCAAACATCACTCAGCTTACTCTTTTGGTGATCTTCAAGTGTAAATCAGTGTAGAGGACTTGAATTTCCGGAGTTTATCTTATGTGATAATTTCTTGGATATGTAGGGGTCAGTTTTTTTTTGGGATGTATGTACACCTTTCGTGTACCTGTTTTGATCTCTTGACTTAATTAATATATACCTACTTTATTACCTATCAAAAAATATATATAGACATTGTCATAGGCTTCAGGTGCCATGCATGAAAGTTCGTACTTGATTGTGCATATCCTTAATCTATAAATTTCATATGAAATATCTTTTTTTTTTCTACTTCTAGTTCTTGGTTAATGGTAAGTCAGTTGGTAACTCTGCCTGGTACTTCAGTTACTTTCTAATACTAAAAATACCTTCTGTTGATCCATTAGATTTTCTAATGTGGAGCATCAACAATTCTGAAGCCACAATTACACCATAAGGATAAACACATGCTGTGAGGAAAAAAAACCACTTTACAGTCAAAAACACACACTGTAAAGCAATACGAAAAATCCAAAATGCAATAACAAACCTGATAGACAAAATAATGCTCTTAAGAAAATAATCAAGCTGGTTTTTCTTCTTCCGGAATGAATTGATGGTATCTTGACACTGAAGAAGAACCTCATGCATACCTAGCTTAAGCATCTTCAACTGCATCTGTTTCACACAAAATGTGGGAGTAGCTTTAACAGGTCACCATTCTAACAAGAAAAATATAGCAAGAACAAATGCTGCAAAGTTTTACAAACGTAAAAACGAATGCACAAACCTTGTCAAGATGGACATGGGCAACAAGACCAGAACCATGTTCCAAGCTCTCAGACAGGTTTCGCTGTTTTTTATATCTGCAATTAGTAACATAATTCATGTAAAAAACAAAAAAAAAAAAAAAGACAAACAACAGAATAAAAAATAAAATTCTTGATTTCAAAAAATCTAAATCACGATGTTGTAGCACATTTTTTTTAGTGGACATTTCATGCAGGAGTACATAACCTAAAAAAAATTTATGTACTTGAAACCCTTGATAGAAACATCAGACAATCAACAAGGACATATCTCTTAAATCCTAATCATTTCAAGAGAAGAAAAAGGCATAGAATTAAGTTGGATGGCAAGAATTGAGAAACAAGATATCCTCAAGTAATCAACTATTCAACTCCACTATTTGGGATAAGATATCCATATAAAAGGGCACATTGAGGAGGATACTGCATGTAATTTATATCTAAATGGCTAAAACGGAGAGAAGCTTCCAAAGTGCTATGCATTCACTGTCACCTGTTAAATCTAAAAAGAAGGATATTTGACCTACTATGATGTAAGGATTCGCACGGTAATAAAAAAAACATATGCACATAATGAGCATTTATAAGATGAGGATGTTCAGATGGATGTGCAAAAAGACAGAGAGATAATTTAAGGAGTAAACATATATCAGACTGTCTATGTGATGCCCAAATAGGAGATAAGATCACAGAAAGTAGATTAAGATGAGTGAAGACCCAAGGAGGTAGTTTTCAGGTTCTATGAGAGAGTACACACCAAAGGATACATTAGGATGACAAAAGGACCAAGAAGAACCTTGATAAAGTTGGTCCAAAAGGATTTCTTACAAAACCTGCCGAAGATATAATTTTTTATATATTCAGATTGAGGAACTGAGTTCCTGTAGCTGACCTCAACCTATTAGAACAAGAATTTTATAGCTGATGGGTACTTTAAATGAAACAAAAAATCAATCTTTGCAAACTTTAGACTAATGTAACACATAATACACTTTTAGATTCTGATTATCTTGAGATTATAAGATTCAAATTTTATGATTTACAACACAAGCACAGGCAATTAATTAACATGTAATAATTAGCGAGTTATAAACAATGATATTTATTAAAATTGCACCAAAGAGTGCAAGAACCCAAAGTTTTGACCCCTTAGAAGAAGAAACCAATACAGTTCAACAGTGCAGATTTTCTGAGTATTACAGAATAGCTTTTCTGATTCTTCTGACCTTAGAACTAGGACAACTCTCATATGTTAGTAAGAATAAACTCCGCCCATTTGCAATTTTTCAAGGCCTTCATCACCTCACAAGTTTTTAAGACAATTCTGAGATGATGATGCATGTGGCCCATTTGAGTATTCACTGCCGGCACATTGAACTCCAGGCTCAACAAAAAACTTGCTGACATAGGAAAAATTATGTGTCTTTTTTAAGGTATAAATCATATGCTGGCCTTTGATCAACTTCTTTTTTCTACAAATTTTTTTTCTTTTAACTAAAATAGTTAAGAAAAGACAAGGAAAACAATATTATAATTTATATGTACAGAGTATGTAAGAAAACGAGCCTCTAGAGAACCAGCCATTAAAAATTAGTTACAAGTCTATATTCCACTCCTATCATCTACAAAATTAAAAAATCATACCTCCTCAAAATCAGTGTTATAGAATGCCCAATAAAAAAAATAGATAATGTTTCTTTGTATTACGGATTACCCACTTTGCAGACTTAATAACCTTATATATTGTGCAATTCATTGTTTTCAAAATCAGTCGATACCAAGTAGTACCATCTGAGTTGACTTGGTACCGGCTGTGACTGAGGTGAGATACCATGGTATCGCTAATATCAGCCAAAACCGCTCAGTCTTGGCCAATATCGGTCATTATCAACCAATAAGACTCAATAGTGTTATCCCAACTCTGTTGAGCCATTTCTGATCTTGACCAAGTTAACCAGCCAATAATGCCAATGTCAGCTAAGTCAACTTGGTATCAGCCCTGGCCAAACCAAGGCAGATACCGAGTGTTAAAACCTTGCTGCAATTCCATCATTTCACAGTAAGCAGCAGATTGCAAATGGGCACACATCAACACATATGTATATATACATATACATATCTGTAAATTTATGCGTGTGTATGTGTGTGTATGGATGTATGCATCTGTATATGTATATGGATTATGGACAACACATTATTTTCCTCCAGCCCCAACCTTTTTGTTTGATTGCACACAAGAAATATTGAAGTTCTCCAAGAAGCATACCACAGTCCTATAGCAATCACTCAATGAAAAATCAAATGTGCTATGGATTCCACAGCCTTCTAACACATTATAAACCTATTAGGTATGTAGCAATTCCTGTTCAATAAAAATAATCAAATGTGAGGATCTCATCAAAAGAAGTTGTCCTGAAGAAAAAGGACAACTTATAAGGAATGGGAGAGACCTCCAAATAAGCAAAACAGGACCAAATGAAGATTACTCTTGCTGAGATGACAGTAAAAAGATTTTACTGAAAACATTCTTTAGAGTCCCCTCCATCTCCCACTTGTATATATTGCAATAAGGATATGATGGATGCCATTGAATTCAATTTCAAACAAAGTTGGGTCATCAGAAATCAATAAAACTCTAGCCCCTATTAATCTAGGATCTCCCTAATCAAAGCCTCCCTTGTTGGTAGCCAAAGAATAACAGTCAGGAAATTGCTGCTTCAAAGGTATATTACCAAATCCATTATCCTCCCAGAATTTCATCTCAGGCTATCTCAAGGCAAGAAGAGGTCCTGCTCACAAATTCCTCCTTTATGTTCACTATGGCTTTTCACAAACCAACCATGTATGTTCCTTTATATGAAGCAGGTGTCCGCTATGAGGTTGGCAACACGAATCTTGTCTCTCCATCCCGCTCTATCAAAAATCATATCTTCAGTTAATCAACGTTTTTGTAAGTCTTGTTTTATAGATTCCATCAATGTCTTTTTAGTTCTGCCTCTTACTCGCTTAGGCCCTTCAATATGCATACTCTCACACCTTCTTACAGGTGCATCTATTGGTCTCCGCTTCAAATGACCAAACCGCCTTAACAACCCTCCTCCATCTTATCCCTAATGAATGTCATGCCTAACCACTTTTCAATATCTTCATTTCTTATTTTGTCTTTCTTAATTTTGCCACAAGTCCATCTTAATATCCTCATCTTGGTAATACTCAACTTCTAAACATGTTGGTTCTTTGCCGCCCAATATTCTATCCCATATAACATAGCTGATCTTATTGCTGTCTTATAAAACTTACCTTTTAATTTAAGTGGAACACGTTTATCACACAAAACCCTAGAAGCACCCCTCCACTTAAGCCAACCAACTCTAATACTATGTTTAACGTCTTTATCAATTTCTCCGTCTTTTTGTACCATTGATCCAAGATATTTGAATTAATTACGTAATGGGATATCCTAATTGTCAATTCCAAGGTTTACTGTTTTGGTGCCGCTGAGCCTGCTGTCAAAAACACTAGAAAACTTAAAGGAACAATTTTTTTTGGATTTGGGAAATATAGCACAAATTGAGCGAAATTTTGCCCATTCCGCTCGGCACATTGCTGCATTTCGACCGTGCCACTTGAAATTTCGCTCAATTTGTAAAAGAACAAAATAACCCCATGTAACGCATTGTTAGGGTGTCTTAGAGCGAAATTTCAACGGCATGCTGTGGAAAACACCAGTCAATTTTAACAATTTCATTAGTTATAATGTTATTTGTCTTAAAAGGGCATTTCACATATTCAGTTTTTGCACAACTTATTTTAAAACCCTTTGATTGTAAGGTATCTCTCCACAATTCTACCTTAATATTTACTTCTTCTCTACTATGGCCCACTAGTACTACATTGTCTGAAAATAACATACACCAAGGCACCTCATCTTGAATAAGACTCGTCAACTCATCCACTAAGGAGAAAATATAAAGGCTGATATATGACCCTTGATGCAAACCTATCTTAACCGGAAAATCAGTTGTCACACCGCCAACAGTTTTCACTTTAATTAAGGTTCCCTCATACATATCTTTCATTACATCAATACCTTTCTAAATCAATGAAAACCATATGCAAATCTTTTTTTCTTTTCTCTAGACTATCCTATTAACTATCTCCATAAAAATATAGCTTCCTTAATGGATCTTCCAGGCAAAAATCCAAACTGCTTTTCTGTCACTCTAGTTATTAGCCTCAATCTATGTTCAGTCACTCTTTTCCATAATTTCATAGTGTGACTCATAGGTTTAATGACACGGTAATTTGCACACTTCTGTATGTCTTCCTTATTCTTATATATCGGTATTGCTGTGGTATTTTCTCTCTATTTTCTGTTTTTGTTCCACCGTCTCATGAACCTATTGTATTTGTGCTTCTTCCTTTTGATGTTTAATGAAATCCATTATCATCTATTTAATAAAAAAACAAATCATAGAGAAAGGAAAAATCCCAAATTACTAAACATGTAGAAAACCTAATAATGTCATAACTGAATATACAAATCATATGGAAAGGAATAATCCCACTCATTAAACATGTAGAAAGCCTAATAGTACTTTCAGATCTGAATATACAAATCAAGGATGGAAATTTCGCATTTTGCTGAGGGAGATCTAGCAAAATCAGGGAATATTTCCCCATTTCCCCTCAGGGAAATATGTGTTTTTCAATTTTTCTTGTATTTTTTTTATTTAATATATTCATAATAAGTGCATACATGGAGAATATGAGGAAATCTAGGGAAATATGGGAAAGCTTGGAGAAATTTCGCCAGATTGTTACGAAATTTCGCCGACATTTCTCGAAATTTGGCCAGGATTAGGAAAACGTAAGGAAAGTCGGGAAATTTCGTTTTCCCCAGACATTTCGTGTCATTGACCTTGCGATATCAAAATTTCGGTGAAATTTCACCAAAATTTCTTGAAATGTCAAACGCTAATACAGATCATAGGGAAAGGAATAATCCCAATTACCTCTTATTAGGGAATGCAATCAACAAACAACTCTTGCTGAAACCAATGAATCAATGACCTAGGCAGACCCCATGATCAAATCAGCCTTTCTTCTCTTTTTAATTCTGAAACGAAGTAGATCTCCTCTTGATCATGTTTTCTTCTTCTTCTTTCTATTCACATTTTCCCAAAACCATGAAAAGAAAATCCAACACCTCACACGTTATGGGGTTTGAGAGTTATTTAAATTCCTAATCTACCTTACAAAATAAAAATTACCCAAACAAGCTATTTTAATTATACACAATTAAATCACTACCCCGGCATCTGGTGTATGTGCAAACAGAGGTATTGATGCATCCTCGCCAATCAGGTCCCTGCAAAACATAGACCGCAAACTTTTCAACCCCTTAACCTCCTGGTCAGAGTCTTTGGTTTGACCCAAGTCCTTACATAAATCCTATTTTAACTGTTAGAAGAGTATTAGATTTATGTAATTCTGTTATTAGAATAATATATGATTTTTATTTGAACGGGTTGGGTTGTTATGTAGCTGCCATTGTAGTGTAGTTACCATATTTGTTTTTTAGTTATTTGTAATTTCTATATATCTTGACATAGAACAGTGAAGGGAATAAACAGATTATAGATTTATTTCTCTAAATTCTTTCAGTATTTTAACATGGTATCAAAGCCAGGCATGGCATCTTTTCAGTACCCTCAACGGATCAACAGTATTCCAGCAACCTTCACCAGACTCTAATCGCTATCATCAGTCATCAGAATCGACAACCCCTTTCCATAACCATGAATCATTTCTGAATTTTAGTTCTGAAATCAACTTAACTTTCAAATCTTGCTCTCTCAATCTCACTTGGTCCATAGTTTTGTTTTTCTTTTTTTCCCCCCTTCCAATTCTCAATTTTACTTGTCCAGAATCACTCAAATCTATCTCTGTCTCAGCATCTCTCTTTTTTTTCCTAATGACCATTGTAGAAAATCAAAGGAGAGAGTATACATATTTATGGTAGACATACTGGACCAAACCCACGTCAAACACCAACTCAAGAAACTATGGATCATCACCACACTCTGAATACGCTGAACTAGTAACAATAAGTCCGTGAAGACAAAAATATTCCTAATACACCAACATTCTCCCCTAAGTAGCAACTCTACCCACTCTCCTGATTGAGAGCAACACATAAATCGTCTCTAGAAGTCCCAAGCTGATCTGCAACTGAATTCACCCCTCTAGGCACATTACTGAACGAGGAATTCAAATCACATGTGAATGATCTTGCTCTCTTTATGAGATGGAACAATCTCCACAAGCCAATGTCCTCCCTGTGCATCCATACGATAATAGTAGCTGAATCCCCTTCCATAAGTATCTAAACGACACCCAAACACCTAGCCTCCAAGAGCTAAGAGAGCTAAAAGCTTCACTCGAATGGCATCCCCAAGCACCACAAGTCCACTAAAGATAGTAAAACCGCATCCATGTGATCCCTAAATGCTCCTCCAATACCTGAGGGTCCTGCATGGCCTAAGGAACCTCCATCAAAATTAACCTTCATAGTCCCTTCTAGCAGTGCATTCCCACTTAGTTTCCCTCCTTGCTGATGAAGGGATGAGAGGCAACACAACAACAACTCCCTCACCACCTCTGAGCTACTAATGCCCCAAAACTCAGGCCGGATGGATAACCATGATGCAACGGAAGCCATAATATTCTCAAGCACTTGCATCCAAGACAAACATGTATCTTCTAATATTCTTCGATTCCTTTCCAACAATATGTGCCAAACTGCAGCATGGAATAACATCCCATATATAATGTTACCCCTCCTCCCTACGCAAACCACCGCCAAAAGTATCAATCATAATAGTAGAAACATCGATCATCTGTAGTATTCACATCTAAATACACCTGGCAAAGAAACACTAGTTGAATATATGATCAATCTCTCTCGTGCCTCCATACATAAAAAAACAAACATGAGGAGATTTGGATAACCTCTTCCATCTTCTCTGAATAAGTCAGCTGTGTTGATCAACACGGCTGTTTCAGCATCTCTGTTTCCAAACAGATTTCTCTGCAATCTCTGTTTCGGGATGGTTGCTGTCTCATTTTGCGTGTGTTTGTTTTTTTCCCACTGTAGAAGGCATAAACAAAGGTTTTAATGATTCCATTGGGCCAGGCAGACAACCTATAGGAACTAGTCCAGTGACTTCTTTGGCCATTTTTCGGATTTATTTTCAATATATTCGGCAAATTACCCCTTAGTTACTGCGATCATTATCGGCAAGACTTCCAAACCTGATCTTATTTCTGCCTTTAACTCCTTTATGACATCCATAAGTTCAGCGGTAAAAATTATCCCTATTTGTCTCGCTCAGTTAATATCTTTTTGTGTGGCAAAGGGCTATTTGATCACCTTCTGTGTAACAACCCCAAGTCTTCATTCAAGGACAATACCTCAACTCTTTGGGATGAGGAGGATCATCAAATCATGTCATTGATGTTGTCTAGAATTGAATCAACCATTGGCTACACATTACTATACCTACACCACTAGAGCCATTACAGAGTGCTTACAAGACACCTATTTGGGATCAGCAAATATCACTCGATTGTTCAATTTTTACAAGAAATAATTCAGTCTCGATCAAGGCAATCAAAGTTCAACTGAATACAATAATCAGGTCATGGCAATACTAGAAGAACAGAAAATGTATCACTACTGATCTTAAACAAACAGAGAAACAACATCAGGATATGAAGTTATGCGCTTCCTTTCCGGGTTGAAACAAGAATATGAACCTGTTTGTCAAATCCTATTTAGTTCTAGGTTTCCCTCTCTTCAAGAAATTTATTCTCGCCTTCATCATACCACTCTCACTAAAAGAGAACCTGGTTCAACTTATCACTGCCTTTGTTGTCTCTCGAGGCAGTTATAGTAGTGCACACAAGGGTTGTGCTAAACGTAATGATTTTAGTATTCCTGTTCATCAACATTCCTGTGGTGGTGGTTGGTTTACTAGCCATGAATCTAAAAAGCTACACCTTGTGGTAAGAAGAATCACCATGTTGATTATTGCTGGGATTTTTCAAGCCAAACCATCCGAATCCACTCATCAAGCATTCTATCATGATGATACATCTGGCTCCTCCACTCTTCCTCTCAGTGTTCCAGAGACTTGACCTTATTTCCATTCCACTAGATGAGTATGCTCAGCTTCTCGCATGCCACAATTGTATCTACACAAGTTCCACAGCTACTTTTTCCTAATCAGGTATTGAATCCCACTATTTGTTATCCACTGCTTTGAACCTATGGATCGCCGACTATGGTGCGAATGAGCATAAGACAGGTGAATTTGCTTCTCTCACTGATTATTGCCCTATTAAATCTGCCAAGAGCGTTACCCTTGCTAATGATTCTCAGATCCTTAACATATCCCTAGCCCACCCTTTAATTTTCTGTCCAGCAGGAAAATCACCAAACAGCTTCAATGTTGTGTTAGTTTTTACCCATCCTTTTGTATCTTCTAAGATCTCAAGAAAAAGCAGATGATTGGTATGGGGAATGAAGTTGGTGGTCTTTACTAACTGGATTTCACACCTATCTCAGTTCCCCAGACTCCTCCAATACCCTTTTTCAGTGGCATTGCTGTCTTGGTCATCCTTCTCTCTCTACTCTTCAACATCAAATTAGGAGTTTTCATCAATTGTCTTAATTGTCATGTGAAGCATGTCAGTTTAGCAAACACCGTCGTGTTTCTTCCTTCTCGCATTGTTAGTCAAGTGTCCACCCACTTTGAATTAATCCGTTCAAATTTCCAGGGTCCTTTCATCATTGCATCTAATAATTTTCATTATTTAGTTTCCCTTGCTGATGACTACTATCGCATGGCATTGTTGTCTCTTATGGAAAAAAAACTTTTTGAATTACTGCATATCTTTCAAATTTTTTGCAAGGAAAAAAAACGCAATTTAATCACAAAATTAATATCTTACTCTCAGACAATGCTAAAGAGTATGCTTAATCATAAAATTATTACAGCCTTCTGATCCATCTCCGGCTTCTAATCTTTCTACATAACATATTTCTGTTCGGTAAGGTGCTCAGTCTTGTGAAACAAAACACCCTATTGGTAATTTTGTCTCTACCAATCATTACCTTCTTTGTATTATACATATTATTCAGTTTTTCGTCTACACTCTAATGCTAGGCATATCATACTTGTGGTTTACCTGGATGATATTGTGATCACTGGATATGACTCTGAAGGCATTACCAAGTTGAAACAGTTTCTACAGGAATGCTTCCATACCAAAGATCTGGGAAAGCTAAGGTATTTCTCGGGGATTGAAAGGTCTCAAATGGGCATTAATCTAACCAGAGAAAGTACGTACTTGACAAGTTGACATATTGAAGAAGCAGGACTACTTAGTGCTAAAGTTACTGACTCTCCTATGGATCTTAGTTAGAAACTATTGGGAGATGAGGGAGGCATATTTCAAGATCCTGTCAGATATTGTTGACCAGTTGGGAAATTAAACCATCTCATTCTTATGAGACTAGATATCTCATATGCAGTGAGTGCAGTCAGCCATTCTTAGAAGCTCCTAGACTCCCACATCAGGATGCTGATACCCACATATTTCAGTATTTAAAGAGAGCTTCAGGTCACAGTATATTATATAGAAAGCATGGTTATCTAAGAGAATAAGTCTTCACATATGAAGACTTGCAGGGTCACCCTTAGATAGACAATCCAATATACGATATTGCACACTCTTGGGAGGAAATTTGTCTCCTGGAAGATTAAGAAACAGATGAAGGTTTCAAGGTCAAGTGTAGAGGCATTGCTCACACAGGTATTGAGCTGACATGGCTTCAACATTTTCTTCAGGAGATTGACTCAACAGCTCCTAATAATTTTTTTTTTCTTTTTGGTAAGTACCAGCTCCTAATACTATATCACTGTATTGCAATAATCGGGCAGCCCAACATATTGCCTCCAATCCAGTATTCCATGAAGGGATGAAGCACATTGAAGTGGATTGCTATTTTTGTACGAGACAAAAACTCCTTGGCGATATATCTGACCATTTATGAGATCTGAAGATCAGCTTGCAGAAATATTATAATAGCCTTATGCAGAAATCGATTAGAGTATTTGTTCCAACTAGAGTGCAAGAAGAATATTAAACTGATATAATTCTGTTATTAGTATTGACAGAATATATGATTCTATTATTAGAAAATTGACAGAATATTGGATTGGGTTGTTGCGTAGCTGTCACTACGGTATAATTACATATTTGTGTCTTCCTTATTTTGCAATTCCTCTATATATTCACATGCAATGGTGAAGAGAAATACACAGATTTTCTACTTATCTCTCTAAGTTATGTCTCTATTTTAACGTAAACAAATTACCGACTAGATACACTGATTAAGCAATATGAAAACAAAAACAAAAAAGCAGAGCTCATGTCTTGACAAATTTAGCAAAAGTTTTGTGCTAGTTGACAACCTGTCAAGAGCCCCATCCATTACTAGGCTTAGGACCAGCAAGACGGAAAGGACAGAGCTCAAAAATATCATAACAGATAGGTTAATAGTTTCCAGAAAATTACACAGATCTGAATAATGCTTACTCAATCATGAAATCAACTGCAATGTCTTTCAAATGGACTTTTTTCAAATGACTTTGAACTAAATATGCTGCATTTTCTTTGCAATACTTTTTCCCACAAAAGCATTCATTCAAAAATAAAATAACCCGTCTGTCAACAGGTTCATTCTTGAAATTAAGTCTGCAAAGAAGTATTTCCTGAAAAGGACAAGAAGGAAAAGGAAAAATTATATTAAAAAAAGAGCTCTCAGAGAATATATTTGTACATCATGAGAAGATAGGCATAGGGAAAAAAATAAAAAGAAGTAAAACAGACATAATATATTAACCATTCTACAAAGAAGCACCTTCATCAGCTCCCATGAAGAATTGCTACTTGGAGAAGAATCAAGAACCGCTTTGTATGCAGGATTTGAAATTGCTGTCGCAGCTAAAATCCCAACAGGCTCACCGGCAGGATAGACACCCTGGGGATCAGATCCAGCACCTCCCCCGTAATTAAACTGGACAACAGAATTGCTACAGACATTTCTCACAGTTCCATCATAGCAGATAACAGCATCCCGAAGAATGGCCATCAGGTTCTTAAACAGAGTTCCAGGTCCAGTTAGTCCTCTTGATGAACGCACAATCACTTCTCTAGTAGAAATAGAATGGACCAATTCCTCGTAAGGGTTCAAACCTTGAAAGAAACAACTCTTGATCAACCCCAATGCCTCAGAAGGCAAATCAACTCCACAAATAGAGTATTTGCTCTGGAACATCCAAGTCATTTCCTCAACCAAGGTCCTCGAGTACAATTTACCCCTATCTGAAAGTTGCAGACCCAGGAAGCCAACTTGCTGGACCACCTTGCTGATGGATGAATCACTTTTTGAATCGATTAAATCTCCCAATGAAGATGCCTTCAAAATAAAATTCACAACTGGCATTTTCACAAGTCTCAGGTGATTCTCCACTTGCAACTCAACTAATTCACTGTATGCAGATCTCAAATGATGAAACAAGGGAGAAATGTTTTGGACATGCATACGAAGATTTTGTAGGACTGAACTGACAATGAAAAAATCTTCCAAGCTAACAGTGAAACCTTCTGAAAACATGTTTTCCATCAACAGAGGCTGTAAACAATTGAAGAACTTAAGCGCCTCTTTGGAACCATCCTTAAAGAAAATAGAACTAATAATGTCATTAAACAAGGGCTGCACTGCACCTCTATTAAAATCAACTTTCAACATCTCGCTTTGACAGATCAAGTGTCTTTCCCCACAACAATCAAATTGAGCAGGTAAAGCAATCCCCAATATCTGTAATGTAGTCCATCGGGGGCCATATTGAGCATTCCACAAGGCAGGTTGTGGTAGGGAAGTTGAAACAAACATTGCTAACTGCTGGGCAGCTGCCCGGTTCAAGAAATAGACCCTAAACATAGTCTTTAGTGACAACAAAGAATCATTTGCAAACTGCAAGTTCAGATCACCACTGTGAGAGCTAAGTAATTGTTTCTCCACTGAAAACAGCTCCAATGCCTCTGCTTTAGCTGCAAGAGACTGGGGATAGAACAAATGAATACAATCACCATCAAAATCGGCACCAAGAGGCCCACAGATGAGAGGGTTTATTTTAACAACATTATCATTGTGTATATAGACTGATAATGCTTGGATTGAATGCTTGTGAGTACTTGGTGGTCTGTTAAGGAAAATGATATCCCCATCCATAATTCGCCGATGCACCACTTGACCAGGTCTTAAGAATGTATGCCCCTTTGAACCTTCCTTCAATGAATATGTTGATAACCCAACCTTGTAGGTTAGGCAGAACTTGTTATCCACTAGCTCTTGTAAACTCTCCATGTTGTGCATGTTAACTTTCTCTTCAAATGTAATCCTTTGTGCAATTTCAAATGGTAGACCAACTTCATTAACTCCTTTATACGCATCACCAGTAATTGCACAGCGAGAAGAAAACCCTGAACCCTTACTGATAAAGAGTGTTTTCATCTTTTCAAGCCATGTTTTCTTTGAAGAATCACTAGTCTCCTTATTGACACCATATCTCAAGTTGATATCCCGAAATGCCTGTAGTGTAAAAATAAAAAATATAAAAAGAGGCAAAAAGAACAATATGACAAATTAAAATTTAATCCAATATATCTCAAAAAGTTGTTTACAAGATCATAAGATCATGATGGAAGAATGAGTCGACAAATAGAAACTACCGTTTCCATCAACAATCAGTCAGTTAAACTATATATCCTATGCTGTACAGCCAGAGGAGTTTTTTCTGCAAAATTAGTGGTCATCTAATCTTATAGAACTGCCAATGGATTATCTGCAATGCTTCACACAGCTGAGACTTAGGATGCCATGTCTTATCACAATATCTGGGATGGCACAGATGTGAGACACATATCTTATGTGATTGGAGATGGCTGCCATCTCACTACTATGAATCTACAATGGAAATGCCATGAGTGAGTTACTTCATGATGTACCACATTGCTGCTAAGTGCCACCACGAACCCAATAATTGAGTATAGAAGAAGAAATCAAGGCTTCCTGAAGAAATTAATTCCTCTTCTAGAATTATATGGATGGCGAAACCCTCTTCCCACGTAAAACAAGTGACATAAAATATACCTTTGTAGAGCCCCTGACATGAAGATATTGTGCAACGGCTGATTGCAAGTCATTGGCTTCAACTTCATGAGATTCAAAATTTGGAGAACCAGATCTTGAATTCTTGATGCTTTCAACTTGCTTAAGAACTTTTTTAAGCATAGAAATGGAAAGATCCTGGGGACCATAATGAAAATTTCGATTCATTTCAAAAAAATAACTATCACAATAGATTCAAGCCAAGCAATGAGTAAGAACTTACAGAAGACATCATAGTAATTCCATCAGAAATATCTGGCACAGCCAAACAATTAGGAGGAACCGGTAGATACTGCAAAACAAATCCACAATCTGGAAAATATCCTTTCCCAGCAAGCTTTTTTTTGGTCTCGGCAGGAATCCGTTTCAGAATTTGTAAAGCCTGAAATTGTTTGAAAAGATAGGTATCACAAAATAGGGAATATGGGGGCCATCAAATATAGATATGAGAGATTTAAAAATAAAAGCAAAATAGATTATAGGATAATTTCAAATGTAAAAGAATCTTATACACCATCCAGATCCAAAGAACAGAAAGCAAAAAAATAAGATGCACACTTAACGCAATCTCCAAAATATACTAGAGCTTGATGCCATCATGCTCTTTGAAAGGAAGAGTTACAAACCTTCTAGTACTGACATGGTAATTGAATTCAAAGCCAACACACTGACACAAAGGGCTATCCAGCTAACTGAACTAGCCTACATAAGTTACTTAAAAGAGATTAGAAACGGAAACAAAACCATTTGATTCCTCTGAGAGCTCACAGAACCAATCACAACGCACAAGTTGTTTCACTGCATTGAACTATAAAAATATAACAAAAATTTAAATTATGAACTAAGAAATAAGAAGTGAAGGAGAGAGCGAGAGAGAGGTGAATTGCCATTCATTTTAGACTGCCCTGTCTCTTGATTTTTTTTTTATATGAATAGAGATGACAATGAACTACAAAATCCAAATAAATAAAAACATAAAAAGAACAATGCTCATGTCATCCCCCCCAAGTTGAATCTGGTTGAAGCACAAATGGCTATGACTCCCAACCTACATAAAATTTCTTCTAATTGAGCTCTGTTAATTGACATAATCAAACGGCTCAGAACATATCGCAACTATGAGTACACATGCCTTCAGATAACAGATCTCTGATAGATTAAATCACTAGGATCAAAGGAAACAACGCAACCCTGTCCACATGCTCAGCTACTTTTTTGCATTTTCTTGGTGAATATGAATGAAAAGGAAAAGGAGGATATACAATAGCTTTATATGGAGTAATAACCAGATTTGCAGGCCATATTCAATGGATACACCATCATTAAAAATGTTGAAAGGATAAGATAATAAGCTGTGTTTGGATCAAGATATGGATATCATAGCCCCAGGTCTTATGTTTAGCATTGTTTCACCATGTAATTATTTTGTAAATTTCTAGATGATAACATTTTTCCTTCATATTTATAAATACTCCTTAGAATGAGTTGATTTAAGTTGTTAAATAAGAAACATGCAACACAATTGCATATATGCCTGAAGATCTAAAACTGAAGCTAAAATTTTGAACAGAGACTTACGAATTTCAGTTTAAAAAAACTAAAAAAAAAAGGCGATGGACAGAATTAGCCAAAAATACACACTTTAACCGGTAAATGGATTAAAATGATACAGGTTCTAAATCGAATGGACCACGAATTACCATACCTCATAAGGAAGCAGGGTGCGGCAAAGGTTCTCACCATAGCAAAAACCGTATCTTTCTAGGAATTTCCAAGATCCATTCCATGGCTTTGACTTGGAAGGTACTTGCAATTCCAAGGAATAAGCACCATCTGTTGTTTTAACTTCCTTAATAGAAATTGGTGGAACATCCTACACAGGAACAAAAGGCAGAACTCAATGGATAATAAAAACTTAAATATTTATTTATAGATATGTTTCCATCAGTATCTAATCCCACGTATGCAAAAGTAATAATTATGCAAAAATTATTCCAATTTCTTAGAAACTACAGAGACACTTGAATATATCTTCCTTCAAAACTAAACTGCCACAACTGTGGTTTAGAAATTTGAAAGTTTGAAATTCATACAAAAGATCTGTAAATGTAAACCAATCATGTTCAAGAATCATGGATGTTTGCATATGTCCAACAATCATGCTTCTTTTTTGTTCTCTTTCCATTAAATACAGTTTTCTATTATTTTATTGATCATAACTACATCATTTTGCTGTGTTAAAATTTTACTGAATATAAGATCCCTTCCTTCAAACATCCTGTAAACTTATTTAAATCTCATTGGCACTTCAATTATGAATCACAGCCTAACAAATGGGGAATCAAAATCCATATCAATGGTACAAAACTAAGAAAAATATCATGGATACACATCAAAGCACTATCAGAAACAAGAGGAAACTTCAAAAAGTAGTTTTAGCTAGATATTGCAATAATATCATTAATGAAATGCAACAACAAGCACAATACCCATTCATCTGTACAATAATAACACATAAAAGTTTGTCAGCAGCGGGAAGGGGGCCCAAGCAAGCAATGATGGATTAACAAATTGAAATCAAAAAGTGCAAAGCTCTAAACCACTTGGATTTTATCCAAAAAAATTTCTTTATCGACTGTACAATATCAACAATGATCAAGATCATCCTTACACTTGCATGAAAAATTCCCAAGTCTATGATTGGTGGGCAATGCCCCACACAAATGGAAACGGATTTCAAACAATCTAGACACCTCCAATGTTAATATTGACTTCTCAATGTCATATGGGGAGTTTATATCATTCAGGGCCGCTCACTAGTGTAGCGAGACTGCTATATTCCACCTTCCAAAAATTATATAGGATGACATTAGATGAAGAAATTTTAGCCGAGGACTACTTGACCAGAACAGAAACATTTTTCCAAACCCCGCACTTTGAAGGCCAAATTTTCAAAGTGAAAAGATCAATTAACAAGATTTTAACACTTCATATGCAATGCCAGTTAACCCAAATATTTTTGATAAATAGGTGTGGGAAGAGGATTCTTAACAAAGATTTATGGGGAAGTCTTTTTAAACGAAATTGACAGGAATATCAGATTACTTATTTCTGGAAGAGTCATTTTGAAATTCAGGATTCCCACTAAAGTGGCTTTCCACCAACCACCTAGAAGCAGAATCAGTGAACTCTGCCAGATACACTCTTAGTGTTTCTATGTTGCAGATACTAATAGAACATGTCAGATGGGGCCAGATCTGACAAAAAGTCCCCAAGCCAGAATGATATTTTGGGAAGTGGAGGAATGTGGGAAATTTAAACACGGGTAGTGTCTTGCATGTGCGGTTTGCACGAGTGACACTTGAAAACTAAAAGCAAAAGAGTCTTGTTGAAATCTTGCTCGTCTTGAAGGAGCATGGTGGGAAGTCCTAGGTTGGATATGGGAGCATGGTGGGAAATTCTAGGTTGGATATGGATGAAATTCCTTAGTATTTGAGGAGATGTATAGATTTTCCTGTGACCCATGAGTTCTAGGAAGAAAAATGGGGTATTGCTCCCTTGTCTTTACATGATCTGGAGTTTTAAATCGTTCAAGGGCACACGCATTGAAGGTAGAACATATTTTTTTCTTTTTTCATTTTCAAGGCTCCAACCTAGAGAAAATCGATTTTCATATATATGATGTAGCAACACCCAATCCATCAATGGGTGTCACTACTCTGATTTTCAGAAAAAAAAAATCAATTTTTCATCGAAAAACATTAAAATTTTGTAAAAAATATAATAACTAATTTACAAATTAAAAGGAATATAGTAAAGTAGTATGAATTTAACAGAATAATTTATTTAATTATAATTTAAATTAAAAACTAATTTAAATATAACAAGAAATTAAATGAAATAATAACATTTTAAAATTTGGAATTTTAAAAATAAAATTAATTTAAATAACAGAATATAATATTTAAATAAATTAATTTAAATATAATAAGAAATAATTCTCGAGGAACAAGATGAGAAGTGGAGGAATGTGGGAAATAAGATATAATAAGACAAACACCCGTATGGAACAAGATGAATCCTTGAAAATTCTCCTGTTTCTCTCCTTCCATAGTGTCCAAAAAATAGCAGCCGATGTCAAGTTCCAAAGAACCTCATGCTGAGAAACTCCCTTGCCTATACTCTACTTGTTCATGTGCATTATACCCATGAGAGTGTGAGGTGTGTGGGTTAGCACACTTGTTCATGTTGCATTATAGGGTTATCACCCTACAGTCACCAACAACATTATGATTCAATAAGGTATCAGGTTCCAATCCCAAATGCCAACATCATCCTAATATATATTTGTGTTTTGTTTTTGAGGGATGCTACACATTTGGTGTACATCACTCATTTGTACTTTTGTTTTCTATTTTATCCAAATGAATCTCTGAATTTACCTACAAAAAAAAAAGCCACCAACATCCTAATACATATCTGGTTTATACCGTTGTGAGGGTTTCTACAACACCCAAGACCCAGTTGTACGTCATGGATTATTTGTAAAGACCTGGACTTGAAATATTAGTCAAGAAAATGTAGAAATGAATGTTATTTTGTTTTAGAGCCAGATTGTCATAGGGATGCTATAGGCATCTGCGAGTGTATTCCCTTTTCCAAAAATAGTGGCTCAACATAGAGCTCTAATCAGTTGAAAACCCGTAGAACTGCAATGCACACGTATAATACTGTAGAGGGGGTTCTTATTACTGACGGGAATGTGGGCTGGCCGGAGGCATCTAAGAAAACTTCACGACACCAAACCAGCTATAAGGAAAGGTAAGGAATGGCATTATAGTTATGCCAATGTTTACAATTTTGCAATATTTCACTCATACATCAGCAAAATATCATTTTCTCCAGGGTAATGACACAAAATGACTGAGGAAATCAAGATTTCCCTGCATTTTCGGCATGTCACGAAATTTCGACAAAATGTCATGAAATGCGTCACTTAAATTTCGCACATGGCCTAAAGTCACATGTGAAATTAAGTTGAAATGGCCCTTAAAAGGGCCATTTTCTCCTCATTTCTTGGCATTCTTGCTTCAAAACTTCTTAGATTTGAGGATTTGGCAAAATCTTCTCTTCTCATTTCTTTTGTATTTGACTATGTGTTAACTTGATTAGTTTTATTTCTTTTCTTCTTTTTTTTTTGATAATTAATAAGAGATTCCATTAAAAATAGCAGAAAAAAGATAGTAACAAAAGCATACAATAGTCCATGAGACAATGGACCAGAGAAAACAAAGACAAACCTACAAAAACCCTATTCCTATACAACCATGCACATGCCTTGTTGTCTTACTTGAAGGCAAGAGCCCTCCAATGAAGTGAGACTTCAGCTGCCGCCATTCCTTGGCTCACCTTCCGTATACTAACCCAAGAAGAGGCTAAGACAATTACCTCCTCAAACACTACTTGGGGAGAAACATAGATATCCTCAAAAATCCTCTTGTTCCTAGCCTTCCACACATACCACAATATGGAAAAGCAGACTGCCTTATACATTTCCCGCCCAAACTTAGTGAGAGAAGGAAAACGCCACTGGTGGGCTAACTAGCAAATGTCACCTGGTACTACCCAACTCACTCCTGCCAGTATAAGAAACAACCTCCATGCATGAGAAGCAAACTCGCAATGGATGAATAGATGATCAACCGACTCCCCATCCTTTAGGCATAAAGAACACACCTGAGGTGAGAGAGCTATAAACTTCCTTCTTCTCTGAAGATTGTCAAGAGTATTAACCTTTTTTAAGAGCACCAACCATACAAAAGCTAACATCCTTGTGGGTGGGGGGAGGGGACAATGTTGAGTGGGGTTTGAGGACAGAAGGTGCCTGAAAAAGGATTTAGAGGTGAAAGAATGTGAATTATCCAAGGGCCAAAACTTCACATCTGGAACTGAAGGAACAATCACTACATCTTTTAGCAATTCAAACAATCTAAACCCAACTTAGACCAAGATAAGACATCACACACAAAAGCATCCTTGTTTGAACAAATTTTGAATAATGGAAAGAAACCGCTAGACAAGAGTCACCCCACCACATATCCAACCAAAAACGAAGAGAATCCCCTTTTCGCAATCTGGTAGAGACAATAGGAAAGGAGGACAGCGCAATAGTCCAGATTGCCTTCCAGGGACTAAGAACAGAACACCACAGGGCATTATGACTCCCTTGTCCCATCCTGTGCAACCCAAACTTACTGATTATCACCGTTGTTAGAAACAGTGGATCATATTCTGAATCCAAGGGGGGAGGGCCTAAGAGGCCCTGTGGGCCGAGATTTTGGGGCTCTGATTGTAATATCATAGGCCTAGAGTTGCAGTACCATTATCTCTGCTTAAAACAATATAATTATGCCACAGAAAATCAAGATAAACATGATTGCATTACCCTTGAAAGAGGTGGTGTTTTGTAATAGATAAAGACTGGGTGGTGGAAACTGTAGAAGCACTAGTGAAAGCTTTCTTAATTCAAGTCTACATATGACCAGGCTTTCTGGGGTTTTGATTGGAATACATGGCCCACATAATTCTCATAGTCACTGTTTATTTTGGGAACAATTATATAGAGTGAAGGATATATTTGCTTTCCTCGGCTGTATGGGTGGCGACTGCAATTCCACAAGCATTTCTTACAAGTGGTTGATTAGAAGCAATAATTTCAAGGTGCTTATTAAGCAACATTCCCATGGAAGTTCCAATTAGCAATTTTCAGTGCTCCAATAGTCAAGATTCACAATTTTAGCCAATTGACCAAATGCATCATCAACATCCCATATATGGCTCGATAATCAAGAGTCACAATTTTAGTTAATTGACCAAATGTACCAAATAGTACTATAAAGAGTAAACGATGTAATAGGCCCACAATTCCATCCAAGTTTCAGATTATACCTTGACATTTGTAAAAGCAATTAAACCTTAAAAAAAAGGCCAGAATAAGATCTACATGGAATGAATGATAAAAAAAAGCTCAAATATGCATTAGAAGCAACATGGTAAAATACTAAACTCGATGATCATATATCCAGATCAGATCCTCACTACCTCAACAGAACGTCTACCTATAAGGTATATTACTTTATAACTTTCAGGTATTACTATGCTCTAGTTATTATTACAGGTAAACTATACGCTCTTTCAATTGAGAAATGGCAAGAAACCAAATAAAAAAATAAAAATTTAATTGTAAATAAGATTCATATATGGATCACTACAAAGATTAAAATCACAACATGACTTATATTAGACAACCAAACAAAAGCATGTCCATGAACAAACAAAACATATTTTTCTGGTAATATATGTTTTAGTGCTTACCCGACAATCTTGGCATGCATTTGATAGTCTTTCATATTCAGCATTCTCCTGATTAGAAATAGTAAAAAGAAAAAATTCAGAAAAGGAAATCAGTTATTTAAAAGAAAATGGGGGTAACTAAAAATTAAAGCAGGAAAACTATATAAAAATCGGGAGCAGGGAAATAGTAGAAAGAGTAATATAAAATGCAATGATTGGTTACAGGATAAAAAAGAATTCTAGATCAAGAAGGATAAAGGGGGCAAAAGATACTTTTTTTTTCTTCTTTCTACTTTTAGTCATGTGTATGCATGTGCATGTGTCCCATTTCATAATCTTTATATTTACAAGATTCTCTTCTCCCAATCAAACACCATTAGCATTCAATGCCACTGAGATAACACTCAAATTGGCAATTATGAGCTGCCCTTAGTCAAAATTGGAGCCATTTCAAATCAGGATCCTGACAGATTAGCCCAATGCCAGTCATTATTCTGATGAAATTTCAAAATACCAAGCCAGAAGAAGCATAAATACAAACTCAAAAACTTGTCAGCTGCATAAAAAAATTATTAAAAGAAAACCCTCAAACCACTTTAAGTTCCATCAGTTGCACTGGCAGAGTATTCAGAAATCATAATTAGACATTACCTTGCACTTCTTTGGGATAGGAAGGGCGCTCAGATTTAAAAATACAAAGTACAAGTGAAAGGATACTCAAAGGCATTAGTTCTTCGCCAAAAGATAGGTACTTGAACTCCAAGAATATCCATACCCTTTCCCATACATTCAAAACTTCCTCCCCCTCAACCTGCACCCCTTTATCTCCCTCAACATCCACCCCACTCCCATTGGCTAACACGACACCCCGCCGCCAAACCAACTCAACCTCATCTTTTGGCACAACATTTACAAGCCCATCCGAGTCTGAGCCCCACTGCCCAACCAACTCAGCCTTGCACTAAATTGAATCTGAAGCAGACCTATCAATATCACAGAGCTTCTTCTTCTTCTTCCCGCAGACACTGGGACCCCCCACCCAAGTCTGACCGTAAGCCCTCATCACCTCTGGCTGCTCTATTGACATCATTTGCTACATCTGAGTTTTCATCAGGCTTATTCACATGTAAATCCTTTTTTTAATACCTATACAACAGATTGTTGCTCCCCTGCTGCTCCCTTCTCTAGGACCTTTATTTGGGAGCCCACCATCAAGCCGAAAATTAAAGCCTTTGCCTGGACTGCTCTATTACATAGAATCAACACTGCAGATTTCCTTCAAGGCAGAGGAAATCACCAGCCCTCTATTATAATATTTGTTTTCTTTGTAGACAGAAGAGTGGGTTTTTAGGAAATCCAAGCATCATTGGTGTGGGTGGTATTTTTTAGGGACACCAATGGGGAGATCATTTTAGCCTATGCTGGGCTCATGAGGAATAGGGATTCTATTAAAGCTGAACGGTTGGCTTGTGTTACAGGCTTGGAAATTGCATTGAGGGAAGATTTCCATGATTTGATAGTAGAAGAGGATAGTGCTATAACCATTCCTCGGATGAGTTCAGGGGAGACTGGGTCTTGGAGGCATCAACACTTTTCGCAAAGCAAAATCTATTGCACTTAACTTGAACACCTTGTTCCTGAAAGTCCCTAGATCTGCCAATCTAACAGCAGATTTTCTGGCTAAAGACGGCTACAAGAGAAGATTGATTTTGTTTATTGGGCCTTTGTTATCTTGTTGTTAGAGGGAGATTGACTCTTCTGTTTCCTGCTGGTACGGGGTTTCTGCCCTGCTAATTGTCATGTTACACTTATTTCAGGTATTCAATATATTTCAGCACTTATCAAAAAAGAAAAGGCTTTCATACACGTGCTCACATACCACTTTGTTTCTACATTAATATATATTACGATAATACACATTTTTGGCTTATCTTTTCATCTAAATATTTTTGTTTTAAATATCGACCATTATATATGCTTCTCCAACAAATCAAAAATTTTTATAGAATTTTCAAATGTTTCTGTTACATGTTTGCTTTTGGACTGACCAAATCGGTATGTCTATATGATATATTGAACCATGGTCATAACCTGGTATATACAAATATACAGGTAAATACTTTCACTGATCCCCAAAAAATTAAAAAAAAACCTCTGTAAATGCATCAAATAGATTCATAAGTGTGCATTTCATATGAATGCGAACAAATCAATGCAAGAATAATTGATTGAAAAGAAAAAGAAGAAGCCATATTTCTTTCAAGTTAAAGGATAAAACAGAAAAGATATTTATGAGAGCGTAAATGGGGTCAGTTTGTAAAGGCATTTCACCAGTTCTCAGATATATACATGAATTATCCTTAAAGGGTGCTTAAAAAATGTTGAAACATGGCATTAAAAAATTTATGGATAAACGACAGAAGAGTGATAAAATAAATAAATAAAGATTTGCAGGAAGCCATCCTGAATCAACATCCTAAAGAAACTAACAGCATGCAACTCCACCAAAACAGAATAACTTTAAATTTCAAGTCCAAGCATTAGCACCAAAAAGGATGACTAATACAGAAAACAATAATTGTCATCAACAGAAAGCAACTGCATACATGCATATGTGTGCATGTGTGTGTGTGTGTGTGTGTATGTGTACGTGAATACATATGTACATACAAACATCATGTCATATTAGAAGATGCATTACCTTTCTTTTCTTCAATCTCAAGCATTTTAAGCACAGTAAGCTTAAAATGCGCTTCAGTTCATTAACATGGCAAGGGTGATAAATTGGTATTGGTAATTCAATGTATCCAAAATGACCTGAACAAGAACAAGACTTCAATAAGTCACCGACAAAAAAATTGTGTGCACATGCGTGTGTGTGTGTGTGTAAAATTTCTTTACCCTTCTATCCTTGGTATACTAAAATGAAAAATCAATCAACAATCACATGCCTTATCCCAATTAGTTGGAGTTGGCAACATGAATCATTGAACCTTATTCCAATTATTAATTCTTTATTCGATATCTTCCATTTAATTGCTTTTAATTCTTCTTGAATATGTGCATAAAATCATCTTCAAAATCATTGAACAAGATTTGGCTGCTGGAGCCAGATCTGAGAAAACCAGAAATATCCAACCCCAAGAGCCGGATAAAGCATGACAGAAAAGGTGGCCGAGACTAGCCAGTTTGTAAAGGAAAGAAAGAGGCCCGGTTTAGTTGCAGAGTGCCGACTTTTATTCGGATGGATTTGGGTGTGTAGACTCCCCAGATTTATTTCAAATCACTTACCTAACCTTTGGGACCAAAGCAATAAGAGTCATTTTTTGGTGTCTACATATAAATCAACTAGGTAGTGACGACTTTTAAATAACAAGATAATAATTATCATAAAAGCTCACATGGAAACCCAAACAAAAAAAAAAAACAATTGGTGGGATAAAGCCGGTTCCCCGAGTCCCACATTAACATTAGGATATAGATTATGGAACATTTTCATTCGTTTGATTAGCCATTCATTTCACATGACTCGTTTTAGCTACATCTACTGTTGGTTTTTTCAACTATTGGCAACCAATGGAAAAATTAAAGCATTAATAAACTTAAATATAATGCTAATTTCCGTAAACCGTATTAAGTTAATTTTGAATGTAAACATCCACTTGAGAACCATTAAAAAAGCTCAAAGACCCAAACACTGGATGGTCCCAACCAATTTCAGTCTTCCTCTACTTCGCTACTGTTGTTGGCTGCCATATAACATTGAGGTGCTAGAGGCCAAATTTATCCAAAAACATGATTCATGACATTTCACCTCTTTACTGTAATGAGAGATCGTAAGTCGAACATAAATGAAGACCAATGTTTAGAAACTTAGACAGGGTTGGAAAATCAAAGATCTACCTGTCCAAGAAACTTGGTAACTTGGTCCTAGTTACTAGCCTTGCATTAGTGAAATATATTAATATTTATGTGCATAGATCGAGTGGAAAAAATATAGTTATTTTATTTTTAATGAAATTAATTTGTATATTGGATATTTAAATATTTAGGAGAACGTCTATATCTAAAATGCTTTATTTACTCACATTATATGTCAAAAATGTTTATAATGCATATGGTAGGCGCCCAAAATCATGCCCTAGTGCCTGTGTCATCATTACTGCATTTAATATAAATAAATATTATATAGTAAGAGAAATTGATTTTTTAAATTAAATACACCAATCATAATGTCTGGTGGATGGGTGCATAGAGCGAATTTTGTGCTCTAATACTCAAGTAATAGGATCTGTATTTGGAATAACTTTGTCACAAGACAAAAGGCTTGAGGCTTTAGAATGAAAGGTGCTATGTCCTCCACCCAGCACATGCGCCTGCCAGTACAAGGGGATAAGGGCATACAATGGGTAAACATTCCTTGTCTAAGCCTACTCCTATCCCCTTCAATTTGTGCACCAGAAAGGAGACAATGATGACGTAAATTGAAGAATAATTGGGAAAGGAACAAAATAGAACAGGTGAAAAATGGAAGAGAAAGGCAAAAGGTCAGAGAAAATGCAAACAAGAGGGGGGCACAGGAAGAAAAGTAATGGTTAATCAAACGTGTCTGAGCTCAAGCCAAGAGAACCTTTTTGAGCATTTTCACAGACACTAAACCCAATGAAATTTGGAGGCTTTAAACCAAGACAGAGGGAAGGCCTCCTATCCATGTTTGGAGACAATGGATTCAAACTATGTTACACGGTGAAACTTACTTTTAGGCATATTGCTTTATATTTATCAGCATCCTCTGACTTAGCTAAGAGGTATAACAACCCCTTGAATCTAACGCTTCTCAAATTCTTCTTATGGAGGGAATTCCTGCAGATGGTCAATAATATAAGATAATTTCCCTGAAAAACAATCTTTTAATGCGCATTCACTCACTCTAAATGCATTGCGTCTTGGTTCCTTGAACTTACCTTCCCTGTTATGCACAACTGATGTTTATCACACTTTGAGATATTAGTGTATATCCTCAAGGTTAACTGAAAAATTTATGACCCTTCTCCTATTTTTCCCTCAACTCGCTACAGGTGCTGCCAAAGCAAAAAAATTCCCATGATATTGTCCCAGCCAATTTTCAAAATTAAGTAAAAATAAATTTAAAACCATTTCCTGGGGTGAGCCCTTAGGCAGAAAAGATGCAACTTGTTCCTTCCCATATTCTCTACAACTTCTACACTAATCTTGTGTACTTTTATATACCAATCTACTCTTGATAATAAATATGTAATATTTGCAGTTGATAGGATAAAGAGAAAAAAAAGAAGATAAAAGCATAGAAATATTACGCACCTTCACACTTTCCAGGTTCAGCTGTACCACAGGATTCACATTTACCCGATTCCAAAGGTAAACCAAGGAAAGGATTTGTCAGCTGACTGGCATGACTAATAGGAAAGTCACTGACGGATGCTGTACACTAACAGAAGAAAAAAAAATTAATTATAGTGTTAATAGAATAGCAACAAAATATAGTATCAATAATGCCAGCATCTTCTCGCTTTAAGTTGTGACTAATTTTCCCATTACAACATGCCTTCCTCACTTTCCATTAGAAAATGGAGCAAAGAAATACAAGCAATAAAACTTACAATTTCCTCAGGAGATGCTAATCCAAACCGCATACCAATGATTTCGCCGTCTACAATGCATTCCTCCATTTCTTCTATCCAAATTAATCCTAAAATGGGATAGAAGAACAATTGTTAGCGCACAACAGATCATAATATTTCCGATATCTTCACCAATATTAAAACAAAAAAAGTGTCCATCTCCTTCTAGATGTCAAGAGATGAGATTGAAAGTTAAGAAAGCACTTTATCTATGGTAAAACAGTCATTTTTTGGTACTCCCATTAGATAATGCAGGTTCTAAACGCCCTTATTTTCCGCTAGAACCACATGTTAACAAATATGAAGTGCGTAATGCGTTTAGAACCCACAGGACAATCTAGCAGAATACAGGCATCATCCACGCATGCCACTGTCTGGTAAATCTTCCTGAGGAACAAAAGCTTTAGGCAAGTCCATGCCTTACTTTTAACTCAAAATTGCATGTAAAGCCAACCATGTCGCCGTTTAAGGATTACCAAACTAAAAATTTCGAGTCTCAATCTAAGACGAGCAGACCATCTACATGATGAGGGTCATTATTAACCTGAAATACATCAAACACTCACCAAACCAAAATGGGGGTGATTTTAAAAACAGAAAAAATAAAAAAGGAACAAATTACTTGACAATGTAGAATACCGCAAGAAGCTCAAATGTGCTATAAAACATCAAATTTCTGTACAATGCAGGCGGATAGAGAGAAACGGGAGCGAAGAAAGAGAGAGAGAGAGAGGGTTGCAAGAGTATGATAGCGATACCTCAAACAATCGACTAGTTTGGCTCTGAAGAAAAATTTCAGGAGACGAGAAGAGGGGAAAGGAGAAATTACTTGCAAATTGTACGGGGAAAGCGACTGGGAACAGAAAACGGATGAGTGAGAAAATATAGAGAGGAAAGCGGGGCTTGTGTCGGAAGGGACGAGACGAGTGGCTTCTCCTCTCCGCTTCCACTTCCCTCCCTCTTCTTCTTATTCTCTAGTCTCCGCCATTTAGACCTTTTTGCTATACTAGCCTACTAGACCAAGACAATTCCACCAGGGACTTGGGAGGCTTTCGAGGTTTACCATCCTTCCCTCCCTCTCCCTCGACGGTAATGATGGCAATAGGGGATTTTTCACTCTTGTGTGTGCAGTTAAGAGCCGTAAGGGTGGGTCCACCACTAGAGTTCACCCTCTTGGAGTCCTCTCATCATGTGGATGTCATGTGATAATGACTTTTTTTTTTTTTTTTTTTTTTTAATCCATTGAGAAATATCCCTTGCTAGCGGCAAGCACGTGTTGAAATGGAAATGTTTTTGAGACTTGCCAAAACACCGCATGTTATATTATATATAGATTAAGAGTGCCAAGAAAATAATTTTCCATTTATTAAAAATTAAAAATAATTATCTATTTTTAAAGATATCTTAGTAATCTCTAGATAATCTTTTCACATAATCCCAATATAGGGGATTAATATAAAGAGAATTTTGAAGGAAAATAAGAGGAAGACCTAAAAAAAATATAGATAAAATCTATAAAACAAGACTTACAAAAACATAGATTACATAATAATGTGATTTTTGATAGAGCTGGATGGAGAGAGAATATTCGTTTTGCCGACCCCATTGTGGTGGGAACTAAAAGATTCATGTCGCCGACCGCATTGTGGTGGGAACTGGCTGATGATGATGATATATGAGAATTTAATTTGTCACAAAAAAACTAATAGAATAGAGGGATGATCCTAGCGTATATGAATTTTATTTATAGTAGCAAACGAATAGGATGGAATTTTATTAGTGCAGGAAAATAATAGGATTTAGAATATATATAAAAGAACATAGATAGAAATAAAGATCAAATTAGTTTCAAACTAACTAATCATGTGGAGAGGTATTACAAGTGCCGTAACTAACTAATCAGGTAAGAAGTTTAGGAGGTAACCACAAAGCGTTGCCCTGGTGGTCATATAATAGTCTGAATTTTTATAAATATAATAACAAAACTAATTCTGGAATATTGGGATGATTAGTACATATTTGGGAGAATTAATATATAATTCAAAATTTAGATATTTAAATAATAAATAATTAGTGATTAGGAATAATTATAAATTAAGAATAATTTCAAGATTATTTGGAAGAACAAAATTAAATCTGCAAATTTGGAGAGCTAAAAAATAAATCCAAAGGCATATTATGGTCAACAATAAATCTGGAAATTTTGGAAGAGATCCAATAGTCGAATATGAGTTAAAAAAAAAAGGGAGGGTAAATTAGAGACTTCCTAAATTCTTATTGGTTTAGAATAAAGTGTATGGTGGAGTGACACCACATTAGATCATGAGTGTTTCATATGAATGAATTATTGGGAGTGCTTACGAGGAGTTAGTTTCCTTGAAGATTTAGTTTTCTATTTTGTGTTGGCCATGTGATATAGGGAGACAGAAATTGGGGAAACTAGATTTCCTAATTAGATTAAGATTCCTACTTGAACAAATATTAGGAGTTGTCAAGTAAAATCCCAAAATTTTTAAAATTTTTAATAATGATTTAAAATTTGTTTTTATAATTAATAATCTAATTATTGGTGGAGAATTTCAGGAAAAGAAGAATAAGGTTATTTTGGGAATTTTTAGGGATTAGATGGAGAGGAATTATCAATTGTGGTAAGTGATTATTGGTTAAGTTGATGACATGAGCATGCATGAGATAACATGAAATAATAGAATTTAATTAATAAATTAATATTGGGTGTGTACATAGGTATTGGTGGAGTGGCATGGTAGCGGACCACAAAAGAGTTTAAAGAATGAAGTGGGCGGCAAAGAGGAAGACTATAAAGAGGGGCTTTTAGTTTCGGTTGGGATTGTTTGGAGCTAGAACCTTCTAGAGCATAGAAGAAGAAGAAGGTGTGGAGCAAGGATTCAGATCTTGGAGAAGAAAGAGAACTGGAAGGAGGATCTGAGAAGGAGAATTCTCAGATTTAGTTGATCGAGCTGGGAGAAACAAGAGGAATAGAAGGATTTATTTCGGTCGATAGTTGATTGGAGGAGTTAGATTTGCTGAATTCAGTGAAGAATCGGAGAGATATAGTTTGAATCTTTGTAAATTCTGGTATGTGTGTAACACCCCGAATCTAGATTTCATATCCAAACCCGAAGTGTTACTAATTGTGGGCCAAAGCAAAATTAAATTAAATGGCAAAGTAAATTTTTCCATTAATTAATAGAGTCGCGACTAAGAGTAACAATTAAAAATAATTAATATCCTTCATTCTTTTGTCATATTGCAATTCTACTGTACACACCTCATTTTTGCACCCGTCTAAAAAGCCAAAAAGCATAACCCTAAAAGATAAGTCGAAGCCTTAAGGAGCAGAAGGTAACTTTCTGCCCGAACCCTAATTGATTGCCATACCCTATCCCAATGGATAGAGAATCCCAACACTGTTCCAACGCAATTAAATTTGCATGAATCGGAGTCCGGATGGAGAAGATATGAGCAAAACAAACCCAAGGGCAAAACAGCAATTAAGCATAGAAGGATCCGTTACTTGGAAAGTGTGCGGGCCCCACCTAATAAATGGCAAATTTAAGGGCTAAAGGCAGAAATAGGGAAAGAACAGAACAAAGGACATATCAGTCAAAGCTTAAAATATCTTAATTAAATTAATTAAGATAAATAAAAATATATATAAATCGGAGAAGCCTGATTCGTCCCGAGTGGGCGGCTGAGTCACCTCAGCCGTCGACTCAAGCCAAAAATTTGTGACCGTATATAATATACGGTCGATTTTTGTGGCCACCGTTTGAGCGGCCAATCGCATGCGCAGTGGGACACTTTTTGTCCGTACTATATGTACGGACGCTTTTAACGCCCTAATCAACGCGCTACGCGCGTCAAAGTTTGTCACCTAATAAATGATGAAAAGACGTCACGCGTCCATATAATATATACAGACACGCCAAAACCGTATACATAATACGATTTTAACCAATCCATATAATATGTGCGGATTTCTATCTGTGTTCTATAAATATAAAACTCAAACACAAAAGGTGGGTTGGTCGTTTTTTAACTAATCTTTCTCCATCTTCTTAGCATCTTCAACCTCCGAACCACCCTCTTCTCCCTCTCCAAGTCCCTAAACACCTTCAAGGCCATTTTTAATCATCTAAAAGCTCCACTCATTCTCTCCCTCTCATCATCTCCACCAGAGGGAACTCCAGAGATCTCTTGGAAGGAAGGAAAAGGAGCTGCTCCACCGGTTGTGAAGGCTTCTCAAGGAGTTCAAATCTAGCACCTCCAAGAATTTTTCTCCATCAAGGTAAAGTTCCTTTCTTGTTTCATATAGCATATATGTTTCTAAATGAGTAAAGAGCACGTTTTTTAGCCTTTATATCCTTGGCTCCTCTTTTCTTGTTCTTCTCCTCTCTTATGTTTACTCATTCTCCATCGAGAAATGATCCATCATAAGGTAAGGGTATATAAGGGTGGCCGTGCAAAGGAGTGAGAGGTTCACGAAGTCTTTCCAGGCCTTTTAAGATCATGCGATCTTTACTTTGTCGTATTCTTTCTCCCCCCACATCTGGATCACTATATCCCATTAATCCCCCCACTTCCTTTCTTTATTTAGCTTAATTCATTCCCTTGATGCAAGTGCAGTTTTCTTTGCATTGTGTGCTTTAACCCCATGAGTTTAGTAGGGAGTATACGCATGTCATTGAATCTGCATGCTTGTGTGTGAACGTTTTAGTTCCCTCATTAATATCATGGTTGCTTGCATGCTATTTGGACCTGCCTAGTTCTTGTCTCGTCTCAATCTCCCGCATGATCTGAATCGATGTGCACCCGCAGGCCATGCACACACACACTGCTGGTTTCAAGCATGTGTAGGATGCTGCATTTAGTTCTCTGATATCATGTTTTTCTGCTGATTGTGTATCATGATTATGGTTTGGCCATGGATTTAAGCATGAGGCCTCTCGTGCCGTGTAACCTATTTCCTTGTCAAAAGGAATGAGGTTGATGCTACAACAGCGGTGGGGGATCTCACCCCCACCTTAAAAATCCTAAGCTTGCAAGTTTAGGTGAAGGGAGACAGGCCCCGAGCCTCAGCCCCCTTCTCCCTTGGTTTTAGGATAGGTTTAATTGCGTTTGAGCGCTTAAAATTGAATTCGAAAGCCTCCGTGGGTTGGTCGAATGACCCCCACCTTGCACCAGACCCACAAAAGATGAAGGGGCCTTTGCTCCCCCTGAAAAATTAGTTTCTTGGGTTTCTCAAGTCCTGTCCGTATACACAGGGCAGATTGGCCCTATCCGTATATGTCATACGGACAAGGCCAATCCGCACTTAGTTTACGGGCAGCACACAAAAGGCTCCAGATTCTAATTTTTGGGTTTAATAATGATCAATCTAATCTAATTCAATTACCTTTAATCCAACATGGTCTCTGATTGGTCAGAGACCTTCTCTTGGGATTTGGGCCCACCTAAGGCCCAATGAGGTCTCCATGTGGGCCTTCCAACGGGGCCCACACCCGCCTTGCTCAACCTAGATCCATCCCGGAGGTGGATCCAAGCAACTTGGGCCTCCCATGGGCCCCTTCCAAGCCCAATGGACCCCCACTTAAAAGCTACTTAAAAGCTTAAACCAATCAATTCAATTGTTTTGCACTCTTAAATTACACTCTAACCAAATAAACCAAATCCAAAAATAGGGTTATCCAACGTAACCCCCAAACGGGACTCAGGCTGTTTTTAGCCTCACTTGGCATCCTATGGGCCTTCTAACGGGGCTCGCCACTCAAACTTAGATCACATGGCCTAAAAAGATGAAAATCAAAAGGGGACCTACACCAGGCATTAGGGCTGCAACTCGGTCCGGGTAAAACCGAACCCGAACCGACCCAAACCGACTTCGGGTCGGTTTGGTTCGGTTTTTTATATGCATGGTTCGGTTTTGGTTTCCAAATCCTAAAACCGAATTAAATCGGTTCGGTTTTGGGTTGTATAATCGGGTAAACCGAACCGAAAGTATATATTTCTTTAAACCGAACCGAACCAACCCGAAAATACATATTTTAATATAATTATATATATATATCTAATTACCTATTACCTTTACCCTTAAAGTTTTACCATATTACAAAGTCACCCTCTCTTAAATTGAACGAATCCCTCTCTCAAACCCTAAATCCCTAATTCTGTTTGCTGGTTTGCCTCCTCTCTCTCTCAGCCGAACAACAACCTTGGAAGAAGAAGATGAATCACCGAACAGCAAAAACGATCAGCCCTAGCTCGTGTTTGCCTCCTCTCTCCCTAATTGTGTCTGTTGCTGCAATCTGTCTCAGGCTCGCTTAAAGAAGTGCGTGCCGTTGAAGGCGAGAACATCAGGTATTGGCTTCGTCTTCGCCGACTAAGCTTATTCTTCTCGCTCTTGTTGTTCTTCTTTTCTTCTTCCTCCTCCTCGCAATAATAACTGCTCGTCGCGAAGAAATAGACAGAGAAAGGAGAGATGGCTTGCCTGCACGATCACAGCTGCGAGGTTTTCTCTTTCATGTTTTCGTTTAGGTTTCTTGACTACTATATGCAACTGTTTCTCTTCGTAGGTTTCTTTTCGTAAATGTGTCTTTTGGTTTGCGTTTCTTTGGATTTTTAGGTTTTTCTTTTCGTTTATGCTAATGCAAGGTGACCGTTTGTAAATCTTCGAGTCGCGTAGTTCTTTCGAGATGGAGTCGTTTGTGTAGTTGCAAAACTGCTACTGCTACTTCTGGTCTGTTTCCTTCTGTTTGATTTTGAAATGTATTTTTACAGTACTAGTTCTTCGACCTAGGGTTTCGTTTTTCAGATCTCTCCGTAATCGCATAGGAAATGTAGGACTTGTTCTATTAACTTTCATTAACTTTCATTTTTCTGCCAAGTGTTAAGCTTTCTTTCTTTCTTTTTGTCTTTTTTCCTCCCTTTTCTTTCTTTTTGTCTTTTTTCTTTTCTTATGTAGTGCCTACATAAGAAAAGAGATTTCTTCTTGGTCTTCTAGAATCTCTTTTTTAGTTGCGTATGGCTAGTAAGTTCTTAGACATTTCATGCCATCTGCTTCAATATTATCATTTAAAAGTGAACTTTTCCATGAATTAAATGGTGTGTTTTCTTTTGTGGTTGAAGGTGAGGACAGAAACCAGCCCAGAGGATGTCGGAGGTATGCATGCAGCTGCTGGAATCTTGACAGCTAGAGGTGGCATGACCTCTCACGCAGCTGTTGTAGCCCGTGGCTGGGGAAAATGTTGTGTTTCTGGCTGTTCTGAAATCCGTGTCCATGATACTGAGAAGGTCAATCTTCTTCTTCTTCTTTTTTTTTCCAATTTTTTCTCATATTATGACCAGTGTATAAATATATAAGCAGAGTATATGAATTTTTTTCTTGATAATATAGGTGCTTGTAATTGGAGACAAGGTAATCAAGGAGGGGGAGTGGCTTTCACTTAATGGGTCTACAGGAGAGGTGATCATGGGGAAACATCCACTTTCACCTCCATCTCTAAGTGGTGACTTGGAAACCTTCATGTCATGGGCTGATGAAATAAGGCATCTGAAGGTACCATTATACACTCTGGTGAGGGACAGGTTTATGATTATGCACTGGTGAAAACTCTTTAACTAATTTAGTATCATGATTTGCCAAGTAGGTTATGGCAAATGTTGACACACCAGAAGATGCACTAACTGCAAGAAATAATGGTGCACAAGGGATTGGACTTTGTAGGACAGAGCACATGGTATGTGAATCTAATTTTTTTTATTTTCACTGTCTTCAGTCTTCTCAAGGTTCCACATTATATTTTTTAGAAACAGAACAGTACTAAATATGTAAGAGAGTGAAAGATGTGGTCTCACAAGTGTATGAAGTCTGGACTATAGGTAGTTAGGTACTATAATTTATAGTGAATTTCCACACTAATCTTCCAAGGTTTGATTCTTTACGTGTATTGCCTGTCTCAGTTCTTTGCTTCAGATGAGAGAATAAAGGCTGTTAGAAAGATGATAATGGCAGTCACACCTGAACAGAGAAAGGCAGCACTAGATATCCTCTTACCATATCAAAGATCTGATTTTGAGGGCATTTTTCGTGCTATGGATGGTAAAGTTTTCTTCTTTCTGCACTCACCAACACCCACCCCATATGTATACAATTTTATATGAATTCTAGTAACACAACTCAACAGTTCCTGTAATTGGAATAATCCTGACAGGAGGTCGCCTAAGCTTACGGTCCTTCACATTCTCTTGGATTACCAGAAAATTTATCTCATTGTATACTAAGGACTTCACAGAACAGAGCTTTTTATATGGCTGATTACTTGTACAAACTGCGAAAATATGCATCTAAACTTTCCATTTATGTGGTTCGTTTTCCAAAGCCACATGATTTGATGTGGAGAAGACCATCATTTATTGTGTTGGCAGAAAAAATTTAAGTTCAGTCTGAATGCAGCCACTTGAGCAAATATGCCAAAGGTTAAGTTTGTTGCCAGCCTTTCCCCCCAGGGTCCCTAATAGTAGGACCTACACTAGATTATGGTTCTTTACATGATATTGCTGTGGCATATGAATTTCTTAAGATATCTTGCTCACTTCCATCGTTTTGTACTTCTAATATTTTTAGTTGAGTAAATGAAATATGAACCTATTTGGATTCAGGTCTTCCAGTAACAATTCGATTGTTGGACCCTCCACTCCATGAATTTCTTCCAGAAGGAGACCTTCAACAGATTGTCAGTGAGCTAACTGCTGAGACTGGGAGTACTGAAGATGAAGTACTTTCACGGATTGAGAAACTCTCAGAAGTAAATCCCATGCTTGGTTTTCGAGGCTACAGGTTAAACACCATATTTTGAGCATTTGAGTGCAGTTTCTCCATTTATTGCTCCAAATGTAGTTAGTAAGTAATGTTGTCTGTTCAATTGATAAATTACTTGCACCTCACAGCAGTAACAATAATAGTGCTCTAAGATTTAGTCACTGTAATTAAGCACCTCATATATCAACTCCTCATTCTTCATATATTAAATGAAACATAAAATCTGACAATTGGAGTTTGTTGGCAGTTAGACTTGTATCATATGAGGATGTAGGCTGGTTGTATATGGGTATTGGTCTTATGCGTGTGATTTTTATCTTTGTCTCTCCATTTATCTTTTGCTCTTGGTCCACTTTCTCATGGACTGACTGTATTAGATTTTTTTTTTACCTGCTTTTTAATGCATTTCATCATTAACTATCAGACTCCATTTATTTCTACTTTGGTGGACTTAGCAGAGTTCCCTCACATTTGTGAATTTTTAACTTCAAATAAAAATTTGTGTTACTAGGTGTGGCGCGAGCTTTGAGATTGAGATTGTGTCAGACCAATTTGAAGGGAAAATATTGCTTGAGAGGCATAGGCTGGTAAATTCTGCATTGGTGGAGGAGATGAAGCACATCCATGCACTTTCAATAAAGAAAGCACTGACCTCTGCACAGTGGAAACAGCAGCAAGAGTCCAACAATCTTCAATCTACTTCTTAGTAATCCTGTTATAAGCTTTTGATGGGGCACAGCAGAGGCACTCTTCTATTATGTACTAGTTAAGATTTATACACTGAATTGAACATGAAGTAAAAGGTTGAAGCCAACTGAAACATGTAATTTCTTCCTTTTTTATGTGACACTGGTAGATATTGTTTCATTGTTATTTAATTTTAATATTTTATAAATAAAAAAACCGGAAACCCAACCCAAACCGAACCGAATTGCAAATTTCGGTTCGGTTTGGGTTGGGTTTCGGGTTTTATATAAAAAATCGGTTCGGTTTCGGTTTGGGTTGTTCGGTTCTGAGGTCGGTTCGGTTCGGTTCCGAACCGACCATCAATAACTTTGGTTTGGTCCTGGGTTGAGGCCAACCCGAACCAAACCGCACTGAGTTGCCGCCCTACCAGGCATATGGTCCCCACCAAAGACCAAATCAAGTAAATATGTTGACTTAGGATGGGTGAGGTAAAAAATGAGTTGACTTGTTAAAGGCTAACCAGGATAACCCGTGGGACCTGTCTTTTGATGGGGCGGACCAGGATGTCTACGAACTTCCCCGAACCGTAATCGGTCCCTTTCCAAGAATCTTAATGCGCAGACCACCTAGTAGACATCCTTTAGGCATCCAGGTGTCTGCCTGCACCGCATCAGGCAGTGACGACTCCTAATCCCCCTCTCCCTTCGCATCGCGTGTGCTACGGATCGACGTGAGCACATTTACATGTTGGTTTCATAATTGGGGAATAACTATCATTCTACCCTTTTCGCTATAATACCCCAAGCTTGCCGATTTCACCAAGAATACCTAAAAAATAGGGCAAACCGGAGTGAGCTATAAATCTCAACAAGTAGCAATATGCATGCAGTAAAACAGTCTATGATTTTATAAATAAAATAATGAAGTATTTGATTAAACCAAGTCAATAATAAATCAATCATAACAATCAACAAAACCACACCCATGACATCACAGAACTAATAGAATCGTAAACAGAGTTACTACAGACATGTGCCAATATGCCACCTAATCGATTTACAAGTAGGCCAGTCGATACCGGTCAAGCTACATTTATATATATCAATGCAATACGGAAGTATTCAACCGATACCAGAGTGAGTTGGCATGTACGGTCCAACCGATACCGGAGTGGATAACATAACAACCAACCAATCCAGGAGCAATACCATCCTCGTGATAATAGAATGCCTATGGCACAAAATAAGAACTCTAGAAAACAATTCCATTTACTAGCTACTCTGTGGATCCACTAAGAGCTAAGCCTGCTAGACACAACTCACAAACAAAAACATTTAATAACTTAGTAATGAATCAATCAATACTAAATAAAAGGCATACACCAAATCACATACGTGGAAACACATACATGTCAAGATCAAACCCCCATACGAGGAGACACCTGTGTGTCGAATCATGTAACCACAATCATTACCAAAAACCCGTTTGAAATCCAATAGACATATAAAATAACAAAAATCAGGTTAAACAGAGTTCTAGGTCTTTAAAACAAGATAAGTATGAAAACATGTCCAATTCCCTAATCAAAGGTTTAGAATATGATTAATCAATGTAGGCATCCTTAAATCATCCTTCTTTAATTACTAGACAAGTTATTAACTCCTTTTTATAAGGATTACTCCAATTCTATACCTTAGTCAAAGCTTATCTTATTAATCTCTTCAATAATGTCCAAATTTCCTCAATAATTCATTAAAACTTCATAACTTATTAACACTGTTATTTATTTTTCCTAGTGTAGATACCCCAAAATTACACGATTTTTGATAAATCTTGAAGGAGAGAAACATCTTGTTGAAATTTTCAATTCTTAGCATTGGGTTTTAAATCCTTAACTCATTTGAATCCAAAACCACAAAGGAAAATGCCCAAATTCAATCTTTTACGTGAATTCAAACTTTTCCTATTGAATTTTGATCCAAAAAGATGAAATATTTTTTAAGACAAGATTTCAAGATAATTTTTCTCAATTATTAGGTTTTTAGCAATGTTATTGCATAAATGAATTTTTTGAGCCTTTAAATCTTGACAAATACCTTAGCGTTAACATGTTGAATTTTTTTACTAGACCTGAAAAATCAGAATTTAGCCTTGAACTGGAAAGTTGAATTTTTATTCTTTTGGAATTTGGGTATGGAACTATTTTTAATGGATTCAATTGGGGGGGGGGGGGTGGGGGGTGTTTGCTTATTTACATGTAATATCTTAAGTAAGTGGACATTAAAAAATAAGAGGATATTTACTTAAATGATATTACATCTAAATAAGTATTACCTATGCAGGTAAGGGTCATGGTTATGCAAAAGCTGCTCAAACAGTTTTTTTGCCCTGAACCAAAAACTCAGTTCGGTCAAACTAAATTTCATGTGTAACCGAAATTCAATTTTGGTCATGAGTGTTATATGTATAACCCAAATTGAATTTTGATTATGAAGAGTTTTATCTATGGCTGAAATTAAATTTTGGTCAGAAGTGTTATATACATGACCGAAATTATATTTTGGTTATAAAGGGTTCTGTGTGTAGCCGAACTGAGTTTTAGGATATAAATGGAAAATGCCAATTTGAAAATTCCCATGAGCTTTCTCTTATTTACCTTTAAACCTCTCTTTGGGAAGTCTGAATTCCCCAAATTGGCCTCCGAAATTGGCCAAATTCTCCCAATTCATGCCTTAGACTTGAATTGGAAGGATCTAGACACACTTTTGTGTCTACCCTTGGGACATCCTTGCCCTCACCCTTGCCTATAAATTGAGGGTCTCTCCTTAAGCAAATGGCTAAAGTTTTGAAGATTGAGAGCTCTTGAAGAAGGGAACCTCTGCCCAATTCTCCACTCAAGCCTCTCAAGCAACCAAGGTGAGCTCCTAGCCCTTCTCTCTCATTTCTATTTTCAATTCAAGCACTCTCTCATCTTCTACCTTTCTGTAGATAAGGCCTTATATGTTTGTAACTCTAAACCATGCTTAAAGTACCTTAAGCATCCTATCTAGTTGTAAAACATCAAGAGAGAGCTATGGGAAACAAGTATTGAAATGGATCATTTAGCCTTAGAACCATTTTGATGAGACAATTGATTGATTTGTTTAAATTCGTGTATGATTGCTATTTGTGTGTGATTTTGTTTCAAATATGGAGGAATTATATAGATCCATGCTTTTTGATAGCATTGGATCTGAATTCTCTCCTCAAATCTGTTTTCCTACACACTTTAATGCACACATCCCCTTGATTTTGGCAAATTAGGCGTAGATCTTAGATCTACTATGCTGAATACAGTAGATTTGAGATTAGAGGCCTTAAAGCAATTTCTCAGGACTTTTTGAGTTGATTTTAGTTGGTTTTAATCTTCTAGAGAAAACCTCATGGTCTAATCTTTTTTATTTGAGCAAATTTCTATTAATTTGGATAGATTTGGCTCTTACACTCCAAATAATGAGAAATCTGAGCCAAATCCATACCCTAAATATTTCTGGGTAATTTTCAACTCATTTGAAGTCTTTTCAAATCAGATCTCATGAATCAAACACACACACACACACTTGGTTTTGTCTTAGTTTTCACTCATTTTTACAAATCTGAACAGAACCTGTACCTTGTCTTGGATCATTCATAACTTCATCATATGGATGAATTTTTGAATAATTCCAGAGGCATGTTAAAGGTTAGGAAGTTTAGTTTAATCCTGTAAAATGTGCACAATTTATATGGAGTCGATTTTTCAAACCATTTGATTGAAATCGATGAGTCAGATCAGAGCAAATTGTTGAATTTGTTACTTTGATTGAGCACCAAAGGCTCATTTCGACTCTGATTTAAGTTATTTCAATTTCTAAGCCAAGTATATTTTCAAATCCAATTGGTTTCATAACTTTTCATTTTGATTTGTGCTCTGTGTGCTTGATTGACTCTGTGCTGCTCAGTAGCAGATTACAGAGTCAATATGTGATCCTCTAAGCATGTTTGAGAAAGCACACAAACCACAAATGGATAAAGTTTTGAATGAGGCCTATTCCATTCGAAAGATGATGCCTCATACTTCATTCACACCAATTTTTAAGGATTTATATAGAGCCAATCTCCACGAATAGGTTTTCAAAGTTTGCTCTTCACCAATTTTTCTGTTTTATATTAGTAAACTTTGAACAAGCACATCTCCTTCGTTTTTAATTGGATTGGAATGAAATTTTTATCAAATCTTGTACTTCATATGACCTTTCAAATGGCTTTGGTTTCACTCAATTTGAGTTTGGATTGAATGATTTATGGTTGATTGAAATTTCCTAGCTCAAATAGTTTAACCTTGTATTGATACTTCCAAATTTGATTTGATTTGTTTTAGTTCAAGTTTTTTATTGATTTTTACCTTGATCATGAAGTCCTAGAAGTGATATATCCATAGAGAGAGTCCATGATCTATTGGACTACTCATATGGAGGAATCACACATGTATTTGTTTACTTTTACTTGCTTTTGAGTGATTTTTGTATGCAGGCATATATGTAGCGTGAATAAGCATATGGCAACCACTTTGTGTGGATGAGTAGGGGTGCCTAACACCTTCCCCTATTTGTAACCTAACCTCCTTATCCAATCTCTGGACTAAACCTTAAAGTAGAGCTACTTTAGTTCTATGGTTACTTTTTATGCTCATTTTGGTGTCCATTCACACCTTAAACTTGAATGGTGGCAACTAATTTGTTTTTATAAATCTATATGGTGTCTAGGAGGTCACATAGGTGATTTTCTAGGGTCCCACAATTGGCGACTCCGCTGGGGAGATTTTAGGGTTTGAGCCATGTTTTGAATTGTTTTACTATGCTATATCATGATTGCTTGCAATTTTGGTTTAATCATGTTAATCTGCATGCTAATGTGTTTCTGTGTTAAATTTAATAACTACTTGACATATGTTTGAGCATGCCTTTTGTTATGTTGAATGCTTAGAGTGCTTGTATTTGTTTCTTTATACATGATTTCCATAAGATACCTTGTTTAATTGTGGATTTATGTGTGGTTTCGAATGAGTGGTAAGGGTGGGACGTTGTGTTGAATGTTTCCTATCTTTTCAAATGCACTTAAGTACTTATAAACTACTTTTACACAGCCACCTATTACCTATAGGAAGTTGAACCCAAATGTGTGTAGCTTGGCGCACCAAGGTCATTACTTCGGAAAGCGAAAGTGAAAGCATTCACCCTAGATCTTGGGTTAATGATGTGTTGATATTGCGGATCTATTAATTCTGATCATGCACTAGGCTTGAGGTTTAGGTTGCCATTAAGCCAACCACACAATTGTGAATGGTATAAGGGCATTTTGGGAAGAATTTGTTCGTTATAGTGAAATGTCATTAAAAATTAATTACTTTGATAAAGGTACACTAAAAGTTAAAACTCAAAACTTTGCGGACTAAATTTTAATAATTTTCAAAAAGTGTCACTAAAAATTAATTTTCCCTTAAATATGGAGGTATTGAGAGAATTATTAATTATTTAAAGTGTTTAATATTTAGGTAATGAAGAGGAGGATTAATTTGGAGCTCTGGATAAAGATCCAATGGCTGGATTTAATTTTATAGAGGTAAGAGATATTTAAGTTATTTCCTTAAATTTAATTGGTTGTTTTTATAAGAAGTATTTAGATGTTATATCGATTATGTATTATGTTTTGAATGAAAACAACTCTTAGTTTTCTTTAATGATCATGCCTAAATTTTATTCTTTATAATATGAGATTGATTCGGAATGTTTAGGAAAGCTTTTGATGATTAGAAAGGATTTGGGACAAGTTGTAAGTTTGGTTTTGAAGTTTAAGAATGTATTAAAACACCATGAATTGATTGAGTTTTGAGAACCTAGAAAATTTCTATTTTTTGTCTTCACTCCCATCTCAAGCGCTTGTCGAGTGTGGTGCTATTTTCTTCCTTGCGCTTGTGTTACGCCTAAGGTGCCATATCAAGCACCTGACTCTTGTTTTCAAAACCCGAGACCTGTTTTGAGCTCTAAACTCGCACGCTAGGTCCCTCACGAGTGCCACTTGTTTCATTTAAGCCTTTTTACCTTTGTGCTAACCCACCACTCGAGTGTAAGTCTCTCGCCATCGAGCACCCGAGCTCTAATTCAAGTGTGAGCTATCATTATCTTTGTTTTGCCTTGGCACCCAACCACTGCTCTACCCCAAGCTCAAGCACCAGAACCCAGTTTTTCATATTTGGAGTATTTTCAACCTAAAACCTATTTCAAAACTTTTTAATGTGTTTTATAGCTTGTACCAATTGTATTTAGACTGTTTTTAGCTTCTCAAAGCATTGGTTTATTTGGTAAAAGATTTTGATTTTGGAATAATAATAATTTTGAGTTTTTACTTGGTTTCGACATATGGTTTTCCTCTTATAAACTACTTGGATTTCAAGAGGTTTCTATATCGTTTGTATCATTGCTTTGGATATGTTGGCATTGAAAATATTTCTAGAAATTTTTATTTAAAATTGAAGATGGTTTTGGTATATTTGGCATTGGTTTAGGCCTATGTGTAATGCCTCGAATCCGTGTTGTTCATTAAAGATATAACACGTCTCACGGATTGTTGTGTATGGGCCCAAAATTTCTCATACCAACTCAATCCTAACATGGGTCACATACATCAGAGTGCGGAATTTAAAATTTTCCATTAAAGCGTAGGAATTATACTAAACTATGAGAATTTATATCTCTAATCAATTCTGATACCAATTCAATCCCAAACAAAATACAAGTATCAATAGTTCAATTCCACAAGATAACCTACAATGTCTAAGGAAGGTAATAAACCTCCTCCCTATACAAATCCTCTAGCTTTACCCCAGTAGTCGTGTCCTCTCTTAGAGTATTTGAAAGCAAAACAAAACAAAACGTAATGAGATATGAATATCCTAGCAAGTAACATATGCATGCTAAAACATTTTACCACATTTCTAAAATCATGTCACGATACAAAATTACAATAAATAAGTCAAATACTAATACAAAGGAATTCTGATAAACCAATACTATCTTGTTAATACCAATAATCAAGTAACAACACAAGTACTATAAAAAAAGTAACATCATGGCCAATGTCATGTAGTTCACTTTAATTAATTAATCAATATGCCGGAGTGACATCCACACCTCCATGTACGTAGTCCGGCCTACTTAGGGTTTCGGTACTCTGAAATGACCGCCTACTCAGGGTTTCGTCATTCAATGCCGACTTACTCCGGGTTTCGGCATTGACAACCCGGCCTACTCTAGGTTTCGGGTTGCTCTACACTGGTCGTGGCAAGACTCATGGTTATATAATTACATCTATAAAGTCAACACATTACATTACTAAGCTTAAGTTATGAATCCAAGGCAAGCTAGACTAAGTATGTAAAAATCAAAGCTATCAAGTAAGCCAACACGAAAACCAATGTACTCAAGTATATAAACATGGGTCAATCATGACCAAATCCACCCATCATGGAGGATCTCAAATACACGCCTTCAAGGCAAATTCAATAACAAAGTAATATTTATATCAACTCATTCGTGAAATAGAGCAATTAACTCAAATCTGTCCAAAAGCATCAAGTTAGGCTAAATTTGCCCAAATCAATGGAAAGTCACAATTATGCAATTCCAGAAGTTAAAACATGTTTATAAGTAACCTATACAAGTGTAGAAATCATCCCATTCAGTTAAAAATCAAAATAAGAACACACTTTACTTAGAATTCCAAATCAAAACCACATTTAGTAGAACGTACCAAAATTTCACGATTTATTTGATACATTTAATCGGCCACTGGAAATCACCTCTAGAGACCTAAACACTAATTATACATGTCTTGAATTTGCCCAGAAATTAGGCTAGGTTGTTAAACCATCTTAATTTTCCAAAACATCAAGTTCAGAGTTGGGCGCTCAACAGATCGCCCAAGCGATCTGGTTGAGCGACCCAATTAATACTCATTCTGTTTAGATCTAAACTTCCAACCTACGTGTGCTTGAGAGGTCGCTTAAGCGATCTTTTCTAATCTTCAGAAATTAGACAAATAAAAGGGGCGCCTGACCTTGGCGCTTGAGTGCAGGGTCTAGCAGTCCTTGGAGAATTTAAGATAGCAGCTAATTTGTTTCTGTAATCTCAACTTGATCATCTCTGAACCAAAAATAATTGCTAAAAACACTTCGATTATAATCTAGATCATGTCCAAAACCTAATTCCATGCTTTTCTATTTAATTTAAAGAGATTAAACATACAATTTCCATAATTCACATCTACGGTAGCTTGAACCAATGCTATTTTGGTTAATCACAATCCAATTGAAAATAGGTGAATCTATGCTAGAAAATTGAAATAAGAGAGTACTACTTACCTTAGATTAGCTTAATCCAACTCCAAATTTATAGATCTGAATTGTTTCGAGAATTCTCCTTCTAATTCTTTGAATTCTCTTATGATCTGGAGGTTTCTCAATTTCTCCAATGCTCTAAGCAAATCCAGCTCACTCTCTCTATTACAATCAATCACAAGGAACTCATCTCATCTTTTCGGTTCTCTTTTGACTTGATCAGGTTCTCCTCGGATCTGATCTCCTTCCTCCTTCTCCTTTTGTTCTCCAGAAGATTCCAACTCTAACCAACCAAGAAAAAATCCTTCAACTAACTTCCTTCTCCTTTTTATACCCCTTAGCTTTGCCACCCAACTCATTTAAACACCAATGATTTGCTGATGGCCACTCTACAATACCAACCTACACTAACACTATAGTTAATCCATTTAATTAAATTAGGCTATTATATTTATTCATGATATAATTAACATAACAACCACTTACCACAATTTAAAACTCCTTTCTTCCATAATATCAGAAAATTCCCAAAATAACCTTGCTCTTCATTTTCCTGAAATATCCACCAATAATAATAATTATTATTACTAAATCAAATTCTAAATTATTAATAAAAAATTTGGGGTTTTAAACTATGGTTAAAAGCATTGGTTTGGAAATTTGAAGTTGGTTTTTGGTGTTGGTATGCTTAGCTTGGATGGATCCAAACTACAGCTAGATATTGAAAGTTAAGTTGGTCTTTATCTAGATATTCTATAGTGGCCAATATGTGTTGCCACCTTGGGGTGAGGTCTTCCAATAAGGAATGACTACAGCAATCTATTGCAACCACGGGGGTGAGGTATATTGGTTATTTTTGGAATCAGTTTATTGGTTTCATGGTTGGATTGTACTTGCCAGCCTAATACTTTGTCAGGTTTAGATGCTCTGCTATTTTGCCATGAGGTGGCAATTTTTGCTATGAATTAATCTTATAAAGAGGCTTATATTTTCTTGAGTCCTATTTCACACTTTGGTATTGTTTCGAATTGGATATTGCTGGTTTTAATTGTTGTATTTTACTTTGGTTTATTAGTTTGGTTATTTTATCTCTTAGGTACTTCAAAAGGAAAAATGTATGATTTTTGCATGCAAGTTGTTACTGTGATTTTTATGTCATATTGTGTTCTCAAATGTTTTATTTTCAGATATTCCAAGTGAGAATCACCAAGACGGGTTAGAACCATATGGGAATTGTAAGGAACTTGAAGAGGATCAGCTAGGAGATAACATTTGCTTAATGCAAGATATTAAGTTGAAATTTAGCTTATTTTGATGTTCTAGAAGGTTAATTGGCAGTTTATTTAGATGACTTTTATTATTATTGAGTAGATGAGAGTATGGGACTTAGATGTTACTCATTTTGATTTCAGTTTTACATTAGAGGTTGATTATTTTATTTGAGGATATTTGGTTTAAAAATTGCTTCTGCACATTATGAATAAAGAAAAGCTTTAAATTTGAGCACTCTGATATTGTCTTAAAGTGATTTATTGCTACTTTGGGCTCACAAAGGTTTCATACCTTGGGTTTGAGTCTACTAATAAGGGGTAAACCTGGATTCGGGGCATGATGGACCAAGAAGCTGGTTTTTTAAATTAGAAAATACTTTGATCTCTTTCATGTCAAGAACATTCAAATCCACCACAATCTCCACATCTTTATCTATAGTTCATAATATACAAGACCTACAAATCTTGTTCATGCACGCATTCCCTCTAGGCTCCAATGGGACCACCCTGTAAGCACCCAAATTTTGATCAAACCAAAAAATGCGCTAAAAATAGCAAAACCCTGAAACAGGTTTGAAGCCTAAGGAGCAAGAAATGTCTTTTTTGTTTGAGCTTGACTTGATCACCATAACCTATGCCAATGGGTAGGAAATCCTGATACGGTTCTAACGCAATTGAGTTTGGGTAAATCGGAGTCCGGATAAAGAAGTTATGGTCAAAACAATCTCAAGGGCAAAACTGTAATTAAATGCAGAAAACTGGCCATGTGGCAAATGTGTAAACCACGCTTACCAAGTGGCAAATTAAAGTGAGAAAAGATAGAATAAGGAAATGACAAAACACAAGAAAATATCTTGATTTCTCTCATTACTGAGAAATCATGAATGGGATTTTTCTTATTAATGAGAGACCATGAATGAGATTGTAAGCACCTCATTTTTGTGCCCCCGGAAGTGCCGGAAATGCAAACTCCAGACAGAAAAGTCAAACCCCGAGGGGACAAAAAGTTGAATTTTTGATTAAGTGATAATTGACCACCTTGCTTCATCTCATTGGATAGAGAATCCTGACACGGTTCCAACGCAATTGAGTTTGCTGGAATTGGAGTCTGGATGAAGGATCTATGAGCCGGTCAAACTTGAGGGAGAGCCGAAAGTTGACTTTCTGCTAAACCCGAACCAGGTGCTTAACCCTATGCCAATGGATAGAGGGCTCCGATACGGTTCTAACGCAATTGAGTTTGCCCGAATCGGAGTCCGGATGAAGAAGATATGAGCAGTTGAAGTTCCCGAGCAGCAAAACCAGAAACTGCACACGTGGCAAAAGAACTGCACACGTGGCAGCAAACACAGCAAAATATCTCAAGGGGTAATCTTTAAATATCAAAAACTTGCCAAATATCTCAGGGACTAAACCAAAATTCGCAGGGGGCAATCTGCAGATATCCAAAAGTGTCAAATCGGTCGAATCAGTCAAATCGGTCAAGTCGAGGGGCAAATCCGTAATTTTTTCGATTTGTATCTGATCAAATATATCGGATACACATGCTTTTATTCATATCCGACATATAATGCCGGATACAAGAGATTTTCCCGTGATATTCGCGCAGATTCGCTGACAGATACGCGCAGAAAATTAAATTTTGGAAATGATTGTGTTTGTATCCGATATAATATGCCGGATACAAAGGAAGTGCAGTGTATCCGACATAATATGCCAGATACAAAGGAAGTGTAGTGTATCCGACATTAAATGCCGGATACAAAAACATTTCTATAAAAAGGCAACTGCGGCCCTATTTCGGGGGTTGGCTCTTCTTGGCTTGCTTCCACCTCTTTCCCCTCATTGTTCCAGGCACGAAAGCCCTTCCTCCCCCCCCCCCCCCCCCCCCCCCCCCCCCCACCTTGCTCCCCAAACCCTAAACACTTCTCTTTTGCCTATTTTACCCCCACTTTCCTCTCTTCTACTTCTCCACTTTCCCCAAGCAAGGAGGAGGTTTGTTGCTGTTGGTGGCCAAAGGAAGAGCTCCAGCCACCTCATTTGCCTCAAGGAGGCTCAAATACACCTCTTTTGGGCTTGTGAACCCTAAGGTAATATTTCCTATAACATTTTGTTCAACATAAATCAAAATGGGCATGTTTCAAGCATGTTGACTGTTCTCTCTTCTTAGCATGTTGTTTCCTTCTATTTCTAGCATGAGTAGTGTTCTTTTCCCACCATTTCCTTCTCCATGTTGAATGTGGAAACTCCCATGGTAAGGGGAGTATGTGTATGCCTTCAAGGGAGGGGGAAGTCCCATTCACGTATTGCTCTAAGGATCCTTAGGGTGTTATTGTGCACCCTTTGACTCATCGAATGGGGGAGGCTCGTTTCCCCTTTGTTTGCTCTTATGTAACCCCCATGTAATCCCCTTTCTCTTCCTTTCTTTAGGTATTTCTAAGGCTACGGGAATAGGTCGCGTGGGTGCTGCTATGTGGAGGATTTTTTTGGATGATACATGCTAGTTTCCTTTAGCTGTATTTTGTATGATTATGCATGCTAGGTCACCTCCATGCATGCACGCATGCTATCTCATTGCTTGGTGAACTTGTTAGGGTTCTTTGGAACTATGTACATGCTACTTCTGTTATTATTTTCGGGTGACATATCATGATTTTCGCCCCACCCTTGCTACTGTTTTCGACCATACAAGATCACCCCACTTCGGTTTATGCATGGGCTATAGGTGTATGTTTGCACATTTGATTATTAGGAATGCCTTTAGGTGTTCCAAGTGTCCTATTATTTACATGGATTTTGCATGTCCACAGATCAGTTTTAGTCCTTAGACGCAATAAGCACATACAATGCACATCATGATGTGGAATATGCCCATGTGAAGCATGCTTTATGTGACTTCTTTTTTTTGCTTTCTTTGGTTGTTTGTCTCGATTGCTGTTCACCTTGGCCATAAGCAACCAGAACAGAGGTACATGACCTCTGTTCCTGTGATGGATTTACCCAAAATAAAGAAAGATGAAGCCCCATTCATCTCCTATAGCTTGGTCTTGAAACCCCTTTGAGAGAAGCCAAGTTGATTCCATTTGCACCACTGTGGGCCCACACAACCCCTAGAACATCCCAAGAAGTCCAGAAACCCAAGCCCCTTGGAAAAATCCGAAAAAACCATCTCTGTTTGCTGATCCGGCAACTCAGGTCGGATCAGCCTGTGTTTGTTTGTAGCCGACATCTAATGTCGGCTACACTGGTTCCTGTGTGTAGCCGGCATCTTAGGCCGGCTACATTGCCGAAATCTCATTTTCCCATTTTGCTTGGTTTTGTGCAATTTTCTTGCTCTTCCAATCGAACCGGATGAACCAGTAGGGTTTTCGGGTCGACCGGAGACCTAAGATGGGCCATGGACCAACCCGGTCCAATTTGATACACAGTGGGCCTTCCAACGGGGCCCACCAAGCCCAACAAACTCATATCGTCTTAAATAAGCAAATAAAATCAATCCAGTGGGCCAGACCATGTAAGGCCCACCGAAGCCCAAATTGAAGCATGCTTGCTAGTCTAGGTCTGGTTTGGCCGTGACTCGGGCTTGGGCCTATCGGGCCCATCTCCCTTCAAGGGAAGCCCACAAAACCAAAGGATAGGATCCAAAGCCCTAATCCACTATTGCCTTGGGCTTTCAAGCCCAAATCTAGGTAATGGGCCCCAAGCCCATTCCTAGCCCACTTTGGTACAAATAAATCAAGATAAATTAAAATCACCTGGTACCATTGCGTGGCCCACCCAATGGGCCCGCAAGTCAATCCAGACTCACTTTTGCATGGAATTAAATTTAATCTCCAACTTGGAATTTAAATAAAATCAATTCACTTAAACCAAAGCCCAAAGGGGCCTCTCAGGTTAGTCCGAGGCCCACCAAGGGAGATGTGGGCTGGTTTTAGCCCACCAAGGAACCCGTGGGCCTTCCAACGGGGCCCACCCAATCAGACTCACTTCGTTCAATAATAATAAGAAGATAAAATCAAGTAAAAGGACCCATACCACTTTGGCGGTCCTGCCAGACTTAACCGAATTGAATGCTGGAATAGAAATCGGGCGAGTGAGAGACCAAAGTTGATTCAAACCAGGGAAACCATGGGTCCCGTCATCCGACGGGGTGGACTGGGGTGTCTACGGACTTCCTCAGACCACAACCGAGAACTTACTTAGAATCTCAAGCCGCAGACCAAGCCTTAATAGAAAAACTTAGGCACCCAGGTGTCTGCCTGCACCCCATTAGGCAGTGGCGACTCCAAACAAACCCGAGGCACGCATCATTTTGCATGCGCCTCATCGTGCGACCGAAATCAGGTGCGCACAGAGATTTCCCTCAATAATGAGAGATCATGGATAAGATTTTTTCTTATTAATGAGAGAACATGGAGGAGATTTCTCTCATTAATGAGAGATATTTCATTAATGAGAGATCATGATTGAGATTTCTCTCATTAATGAGAGCTCCCCTAACTTCACTGATAAATAGGACCCTCCTCTCCACCTCCCAAGACACACATAGGCCCCCTCTCCAAGGCCTCTCTTGTAAGGCCCCAGAACTGGGTCTGCCATATCACGACACCAACCCGTTCCTGAGACTTACTTATGAGCCCAAAAGAACCCAATAAACACAATTAACCTGGGCAATTACAAAGTAATCATCAGAGTGTATAAGCTAAAGAGGCATGGAATAAAAATTTTCCATCCAACAAAAGATCACCTGTATTATAATCTCCAAAACATGATATCTGTGTATACAAAATACAACTGAGGCAACTAAATGCTTACAAGTTCTTTTCCAAATGTACAGACATATACAAATTATATTTCCCAAAAGTATAAGTCCAAAAAGAATATGAATATTTACATCCCATTTACAAAACTAAATACAAAAACATAAGGAGAACCCTACTATGGGTGGTAGTAGTAATCCTCGGGCCTATAATTTGGATCTCCCTCAATATTTGCCCCAGTACGTGGCTCACCAAGAGGATTTGAAAACAAATCCGATAAAACAAAACACGCGTGAAACTTAAAGTCCCAGTAAGTAGCAAACATGCATGTATAGAAATAGTTTATACAGTTTTTAACATCATGATAATATTCACAATTATAAAATGTAAATCTCAAGTCAAAGCATCTCAATTGGATGATACATGAAATTAGTTCAATAAGAGCAATCAAAGATTGCAAGCATGTCTTGGTAGGACTCATGGGATGGCGTGTCTCTAAATTAGATTAATGACCACTGTCCATTTGCCACTTACACGACTTACAAAGAGAAGCCAAGCTAGGGACATCTCAGCAAGCAAAGCACCCACGTATGGGCTGGCAAGTGACAACCAAACCAACAAATCAAGGCCAAGTGGAATACCTCATCTACTACCGAACCAAACCAGATGAATCACAAGAACATTCCACCGATACCCTATAGTGGGTGGTTGCCGTAGCACCTCTATACCCCAAGAGGGCTTCACTGATACCCCGCAGTGGAAAGCTATATAGACAAGGAAATTAACGCTAACAAGCTAACATCAACACATTGATTAGACTCACAGTGGATCCACACTAAGAATAATGTCCAATTAGACGACTCACAATTCAAACCAAACCATTCAAATCCGTGAGTAAAACCAGTGCTTAAACCAAGGCTAAGTGGAATTCTCCATTCACCGCCAAATCACATCACAAACTAATTGGAATTCCCCATCCACTATCAAATCAACCGAGGCCAAGTGGAATTCCCCATCCACCACCAAATCACATCACAAACTAAGTGGAATTCCCCATCCACTATCAAATCAACAGAGGCCAAGTGGAATTCCCCATTCACCACCAATAAAACCATAGGCCAAAAGCCTTGTCAAATCATATAAGAGTTTTTCAAGCTCGCTTTCATAAATCCAAATTAATCAAAACGAGTACCATAAAATCCTCAAAATACATATATTGGTGAGTGGGATAGCTTTAGGATTCCCATTAAAGACACCATACCAAAAATCAATGGATTCCGAGACAAAAAGTTTTGGACCTTGAAAATATTTTAAGTCTGGTTAAAAACGTTGACTTTTTGAGTATATGATTTTTCTAGACAAACCTACAAGGAGTTTCGGGCTCAAATTTGAATTGTAGTTTAATGGAGGGTAGAAAAATTTTCTGGAATTTTAAGGGCTTCTGAATCACTCATTTGGGTATCAAACTCAAAATGTGGTTTTTGGTGAAAATCGGGCAAAACTGGAAATTTAGGCATGAACTGGAAAGTTGACTTTTTATTGGTTGGGAATTGGGTCTTGGGAGTATTTTTAGTGGTTCCAAATGGGAGGTAAAACCTTATTTACATGTAAAGACTTAAGTAAATCGAGACATAAATACACAGGACATTTACTTAAGTGTCTTTCATGTATTAAGGGTGCTGTGTAAGAGGCTTAGGTTGTTTGGGAAAGGGTTGGGGAAGAAAAGGATGAAGAACTGTCAAAAACAGGATCCATGATTAGCTTCTGGATTAATCGCCCAGGGGCGATTAGCCTTGACATTCGAGCGTTCACCCTAGTCCCTTATGGACTTTGAGGCGTTTTGTTTAGGGGGCTTAGGATGTTCGGGCGTTCAACCTATTACTCATAGATGTTCGTGTGTCCATCTTCATGATTAGTCGCCAGGACTAATCCTGATTCGCGATTAGGATAACAAAGATTGATTTTTGGGGGTTTTGGCTCAGGATTAGTCGCCAATTTCAGGATTAATCGCCACCTCGGGTTTTCAAATATTTTTGGCTATTTTCAACATTAAACTCATACAAACCATTCCTAACCTTTCCAAGACCAAATGGAATGATCATAAATCATCCTAACATACTTAAAAACACTTTCCAAAACCAAGATTCATCCCAAATTCACATGAACACAAATCTAACACATGAAACCTCATTCAAAACACAAAACTGAAACCCAAATCTGAAATATGATCAATCTAGGTGTCAAACCCATAGCAAATCATTAGAAAACTAGACAAAAGTGTGATACAACGAAAACCTACGAGTTTTAGAGGCAAATACCAACATGCAAGATTATTTCTTCAAATAAATCAAACCCTAGAGAGAGAATACGAATTTTTTTAATACATTTTGTTTTGAAGGGTTTGCTACTTACTTGTTTAATAGAGAAGCACAACTTCTCTTCAAAATTTCCTCTCCTTCTCCTATTTCTTGGAGCTTTCAAGCGAGTTCCTACTCTTCTTCTTGTTCTATACGTCAAAGACAAGGAAAAGGGTTTCAAAACACTTGATATTTTAGTTAGGGCATCGTTTTATATGCCCAACTTTTGGTCTTTCAAATCTGCCCCTAAACAAAGCTTTTATTCCACTAAAACCCTAGGGTGTACCTAAGGTATACCAGGGGGTACCTTAGTTATATAAATGGGTACTTTAGTTAAAACAAGGGGTACCTTAGGCAAAACAAGTGGGGTACCTTAGGTAAACACATGGGGGTACCTTAGATAAATGAAAGGGGTACTTTAGGTAAAACAAGGGGGTACTTTAGGTATACAAGTGGGGTACCTTAAGCAATACAAGGGGGTACCTTATATACAAATGGGGTGCTTTAGGCAGTACATGGGGGTATCTTAGGTAAATCAAGGGGGTACTTTAGGCATACAAGTGGGGTACCTTAGGTAAATCGAGGAGGTACCTTAGGTATACATGTGGGGTACCTTAGGTATACTTTGGGGGTACTTTAGGTGTACTTGGGTGGTACCTTGGGTGTACTTTAGGTATACTTAGGAGATACTTTAGGTACAATTGAGAGGTACCTTGGGTATTCTTAAGAGTTACTTTAGGTATTCTTAGGGGATAATTTGGGTACACTTGAACTAATTGGAGGGTATCTTATCCAATTGAAATTGAGAAATAACATTAACTAAGTTACCTTAATAACCTTCAATAGAGTTCAATTTGTTTTCCTCAAATTCTCAAGCATGATCCACATCCACTTCACCTTCATAACACAAGTGCTTAATTAGTCTAATAATCACCCTTTAGATAATTAAACTTAATAATTAAGGTATAATCTGGGTCGGGGTTTTACACCTCTCCCTCTTCAAGGCCCCTCTCCACACTCTCCAAGACCTCTCTCGCCCTTCTCCCTCACTCATTAACCCTTCTAGCCTACCCCAATCTACACAAAGAACTCCATCCAACTCTCTATTCTCTTCACTCCAATCAAGGAACACACCAAGAAAACCCCATTGGAGTTAAAGGAAGGAGCTCAAGTTGCTGTCCAAGCCTCAAGGAGTCTTCAAGCATCCTAAGAAGGTCTCAACCCCAAGGTAAGCCTTCCTTGTACATCTCTTTCAACATATATGAAATTCATGGCATTATGAGCATGTCTTGAGAATTGTATGTACATTTTAGCATGTTTTGTGACTCCCATACATCTCTTCCCTCTCATCTCACTCTATTCTCATCAAGGAGAGACTCCCATAGTAAGGAGAAAGGGACGGCCTAAATGAGAGGATGAGAGACTAGGGTAACTTCACCTAGAGTCTCATTTCAAGGCACTTTTCATGCTTCTTTTACTCAATAAAGGGAGAGCATGTTCTCCCATCTCCTATGCCTTATGTAGCCTATTAAATCCTCCATTCCATTCTTTTAAGTTGTTTTCTATTCCCCTTCCATCTTGCTTCATGATTGTTCGATGAATGGTTTCTTGTCGTGTGAGTAGGCATGAAAGCATGTTCCATGTATTGTAATTGTTACCATATGCCCTTTCTTCTTCTTTACTTTGATGGTGGTTTTGTAAGTTACGCACACTTGTAATAACCAAGGGCACATGTATACCACTTATCACAAGTAAGCATGCATGTATGGTTTCTTTAATAAGTGTGTTGTCCTCACATGCACCCCATGCCCATATCCACACACCACTTGTCTCTTCTAAATGCATCCTAGGTTGTTTCCTTTGTATTTTAATGCCTCTCTTGTTTAGCTTATTTATCTTGTGTGAATTGCTTGGGTATGCTAATTGGTTTGGCCGTTGACCTAGACACAAGGCCTTTCAGGCCTTCTTGACTAGTCCCTCTCAATGAGAGACTAGGTCACTTGTTCAAAGCAAGGGTGGGGAATCCCCTCCCCACTTAAAAAGTGCTTGGGTTTCTGTCTCAAGCACAAGAAAGAGAGGCCCCAAGCCTTCTTCTTTCTTTTCTTTGGTTTATTCACATGGAAATAGGTCATTTGATGCTTAAACTCAACTTGGAAGCCACTGTGGGTCAACACAGTGACCCACATACACTACCAGATTCACGTGGGGAGGGGAACCCCGTTTCCCCGTGAAAAATTAAGTTTATGCTCCTTCCTGCACGAACCATATACACAGACCGTTTGGTCGGAACTATATGGTACATACGGTTTAGACCAAATCGTATGGAGTATACGGTTTGTTGGCAGAAAGTTGCAGGTTTTGATTTGTCTTGAATAAACAAGACTAAAATTAATTCTATTCAATTTTCCTTAAGCCAACAGGGTCCTCGGTAATCAGGACCTACCTTGGGACTTAGGCCTTGCTTTAGGCCCAATAATGTACTCTTGTGGGCCTTCCAATGGGGCCCACACCCATCTTGCTTAAACCCAAATCTACTCCAAAGTGGATTCCTAAGCTATCTGGACCTCCTTGGGCCCTTACCAAGCCCAATGGACCCTCTTTAAAACCCTTAATCAATTAACCTAAATATCTTGCATCCTTAAATCATATCCAAACCAAATAACCAAACCCTAAAAGGGGGTCATCCAATGTGACCCCCAAACGGGACCTAGGCTTTTTCTAAAGCCCAAATTGGCAAACTTGTGGGCCTTCCAACGGGGCTCACACATCAGACCCAGATCACTTAGGCCAAAAAGATTAAATCAAAGTAAATGGACCTACACCACTCATGTGGTCCCACCAAGACTTAATCAAATGAGCATGTTGGCATAGGATGGGTGAGATTAAAGTGAGTTGACTCAATCCAAGATTAACCAGGGATAACCCATGGGACCTGTCACCTGACAGGGCGCATTGGAGTGTCTACGGACTTCCCCAAATCGTAATCGGGCACTTTCTCAGAATCTCGATGCGCAGAGCACTTAGTAGACAGCCTTTTAGGCATCCAGGTGTCTCCCTGAACCCCATCAGGCATTGGTGGCTTCCCAAACCCTTTTATCCAAATCCGACATCCCAATCCCGTAAGCGTATGATCCTTCACACTTTCGCCGGAGAGCACACCGGGTATTTCCCGAAAGGGAGGTGATCACATCACCGTCCCCCATGTGCGCCACAGATTGGTTTCTACTATGCTTGAGGTGGTGGAACCTACTATGGAAAGACTTTATGGAAATATGTTCAGGCCTGTCAAAGTTATGACATGTCAATGTGTTTTTTTCACCCTTATAGTAGTCTAAGGTGGCATATGAGTGTCCTGAGCAACTAGATATTAAGGTCTCTACCTCATTCCCAAAAAAATACTAGGCTGACATACACCAAAGGATTGGCCTTTCTCCACAGGCTTTTTTGCCGCGTCAACATGTATTTATTTTTGAAATAACTGACACTATCCAACTTAACCCTCATACGATCCACAATTTTAGTAAAGTAAATAAACCTATGCATAACAAGCAGATATTTGATATAGGGTTTGATCCCTTGGTCAAACTTGAGTGTTTTGCTCTCATATCAACTATCAAAGTAGAAGAAAACTGGGACAACTCCTCAAACTTATCCTTCTTACTTTGCTACATATAAATTCCCTTGTTGTAGATTTATAAATGCCTTAGCTTGTTCCAACTTGAACTCTTAGGATAATAATTAGTGGTGGATAACTCTTGAATATGCTCCAATCCGCTTGATCATCTCTAATTATGCTCAAGGTCATTCCCCACCATCCATGACCTTCTCCCTCAACTATGAATATAGCAAATCTCACTTTTTGATCCCTAGTACAATCTAGTTGTAAGCACCTCATTTTTGCACCCCTCTCAAAGCCAGAAGTGAAAATCCTAAAAGACAGGTCAAAACCTAGGGAGCAAAAGACTGACTTTCTGATTAAGCTTGAATTGACTGCCATACTCTATCCTAATGGATAGGAAATCCCGATACGGTTCCAATACAATTGAGTTTGCCAGAATCGGAGTCTAGATGAAGAAGATATGAGATGAACAACCATAAGGTCAAAACTGTAAATAAATGTAGAAAGTCTATCCACGTGGCAAATGTGCAAGCCACATTTGCCAAGTGGCAAATTAAAGGGCTAAAGGACAAAATAGGGATGAGACAAAACCTAAAAGAAAATATCTTGATTAAAATAATATTATTTCTTAAAATATCTTAATTTAATAAATTAATTAATCAATAAAATCAAAAATTCGGATTCTCTTATTTATGAGAGATCATGATCAAATCTCAGTCATTGCAACCAAATAGGAGAGAGAAAGTTAAAATCTAAAAATATTTGAAAATAACCGAATTTAAATTTCGGGTATATAAAAAATAATGTATAACCGAAATTAAATTTCGGTTCATAAATATTTTCCTAGATTTTTATGTCAGGTTGCTCTACGCAAATCTCTGACAAAAATCATTGTGATTTAATGTTAAGGTGATCGAAATTATATTTCGATTACAGGAAATTTTGTAATCTTCATGGTCTCAAAACACCCAAAAAGCCCTAACTTTAAGAAACCATACACCCCAACCTTACAACCATATACCCCACTTTTACCATCTTCACTTCCTCAAGCAGTTGGTGAGCCTGAGCCACTGGCAAAAGAGCCAAAAGAACATGAAGATGATATTGGGGCTTTCTGTAAAACCCCGAATTTTCAGTAAATAAATAAATAAAAATTTAATACGAATATTTGGAGTGTCAATGAATTTGTCAAAATAAATTAGGGATTTAATATAAAGGAATGATTTGGGGTACTTATAATTCGTTCGGGATGTATAACGGACTAATAATGACAAAGAGAATAAACTTGGAAATTTCGGAAGAAATTGAATGGGTAAATGTGAAAATATTAAGAGAAGGGTATTTCGGTCAATTCACATTAATTATCGGTTAATAATTAAATACATTAATTAAAATTGTTATTAGACTTGAGAAATAATAATAGATTTAAGTTGGGGTTTAAATTGTTTATTAACAATGATATTTAAAGCTTAGTAATTGGAATAATGGCATATTGGTAATTATGTTTGATTTGAAGCCTGAAATCGAGGAGATGAGAATTTTATTGAAGGATATTAATTATAATTATAGATGATCACACGGATAGAGAAGATCCGAAGTTTGGCGCAGATTTGACCGATGGATGGTGAGATATCGAGGTGAGGATGGATTAAAGGTCCTTATTAAATTTGATTGGTGGATAAGTAATGAACCCGACAGTAGTGCGATAGGTGGGATCAGAGGAGAATAAAATAGGGTTTTTATATTTATTTGGGGATGATCATAGGGGAGTTTTAGTTTTTGGGTTCTGGCGGCTGAAGAGAGAAAAACGAACAAGAGAGAAAGGAAGGCTGAGAGAAGAGGAAGAAGGAGTAGCCAAGGAGATCGTCATCTCGAAAGGGCTTGGGTTGCTGCGAAAGAAGAAATCAAAGTCACACGAAAGAGAAAGAGGTGGAAGAAGGTGTTCTTGAGCGAACAGAGGTAGGTAGCACCGTTTTCTCGTTCGTTTTGGTTTCCTGCAGTTTATTCGATTCGATTGCATGATTTATGGTTGTATAAGTATGTAGATAGATTGATTGTATGCTTATATGAATGTTAGAAGCGATTAGAATACAAAAAAATGATTTTTAGAAACTCGGTTCGTCGTTTTGGTTAGAGCGCCGAGCATGCCTGTACTCAGCGCTCCTCGGCGATGTTCAGCGTACGTTGAAAAATTTCGAGCGCCCGAGACCGCCGACTGACAGTCGATCGGCACTCGTCTTATTTAAAACGACGGACGGGTAACGCTGAAGAGCGCCGACCTCGTCTATCGCAGCGATCCTAGGCGATCAATGAAAAAAACGAATTAATGGCTTGTAATGATTACAAGCCTAAACTTTAAATATTTTTATATACTTTAATGAATTAAAACTTAAACTTAAATACTTCCATCTTACTTTATTGAATTAAACTAAACTCTAAATACTTTCATATGCCTTTTTTGACCCTGCCTTTTTGACCCTCACCAAACTTTAAATAACTTGAAAAACTTAACCTAAACCTAATTAGATTGTATACGTAATCTACGATTCTACTAAATCTAAACTATAATAACTTTTGATAAATTAACCAAATTTTAATTAAGTCCTAATGCTTTAAAACGACCCACATATATATTATTAAACAATTAAATTTTTATATTAATGTAATTAATATATTATTATAACCGCACTCTAGCGTACATGATATGCGTTTGATTTCTGGTGTAATTAAATATCTGTCTAACACTAAATCAGGATGTCACGCTAAACTTATTTAAATGTACTGAACAAAATATTATAATTAATAATTGAGAAACTGTTTAGAACCAGACTTTGAATTATCAACTAAACATGAACCTCATATGCTATAAATAATAGTGGAATTGAGAATTATTTGTGCATTGGCTTGGTGGCCAGTTTTATTGATAACCTGCTTGGTGGCAGAGATATATTGTATATTACCTGCTTGGTGGTAGAGATAACCCGCTTGGTGGTGGAGACCCTAACCCGCTTGGTGGCAGAGATTACCCACTTGGTGGCGGAGACCCTAACCCGTTTGGTGACGAAGACCCAACCTGCTTGGTGGCAGAGATAACCCGTTTGGTGACGGAGACCCAACCTTCTTGGTGATAGAGATAACCCGCTTGGTGGCGGAGACCCTAACTCGCTTGGTGGCGGAGACCTAACCCGCTTGGTGGTGGAGACATTACCCTCTTGGTGGCGGAGATACCCGCTTGGTGGTGGAGACATTACCTTTTGCGGGAGAGACTCATTACCTCCTGTGGGGCAGATGTATTTCCGTTGGATTGCATCCTACAGGAGAGATACCTCATGTGGGGGAGATGTGATTATGCGTGATTGCATCCCACATGGAGGATGGGTGTGTGAGTTACCACTGGAAGGTGAGGAAGCTATCTCCTACGGTAGAGGTAGATGCTTGGTGTTCACATCCTGCGGTAGAGTTATGCTGTCTCCTGCAGGGGGTACCTGTAGTCTTAGAGATGTGCATTCTCCTGCGGAGCTTGTGTGGATACTATGTGTTTACGTCCTGTGGTAGAGATAGGCTACTACCTGAAGGTTGGCTTTTATTACTAATATAATGATTGATTCTCAGGTTGATGGATTGTTATTTAAAAGGAAATATTGAAATGTCATAATTGAACAGATGTTCTATGATTTATGTGAACTGTTAAAATGGAATATTATGGAATCATGAATAAATGTGGAACTGCTCTTAAGAAGACACTATAGAAAATAAACCAGAAACCATGGGAATGTGAAATATAATACATTGTCCTTTAAATTGAAATGAAACACACATGATTAACTTCTTTTAATTCGGGCACTGATTAAATGTTTGTTTGTATCGTGATTATTCGTTTATCTTATTGACTGTAATTACTCGCCTATTTTACCGTGCATGAAACCATTGTTATTTTCTATATATAAACTGTTTTCCTCATGCATGTGTCACCTATTGAGATATTCGTATCTCACCCTTACTTTATATTCTATTTTTCAGGTCATCTTGGAGAGGACGCCACGGGTTAGACAGATAGTAGGTTGAAGTCTAGAAATTCCATATGAAAAGAGTAGGATAATTTTACATAGTTGTATTTATTTTATTGGAATCATAATAGATGATTTGGTAGGATATTAAGAGTTAGTTAGTTTGTAGTTGCCTTTCATTTGATAAATTGATGTAATAGGAAGATTTAGTTCCAATGAATAATTTAAGCTTCCTAGCACTCTGATAAATCTTAGTTATTTATTTCCTTATATTTGAACTGATTGTAATGTACCACAAGTTAATGCCTTGATCCGAGTCAAAATGAAAAAAAAAATGACCCGGATTCGGGGCGTTACACTTTCTTTGCTATGGCTGAAGGCAAAGAAGAAGAAAAATCAAAAAAAGAAAAAGAAGCAGAGTCACCCTTCATTGATTGTGCAGCAATAAAAATCCCAGATGATGTCATATCTGAAATAAGCCCCCAAGCTGAAAAGGGCAGTACAATTCATCCGGTGATGATGGCATCGGATTCTGAGATTGAGGAGTAGGCTTCCACTATTTCCCCTGCTCCAGAAAAAATTATTTTGAACAATTGAGAGGAAACTCCCCTTACTTTTGAGGCTGTGTTTGGTTGGTAAACATCCGTGGCATCTTAAAAAAAAACTCCATTATTGGAATGTCCTTTTCCTAAAGGTTTTAATGAGCCTTTATCTTAAGGCAAAGCTTTCTTAGAAGGCTCTCAAAAAACCCAAAAAGATTTTTTAAATATTTCTAGGAAAATTAAATCTTTCAAAAAAGTCCAAACTGCTTATGAACTATATATGTAAACTGAATTAGATCAAGTTGAATATGACTTTGACCTTGAGCTCGACTTCGACCTAATGGGGATCAAAGAGTAGACTGAGGCCGAAGAAGAAGACCCTCCAAAAGAAATTTCATATCAATTGGAGCGTCATGAAAATGGTATTTAACCTAATATTGAAGAAACCATTTCAATAAATCTAGGGACTGAAGATGACACAAAAATCGTAAAATTTGGTCTATGCTTGTTTGTTTGCAGTTGTGCGCAAGGTCGCATTGCCAGGCGCATGGGAGCGCATGCCTTCTAAAGGGTAAATCGGAAATTTGGAGTCACCACTACCTGATGGGGTGCAAGCAGACACCTGGGTACTTGAGTTTGTCTGTTGGTTTGCGGCTTAGAGATTTTGGTTAAGGTCTCAGTTATGGTTCGGGGAAGTTCGAAAACACCCTGGTCTGCCCTATCGGTTGACGGATCCCTGGTTTTAGTCAACTTTGGTCTATCTCACCCAATTTCCTATTTCGATATGCAGCACTTATGTTGAGTCTGGTGGGGACCACCTGAGTGGTGTGGGTCCCCTTTTATTTGATTTTATCTTTCTTTATTTAAGTGACTTCGGTCTGATTGGGCAGGTGTAAAACCCCGAATTTTCCTTAAATAATAAATTAAATTAATAAATAATATTATTGGGAGTTATAATTGATGGAAATATTTTATTATTGTAGGGGATGATTTAATTAGTGGAGATCCAGAATTAGACGCAGATCTGACCGTCCTATCATGAGATATCGAGGTATGTATTCTGATTGGGCAGGGTGTATAAGGAAGTTATAGGTGAGATGCATGTGATCAAAGAGTATAAATACCTATTAAAATAATGGAAAATTTCAAATACGACCGTCTCTTGAAAAGTAAATACAAAAACAGACGTTGAAAAGTCTTTCCTACCGAATCATGCCACTTTTCAAAACTATTTACCAAGTGGTCCGAAAACACTGTAGCATATTTCAAAGACCCCATTTTGCCCTTCCCTCTTCATTCGAAAACACCCTATCGTTATCAAAGAACGATTAAGCGCGAAACCAAAGGACGAACGTTGAAGGCTTCCCTGAGCGACGGCGACCCATCATCTTGGCGTGAGTATCGACCATTGGCACTTGCGATTGAAAAGGTTTGAAAGGCATTGTAACCCCTCTCTTCTCTACCATCTCATGGATTCTCAAGCGATTGTTTGGGCCTTGCTTTTGTCGAGCGAAGAAGAAAACGGCTGTGGAGGGTTTCAATCTGGAGGTTAGTGGCAGGACATTTATTTCGTGGAGGTTGTGGAGGAATCACTTCAAGGTGTGAACCGATTTTCCCTAATCATAATCTTTTGTGAAACGTTTTTCTCTTAATCCGTGAGTGATGGATGTATTTGTGTTTCCTACACCATGTGAAAGTGACGAAGAACATTTGGATTACATTCATTGGAATCGCCTGAAGCTCATCGCTTTATTGATCGATGTGTTCGACTAGAAGGCGATTAATCGAACAATGAACACATTGTTCATCCAATAAATCGAGTACAAGTCGATTAATCGATTAATGAACTTATTGTTCAATGTAATTTGGTGTGTTTTTCGTAATGTTGTGTTTAGTATAAAGGTGTTTGTGGGTATCATGTTGACACTTAATGGGTTAGAGAGATGATGTCGAAGTTTTAAAAAAAATTAAATACATTTGTTTAAAATTTATGAGTTAGAAGGCATAACAAGGCCACTTTAGCTGACAAAAGCCTAGAAATTTGAAATATTAAACTATATGTCATTGAAGAGAAATATAATTGTAGGGTTATTTAACCAATATCATGGCTAGGTAATTTAGGCTTTATCTAACAATGAAATGGTCAAGTTGGTCATTGTAAAATAAGATTGTAATAGTTCCATTAATGGGTTAATTAACCTATTGTTCAATGTTATTTGGTGTGTTTTTCATAATTATGAAATATTTATAAAAAGTTTCAGTGCTTTGAATGGTTAAGTCGACACGGCTATTTTATCTATTATTAATGCGATGGTGCTCTATTCTGAAAATTGAGGAAAACAAAATTTTGAAATTGGTGAATGAAATGTAGGTAAGCCTCAAGGAAGACGGAGTTGTCCAACACACATGGCAAGTGGAGGAAATGACAGAAGCATGAATGGATTGCCTGGCAATCTATCTCAGGTGGGAGAAAGCACAAAGTTGTGAGGTGGTTAACTAGTATTCTATATTCACACTTGAATCTAATTTTAACACTTGATTATTGATAAAGATATTACAGGAACAAATGGACCGGATGGAAGTTGCTGCTCAGGAGATGCAACGTCATTGCATGGAATTGAAGTTGTACCTCCAGAGACGTGGAGACACACCAACCCATGGTGAACAGTCGGATTCAGCCTATGATTGGTGTTCATCTCATGAGTTGAGACGATCACCATCACCGGTTGAAGTCGTTGCTGTAACGCCCCGGATCCGTGTTGTTCATTAAAGATATAACACGTCTCACGGAGGTTAGGCAAGGATCGTTAATCAATTTATGATCGCTGGATAATCATACATCTAAAACCTAACAGAGTGCACATTTCCATTTATGCAAAATTGTAACATTTAAACTGAACTGAAATCATATGGTTCATCCCCAATTACTTTAATACATCTCAATAAATTCAAGTTCTCGAATTCGGAACAGATAACCTACAAGTCTAAGGAAGGTAATAGTAGTCTTCCTCCCTATATGCCTCAGCAGGATCTACCCCAGTAATCGCCTCACCACGAGTATCTGAAAAAAATAGAACAACAACATAGTGAGATACGAATATCTCAGCGAGTAGCACATGCATGCAGAAATAGTTGAATCACATTTTAAAACTATGCATCGACAACACTACAATACGTTTAAACAGCCAACATCAATTTCCCAAGTTCAAATCAAACAAATCACATCTCAGTTAAATACAATAACACATCGATTGGTCAATGTCATGACTATCGTTTGGTTGATAAATTAAACATGCCAAGTAGACACTCCACACCTCCATGTACACAGTTCCGGCCTACTCAGGGTTTCGGATACTCTGAAATGACGGCCTACTCAGGGTTTCGTCATCCAATGCAGGCCTACTCCCCGGGTTTCTGCATTGACAACCAGGCCTACTCAGGGTTTCTGGCTGCTCTACACCGGTCGTGGCAACACACAAGGCCATGCAATTCCAACAACCAACAATAACATCACATTACTAAGCTTAAACATCTGGATCCCGGACAAGCTAGACCAAAACAGTAAACATCGTATAATCTCGATTTCAATATCAAAACAAACCATTCATTTCTACATCATGTAATTACTCATCACAATTCATCACCTGTCCCTCTGGACCAAGCAGTGCCTCAAGTACATTCAGTACTTTCTCATTTCCATAACACAAGTCATATGAAAGTAAAACTCAATCCATTCATACCAAAGAAAACCATTCAATACGTATAAAGTTTCCAACAAGTGAAACCAGAAATACAAGAACTTCTCAATCAAAACAGTGTATAGAATAAGGAAAAGTAACTGGTAACTCTTACTAGTTCGGTGTCCGGCACAATACTCATAAGTAACCTAAACCCAACTTGAAACTCATAAGGTGTTCACAAAATTTTCCTCTATTAATTTCATAGGCAAAATGGTTTCCCAGGTTCCTAACCAAGTGAATAGTGAAGTGGTTTAACCCCTAAGAAGTGAAAATACTCTTGGTCAAATCAGAAATTCCATTTCGGTAGGCAAAATAGGTCTGCCGCTCACCTATCGAGGTGGGCGCGAGGTGAGCGCCGGTCGGCGGTGAAGAAAATGGGCAAAAGCGAGCTGCCGCTCACCCGACGCTAGGTGAGCGCGAGATGGGCGTGAGGTGGGCGCGGGATTCGCGCGAGATGAGCGCCTTGTTTTCTACTTCGCGCGAGATGAGCGCGAGGTGGGCGCGGGATCGGCGGTAGGTCATTTTTAACAGGGCGCCTACCTCCGAGGTGAACGCCGGTGAGCGCGAGGTGAGCGGATACCCCCTGTAGTTTTCATTTCTCTGTTATTTTGAGATATACATGACTGGCCGGTTTGTGAAGTTCTGTAACTACTCCAGTACACTCCAATACTCCCAGAAGACTTCCCAACCAGATTTGAAATTAATCTAAACACTTTCATTTTCAATTAAAACTTCGATCCGGAGACTCTGTTCATGTAACTTTCCGAAAAACCAGAAAACCAGAAAACATCATACCATCACTCAATATACAAACCATGCATCATAATAAGCTCGAGAAACATAAAACCCTGTTGTAAAACAGTGCTACTCACCTGTGCTTATTCCCGAATGATAAAACTCCGGCCGATCACTTCTCGGCCACGCGCGCGAATGAAAAACCTATCGAAACTAATCTTCTCAAGTAGAGGGAAATAACCCAAGGAAATTCAGCTCGGAACTCCTTCTTCCAGCACTTGCGATATATGGTTCTTCACGAACGAAAGCCCTAGTCGCCCTCCAGCCGAAATCGCCAATTCTCCTTATGTCCAGAGTTAACGAAAATGTTGCCGAAATTATGCTAAGCGTATTCTCATAAACCCGAACCCTACTTTCCATTTTAGTCCACTTACTTGTTACATACTCGCTCGAATACTCTCCCATTTCCTTGATCCTATGCATGCTCGCCCACCGAAGATACTACATATTAAGCATCTATTCGTGTTAATAACCACATAACTACACCTTAATAATACCAATGATAATACTACGATTTTTCGGAAAAATGGCTATATAACGCCTGTACATATGAGTATGGGCTAAGCCCTCAAACCACAAAATAACCTGATAAACACAGTTTATACATCAGAATAAATAACTAAATAATTAAATAAATACTCACAAAAATTCAGGGTCTTACAGTTGCTGATGAGCAAGCGTCACCAGTGCAAGTTGCTGATGAGATCGCGTCACCAGAACCGAAGGTTGTTTCTTCAAGTAAATTCAAGTGAATGATTAAGAAACCCAAAATTTTGTGTTCTCCGTTCGTTGTCCGACACAAATTCCCTCCGTTGAAGCCTGATGAAAAGCGGGTTGTCGAATATGTAAATGAATTGCGTCCAACAAAGTAAGTAATTCTTTATATATATTGTTTCTGAGAGAACATTAAGTTAATGTGTGGAGATGCTTATATTTGTGTGCCAGATCGACGGAAAACACAATTAATTTTCCCTCGACGTAGTGTTTCAATTGTGACATGAATTTCTTATTATTGTGTAGCTTGGTTGTTGTGGATTATATTGGAATGCATGTTACAGTGGAAGAGATGCATTGCTTGGCAGATGGATGTTGGGTCGGCAGCATGATATGTTAGTTTTATCTCGTTGTATAGCTAGTTAATTCCCCAATCATATTAACGGTTATATCTATTATGTATTATGTAATATAGATAATAGCAGCATATGCTATTTGCCTTATCAACCGACAAGGTTTATATTCATCAGGAGTCACAAAGCATTATTGTTCTCCCGTTGTCACTTTGAGACATGGGAAAAAATCAAAATCCAATGACTTCCTCTATTATCACGCGGGATTAAATAAAACAAAGAGTCGCCACCATTCAATTTAGGTGTGAATGGACACCAAAATATTAAATAAGCACAAAAGGCAATTTTAGGGTAAAAATAACCCTCCTAAAAAAAAACAACCAGAGATAGGTAAGGGGATTAGGTTATGAACAGGGGAAGGTGTTAGGTACCCCTATTCATCCACACAAGGTGGTTGCCAGGTATTTGTTCATGTTAAAATAAAGGAAAAAGGCTTGCTATAAAATTCATGAAAAATCACAAAAGGACAAAATTGTATGGTTTTTTCATATGAATAGCCTGATTGATCCAGAACTTTCAAATATGATCATACCATTCCTAGGGTTTCATGATCAAAATAAAATTAAGATAAAATCAAATAAAATAAATTTAAAGTGAAAAATCCAAAAATCTGGCTTCAAGTTAAATTCTAGAAATCTAGAAAAAATATGATTTTTATAAAATATTGCAAAATTGAACTCGAATAATCCAGGACATAGAGATAGCCCATATTTCACATGAAATCTGAAAATCAAAACAAAAATACCCACGTTGATGAAGAACATCAAAAGGGGAGAACTTAGACCGTAGGGTCTTCTCTCAATAATGAAAAAACGATTTAAAAACAACATCATGAAACCTTAGAATTTACTTTCAGGCTTCTGAATCCAGATCTATCATATTGATCATGATAAATCCAAGATCTTAACCTAAAACCACAAAAATCACGAAAACAGTGCTGTAGGTGCAAAAGTGTGAAAAATCCAAATTTTATAAAAAAGTGGAGATCTCATGCTATAAACATCATGGATTCATGTTATTCATTCAGATTCATCATAAAAACCATTAAAACATGATCAAGATATTTAAAGCAGCCACATCTCACAGATTAGAGCACATGGGGGTTTACCCTACGGATCCACCTGTTCTCTTTTCCCCTAGCTCTCTCTTCACGTTTTACGGCTAGAGAGGATTCTTGAGGTACTTGGAGATAGGTTTGGTTATACAAACACAATCAAAGGCTTTATTCTAGAAAAAAGGAGAAAAACAGATATGGGGTTCTATTCTAGGGATCCACCTGTTCTCTTTTCCCCTAGCCCTCTCTTCACCTTTTACGGCTAGAGAGACTCTTGAGGTACTTAGAGGCAAGTTTAGGAATACAGAATAAAAGATGGCCTTATTCTAAAAAAAAGGAGAAAATCCTATTTCCTCTAGAATTGAAGACAGAAAATAAAAGGGAAAATGGACTTACCTGGATTGAGCAAGCAGAGCAGCAGGGATTCCTCTCTTCTCTTGGAGCTTCTTAGACTTCAAATTTTCGTGGCCTTTTGCTTGAGGAAAGGCCCTCTATTTATAGGCAAACATAGGAGTATGGTTGGTCCAAGGTTTGGCAAGATAGAGTTTCAGTTTGAGTTAAACACAAGATCATGCCCATCCTTTATCCACAAAGATATTTCGCACGAATAAAACATCTAATTCGCTCATTTAAAGGGATATTGGGCTAAAGATAAGGCTCAGAAATCGAGAGAAGAACAAAACTCGCACGAGTCTAATGTGCCCGTAAATGATTTACGGTGCAAAGGTGTCCGTATTTGTATTACGGGCGCTGCGTGCCCGTATATAAAATTCGGGCGCGCTTAGCCCGTGGATACAATACGGTCCAGGCTTAAATTATTCATTTTCATGCATTTTTGGCCTGTTTTGAATTCCAATTAATGTTTTTATTATTTTCTCATTTTGTAGTGCAATTTGGGGTGTCTACAGTCACTGTAAGCATATTTGACTATTCTAGCTTGCATTAAATTTGTGTAATAAGGTATGCATATGCGTTTCTAATTCTAATGTAAATCATAGGATATAATCATAAACGGCAAAGAGGAGATTGAGATTGATACGATATATAAGAAGTACTTCTCTCTGAAAACAATTGGGTTTCTCCTCCGTGAATGTGAAATGGTAAATTAAGTATGTTTTTTATAGAAATAAAAAACATGTTGTCTTATAATGTTATTCCAATCACATGTTTATATTGGGCTTCTCCTCCTAATTAATAGTTAATGTTTTATGTAGATTTTTCTACCAGTATGCCAAAGGAACCATTGGTTCCTTGTAGTATTGAATGTGAAAGGAAAAAGTTTTGAATTGTTGGACTCGGATAGTAGTTCTAGACAAGGTTTGCAAGGGGAGGCGGTCAATAAACTTGTAGGTTTGCGTTTCCATTGTTAATTTGTAATTTAAATTTGCTAAGCATCCTTCTATGTTGTCGTGGAAGTGTTTGACTTAGATGATAGTGCAAGATATTTTAATTTGGCAGGCAAAATTTTTTGAGGACTTATTTGAGACATTTGTCCATGGAAGACCGCTTGGGATTCCATCATGGGATAGGGAGTATGCATCAGTGCCTCATCAAAAGAACGGGTAAGATAATGTCTTTGTGGATGATTGGTGTTCTACACTGTTCTAATACGTTTATGTTTTGTTTACCCCGAACTTGTGATGTAGGTTTGATTGTGGTGTTTTTGTGTTGAAGTTTATGGAGTTTTGGGATGGGCATGTGCTAAACCCTCAATTTGGACAGGCATGCTTTCTTTTTCCAAAACTTAATTACATCATATGCATTTATTATCTTATAGATGATTGTTTGATGCTAAGTTAATGTCATTACTTGTTATGAAGCAGGATAATATCCCATACTTTAGGAAAAAGGTGATGGTGGATTTGGTGTTGGATCCAACTAATAGGTTAAAGGATAAGGTGTTACATCGTCAATTGGTTGATGCTTGGAGAAGACACTTCCATGTTTGGGGTTGTATAGTGTTTTGTATTCATAGGAACATGAACTACTTTAAAATGTTTTGGTGTTATCTTTTTTTGGAGTGATGCGATGTTTGGGGTTGTATAGTTTTTTTATTCATAGGAATATTAACTACTTTTAATGTTTTGGTTTTTTTCATTTTTGGGAGTGATGTGAACTTCATGTACTTAGAAAGTTTTGGTGTTTATATATGTCTTGTTCAAAGTGCATTTACAGTTCAAAGCACGCTATAGCAAGTAATGAAGGCATTGTATTAATCGCTGAAAAAACGATTAACCTGTTATTATTTTGATTAAGCGCAGGACAAATGTTGATAAATTGATAACAAGTCCGATTAACCGTAGGTTCATCGATTCATCGATCGAAATGCTCCAGATGACCATTAGACGGGTATCACAAAGTTCCGATTAATCGAATAATATTACAATCAATCGTAATTAAATCGATTAATCGGTCACTCATAAACCCCAGAAACCCCAGAAAAAGGTCACTTTGTATTTCGTATCGGAAATTTCGCGATTCATCTGCTTGACTTTGAATCGATTAATCGTAATTACGATCAATCGTAATTAATGTTTCGATTAATCGAATAATATTACGGTCAATTCGATTAATCGGTAGTTAATCCTGCATAAACCCCAGGAAAAAGGTTACTCTGTATTTCGTATCGGCAATTTCGCGATTCATCTACTTGACTTTGATTAATCGTTAATCATTTCGATTAATCGTGAATATGTACATGCAGTGGCCAAATTGGATAATCGTCATTAATCGATTAGTCCAGGGTTAATCCTGCATGGTGATGAGACTGAAGGACGCGCTCTGTTTCTTAAATCGATAATTTACCGATTGATCGATATTTCAACGATCAATCGAGATTAGTTTCCGATGAATCGAATTTGTACTTTTGAGTCGCGATCCTTAATCATTCAAATTCCGATTCATGTTCCGATAAATCGATGTATATTCCGATCCATCGATGTCTTAATCGTAAACATTTCAAATGGACAAATGTCCAACTAAAAATAATGACACCAACATAAACAAAAGATCCATTTGATAGCGCACAAATATTCCCATTTAAACATAGCACATTATATTGCTTACGTGCGGGAACATAAAAAAAAGTCATAAAGTTATCAAAGTTAAACAAGTTAAGTTCATAAAGTTAAAAAAGTCAAGTTATCAATTAAACAAGTCAAGATAACCAAAAAAACATCTCCCACATCTTCACTGACATGAACTACACAGCCTCCTCTGCTGCTGCACCTGCACCAGCACCAGCACCAGCACCTGCATCATCATCTGCATCGGACTCTGGCAAAGGTGTTAGCAATGGCTCCTATTGACTCTGGCAGGTATAAATGTGGCTCACCACCCGTAACACCCGCTTCACTAGTCGCTTCAACCCTCCAAGCTCCTGTCTGACCTCCTCCTTGAAAACTGCAAATTCGTTAGCTTGTGGTTGTGAAGTCGACGCTTCTCCAAGCAGATGACCGGGGCCTCGACGCCTACCGCGGTGTGCACGTTGCGGATCTGGTATGGATGATGTAGAAGGCATGGATGATGTCGATGGTAGCTGGGGCCCCTCTGGTGCTGCACCTGCCTCATGCTCCTGCTGAGAGCTTGATGATCTCCCGGTGTTCGTACGTTGATGAGGCAACGGATCTAAATACATGAGTTGGATGTTGGTCTTGGAGAGAGGGATTGAACGGACAGTAGATTCAACCGGACCTTGGAGACCATGTTGTTTGGCAAGTTGGGTCATCAGATAAGTGAAAGGAAGAGATCTAGGATTGGATGTTGCTTTACTTCTACTGGCAGAGAGGATAAACTGACAAATGTGCTTGCAAATCAACGTTGGCAGACACATTCGAATGCCTTGAACAACCCGATACAGGAGCATCACCATGGCAGGAGTCATGTCATACTTATTACCACGCCTGGGGTACACATTAAATGTGAAGATGTGGTGGAGAATCCTATACTTTGGCATCATACTACCAGCAGTAAGGGCGGCTTTGTGCCACTCGGCGTCATTCCCACAGAGGGAACGCGTTTCCTCCGCAAGGTCCGACTGGAGGGGGGGGGGGATCAAATGTGCGCACTTCATTACGCGGGATGTGCATCAATTCACTGATGCGGTCAGGGGTGATAAGGACAGCTTTACCATTTATATCAACTGCAAATGCAGGATCTGGTTCATGGGGAAGAGTTGTAACACTCGCATTCTCATAGAGACAACACACGACCAACCTGTTTGCATCACCACCCCAGTCCAAAATACCCTCCCATCCTATTTTCTTAAGAAGTGGTTCCAAATCATATTTCGAAATTTGGTCTTTGAGCACGGCTTTCTCAACGACCAATGACCTTTGGATGCATTCCCCACGCCCCCCAAGGGCAGCGGATGGTGCGTGTTCTGGAGACAACGAAGGCGAACTCGTAGCCCCAGCTACAGGCTGCTCAGTATCGTCTGGGTCATAGTCTGACCCAGACGGAGGGAGATCATGAGGGGGAGGAGATGGGGTAGGTGTCCTTGCCTTCTTAGCCTTACGACCTAAGGTTTTTCGTTTGGGCATGGTGGCTTTAAAGCAAAGACGTCAAGGCACAAACGAGAACAACAATGGAAGACACAAGCCCATTACAGACAAAATCATCCAAGCATTCAAGTACGCGCAACACAAATGAGAGAGGCGCACGAAAGAAGATCAAAACCCCAAAAAACAAACGAAACAAACAACAAACAATGTACACAAATCGTTAGTTCATTGGAAATGGAATGGAGCAAAGAAGTTGTAAAATCTTAGCACGTCTTACCAGAAGAAGAACTTCCACGATTGACGCTATCTCCCAAGAAGAAGTCGACGCAAAAAACCCTAGGGACGGTGGAGATGATGAGAAATGAGGAATGACAAATGAGAAGACGGTGACACTGGTACGCGCATCGAAAATATTTCAGAGAGTTAATCGCAAGGGTCACGTCAGTTGGAAGATGGGATCCCCTGGAAGATATGCGCGCGAAACCAAGCGTCGCTTGGTTTCGCCACTTTCGATCAATCGACAAAATCCCTTGATTCATCGGTTGTTTAAGTGACAAAACGATAATTGTATGGTTAATCAACTATCTTACGATCAACCACGAAATAAACGATAAATCGATAAGTTGCCGATCATTGAATTTCAAATTGCCCCACGTAGTTAATCGTCATCGTTACGATTAATCAATATAGGATCGATGAAGTTCATAGGTCATTCTCTCTTCTCCGATTTATCGAAAATCTTTGCTATCAATCATATCGGAAATGTATCCCACGATGATGTAATTATATCCTTCTTTGATTAATCGTAGGATACCATCCCTTTCTTTAGGTTGTTCCCACGAACCTCTATAAGTATCCTTCGATTGCTTAAAGAGTATCCTACAAAGAAATATTTGTATCCTCGATGCTAATAAGATATCCCCCAATTACGGCTCGGATATAAGTGTAGTAATCGTGGGATACCATCTTAGGCTTTGTGAATTGCCAACGATAATAAATAAGTATCCCCTGAAATACATAATTGTATCCCACGAATAAAAAATGTATCCACCGAATAATGAAATTGTATCCCAGAAAGGCCTTAATCGAAATTTATTCAATCGATGAATCGAAAGTGTCTCCCCAAGTACGCGTCGGATATAAGTGTTGTAATCGTGGGATACCATCTTACGCTTCGTGAATTGCCAACGATAATAAATAAGTATCCCCTGAAATACGTAATTGTATCCCACGAATAAAAAATGTATCCATCGAATAATGAAATTGTATCCCAGAAAGGCCTTAATCGAAATTTATTCAATCGATGAATCAAAAGTGTCTCCCCAAATGCGCATCGGATATAAGTGTTGTAATTGTGGGATACCATCTTAACTTCGTGAATTGCCAACGATTAAAAATATGTATCCCATGAAATATGTAATTGTATCCCATGAATAAAAATGGTATCCACCGACTAATGAAATTGTATCCCACGAATATAAAACGTATCCTTCGATTTCTAAAATTGTATCCCACGAACGGTTAATCGCTTTTTAAATCTTTGATAAAGAATTCGATTCGATTAATCGAAACTTGTCGATGAAAGACTGGGCTATTAGCTATCCATGATAACCGATTAATCGTAACGGATGACTGACTAACCATTAATGTTTGATGCATCGGTGAAGTGCCGACTCAAGTTACAGAGTGTCCATTTTCTAAGATAATTTGCAGGATTAAGGATCGATAAATCAATTACTGCCGATGAAGGACACGCCGAATAGCAACCGATGATAACTGATTAATCGTAACGAATCACCGACTAACCAAGAATTCTTGATTAATTGATGAAGAGCCGATTCAAATTACAGAATGTCGTTTTTGTAAGACAAATTTCAGGACTAAGGCCCGATTCATCGAGAATTGCCGATGCACAACTGGGCGCATAGCAACCGATGGTAACCGATTAATGGTAACGAATGACCGACTAATCATGAAGTTTTGATTAATTGATGAAGAGCCGATTCAAATTACAGAGTGTCGTTTTTGTAAGACAAATTTCAGGACTAAGGCCCGATTCATCGAGAATTGCCGATGCACAACTGGGCGCATAGCAACCGATGGTAATCGATTAATCGTAACGAATGACTGACTAATCATGAATTTTTGATTACTCGCAGACGTTCTGATTCAAATTCCAGCGTGTCGTTTTCCTGAGTCTAATTTCAGGATGAACACCCGATTAATCGAGAATTGCCGATGCACAACTGGGCGCATAGCAACCGATGGTAACCGATTAATCGTTTATTACTAACGATTAATCATTGATTTGACGATGCATCTAGATTTTGTTGATTAGATGGACGGTTGGTTTTTTTGCTGTGGTGCACCACATCGTGCATTGCATAAGATGACTTTGGGTTAATCATAACAAAATGCTAGAGTAACCAGTATTTTGATGAGCAATTTATTAATTAACGATCGCAAATGTTTAGTCCCTTTGTTAGAGGTCTATGAATTTTGAGTTCATTGTCGAATTGATTCAGGTATTTGAGTGTTAGAATAAGAAAAAATAATATCAATTTCTTAATTGTTTTGAATGTGCAACCTGGCAAAAAACATTGTTAACCATGCATACATCACTATACATCACTTACTTTTGCATGTTAGCCTCTCCAATTATCAATTACAGACTCTCACTAATGTAATAACATCTTAGTCACCTATATCTTTATCAGCTCTACTATTGCGGCTTCCATATGCATCTCTTACAGCACTGATGGTTGTCCGATATGCATCATTCATTATCTGTAACTCTTTCCGCATGTGCACCAGCCGACCAGTCACATCCTGAAAATAGGAGAATGATAGAGTTGGTTACGTTAGAGGGTCAATAATAGGACTATAATGAATGGAAATTGCCGATGAACGGTTAGACGAGGTATGAACTATATCTTACAGGGTCAATAATAGGAAATTCAGAGTTCAGATCTTTAGGGGTAACTGGAACATCCTCCTTTAACCGTTCCGGTGTGGACTACACAATAGAAAATAAATAAACACAACATTCCATTGTCGTTATAAGTCAAAAATTGTGAAGAAGGGAGCGGATCCATACTTGCGCTTTTGATGGAAATTCGCTTTTGCATGCGGAACTTCCAAAACCGGTGTCAGCCATCAATGCCTCCAAATTGACCTGCAAAACACATGCTCACAATTAATTCACCTTGTTGTATAATGCATCAACCTGAGCTAGCATATACAATGTAAAGTAAAGTAAACCCGTCCGAGGCCGAATCCACTGGCTTTCCTCTCTGTGGTTTCTCGTGCCTTCAAACGCTCTTTTGTCCAAACCAACAAACGTGGCAATCGTCTATCGGGTTCGGCGGGCCATGAAGAACATGCTCATAATAGAATAACTGGAAAAGATGAAGGCAAGCAATGGAACCATCGTCATGGATATGTGTTTGTATATTCAGAAAATATACTAAATGCAAAAATAACGTGAATACTTCAAATTAACAGTTCTCACCTGCAAGAACAAAATGCAACCACCTATGCATTGCTTCTTCTTCAACTGAACTACTTTGATTTCTTCGATAAGGAGTTGAATAACAAACTCTGCCCAATTTAGGGAAGGCAAACTATGTACATCTACCACCGTGTGTAAGAAACTCCTACTAGTACAAAGGTTCACATTTGGGCACAAAAGACAACCCAGTGCGAATAAAACAAACGCTCTTATAAAATCAGGGCCACACTCAGGGGTAGCTAACCTAGACTGCAACTCTGTAAGGGGAATACCATGCTTCTCAATCTTAAACAAACTACGGACCTCCTCCACTCTATCATCTGGTCCATAAGTGCTGACTGACTCTCCTACATGACTAATCCCCAATATGGCACTGACATCCAAACTAGAAATAGGAATGGAGTACTCTCTGATTTGTAGGCAACAATTGTGTACATCGACTTGATTAACAAGCAAAATACATAAATCTCTCTTAAGGGACCTGCTGTGAAGATGAAGGAGGGACCCAAAACCAATGGCTTCTACCACTGAACGCTGTTCTGCAGTAAACCCGTTGCAGCACTCCACGAATTGCAGTGGAGAGCATCGAGTGAACATACATGACTACAATATCACGTGTACTAATGACGTACCAAAAAAAAAACAATAAACTATATATGCTTTGTTGTACGATCAATCGTAAATTGGAAGCATGGTAAAGTGGCACAACATACCTGATTAGCTTTCTTTTTCGGTGCTTCAGACCGAGATGTTTTCCATTCAGCTGCGCGTTGGGCAGCTCGCTCATGATATGGCCACCTCGCTTCGGCATCCATATCCCGCCACACTGCTGCGGCACTGTCATTAGCCTACAATGAAATTATACAATGGCATGAACCGCGTGTTAAATCATTTTGCAACTAATCGGGAAAATACCTTCTTTAAGATTATCTGTTCTCCACCCCTTGCGCAATTTTTGATGTACTCGGACCTATATGTGATATAAGAAAATAAATCCATCAAATACAATCATTATTACACTAACTGTTTATGATAAGTCTATCAAACACATGCAACAAATATCACGTTTCCTTACTTGAATATAACCCAAGGATTTGGAGGTCTTTTTGCCTTCGCTACCAAGGTAGAAGCTTCTCCAAGATCATGAGTAGGTGCATTTTCGTCCATGACTAACAAAGATACAACAACTTTATGCTAAAGCATGTGCAAGAACACACATAGTAATCAATTAACCGCATTTCACAGGAAGATTCTAATATTACAACAACACATTGTCAAATAAAACAATGATAAAGAAGTAATAATAAATAAAAATTAACATTGTCCTCCAACCAAATATCAATTAACTACAACAAATCCTCCCCGCTGTCTCCAAACTAACATTCATTGATCTGCAGTTTTCAACGATACAACATTTGTTTGCCTTCCGCTTTGCTTACTTTAAAGGGTTGCAACGCATCCACACACAGCTTGAACCTACAAGAATTGTTATTAATAACAAAGCTTATTTACTACAAGTAACTTGGCTAGACGGAATTAGATTCACAACATACAAAATAACAGTGGCTACCTCTATGATAACTACATCCAAGACCAACCGCTAGATTGAGGCCCTGCATGTAGTTCGGTTGTATCCTGCCTCATTGCAATGGGAACAGTGGACCGGCCGCTTGTTTTGGAATTGAGACTCTATGCGCTTCTGCCGAGGCCGCCCAGGTCGTCGCTTTGTTTTAGGGGGCAGCATGCTTGTTGGTGTTTTAGATGAGTCAGCAAGAGATATCGCATCAATATCCACAACATTAGGTATGTCATGTGTTGGTACACTACGCATCAACTCTGCATATATCAGCTCTTGAGTACACTTGTGATAACACTGCTCCATATACTCATATAAATTTAGTGATTTCTTTTGCAAAACAGCACATGCATGTTCACAAGGTATGCCGGACATTTGCCATCGCTTGCATGTACACTCACGTCTCAAGATATCCACAGTAATGTTTCTATCACATGGCCTGACTTCATATTCATGTTCACCACATTGCATTACAGACAACCCCACTCCTCGTGCTATATTCTTTTCAATTTTCTTTGCAATGCGACCACAGATAGGTGTCTCCCATGTGCTGATCTTGTTCTTCTTCCTTACCAACATCTTAGTTAACTTAACCCTATGTGCATCAATAAATCTTAAGATAGGATATTTCCTCTCCTCCAACATCCAAGCATTAAACGACTCGGCTACATTTGAATATAGCTTATCCCAACGCTTCTTAGGAAACAAGGAATTTGGCCCAATGTTGAGGACCATTTTGCTCCACCCAACCAAACATTTCAGGTGGATATGATTGCAATACATCCATCGCCATATCAAAATCCTCTGGAAGCCGAGCATAAGCTATATCGTCCAATAATCCCAAAGCCACATTCTTCGCTCTGCCTAGATGAAATTGATTAATGAATTTGTTGAAATTTTCTTTCACATGCCGATAGTAATGAGCATGATTTTGAAACCCAAATGTGCTACCCACAGCATTGATAATACTCTAATGCCTATCACTCACAATCACAACATTGGCTCGACCTACAATTGCATACTTGACCCGTTCGAGGAACCATAGCTAATCCTCGTTATTCTCAGCAGTCACAATTGCATAAGCTATCGGGTACATACCATCATCAGCATCGAGAGCTATAGCAGACAATAACGTTCCTTGATATGGTCCGCTAAGGTGGGTCCCGTCAATGAAAAGTAAAGGTCTACATCCCACTGCAAACCCTCTCAATGAACAAGAGTATGCAATGAACAACTGCTTAAACTTCCCCTCATCACTCAATGTACACCAAGCCACCGTCCCTGGATTGGACTCCATCAAGCGTTGACACATCCATGGAATAAGTTTGTACGAGTCCTCCGCATTTCCATCCATCTTCATCTTCACTTCTCCTTGCTCCTCCAACATTGCTGGTATGTTAAATTCATCGCATGATCATTATGAAAGTCCTTGGAAATTTGTCGTGGCAAGTAATTCGGTGTCTCTCTTACTGTTTTCTCAATAACACCAGCTATCCACTTCGATCGCACAATCGGCTTTATTGAGACTTCATCTTGTGCCGAGTGTTTGTGTGTATTCACAAACTTGTGCACCATCATGCAGTCCGTATGTTTCACACGACCTACGTTAACTTTCCAAGGACAATCTTCAACAGAACATTTGGCAGAGATATATTCTCGACTATTTTTCTTGAACACATAACGGAATCTGTTGCCAATGGCATGCTTGTAGACAGCTTGCCTGAATTCATCACCACTCCTAAAAACCTTATCATCACCAATAATTTGTGATTGCCACATGCTAGACACAAGTGGTGCCCTATTGTGTTCAATACAACTCCCAACAACTATAGGCTCCCGATCAACAAATGTGACCACAATTGGTTCAACCAACAGTTCACTACTTATTAAATTAGTCGTCCTAGAAAATAAAATAGTTTAAGTATTAAAACACTAGTATGATAACAAACACTAAGACTTTGTAAGTCAAATATGTGATAATCACCTTCTGGAAGACTGAACGCTTTGCAATTGCCCTTCACCGTCAAATAAGTACACATTCGCAGAACGTTTGTTGTGGGTGATAATGTTAAGTAACCCCGCTTGATCAGTAAGTGGAAGTAAAGCACTTTTATCGTACGTAAGAGAGTACTTCATAGACAAACCCACTGAAGATATCCCAAATTTACTACAGACATTACTTACAAATTCACCGTACTGTGTATTACCACTTATATTCAAACCATCTAAACGACCCCCCCTGATATGATACAGACTTATCTTGCTCTATAACTATCTCTCCACCTATATGCAAGTTGCAAAACAACGACTTCTCCGGGGGTGGTTGAGTCATACTGCACTCCATAGAACATGTTAACAAGGTGAATGAATGCATGATTAATATAAACTACTCAAAATAACAACTTAGGCTATCAATTATCTACCCATATAAACCTATATCATGCGCACCTTAATCAACTTCGATAAGACGGTGAACATGTAAACCCAATTTCATGAAGCTCTGGAAATGTGTTATTTCCAGAGTAATAAATATAATGGCAAATGCAACAAAATAAACCACCTTATTTTGCTAGGGTGACAATGAGGAAACAGAGGAATGCAAAAGTTTGACAAAATGAGAAGAAACAATGATTTTTCTAATTTTTTTCTAAGCAATGATTCAAGAAGAACTCTAGTCCTTCATATTTGACAATGATGTATATTGCCAAAACACAGAACATTCTCAAAAATTCATCAACACATAGGTAGTAGCTTCTATGAATTTAGGAAATTTCACCACAATTTCATGATCTTCCCTATGCCCAAGATCTTTGGAAATGTCGTCAAACTCTAAGCTCTACAATTGTTTTCCTGTATTTTTTTAATTCTTAATGCATAACTTGCATTGGAATTTTACACCTAGAGATATTTTCCATTGATAAAATTGCGCTCAAATTCTTATACTACAACATAATTTCCTTGGGTGTTTCTCTTTTTTGAAGAAATGTTATTTCCAGAGTATTAAATATAATGGCAAATGCAGCAAAATAAAACACCTGTCTTATAACAATACAGATAAAATAGGCGTGTTGACTCAACCATTCAAGGGACTCAAAATTTTGAAATTTCAAGAGCAATACAAACAGCATATTGAAAATTGAGATGATTGCTTATATTTCGATTAATCGAACTATTGAGCAACCCCCATTTCGAAGGCATCGATTCAGAGACTAAAATGAATGTAATCCAAATGTTCTTCGTCACTTTCACATGGTGTAGGAAACCAAATACATCCATCACTCACGGATTAGGAGAAAAACGTTTCACAAAAGATAATGATTAGGGAAAATCGGTTCATACCTTGAAGTGATTCCTCCACAACCTCCATGAAATAAATGTCCTACGACTAACCTCCAGATTGAAACCCTCCACGGCCGTTTTCTTGTTCGCTCGACAGAAGTAAGGCCCAAACGATCGCTTGAGAATCCGTGAGATGCTAGAGATGAGAGGGGTTACAATGCCTTTCAAACCTTCTCAATCGCAAGCGCCAATGGTCGATACTCACGCTGGGATGATGGGTCGCCGTCGCTCAGGGAAGCCTTCAACGTTCGTCCTTTGGTTTCACGCTTAATCGTTTTTGATAACGATAGGGTGTTTTCGAACGAAGAGGGAAGGGCAAAATGGGGTCTTTGAAATATGTTACAGTGTTTTCGGACCACTTGGTAAATAGTTTTGAAAAGTGGCATGATTCAGTAGGAAAGACTTTTCAACGTCTGTTTTTGTATTTACTTTTCAAAAGACGGTCGTATTTGAAATTTTCCCTTAAAATAACCTAAACGTATTCGTTTGTAATTCGTTCGTATGCTACAGCCGCAAGCGACAAAGCCAACTTGAACGAACGAGCGACCAAAGGAGAAGAAGAAGAAGAAGAAGAAGAAGGAAAGGGTGCTGGGTTGTGTTCTTCATCGTCCAGGGATTACCTCGCACCTGTGAGAACCCTTGTTTGGAGAAGAGGGAGAGAAACCACGCACGAAAGAGGAAGGTGACACTGTTTTATTCTATTGATTTGTGTTTACGTTCGTTTAATTGCAAAAGCATGTTTTTATGATATGTAATGATGTATATAGTTAGATAATCATGTTATAAATATGTTAGAATGAGTTTAGACGAGAAAAATCATGTTTTGGAACTGATTCTATTCGTTTTTGAACGACCGCCGACCTCGACTGTGCTCGATGATCATCGGCAATCATCGGCACTCGTTATAAACTGTAGACCGCTGGAAGACGTACCATCGGCTTTCGATTTTGAACTACCGCCGACCGCAGACTGCCGGGGCGATCCTGAGCGATCCTAGGCGCTCTGCTCAGATTTTGCAGATTTTCGTAATTTCAAACCCTGATTCAATTCCAAACTATTTTTAGACAATTTTAATGATTAAATAAGATGTTTTAAGACTAAAATAAATTATCTAATTCCCTGTTTTACAAAAAAAATAAATTAGGAAGGTATTCAGGACATTAGTTGCCAAACTTTGAAAGAAATGGAGAAACCTAATTTTTGGAAAACCTAATTAGTATTTAATTACTAGAACATCTTCTAAATGACACTATAAACCAGAAAAATTTATAAAGAGAATTCAGAACTCAGATGACTGAATATTGAAGTAATTGACAGATTTAACCTTTATATGCCGCTAGGCACCAACCCTTATAGAAATATTATATTTTAGGGAAGTTTGGAATCTAGTGGGCATAGCTGGTTATGGATCCATAGTTGTAGCTAGATAGCTGAGGGATATATCATTTGGGTTGAGTTACTCCTATATGCGACGCGCTTCCTTTGCAAGTTAGTTTGTTTGGGAAGGTCCTATGTCTAGAGGGACACCCTGGTGAGCCGCTGGTGATTCCATGCACATGTCGATAATCGACCATCTCCATGTATTGATTCTGGTATTGCATGCTGGTGGTACATGCCAACTCTGATGGGTACGTGTGCAATAAGTTGGTGACTACGGCTCTTGTTTAAGCTGCGCTGCATGGGACTTGAGTATCATTAGTAGCATTGCTCCTAAGTCACAAGGTGGTATAGCAATTGGTTGAGAATCATCTCAAAAGGTTTATCTATCTTTGTGAGTCCTACAAATGACACTGAAACTACAACACTTGTTATTATTATTGTATACATGCTGGAGGCATGTGATTGAGATATTGATCGGATGTGACTGTTTAGTGCATCCTAGCAAAGTATGAATTATGTTATTGATTTGGATATTGGATTCTTATATTAAAACTTTCTGAAATTCATCCCTAGAACTGTTTATCATATTGTTTTGTATTCATGAATGATACGAATGATTATACGAGCTTGCTTAGTCGATATTGCTTAATCGTGCATGAACTGCTACTTTACTTATATGAACTATTTAATCATGCATGTGTTACCTACTGGGATATTCGTATCTCACCCTACTTTTATTTCATTTTTCAGCTGATACGCGAGAGGGGGATCTTAGTGATTTCCAGGGAGAGGTAGCTGAATATACACCGGAGGATTACTTTTATCCGGATCTTATTTGAGGTGGATGATTGATATAGACTTAGTACTTTTGATTAGATTATTATTCATTTGGATTTGATGTACTAGAGAGATGAGAGAGATAGTAACCAGTTTATTTTACCAGACTTTGATATTAATGATTGATGATCAACTTCAAACTTTATTTGAGGATTTTAAACTACACTTCCGCACATACTTGTTTCCGCAACTCTGATAGTATAATAAAGTGAATGGATTTTATTTCTTTGGTCTGGTATATTATTGATGATGTATTTGATATGGGCCAGTAACACCTCGGATTTGGTTGTTGAACTAAATTCGGGTTATTACAGTAGCGAACTGGGTTCGGGTTGGGTGCCGGTTTGCACTGACCTGGGTTCGGGGCGTTATAGCAGGCCCCATTGGAAGGCCCACAGGTTCTTAAGATGGGCCCATGTTCAACCAGAAACCCTGTTGGAAATCTTGGTCTGATTACAAATGGGTCAAAAGGTGGACAAGGATGAAAAAACAGCTTTTTGGAAACCACTGTGTGTATCCTAAAAAAGGTGTATCTAAAAATACCTTCCGGATATAGACAATTCAGGCTTATCCGACCTGAGTTGTCGAATAAGCACAGAAAATCATTTTTTTGGGCTTTTGAAAAGGGGGTTGATTTAAGGGGTTTCTAGGGCACTTCAGTGACTGTGTGGGCCCCAGTGTGGGCCCACAGTAGTTCAAAGATGGGGGAAAACCCCATTTTTAGCCACTTTGGCTACACCACACATCTTATTCAATAAAACAGCAACCAATCCATGAATCAACGGATTATACAGGCTATGGACAGCAAGTGAAAATGTGTGCGATGTGCTCATGGTTGCATACATATTAATGGAATGACCTTGAGAAAAGAAGGGAGCCTAACATTCATTCTAACTGACTATGCATGTGCATGTGGGTGAGGGGATCATGCTACTCATAGCTCACAAGTAGAACTTCAACTTTAAGCAAGCATACATCATCATGCAACATAACCAAAGATAATCATGGAGTAAAGCAAGAAAGTCACTTAAAGAAGGGATCATGGGGGGTTAATAAGGGATACAATGGACTAGGAAGGAAGGGAACATGCTCCCTTATTTAATGAAAAGCAAACATTAGCTTAGAAACCTTTTAACCATGGAAAAAAATCCTCTCTCATCCTCCCTTGGGGTCATCCGGACACTCCCCCTTATCAGGGGGTCAAATCCACTTTTGTAGGGACATGAATGAGGGAAAAGCAAAACAAGAAGAAGGAGAGAACATGCCTTAATAGAAAAATAAGCACTTCATACGTATGAGATGAATCCAAATACTCTAAACATACTTATTTTTACATATGATGGATAAAATACAATGGAGAACTTTACCTTAGGGTCTAAAGACCTTCTTGAAGTGTTGAGGATTCCCTTAAGGCAAGAACAGTGGCTGGATTCCTCCTTTCTTCAAGCCAACAGCAACTCAAGGTGTTAAAATGGGGAAGGAGAGTGAAGAAAGGGCTTGATGGGGCTTGAAGATGGTTTGGGAGGCTTAAGAGAGGAGGTGGGAAGGTGGAGAAGGGGGTTAAAGAGAAGTTGGCAAAACCAAGAGACTAGCCAAAGGAGCTTCCTTGCTTAGAGCACCCCTCCCTCCCCCTTTTTATAGGGAAGGTTGCTTAGTTGTTAAGAAAGACCTTTTTTAATTATTTTTGTTAAGAATGACTTTCTTATTATTATTTTTTCAGAATGACTTTTATATTATTATTTTTTACTTAGTGGTTAAGAATGACTCTTTTATTATTATTTTTTATTTAGTGGTTAAGAATGACCTTTTTATTATTAGTTTTGTTTGATTAGTGGTTAAGAAAGGGTGACGACCACGTGGCGCAGTTTGCCACGTGGGCAGTTTTCTGCAATTTTGCCTTAGGGCTTGAAGCCTTGAACTGCTCATAACTCTGTTATCTAAGCTCCAATTCTGGCAAACTCAGTTGCGTTGGAATCAGGTCGAGATTTTCTATCCACTAAGCCCGAGTATGACAGCAAATTCAGGTTTTTAGTAGAAAGCTGAATCTGCATCCGAAATCTTAATCTGCTCATATCTCCCTGATTCAGACCTCGATTCTGGCAAATTCAATTGCGTCGGAATCGTGTCGGAATTTCCTTTCTTCTAGGACAGAGAAAGCAGTTAATCTGGGTTTGAGCAAAGAGTCAATTTCTACTCCGCCGGGACTTGATCTGCCCATAAATTCCTCATCTGGACTCCGATTCCGGCAAACTCAGTTGCATTGGAAACGTGTCGGGATCCTCTATCTGCTAGGATAAAATTGGGCAGCTGATCCAGGTTTGAGCAGAAAGTTAACTTTTGCTCCCCTAGGTTTGACCAGCTCATAACTTCTTTATCCGGACTCTGATTTGAGCAAACTTAGTTGCGTTAGAACTGTATCGGAATCCTCTATCCATTGGGTAGAAGCATGGTGGTTGATTAGCATCTGATAAAAAAGTCAACTTTCCTCCTTTAGGGTTTGACTTTTTAGTTAGGGTTTTCATTTTCGGCACTTCTGGGAGGTGCAAAAATGAGGTGCTTATAGCAGCACAATGAGATGTCATAATTCTTGGCCGATTACGAGGACGTGTTCGCATGGTCTTATCAAGATATGCCAGGATTGGATACAGACATGGTTGTACACGGGCTACCAATTCTGCCAGGAGTTAAGCCAATTAAGCAGAAATTGAGAAGGTTGAAACCTGAATGGACATTGAAGGTTAAAGATGAAGTGGTCATGCGGTTCCAAGCCGGATTTTTGGCAGTCTCCACATACCCTGAATGGCTTGCAAATATTGTGTCGGTTCCAAAGAAGGATGGAAAAGTTAGAATGTGTGTAGACTACAGAGATTTGAATAAGGCAAGCCTAAATGATGATTTCCCTCTTCCACACATCGACATATTGGTTGATAATACCACAATGCACAGCTTGTTCTCATTTATGGATGAATTCTCTGGGTATAATCAGATTAAGATGACAAAGGAAGATCAAGAAAAGACAGCATTCATTACACCTTGGGGTACCTTCCACTACACAATCATGCCATTCGGACTTAAGAATTCCAGGGCAACTTATCAGCGGGCCATGATGGCACTATTTCATGATATGATCCACAAGGAGATGGAGGTCTATGTGGATGATATGATTGCCAAATCTTGTGAAGAAGCATACCACTTGATCAATTTGAAGAAGGTGTTTGACCTTCTCAGGAAGTACAGTTTGCGACTTAATCCAACAAAATGTGTCTTTGGGGTTACGTTAGGAAAATTGATTGGATTCATAGTAAGCAGAAGAGGAATTGAGATTGATCCAGATAAAGCAAAGGCAATCATTAAAATGCCACCACCTACACAGAGAAGGAGGTTCGTGGTTTCCTTGGAAGAATTCAGTGCATCAGTCGGTTCATAGCACAGCTCACTGCTATTTGTGAACCAATTTTCAAGCTTTTAAGAAAGAACAACCCGACAGTGTGGAATGATGATTACCAACAAGCTTTAGACAAAATTAAGGAGTATCTATTGAATCTACATGTTCTAGTGCCGCCAACTCCAGAGAGACCATTGATTCTTTACTTGTCCGTTTTGGAGACATCAATGGGGTGTGTATTGGGGCAGCATGATGAGACAGGCAGAAAAGAAATGGCAATTTACTATTTGAGTAAAAAATTCACAGATTATGAAGTAAGATATTCGCCCTTGGAAAAGACTTGTTGTGCTTTAGTCTGGGCAACTCAAAGGCTTAGACATTACTTTTTGAGTCACTCTACATTATTGATATCTAGAATGATCCTCTGAAGTACTTGTTTGAGAAGCCAGCATTAACTTGTAGAACAACAATGTGGCAGTTTTTGCTTTCAGAATTTGACCTTAAATATGTCAGTCAAAAGGCAATTAAAGGTCAAGCAATTGCTGATCACCTAGCTAAACATCCTTTACTAGATTATTAGCCTTTAAAGACTAATTTTCCTGACGAAGCAATTTTATTTGCCGAGGAAGAAGAAAGTGAAGACTCTTGGCAGATGTTCTTTGACGGGGCTGCAAATATGAATGGAAATGGAATCGGAGTTGTTTTAGTGAAGCCGAATGGATCACATATCCCAATTGTAGTAAAATTGAGATTTCAATGCACAAACAATATTGCAGAGTATGAAGCGGGTATAATTGGACTGCAAGCTGCTCTAGACCATGATGTGGAGGAACTTGACGTATATGGTGATTCGAGTCTTATCATCTTCCAAACAACTGGTGAATGGAAAACCAAATATCACAAATTGATCCTATATTACCAGTATTTGGAAGAAATAAGTACCAAATTTTCTCGAATTTCCTTTACTTATATGCGAAGGTCCAAAAATCAATTTGCTGATGCTTTAGCGACATTGGCTTCAATGATCAGTGTTCCAAAGGGGTAGACATTAAGCCACTTGAGATTGAAGTCTGAGATGAACCAGCTTATTGTCTTGTTCTAGAAGGAGCAAATGAAGAAGAAATACTGTGGTTTCATGATATCAGGAATTTTTTGAATGATCTGAGTTTTCCGAAGGGTGCTATTTCTACTGAGAAAAGGACAATACAGAGGAGAGCAGGACAATTTCTATTAAGTAGTGGGCAGTTATACAAGAGGTCATATAATGATGTCCTACTCAGACGTGTCACCAAAGTTGAAGCAGAAAGATGAATTGAGATAGTTCATGGAGGAGTTTGTGGACCACATATGAACGGACACATGCTTGCAAGGAAAATCCTGCGATTGGGATATTATAGGACGACGATGGACCACGATTGCTGTGTACATGTAAAGAAGTGTTATTTATGTCAAATATATGCTGATAACAAGCATGCACCATCAAGTGAGTTGTACAACATGACATCATCATGGCCTTTCTCTATGTAGGGCATAGATGTCATTGGGATGATTTCTCCAAAGGCATCAAATGGACATAGATTCATTCTCGTAGCAATCGACTATTTCACGAAGTGGGTTAAGGCCCCTTCATATGCAGATATTACAAGGAACCATGTTCTTAAATTTTTTAAGCACAACATCATTTGTCGCTATGGTTTGCCGAATGCCATAGTATCAGCAATGCTTCAAATACTAAGAACAAGGATATGAAACAGATGTGTGAGCAATTTCAGATCACCCATTACAAGTCAACTCCATATAGACCAAAGATGAATGGGCTGTAGAAGTAGCAAATAAGAATATAAAGAAGATAATTCAGAAAATGGTAGTAAGTTACAGAGATTGTCATAACATGCTACCATTTGCTTTACATGCCTATAGAACTTCAATCCGGACTTCTATTAGGGCAACTCTGTATTCCCTGGTTTACGGAACAAAAGTAGTTTTACCAGTTGAAGTTGAGATCCCATCATTAAGAGTGCTAATGGAAGCGGAATTAGAAGAAGCTGAATGGATACAGTCAAAATATGATCAACTCAACCTAATGGAGGAAAAGCGTTTAAATGCGCTTTGTCATGGCCAATTATATCAAAGGAGAATGGCCAAGGCCTACAATAAGAAGGTGAAGCCCAAAACATTCCAAGTAGGAGATTTGGTTTTAAAGAAAATTTTACCATTTCTAGAAGATCCTCATGGAAAGTTTAAGCCGAATTGGGAAGGACCTTACGTAGTGAAGAAGGTCCTATCAGGAGGTGCTCTCATCTTAATGGAAATGGATGGGAAGATTTTTCCTGAGCCAACTAACTCTGATGCAGTCAAAAAATATTTTCCTTGATTGAATATTATTAGGAAATGATTCGTGGCCTTTTTTTTTAGTCCTCAAAATTTTAAAATCCCTAGCATTGCCAAGTTGAGTTTGTTCGTGCTTTCCTAAACCTAAACTGGGACTTACAGTTTCATACTTGGACGAAGCTATATGAGGCAAAAATATAGCGAAAACAAAAATAAAAATAGCAGAAAAATACAAGAAGAAAAAGAAGAAAAAAAGAAAGTACAGTGGTGAAGTAAAAGCCAAAAAGAAAGGAAAAGGTTGAAGTTTGAGAATTGGTGTTATATTCATCATGACTGTAAGCCCAGTTATCCTATTTTCAATTTTTGAAAATTTGAGCCTAGAATACCCTTTCTTTCATAAACTTAGCTTAGCTTTCGTTTCGTCCTATTTCTAAGCCCTCGGTGATCTTAGTAAGTTCTTTCAATTTTCAGAGAAGAATTGGTGATGACAGAATGAATAAGTTGCCCCTAGTGAAAACTGTAATTGGCACTGGGGGCAATATTGGCAAGAGAAAAATTGAAATGAAGAATAAAAAGGAGAAAAATCAGAAATGAGTTGAGTTGATCATGTGATTCAAGCTTCCATCAAAATCGGCATAAAGTGTTGAAGAATGAGCGTATGGATGACGACGGGATCACATCTGGAGAAAAGTCACTTGGGGATGACTTTAAGGGTCCTAAGATTGACGGATATGATCCTTCCCTATTACTTGAAATATCCTTTTCATTATTCAATTTGATTTTAATTCTTTTAATTATATATGATTAAGTATTGTGGGCCAATTTAAAAAAAAAAATACAAAAAGACATAAAAAGGAAAATTATATTTTGGCCAGTGATGAGAAATCAATGACTTTTCATAAAACTTCTGTTTTTACAAGCATTAGAGAATTTTGAGGCCAACTGTAAAAACCTATTTTTTTGTTAAATTTTGTGCTTTTCCACTATTTGAGTTTCTTTTGTACAAAGGTATATAAAAAGAAAAAAATACAATAAAAAGAGCTAGTCCCTATCCCCCAGCCGTTCCTTAAGCTCCTGAATTTGAGCTGCTTGAGCCGCAACCAGTCCTCGAGCCCTCTCTGCATCTGGATCGCTCAGGAAAGCTATGACCTCATCTGAGAGGGCTTGCCTAACAGTCATATCCCTAAGTCTAGAAAAAGTCTCCTCGTGTCTCAAGCGAGTTGTTCGAACCTCAAAGTGGTGGGCCTGACTCTACTCCTCAACCTGCCTCTCCAAATCAGTGCAGCGAAGTCTGATCTCCTTGGCCTCCTGTAACCATATATGCTGAAGTTGTAATCCCCCGAATTTTCCCTTTTAAATAATTTAATTAATTTATTGAGAAAAATAGTTGTAAAACCCCGAATTTTCACCTAATAAATAAATAAATAATAAATAAAAGAAAATATGAGTTAAGTCCTAGTTAAAATAAAAAGTGAAGATTTAGAGGATAAGTAATTCGAATAAGTCATAAGTTGTAAATAAAGAAAGAATTTTAATGAAATTAGCCTAAAAGAGTAAAAAGGGTATTTTGGTAATTTTCAGAAAAGGGTAATTAATAAATAGATCATTAAATAATAACTAGAATTAGAAAATAGAAGAAAATAACTTATTTTGACAAGTTAGAAATTAAAATGAATTAATAAAAGCCTAAAAGTGGGAAAAAGGGTAATTAGGAGATTTCACGTCTTAGTTTGGAGAAAATAAGGTTTTAGGTGATATTAAGGTTTAATTAAATATTATGTATGAAAATAGGTTGTAAGTAGGAGTTTAGATGATAAGAGATTAAATTATTAATGTTTAAGTAGAAAAATAAATGGTGGAGAAAAAGTAGGAATTAATTAGAATGGGTTAGACTTTAATTAGACCATGGTTGGGTTAGCCCAAATTAAAGTAGCCTATTAGGGTTGGTTTAGGACTTCTAAAGCCTAATATAAATAGGAGATTAAGGTTAGACAAGAGAGAATTTTCGTGGGTTTATTATTGAGAGAAAAGAGGGAGAGAAAGGAAGAAGGCTGCTCATGGACATGTTTGACCAGCCATCATCAAATCATGATCGGGGAAGATCCGTACGGTGGAGATTTGAATTGGGAGACTCTAGCTTGGTGCATTTGGGAACAAAAGTGAGGTCTAGAATTAGAAGCTTCAATGGAAGAAGGATTTTAGCGTATAAGGCAAGTAGTAACCTTGGAAAACGTGAGGAACTGCATGATTTCGTTTTCTGTGATTTAACAGTGATTGAATGGATTAGTCGGAATAGTATTTACATGGAATCAAATTGTTTCTAATTTGATGATTAGTATTCTTGATGGATTTGTCAAATTAAAAAAGAAAACATAGTTTGATTATGTAAATAAAGGTAGGAGGGTATTTAAATTATAAGAATTAATCTAGAAGGCTTTAGGTATGTTTTAGAATGTTAGTAGATTGATTTATAACAAAGAAACATATAGCAAAAGCATAAAAATCCGAACTTTAAAAATCTGGAAATTTCTGTAAAAATTGCATGAGCGCCTAGGATCGCCTAGCCCTATAGAGGTCGGCGCTCTATGTAAAATTTGCAGATTTTGCGGATTTTGTAATATGAATAAATATCCAATAATTTTTCTGATTAGTTAAGCATGTTAGCATCTTTATAAGGACCTAATTAAGGTATAAAAATTATAAATTAAATGTGAAAGATTAATCAATAAATTGAAGGCTATAATGTAAGGTTTGTGCATAAAAGGGTCTAAATGGTATGGGATATGGATAGAAATAATTCTACTGGAATTCCTAGGGTAAAAACATCTGTTAAACTTTATTTTAGGTCTGTAGGACATGCTGGAGAAATAAAATACAGCAAACCTAAATAGAAACTATCTTGGGTGTTAAAATAGGAAATTGGATTCTAATAAAGGGATTAATAAGGAAAACATTAAGAAAGATTTGATTTACTTTATTTGAGCTTTCAATATGAATGTGGGATACTGGAATTGTATAAACTTTGAGTTTTATCAAACATAAGATACATGGGTTTTATTTTGAATGTATTCGGGAAATTGTATATGTTATTCTGAAAAGCCTTTAATTAAATGAGTAAGGATTGAATCATGGTTTTCCCATGGAATGGAATACTTGGGTATGGTTTGGTATGTGGTATGATGTAGTTCACTTTACTTTTACGGTTGGGTGATACGGCTTCTGTGGTTGAATTGATACTAACTTTTATGGCAAAGATGGGTAATCCTCTATGTAGAGATGTGTAATCCTTTATGGGTAAAAGTGTGTATGCCTCCTACATTAGCGTGTCCTCCCGTATGTGGTTTTATTGTGGTTTTGTGTCAATGGGCTTAGCTGTATATAGATCCATAGTTTTTGGCTGGTTAGCTAAGTGGTATTTAGTTTGGGTTGAGTTACTCCTATATGCGAGCGCGTTTCCCTTGCAAGTTAGTTTGCTCTGGGAAGGTCCTATGTCTGGAGGGACACCCCGGTGCGCCGCTGGTGATTCCCTGTACATGTGGATAAGCGACCATCTCCATGTATTGATTCTGGTGCTGCATGCTGGTGGTACATGCCAACTCTGTTGAGTTCGTGCGCAATAAGTCAATGACTACGGCTCTTGTCTATAGCTGCACTGCATGGGGCTTGAGTATCATTAAGTAGCACTGCCCCTAAGCCGCACGGTGGTATAGCAGTTAGTTGAGTGTCATCTCAAATACTTATCATCTTTGTGAGTCCTGCAATGGCACGTGTTTTATCGCTTTTGTCAGTTTTACCCCGTTAACATCAGGTTACTGGTATTTATACATGATCATCTGTTTTATCGCTTTATTTGTAATTGCCATGGATAACTTGGATTTCTCGTCTTATCGTTGATTAATCGAATACCTCATAACTATTTGCTTACATTGGACTGTTTCAATTTCCATGCACCTACTACTTGCTGAGATGTAAATCTCACTTTGTTTTCCCCTATTTTTCAGGTTTGCTTGGAGAGATCGCGAAGATGGGGTTTTATTTGATGGGTAGAATTGTAAATGTTTTATTGATCACATGTTGATTAGACAACTGTTATTGTAAACTGAATTGATATTATTGAATAAAGAATTTTATTACTTCCCACAAGAACTCTGATATAATTAATTAGTTTTTAAAATTATTATGAATCTTAGTTTGTATCTGACCCCAGCTTCGTGGTAACACCTCGAGTTTGGTTGTTGAACAGGACTTGGGTTGTTACAGTAGCGAACCGGGTTCGGGTTGGGTGCCGGTTTGCACTGACCCGGGTTCGGGGCATTACAATAGTGGATTAAGTGATTGATTAGAATTTTTCTATATGAATAGGAGAAGAAGAGGAAGATCAAGCCTAGAGATTGCCAAGGACGTGAAGAAAAGGAATAAACCATCAAGTAAGTCTATAATTGAGCTTTTATTTAAGTTTTAATTGGTGAAGGTGCATGAGTATGATAGATAAGCAAGGTAGGATATCTTATTTTAATTAAATACTAGCGAATTACCTATATGGACATGGTTGGACGTCCATGTGCTTCTAGTTGTGAGTTTAGAAGAATAGAAACTCCTAATAGGGTTAGAATCAGATTTCTAAGTATAAAAAGGAACTTTTAAGAAAATAAAAGGTTTATTCTCTTGTTTTGGATGTGTAGTATTGAAGGAGACATGTTGGACGTGTGCTTGAGGATTTGAGAGAAGGAAATCACACCCAGAAACAAAGGAGAAGAAATAGAGTTGTTGGTTTTGCTAGTTTAGTGTTGGAACTTGCGAAAAAGGCAAGTAACACCCTTGTTTTTGTTTAATCGTTGCATGGTTGTTGTTTATTTGTTATGATTGATTTAGATACATATTAAGAGATGATTTTTGAAGCATACCATGTTAATTTATACTAGGTTTTCGTAGGTTTTACAGTTATGTTTTGGTTTTCACAAAATCTTTTAAAGTATGTTATTTGATGGGTTTTTATTCGATTTGATTTATAAATGAAGTTATACTTTGTTTAAACTGATATAACATGTCTAGAGGTTGTTTTAGAATGTTTTTGAAGTGGTTTGAAGTGCTGGTTTGGTGTTATTTTATTTTAGTATGAAATTTCGCAAAGTTCGGAAAACTTAGGTTTTTACGAGTTTGAACAGACGCCTGCAATCACGCTCGAGCGTCCTGCTAGTTGTTGAGTTGATTGCTAGGGTGCTCGAGCGCTATTGAAAATCGAACACCTGTGTTTTTTTAAAATTTTTCAAAACCTGAGAGATGACAATTTTCAGTAAACCGAATGCTCGGGAGATCGCTCGAGCACACCCCAAGCGGCCAATTTGAGAAAGTATGTTTTTAACGAGCGCCTGCACCAGCGCTCGAGCGCGCTTGACAGAAAATCTGCATTTTTGAAATAGAACTAGTTTTTTACTATAAAATTGTTTTTATTGATTTCCAACTTATGTACCAATAAGATTAGAGAGTTTTGAGATTGTTTGCACTGGCCATTGATTATATTGAATTTTTATAAAGATTTTGGGTACGTTCTACTGAAATAGCTTTTATTCGAGTTTATCGTTCCAAACTCTTTTCCTTTCAACTTATTTTGATTTTATTGATTCCTACACTTGTATTTGACCTATCTAGAGATGTTTCCAGGGTTGTTTTGAAAGAATTGCGTATATTTTCCTCTGTGTACCTTGGAGTGGTTATTTCTTACTCATGTAGCTTGAGTTTGAGCTTTGTTTTCCTCCATGTATCTTAGTGATGATTTGAGATGAATTGTAAACGTTGTGGATTGATTTTGGGTATCAAGGATTATATGATTTCAGTGTTTTGTTTTGTGTGCCTAGTGGACATAGCTTGGTATGGATCCATAGTCTAGGTAGGAGTGAGAATAGTATTTTCTTTGTTTGATTAGACCTGTTTCACATTATGCTCCCATCATGTATCTCGACAAGGCCTTCCTGTATCTGGTCGTGCTGCAGCAATCCCACCCGTCGTGTATCTCAATGTGGTTATTTTGGGCTACTCACCATGTATCTTGGTCTGGTATTCCCATGTTGTTGCAGTTGATTGGATTGTATGTGCCAGCCCTCCATGTATCTCGGTTGGGTGATGTAAAACCCCGAATCTTCACCTAATAAATAAAAGAAAATATGAGTTGAGTCCTAATTAAAATAAAAAGTGAAGATTTAGAGGATAACTAATTCCAATAAGTGCTAAGTTGAAAATAAAGAAAGAATTTTAATGAAACTAGCCTAAAAGAATAAAAAGGGTATTTTGGTAATTTTCAGAAAAGGGTAATTAGTAAATAGATCATCAAATAATAATTAGAATTATAAAATAGAAGAAAACAAATTATTTTGACAAGTTAGAAATTAAAAGAAATTAATAAAAGCCTAAAAGTGGGAAAAAGGGTAATTAGGAGATTTCACGTCTTAATTTGGAGAAAATAGGGTTTTAAGTGATAGAAATGTTTAATTAAATATTTTGCACGAAATTAAGTTATTTTCATGAGTTTAGATAATAAGAAACTTAATTAGTATTATTTAAGTTGAAAATAGAAGGTGGAGAAAAAGTAGGAATTAAATTAGAAGGATTAGACATTAACTAGACCATGGTTGGGTTAGCCCAAATTAAACTAGCCAATTAGGGTTTGTTTAGGATTTCTAAAGCCTAGTATAAATAGGAGACTAAGGTTAGAAGAGAGGTAATTTTCGTGGGTTTCTTATGGAGAGAAAAGAGGGAGAGAAAGGAAGGAGGTCTCTAATGGAGGTGTCTGACCAGCCACCATCAAAACGCGATCGGCGAAAATCCGCACGGTGGATCGCCTTCAAATTTGGAGGTTTTGTTCGTGACTGATAAAACTACATTATGAACGGTGGAGATTTGAATTGGAAGAGTCTAGCTTGGTGCGGTTGGGAGCAACATTCTGGTCCAGAATTAGAAGGTGTAATGGAAGAAGGATTTAGCGTATAAGGCAAGTAGTAACCCTTGGAAAACGTGAGGAATTGCATGATTTGGTTTTCTGTGATTTCATATGGTTGAATGGATTAGTCGAAACAGTATTTACATGGAATCAAATTGTTTACATTTTAGGGTTTTGTGTTCTTGAAGAATTTGCTAAAGTAAGGAAGAAACTTGGTTTGATCATGAAATAAATTATAGGATGGTATTTAATTAATAAGAATTGATCTAGAAGGCTTTAGGAATGTTTTAGAATGTTATTAGATTAATTTAGACCAAGAAAACATAAAGCAAAAGCATAGGAATCCGAAATTGTAAAATCTGGAAAATTCTGTTAAAAATTGCACGAGCGCCCAGGATCGCCTAGGATCGCTCAGCCCTGTAGAGGTAGGCGCTCTAAGTAAAATTGGTAGATTTTGGGGATTTTGTAATTCGAATAAATACCCAATAATTCTTATGATTAGTTAAGCATGTTAGCATCTTTATAAGGACCTAATTAAGCTATAAAAATTATAAAATTAATTTGGAAAGAATAAGCAATAAATTGAAGGTTATAATGAAAGGATTGTTTATAAAAGAGTCATAGGGTATGGATATTGCTAGAAATAATACTACGGAAATTTATAGCTTATAAACATCTTTTAAACTTCATTCTAGGTCTGTAGAACATGCTGGAAAAATAAAATACAGAAAATTCAAATAGAAACTAGCTTAGGTGCTACGGTAGGAAATTGGATTCTAATAAAGGGATTAAGAAGGAAAAGATCAAGCATGATTTGATTTACTTTTATTTGAGCTTTATATAAGAATATTGGCTACTGGAATTGCTTAAACTCAGATTTTACCGGATTTATGATACTTGAGTTTTATTTTGAATATAATTGGAAGAATTGCATATGTTATTCTGAAAATGCCTATAATTGGATTTGTTATGATTGAATCATGGATTTCACATGGAATGGAATACTTTGGTATGGATTGGTATGTGGTATGATATTGTTCTATTTAATTTTACGGTTGGGTGATACGGCTTCTGTGGTAGAGTTTGATACTATCTTTTACGGCAGAGATGGGTAATCCTCTGTGTAGAGATGTGTAATCCTTTACGGGTAAAAGTGTGTATGCCTCCTACATTAGCGTGTCCTCCCGTATGTGGTTTTATCGTGGTTTGTGTCAGTGGGCTTAGCTGTATATGGATCCATAGTTTTGGCTGGTTAGCTAAGTGGTATTTAGTTTGGGTTGATTTACTCCTATATTGCGAGCGCGCTTCTCTTTGCAAGTTAGTTTGCTCTGGGAGGGTCCTATGTCTGGAGGGACACCCCGGTGAGCCGCTGGTGATTCCCTGTACATGTGGATAAGCGACCACACTCCATGTATTGATTCTGGTGCTGCATGCTGGTGGTACGTCCAACTCTGCGGGGTTCGTGCGCAATAAGTCGGTGACTACGGCTCTTGCCTAAGCTGCGCTGCATGGGGCTTGAGTATCATCAAGTAGCACTGCCCCTAAGCCGCACGGTGGAACAGCATTTAGTTGAGTGTCATCTCAAATACTTATCATCTTTGTGAGTCCTGCAATGGCACGTGTTTTATCGCTTTTATCGGTTTTACCCCGTTAACATCAAGCTACTGGTATTTATACATGATCGTCTGTTTTATCGCTTTATTTGGAATTGCCATGAATAACTTGGATTTCTCGTCTTATCGTTGATTAATCGAATACCTCATGACTATTTGCTTATATTGGACTGTTTCAAATTGCATGCACCTGCTACTTGCTGAGATGTAAATCTCACTCCGTTTTCCCCTATATTTTTCAGGTTGCTTGGAGAGATCGCGAAGATGGGGTTTTAATTTGATGGGTAGAATTATAATTTTAATGTCACATGTTGATTAGATAAACTTAATTGTAAATTGAATTGAATATATTGATTAAAGAATTGTTTATTTTATTTGGCCACCATAACTCTGATGTGATTGATTTATAAGATTTAAAATTATTGTGAATCTTGGTATGTATCTGACCCCAGCTTCGTGGTAACATCTCGAGTTTGATTGTTGAATCGGACTTGGGTTGTTACAGTAGCGAACCGGGTTCGGGTTGGGTGCCGGTTTGCACTGACCCGGGTTCGGGGCGTTACAGGTGATCCGTAATTAGTCGATGTCTGCGTATCTCAGCTCGCACCTAAGCCGTGAGGTGGCAACCCTTGACTCAGGCATTTAGTTTTTTAAAGATGTATTGCTTTCATGAGTCCTGTGATGTCACATCATCGTAAGGATTTGATTTGATTTGTTTGGAAATTATTGTTTTGATATTGAATTGGAAAATGAATTGCAACTGAATTATTCGTTATTGTTCTGAATTTGAAACACATGCTATCTTAAGAATTATGTAAATGATAAAATGCTTTATTCATGCATGTGTTAGTTGCTGGGATTTATATCTCATTCTTGCTTTGTTTTGTTTTCAGACTATCTTGGAGAGGACGATATCGCTGGGGTAGAGCCACAGGGTACTAGTGAGGAGTATTTGTCTGATGACTACATAGAGGACGATTTGTAACGCTTCGAACCCGGGTTAATGCAAAACCAACACTTAACCTGAATCCGAAGTGCTACGGGCTCAAAGCTTCTAAATACCAGACAATAAAATTCAATTCGATTAACAATTAATATCATGGTGCGGAAGTCTTATCATTAATAAAAACCAATAATAAACGTGGATTAAAGTCATCCAAACCTTCTCATCAACATATAACTCAAGTCTGGTAAAAACTGGTTCTATTACTCTCACTCTCATAAACATCAAACCATAAAATAATAAAAATTAATCAATGTCTCAATAACAATATCAATCTCAAAGCCTAACTACTATGGATAATAATAGTCCTCTGGAAGAAAATCAGCAAACTCGCCCCCAGAAGCAAACCCCATGTCTTTCTCACGTGTATCAGTTGAAAACAAAACAAAACAAATAGAAATAAGATATGAATATTTCAGTAGGTAACAACATGCATGAATAAATAGTTTATATATATAGAAGATAGTCACTTTCATGCTCGGTAAAAATAAACGAGACAAGCAGGATATGATACAATCTCAACAGATTAAACAATAATCAAATCAAAACAGTTCAACGAGTATAATCTTTTCCATCAACATAAATTCCAACACAATAGTGTAATAAGCATGATCACAACTAATCCATCACAATCCATCATACAACATTGTACGACTCATGAAGACAAGTAGGCATTTGAAAAGAAACTCTCCATTCACTATGCCACCACGCGACTTATGAGCGAAGCTACTAAGACCCTTAAACCCTTATATCCACTGTGATAAGAGGCGTAGTCATCGACTTATTGCCCACGAAACTTACGAAGTTCGGCACGTACCACCAGTGTGCAGCACTTAAATCAATACATGGAGACTGCAACTTATCCACACATAGATGTAGACCCTCTAGAGAAAACTAACTTGCAAAGGAAGCGCGAGCGCAAACTAAGAGTACCCAAACAAAGAAAACCCTCTTCACTCTCAAGCTTAACCCTATGGATCCACATGTAGCTATGCCCACTAGACACCAACAACGTCAATTTTCTCAACGAACATGGTTCAATAATAGTGCCTAATGGCATATAGGGATTTCCGAAGCTTAAACTCTTTCCAAATTTAATTTTACAAAATAGTTCTGATGTGAAGATTTCTCTAAAGTTTTGAAAATCAAAATACTTTAAAATATATTTTGCTGTGTAATAATTTCCCAATCAAATCAAATCAGAAAGTGAAATAACCCAAAAATCCTTCTATCTTCAAAGTAAGACAACTCTTTTTGTAAACACCCTAAATCACTCATCAATTTGTTTAAATACCTTAGATCATTGAAAACAGTTGTAAACACTCAATATTTGTAGGTTTAGGTATTTAAAATTCATTTAAAATTATTTTGGAATTGAATAACTTTTCAAAATAGGAAAAATGAGGTTTCTGGTGTGGTCGCTTAGGTGACCTGGTTGGGCGGCCGGCTAATTTTAAAACAGAGTTTAAATCAATGGGTGCTAAAGCGATCCCCCCTTGGGCGACCTACCCCAAATTCCAATTTAAACTGTCCTTAACCTATTGCTCATGCAATCTGGTTGGGTGACTTATCTAACTTAATTCTAAAAATACACAGGCGAGATGCTCGTCCAGATTGCTCAGGCGATCGTGCCAAGCTCTCGACAAACAACGGCTAATCCGACTTCCAAAAACTAATTTTTATGCATCAAAACCACGATCTACGTATTCAAATAAACTATAATATCTTCAAAACATTTATATCCTACTTCCAAATCATGTAGAAATGTGAATACAATACTTTCAGATAATGTAGAAAGATCAAACCGTAAGAAAACTAACTATTCGACTAAACAGGTGTGCTACCTACCTCTGTCTGACCAAGTTTCCTTCTTCCTCCTCAAGTGTAGATGATGATATTTCTCTACAGCAACACAGAACTCCTTCTAGGATGAAGAACGCCTCAAGATCAACGAAGCTCTTCGTCTCCTTCTCTTCTCTCTCGGTCTCTTGTTTCCTTCAGCCGTCCGAGAATACAAGTCTAAAATACGATTAGTATTCTGAGAAGTATTCTCTTAAGTATTAACCCTATTTTAATCTAATGATTCAACGTATCTCACTAGCATCAACTCCTATGCTACTAACCAATCAGATTAATTAATAGCCTTACATTACTACTTATTTATTTCATAATCAAACGGTCAGATTTGCTTCAATCTTTGGATCTCCTCCATCAGTGTGATCACCTATATTTATAATGACAATCCATTAGTAAAGTCCTCAATAAAATACTGATTATTATTTAATTAAAAGTTTCTGCAAATTTTCGGGGTCTTACACGATTACTATTGTCTTATGTAGGATTTTGGTTCATGTTTTAGGGAGCTTATTTTTCAGTAGTTAGGGAGTATTTTATGATTGAGAGATGAGAGTGAGTGATGTAGTAGACCTTGGTGTCCAGAGATTTTTATATTAGGAGATTTACTTATTTGATCCGAAGATTATCTCTGAAATTTTGAAGTAATAAAGATTCAGTTTAGTTAGTTTTATATCTATCTTGTTTCCGCCCTCTGATATTGATATAATCGTTGAATTACATTAAGGCATTGGCTTGCTATGGGCTCATGCATAGTATTACCGTAAGATGAGTTATATCTTTAATGAACAACTTGGATCCGAGGTGCTACTAGAGTCGCATGTGGGATGCTCACTCAGACTCCAGGATGTTATCATAAGTAGGAGCAGGAATTGCAGGAGGATCCTCCGATACTGAGGCATGACTCTGGATCTGCTTTCTGATCCAAAAGAGATAGTCCTTCTCATGCAACTCAGAGCAGACAGGGCCTCTCAGAAAGCATGCATAGGACCACTCCTTCATCAATCTGGCATACTGCCCCATGGTGGCTGGTGTAAGTGGTCCTAGGAAGTCCTCATATGCATCTGGGATTATAATCCCATGTGTCTCTCCAAACTACCTAAGGACCCTCAGAGGTAGATAAAGTATAGAAGCCCTCAAGCTGACAAGTACTAAGAAGTTCCTCTCCCTGAAATTGATTACTATCTCTGCACTAGGCTGATAAGTGCCAGGCCACCTCACCTGGTCATCCTGGAGGGTGCCTAAAAAGACAAACCAGCCCTTCTTGCCACCATGAATGGAAGGACACCCCCAATTGTTCATCAAAGTGGGAACATCCATATCCCGGGCAAAGTGTCTATTAATCCCCTCAATTTGAGCAAGGTGGTCAAGTAGCCAAAGCTGCAAGAAAGGGAAGCATTTCAATTTATTTCCAAATATTTCATTTCCACAAATAATTTGTAATTAAAAGGAAAGAAGCTGAATTTTTACTTGAAGAATCGGGGCACAGGCTAAGAAGCTTTTCTTCTGTCGGTGGTAGCAGTCGGTCAGGGCTTGGTAGATCTCTGACAAGATCATAGGGGCTAGTCTCTCAAGCTCCCTAACCTGGCATATGACTGAGATGAGGGACAAATCCACCTCATCATCATCTCGTGGAAAAAGTAACTGGTTGACCACTATCAAGGTCAAAGCGTTTAACCAGGCTTGCTGGTTCTCGCTCCTAATTAACTTCTCAGTCACAAAGGACTTTGATAGTGTCAATAAAGCCTCAGAATCCCCCAATTCTTTCTTTTCAATGCATAAGAAAGTGGAAGCTTCCTTCTTGAAGCTGGGTTTGAGTGGTGGATTCACCACTTTTGGGGAAAACCTCAAATTGAGGATTGTTTCAATCTTCTCAATAGTGGGAGTCATCTCTTTATCCTTAAATCAGAAAAGGTTTAATTGGGGTTCCTAGTGCCCAATTAAAGCCTCAATAATTTCCCATTTGAGTGGAATTTTGGGGATTGAGAGAATATGCCCCAAGTTGGTGAAATCCCACCCTATACTCTCCTTGTGGGTTATTGAATTAACCCATCTCTCATAAAAGGAATCTACAATGGCATACCTAGTTAAATTGAGAGGTTTTGATCTAATGGTTTGTTTTGTAGGGAGAGATTCATTGGTTGATGAAGAAGGAGCAAGAGATGGATTAGAGGCCATTGAAATGCTAATGAAGGTCAATTGAAGCTAAGAGAGTGCGAAAATGGCGAAAAAGGGAGTTCTTTAACCTAAGCAAGCCGTCACAATGACGCATTGGCCGTAATTCGCTGCTTTTATAAAAACATGTCCAAACCGTATACACAAAGCGGGCAAGTCTAAACCGTATAGACAATACAGACGAAATTTTTGTGCAAGTTAAAAAGCATATGACAAATACAGATGGGGCATGTCTGCATTATATATACGGTTTTGACACATAAACATTAAAAAATATATATAATAGCAAATAAAGTCTAGGATTTTTTAAGATAACTTGTTCCTATATAAATAAAATGACATAATGAAATATAAAAAGAAAAAAAGAGATAGAAGTAAATAGAAAGAAAATGAATCAAGTTTATATATATATATATATATAAAGTAGAACAATAAATAAAAAGTTCTATAAATACAAGAATACAATAAAAGGAAGTCCTAATACTACTCTATGTCTCTGCAAGTCCTCCCCCATGGCCTCTGCCTCGTCTGCGCCCCAAGACATGTGTGACCAGACGATCAGTTGTCCGGCCTAGCATGGAACCCAATATTGACTGAGCCATAGACAAAATATCCACAGGGACGATGGCAGTAGATGGATCCACAGGACTGGCATATCCAGGATCATCTGAATCATCAAGTGTAAGGTCCAAAATATGCGACTCGTCCTGGGCCAAGGCAGGAATATCTACAATCCCGGAAGAATCCACCGTAGGGGAAGAATCCACATCGATTGGAGCAGTAGCTGGCTCATCTGCAGGACCCTCAGCTGTAGCCACATTAGGAGCATCCTCTAAAGCAGCAATCTCAAGCTCGGTAGGTACTCCTGAACACCGGCAATTGTAATACCCTCGGCAGTCTCCATATCTGCATCTGCACCCACAGCCTCAGTAGGAGCAGTCTCAGCAGGAGCAGTCTCAGCAGGGGCAGACTTTGGCTTATCATCTATATCTGGGGCAAGGACAGAAGTGGCATCCGCTACCATCTCTGGATCTATCTCAGGCACCTCAACTGCTCGTGGAAGGGTAATATGCTCCACTCGTCCTACTGAAAACATATCCTCGCTAATTCGAGAAGGACGAGGTGGAGTATGGAAGTTGGATGAGGGACCAGCCGCATCATCCTGAAAACAAATGAAATTCTAATCAGAACAGGATGAATTGATATAAACAGTAGAAATTAAAGGAGGCAAAAGAATAACCTGAACCCATGAAGGACATGCCTGGTCTTGTGCTCTAGCTAGCTTGGCCCTAAGGTTAGCGATGATGGCATCCCTCTTAGCCAATTGGCGCTTCAGATCTGCATACCGAGATCGGATCTCCCCTAGCTGTGCCTCCTGAAATAAGGAAAGAAGTTGTCAAAATTTTCAAATAAAGTTGAGAAAAAGAAACAAAATTAAGGAAGAAAATATATCGTGGTGTCGTAAGATCGAATGACCTCTCCTTTTATCTCGGTGACTCCACTTCAAATAGGCATGGCTTGCATAATGCATCCTACAGACGTCTACCTAAACCAGGTGTCATAGTCACCCTCAACTACAAGAGCCGCTTCGCTCGTCAACTTTCTAAAATGAGTAGGAGTAGCATGCTCGAGAGAAAAGGTAGGAGCTGTATTTGGAGGAATGGCAGGGATCCGTAGCTCTCCGGTATGCTGATAGAAGAAGCGCTCCCAAAGGTACCAGATGCTACCCAATTGATCAATAAAAAACTGGTATCTCTGATGCCTCTTCTCAAGGGCAAATGCATCTAGGACAAGAGGGTGAAGTGCGATCGCCTCTGGGATACCTTTGAAATGGGGAATAGACATCTGAGAGACAGAAAAGAGCATTAGATGCTTGATTCAGAAAAAACAAGGGGATAAAAAAAGAGGAATTTGGAATATACTCACATCGGTCCTATATGTTTGATCCTGGTGAGTCTGAGCTGTCCTGGGACAACTCTTATCAGAGTTGTACCCAATATGACTCCACCTACGAGCCATCGGAAAGGTATCCTCTGGCATCGTAGAGGTAGGACGAAAGTGGGCAACATATACCCTAACAAAGAACTGAAAGAAAAAAGAAGAGAGTAAGATCAGAAAAAAAGAAGAGAAGAAAAAGAAAAAAGAGAAGCAAGAAATAAATTCTTACTTGCAAAAAGGGCTAGAAAAATCGGCTGCCAACTCCTGCACCTTGAGATGCAGAGAGGCCGCATACAACTCGGCGTAGCCCAGCCAGGAGAGTACCAAAGGCTGGTTGACCCCAGACATATCCTCTTGCCTGGGGCAGATCTCCCAATAGGCCTAAGAAATGAGGACTGACTGAAGTTGTGTCCTCATGACAGAAGCAGGAGCCCATCATCAACAAGAAGATGAAGCGGAATGCAACTGCAAAATTTGCATGATCCACTGTCACCTGATGAAGCTCTCTGTCCACAAATGCCTCTCTCAGCCAAGTCAAGGACATCTTGGAAACTTGCCCTGCATCCCAGGCATCCACTAGCACCTCCTCATATCCCAATAAAGCAGCAATATCAGCGTCAGAAGGCCTGACTAGCTCTGGGATGACATCTCCAGTCATCCTGATCCCGGTAATGATGGCGAAATCCGATGGCCTGATCCCAATCTCAATATCTGGCAGATGGAAGCTCAGAGTCTTTGGGAAGAATCTCTCCATCATCGTTGTGATAAGAGGACGATCCAAGCGAACGCCAGTGATAGTGATGAAGTATCCCAATCCGAACTGGCCTAGCTCACGGCGCAACGCTTCGGAACATCTCGCGATCAAATCGGTGAAGCTAGCCCAACTTCCACGGAAATGGGACTGCTGTGTAACGCCCTGAACCCGGTGTGCGCACCTGATTTCGGTCGCACGACGAGGCGCATGCAAAATGATGCGTGCCTCGGGGTTGTTTTGGAGTCGCCATTGCCTGATGGGGTGCAGGCAGACACCTGGGTGCCTATTCTTGTCTATTAAGGCTTGGTCTGCAGCTTGAGATTCTAAGCAAGTTCTCGGTTACGGTCCGGGGAAGTCCGTAGACACCCCAGTCCGCCCCGTCAAAAGACAGGTCCCATGGTTTTCCTGGTTTGAGTCAACTTTGATCTCTCACTCACCCGATTCCTATTCCAAGCATTCAATTTGGTTAAGTCTGGCGGGACCGCCAAATCGGTGTAGATCCCTTTACTTGATTTTATCTTTTTAGTTAAAGATGAGATGAGTCTGATTGGGCGGGCCCCGTTAGAAGGCCCGCGGATTCCTTGGTGGGCCAAGTGTGATCCACATGTTCCCTTGGCGGGCCTCAGTCTAGCCTGAGAGGCCCTTTGGGCTTTGGTTCAGTGAATTGATTTTTATTTGAAATCCAAGTTTGAAGTTTAAGTGATTTTCATGCCAAAGTGGACCGGGATTGCTTTGTGGGCCCTTGAGTGAGCCACACAGTTGGTTGCCAAATGATTTAATTTATCTTTGATTTATCTTCACCAAAATGGGCCAGGCTTTGGGCTTGGGGCCCTTTACCTGGGCTTGGGCTTGAAAGCCCAAGTCTTCATGAGTTAGGGTTTGGAAACCCTAAAGTTGGTTCGATTTAATGGGCTTTAGCGGGCCTGATCGGCCCTACCCGTGGTCTCGGCCAAACCATGCCTAGATCTAAGCAACATGCTACTGAAACTAGGCTTAGGTGGGCCTCCAATAGTCCGGCCCACTCAATTAATTTGATTGTCTTCATTTAGCAAAAATGGGTTTGTCGGGCTTGGTGGGCCCCGTTGGAAGGCCCACCGGAAATCAATTTGGACCGGGTCAGTCCAAGGCCCACCTTGGGTTTCCGGGTGGTTCGGAGACCCTTCTAGTTCATCCGGATTGATCAAACACATCAAGAAAATAGCACAAAATCACAAAATAGCAAAAATGGCATTCTGGCAGTGTAGCCGACCTGAAATGCCGGTTACACACACAGCTCAGTGTATCCGGCATCTATTGTCGGCTACGCATAGATCTCTGTTGATTCGACCTGAGTTGTCGGATCAACCTACAGAAGCTGTTTTTCGGATTTTTCAGAGGGGGTTGGGTTTCTGGGCCTTCTAGGATGCTCCAGGGGTTGTGTGGGCCCCTGTTTGAGCCCACAGTGGTTCAGGTAGTGGGGGATCTCCCCACTTTGGTTTCTTTTGGAGACTTTACAGCATGGGAAGGGAGGAAGGAAGGCATGGAGTTGCCTCTTCCCACTTAAGCCACCTTCAACAATGGGGTAGGGACTTTAGTATCCCTACCTTGGTTCTTCCAACTTCCACGAAATAGCAAACAAGCAATTCGAATGCCAACCTACCGAACATGACTAAAAGGCATTTTTTAAAACATGATAGAAGTGCATGCATTTCCTAGGCTGTATGTGCTTGCTAGTGTGAGGATTAGCTTATGACAAATGAGGGAATGTCCTAACATGCTTCTAGTGAAGATAAGTAGGCACATGGAGACATATTGGATATGTGTGCAGGTGCTAAAAGGAGGGAGAGACATGCTCGTCACCTACAGCAGCAGCTAGGATTTATTAAAGTGAAAACATGAGAGCATGCATCCGAAAATAGGCACCCCTTTTTGCCTAACTTAGACATGCTAACAAGCCATATTACCAATCTAATATTTGAAGCCAACACCATGATCTAAGCAGCCTAGTTAGAGAAGGGAGAGAGGGGGGAGTTAAGGGATACATTAGATGCAAGATGGAGGGAACAAACTCCCACTTTAAATGAGACAAACCAGTAGCCCAAAAGAACCATTAAGAGCATCTTATATGTTACCCTCTTTCTCCCTTGAAGCCAGTCACGTGTCTTCCCCTTACCATGGGGTTATTCTTATACACAATGGGGAAGACAAAGTAGAGAAAGAAAAGGCAAGACATGCTTGAAATGGTAAGAAGCACATGGTTGAAAACACATGCTCATATGGAGCTCATTTTTTTATATCATGAACAAAATACCATAGGGAACATTACCTTGGGGCCTTGTGACCTTCGAGTGGTGTGCTCACCCTTTCTTGAAGCTCGAACACTGCTGGAACACCACCTTCAAGCACCAACAGCAAACTCACATTCTTCCCTTGAGATTTGAAGTGGAGAAGATGAAGGAGAAGATGAATAGTCTTTTAGGTTTGGGTGAACAAGGAGGGGTTAAAGTGGGAGATTTCGGACCAGGTGCAGTGGGGGAGAAGGGGTGGAAACAGCCTACCAGAAGCCAACCCCGGAAATGGGGCTGCTGTTGCCTTTTTATAGAAACATTTTTGTATCCGGCATTTAATGTCGGATACACTATACTTCCTTTGTATCCGGCATATTATGTCGGATACACTGCACTTCCTTTGTATCCGGCATATTATATCGGATACAAGACATAATAATTTCGAAAATTAAATGCCGCCGCGAATCTGTCGGCGAATCGGCGCGAATCTTGCCGAGCAAATCTTTGTATCTGAAATTTGATGTCGGTTATACACAAACCTATGTGTATCCGATATATTTGACCAGATACAAATCAAAAAATTATGGATTTGCCCCTCGACCTGACCGATTCGACACTTTTGGGTATATACGGATTGCCCCCTGTGAAATTTTGCTTTAAACCCTGGGATATTTTGAATGTTTGGATATTTACGGATTGCCCCTCGAGATATTTTCTTGCGCCATTTGCCACGTGTGCGGCCTTTTGCCACATGTGCAGTTTCCGGTTTTTCTGCTCGGAAACTTCGACGGCTTATATCTCCTTCATCCGGACTCCGATTTGAGCAAACTCAGTTGCGTTGGACTCGTATCGGAGCCCTCTATCCAATGATATGGGGGTAAGTACCTGGATCGGGGTTTAGTAGAAAGTCAACTTTCGGCTCCCCCTTAAGTTTGACCGCCCGTAGAACCTTCATCCGGACTCCGATTCCTGCAAACTCAGTTGCGTTGGAACCGTGTCGGGATTCTCTATCCAATGAGATAAAGCAAGGTGGTCAACTATCACCTGATCAAAAGGTCAACCTTTTGTCCCCTCAGGGTTTGACTTTTCCGCCAGGGTTTTCATTTTCAGCACTTCCAGGGGTGCAAAAATAAGGTGTTTACACCCGGGTCAATGCAAAAGTGGCACTCAACACGAATCTGAAGTGCTACTGTAACGCCTCGAATCCGGTTCAACAACCAAACCGGAGTGTTACTTTTGAATTGGGTCTCAGAACAAACTAAAATTTATGCGAAATTAAAAACTTTTATTTCAATCAGAGGACGGTTGTAGCATATGGTAAGTATTTCCATTAATACAAAATTTTCTTTATTTACAATAACATGATCTTTAATCTGGAAAAATCTTAAAACAAGATTACAATTCTACCCATGTGCATACTACCCCAATCTTGATGATTTCTCCATGCATACCTGAAAAATAGGTGAAAACGGGAGTGAGATTTATATCTCAACAAGTAGCAAGATGCATGCAATTAAATAGTCTAATTTAAGAAATAGTCATGAGGTATTTCGATAAAACAAGGCAAAGGTGGGTATATCAAATTTACGTAAATGTTCCAACATAAACAATAAAATATAAACAAATAGCGCATGTGACATCACAGGACTCATAGAGCAAGATAAGTCTTTGAACAGACACTCTCCATTGCTATGCCACCATGCGACTTAGCGGCGGAGCTACTATGGCCCTCAAACCAGTATATCACTAAGACAAGAGGCGTAGTCCCCGACTTATAGCGCACGAAACTAAAATGTTTGGCATGAACCACTGGCATACAACACTTGAATCAATACATGGAGATGGCAGCTTATCCGCATATACAAGACTCACCAGCAAGGCTTGAAATGACCCTACAGACATGCAGACCGCCCAATGCAAACTAACTTGCAAAGGAAGTGTGAGCACAGATGGGAGTGATCAACCCAAAATAAATACCCCTCCACTATCTAGCTTAGCCTATGGATCCATATACAGCTATGCCTGCTAGACACTAATCACGCAATAAAAAAATTTATTCTGATTACGGTTGATTACCAATACATATGCAATATCCGTAAACCATGATCTCAGCCAATAACCATAATTCAATTTCAAGTGATGTTCATGTATCAATCTCATTAACTCTAAATCAACTCCATTTGAGAAAACACCGTCAAAACCACCAATATTAACACACCCAAAACAAGATTATTAAAGTTTTAGACCTGTTATAGTTCACAATCATAAGCACTAGTGAGTTTCCTAAGTCTTGACTAAAACATCTCTAATTAAATTACCTATTAGTGTTCCACTTCTATATTTAAAACCTAAGGTATAATATTCTGTATTTTCTATTATCTTTTACTTCCAACAGTTCACACAGACCCAAATTGAATCTTAAGAGTTGGTTCAAATTCCCAAATTGATGTTTAACATAATCTAATCCATTAATTGCAAAATCTTGACCTTTAATTCACCCACTTGCATTCATTATTCCAAATTATTTATTTTAATACCAAATTAAATTCCGTCAGTTCCTATAACTAAATTTAACTCTTATACAGGTGTTAAAATAATTAAATTACTGGAAAAATTATTAAACATTAATTTTATACTCAAAATCCCCAAATTCTGAAATTTCTATTTAGGTCGCTCATCATGGTCGCCCAGGCGACCTGCTGGGCGCCCATGTAATTCCAGCAGATTTTCCAGATTTTCATATTTTTAGTATTTGGGTGTTTCTCTTGGTTTAAATTGTTCTAAATTTATTTCTTATGAACCTAAATCACACCTACAACACCCTAGACTTATCTGTATCAATTAATTACAATTCCTTGGTCATCTACAAAGATTAAACCTATATTTTTAACACTTTTATATCTTTCTTTCAAGAACATGAAAACTCTTCGATGAAAACCAAAAGTATCCATGAAATATATTATCGTCTAATCGAATCAATCAAGAATAAATCAAAAACACAGAAATCATGCAGTTCCTCCAGTTTTCAAGTGATTGCTACTTGCCTTATCATGCAAATATCTATCTTTTCTTGAATCCCGCTTTGAATCCGATTTTCTGTTCTTTATTGAACCAACCTAGGGTTCTCCAAACACGATCTCCACCGTTCAGAATCTAGTCCTACCAGTCGTGAACAAAACCACCAAGTTTGAGGTCGATCCAACGGTTGGATTTTTCGTAATCTAAGTTTGATGGTCACTGGTCAGAGGTTTCAGCAACAGCCCTTCTTCCAAAATCTTTGATCTTTTTCCTTCTCCCTTTTCCTATTTTATTCCACACGAATTTTAACTCTTTTCTCTCCTTTCCTCTCTATTTAGTTTGATTATAAGAAACCCTAGACTAGCTTTAATGACTTACTTAAATAGACTAGCTTTAGAGTAGTCCTATTAGGATTAGGAAACCTTTTAATTAATTCTTACTTTCTCTCCTCCTTCTAATTCTCTTTAAGTGTTTTCCCTATTAAGTCCCTTACTAAATAAACTCCTTCCTTAGACCAATTTTCGTCCATATTATATTTTTAATTCCAAATATTACCTAAACACCCAATCAAGTCATTTTCTTTCCAAATTAAGGCCACTAATTAAGTATAATTACCCAATTGCCCTTTTTCCATTCTTTTATACTATAATTATTACTATTTAACTTCAAACTTAACCCAATAAGTTTTAAACTTCTACTTTCCAATTCTATTACTTATTTAGTAATTTAATTCATCAATTGCCCATTTGGAAATTACTAAAATACCCTTTTCTTCTTTTAAATTGATTTCCTTTGAAAATTCTCTTTTCTTTACGAATTATTATTTATTTGAATTATCAATCCTCTAAATTTTATTATTTTATTTCCATTATACTTGCAAAATCCCAGATTTTAGTAATAAATAAATCAATAGACTAATTGGTTAATAATATGCAAGGGACGAAATTTTGGTTCAACCCGGAGGAGTTCAAGATGAACCGGATATGATAGGAGAGCCTATATAAGGTGAGTTCATGATTCTTGACCAAATATAATTTCAATAAAATAATTTGTCGTGCTATGGTTTATATTAGTAAGATATAATTGGGAAATAGAGCAAAGGTTGAACAATAAGGAATTAGAGAAGTTAGTCGAACCCAAAGATAGCGGGTTGACCCAAGGGTTAAGTTGGTTTAAGAATTAGTTGGTTTGATTGTGTTGGCTTAGTGAAGAGGGTAATATAGTAAAAAGGAATAAATAATAAACTAAACCTAGTTATGCATGGAGTAATCCACGTTGAGTTTAAAACACAAAATAGAAAGCTGCCGCACGTTCCTTCTTTTGCTTCCTCTTGTTGTCTCGTAGCTTCCTTATGATCAAACCTAACCCTAAAAAAACTTGTTGGAGCCGTCTTAGAGAAGGAATAGAGAGGATTTTCGTGCATAGAAACTCAGGTAAGAGCAAGTCAATAAAAAGTTCTGTTTTTGAAAGATAAAAGTGTTGTTGGGTTCCTAAAGTGGTGATTTTCTTAACCCAGACATGATCAAGGCTTGTTGTGATCGTTTGGCAATCTTAGGAGTGATATTTCATTGCTTTTAGAGAAGGTTTAATTCCTAGAACCAGGTAAGTAGTCCCTTTGACGCTTGCATAAATACAAATTCGTGTTTAGACGATATACATGGTTAATCGATGATTTGATGCATTGTATTTGTTATTTATGATGTTTTAATTGTTGGGAATTGTTCTAGCATGTTTATAAAGTGTTTTATAATGATTTAGAATGGTTTTGATGCATTGAATATTGAGTTGTGGAATTTTTATTGAATTTCACAAAGTTACGGATTTTTCACGTATCGGGCCGCCTGAGCAGTCGCTTGAGCGCCCTATGTATTTATTCAAAACCCGAGAGCAATTTTTCCTAGATTGAACTGTCGCTAGAACAGTCTCTCGAGCGACCTCCCCTGAAACAACCTATTGTGAAGACCGTTCGAGCGCCCTTGGCCGCTCGAGCGACCAGTCTGTCAGATTTTTGGAAATTTGCTTTTCAACCTAGTTTTTCACTACAAAAGTGTTTTTATCCAATTTTAACCTATGTACCATCAAGATTGGGTATTTGGGAATTGTTTGCACTAGCGGATGTTTAAAATTCAATTTTATAAAGATTTTGGGTAGATGTTTCTAAAGAGGTACTTTTACTTGATTCCATTGTTTCAAAAGATTTTAATTTTAACCAAGGTTGGTTTTGTGAGTTCATACACCTATATCTGGGTGATATGAAGGTATTTTGTGCATCGATACAGTTTGTGCGCGCGTAGGAAACGCGGCACGGGGTAATTCGGAGTCGCCACCGCCTGATGGGGTGCAGGCGGACACCTGGGTGCCTAATCTTGTCTATTTAGGGCTTTTGGGTCTGCGGCTTTGAGATTCTAAGTTTTGTTCTCGGTTGCGGTCTGGGGAAGTCCGTAGACACCCCAGTCCATCCCGTCGGATGACGGGTCCCGTGGGTTCCCTGGTTTGAGTCAGCTTTCTCATTTGGTTCTCACCCGATTCCTAATCCAGCAGGTATTTAAGTTAGGTCTTGGCGGGACCACCTGAGTGGTGTGGGTCCCTTTAGTTGATTTTATCTTTGCTTAACTTAAATTGTCTGAGTCTGATTGGGTGGGCCCCGTTGGAAGGCCCACGGTGTCCTTGGCGGGCTTGTGTGAGCCCATGTACCCATGTGGGCCTTGGTCTAAGCCTAGGAGGCCTTGTGGGCTTAGGTTAATGAGTTGATTTTACTTAATTTATTTAAGTTTGAACTTTTAGGTGATTTTCATGCAAAGGGTTGGACTGCATTGGTTGGCGGGCCCCAGGGTGGGCCCCCATGGTGGTTGCCAAAGTATGTTGGATTTGCTTGAATTTGCCAAGATGGGCTGATCACTGGGCTTGGGGCCCATGATCCAGGTTTGGGCTCGAAAGCCCAGTTCTTTGAAGTCTAGGGCTTGCACCCTAACTTGGTTCGGTTAGCGGGCTTTGGCGGGCCCGATAGGCCCTAGCCCTTGGTCTTGGCCAAACCATGCAATTCGTATATTCATTCCACACAACAAGGTTCGGGTGGGCCGCATTGGGTTTGGCCCACCTGGTTCAATTAGTTCACTTTATTTAATCTTACTTATTTGCACGCTTTGGGATTTACTAGGCTTGGTGGGCCCCGTTGGAAGGCCCACTAGTGTGCCAAGTTGGACCGGTGGTCCAGGTCCCAAGTTGGGTTTCCGGGTGACCCGAAAACCCTGTTGGTTTAGTGGTATTGGTTCAAATCGCTCCAAAATTCGGCAAGACAACAAAACATACAAAAAAAATCACATTTCTGGGTGTATCCGGCCTTAATTGCCGGATACACATGGGCCCTAGGTGATCCGGCCTGAGTTGCTGGATCACCACAAAAATAGCCTTTTTCGGGCTTTGGCCATTGGGATGGTTTCCAGGGGCTTCCCAGGGCCTTCTACTAGCCATGTGGGCCCTTGGGCAGGCCCACATTGGTTCTGGTTCGAGGTGGCAACTCCTTCTAGTTGCCTTTTTGGCTTCCTAACACAAATCAGATGGCAAGGTGGGGGCGCGGGGCTGCTGCCCCTCCCCACTTCTTCTAAATCATACAACAGCAGTTAAGGGGACCTGGGGATTTTGATGGGGCATGCTTGCATGGATCATGGCAGCGGATAAGTGGGGGTGAGGGGTCATGCCTTGGCACTTGAAGAAGACAGCAAATCACTAGAAACAATAATGCATTCACACCAATAAACAGTAGGTCATAGGGGAGAGGTAACAGGCTCACATGCATAAGGAAAGTACAGCTAATGACAAAGGGGTTGGGGGAACATGCGTCAACACACAAAGGCATACAGCAGGTTCTTGAGGAAAGGGGCATGCTCATATATGTACATACATGTATAAAACCACAAGACAGCAAATAACCGAGGTGAAATTAGTGCCCACCAATTGGTGGCACGCTTAGTTTAGTAAAAAATCAGCAGCTGTCCCTGTGGCCTTGCCGGACTTAACATGCATGGATGTGGCCTGGCCAGGATGGGGGATACATGGATGTTGGGTGGGGAACAGCATGCAAGCATGGACCAAGGCTACAAACAGCAAAGTTCAATTTATACGCATATGCAATACATGTAAACAAAAGAAAGAAAGAAGCAAAACCTGCTGTGCCGGGAGGAGCAGCAGTCATCGTAGTATCTAAGAATGCCAAAAAGGGTGCCATAGGCATAGCCTAAAAGAAGGGAATGGAGGGGGCCATGCATGGCTCTTGGGGCTAAAACCATGGTGAGTTGTGGTACACTTGGAAATGACAACACAGCCAATGTAAAGGGAGGGCTGGGCTTGGATGGTAGTGCTGCTGCTGTTCCCAGCAGCAGCTCATGCAAGTGCCTATAGTGGGCTAGGGGGTGAGGGGGACGTGCTCGCATGCATGCACCAAAAACACAGCAAGTAATTAGTGTAAAATCCTTGCACACAATGGGTAACAGACATACTTTAACAATAAAGAAACAGCAGATTAAAAAAAAAGCAAGATGCATCCCCTCCTAATAACCACTACCAAGCAAGCACATGGCATAAAAAAAGATAAGAAAGGAAACCTAGAGCAGGGCTACGACCAGCAGCTCATTTATCAAAAAAAACATAAAAGATGAGAAGAGAGAGGAAATGGGAAGGGAATGGGGGCTAATACATGGGTACATTAGATTGTAAAGTAAGAAGGAACATGCTCCTTCTGAGAAAAAAACTTAACATTAACCCACGGCCAGCAACCACAGGAGATTAAAAATATGTTAAAATGAACTCCCATGCTTCCCTAAAAACCCTACGAAGACTTCTTACTGGTGGTGGTTCTCATGCCATGACAAAACAGTAAAACACATGCTCAAGTTACCACATAAAGGAACTCATGAAAAGGGGATAAGAGAGGAGAAGAACCAATCATAGAAAAACCTGATTTTTAAATATGTGTAATGAATCGTGATGAGGAACCTCACCTGGTGGTGCTTGAGCACTTGTGCAGGGTGGAGACCACTTCTGGAGGTGGTACAGCAGTTGGAGGTTGCTTCTTCTTGCACCAACAGCAACCAGCCCCTCCTTGTTGGAGTGTGGGTGAAGAGGAAGAAGGTGGAAGAAGGGTGGGAGTAGCTTGGGGTGATGTGGGAAGGTGGTGGAGGCAAGGGAGCTCAAGAGGAGGTGGTTCGGATGGTGAAGGAAAGGGGAGAAAAAGGGTAAAAGCCAGCAACCATTGGAAAGGGGGCTGCTGTCCCCTTTTATAAAAAACTTAATGTATCCGGACTTGGAGTCCGGATACACTATAAACCCTGTGTATCCTGCCTCCAAGGCCGGATACACTAAGTTGCCTTTGTATCCGGTCTTGGAGTCCGGATACAAAACATAATAATTGGCAAAAATTAATTCCGCCGCGAATTTGTCGGAGAATCGGCGAGAATCTCGCCGAGCGGATCTTCGTATCCGGCCTTGGAGTTCGGATATACACAAGGGTATGTGTATCCGGTATATTTGACCGGATACGAATCAAAAAATTACGGATTTGCCCTTCGACTTGACCGATTCGACACTTTTGGATATCTACGGATTGGCCCGTACGAATTTTTGTTTAGTCCTTGAGATTTTTGGATATTTAAGATTTAGCCCCCGAGATATTTTGCTGCGTTGGCTTCCACGTGTGCAGTTCCTGCGCCACGTGTGCAGTTTCCGGCTTTTGCTGCCCGGAAACTTCGACAGCTCATATCTCTTTCATCTGATCTCTGATTTGAGCAAACTCAATTGCGTTGCACTCGTATCGGAGCCCTCTATTTAATGACATAGGGCTAAGCACTTGGCACGGAATTCGAGGAAAAGTCAACTTTTGGCCTTCCCTTAAGTTTGACTGCCCGCAGAAGCTTCATCCGGACTTCGATTCTTGCAAACCCAGTTGCGTTGGAACCGTGTCGAGATCCTTTATCCAATGGCATAAAGCGAGGTGGCCAATTTTCACTTGATCAAAAAGTCAACTTTTCACCCCTTAGGGTTTGACTTTCTGTCCAGGGTTTGCATTTTTTGGTTTTTCGGGGAGCGCAAAAATGAGGTGCTTACACAGTTGATACACGATCGGGACATATTGGCCCATTGAAACATGGAGTTTTGGACATATGACTTGGTGCATTCTGTTTTAGTTTTGGGTCATTGGTGTGACAAGGCTGGTGCCTGATTTATTATTTCCCACATGGGCGGATTTGGTTATACAGATAAGGTTCTGTATTTGGTGGGTGTTATTGAGAAGTATGTCCATTACCCTGGTTGGTTTTTCTTACTGTTGAGTGGACTTAGCAGTTATATGGATCCATAGAATAGCTAATAAGTGAAATGTGTATTAGAGGCGTTTGAATTCTGTGTCTGAGGCATTCCATCATCTCAAGGATGGTACCGCTCCTAGATTGGTTGGGCTGTATATGCTAACTCATGGTTGGGTTCTTCCGTTGGTGTTGAATAGCCAGATTACAGGGCGGCTGGTCCATCGTAATTCGGTTAGGTAGCATATTGGCACATGTCTACTTTCTTTTTATGCTATACTATTTCATGAGTCCCATGAGGTGAACAAATTGTATTTTATTGTTGTCTTGAATTTTATTGTGATTATTCTGATTAAGCGTTGCATATTTTATTGTGGTCAACTATTTGCATGACTGCTTACTGAGATGTTGTTTCTCACATTATTGTTTTATCGGTTTTATTTTCAGATATTCCTGGAGAAGACGTTGCTGGGGTAGGGACTCCGGGGGATTACTGTGATTATCAGGAAGAAGACTATTTCAATCCTGTGTAGGTCCAGAAGGACATGGAGAGATAATTAGATTTATTTTCTTAGGAATTTACTTTAGCATTTTATTTGAGGATTTTGATGTCATTTGAAGGATTATTAGTATCTTTATTCCACACCCTTGGTGGATGTTATTTATTTCATTTAGTTGAACCTTTCCAGACTTTATAAATGAAATATTAATGGATTATTTTGGTGGTTTAATGCCACGCTTCTTGAAAGATGTTTTATTTCCGCAGTCTAATATAATAAATGAAATTGTTTAAATCTGGAATAGTTGTTTTGGGCCATTTTCCCTAACGAACCAGATTTGGGTTTATGTGTTTAAATAAACCTAGATCCGAGGCGTTACAATACTCAAACCCCTATTTTCTTTTATTTATTACTATCTTTATTATTATCCAAAATTTTGGGGTTTTACATGCTGATAGGGCTAAGAACATCCGCTCGAATATAGGCTGAGGGATGAGTCCTCAAACCATGTAAGAGGGAGGTGTCCTTGATCTGCTCAGCAATCACCTCAGGAATAGCAATCCGGTTCTGAGGCTCTGCTCTCCCACGACCTTTGCCTCGGCTACTGTAACACCCCGAATCCAGGTCATTTTTTTTTCATTTTGACTCGGATCAAGGCATTAACTTGTGGTACATTACAATCAGTTTAAATATAAGAAAATAAAGAACTAAGATTTATCAGAGTGCTAAGAAGCTTAAATCATTTATTAGAAACTAAATCTCCATATTACATCAATTAATCAAATGAAAGGCAGCTACAAATTTGACGAACTCTTAATATCCTACCAAATCATCTGTTCTGATTCCAATAAAATGATTACTACTATATAAAATCGTCCTACTCTTTTCATCTGAATTTTCTAGACTTCAACCCACTACCAGTCTAACCTGTGGCGTCCTCTCCTAGATGACCTGAAAAATAGAATATAAAGTAGGGGTGAGATACGAATATCTCAGTAGGTAATACTATGCATGTAGAAAACTATTTATATAGATAGGGAAAATATCAGTGGTTTCATGCTCGGTAAAATAATCGAGTAATCACAGTCGGTAAGGTAAACGATTAATCACAATATAAAACCATTCTCAAAACAGTGCTCTAAATAAAGAAAGTTTATTATGTAAACTTCGTTTCAATTATTAGAACAATGTATTATAAGTCATAAGTACATGGTTTCAATTTATTTTATTTTATATTTCCTTAAGAACAATTTAACCCTTATTTCATAATTCCATAATATTCAATTTTTAACAATTTAAACTAAGTCTTATCAGTTCTGTACAATTATGACATTTAAGCATTTCATCTAAATAAACAATCTCGTTAGATATGTCTAAACCGATCAATCAATCTCAGAATCAATCATATAATCAATAGTAGAAGTCCACCTTCAGGTAATAGCCTACCTCTGCCGCAGGACGTAAACACATAGTACCCACACTACTTCGCAGGAGAATGCACATCTCTACGACTATAGGTACCCCTGCAGGAGATAGCATAACTCGACCGCAGGATGTGAACACCTAGCATCTACCTCTACCGTAGGAGATAGCTTCCTCACCTTCCAGTGGTAACTCACACACCCATCCCCCACGTGGGATGCAATCACGCATAATCACATCTCCCCCACATGAGGTACCTCTCCTGTAGGATGCAATCCATCGGAAATACATCTGCCTCGTAGGAGGTAATAAATCTCTCCCGCATGAGGTAATATCTCTGCCACCAAGCAGGTAATGTCTCCGCCACCAAGCGGGTTATCTTTGCCACCAAGTAGGTTGGGTCTCTGCCACCAAGCGGGTTAGGGTCTCCGCCACCAAGCGGGTTATCTCTGCCACCAAGCAGGTTGGGTCTCCACCACCAAGCGGGTTGGGGTCTCCGCCACCAAGCAGGTTGGGTCTCCACCACCAAGCGGGTTAGGGTCTCCGCCACCAAGCGGGTTATCTCCGCCACCAAGCAGGTTGGGTCTCCACCACCAAGCGGGTTGGGGTCTCCGCCACCAAGCGGGTTATCTTTGCCACCAAGCAGGTTGGGTCTCCACCACCAAGCGGGTTAGGGGTCTCCGCCACCAAGCGGGTTAAGGGTCTCCGCCACCAAGCGGGTAATACAATATATCTCTGCCACCAAGCAAGTAATCAATAAAACTGGCCACCAAGCCAATACACAAATAATTCCCAATTCCAATATTATTTATAACATATTAGGTTCATGTTCAAAGTCCGGTTCTAAACATGCAGTTCCCTAGTTTATTAATCATAATATTTTGTTCAGTATATAAAAATACCTTCAACGTGATAACCTGATTTAGTGTTAAATATTTAATTATGTAAGAAATTTGACGCATATATAACACATACGCTAGAGTGCAGGTCTAATAATGTATTCATTATATTATTATAAAGATATTTAATTGTTTAATAGTATAGGTGGGTGGTTTTTTAAGTAATAGAATTTAATTAAGATTTGGTTATAATATAAAAAGTTATTCAAGTTTGGATATAGTGGGAGAAATTCACGTGCATAATATGATTTAGATTTGGTTTATGTTCTTAAAGTTATTAAGGTCTGGTCAGGGTCAAAAAGACAAATAAAAGTATTTAGGTTTTAGTTTAAGTCAATAAAGTAAGAGGGAAGTATTTAAGTTTAAGTTTTTATTCCTTAAAGTATATAGAAATATTTAATGTTTAGGCTTGTAATCATTACAAGCCATAATTTCGTTTACAAATTTGATCGCATAGGAACGCTGAGCAGGTCAGCGCTCATTGGCGATAACGCGTGATTTGTTTTAAATAAAGTGAGTGCCGAGCGACTGTCAGACAGCGATCGCGGGCGCTCAAAAATTTTAAACTACCGCCGAACAGCGCTGAGTGCACGCATGGTTGGCGCTCTATCCAAAACGACAAAACGAGTTTCGAAAACTCTTTTTTGTGTGTTCTAATCGCTTCTAACATTCATATAAGATTAATATCAAACTATATACATATATTTACAACATAAAAAGAACATGCAACTTAAATCGAATAATCCCGTAACACAAAACAAGCGTTAAAACGAAGTACTACCTACCTTTGTTCGCTCAAGAACACCTTCTTCCTCTTCTTTCTTCTTTGTGTGACTTTGATCTCTTCCTTCGCAGCAGCCAAATCCCTTCTGAGTTCTCCCCGGCTTTTCCTTCTTCTCCTCTCGGTCTCATTTTCTCTCTCTCGTTCTTCTTCTCTTCAGCCGTCAAACCCCCATACGATCAGCCCGAAATAAAATATAAAAGCCTTATTTTATTCTCCCCTGATCCCACGCATCGCACTACTGTCGGGTTTGTTACTTATCCACCAATCAGATTTAATAAGGACCTTTAATCCGCACTTACCTCGATATCTCACGATCCATCGGTCAGATCTGCGTCAAACTCCGGATCTCCTCTATCAGTGTGATCATTTATAATTATAATTAATATTCTTCAATAAAATTCTCATCTCCTCGACTTCAGGCTTCAAATCAAACATAATTACCAATATGCCATTATTCCAATTACTAAGCTTTAAATATCATTGTTAATAGACAATCTAAACCCCAACTTAAATCTATTATTATTTCTCAAGTCTAATAACATTTTTAATTAATGTATTTAGTTATTTACAGATAATTAATGTGAATTGACCGAAATACTTTTCTCTTAATATTTTCACATCTACCCATTCAATTTCTTCCAAAATTTTCAAGTTTATTCTCTAATTTATTTTGACAAATATATTGACATTCAAGATATTCATATTTAATTATTATTTATTTATTTACTAAAAATTCGGGGTTTTACAGCTACGGCCCTCAACCACAATCTAAGAAGTCAAATTGAAGAAGGTCAGGGTGAGTGATATAAAGAAGAACTTCTTTGTTTTAGAAGAGAGAAGATGAACCTCTGGGGTCACCTCACGTGAACCCTTAGAAGGACCAAAATCTGAAGAGCTACTAGAGGAGGAAGAGGAATCAGGATCATGCCTGGCCCTCGAAGAAGAAGAAGCTACCTCAACAGGATCCCTCCGAACCCTAGAAGAGGAGGGCTCATCTGCAGGATCTCGCGGGGCTGAACGAATGTGGGCCATCTACGAGCTCAAAATTAGGGAGAGAAAAAGGGGAGCAGAGAAAAATTGAAGTTGATAAGTGAAAAAAAAATGAAAAATGATGAGAATTGGAGGAAACATCTCAAGAATCTCCAACCAAATAAGGAATCATCTACAAAAGTTTTTTTAGTAGAAAGTTTATTTTTATTCATAGCCAAATTTTTTTACTAATTTTCTTACTTAGTTTTTTATAAACAAAAAAAATTATGCATAAGAATTACATATAGGAAGCATACATTTCTTATATATATTTCTTATACATCCAAAAAAAAAAAAACAATTGTTTTTGTCTTTAAATTTTTTTGTTTCTATAATTTTTAGCTATTAATTCATTTGCTTTTGTTGCCGAAGTTTGATCATAATTTCAGATTATGAATTTTTGATAGCCATAGTGATCAAAGATGAAAACAAGATTACAGCAAGGCATAAACAATTCGTGTGCTATCTAAATTTGGATCTAAAGTGGTAGGAAACACAACAAATAAAGAATAATCCACGATTCAAAGGCAATACACATGCTTTCAAAAAAAAAAAAAGGAGAAGAACAGCATACCTGTTTGCGGCAGAAAGAAAGAGGGTCGAACCAAAAGAAAAATCGAACCTTCACCAAAGCTTCAACAAGAGGTAATGCAATTTGTAGCGACCCAACCCAGCGAGGTATTGTCCGTTTTGGGCCTAAGCCTGCACGGTTTTGTCCCCAAAAGTCGCCTTGCTTAGTTAAGTGTTCTCCCTGACTCTTATACCACACCAGGTATTCATTCGTTTCTAATGTGGGATCGGGATATCACAATATCCACCCCTCAGGGCTGCACGTCTCCGTGCAGTGGCCACCTAGAAGCCTACCAACCCCTCATGGGCCCGCCTTCATCGGTCCAACCACCTTTCCTGAGCAATGCTAGGACCCACACCAGCCACGGACTACTGGACCCGGATTCAGCTCTGATACCATTTGTAACGACCCAACCCAATGAGGTATTGTCCGCTTTAGGCCTAAGCCCGCACGGTTTTGTCCCCAAAAGGCACCTCGCTTGATTAAGTTGTAACACCCCGAATCTAAGTTTATTTAAAAACATAAACCCAAATCTGGTTCGTTAGTATAATGGCCCAAACAACTAATCCAAACTTGAACAATTCCATTAAATATATCAGAGTGCGGAAATAAATGACAATTCTTCAGGAATCATGGAATTAAACCACCAATAATAATCCAATATTAGTATATTAATAAACTCTGGAAAGGGTTCAACTAAAAAAAATTAGCGACATCCAGTAAAGTTGTGTAAATAAAATTTTCCAAACAATCCCTTTAATAACATCAAAATCCACAAATAAAATAACTAATGTCAATCCCTAAACAAAACTAAGTCAAAACCATATCCTCCTGAACCTACACAGGAATGAAATAATCTTGTTCTTGATAATCATAGTAATCCCCTGGAGTCTCTATCCCAGCAACATCCTCACCAAGAATATCTGAAAACAAAACTGATAAATAATAATGTGAGAAACAACATCTCAGTAAGTAGTCATGCAAATAGCTGACAACAAGGAAATATGCAACGACTAATCAGATTAACCACAATACAATACAAACAACAATATAATAAAAACAGATCAAAACCAATTGTTCACCTCATGGGACTTATGAAATAGTAAACCAGAGAATGAGAGTAGACATGCGCCAATATGCTACCTAACCGAATTACAGTGGACCAGCCACCCTGCAGTCTGGCTATTTAACATCAATGGAAGAACCCAACCATGGGTTAGCATTACGGCCCAATCTATCCAAGAGTGGGTAATGTAGCAACTGACCTATCCAGGAGCGGTACCAACCTCGAGATGATGGAATACCTATGACACAGAATTCAAACCCCTCTAATAAACATTTCACTTACTAGCTATTCTATGGATCCATATAACCGCTAAGCCCACTCAACAGTGAAAAACAAACCAAGGAATGGACATACTTCTCAATAACACCCACGAATACAGAACCTCATCTGTATAACCAAATCCGCCCTGCAGAAACTGAGAAACCAGGCACCTACCTTGTCACAAATGTAACCCAAAACCAAAACAAGATGTACTAATTTATATGTCCAAATTCTAGGTTTCAATGAGCAAATATGTCTCGAATGTGCATAGACTCTATCGATGCACAAAATACCTTCATATCACCCAAATACAGGTGTATGAACTCACAAAATCAACTTTAGTTAAAAATAGAATCATTTGGAACAATGGCATTAAGTAAAAGTGTCTTTTTGGTAAAATCTATCCAAAATCTTTATAAAATTTAATTTTAAACATCCGCCAGTGCAAAAAATCTCCAAATACCCTAAACTTGATGGTACATAGGTTAAAATTGGATAAAAACAATTCCGTAATGAAAAACTAGGCTGAAAGGCCAAAATTTGAAATTTTGACAGACAGGGCACTCGAACGGCCTTATACTTTGATCGTTTCAGGGTTGGTCGCTCGATAGATCGCTCGAGCGACTGTTCGGGCGACAGTTCAATCTGGAAAAATTGCTCTTGGGTTTGACAACCATACAAAGGGCGCTCGAGCGACTGCTCAGGCGGCTCGATACGAAGAAAATCTGAAACTTTACGAAATTCAATAAAAATTCCACAACTCAATATCCAATGCATCAAATCATTCTAAAACACTTTATAAACATGTTAGAACAATTTCCAACAAATAAAACATTATAAATAATGAATACAACTCATCAAATCACCGAATAACCATGAATATCGAATAAACACGAATTTATTTTTGTGCAAGATTTAAAGGGACTACTTACCTGTTTCTAAGAACTTAAAACTTCTCTAAAAGCAACGAAAAATCACTCCTAAGATCGCCAAACGATCACAACAAGCCTCGGTCACTTCTGGGTTAAGAAAATCATATTTTTAGAAATCTAACAACACATCTATCTCTCAAAAACAGAACTTCCTATCTTGGTTTGATCTTACCTGAGTTTTTGTGCATGAAACTCCTTCTTCCTTCTCTAAATCTGCTCCAACAAGTGCTTGAGTATTAGGGTTTGATCACAAGAAGTGAAGAAGAAGAATAGGACAATACAAAAGGGACGTGCGGTTGCTCTTCAATATTCTAGTCGTGCATAACTCATGCACAATAGGTTTAGTTTATTATTTAGGTTCGTTTACCCAATTGCCTCTTCTTTAAACCAATTACAATCAAGCCTTCAACCTCAAACCAAATAAACCCCTGGGTCAACCCACTCTCTTTGGGTTCGACCAACTCTCTTAGTTTTTTATTTTAATTAGTTCATACTAATATACCATAGCACCACTACAAATTATTGAATTAAAATCATTCTTGACCTAAAATCATGAACTCACCTTATATAGGCTCTCCCATCTCTTCCGGTTCACTTTGAACTCCTCCGGGTTGAACCAATATCTCATCTCCTACATATTATTAACCTAATTAGTCTATTTAATAATTAATTTTATTTATTACTAAAATCTGGGATTTTACATAAGTGTTCTCCCCCACTCTTATATCATACCGGGTATTAATCCGTTTCCAATGTGGGATCGGGATATCACACAATTACTAGAGGATATTTACTCTATGGCAGTATTTTGATGCGTCCCAATAGCAAGGAAGAACACTGTCTCAGCAATGGAGGAAGATCGATTGAAATGGAACAGGCTGCCGAAGGATACGACTTTGAACACTGGAAAATGGAGGTTGCCGGAGAGATTCACCGTCATCGGAAAGAGAATTGTCGCCAGAGGGAGGATGGTTGCTGGAGAAGAAGGGTTGAAGATTGGAGAAGAGATGCTTTCGTGAGAGAAAATAGGGTTCAAAAGCTTAAGTGTGAGTCCATGAACGAAGGGGCTTTTCGCATTCGTGTTTATAAGGGCCCTAGAAAACTGCACATTGTATACTGGTGAACCCCATCCCGTATGCATATTACAGACAAAACCAAACCAAAATTTAAGTACGAGCAGCATCAGAAAATGCATTTTTATAATTTTCTCCTTTTTATATCGAGGGATTAGTGCCCATATTAATTATTAAATGCAAGGATTCCCATTCTACCCATTTTTGTTTTAAAATTTGCTCAAATCTCACTCCATAGCCACGATAGCTCTATGAGATTTAAGAGGAGGATTTGCCCTTTAAATCTGGGGATTTTTCAGCAAACCCTCGAAACAAATTCTTTTTTCAAAATTACCCTTGATCCTTGCAAATTTTGATTAATTTGACAAGGCCTATTATGTGTTTGAAACCCCCAAAACCATGCTTAAAGTGCCTTAAGCATCTTCTTTAGCTGTAAAACGTGAAGAGAGAGCTAGGAGAAATAAGTGTTGGAATTGATCATTAGGCTTAGAACCATTTTTGGATGAGATAAGTGCATGATTTGTTTAAATTCGGGTATGATTGCTATTTGTGTTTGATTTCGTGTCAAATCTGGAGGAATTACATAGATCTATGCTCTCTATAGCATTAGATCTCAATTCTCTCCTTAAAATATGATTTCCTATATAATTCCATGCACACATCACTTGGTTTTTGACAAAATAGGCATAGATCTTAGATTTACTATGCTCAATATAGTAGATCTGAGATCAGAAGCCTTAAAGCAATCTCTCAGAACTTTTTGAGTTAATTTTAATTGGTTTTAATGTTCTAAAGAGGACCTCATGGTCTAATCTCTCTTATTTGAGCAAATTTCATTAAATATGGGTAGATTTGGCTCTCCCTTTCCAAATAATGAGAGATCTGAGCCAAATTCATGCCCTAAATATTTTTGGATATTTTTCAACTCATTTCAAGTAATTTCAATTCAGATCATATGGATCAATCACATACATACACTGTTTTGGTTTGATTTTCACTCAATTTTACAGATCTGGACAGAACCTATACCCTGTCTTAGATCATTCATAACTTCATCATATGGATTAATTATAAAGTGATTCTAGAGGCATGTGAAAGGTGAAGAAGTCTAGTTTATTCTTGTAAAATTCAGCAATTTATATAGAGCCGATTTTTCAAACCATTTGATTAAAGTTGATAAGTCAGATCAGATCAAATCGCTGAACTTGTCACTTTGATTGAGCACTAAAGGCTCATTTCGACTTCGATTTGAGTGATTTTAATTTCTGAATCTTTATTTATGAGTCTACTTTTAAATCCAATTAGTTTCAAGAGTTTTTACTTTAATTTGAGCTCTGTGTGCTTGATTGACCCTGTACGGCTTAGTAGCAGATTACAAAGTCAATCTGTGATCCTCTAAGCATGTTTGAGAGGGCACACAAGCTACAAATGGATGAAGTTTTGAGTGAGGCCTATTCCATTCGAAAGATGGCACCTCATAATTCATTTATACCAATTTTCAAGGATTTATATGGAGCCAATCTCCACGAATAAGCTTTCAAAGTTGGCTACTCACCGCTTTTACCGTTTTACAATAGTGATTTTAAACAAGTGTATTTTCTTTGATTTCAATCAGATTTAATTGAAATTTTCACTGAAACTTCTACTCAATATAAGCTTTCAAATGGATTTGATTTCACTCAATTTGAGTTTGAATATAATGACTTATGGTTGGTTGAGTTTTTTAAGTTTAAATGACTTAATCTTGAGTTGATTTTTCCAGATTTGTCTTAAGTTGTTTTTCTTCGAGTTTTACTTTGATTTGTACTTAATCATGAAGTCCTAAAGGTGATATATCCATAGAGAGAGAGTCCAGGATCTATTGGATTACTCATATGGATAAATCACACATCTATTTGTGTACTTTACATGTTTTTGAGTATTTTTGTTTGCAAGCATATTAAGCATGAATAGCATATAGCAACCACCTTGTGTGGATGAGTAGGGGTGCCTAACACCTTCCCCAATTCATAACTTAACCCCCTTACCCAATCTCTGGAATAGACCATGAATTAGAGCTACTTGAGCTATATTTTTGCTTTTTAAGTTCACTTTAGTGTCCATTCACACCTTAACTTGAATGGTGGTGACTCCATAATTTTGTGAATCACGTGTGATGATTAGGAGATCACTTAGGTGATTTTTCCATGTCTCACAGGTAACAAACATATCTCTCTGTGGGATGCAATCACATCATGATTACATCTCCCCCATAGGAAGTCTCTCCTTTGCAAGATGCATTCCAATTTGGACTACATCTCCCCCATATGAGTTAACACATCTCACCCGCAAGTGGTAACACACACATCTCCCCTGTGGGATGCAATCACATCGTGATTACATTACGCCCACAGGAGGTAACCCATCTCTCCTGCAAAAGGTAATCAAATCTCATCCACAGATGGTAAACAAATCTCATATTGCCATCATGGCATATAAATCATTCCATGGTACATAGGAGAGCATAAATCCACAATCCAATTTCGTATATAAAGTTGTTCATTCATGTTTAATCAATAATCTAAAACCTCTTGCCAATACTATTTATATTTCAAAACATAGGCTCAATGTACTCAAATCTGTTATAAAAGTATTTTGATCAATTCCAGGACTTGAATTACATCGAAAACAATGTTTTTCAGGTGTAGAAATCAACCAAATCGATTTTAAACAAATTCTAGAACCAAAACTCTCTTTCAAGTTAAAATAAGACATATTTCAGTAGAACGTACCCAAAACTTTGTATAATTTTTATAAAATTAATCACCAACTGAAAACAACTCATAAACACCAAAATCTTATTTGTACATGTGTTTAATTTGTCTAAAGGTTATTTTATAATAAAAATCTAGGTATATTTCTCAAAATTAGAAAATCTGGGTTGGGCGCTCAACAGAGCGCTCAAGCAACCTGTCTAGCGCTCCCTTATTTAACATGGCGCTCAATAGGGCGCTCAAGCGACCTGTCAGATGCCATACAAAATCGCAAATTCTGGGTTTTTCGTGAAATTTCATCCTAAATCCGAATAATATCAAACCAACTCCTCAAATCACTTCTAAATCATATATTTTCAACCTCTAAACATGTTAGATCATTCCAAATACATTTAAACATAGATTTACAATAAATCTAAATCAAACCTAAGGAAACTCAATACTTTAAGCATGCTTGACAGTTTTCATAAACCCATCTAAGATCAATAAAACCCACGAAATCTATTGTATAAAATACATAGTTTAGTATCTTAAATCATCATACATTAAATCCAGATCAAATCCAAACGTTTAAACCTAAAATTATGCAACGATTAAACAAAACAAGGTGTTACTACTTGCCTCAAAATGCAAAATTATTCTTTTCAAGTTACCGCCGAGATTCTACTACTATCGCACCCCTCTAGAGACCTCAGAACACCATCTTCACCGTTCAGATTGAAGCTACACCGGTCGTGAATAAAACCCCAAAATTTGAGATCAATCCAACGGTTGAATCTTTCTAGATCGCACTTTGATGAAAGCTGGTTAGAAATTTCTATAGTACCTTCTCTCTCTATATATCTCCAAACATGAGAGCCCTCCTTTCTCCTCCTTTTCCTCTATTTGATTTGATTAAAAGAAACCCTAACTCCTCCCTAAAGCTTCCTTTTTATAGGTGTGAGACATGGAAAATCAATTCAATGACTTCCTAATCATCACACGGGCTCAATAAAAATCAAGGAGTTGCCACCATTCAATTTTATGGTGTGAATAGACACCAAATTAATCAAAATAATCAAATAAAATAGAAAATGGGCCAAATTAGAGTAAAAATAACTCTACTTTTAAATAGAAAATCCAGAGATGGGTAAGGAGATTAGATTATGAATAGAGAAAGGTATTAGGCACCCCTATTCATCCACACAAGGTGGTTGCTAGGTATTGTTCATGTTTTGAAAAAGGCTTGCTAATAAAAACCAAATTAAAAGTAGAGAAAAAGAGTAAAAAAAATGTATGGCTTTTTCTATATGAATGGCCCAATTAATTCTGGACCCTTCATATGAATATGCCATCTCTAGGGTTTCATGATTGAGTAAAATCAAGATAAAGAAAACAAACCTAAAGTAAAAACTTCAAAAACTAGCTTTAAGCTAAATCCTTGAAATCTTGGAGCTACATAATAAAGGTTAAAAATCTTTTGAAAAAATATTGAAGAATAAACCTGAACAATCTAGGGTATAGATCTGGTCCAAATTTCTCATTAGTTGAGAGATCTAAACTAGATGTACCCATGCTGATGAAAAACATCAAAAAAGGAGAGTTTAGACCATAGGATTTTCTCTCAAAAATTAAAACAACTTTAAAATCACCTCATAATATTGAAGAATAAATCAGAACAATTCTAGGGTACAGATCTGGTCCAGATTTCTCATTAGTTGAAAGATTTAAACCAGATACACCCATGTTGATGAAAAACATTAAAATGGGAGAGTTTATACCACAAGATCTTCTCTGAAAAATTGAAAACAACTCAAAAATCACCTCATGAAATCCTAGAGGTTACTTTAAGGCTTTTGATTTCAAATCTACCATATTGATCATAGTAGATCTAAAATCCTTGCCTAATAATAACCAAAAGAAAGAAAACAATGTGGTGGGTGTAGTTGTGTAGAAAACCAATATCTAGGAGAAAAAGGAGATCTAATGCCATGAACAGTATAGATCTATAATATTCCTCCATATTTCAGCAATAAACCATCACATGACATAAACCGAGTATTCAAAAGACACATATCTAAGATTACAACACATGGGGGTCTACCCTACGGATCCATTCCTGTCCTCCTTTTCCCTTAGATCTCTCTTCACGTTTTACGGCTAAAGAAGATGCTTGAGGTACTAGGATTTAGGTTTGGGGTTACAACCATACATAGGCCTTATTCCATAGAAAAAGTAGAAGAACTAAATAATCCTAGAATTTAAAACAGAAAATAAAAGGGGAGAGAGGTTTACCTGGATTTGAGAAAGCAGAGAGGCAGGGGTTCTTTTCTTCACTTGGAACTCTCATAGCTTCAATTCTCAGCCATTTGCTTGAGGAGAGGCCCTCTATTTATAGGCAAACTCAAGGGCATGGGAGGTCACAAGGGTAGACCAAAATAAGGTTCTAGAATGTTCCAACTTAGTTTTAAAACTTGAGTTGGGGTAAATCTAATAAACCATGGAGGGTAAAAAGAGGACAAATCTCCTAGAGAGAGGTAGGAGTGGTAAATATGGCTCAGAAATCGAGTTTTTGCAAAAACACACAAACTTATGCGTGACCGCATATATATTGCGGTCATGCCTTGACCGCATTTTCTATGTGGTCACACTATGATAGCAGATTAAATGCGGTCAAGGCACGTCCGCATACCAAATGCGGGCAGCACAGGTTTGACCAATTTTTCAACTTTTTTGGCATGTTTCAAATCTTAATTAAATATTTTCCTTTATTTTCTCATCTTATAGTGCAATTTGGGGTGTCTACAATAGGCTCCCTAAAGTTTCCCTTTTTAGGAAACTTTCTAACCCCACTAGGATTCCTAATCTTTCACAACTCTTAATTCTAAATAAGAGAAATTTCTATTTTTTCTAATTTTCGTGCTAATTATTTCCCTTATTTTTAAATATTTTAAAAACTCCCAAAACTCTTCTTTTACTCAACTTAAGGCTCCTAATCAATTATAATTACCAATATGCCATTTTCCCATTTATTAAACTATAAATATCATTATTAATAAGCAATTTAAACCCAACTTAGGTCTAACGTAATTTCTCAAGTCTAATAATAATTTAATTATTTACCAATAATTAGTAGGAATTGACCACAATACCCTTCTCTTGATAATTTTATATCTACCCATTGGATTTCTTCTAAATTTTCCAAATTTATTATCTATAGTATTTTTGGCTATAATACACACTTGGATTAATACCTATCTTTTCCAATTATTCTAAATTAATTCTTCACTTTTCCTATTACTATTAATTAAAGTCAAATCTATAATTAATCTTCCAATTAATTTAGATTACTATTCTAATTCCCAATAACTCGTAATTACTATCATTTATTTAATTACTAATATATACATATTTGGAACATAATGCTAATCCTCCAATACTTGGATTAATTATTTCTTTCTTAATTTTTTTCAGGTTTATCTAACTTATTATCCAATATTTAGATTTATTTATTATATTACTATATTCAAAAATTCAGGGTTTTACATTTGCCATATGGGGAATTGACATGATTGTCCAGATTCATCCGAAGGCTTCAAATGGACACCGATTCATCTTATTCACAATCGAATATTTCACCAAGTGGGTAGAGACTGTGTCCTTTATGGATGTGAAGAAGTCCCATCTCCTGAAGTTTATCAGAAACAACATCGTTTGTTGCTACGGTGTACCAGAGGCAATCATCACAGACAATGCAAAGAATCTAAACAATAAGGACATGGAAAGAATGTGTGAAGACTTTAAGATCAGACATTTGAACTCCACAGCGTACCGGCCTAAGATGAACGGAGCAGTAGAGGCTGCCAATAACAATCTAAAGAGGATACTTGAAAAGATGGTAGTCACTTACAGAGACTGGCATGAGAAGCTGCCTTATGCGCTGCACGCATATCAAACGTCAATCAGAACATTGACTGGAGCAACCCCTTCTCCCTCGTATACAGAATGGAAGCAGTTCTCCTTGTAGAAGTGCAAATCCCTTCACTCAGAATTCTGAAGGAAGCCGAGATAAGTGACCAATTGCAGCTGTTAGATGAAAAAAGAATCAAGGCATGGTGTCACAGCCAAATATACCAGCAGAGAGTAGCACGAGCCTACAATAAGAAAGTAAAGCTACGACTGTAGACACCCCAAAATTGCACGATTTTTGATAAATCTTGAAGGAGAGAAATATTTTATTGGAATTTTCAATTCTTTGCATTGGGTTTGAGATACTTAACCCATTTGAATCCAAAACTGTAAAGGAAAAGGCCCGAATTCAATCTTTTGTGCAAATTCAAACTTTTTCCGGTTGAATTTTGTTGACTTTTGACCCCAGAAAATGAAATATTTTTTAAAGCCAGATTTCAAGATAATTTTTCCCGGTAATCAGGTTTTTAGCCATGTTATTGCATAAAAGAATTTTTTGAGATTTTAAATCTTGACGAATACCTTGGTTTTAACATGTTGAATCTTTTTACCGGACCTGAAAAATCAGAATTTTGCCTAAAACTGGAAATTTGACTTTTTATTCACTTGGAATTTGGGTCTGGAACTATTTTTAATGGATTCAAATGGGGGGGTGTTTGCTTATTTTCATGTAATATCTTAAGTAAATGGAGATTAAAAAATACGATGACATTTACTTAAACGATATTACATGTAAATAAGTATTGCCTGTGTTAAAATTGGGATAAAAGCTTCTTTTTTTTGTATCCGACAAACAATGCCGGATACAAGTATCCCTCAATGTATCCGGCAACATATCCCGGATACAAGCAGGCTCTAGTGTATCCAGCATCATATGCCGGATACATTAAGACACTTGTGTATCTGGCCTGACATGCCGGATACGCTAGTTTTGCTCAAAATTAGGGTTTTCCGAGAGTTTTCACATTTTACCATCATGTCCTTCATTAAATGAAGGGAAATCTCGGAAATAGCCTTAGGGTTAAGGTTGGTGGGCTATAGACATTATGTTGTGTCTACCATTCTCACCAACCCTAACCCTAGCCTTTGCCTATAAATAGGAGGCTCCTCCTCAAGCAAATGGCCATTAACTCTAGCCTTGAATTCTTGCCAAGAAGTTGGAGATCCAAGAGCTCCGAGTGAAGAAGGGAACCGCTGCCGAATTGCTTCCAGAACCCCAGGTAAGCCTCAACCCTCCTTTATTTTTCTGTATTTACTTTCCTAGATCTAGATCTCTTCTTCTACCTTTCTGTAGAATAAGGCCTTCTTTGTGTGTGAAAATCCTTCCCCGGCTCAAAGTATCTCGAGACTCCCACTAGCCGTAAAACATGGAGGCGGGATCTAGGAGAAACGAGACTGGGGATTGACCCTAGTACTAGAACCCTAACTTGCATAAGCCTTTTGATTGATTGTAAACCGTTTCATATTCAAAGTACCCTTGATTATCTTGAAGAACCGTGCTTAACGGGGAGAGAGAACAAAGGGAAACGATAATGGAACGGAACCCTAGGTTATTTTAGAACCTTATTCTAATGAATATGTATGCATGCTATGTGGTTGTATTGATCTTGTATGATTTTTCACACTTGCACATACCTAGCACTATTTTAGCGGGATAGGCTCACATTTGGGGATTTATTACATTCATTGTGATAAATCTCAAATAAATGGCCTCAATCAATTCTGGAATGTCTTTAAATGATTTTTAAAGGTTTTGTGTTCATCTTGCACGAATTGCACACACTTTGTCACATTTTTGCATTGGTTTTACTCAAAATGGGCTTTACTTGACAGCAATTGTACCCCAACTTCGGACGCTCATAACTTCATCGGTCGGATGAATTTTGGAGCGATTCTAGAACCATGGAAAAGGTGAGGCTGTCTAGTTTATGCCCACCAAATTTCATTAATTTCTATCAAGCAGATTTTTGACACCTCTTTGTCGAAGTTGATTGGACAGTTCAGGTTCAAATACAGAACTTGTCACTTCGACGGAGCGCCATGTGTTCGTTTTAAATCCGATTCGAGTGATTTTTGTTTCTGGGCACTCCTTTATGAGTCTATTTTTAAATCCAATTGATTTCATAATTTTTTTTGATTTAAATTGTGTCGTGGAGAGCATATTTACTCAGAACTGCTCAACAGCACTTTTCTGGGTCAATCTGTGATCCTCGGGGCCTGTTCGGGAAGTCACCCAAGGCACATCCGAATGAGTTTTTTTATGAGGCTAGTTTCTTTTGAAAGATGGCCATACAGACTTTATTGACACCAAATTTCACGGATTTCTATGCAGTAGATTTTTCTAGGTGATTTTCCAAAGTTGCCTACTTGCCACTTTTGATTTTCTCCGGCAGCAACTTTAAAAGAGCCATAACTCTTAGGATTTCAACCGAAATTAATTGAAATTTTGCATGAGACTATTGTTTACCCTAATCTTTCAAATGGATTTGGTTTGATTTAATTTAAAATTGGATTTGATTAATTTCAAGAGAAATGACCTTACTTTTTACCAAATTTCCCGGATTTGCCTCAACTTGGTTTTGTGCAACTTTTGCTGTGATTTCCATCTTTTTGTGATATTAACATAAAAGAAGATCTAGAAGTCATTTGGATTTTCATGTGAAGATCTTCATATATTTGTCCTTTTTCAAGGTTTTCATGATTTTTTAGCAAGCTTTCTATTTTCTTTTAGCATGAATAAACACTTGGCAACCACCTTGTGTGGGTGAATGGGGGTGCCTAACACCTTCCCCCGTTCATAATATAATCCCCTTACCCATCTCTGGATTTGATTTTCAAGTAGGGTTATTTTTACTCTAGAATTTGCCTTTTAGCACTTTTTATCTCTTTTTGCTTATCTTTAATCTTTTGGTGTCCATTCTCACCCCAAAATTCTGAATGGTGGCGACTCTCCCATTTTTGCGTCGAGCCCGTGTGCTGACGGAGGGAGGATCATTCCGGTGATTTTTTCCCGTGTCTCACAACTGGCGACTCTGCTGGGGACTTGTGGATTTAAGCCATTTTGTGTATATTCATGCTTTTTCATTACTTTTGAATGCTTGCTATTTTGTTTATTTTGCTTGTGTATGTTGAATCTCAAATCTAATTTGTATGATTAGACAGTTCACATGGATAAAGGCATGGGCATGTTGCTTGATTTTTGTTTAAAGGAAAAACCCATATGGTTATATGACTTTGCTATATTATGTGTTAGCATATGTTATTTTGGGGTTTCAATGCCATGAGCTAAAAATAAAAAAAATACAATGTTTGAAATATGGAAATTTTGTGTTTGTTTTGGGTATTCAAGCATGTTTCCCATGACTAAAGTTTTTTTTTGGGTGCTTAATGTTTGCCTTATGCCATTCTTTGGATTTGGGGGTATAGGATGACATGATTTGAGCATGAAATCTTGAATTCAGTAGTTAATTTGGAGGTTTTCAAGCATGTTTTTACCATCAAAACTCTCCTTATACCATGTCAAGTAGTTGCTAAATTTTTAAGCATTAATTTGGGGTATGAGTGATGCACTTTTGAGCATGAAAAATCTGGAAATTTTAATGTATTTTGGGGAGATCTTAAGCATGTTTTACCTCATTGAAACACTTTTGAACCATGTCAAGTAGTTGCTAAAATTTTTAGGCTTCAACTTGGGTAGAAATGGTACACTTTGAGCATGAAAAAGAGCATGAAAATCTGGAATTTTAGGGAATGCTTTTGGGTTTCAAGCATGCTTCCATGGTTTAATTGTTGTTTGCACAAATAACATGCTTGTATACCACTTTTTGGGCATGTAATATTTTTGTGCATATTTGGTTGCTTTGGTTCTCTTGCTTGCTTGTATTTAGCTTCATTATTTTGTCATATGTACCTTGGCTTGAAATTGAATGCATGGCTACGAAAAAGAGTGGCAAGGGGCTAGGACGTTGTGAATGTTACCTCAATTTCAAATGCACTTGAGCACTTTAAAATATTTGCACAGCCTACCCATTACCTATAGGAAGTTGAACCATGAATGTGTGTAGCTTGGCGCACCGAGGTCGTGACTTCGGAAAGCGAAAGTGAAAACATTTACCTTAGAATTTGAGTCAATGATGTGATGACAATGGGATCTGTGATTCGATTCCGGGCATCACTAGACTTGAGTTCTAAGTTGCCAATTAAGGCAAAACCCAAAAACCATGCGCTTGAAGGTGGAGAAACACGTTTTCAGCTAAAAGTACACAATTGCGCTTGGGGAATTGGGTGTAAATGTGGGAAGGCCGTTTGCATGTTTTACAGGCCAAGGTATAATGTGAATACCATATTGAATGAAGGTAATACAAGGTGGCAAGGTAAAGCCATGTTCTTTTCATGAATTTGGGGAATTTTGCACGTATGATGTCCAAGCCCAATTTGGGGCAAGTTTTGAAGGTCAAGTTAAGGTGAACATGAAGTGGGAATGAAAAAAACCTAATCTGGTGAAAAAATGAGTCAAAAATGGCCATTTCAGCATTAACCGGCAACTCAGGCCGGTTAAGAACAATTCTCTTCATATCCGGTATATATTGCCGGATACAAAGGCTTATGCGTGTATTCGGTCATTGTTGCCGGATACAATAAGACATATGCTTATTCGGTACTTAATGCCGAATACATGCAGAAAATGAATAAATTAGCTTTTTCAGCCCGAATTTTCAGAATAAAATGCCTAAACACTGTAGATAATCTTTAGGCACCCCAAAGAAAATATAAAAATGTCTAAAAATAAAAAAAATAAAAAAAAGATATATTCCTTCAAGATTAAAAAGAAAAGAGAAATACTTTTTCATACACTCCCCAACGAGTTGCAAGTAAAGTTTTCTTTCTTTTCTATCTTTCTCATGTACGGGTAGGATAAGGAAGGAGATAACCAAGAGCGAAGAGAAACACAGATCCATCAGAAGAGACATAAACCCTCTCCTCAATCCCCAGTGGAGTTTCGTTAATATGGAGAGTGGTATCTAAGAATGACGGATAGCCGGGGATCTACCAAAAATGGACAGCAACTCCCCTTGACAGAAAAACTAGGCAAGCAGAGGCTCTCACAAAGAAAAAAATAACATTCTTTCACCAATCCCAGCAGAGCTCCCTATCAAGAGAGGGTGTCATAACAAAAAAAAAAGCACTTGGCAAATACAAAGGACACTAGAAAAATCCCCAGTGAAGTAAATTCAAATTAGGAGGGCCCTGCCTTAGAGAAGGGGGATCAAGAGGAGAACACCTCCGCAGCACGGAGGGACCTTCTCCTAGAGGAACAAGAGCAAAGTGCAGACTTCTTTTCCACAATCCCCAGCGGAAATAGTTTTTACGGAAAGTGAGTCTGGACTTAATCAAAGGGAAAGGCATTCCCCAAAGCAACAATCCCCTGCAAGAGGCAGACAAGACAGATCCTTCAAGACATAAAGGAAAACAAGCAGAATGAAGAACTTCAGAGCAAATTGGCATTTTTCTATTTTTGATTTCCCACTTTTGTAAATAGAATAGGACAAGTGTGCAGGCTTCTTTGAGGCACCGACATCAGCAAGAGCACCTCCTTCCTCCTTCTTCCCTTCCTAAAAAAAAATCTCTCTTTCCTAAAGTCCAAAGTCTGAAAAAGGGTGAAAGAAATCAAAGTTGAAAACACCTAAAAGCTTTAATAGAACAAACAATAGAAAAAGAAACTTTTTGAGCATCTTGCATCAACGCCGAAACAGGTCGGTGAGCTCAAGTCTGACCCCATCTTTCTAAACTTAAACTAAAGGACAAGGAGTCATTCCAAACACCTGAGAAACAAGGGTAAGGAAACTCCGAAGCTGGGAAGTGAAGCCATACCGATTGGCGCTTTCTTTTCTCTAAAAACATAAAAAAAACAAGGTTATTTTGTTCCTTGCTGCTCATCTATAAGGTGAATCTGACAACGTGGGACAGCTGTAAGCACCTCATTTTTGCACACCCTCTAAAAGCCAGAAATGAAAACCCTAAAAGACAGGTCAAACCCCTAGGGAGCAGAAATTGATTTTTTGATCAAGCTTGAATTGACGGCCATACCCTATCCCAATGGAAAGGAAATCCCGACATGGTTCTAACGCAACTAAGTTTGCCAGAATCGGGGTCCAAATAAAGAAGATATAAGCAAAACAACCCTAAGGGTAAAACTGTAAATAAGTGTAGAAATTCTATCCACGTGGCAAATGTGGCTTCCACATGTGCCAAATGGAAAATTAAAGGGCTAAAGGACAAAACATGGATGAGACAAAACTTAAAAGAAAATATCTTGATTAAAATAATATTATTTCTCAAAATATATTAATTTAATAAATTAATTTATCAATAAAATCAAAATTTTGGATTCTCTCATTTATGATAGATCATGATCAAATCTCAGTCATTGCAGCCAAATAGGAGAGAGAAAGTGAAAATCTAAAAATATTTGAAAATAACTGAAATTAAATTTGGGGTACACACAAAATAGTGTATAATCGAAATTAAATTGGTTCATAGATATTTTCCTAGATTTTTGTGTCAAGTTGCTCTGCACGAATCTCTGACAAAAATCATTGTGGGTTGATGTTAAGGTGATCACAAGAAATTTTGTGTATAGCCGAAATTATATTTCGGCCATACATATAAAACAGCATAATTGAACTGAGATTTTGATTATGCTATTTTTGTCTATGAAAGAAGAAAATCAGCTCATTTGCAAGGTTTTAGAGATTTTTGCTCTCTCCCACCTCTCTCCCATGTACGCCCCTCTCTCCTAACCTCTCTCCTCACTCCCCAAGCCTTCTAATCCCTCCCAAACACCTCTAAATCATCACCTTACCCTTCTTCTTCCATTCGAACCAAGAAGGAACCTGTGAAATCAGCTTGGACTTGAAGGAGGAGTGTTCTAGCTGCTGTTAAGGACCCTAAGGAGCCTCCAGACACCTTTGAAGGTTCTCCTCCACCAAGGTAAGCATTCTTTAAGGATTTTTATGTAATATATGTAAGTTTTATGTTCATGAGAAATGATCCTTGAAAGCATGCTCAACTGCCATGTTCATTATTACTCTCCTCCTATTTCCTTACTGTTTCGAGGTTGAGACCTCTCAAGGAATCCCACTTTTGAGTTAAGCAAAGGTAATATAAAGGCAAGGGAGGATGAGAGGGTGCAACAACATTACATAGTGTATCATGCTATTTCATGTTGATTCTTATTTTTCAAAAGGAAGAGCATGTTCTTCCCCCTCTCTATTTGAATCCAATGTACCCTTAATCCCTTATTTCCCTTCTCTTTAATTGATGCACTTTTCCTTTCAGTTAAATAAGCTCATCTTGTTGTGTTTCTTGCGGAGGAGCAAATACTTGATCTTTGCTCCCTTTTTTATGTTATGAGCATAACATACCATGAAAAATACATGCTTCTTTGCCTAAGTATGGTTTACTTTTGCATATGTATGCTAGTGTCATATTTCAAGCATCATCATCAATGATCCCATGGTTCTTTATTGTTTAGACCACTCCCCATGATCCCTTCAAGCACTAAGCATGATGCACCCACAACCATCACCACTAAAAACGAATGTATGCCTCACTTTTAGAATCTTGTTCTCTTTTTATACCTCATTTGACATATTACACAAGGTATCCATGCATCGCTATCTTTGCCATGGTTAGGATGTTTTATCTTCTTTTATGTTGTCATCCTTTTTTTGTCTTGGGTGAGCATGCACATGGTTTGGCCACCTCGGACTGAAGGAAGGATCTTTTGGATCCCCCATCTTCACCTCCTCATGGAAAGAATGAGCTACCTTTATACACCCTGGTAGAGGTACCTAAGACCTCTTCCTATTGCATGAGTTTTAGCTCATGGGTGTGGGTAAGAGGTCCCAAGCCACACCCTTACCTTTCCTTGGCCTTAAAATTGACTAATTTAGCACAAATTAGGTCACACCTCATTTTCAAACCATTGTGGGCCCACACCACCTCTGATCATCCCTAAAAAGTTAGAGAACCCAAGCCTGTGCTAAAAATTGCACTTTTGGTACTTTTTTATGCTTGACCGAAATCTCAGTTCGGTCAAGCCTAATTTTTGTACATAGCCGAAGTTCAATTTCAGCTATGTACAAAATTTAGGTTGACCGAATTGTGTTTTCGGCCAACCTATAAAATTTATAGAAATGCAGTTTTTGGCCCTCTAATTATTTCTTGGCACTTTTTTAATTAAAATAAATAAATCCAACAGGGTTTTGGGTCATCTCATAACCCAAGATGGGCCTTGGGCCCAGTAGGCCCAAATAGAACACCAGCGAGCCTTCCGATGGGGCCCACCAACTCCGACCAATTCACTTGATTAAAGATAAACAAGAACTAACCTAATTAAGGGCCATACCACTTGAGGCCCAGTTAAAGCCCAATGTGAGACATGATTGGTTAACTTTAGATGGTTTGGCCGTGACTTAGGATGTAGGCCTATTGGGGCCCATCTCTTTATTCAAAGAGAGCCCGCTTATTTAACCAAGATGGGAGGGATACACATCCCTTTACCCACAAAAGCCTCAAGCTTTCAAGCCTAAGCATATGAGATGGGCCCCAAGCCCATCCCTAGTCCAAATTGGAATCAAATTAAAATAGAGATAATAAAATTAAAGGAAACACAAGATCATCCTGGCCCACCGAAGGCATAAAACCTTAATTTCAATCTCTTGTAACCTTAACCTGATAATTAAAATTAATCTAAAGGGCTTTTAGGTTTAGGTTAAGCCCAAAAAAAATGACATATGGGCTATCCTTTAGCCCATCTGGGATTCTGCGATCCTTCCAATGGGGGCCCGCCCATTAGACAAAGATCACTCTAAAGTAAATAAGATAAAATCAAGTAAAGGGACCTACACCCCTCATGTGGTCCCCACTTAGGCCTAATTAAATGAGTGCATATCTGTTTAGGACGGGTGAGGTTAAACAAAGTTGATTCAATCAAATTAACCAGGATGACCCATGGGACCCATCACTCGACGGGGTGGACCGGGGTGTCTATAGACTTCCCCAGACCGTAATCGAGAACTTAACCAGAATCTCAAGCCGCAGACCACTTAATAGACAAATACTAAACACCCAGGTGTTTGCTTGCACCCCATCGGCAGTGGTGACTCCCCATTCCCCATTTCCTTTCTCGATTCTGAAAGCACACGATCCTTCGTGCTTTCACTGGATATCCGCTAGGAATCATCTCCCCCAAAGGAGGCACGTACTCATGTGCACCTCCTAGATCATATGCGAACCGTGGATCGACGTGCGCACACCAGTGTATAAAAGATCTTATTTAATTTAACTAGCCCTAACTTGTCCCATAACAGTGTAACAAAGCCTTTAAACACAGTAATGAGCTTCTTAAATTGCTCCAAAAATCTATTGCCATTGGCGTCCCCATTACACTCCTACCACTATAGTTTTCCTTGTGTGTGACGCATCATTTGAGTTTTGTCTCCTAGTAGTTGGTTGATCACATCCAACTGAGAATTCATACCATTCAAACATTGTTAACACGAGAGTCCTTTCTTCCTCCTACACAAGAGGAAGAGGTTATTCTCAATGCGACAATCAAATACACAATCTCATAAATCTAATTAAACAAGTGAATAATGAATTGCTTCCTGAACTTGTGCCTATGTGTTCCTAAGGTCTCATCTATTATAGAACTTTAGCTCTACTATCACCTTAGTCACACCCTAATTCCAAGTATTTATCCTATTAATAACAAACATATATAGATATATATATACTTAAACTAATATATTAATTGCTCTTTCTTTAATTATTGTTTGAGTCTTAAGTTTGGATATATTGCTATTCCTTTGGCATTTATTTTATTTATAATATCTCCATAAGTTCATTTTCCGTAAAGTATTTTAACACTATTTTGTTCCCTAATCTTAGTTCTAACTTTTTCTACAAAATTTTGAGGTAATTCTAAGATAAAATTTTCCTTCTAGAATGGTTGGTTACAATCTCTCAGCATAACTATTGGAATAAATATATCTTTATACCATCTAAAATCTTAAGTTTTCTACATTTTAACTTGATTAACACTTCAGAAGTATTATCTTTAACTTTTGAAGGATCTCCTATAAAGCGTTTTGCAATTGTAAAGACTAAAGTTGCTACAGAATCTTGAATTTCATTTTCGTGTTCAATCTTTATGCCTGTTCCATTTTCATCTAATTTTACAACATTCAAAATTGAAAATCTTTCAGATTCAGTGAAATAATTATCCCACTAGCCTTTCAACTAACTTGTGAACCCAACAAAAAGTGCGTGAGTAATAACCTTATATGAACATTCTTGTTTGTGTTTGTAAGCAGTGCTTACCATTGTCATTTGTTGTAAAGCATCTAAGATTAGATACTTAGTTTTACCATCTATGTTCCATTCATAAATTGTTGCTCCTTGATAAGCAGCTTGAGTGAATTGGCTTTCTTTTCAAGTTGCATATCAGGGAAAGTTGGTCTATGGTAGAAATTTTTTTATTTGTCTAGTTTAACTTGTTAATTTCTAATTGTTTTGTGTTTTCTTCATGTTTAGATTCTACACCAGAATTTTGGTTTATAACTACAATTGAATTTTCTTTTGAGGACTTTAATTTCTTTGTTTTGGTGTATCTAGAACTTCTAGTAACTTTTGACCTAGATTTTTTAATCTTCTACCTTTGTCTTTTACTACATCATTGTCATTTATTTTTAGTTGTTCACTAACCTTTTAGGGATTTCATGTGGTTTAAATAATGGAATATTTTTTGAGGATTTGGGTTGAATCTCTTCGTTTTGTATAATGTTTTTTGTCCTGTTAAGTTGTTCACCTATAGTATTTAAATATTGATTAGCAATGTTCCATGATATTTTTCTTATATCTTTACATGTTGGTAGTTCTCCTGAATCTATTTTGATTTTATATGGTGAAGCTTGAATCTTTGTATTATGTACTTGTATAATAACTTGTTGAGTTGGTGGATATGGGATTCTAATTTTTTACCATTTGTACAATTTCAAGTTTTTGATGTTCTTTCTAATGTTTTGACTATTTTTTCATCTGTTGGTTCATCTATTACTTGTGTAATCTCTATTTCAGCTTATCAGGAGTTCTTTGGTTCAACTAGTGGTTCAATTGTCTTTTCAGCTTTTGTTTCTAGTTCTAACTCAACTAACTTTTCTATTGTTTCTGCTTTTTCTTTTACTGTTGGTTCAGCCACTAACAACTCTTCTTATTTAGTAACTTCTTCATTTACTTTAGTCATTTCTATTTTTGCATTTACTATTGATTTAGCTACCTTAGTCATTTTAGTTTTCTCTATCTTTAAAACAATTATTGGTTCTACTTTCACCATGTTTGTTTCTATCTTTGGTAATTCTACATGTAGTTTTACTATATCTACTATTTTTTATTCTCCATAAGTTTTCCTTCTTTTTTTTATTATTGGATTCATTAATTCATCTATTGAATCTAGTTTATCATCATCTATTTCTATATTTTCTATGTTTGAAATATTGTCAATACGGTTACAACTGTATAAATATAACTAGAAAAAAATTCTATATCAAACTTCCAATCATACATTGTTTGAAACCACAATTTTTGTAAGAATTCTACTGCAAGTTTTTCATAAAATCCAAAGAATTCTTCTCTAGCCGTAAAACATGAATAAGAGAACTAGGGGAAAGGATCTAGAGATGAAACATAGATCTAAAACGTTTTTAGATAGATTTACTTGTATTTGATTTGATCTTATTGTTTTGATGTGTTGTTACTTGAATTTTCTTCAATTTGGGAGGGTTTTGGAAGTCTAGATGAATAAATGGCCTCATATTTGAAATCATTTCTATATAGGTCTCCATAATTGATATTTTGCATGCATTTATTTGTACATAGCAGCACACAATCACATATGCATGGTTTTCTTCAATTCTAGGCAATTTCTCTGATCTACCATGTTCAATATGGCTAGATTTGAGAATAAGGCCTTATATTAACATCTCAAACCCTCTAATCTTGTTTTTAAACATGAATTGATGTTGTGTAGATGGTCTTATGGTCTAATCTCCTTTAAATCTATTATTTCATATTAAGTTTGAGACCAAATATGGTTTAGATTCTCTTTGTTCATGAAAAATCTGACCAAGTTATGATCCTACACGTTTTAAGTGTTTTCAACCATTTACATAGTTTTGGATTTGATTTGATGTGGATTCATGCTTAGATGTTGAGGTTTTAATTTATTTCAAAGACTTTTTCAAAATTTGGATTGTATAGAAGTATGGACTTGTAGAGCTCATAAGTTCATCATCCAGATGAATTTTTGAATGACAATTGTTCATATGAAAGGTGTATATTCATAATTTCTATAGACCAATTTTCAAGAATTTTAATGGAGCTAAACTTACTCTATGTTTCATTGAAGTTTGATGGGTCTGCAAAGGTCATATTGCAGAACATAAAACTTCAAGTAAGCACATTTTACTCATCTTATACTCTTTTTAAGAGGTTTCGATTTCTGAACGTTGCTTGATGAATCTATTTCTAGAAGAATTTGGTCTAGTGATTTTTGTAATTGTTTCGGTGTGCTTGATTAATATTTTGTTGCTTTGCAGCAGAACACAGGATCAATCTATGATCATTTTGATGATTTGAAGGTTGCACATAGGTTTCAAATAGATGAATCTTCTTATGAGACTTATGTCATTTGAAATCTGAGTAATTCTACTTTATTCAAACCAAATTTCATGGATTTGTATGGAGCCAAACTCCACAAATAAGCTTTCAAAGTAGGCCTGGTTTGCATTTACATAGTTGTAGAACCAGTAATTTTGATTAAGTATGACTCTCTCATTTTAAATCCATTTCAAATGAATTTTATATCAAAATTTTTTTATTTAATTTATTTTCAAATGCAATTGGTTTAAATAGATTTGGATTTATTTTGAAAAAGTTATGTTTAATTGAATCTATACTGCTTTTTAGCTTTACAGATTCAATTTTAGAAGGATAGATATGAGCATTTCAATTTTGCTTTTATGTGATTTTACTTTGATTTTAATTTGATTAGAGAACTCTGAAGGTGACAAATCAATGTGTAGAATCCCGAATTTTGGGAAATAATAATATAATTGTAAATCTAAATATTAGAAGAAATAAAATAAATAAATTTAAAATATCAAGAGATAAATATTTAATCTAAATATTTGGGATATTGAAATTATAATTCACACTCATATTATGAAGAGAAATAATGAGGAGATTAAATCTAGAAATTTAGAAATAAATTTAATGGTCAAATATAATATAATAATGAAAAAGGGTATTTTAGTATTTTCCCAATGACTAATTATTAAATTTATAAAATAAATAAATATTTATCAGAATTGAAATAATCAATTAGATTTAAGTTAGATTAAATTTGGATTTTAGTAGCTTAATTTATAGTTTAACATATGAGTAAAGGAACTAATTGTAATTATATTTAATTGGGGGTCTTAAATTTAAGGATAAGATGAGTTTTAGGGCGTTTAAGTAATTTTATAAAATAGGGAAAATAATTAGCATAAAAATTTATTAAATTAAAAGTTTTCCATAAGTTAGATTTAAAAGAAAATAATTAGAAGAAGAGATAAGATAGGAAAGTTTTCCAAATAGAATTGGGAATCCTAGTTGGAAAGTTTCTTAAACTAATTAGGACTTGTATTTGAGTGAGTCTATCAAAGGAAGGCATTAGGGAAGATTTGGGGTTTCCATTAATTAAATCGCGAAGAGAAAAGAAGAGAGAAAATTCGCGCATAGGGCTGGAAAAATATAGAGAAAATAGAGAGATAATAAGAGACTTTAGAGAAAAAGAGGAGTTGCAGAAAATTCCGACCAACAACTATCAAACGATGATCTAGAGAGATCCAACCGTTGGATCGGCCTCAAATTTAGAGGTTTTATTCTAGGCTAGTGGTTTCACAATCTAAACAGTGAAGATTATGTTTGGAGATCCCTATAGTTGTGCGAAAATTTCAAAAAATGGGCTATACTTTGAAGTTCAATGGAAAAGAAGGATATTGCGATCTTAAGGCAAGTAGTAACCCTTTACATTGGAAACTTGCATGGTTTATTGTTTAGACAATAAAATTTGTGTTCTTTAGATTTGTGATGATTTAGAAACATGTTTATGTTGATTTGGAAGGTTTTATTTGAGGTTTAAAGCATGGAAAAATTATATGTTCTTCTTCTTGATAGAATTTTGTTTACTTTGATCTTTGGATGAAAAACATGATTTTGATTATTAGATTTGTTAGTAATTGTTTTAGAATGGTTTAGTGTGTTTAGAGAATAATTTTAGATGTGTGAGAAGTAATCATGAATAATGGAAATAGTTTTAGAAAAAGAAATAGAAAATTCACAAAATTTTGGAAAACCCAGATTTTCGCAATTTAATACAGATGCATGCAATCACACTCAAGCGCTATGCCAGGCATCGAGGTGACTACACAAATGCTCGTTAATGCTTGAGCGCAATTAAAGGCGTCCCGCCTGTGTTTTTTTTTTTTTTTTAAATTTCCAAACCCGAGAGTTGTAAACTTTAGTAAACCGAGCGCCCAAGAGAACGGTCAAGCGCCATCCTGAGCGGCCAAGTTTTGGAAAATTAATTTTTCTCGAGCGCTTGCAATAGCGCCCGACAGCGCTCAAGTGCCAATGATAGAATTTTTTATATTTTTGAAATATACCTAGTTTTTTATTATAAAATTGTTTTTATTGAATTCCAACTCATGTACCAATAAGATTAGAGTGTTTTGAGAGTGTTTGCATTGGCCGATGATTTATTTGGATTTTTATAAAGAATTTGGGTACGTTCTACTAAAATGACTTTTATTTGAATTTATCGTTCCAAATCCTTTTCCTTTCAACTTGGTTTGTTTTTATGGATTCCTACACTTATATTTGACCTATCTAAAGATGTTTTCAGAGTTGTTATGATAGAATTGTTATTATTTTCTCTGTATACCTCGGAGTGGTGAATTTCTTACTCATGTAGCTTGGGTTTGAGATTTTGATTTCCTTCATGTATCATGGAGTTGACTTATAGATTATTGATGGTGTTTTTGGTATCTAAAATAACATGTTTGAGTATTTGTTGCCTTGTGTCTAGCGGGCATAGCTTGTTATGGATCCATAGTTTAGCTAGATAGTGAAGTGGGTCTTCTTTATTTAGTAACCCCCCGTGGTCTATTTATTCATTTTGGTCCGTGTATCTAGGCAATCATATTCCTTTATCCATGTATCTCGGTGGGAAGTTGTGGTTATACATGCCAACCTTTATCCCTGTATCTGGGTGGATACTCCCCTATGTTGTAGTTCGTGTATCTCGGCTAACATATGTTGGGATGTGGCATTTGGAATCGGGTTATTAACTTCTCGAAGATGTCTTATTTCACAAGTCCTGTGATGTCACAATTGTGTGGCTTGTTGTGTGAATACTATGTTAGTTTTTTATTATAACTTGTTAGATTTTGGACTTTATATTGTATTTGCCGGTTATGAACTTTGATTTAATCGTTGTACCTCATGACAATGTTTTATAAAATTATATGGACTGTTTTCTTTCATGCATGTTACTGCTTGCTTAGATTTTATATCTCATCCTTGGTTTCAATATTCTTGGAGAGGACATGCAAATCGGGGTAGATAATATAGAGGGTACAGCAGAGGACCTTGATGAGCACCTTATGGATTACTAGTTTTCTTTTATATTTTATTAGGAGATTTGTTTAGGAGTTATCTCTCTTATGGTAGGTTTAAGAAGTGTCTATAATAGGTAGTTGCCTTTTTAAAATTTTAGATTTGATGTATTGAATTAAGAATTTTATTTTGAGGATCATTAGTACTTTTATTTTGAATTAATGGAGTTATTTGAATTTGGCGTACTCTAATTATCTTTATCCATTTATGCTTTTGTTCTTAATTGCTTTATTATTATTCGAGTAATGTCTTGATCCGTTGAAAAAAAAAACTACCAGATCCGGGGCGTTACAATGAGGAGCATCTTAATTCATATGACGATCTTTATTGAAAGTTATACACTTAATGTTGTTTTTTACCTGATTGTGTGTTTATTTATATGCAAGAAATTTTAAAATGATGAAAAACTTAATAACCATCTTCAAGTGGATGAGTGAGGATGCCTAACACCTTCCCCTTTTTATAAACTTACAAGAGTTAGAAGTGGTTTCAACTACATACTACCCCTTTCACAATTACCCCAAGCTTGTCGACCTCTCCAAGAATACCTGAAAAATGGGGAAAACTAGAATGAGATATAAATCTCAACAAGTAGCAATCTGCATGCTATAAAACAATCCATAATTTTATAAAACAAGCAATGAGGTATGCGATTAAACCAGATCAATGATAATAATAGTAATACATAAATCATAACAATCAGCAAACCACACCAGTGACATCATAGGACTAATAGAATCGTGAACAAAGTACTACAGACATGTGCCAATATACTACCTAACCGATTTATAGGTGGGCCAGTCACTACCAGGCAATATTCAACACCCAACGAAAGAACTCAACCGATACCGGAATGAGTTAGCATGTACGGCCCAACCAATCCAAGAGTGGGTAACGTAGCAACCGACTAATACAGGAGCGGTACCATCCTCATGATAATGTAATGCTTATGACCTAGAATAAGAACTCCAAAAAACAATTCCATTTACTAACTACTTTATGGATCCATGTAAGAGCTAAGCCTGCTAGACACAATTTCACAATCAAAAACCTTTAATAACTTAATAATGCATCGATCAATACTATAAGTTCTAGATTTGTAGTACACAACACATCTCAATCTCAAATATCTCATCCTGAATACACGGGGCATCCCTGAGTACACAGAGGTATCAACATCCCAAGTACATGGGGCATCCCCGAGTACACGGAGGTAAAACAATAATTCTGCCAATTTATCAATAAAATCATATGCAAGTATTCAGAAATATAATATTGAATGTAAGAAATTGTTCAAATCTGGAAATAAATAGAAAACACAATCTAAACCTTCAAATCATGTCATCTTTACCAAAATATGCCCAATTCTTTGATTAAATGCCTAAACAGTAATTTATTAATGTGAATACTCTTAATTTACTCATATTTAAGTGTTAGATGACTTATTAAATGAATATATTAGGTCTTACTTAATTTCATCTCCTAGTTGGTTGTTATTCTCAACAATTTACTCAATAATGTCCAAATTTCTTCTTTTAAGAACCTAAGGTGTCAAAACTTATTAATATTGATATTTGATTCTTTCAGAGGGTAATTTAGGTCTGTAGTGACGTTTAAGAATAGGTAATATTACTCAAAATCATATCTAAATAGGTTAAGTCCACATGTTCCTCAAAATACCTCTATAAAATCCATTTTTACATTTATCGTTCCAAATTACTATTCTTTTATCCAAATTTCATTCCGTCACTTCCTACATCTCATATTACCCTAATTATAGGTGTTACAACTTTATAATTTCTAGAAAAATCATTAAAATAAGATTTGGGCTCAAAATCCAAAATCTAAAAAATTTTGACAGTGGTCGCTCGACATCGCACTCGAGCAGCCTGTTGGGCGTTCATTACTAGGTGAAATTTTGCGTAGACGCTTGGGATCGCGCTCAAGCGTCCTCCTAGGCATTGAGTTTCAAAGTTCTGTTATTCTGTTTTAAAAATACACAGGCGAGGCGCCTGAAATTGCGCTGAGCATCGATGAGCACTCGGCCAATTTCAGTGTATTTTTTGGGTTTTTCTAATTTTCTGAATTATAAAAGACTTTGTATAATTTTAATTGTTTTTAATCATCTTAAATCTATTCTAAATCACTTCCAAACAATCCTAATCTATTCCCATCAATTATATTTTGATCTAGAATTTTCTACCTAAATAAATCTCTCATGACCATCACTTTTCTTGATTTTTCTTAAAGTATATGCAAACAAAATCATGTTAGAAAATTTTCAAATCTTCAAACCAAGATCTGAATCAAAACAAACCAATATAAAACATTTAAATCATATGAAAACATGCAATTCCTCCAGTTTTCAAAGTGTTTGCTACTTGTCTTAACATATGAAATCATTCTTCCAAGAAACCTGAATGTCCACCGAATTTCTGAGATTGTTCGCACCACTCTAGGCTTCTCCAAATCAAATCGCCACCGTTTAGATTGAAGTCCTATAGGTCAGGAACATAACCTCCAAATTTGGGGCCAATCCAACGGTTGGATCTCTCTAGATCTTAATTTGAATACTGCTAGTTGGAATTCTGCAACACTCCTTCATAAAACATCTTTTTCTTCCCTCTATCTCTCTTTCTATTTTTCTCCAGCCCTATGCACGAATTTTCTCTCTTCTTTTCTCCTAATGATTGACTTAATGGAAACCCCAAGCATTCCCTAATGCCTTCCTTTTATAGGCTCACTTAATTAGAAGTCCTAATTGATTTAAGAGACTTTCCAACTAGGATTCCTAATTCTATTTGGAAGACTTTCCTATCTTATCTCTCCTTCTAATTATTTTCTCTTAAATCTAATTTATAAGAAACTTCTTTTTTTCTTTATTTTCGTGCTAATTTAATTCCTTATTTTAAAATATTACTAAAACACCCCAAAACTCCTCTTATCCTCAAATTTAAGGCACCTAATTAATCATTATTACCAATAAGCCCTTTTTTTCCTTCTTTTAAGTCATAAATCATGATATTTAAATTCAAATTCAACCAAACTTAGATCTAACTTAGTTTTTCTAGATCTAAATTATTTAATTTATTAATTGGTAAATTAGCCTATTAGGAAAAGACTGAAATACCCTTTTCTTTATAATTCCATATCTAAACTTTGGATCTTTTCCAAAAATTTTCATCTTTATTCCTCATATCATTCTTGATCATAAAATGTACTTGGATTAGTACCTATCTTCCCCAAACATCAATATTTAATTTATTTTACCTATTAATCAATTCTTTACTTATCAATATGTTTAGGCTTATTTAATTTATTCTCTATTATTTAGATTTATTTTATTATATTATTATTATATTCAAAAATTCAGGATTTTACAAATAACCTTTCATGTACACCTTCATAAGTTAACGGTGCAACATATAATGTGCATTGTTTTCTTTCAACAATGCAACGTTTAACTTGCAATCTCTTCAGGGGCCTAACAAAATTTGCCTCAGCATTGTTAATCGGCAGTTAGTGTTTTGTTTTTCACTATGGAAATATCACAGTGTAGTTGAATTGTATGTTGCATTATTCTATGTTAACATGTAACATGAAATTCATCAATTTGAACTTTTCTATGACCTCCCTGTTTATTATGGGAGAACCTCTCTGTCATTGATTTAATCTACTTGTTTTGACCCTTGACTCCTTCAAAATTCTCTCCAATTTATGTTCTAACTTCTATTTGGAAGGATCTATACCTGTAATTTGGCTTGCCATTGTGACAATTTTGTCCCTAATTCTCTCTATAAATAGAGGCCTAGGCCTCATTGATAAGGGCTGAAAATTTTGGGGAGGAGATCTTTCTTGAAGAAGGGAGACTCCCCCAAATTTCCAATTCAACCACATTTTCTTGCTTGGAATAAAGTGATCACACTAAAAGTAACTCTCTTAATTTAAATTGTGTAACTATTTAATTTTATAGCAATTCGCTTCCTTTCTCTAGGATAGAGCTTGATTGTGTTTAAGAGCCATACCTAGATCTACGTATCTCAAGCTTCTCTCTAGCTAGAAAATGTAAAGAAGAAAGCTAGGGAAAGGATGTAGGGATGGAACCTAAATCTAGAACTTGAATTTTCAAAATTAAACTAGATCTGACATGGTATGAGTTTTTTGTGTTTTGCTTGTATTTTTGCTTATTTTTCTTCAATTTTGGGAAGGAAATGCTTGCATAGATCAATCAATGATCTCATGTATATATTCCTTTCTATATTGATTACATTTTGATAATTTTGTGTGCATCTTATTGATCTACTTAATATGCTTGCATACATCTTATGTATGTGTTTCTCTTTATTTTTAGGTTTTTTTTTTAAATATATCATACTTAATATGGTCCAATCTGAGTATGAATCCTCAAATCAATCTCTAAGGCCCTATGATATGATTTTTATTTTCATTGATCATAGGAAGATAACTTTATGATAAGATCTCTCTCAGATTTGAAGTTTTGTATTGAATTTTGTGATCAAATTCTAGTAGAGCTCTCTTATTTCATAGAGAAGTACAACTAAGTGTAGATCCTATATGTTTTTATCTCATTTTAAAGTTATTTTTATGATATATATTTTGATTTAAAAAAGATTCATGCTCAAATCCAAAGTTTGTGTTCAACATCTGTGTAAAAGTATGGATTTTCAAAGTTCATAAGTTCATCATCGGGATGAATTTTTGAGTAAAACATGTCCCATCTAGAAGGTACATGTTCATACTATTTCAAGATTAATTTTCATGAATTTGTAGGGAGCCAACTCATTCCATGTTTAATAGGTCAGTAGAGTCTACTGTAGAACCTTTCACTTCAGAAGAGTATGTCTAGCTCATTCCAAATCTTTTTCAAGTATTTTTTGATTGTGGGTTTTATTTAATAAATTTATTTTCAAATAAAATTTTTTTGAGTTGTTTTTGGATTTGATTTGAACACTAAATGGCCGATGGATCTTGTGCTGCGTAATTGCAGACACAGCATTAATTCATGATCATTTTTGTGGCTTCGAGGATGGATAACAGTTTCAAATGGATGAATCTTTGAGTGAGATCTATGCCATTTGAAAGCTGAGCATCCTAATTTAATCAAGCAATTATTATGAATTAATATGGAGGCAATCTCCATAAATAGACACTCTAAGTGAGCCTGGTCTAGATGCATACAGTTGTAAAACCAACAACTTTGTGTGATCCTATCTTACTATACTTGTAAAATCCTAAATTTTTGAATATAATAATAATATAATAAAATAAATCTAAATAATAGAGAATAAATTAAATAAGCCTAAACATATTGATAAGTAAAGATTTAATTTAGGTATTGGAGGATTAACATTATAATCCAAAGATATATTAGTAATTAAATAAATAAATAATAGTAATTTTGAGTAATTAGGAATTTAAATAATAAGTTCAATTAATTGGAAGAATAATTATGGATTTAACTTTAGGAAGAGTTAAAGAGTAATTAATAGTAATAGAAAGTAAAGGATTGATTAATAGGTAGAATAAATTAAATATTGATGTTTGGGGAAGATAGGTACTAATCCAAGTGCATTTTATGATCAAGAATGATATGAGGAATAAAGGCTCCGTTTGTTTCAATGTAAAATCTAATACGGAAAATGTTTTTGGAGTAAATTGGGGTTTTCCAAGTGTTTGTTTCCATGTAAAATAGTTTTCCTAAAATATAGCAATTTTTCTGGAAAAAACTTGCCATCAAATATCCCGTATGTCATTTTTTGGAAAATGAAATAACGTTCATATCTATCTATTACCTAAAAAAACAAAAGCCTGATAGCTTCCTTCATTTCTATCATTCTCTATCTTCTCGTTCCCCATCTTCAAAGACTATCGTTCTCCTCACTGACTTCTAATCTTTCTTTCTCGTCCTCCCTCTCCTCTCTGCTTTTTCAATTTCACCTTAAAAACTCTAAGCTCAAAAAACACAATTTGTCGAACCACCGTATTTTTTCAGTCGCTACAGACCCCCTAGAACTCCCTAGAAGTAGCCCTCAGAGGCTCCTCAAAGAACTAGCAAAGCATAAGAAGGTAGTATAGCCCAAGAAAAAGATCCCCTCGAAGAGATTCATCCTCAAGCCCCCTTGGACGATGCCAATTTAGTGGAAAGATTTCTCAATCGTCCTCAATTGTCCCTTAAAGCCTTCCCTTTATTGAGTTCCTGCTTGCCTTCCTCTCACCTTAACAATGCCGACAAGACTTGGATAGATGAGTACCTGCTTGAGGCCAAACAAGCTCTGGAATAACCCCTTGAGCCATTTGACAAAGTCGGCGATGATAGCCATGCCAAGCAATTCGATACATTGTTAAACTTATCTTTCTAGCACCCTTCATGTGATAGAACTAATGCCAAGCATGTAAGGTCATGGCATTTAATGATAGAACTAAAGCTACTAGTTTGCAGAATTTAGTCTTCCCTTATGATGAGATGATAAGTTGATCCAAAAGGAGAGAGAGCCACATGTAAGGTCAGGGCATTTAATGATAGAACTAAAGTTGCTAGTTTGTAGAATTTAGTCTTCCCTTATGATGAGATGGATAAGTTGATCCAAAAGGAGAGAGAGCCACCTGTGAAGTAAGTAGGCTGTCGTTCATGAGCTGGGCCTGTATTTTTGTGCGTTTGCATTTTTTTTAGTTAGATTTGCCACTTTATGCTTTCTAGAAATCATTCAACTAGTAAGAGGGGAAAATGTAATTGTTTATCAGCACGAAAATTTATTAAGTTAGAAGTTCCTTATAAATTAGATTTAAGAGAAAATAATTAGAAAGATGGATAAGATAGGAAAGTCTTCCAAAAAGAATTAGAAATCCTAGTTAGAAAGTCTCCTAAAACTATTAGGAATTTTAATTAGGTGAGCCTATAAAAGGAAGGCAATAAGGAAGTTTTAGGGTTTCCATTAATTGAATCAAGAGGAGAAAAAAAGCGAGGAAATTCGTGTATAAGGCTGGAGAAAAATAGAAAGAGAGATAGAGAGAAGAAAAAGGTCTTTTATGAAGGAGTGCTGCAGAAATTCGACCAGCCATGTTCGAATTGAGATCTAGAAAGCTCCAGCTGTTGGATTGGCCTCAAATTTGGAGGTTTTATTCTTGACTCATAGGGCTTCAATCTGAACGGTGGAGATTTGATTTGGAGTAGTATAAAGTGATGCGATTAAGCTCAAAAAATCGGTGGACATTTGGGTTTCTTGGGAGAATAACTTCATATATTAAAGCAAGTAGCAAACACTTTGAAAACTTGAGGAATTGCATGTTTTCCGTATGATTTAGATGTTTTATCTTGGTTGATTTTGATTCAGATCTTGGTTTGAAGAGTTGAGGATTTTCTAAGATGGTTTTGATTTTATATACATTAAGAGAAATCAAGAAAAGTGATGATCACAAGAGAATTAATTATGTAAAAAATTTTAGATCAATATATAATTGATGAGAATAGGTTAGGATTGTTTTAGAAGTGATTTAGAATGAAAATATGATGATTACAAACAATTAAAACTATACAAAATATTTTATATTTTGGAAAATATGAAAACCCAGAAATCTGTTAAATTTTGCCTGAGTGCTTGTCGTTGTTCGAGCGCTGTTGCAAGCATCTTGCCTGTATGATTCAAAATAAAAATAACAGAACCTAAAAACTCAACGCTCGGGAAACTACTTGAGCGCCATCCCGAGCGGCTAAGAAGAAACTTGACTCAGCAATGGACGTTTAACCTACCGCTCGAGTGCCATGCCGAGCGACCACTGTCAGAATTTTTCAGATTTTGCAATTCGAGCCCAGATCTATTTTTAATGATTTTTCTTGGAATTCTAAAGTTGTAACACCTGTAATTAGGGTAATATGAGATGTAGGAAGAGACAGAATGAAATTTGGATAAAAGAATAGTAATTTGGAACGATGAATGTAAAGATGGATTTTATAGAGGTATTTTAAAGAACATGTGGACTTAACCTAGTTAGATCTGATTTTGGTTAACATTACCTATTCCTAAACTTCATTACAGACCTAAATTACCCTCTAAAAGGGTCAAATATCAATATTAATAAGTTTTGGCACCTTAGGTTCTTAAAAGAAGAAATTTGGACATTATTGAATAAATTATTAAGAATAACAACCAACTAGGAGATGAAATTAAGCAAGACCTAATATATTGATTTAGTAAGTCATCTAACACTTAAATGTAAGTAATTTAAGAGTGTTCACATTAATAAACCACTGTTTAGGTATTTAATCAAGAGTTTGGGCTTGTTTTACTATAAATATTGTGTTTTCAAGGTTTGGATTGTGTTTTCTATTTATTTTCAGATTTGTGCAATTTCTTACATTAAATATTATATTTCTGGATATTTTCATATGGTTTCATTGATAAATTGGCAGAATCATTGTTTTACCTCCGTGTACTCGGGGATGCCCGATGTACTTGGGATGTTGATACCTCTGTGTACTCAGAGATGCCCTGTGTACTCAGGATGAGATATTTGAGATTGAGATGAGTTGTTTATTGAAGATTTATAATATTTATTGATGCATTATTAAGTTATTAAAGGTTTTTGATTGTGAAGTTGTGTCTAGCAGGCTTAGTTCTTAATGGATCCATAGAGTAGCTAGTAAATGGAAATGTTTTCTGGAGTTCTTATTCTGTGTCATAGGCATTCCATCATCTCGAGGATGGTACCACTATTGTATTGGTCGGTTGCTACGTTACTCACTCCTGGATTGGTTGGGTTGTACATGCTAACTGACTCCGGTATCGGTTGAGTTCTTCCATTGGGTGTTGAATATAGCTTGACCGGTTGCGACAAGTCCACCTGTAAATCGGTTAGGTAGTATATTGGCATATGTCTATAGTTAACTCAATTTACGATTCTATTAGTCATGTGATGTCACAGGTGTGGTGTGCTGATTGTTATGATTCATGTATTATTATTATTATTATTATTATCATCATCATCATTTATCTGGTTTAATCGCATACTTCATTACTTGTTTTATAAAATTATGGACTGTTTTATAGCATGCATATTGCTACTTGTTGAGATTTATATCTCACTCCAGTTTTCCCCATTTTTCAGGCATTCTTGGAGAGGTCGACAAGCTTGAGGTAATTGTGAAAAGGATAGTATTTAGTTGAAACCCAAATATGAGTTGATATTGTAAATTGGTTCTTAGTTTATGTTTCCACTTGTAACTCTAGTAAGTTTGTTAATGACTTAAAAAGTTCCTCAACGCACTTTGATTTATCTTCAACCTTTTTATGCCATGTACTTCATTGTCTTGTTATCGTTCAAGTAATGCCCTGATCCGTTTAAAAAAACAATACTTGGATCTAGGGTGTTACACTACTTAATTCCTTTTTCATTTTTTTTTCATACTTTTTCCTTGTTTAGTTAGCTTTCAATTGCCACTAATTTTATTTGATTTACATTTATTTTGTGGGAGTTATGTTTAATTGAATCTGTATTGCTCAATAGCATATTTTAGGTTCAATTACCCAAACCCTTAGATCTAGACTCTTTAATTTGATTTTTTTTTTATTATTACTTTAATATAGCCTTATAAGAGGGCTCTAAATGTGACAAACTGAATAGTATCCTGATCCATAAGTTTATCTTCATTGAGAGATGTACACTCTTATTTTGCTCATTTGGATACCTTGGGAACCACTTTCAGATGGATGAGGCAGGGTGCCTAACTGATTCTCTCACTCATAACCTAACCATTTATCTCTAAATTTGGTTTATGCCATTTGTTTTGTTCATCTTCGCCTCCTTTTGCAAGTTTTTATGTCATCAGTGACCATTCACAACTTAAACTCCATGGATAGTGACAACTCCTTAATAATCTTAGTATCGTGTAAGGCATGTTGGGATCCCTCAATCTCTATGATTTACAACTACATAGCATAGGATAGTTGATAAGGATTTATTTTGATGTTTTAGATGATGTATGAGGATTATCCGATATAGTGGATATTATGTAGGGTTGTTCTATACTATTGATTATTTGTTAGGCCTTTATTATGTGATAGGATATTTCTTATTTGTTCATGTGTTCTCTAATATTCGTATTCTTAACATAATATATATGAATTTATTGTCTCAAATGTTCAAGGTCTTGAGAAATTTTGTGTCATTTTTTTTATTTCTATTTCATGGATGTATTCACATATTTGCACTTGTAGTTGAGTTTATCTACTTTAGTTTTGACATTGAGATATGTGAAGAATGCAATGGCGTCCTAAGATCTCTATTACTCCACAATTTATATTGTATATAATTTATTTTGATTATAGGGATATTATATAAATAGGGATGGGGTGTGACAGTTAGGGGTGCTTGGATGGTTTGATATTTGCCTAGGGCCAAAAAGGGGGAAGGGGAAAATAGTCTAGCTCCACTAACAGTGCTTGTAAAATCCTAAAATTTTAAATACTAATTTAAAATGGATTTTATAGTTAGTAAATTGATTAAGTGGTGAAAATTGTAGGAAATAGAGGAAAAGAGAGAGCTGGAATTTTTTCCAGATTAATTCATGATGGAAGGATGGAATTATTAAGGTAAGTAAATAGTTTATGTAATTGGTGGAAGCAAGAAAACTTTGTGGAGTGGCAATATACATTATCATGTTAGTTTTAAATTTAATTGGTTGTGTTGTAGGTTTGGTGGAGTGACACTACATTGGAACATAAGGTGTTTAAGTGAAATTTTGGCGGCAAAATTCTGCTTATAAATAAGGTTAAACAGTTAAGATGGTTTTGTTTTGATGAAACCTAGAAGTTTCTGGAGAATTCTAAGAACATAAGCTCTAGAGAAATCTTGAGTTAGGTTTTGGAGAAAATCTGAGAAGAACAGAGAAGAGAGGATTGCGGCTAATTGAGAATTGTGTAGAGCAGCACTGAAACCCTGAGTAGGTCGGTGTTGTCAATGCTGAAACCTGGAGTAGGTTGGCATTGGATGACGAAACCTTAAGTAGGCCGTCATTTCAGTATCCGAAACCCTGAGTAGGCCGGATTATATACATGAAGGCGTGAATTTGGCTATGGCATGACTATTACTCAACTAAAGCAAATTACAAAACACTAGCCTATGTTGACACTTGATTTGATTGTGATATATCTATTTGAGTTGTTTGGACAATTGGATTCATTGGTACTTATTTCATGATTGTATTTGGATTCATTGGTTTCCATCTGGTTTGATATTGATATTATTATGAAACATCTATCATGGCATGTTTTAGAACTGTTATTAAAATTTTTAGCATGCATGTGCTACTTGCTGGGATATTTTATCTCATACCTGTTTTGTTTTGTTTTTAGCTACTCTTGAAGAGGAAACGATTGCCGGGGTAAAGCCGGAGGATTTATATAGAACATAGGACTACTTTGTTCAGTAGGCTTGTATGTGATTGTTATATTTTGTTGGTGAACTTGTAAACAAGTGGGAGTATGAGGGTATCCGAATTTGTTTGGTTTGATTCATATACTTGACTTGTGAGATTGTTTAGTACTTTATCCACGCTTAACAGAATGTTTTGATTTCCGCACTCTGATATAACTACTCATAATTGTTATTATGAGTTTGGTGTGAGCATTTGGACCCATACATAACTCTCTGGAGACGAGTTTCTATCTTTAATTAACAAACCGGATTTGGAGCGTTACAGCGCTTCAAAGAAGAGGTTTACCTATTCTATTTTGGGCTCCAACTTAGGAAGTGAAAATTGGTCTCCTAACCAATTAATTCCTTCTCATAACAGCACATGCTTGTGTAATATGATGCTCGCATACCACTTTGTATGATTGTGTACAAGATGTCTTGCATACCTCTTTTTGTGCAATGATCTATTGATTCACGTATATGAGTAAGATAAAGGACATTGGATGAGAAATGTACTCACATGATTATTCCAAAAATCAAGATTATTGTCTACTGAGCTGTATTGGCTCAATCATATTATTTGACCAGTTCCATGTCATAATTCTATTTTTGTCTTATTATGCGTATCTACAGGTGGAACATGACCTAATACGTTTAGAGTGATCATTGGATAGAAAGGACAATTGAGACAATTATGGTAGCATAACTAGCTGTGGGCCTTGAAACTATATGTAATCATAAGATAGAAGGTTAACGCAGAAAGGGAATGTCACAAATAGTCACGTACTAGAAAAAGCACCACACGTCAAGTTAATTTTCCAACAATTTCTATTGCATAAAGAAGTTTAACTAGTTCATCATATTTTCCTTTATGAGATTTCGAGTAATTGTTTACATTATCTTCTTCTATTCGAAGAAATGATTCATTGAAACAATGAGTCACCCATTCCATTGATATGGACACATCACAATGAGTCACCCGTTTCATTGATATTGGCACATTTGAGATTACCTAATGCTCGGGATTTCCTCTATTCAATCTTTTTCCTTCTTGTTGTTGGATGTCTGGTTCATACATGTCTTTTCTTTGTTTCCCGTGCCTCTAACGGGTTATAGATGGCACTGGAACAATTGACATGGGCACATCTTTGATGATTCCATCATACATGATTGAGTTGTGAAAAACTTCTAAATAGGTATCCTACATTTGAACTGAATTCTTTTTTATTAAAGAATCCCTCTAGTTGTTCTGGAACAATTAAGAGATTCTCTAGAAGAAATACAGGGTTCTATTTCTGACGATAAAATGCTATTGGGTGGTGGTCCTGCTTATGGGATCCAATCAATACATTTTTAGAAGAAATATTTGAATATCAATCTTATCGATCTCATAAGTATAATACCAAATCCCATCAATCCAATCACTTTTTCGATTCGAGACATCTAAGACGTACAAATAAAGAGATCCATTCATTGATAAGAGAAAGAAAAAACGTGAACCATGATTCTCCAAACTAACATCTTGAACTTATTCTCCAAACTTAGTGGCCTATATAATTGGGGTTTGCACCTGGTCAAGCGCTGGCCAAGGCCAATTTCTGTCCTTGCCCTTTGGAATTGTCATTCAGCCCTTCTGCCCTCAAGACTCTAGGCGTTATATTGCTCAAGATAGTAAAAAAGCCATACAACCGTGGTAAACCATCCTGCCTGATAGTGGAAATCTTTATAAAAAAGGCACAATAGAAAAATTCTTTACAAGGCTACCTTGGATCTTGAATATTGAATTTGAGCACTCTACCTTATAGCCTCTGCAAAAGAAGCTGTCAATTTAGATCTTACAGGTACATACAAGAGATCAAGTATGAGGATTGTGGAAAGCCATACTGAATTTGAAAAAAACCTCTTTAAGCATTTGATTCCAGCATATCAATTTCTTTAGATGGTGGAAGCCTCATTAAAGCCATCCTCATTAAAGTGTGATCTCTCAATCTGATGCTTAAAAGCTCGCAGACGAATCGCATTCAATTTCTCAAAAGCCATCTGCGGAAGCTGTTGAGCTGATTCTGAAGCAAAAGCAATGCGCATACCAGCAAGTGGAAATACTATTTATGATTTCCACCCTTTTTGTTCCCATTTTCCTCATGAGTTACACTACTGCATGCTCCAAAACCCAGCCTTCATCTCATCCAAAAATCAACAATGATAGACAGACACCAAGATTATTGTTAAGGCAAATTGTAGATTGATGTTCAATCTGAAAACATGGATGGAATCTTCTGAAAGCTAAGCAAAATATTGCTCCCAAATGTAAGTCACATTTGCTATTAAGTAGGAAACAGGACTTCATGGTTTTTCTACAATATTTGTAGTTTACAAAATGTCCACCCCCCGCCCAAAAAAAAAAAGGCACATTAAAAACCTAAGAAAGTCAACAAAACAATGATTACAACTGAGAGGTATATATGGACATGCCCCCAAAAAAAAACAAAGATATACATCCAATATGGTTAGACGACAACAATTCACAACAGGACTTGGACTTCCATGTATGATGGAAGGCATCCAGTAACATATGATCCTTGAACCTGAGATTAACATTAGAAAATATAGATACCACATGGTTACAATAAACTCATTTTAGATTCAAATTTTTCTCAGCAATTGTAAATTCAAAACTAATTTTTCATTGCTTATCAATTAAATTTTGCCTTGCTTGATTACGGGTCTACTTCCCATACATCATTCCTTTGCAGTTTGCCTCTAGTTGCTTCAAGTAGGGATTGTTTTAAAGAGGATTTTGGTTTCACAATACTTTTTGAACAGGGAGAAAATCTTACAAATATTTTAGAAGAATGCCATAGCTCCACATTCGAACCACAGGTCCTCAGAAGTTATTTGCTTCATTTTACTGTCACATGCAAGATCAAAATACTGATTTAGAGAAAAAAAGAATATACCTTGATCTATTTAGCGAATATAATCGTGCACAAGTAGCTCATTTAGTGAACAAGATTATGATATGTGAGCACCCATAAATTAGCAGAAGTATTAACCAGAAGTAAATCACAGATGAGGCCACACATACCCAAGTTCGAGCATACATAATACAGTATGTACCACCAATTATTCCCATTCAATTTTCAAGAAATTTCTGCACTCCTATCAGGATGGCTACATCAATGTATAATGGGTTTGCAATATTGTAAAACCCAACCTGAAGGGTAGACTATTTTCAATCACAAAATCAAACTGATGACATTTAAGATAAAGTTCCATGACTAATATCATCTGTAAGTGAAGTGATATTGTCTGATAAAACAGGGAGTAGGGCTGTGAACTGATCAAATATGGGTCGAATCCACCTCATTTCATACTCGAACCAATAACTTAATGTTAAGATTCGAATTCAACTGACATCCGGATGGATTCAAGATATTTAGGTCCAAATTTGAATTTGATTTCATTTATTCATATTCAAATTCGAATTCATGATCGATTTAAAAATGTTTCAAACATGAACCATCAACAAGCTTGAGAAGAAGAGACAAGATTGCATATTTGTCTCCTTTATACACGTTCTCGGCTGGGAAGATGTCTTCTTCCAAGCCAACCCTTATATAAATTCATAAACCCCCCACCCCAAATCCCTTTCGTTTTTTATATTTCAATCCTTTTGAAATGCGCAAGTATATAATTTATAAAATAATTCTTGAATAAGTTTAATATGCATATATGGTTTTTAGGTTGAATATGGAAGAATCCATATTTGAAATCGAAATTAATTGGATTTTAAAATTGCTAACCCTATTTGATTCAACGATAAGGTTGTCAATCGATATTCAAGTATTTGGATCAAATAGGTGTCGAATTTGGATCACAAGTTCAACCCATTAACATCATTGCTAGGAGGACGTAACTTCTAGGATAGAAAATGTAGAGAAAATTTTTTATATGCAAACAATTTTCTTGATTTATCATGTCAATTAACAAATTGATTTCATGCATTATGGTTTTGGTAATAATGATGATTGGTGAATCTCATTCATTGTTTATGCACATATATTTCTAAAAATTTATACAATTTTCATATTTATTTGTAAAACTAAAATATTTATATTGTTTAGATTAAATGGTATAATTGCTCATTAAAAATTATAGTTTATGGGAAGAATTTAAATGTACTCTCATTTTGGGGACAAATTTAAATAGGCATATGGGAACATTCTGCAATATTCAAATTTAGGTAGTAAAATGTATTTTTCACAATAACATGTACCAATATATTCATAAATACAGGCACATATATAGGTTGTGGTTGGAAACCTAGAAACACTCGTGTCTTGCAACACAATAGCATTTCCAAACTTAGGAGCTTGGCATCGTTTTTGTTCCCATTATTGACAAAAATTGAGTGTGTCCAGCAGCTTTTTTTACAACCTAAACAGTCATTGGGTTCATTTCCTGCATCCTTCACAAGGATTTAAATTTTGCATTTCGCCAGCGCGCCACCTTTGGCATGATGGTGAAATCTGGGAAAATTTTCCCAGATTTCCCTAACACTGTTTTTGGAGCCTTGGATTTGGGGAGAAAAGAAAAGAAAGATAAAAAGGAAAAGAAAAGAAAAATACTGTCTTTTCCCAGATTTCCCTAACGCTGTCTTTTCTTTTCCGATGTTAAGATGAGATGAGAAATGAGAAGAAAATAAAAACATATTTTAGTAAGATGATGGGTTGGGGTGGTGGGCGAGTGAGAATGGGCAGGTGTTGGTAGGATTGGTGGAGTGGCAATGACGGCGGTGGCAATGATGACCGGGGTAGGTGGTGGTGGTGGTGGTGGATGGTGCTAGTAGTGGGGTGGGTGGGTGGTGTGAATAGTGATAAGTTTTTTAAATGTGCTCAGACGAAATGGCTATGATTAGAAATTTTGAAGAAGTTTTGCACCACTAGAATGCTGTTGAATTGGAACTAGGAAGTGGAATGGCAGCATGTTAGTTTACAGGTTTGACTCCACTAATCCTCTTAAAAAAGAGCTTTGTTTGCTATTGTGGACTACCACGTTTAGAGGAAGGAACAAACACATATTTTACAAGTATTCTCTACACAATGAACTTTTTAAGTGCATTAGTTGGAGTTGAAAGTGAATTTCTCAAAAGGGCAAATCCCGATACCTAATTCAAAGTACTATCTACGAGAACTGAGGTTTTAATAATGAAAGCTAGTTGTTGTGTTAAGGAGTTGCTTTGTTAGGCATGTATTTCATCTTTTGTTTCCTATTCAAATAAGAGAAAAAGAAAAAAAAACACCAGGATTAACCCTTAATTAGCCTCACTTGTACTCAGAGTTCACAATGATGGTGTTTAAAGCTAGGATGACTCAATAATAAAATAAACTTCTAATGGAAAAGAGAAGTTGATCTTTCCCTTAAAATTGGAGATCTTCATCATGTGCTTAAACAAACAAAAGAAGAATGGAAAGCCCCATGAAGTTTAATAAATACTTATAATTTGGCTGAGCATTGGTTTAGATTGATGGAGAAAGTTGTTACATATATATAGCTTCTCCATCAGATACATAAGCACCAGCATCATCTTGGGAGAATCATTCATCTGTCCCCCTAGGAACCAGAGTATAAGGAAGCTGACTCTAAAAATGAGAAAAATGAAATTGCCTTCAAGGAGTCCACTCCGAAAGAAGAATGGACAGATGACAAGATAATCTTAGGAGATCTAGGGGCAATAGAAAAATTCACTGGAGAACTATGATCAGAGGTATTACATCAATGCAAACTGGGAGTTTTATCAGATGTGAAATACCCTATTGTAACTGTGCAAAGATGGTGGTGTCTATAGATGGTCCCTTCTGCGGATTAGACAAGGTTTTTAGTTGATAGGTGCAATCCTCTAGGATGGGGATGCATTAGATGTTTGCATACATGTTACATGGACAGTGGTTATCATTCAATTGATACAGGATATAGGTCGATGTAAAGCTTGCTGTAAACACTTTGTTCATTAATATACTACTTACCCTCCAATAAATAAAATAAAAAAAAACAGAATATTGTACATAATTATTTATTGTAAAATTTATTGCTTCATATATAAGATTAAATAAGCTAGGCGGATAAGATGGGTTAAATAGCTTCAAATAAAAGATTAAATAAGCAAGGTGGATAAGATGGGTTGTGAAAAGCTAGATTTATTTTCGCACTTCTTGATCCATTCATTTAATTTGTGAACTTGGTAGAGCGTAAAAATCAATTAAACTCTACAGAATTAAGCTATTAAGAGGTTCAGATATAGCAAGAAATTGGGTTGGTTGGATGGTATTTATTTTTTGTTAAAGGTGGCATATAAAGGCAAATAAAGCAAGTTCGTGCACCCGAAATTAATAATATTATATCAGATTGAAGGGTTGTTGGCTCCACAAGACCATTCTTCAACTGGAATAAGATTGATCGAAAGATAGAATGATCCTTAAGATTATAACCTCAACATATTTAAGAAAAGGTTGTCATTCATTTTGCCCAAAAGAAAAAAGTTATATCATTAAATTTTCATCCATAAGTCACAATAAAAATTACGTATCTCAACTAGAATCCAAAAATCAGCTTAAATTTGGATTTCAATAATGGCTGAAATCAGAATCTATAATCCTAACCAAACTCCACCAAGTTTGGCTCTAGAAAACTTCTTTTGAGATGCAGAAAGTGTCTGCTGTAACCTACTGTTTTTTTTTGTTGCTTCAAACAGAAGAAAGATAAAAAAAAATTCAACAGCCATTGTTATTTGACAAAACTTAGCAAACACATAGTAACAGGGCTTATACAGGAAGAAATATAGTCCCCATCTTGATCCAAACGGTCAGCTGTCAAACAGAAAGTTTAAATTGACCACATAATTCTTCCATCAGTCAAAAAAAGGATATTTCACCAGCCAACTAAACATGGTTGGACAGACCAGAATACCTACAATGTACATATCAATATGTATGTATTTGTAGATATATGCATGCATGTAGGTTCATTAAACAAATGAGATTTAGTCATTTGATTTCATAATGTCATGTTTTATGTAGAATTGCCAAGTTCTAAAAGATGGAATATCCAAACCAAAAAAAAAAAGTTTCTTTTGGGGGGGATGGTGGTGAACACTCCAATCAAAATTGAGCCAGTGGATTCACTTAGTGGTAAGCCACAATTCACTGAAATCCTGACGCAGCAATTTGTAATTGCTGAAGGATCCTTCTATTGGTCCTTAAGACCATAATATAGACGTTACCAAGTAAAATAGTAACAAAAAATAGAAACATGATGGATTACAAAATGGCATCTTACCTCACAGAAAGTATGAAGCTTCAGAAAGTTACTGTCCCTGTACCAAGAACTAAAAAGAGTTGAATGTTAAAGGCAGCCCCATTTGAACACAAAGAAATCAATGGAATCATGAGTCTTAGATGACCTGAGGTATGATGCATGATGTCAGAAGTGTACCACGAAATCCTTCCTCGGCTGATTGAACCTCTGTTTTCTGTTCTGACAACTCATCTGTAAATCATTGTATTAAACAAGTTGTTAGTATTAACCTGCCATCCCTAAGGAATACATTCACAACTTCACTGGACCCAAGCAGGATGGCCATAATAGTTAAGAGACAACATCATTGACTACCATCAAAACTCAACATCACTGATAGTTGTTGTCATGAGAATTACAAATACCAACCTGAAAATTGAACTGTTCAATATTTGTTTGGAAAAAAAAATGCAGTATATTGGAACTTCCAGGTTTCAGAAGAGTTTACTGTTCACCTGAGACATATACTTGGTGGGTCTCTCAATTGATTGGTTCCAAGAAACCAGCATTTGTTCTTTGGATTGGCAATAAGCCAAAGGAGATGTCTTCATGTACTCTCCTTATCAGCATAATCCAATATTACTCTTTTTTCAAGGTGGGTTTACCGGTTAGATGCACCAGTTAGAAACTTGGTTAGAAAAGGATTTTACATGTGCTAGCATATTTAGCAAACCATGCTTTTCTACATATACTCCAAGTCAATACCCATCTTTCCTACTAAGTTTCAGACACAAACATATTTGCCACATGGTGAGGGCCCAAAAAAATTAAAAAAACACACTGAACAATGCATTTCCTGCACATAAAGATCATGAAAAGATTCAGCGCATTCTGCTACATGACAAAATCTGTGACACGTGTTAATATGGCATTCATAGAGTAAAAATCTGCACATAAGACTAATCCTAAACAGATTGGCAGTCAGTTGAACAGACTTCATTGGCCACGTAATTTTCTCAGGTGACAGAAAGGTAATGCTTACCAGGTAACCAAACTTGGTGAGCCATACCAGCATACCTTCTGCCCTTTTTCTTTATGTATAAACATATATACATTCATATAACCAAATTCCTTATCCCATCTAGTTGGGGTTGACAACATGATTCCTTCTGCTCCATCTGTATCTGGCAAAATCTATATCTTCAGTGATACTAAACGTATTCAAATCCTTTCTAACTCCACCTATATTCTTTATCAAAGTTCTATATCGATACCACCTAATGCAACCCTCCTCCTTTCCCCAGGATTGGGTCAACAATGCTCAAAAGATACAGCAAACATAACACATTGGTTAAGTTATACATATACACGCACACACACATCACAAACATATAGGATGAATAGAAAAGAAAGAAATAACGGCAAATAAAACCAAGGATACAATATTATTATCATGTTAGTTACCAGCAATATCACGGTTCTCATGGATCTCTGAATCTGTAACCCACAGGACATCTCCAGGGAATATATTCATATCAGCTAGTGTAGCAGATTCTCCATCAATTACTCTTGAACCTTTATGCAATATCTGATTTTCTTTAACAACCTGAACATACGAACTGTCATTAATGGGTTGTAGTAGCAGTTGCCTTTCATGTAACACATAATTCTAGAAACAAGTTTTTAATGCATAAGTGTAAATAGAATGCAAAATCCAGAGAAAGGTGAATTGAGAAAATAAATATCATAGAAAATAAATAGAACACCAAATGATGAGAACTACAAAAATAGAAAGGCAATTCACGATAACTAAATTGCTTATGCTGAACGGTGAGAGATAGAAGGCCTACCCCAAATAATTCCCATATCATCATTTTCAACTGATAAATAGATGTGGATCCAGAAACTTTCACATTCACTGAGTTACCAAATGACGTCTTTCTAGACCGCTTGGAGGTGCGCCGATCTGGCTCCAATATGGTCCCAGAAGCTTCCAGAATTGATTTCGGAGCTTCCTTACCATGTACAAGAAATATGCATATATCCTTGTCATAATAGTTCAGCTTCTGCATTAATTCACAGCTTTCTCTTTCACCAATGCACTCTTCACAGACCTAACAAAATCAAGATAAAAGTTTACAGTTAAGAAAAATGAAAGGCATACTAAACCAGTTGCATTTTATATTTCAACCACCCTATGGCATTGTTTAGTGTTCATTTTGGGAACGTCCAAGGGCTGGAATGAGATTCAGCAGTAAAGGGGTGTTTGGTCCCATTTTGGGAATGAGTTTTCCCCAAATGAGTCTTAAAAAATACACTACAATCCATAATCACCCCAACACCCATTTCTGGATTTTCAGAATGGGTTTTGCAAAAATGTGATGGCATGCTTGTAATATCTATAGATTCTGAAGGATATACTTGAAACTTCTCATTTATGAAAACTTCTTTTAAGTTAAAACAATGGCGAAGTTGCAATATTTATAACCTCTACAAGAATCAATCGTCCTTCACCTAACATTAAACCTAACCTTTCTTCAACTTTTGCAAACGCATTTGGGGAATAAGTTCCATGGAACTCATTCCCAATCCAGAATGAATGCCAAATGAGGCCTAAATAAAGGCAGAAATACAACACCACCACCCCAAAAAAGAAAAAAAAAACACCAAAATATATTATTAAGAAAAAAAGATGTCTAAAATGAGAGAAGAAAAATATTGAAATAAATCTAACAATCCATAATTTTCACTAAGATGCATGACAATTGTATAAATATTTCCTATCCCTTTTTCTTAACAACATACTCATCATATATAACATGAGTATGTTTCAGTATTACCTCTGGATAGGTTTTTATAATAGGTCTTCTAGACTCAAACACATCACTTCCATCATTATGAGAGGGACTCAGGTTTCCCTCTGAAATTGGCATCTCTTCACACAAGTCGAACAGATTGGTTGTCTTGCAATTAATGCACTCAACTTCAGCAGTTATGCCTTTCTCCTCGGTACAGTCCCACTCTTGACAGAAGAATTTCCAGTCATTCCCAGTGATAATTGTTAAACCATCTGTCTGGACATAAACCAGGAGAAAAAAATTAGCACCAGAATTACAAGCTCAAATGACTTAAGTACATAAAATATTTAAAATATAAAAAATGACTTTCAACTGTAAAAGATCTCAGCTGTAATTGCAGATAAACCCAAAGTTAGTGTCACCATAGAAACAGAACAAAAAGTTAAGTTGAACAACAAAACAATGTCCAAGATAGGTACATTTGAGATCAGAAAACAAAAGCCAAATGAATAACTATATCTTGGACCTATAAAAGGATATAGAATTCACATAAAACACAAATTATAGGCAAAATAGAAGTTTGGGGTGATAAAGAATTATATAATCATTACCATTGAAGGAAAAGCATGTACAACTTTAAGATAAAAATTACATATTAAACAAGTAAAAGAACAAAAATGATGCCATAGTGGATGTACTATTTCCACCATCACTTCACCAGTTGTTTTGGTTATTATAGAACTGTTGCATAAAAAGAATTCATCAGGATTAAAAGAGCAACCGATATAATAGGAGCTGCAACATAAAAAAAGCTGCATTATTTGCAAGAGCCTACAGCTTTTTCATTCAAATCCAGTGGCATTAGAAGGAAAAAGAAGAGGAAAAAAAAAGAATAATAACTTTTTCAATCACGCTACGTTCTTTGAGTAATCATACTAACATTAAAAGAAAAGCATTACTGAAATATGTCATGTACTTACGGGAGACATCCTCTGAGTAATCACACCACGTTTGCAGGAAAGTTCAGGTGGCCTTTCTAGGAGTCGTGAATGCTGATGCAGGAATAAAAAAATAAAATTATGAAAGTTATCCAATAGAAAAAATAATAACCAAAATCCCCTAACTGGGGTCAAGATATTTGTCTCTAATTCCCAGTATCTACGAATCGCAATCCCTGACCACATGAACTGTAGCTGTTGCTCATCAGTCAGGACAACAGCTCATGTTGATACCAGCCACCATTCAACCAACATATATTTCTCATTATTGCAATATTTTTTTATCAAGAAATGTTGAAATTATTGCAATAATTTACCCAAAGATACATGTAATTAAGAAAACATTACGTGAACCTCTATACGTTCACAAACCCCTGTTAAATTGAAATATTCTGCAGAAATGGACTACCATGCAAAGTTCAAGCTTACCTTCTCACATTTAAGCATGTCAATAACACCATTCAATCTTTCAGGCTCCACAGATGAAGAAAGGTTCTTGCCATTTGTCGTTATGTAACTTCTCCATTTTGTCAGCCATGACGACGGCAACAAGTAATATTTGCAACCAGGAGAAAGTGCAATACCTTTCCCCTGAACTAACTTCTCATGATTCTGGCGCTGTTTGAGCTTAGCTTCCCTGCAGCATCAACAGAAGTGTTAAGCCAGCATAAAAAAATAATTAGCTCTGCATTGTAAAAGTCTTCAGAACAACCTCAGGCTATCCTCAAAGCATGCCACTTCTGAAAGTTCCACACAGCATAGAGCACAAGCTTCTGAATCGGAAGGAAAAGTTGAGCATCCTAAAGGATCATCAGGTTTCACAGCATTAGCACTTTCCAAGAAGAAGAGCCAGAGAGACTCGGGAACCAGCACACGCTTTGCACCAGAAGCTCCATCTGGCATGAGTTCACCATGGGGACACCTAATTGAAGCTGTTGGTCCGGCATCTGCTTCACATGGAGAATCAACATTTTTTCTGCGTAACCACTGTAGCAACCTACGAGCAGTCCCATAAAAGAATCAAACCAAATCTGTCAATTAGAACCTCACCAACACTATGTGCAAAATGTTACAACAGAAGTAATATTGTTAAAAGGATAATATCAGATATCATCATCATAAGCCAGTTCCCACCAAAGTGGGGTCCATGACACGAATATTGTCTCTCCATTCTGCTCTATCAAAAATCATATCTTCAGTTAATTTATGGTTTTGTAAATCTTGTTTTATAGACTCCATCTATGTCTTTTTAGGTCTCCCTCATGCTCACTTTTAGGTC